>CM062374.1:21551753-22841950 GCA_031216125.1 Dalbergia cochinchinensis
ACGAAGGTACAGAGCTTCTTAGGATTGGCTGGTTATTACCATAAGTTCATTAAAGGATTTTCTCATATCTCCTTACCCTTGACCAAGCTTATTAGGAAGAATGCTCTTTTTGTATGGACTCCCAAGTGTGAAAAGAGTTTCCAAGAGCTGAAGGTGAAGTTAACCATAAACCCAGTGCTAGTATTGCCTGACCTCAGTGTGCCTTTCGAGGTATATTGTGACGCTTTGGGGAAAGGCTTGGGTTGTGTGTTAATGCAAAATAAGCAAGTGGTGCCCTATACATCCAGGCAACTCAAGCCTTATAAAGCAAACTACCCCACCCATGACCTTGAGTTAGTCGTCGTGGTGTTTGCTTTGAAGGTGTGGAGACACCATTTATATGGAGCAAAGTTCGAGGTATTCTCTTATCATAAAAGTCTCAAGCACCATTTTGATCAAAAGGAGTTGAATATGAGGCAGAGAAGATGGATGGAATTCTTGAAGGGCTACGACTTTGGGTTGAACTACCATCTCGGCAAGGCTAATGTGGTAGCAAACCCCTTGAGTCGAAGGCCATTACACCTGTCACATGTGATGGTAAAGGAGACGAAACTGATTGAGAAGTTTAGAGACATGAATTTGGGAATGACATTAACCCTTAGGAGCATGAGGATGTGCCACTTCAGCATAACGAGTGACTTCAAAGAAAGAATTACTCGAGCTCAACAAGAGGATGAGGAGTTCAAGGAAACATTAAAGGCAATGAGGTTAGGAAAGTTGAAGGGTTTTACCCAAGGAGCCAATAGGCTGTGGAGGTTTGAAGAATGGATTTGTGTACTGGCAAATGATGAACTCTGAAAAGAGATTCTAGAGGAGGCCCATAAGAGCCATTTCACCATCCACCTTGACACTACCAAGATGTACCAGGATTTGAAGATGTTTTGGTGGCTCGGATTGAAGAGAAATGTGGGGACATGGGTAAGTAAGTGCTTGGTTTGTCAGAAGGTGAAGATTGAGCACCAAAAACCCTCTGGAATGTTGCAACCCCTGTCGATTCCCGAATGGAAATAGGATAGCATCTCGATGGATTTTGTGACAAGGCTTCCTAGGACCCAAGCAGGTCATGATGCCATATGGGTAATCATGGATCGACTAACTAAGTCGGCCCATTTCTTACTTATCAAGGTAACTTACTCCTTGGATAGGGTAGCCCAGTTTTACATCCAAGAGATTGTGAAGCTGCATGGAGTGTCGTCGACAATAATCTTGGACCGAGATCTGCGGTTTACATCACGCTTTTGGGGAGCCTTTCAGAAGGCGTTTGGTTCAAAGTTGTACTTAAGCACGGCTTACCACCCTCAGACGGTTTGCCAATTCGAAAAGACTATACAAACCTTGGAGGATATGTTGAGGGCATGTATGTTGGACTAGAGAGGGAGCTAGGATAAATACATGTCGTTAATCGAGTTTGCATATAACAACAATTACCATGCAAGTATCAGTATGGCACCGTATTAGGCCTTATATGGGAGGAAGTGTCAATCCCCTCTATATTGGTATAAACCTGAAGAGAAAAGCATGTTAGGACCTAAAGTTGTGAGGGAAATGACGGAACAAATCAAGAAGATTAGGGACAAGATTCTTACTGCTCTGAGTCGACAGAAAATCTATGCGAATAAGCGGTGAAAACCGTTGGAATTTCAAGAGGAAGAACATGTTTTTCTTAGGATCACCCTTACGACGGGCATAGGACGAGCCATGAGAGTAAAAAAGTTGAGCTTTAGATTTCTTGGTTCCTTCGAAATCCTCAATCGAGTCAGGTCAGTAGCGTATCGAATAGCCTTGCCACCCAATTTGTCCAACCTTCACGACGTCTTTCATGTCTCTCAATTGAGAAAGTATAAGTCCGACCCTAGCCATGTGTTAGAGCTAGAACAAGTACAATTAAGGGAGGACCTAACCTTTAACCTACCACCTACGAGGATCGTGGATAAAAGAGTCAAGCAATTGCAGAATAAAACCATGTCTTTGGTCAAAGTAGCGTGGGGACGGGGACAAGCGGAATAATTCACGCAGCAATTGGAATCAAAGATGTAGATGCTTTACCTCGAACTTTTCACAAGTAACGAATTTCGAGGGAGAAATTCTTTTTAAGGAGGGGAGAAATGTAATACACCCTGATTTTTTCTATATGCAAAATGATCAAAATGCCCCTGAGGTCATTTCTACTCGGAATCGAGGATGGCCGGTCTAGACTATCCTCAAAGGGATGTTTCAATGAATTGAACGGGATTATTTGTGTTGTGCATAATGTTAGAGGTGAAAATCTCAGTTTTTGGTTTTTCCGCACGAAATTACCAAAATACCCCTACGACAAATTAACGTGAGATTAATTGTCAATTGGACCCGGACTTTACCCGGGACTTTGGAATGTTATTTTTAAGGGATGCATGATATTTGTATGAACTCGGGTGGTCCCAGGCAGTTTTTGTGAAAAATTATCTTTTTGCCCCTGCTTATGTGCATAATGAGCTTAATTAAGTGATTAAGATAATGCATGCAATATTAGGTTCTAATTACAGGTAAAATAATTTTAGTTATTAATCTTGAGTCAAAATAATTAATTGAGATTAATAGAGGCTTAAGATTTCTTAGAACAAATTAAATCTTTTTCTTAATCAAAGGAATTCATATGACATGACATAGTAAAAAAGGTGAATAGTATTTTCTCCCTCTTTCTCCTTAAAATTAGGAATATATTGGTTTTGAATTACAAACTAAATGAACTTAACTCTTCTAAATGTTTATGACCACTCTTTAATCATGGTCTTGAAATTTCTAAATACATGATTATCAATCTAAACACCTAATTTCTCATTCCTAACCCTTTTTCTAATTAAATCTACCTCTAATACATATCCTAACCTAAACGAAAAAAATTAGAAACTCCTTCCCAAATGCCCATGAAGGCCATGGCCTTCCCTCCCATATACACACCCATGTTTATTATTTTTCAACATAAAAACACATTCACTTTACCACTCATATTTTTGGCAAGAACCTTGTGTCCAAAAAAGTGTTCTTACAATCCTCTCATGCCAAGTTTTCTTCCTCCTCTTTCGACTTCAAGAAAACCACCACTCTCCACCTCCTCTAAAACCTTAAACCACCACAAACCACCCCTAATACACATAACCATTTCATATTAACACACTAGAACTCAAGACAAACTCTCCACCCTCCTCACCTTGCCTTGGCCAAATCTTTGTTTGGCTTCAAGAAAAGATTTTATCTTCTCATTTCAACCCACAAGACCAAGCTCTCTCTTTTCCTTCAAGAAGACAACTTTGGTAGGGGTTTTGTTTGGGTTCTTTTTGTTTTTTTTGCTTCATTTGTGGATTTGAATGTTGGATGAATGAACAAGTTCTCCTTATTTACCTTTCTTTTATTTTCGATTTTGATCTTCTTTCCTAGCTCCATGTTTTTGGTTTTGATATTCCTTTTTCTCCCTGTGTTCGATTTTTACTGTAAATAAATGGTTGGAACCATGGCTTAGTGATGAGAGCTCTTGATGGTGGTGTTGACATCACCATGTCCATGACCTCTAAAGCCTATGGTTTAGTTTCCTTAGTTTCCTTTCACTTCGGTTTTGTCATCCTTTTTCCTTTTAGTTTTTCGATTTTGTTTTGCTAATGGGATATTGAAGTTATGGCTTGATGATGATGGATCTTAGTGGTGGTTGTGAAACCACCAAGTGATAGATGTAACACCCTAAAAATTAATTAAAAATTAATTTGAGTTTTGTTGGTTGTAATTTCAAAAATTTAGCTGACATAGTAATGATGAGATGACGAGGACAAATTTGTAAAATAAAAAAAAAGTGAATAGTAACATGCGGGCTCCACAGGCTTGCCGAGACAGCCAAAACCCCAGATTCGAGACCCGGAGGTGCCCGAAATTGGGACAACATGTAAATAAGGTTAGAAATAGTTAGAAATGAAAATCTTATACTTAGAATTAAATGTTGAGTAATATTTGATTTTTCAGGTGTGATATTTTACCCGTTCGGTAAAATTTTGGTGTAATTTTTAATATTGAAAGATAGTTTAATCTTACAAAATAATAATGTCTATCCTTTTTAATGTCAAGTGTAAGCCTAATATTTAATCTTGCTTTACAAGATTAAATCTTAGCCATTCATTCCTTTTTATTGTTAGAAAAATTATACATCTGTGACTACATCATTAATACATCTTAGAATATATTATAAAAGGCCACCAAGCTTCTCTTTGAAGCTTACATTCTCGGCCATGAAAAAGGGAACACAGCCATCTCCATTTTTGCTCCTTCAAAGGGCATGAAACTTGATTCAAACCTCCATTTTCCTAGCCTAGAATTGTTTAAACCCCAAATCTCCTTCATAAAACTTGTTCTACTCCTCAATATCTACCAAACCAACCGATTAGAATTTAAATAATCTCCAAACTGAACCCTGAGCTATCATTCTCTACGGTTTAAGGAAGGGTTAGGTGCTGTTTAGAAGGCTTGAAGTGAGGAAAAATCATTTTTGAAAGATCCTTTGGAGTTAGAAGCCTTAAAGCTTCACAAGTAGGGCATTTTAAACCTTTTTTACTTCAACTCTGTTTTTATGATTTTCTTACTGATTTCACTCAATATTTTTTGGTTGAATTGGTTGATAATATATCGATAGTGATGTGTTAATTTTGGTGGAGTGGTTTGATGTTGTTAAAAATCATTTTTGTGAAAAGGGATTTTCAACCATATTGCTGGATTTTCGGATTTCAACAGGGTGGGATTTGTTCATGAATTTTCTGGTGCAATTATAGTCATTTTCATGAGCTATAAAAATTATATGTTGAATCTAACATCCTAAGGCAAATTTGAGAATTTTCATGCAGCATGATAAAGACTCAACTACCTGAAAAAAATCATGAACCGAAAGTGTACCAATGTTGCCTGAATTATTGGAACTGAAACTATAAATTTGTCTAATTTTGTTACCATAGCAAATGATTGAATTATCCTTTTAAATTTACAGCATATTAGAGCCATCTTGAGGTTTTACTAAGATTTTTATTTCAAATTTTCTGGATTCATTTGCTAGGGTTAAAAATTATTCATTTCTAGCTTGGAGCTGAGTATAAGTGGTCTCTGACCATCAAAATTGTTGAATTTTTTTATCATACTTAGAGAACTCTGTTTACTCTAAAAATTTTACACTACCTTGGGGACATATTGAAGTGTCCTTGAGAATTTTTATAGCCTTGGATTTCATGGTTTGAAATACAGAATAATTTGTGCTATGGATATGTGAAATCTGCCATTATGCTGAAAATGAATTGATGCTTTGAGTTGATGAAATAATGACACTGGGTTCAAGTATGACATATATGAATGCATGCTAGTAACTTTAAGGAATGGTATGAGGCATGATTGGAATCATATTATGAATGAATGCGTATATGTGCCTCATGCATGCATTTGAAAAAGAAAAGTGAATAATATGTGTATGCAAGCTTGATGATGGTGTATATGCCAAGTAGATAAAAGGTCCTCTTTTATTTATAAAGGGCATGGGAAGGTCCCCTATAATGTGTAAAGGGCACGAAATGGTCCTCTTTTATTTATAAAGGGCATGGGAAAGGTCCCTTTTGTTTATAAAAAGCACGGGAAGGTCTTCTTTAGCACACGAAAAGTCCCCTTTAATATGACAAGGGCACGGAAAAGTCCCCTTTTATTATGTCAAGGGCACAGAAAGATTATTGCAATTGCCATATGTACATGCATATTTTATTAAATACTTGCCTTGAATGAATTACTATGATCTTGAATGTTATGAGGCATACATTTTAAGTGATTGAATAATAAAAGAGACCCACTTTGAAGAATTGGTTTTTGAACTTTAAAATGAACATTTGATATATGTTGCATACTCATACTTTCTTAATAAACCGAAGTGGCTAGGACGATGACGATGACATGAATTTCGTTATATGTTTTGGGGATACCCTACTGAGAATTTTAGAATTCTCACCCCTATGTGTTTATTTCCATGTCGTCTCCAAGTTGATTCTAAAGAACAGTGAAGTCGTTACGAGGAAGACTAAATTGGAATTTCTGTAGTTAGTAGTGGACACTTGTATCTGTTGCACCTAGTTATATATATGTCTGTAAACATAGTAAAGAATAGATACATACTAAAGCTTATAGAAGAGCTTCCTTTTGCATTTGACTTGTATTAAACAAATACCTTGTTTCTATGCTAGATATTTTGATAGAACCACGAATCAATTATTATGCGATTTGACCCATTTTTGCTATAGATAATTAAGGAAGGTCCACAATTTTTTTAGTAATAACACTCGAGTACGATCCCATGACTTAAGGATGACATTGTACTTGGGAGGATGTTACAATAGACCTCTAGAGCTCAAAGTTTTATTTCCATTTTCAGTTTTAAAGAATGAAAAACATAGAGTACTTGGTGGTTCTTTTGAAAATATTTTTCTTGATGCTTGAGAGTATGGCTTCATGATGAGGGTTTCTAGATGATGATTGTGAAATCATCATAGTTGTGACCTCTAAAGCTTGAACTCATTTTCAGTTTTCAAAGAGGAACAATGACTAAGATGTTAGTTAATTCTCTTTGTCCATTTTTTTTTAGCCTAATGGTGAGTCCAAGAAATAAGGTTCTTGGAACCATGGGTTAAAAGACTCTAAAGCTCACTTTCATTTTGCTAAGATTGATTTGGGGTTGAGAGTGCTATTCTTTAAAGTTTTGAATGAGCTCTAGTAAGATGTAAAAATGGACTTGCATCATATTTATATTTCAAGCTCTTGCATCTTATATTTATGTTTCAATGCCTTGCATATCATATTTATTTTCAAGCCATCACTTTAAATCTTAAAGACTAAAGAAATGAACTTGCACTCTTCATGTTTAAATTTGAGCCTTGCATTTCATATTTATATTTATCACCTAATCTTAAAGGCTTAAAAATGAATTTATTTATGCTTTCAAGCCATCACTTAATGATGATAAAGATTAAAATGAGGTCGCATAGCACGTTTATGTTTCTTGTTATCACCTAAATCCCTAGAGCTCAAAGACTTGCCCCTTGAATCGCAAATGGAAGTTTTGACATTGGACATGCTTTTGGGGATATATTTTCGGCCTCTTGATGAGGAAGAGCTAGAGGTATAATTTTAGCCCATCTTATTTCATATTTAGGCCAAAAATATGTGTCCTATAATTCTTTTATTGGTCTTGAAAGAATTGGAAAATAAAGGGCATTAAAAATGAGATTTTCATGGATGAAACCTTGTCAATGTAATCCTTGTTTTTGCTACTGCCCTAAAGGTTATTAATTATGTTTTCAAAGGAAATAAATTAGTTTAAAGTGTTTTCACTAACTTAGAATTAATTTAGAGAAAGACTAGAAACTAGAAATGATTTATTTTGCAACTTCCAATGCTTTTAGAAATTAAAAATTTTAGTTACTGTCATACCCTCATTAATTTTGTAATATGTTGTTTGGAGGGGTTTGGATGTACAAAAATTACCATTGGATGTTGTAAAAATTATTTTTAGCACTTGAGGAAAAGTTAGTAACTAGAAAGGATCAAAACGTGATTTCTAGAACTCTTAAGGATTGAATTTTGAATTCTATTTCAGCATGCATAATTTCTGTACAAAGGATGTTTAATATGTGTAAGAATCACTAATAATTAGTTTAGGAATTAATTTTGGCATTATAGGGAAATCTGGTAATTAGAAATGGGTAAAAACGTAACTTCTAGAACCCCAAAATTGTTTAATTTCAAACGCTGCCCAAACTGTCCAGCATTACTTGATAATGTTTGTAACACCCTAAAAATTATTTAAAAATTAATTTGAGCTTTATTAGTCGTAATTTCAAAAATCTGACAGTTTTAACAATGATGAGAACGATCCAACGGAATTGTAAAAAGAAAAAAGAACATGAATAGTAACTTGCGGGCCCCACAAGACCGTCGGGACAGCCGAAATCCTAGAATTGGGCCCCGGAAATGCCCAAAATTGAGAAATTATATGATTATGGTTAGAAATAGGTAGAATTAAATATTTTATACCCGAAAAAATTTTTCGAGTAATGTTTAATTTCCCGGGTACACTGTTTTACCCGTTCGGTAAAATTTTGGTGTGTAATTTTTAACACCGAAAACTAATTAGATCTCTACAAAAAGAATGGCCTTATCTCTTTAAACTAAATGAATGGCTAAGATTCAATCTTGAATTACAAGATTGAATCATAGCCATCTACTATATTTTCTTAGATTAGGATTTATCTAGTTTTGACATAAAGCATTCAACCATTTATTACAAGATAAATATGACCAAACTTCTTCTCCAAGGAGGCATTTCATCCTCGGCAGCAACCATCCAGGAGAAACTCCATTTCCTTCTTCATCAAAACCTTGATTTCAACATCAAAAATCCTAAGCCAAACCTTGGTAAAATCAAAATCTTTCTTCACCAAAATTGTTCTACACTTCAACCTCTACCAAACCAACCGATTAGAATTTTAAATAATCTCCTAGCTGAACCCTGAGCTATCATTCTCTACTATTTAAGGAAGGGTTAGGTGCTATTTGGAAGGCTTGAAGTGAAGAAAAATCATTTTTGAAAGATCCCTTGGAGTTAGAAGCCTTAAAGCTTCACAAGTAGGGTTTTCTTTAATCTTTTCTTTCTAATTTTATGTTGGACTTATCTGATTGTGTTTGGTCTGAAATTTCTAGATATATTGGTTGAAAATATGATGATATTGATGTGTTAATTTTGGTGGAGTGTTTGGGGTTGTGGAAAAATCATTTTTATCAAAAGAGATTTTGAAGTGGTTTGCTGGATTTTCAGTTTTCCTGCTGGCAGTGATTGTTCATGAATTTTCTGAGGGAGTTGTGGGTGTTTTGATGAGCTATAAAAATTATATGTTGAAGGTGACATCCTAGGATAGTTCCATGAATTTTCTTGAGCTCTGGTTTTGACTCCTAATTCCTTGAGAAGTTCAAGAACCGAAGTGGTAACTATGCTGCCTGAAATGTTGAATTTGAAGCTGTGAACTTGTGAGATTTTATTAACCTAGTAAATGATCGAATTATGAGCTGAAATGTTTACAGGATATTAGAAACATGTTGAAGTTTTACCATGATTTTTATTTATAATTTTCTGGGTTTAATTGCTAGGGTCAAAAATTATGAATTTTGGTTATTGAGCTGAGGTTGGATAGTTTCTGACCACTAAATTTTTAGAATTTTGTTAATATAGTTAGAGAACTCTAATTACCCTGAAATTTTTACAGGACCTTGATGACACATTGAAGTGTCCTTGATAATTTTTATAGCCTTTGAAACGATTGCTTTATCTGCAAATAAATTCATGCCACAATAGTGTGAAATCTGCCATTGTGCTGAAAATAAATTGATGCTTTGAATTGATGAAACGATGGCATTTTGTACTAGTATGACATGAGTACCTGAATATGAGGATGAATAATTGAGCATGTGAACTTATTGATGAGGTTAGGTACGTATAGATATGAATGATTATTACAATTGCTTATATGCAAAAGAAAAGCATAAGATTATGTTTCTTAGACTGGAGAAAGTAAATCCAGTTTGTTAGGGAAAGTAAACCTAACTACCAAGAAGAGCATGAGATTTATAATCCTTGGGTTGGAGAAAGTAAATCCGATCTGTCGGGGAAATTAAACCTGACTACCCTTGAATTGAGTCGGGGAAAGTAAACCTGGCTAGGAATAGGTCTGTGTGAGAATTGGAGAAAGTAAATCCAATGATCATGTATAGGAATGAGCTAAGTCTTGAAAAGCAATCTATTACCCATTATTGCCATACTGGGGACGATGGTACGTAACGCCCAGATGTGACAAGATTAGTCAAGGGCCAAGGCAAGTTTAAGAAGTAAATTTTCTAAGAAATCATTTGTCTTATATGTCGAGTGAAGAAGTTTAGTATTGATATTGAGACCAATATATTTACGTGGAAAATTAGTAGTATATGATGTTGAGTAGTATGGTATATGTACATTAAGTGATTGAATGTTAAAAGTAACCCACTTCGGAAGTATGATTTGGAACTTTAAAAATAAACCGTTATTATATAATGTATGACCACTTTTTCTTAATAAACCAAGTGGTCATGGCGATAGCGATGACATTATAATTGTGTATTTGGGGGAGTTACCCTACTTAGAATTGTATAATTCTTACCCCTATGTTTTTGCGTTCCTGTGTCGTCTCCAGGTTGACGCAGAAAATCGAGAGACTGCTATGCCAAAGAACGTGGAAGTACAATAGTGTAGTAGTTAATGTTTTTATTATGTTGTATTTAGTGGAATGGATATATATATATATATATATATATAAATATGTTAAAGGACAAAGGTGTGTTAAAGCTCATGAAAGAGCTTCCTTTATGTACTGAACTTTGTATTAAATATATATTTTGGTTTCATTGCTATATATTTTAGTAGAATTATCACCTAGTTATCTTGCGAATCAATCAAACTGGCTATAGATATTTAAGAAAGGTCCACTAATTTATAAGTAACAACTCTCAAGTATTATGTCATGACTTAAGGATGATGTTACACTTGGGAGAATGTTACATTCTAAAACTCTTTTGCAAAACATTTTATCTTGTAAAAGAGACTAAGAACAATCATAGGGCAGTAACTAATTCAAAACACTTTTGGAAGAGGTTTAATTTACAAATCTTGTTGGTAATCACCTTATAGGATTCTTAAAACATAGGAAAACTTTTGAACATAGATTGTTGGCCCTTGCAACTAGATGAAACTCATATTAAGTTTATCATCATCACATGGCTGAAATATGCATCCATGGGGATGTCTCCATAACCAAACTTTAACTTGAGACAATAAGGGCAAGTCTTTGAGCTCTTAGAGTTTTTAAGTGATGATAAAAAGTAAACGTGCTATGTATTTCGTTTTATTCTTTCATTGCAAAGTAAAGCGAGAGCTTGAAAGTAAATATGCAGGACTTGAAAGTAAATATGCAAGACTTGAAAATAAATATGCAAGTTCAATTCTTTATTTTAATGCTCTAGGCCCAGCAACAATCGACTTTAAAGCCGAAATAGAAAGGATTTGAGATTAATTAGGTGATATGCAAGCTCTCGTTTTAAATCTTTAAGTTCTTAAGTGATGAGTTGAAAAGTAAACGTGCTAGACAAGAATATAAATATGAGATGCTCTTCGTTCCTTTTCTTTAACTTTAAGTGATAGCTTGGAAGGTAAACATGAATGCAAGCTCAAAGTAAATATGCAAATGCAAAAGCTTGAATACAAACATGAGTGCAAGTTCATTTTATTTCTTAATAGAGCTCATCCAAGACTTTAGAGGGACTCAAACCTCAACCCAAAACTTATCATAGCAAGGTAAAGTAAGCTTTAGAGTTCCTTGTACCAAGGTCTATAAAGAAACCATATGGTATTAACATCATCATCAAGCTTTAAGGAAATGGATTAAAAGAACAAACCAGGTTAACATTCCTTCATAACTTTGAAAATGAAAGCTCAATAACTTAAGGAAAAAGGAAAAATGGCCGAATCCATTGGGGGAGAGAGGAATAGGACTTTGAAGCTCTAGAGGCTATGATCTTGATGATGCATGTAACATCCTAATTTTTAACCCAATACTCTAGAACATAATTAGGTTAATCATTAGTCTGTTACTTCATAGTTCTCATTTTTACCTTGAAATACTTAGCGGAAAATACGGTAAATTTTTTTTTGAAATACAAAGTGAGAGCCGCGTGATGTGATATATCATGTAACGGACAAAACATACATCTCATAACGTCATAGCATAAGGCACATAAAGGCACACCATGAGAAACACTGAATATCATCTCATATATATATATATATATATATATATAACTTGCCCATTTATAAGTATGGGACTTAATTTGGTACAAAGGAATACATGAAAGAAAATACAACATAACCATAAACATAAACTACTCCCTTACCCGAGTGCATCTAATGGGATAACCTCTAAACAAAAGAAGGTTTATCTCCATCTAAGTGGTGTGTGCTCTAACCCGGGCCATCCACAGCCTCCTACTGGCGACTATCCCTCTAGCGTGGCACGTAACCAGGAAACTGAGCAAGCTCCTCCGGCGAGAATAGGCGGGACGGGGCTCGGAAGTGACCTCCACGGCGCGGCCTCATCTCCGGTCGTCGTGCAAGCCTCGGCTGAGTCACAGTGGGCTCACTACCCTCCCCAAGGTCCATGGGTATGGTGGGGGAAGATCCCTCGGAGGGTACCTGGGTCGCCGAATCCTCGGAAGGATCCGTCTCCGAGAAAGACGACGGGCAACGGGGTACATACTAGGGGTAGTCTCGAACGGCGGACGCGGACGGTGGAGTACGGCGTAGCCTCTCCTCTCGGGGACGTGCGCGCTCGAACACCAGGTCATCGCCAAAAGGTGAGACGGGGGAGAAACGATGGGAATGTACAGGGGGAGTGAAGGGTCGATCCATGAACATGAATACTCTAACTGTGCATCAACCCACAAAATGGAATGACCCGTGATCCGGGTCAAGGTGCACCTCCCATGGCGGCGTGTCCACGAATACCACGAACGTCGCCATCTGAAGACGTGATGGAAAAAAAGAGATAGAGGGAGTGAGAATCTTCCTAAAGAATCTCAGTAGGGCCTCCTACTACCTAGGTGTCATCATCTACGTCCTCAGGAACCTTGGGTTTAATTATACGAAATGAGTGAGCATGCATTAAGTCCATTTTTAAGTTCTAAAACATAGTTTAGCCAAGGTCCATTCATTTTAGGATGATCTTAATGTCATGAATGCAACATAATAGAGAATGTATACATGGCGCTACCTAATGCACATACATAAATCATGTCATCAAGCATCATCATACTTAGTGGCATAAAGTGGCAATAGAAACATTCATATGGGACAAACTTAGTGACATAATCATAATCATGAAACTTCTCTTCCTCATGGGCCGCCCTAAAAGACAAGCGCTCTGGGGGTGCTCGGCCGAACTGGTGTCACCCAGAACGTGTCATGTCTCTAGGTTATGAGCTCATACCTTAACTAGTCGTCACTAGTTCTTACTTACCACTTAACGATAAGCGTATCATAAATCATAAATCCCGACTATCTGAGTACGGGTTAGGGGGCAATTCTCTTAGGGGTGCTCGGCCGAACCGGTGTCACCTAAGAGTATAAATGGATACCGATGTCACATGAGTTCTATGAAGGTGCTCGGCCGAACCGGTGTCATCCTAGAACCCATCTTAGTACCTTAATTTTCAAAATCTCTTTAAGTCCCCAAATTTGTCGGAAATTCGGCGGCACAAAGGCATTACGCCGAATTTCTTCCAAATTTGCTTTATGCCACATGAACATATATCCTCATGAATTCCTCATATGAATAACATCATCATCATTTACATACCACATGCATCATCATAGAACATTCAAACGCTTACCCTTACGGTAGCTTATGCTTTGAACCTTATGGGTCTTAATCTTAAGATATAGTTCTCTAACATCTGTCGTTCATATTTTATGCACCTAGGGGCTCATAATTAATCATCATTCCTAATTCTCATATTCATTCTCAAATCTGAAAAGCATAGGGCAGAATTTCTAACTTGTGGTTACGGGGTTCTAGAACTTACGTTTTAGACCCTTTCTCGGTTCCGTCTTCGCCTAAGGCGCTATAAATTAAATCTAAATCAGTTATGAGACATTCCTTTGCTTAAGAACTAATTATAAATCACATTTATCATGTTGTAATGTTACTGGACATAATCCAGAAAGCTAAATGTTCTAAGAGTTCTACATTTGCATTTTTACGGTTTTCTAGTTACTAGTTTCCCTATAGTTGCTAAAATTCAATTCTAATCCAAATGTTACCAAGTTTTTCATGTCTAAACAATCCTAATCTGATTGTGCTCCCATTAAAACAGTTTGGATAAGTTCCAAAAACAAATAGGTCAAAACTATGTTAAATTCTAGCTTTACGGTATTTCTAGTTAGCTAGTTTCTTACCTATTATGCATAGAATCATTTCTACATCATCATATGATATTCTCACACATCAAAACATCACCATACAGCATCACACTCATCATGACAGAACCGAAATCATGGAGCTTCAGTAAGAGAATTAAATTGACATTTCGAGGTACATAAGTTAACTAGTTTCTCTTGGAATCAAATTAAAATTTCTAAAACTCTTTGCAAATCATTTTAATTCATCAGGAGGCTAAGAGAAGCCTTTGGTCAGTGACCAAAATATATTTTATCTTCTAAAAGGGAATAAAATCACATCTCATGATAACATAACCTTGTAAAGATTTGTAAAGCTTTAATAAAAACTTAGAACATAAACTAGTAGTCCTTGTAGCTAGATGAAAACTCATTGCAAGTCCATTATCACTACTTGGCCGAAAACATGCATTCAAAGAATGCATTCACATTAAACTTTAACTTGGAATGAAATGGGCAAGTCTTCGAGCTCTAGGTTCTTAAATTACGACATAAAATAAACGTGCTCATGCTTTTCATTTTTAATCTTGCTTACAAAATAAAGTGATGACTTAAATTAAATATGCAAAGCATAAACTTAAACGTGCAAGCTTGAAAGTAAATATGGGAGGCGTAAACTTAAACGTGCAAGCTTGAAGGTAAATATGCAAGGTTCAATTCTTTATTTTAGTGCTCTTGGCCCAACAACAATCGACTTTAAGGCCGAAATAGATAGGCATTCGAGAGATCAATTAGGTGATGATGCAAGTTCAATTCTTTATTTTAGTACTCTAAGCCTAACAACAATCGACTTTAAGGCCGAAATAGAAAGGTTTTGAGAATTAAATTAAGTGATGATACAAGTTCCATTTTAATCTTTATGTTCTTAGGTGATAGCTTGAAAGTAAAGGTGCATAACAAGAATATAAATGTAAATGCAAGCATAAAATAAATTATGCAAGTTCATTTTATTTTTTTCTAGAGCTCTTAACAAGACTTTAAAGGAACTTAAACATCAACCCAAACTCATCAAACCGAGACAAAGTAGAGTCTAGAGTTCTTAGAACTCAACATAACATTTTTTAGAAAATCAAAACATTTTGCATGTAAAAGAAAAGGAAATGGCCGAAACTTCAAGGAAAGAAAAGAACATTTTAAAACTCTAGAGTCCATGATCTTGATGATATATTAACACCAACATCATGAGACCTCATCATTGAGTCCTTAGAACCATTTTAAAACATCATCAAAGTTAAAGATTCCAAAAGTTAGAGAAAGGAAGAACTAGAAGTATTTTACTCAAGAACAAAGATCAAGCTCTAGAGTTTGTTTCAAGTGATGAACATCATCATGAAACTCTCATCATCAAGCTCTCATTTCTTTGAACTTCAAGGCCCATGGCCTAAAATGACAAAGAAAAAGGAGAAGGAAAGAAGTTCTAAAAAGAATCAAGAGAAACTATGAACATAAAGCTAGAACAAGAACTTTAAAGAAAGAAGTACTTGAAAGAAAATCCCTACTTGGTGTGATGAACTTGAAGATGGAAGAAGAAGATGAAGATGATGAAGAAGATGGAGAGCTCCAAGAACTCGAAGAACACAAGAGCTTTGAGAGAAAAAGAAAAGCTTTGAGTGTTCCTAAACTTAGCAAATGATCTAAAAGTGGTGCAAGCTCCTCAAGGCATTCTATTTATAGAGAAATGAAACAAATGAAGGGTGTGAATGGGGGAGGGATTTTCGGCCACATGCATCAGATTTTGGGAGAAAAATATCTCTTACAAAGGCATGGTTGAAGGCATGGTGAGTTATGGGTTCAAGCATGGTGAGGTATCGTTCAAGGCATGGCTCAAGCATGGTTCTTTGAGTGATTTAACACCCCGATTTTTCTGTCCGAGGGAAATGACCAAAATGCCCCTGAGGTCATTTCCTGACCCGAATTCGAGGGTAACCAACTCGGTCATCCTCGAAGGGTCAACTCAATGTTTGAAGGGGATTGAATGGCCTTTGAATGCTTCCGGAAGCGAAGATCTCGTTTTCCGCAGTTTCGGGTCAAAATGACCAAAATACCCTTATAGCGTTTTACGCAGGTAAAGGCGTCGTTTGAGCCCAAAACTTTCCTCAGAGGTTTAAAAACACGTTTTCATGTGTCTAGAGGTCTCTGTTCAAGTCCCGGTGGTCCCGGGCAGTTTTAGTGGAAAATTACGATTTTGCCCCTAGAATAGTGTTTTTGAGCTTAATGACGTAATTAAGCAAACCTAAGCAATATTAGGCTCTAAACGAAGATTAATTAATTTTCCTAATTAATCTAGAGTCAAAATAATTTATTAAAGTTAATTAGAACCTAAAATTGCTTAGATTAAACTTAAATCCCTTTTTAGAACTCAAGATTCCTAGTCTTGGAATCTTGAATAGTGTTTTCTCTCTCCAATTCCTTAAATCAAGGAAATGTGTCTAGAGTTGTTTAGACTCTAAATTGAGGATCTAACTCACTAATGGTGCAAGACCACTCCTTAATTATGTCTAGACCATCCTAATTATCCATTTTCCTTACCTAAACACTTTCTTACAACTTCCTAACCTTAAGCATAATCAAAGATGCACCTAAACACAACTCTAAATCACAATTAAATTGCAAAACAAACCTCCCCTTGGCTGTAACATGGCCGAACAGCCATGCCCCCTTTGGCCACATGTTTAATTATTTTCTCACTCAAAGAACCATGCTTGAGGTCATACCTTGAACCATACCTCACCATACTTTGAGCCATACCTCACCATGCCTCAAGACCACATTATCTCACCTCATGGAACTCATGGATGCCCTCCATTTCTACACCCTCATGGCCGAAACCCCTTCAGCCACACACACACTTCATTTGTTTCATTTCTCTATAAATAGAATGCCTTGAGGAGCTTGCACCACTTTTAGATCATTTGCTAAGTTTAGGAACACTCAAAGCTTTTCTTTTCTCTCAAAGTTCTAGTGTTCTTCAAGTTCTTCAAGTTCTTCAAAGTTCTTCATCATCTTCATCTTCTTCTTCCATCTTCAAGTTCATCACATCAAGTAGGGATTTCCTTTCATGTATTCTTTCTTTAAAGTTCTTGTTTCAAGCTTGATGTTCATAGTTTCTCTTGTTTCTTTTTAGAACTTCTCTTCCACTCCTTTTTCCTTTTCATTTTCGGCCATAGGCCTTGCAGAACAAAGGAATGAGAGCTTGATGATGAGAGTTTCATGATGATGTTCATCACTTGAAACAACCTCTAGAGCTTGATCTTTGTTCTTGAGTAAAAATACTTCTAGTTCTTCCTTTCTTTAACTTTTGGGATCTTTAACTTTGATGATGTTTTAAAATGGTTCTATGAACTCCATGATGAGGACTCATGGTGTTGGTGTTAGTGTATCACCAAGATCATGGACTCTAGAGTTTTCAAATATTCCTTTTCTTGCCTAGAATGTTTCGGCCATTTCCTTTTCTTCTACATGTTCAATGTTTTGATTTTCTAAAAATGTTGTCTTGAGTTCTAGGAACTCTAAGCTTTACTTAACCTTGGTTGGATGAGTTTGGGTTAAGGTTTAAGTTCCATTAAAGTCTTGTTAAGAGCTCTAGAAAGATGAAATGAACTTGCATAATTTATTTTATGCTTGCATTTATATTTACATTCTTGCTATGCACCTTTACTTTCAAGCTATCACCTAAGAACATAAAGATTAAAATGGAACTTGCATCATCACTTAATATAATTCTCAAAGCCTTTCTATTTCGGCCTTAAAGTCGATTGTTGTTGGGCCTAAAGCACTAAAATAAAGAATTGAACTTGCATTATCACCTAATTGATCTCTCGAATGCCTATCTATTTCGGCCTTATAGTCAATTGTTGTTGGGCCAAGAGCACTAAAATAAAGAATTGAACCTTGCATATTTACTTTCAAGCTTGCACGTTTAAGTTTATGCCTCGCATATTTACTTTCAAGCTTGCACGTTTAAGTTTATGCCTTGCATATTTAATTTAAGTCATCACTTTATTTTGTAAGCAAGATTAAAAATGAAAAGCATGAGCACGTTTATTTTATGTTATAACTTAAAGAACCTAGAGCTCAAAGACTTGCTCATTTCATTTCAAGTTAAAGTTTAAGTGAATGCTTTCCTTGAATGCATGTTTTCAGCCAAGTAGTGATGATGGACTTGCAATGAGTTTTCCTCTAGCTACAAGGACCAATAGTCTATGTCCTAAGTTTTTCTTAAAAGCTTTACAATCTTTACAAGGTTATGTTATCATGAGATATGACTTTATTCCCTCTTAGAAGATGAGATATATTTTGGTCACTGACCTAAGGCCTCTCTTAGCCTCTTGATGAATTAAAATGATTTGCAAAGAGTTTTAGAAATTCTAAATCGATTCCAAGAGAAACTAGTTAACTTATGTACCTAGAAATGTCAATTTAAATCCTTTACTGAAGCTAAATGTTTTTGGTTCTAATATGTTGAGTGTGATGCTGTATGATGATGCTTTGATGTGTTAGAATGTGTGAAAATATCATATGATGATGTAGAAATGATTCTATGCATAATAGGTAAGAAACTAGCTAACTAGAAATACCGTAAAGCTAGAATTTAACGTAGTTTCGACCCATTTGTTTTTGGAACTTATCCAAACTGTTTTAATGGGAGCATGATCAGATTAGGATTGTTTAGACATGAAAAACTTGGTAACATTTGGATTAGAATCGAATTCTAGCACCTATAGGGAAACTAGTAACTAGAAAACCGTAAAAGTGCAAGTTTAGAACTCTTAGAACATTTATTTTTCTGGATTCTGTCCAGCACCCTTACAACATGATAAACGTGATTAATAATTAGTCCTTAAGCATAGGAATGCCTCATAATTGATTTAGATTTAATTCATAGCGCCTTAGGCGAAGACGGAACCGAGAAAGGGTCTAAAACGTAAGTTCTAGAACCCCGTAATCACAAGTTAGGAATTCTGCCCTATGCTATTCAGATTTAAGTGTGAACATGAGGATTATGAATGATGTTTACTTATGAGCCCTTAGGTGCATAAAATATGAGCGACGGGTGTTAGAGAACCATATCTCATGATTAAGACCCATAAAGGTCAAAGCATAAGCTACCGTAAGGATAAACGGTTGAATGTTCCATGATGATGCATGTGGTATGTAAATGATGATGATGTTATTCATATGAGGAATTCATGAGGATATATGTTTATGTGGCATAAAGCAAATTTGGAAGGAATTCGACGTAATGCCAACGTGCCACCGAATTCCCGACGAATTTGGGGACTTAAAGAGATTTTGAAAATTAAGGTACTAAGATGGGTTCTAGGATGACACCGGTTCGGCCGAGCACCTCCATAGAACTCATGTGACATCGGTACCCATTTATACTCTTAGGTGACACCGGTTCGGCCGAGCACCCCTAAGAGAATTGCCCCTAACCCGCACTCGGATAGTCGGGATTTATGATTTATGATACGCTTATCGTTAAGTGGTAAGTAAGAACTAGTGACGACTAGTTAAGGTATGAGCTCATAACCTAGATATGTGACACGTTCTGGGTGACACCGGTTCGGCCGAGCACCCCCAGTTCGATTGTCTTTTAGGGTGGCCCATGAGGAAGAGATGTTTCATGATTATGACTATGTCACTAAGTTTGTCCCATATGAACATTACTATTGCCACTTTATGCCACTAAGTATGATGATGCTTGATGTTATGTTTTATGTATGTGTATTAGGTAGTGCCATGCATACATCTTCTATTATGTTGCATTCATGACATTAAGATCATCCTAAAATGAATGGACCTTGGCTAAAGTATATTTTAAAGTTTAAAATAAACTTAATGCATGTTCAGTCATTTTGTATAATTAAATCCAAGGTTCCTGAGGACGTAGATGATAACACCTAGGTAGTAGGAGGCCCTACTGGGATTCTTTAGCAAGATTCTCACTCCCTCTATCTCTTTCTTTCCGTCACGTCTTCAGATGGCGACGTTCGTAGTGTTCGTGGACACGCTGACATGGGAAGTGCACCATGACCCGGACCACGGGTCATTCCATTTTGTGGGTCGATGCACGGTTAGAGTATTTATGTTCATGGGTCGACCCTTCACTCCCCCTGTACATTCCCATCGTTTCTCCCCCGTCTCACCTTTTGGCGATGACCTGGTGTTCGAAAGCGACGCCTCGAGAGGAGAGGCTTCGCCGTACCCCACTGTCCACGTCCGCCACTCGAGACTACCCCCAGTATGTGCCCCATTGCCCGTCGTCTTTTTCGGAGACAGATCCTTCCGAGGACTCGGCAACCGAGGTACCCTCCGAAGGATCTTCCCCCACCATACCCATGGACCTTGGGGAGGGTAACGAGCCTTCCGTGACTCAGCCGAGGCTTGCACGACGACCGGAGATGAGGCCACGCCGTGGAGGTCACTTCCGAGCCCCGTCCTGCCTATTCACGCCGGAGGAGCTTGCTCAGTTTCCTGGTTACGTACCACGCTCGAGGGATAGTCGACAGTAGGAGGCTGTGGATGGCCCGGGTTAGAGCACACACTACTTAGATGGGGATAAACCTTCTTTTGACTCGAGGTTATCCCATTAGATGCACTCGGGTAGGGGAGTAGATCATGTTTATGTTTATGTTGTATTTCCTTTCATGTATTTACCTTGTACGAAATTAAGTCCCACACTTATAAGTGGGCAAGTTATATATATATGAGATGATATTCGGTGTTATTCATGGTGTGCCTTATGCTATGACGTTATGAGATGTATGTTTTGTTCGTTATATGATATATCGCATCACGCGGCTCTCACTTTGTTTTTCAAAAAAAAATTTACCCGTATTTTCCGTTAAGTATTTCTACGTAAAATTGAGAACTCTGAAGTAACAAACTAATGATTAACCTAAGTATGTTCTAGAGTATTCGGTTAAAAATTAGGATGTTACAAGTGGGAAATAAATCAACATGTGATTTAAATGGAGGTGAGAGTTTCGGCCATGTGCATCAGATTTGGGGGGAGGATTAGTTTGCATTTTAATTGTGGTTTAGAGTTGTGTTTAGGTGTATCTTTGTTTAGAATCAAGATTAGGAATTTATAAGAAAGTGTTTAGGTGAGAAAATGGGTGATTAAGGTTGTCAAGACATAATTAGAGAGTGTTCTTGCATCATTAGTGAGTTATAAATTCATTTTAGTGCATAAACAATTCTAGACACAATTCCTTGATTTAAGGAATTGGAAAGAGAAAACACTATTCAAGATTCCAAGACTAGGAATCTTGAGTTCTAAAAAGGGATTTAAGTTTAATCTAAGCAATTTTAGGTTCTAATTAACTTTAATAAATTATTTTGACTCTAGATTAATTAGGAAAATTAATTAATCTTCGTTTAGAGCCTAATATTGCTTAGGTTTGCTTAATTACGTCATTAAGCTCAAAAACACTATTCTAGGGGCAAAATCGTAATTTTGTACTAAAACTGCCCGGGACCACCGGGACTTAAACAGATGTTTTGAAACATGTAAAAACATGGTTTTAAACCTCTGGGGAAAGTCTCAGGCTCAAACGGCACCTTTACCCGCGTAAAACGCTATAGGGGTATTTTGGTCATTTTGACCCGAAACTGCGGAAAATGAGATTTTCGCTTCCGGAAGCATTCAAAGGCCATTCAATACCCTTCAAGCATTGAGTTGACCCTTCGAGGATGACCGAGTTGGTTACCCTCGAATTCGGGTCAGGAAATGACCTCAGGGGCATTTTGGTCATTTCCCTCAGACAGAAAAATCGGGGTGTTACAATGCAACCACATCAACATCATGAACTCTCATCCTTGAGACATTTTTATCCAAGAACGAGCCTTCATAAACCAAAATCATAGCAAAAAAAGGAGAAAGAAAAACCAAAGTAAGAAAAGGAAAAGAAACTGAAATCTTGAGAAGAAAAGAAAAAGATAACCAAAAAGTGTTGACGCCAAGACTAGGTTCCAAGCTTTAGAGATTTCTCAAGTGATGAATATCATCATGAAATCCTCATCATCAAGCTCTTATTTCCAAGTCTCTCAAGGCCCTTGGCCGAAAATGAAAAAGAAACAAAGAGGAAAAAAGAAGTTCTAAAAGATTCAAGAGAAACTATAAAGCACATAACTTAAACAAGAAATTTAATGGCTAAAATATTTAAAACAAAATCCCTACCAAATGAAATGAGGTTGAAGAAGAAGAACTCTTGATCTTTGAAAGAAAAAGGAAAGCTTTGAGTGCTCTAGAAAACTAAAACTTAGCAAATGACTAAAGGTAATTCAAGTTCACCCAAGTGTGCTATTTATAGAAAAAAAAACATGGAGGGGTGAGTGAAGGGTGGTTTGGCCGTGGACTTCATGGTCAAAGGGAGAGAAAATATCTCATTCAAAGCATGGTGGAAGCATGGCTAGGTATGGCTTCAAGTATGGTTCAAGTTATGCCTCAAGGAGTGTTTGAATTTTAAAACATGTGGTGGAAATGGGATGATGATGTAGCCAAAAATGCATTAGCCATGAGGGAGGAGTTTTCACATTTTAATTGTGGTTTAGAGTTGTGTTTAGGTGTGTCTTAAATTATGCTTAAGATTAGGAATTTGTAGGAAGGTGTTTAGGTAAGGAAATGGGCAATTAAGGTTGCCTAGACATAATTAAGGAGTGGTCTTGCTTCATTAGTGAGATAGAAATTCATTTTAGGGTATAAACAATTCTAGACACAATTCTTTAATTTAAGAAATTGGAGAGAGAAAATACTATTCAAGATTCCAAAACTAGGAATCTTGAGTTCTAAAGAAGGATTTAGATTTAATCTAAGCAATCTTAGGTTCTAATTAATTTTAATAACTTATTTTGACTCTAGATTAATTATGGAAATTAATTAATCTTCGATTAGAGCCTAATATTGCTTAGGTTTGTTTAATTACGTCATTAAGCTCGAACGGCATTATCCCGGGGGTAAAATCGTAATTTTACACAAAAACTCCCCGGGACCACCGGGATTTAAACAAACACTTTTATATACTTGAAAACATCATTTTAAACCTTCAGGGAAAGTTTTGGGCTCGAACGGCACTTTTTCCCGTGCAAAAACGCTACAGGGGTATTTTGGTCATTTTGACCCGAAACTGCAGAAAACAAGTTTTTCATTTCCGAAAACACTCAAGGGTCATCCAATCCCCTCCAAACATTGAGTTAACCATTCGAGGACTGTCGGGCCGGCTATCCTTGAATTCCGGGCGGAAAATGACCTCAAGGGCATTTTGGTCATTTTCTCTCAGACATAAAATCAGGGCGTTACAGTTAAGAGCATGCTATCTCTTAAGAATATTAAAAGAAATGATGTGATGAAGTATATTCTATGATGAGTTTGACTATATGACTTGATATCCTATGTTGATGATGAATGGCTATGCATGCTCTATATATTTCGTGGTATAAAGCAAATTTGAGGAAATTCGGTTTACAGTCGTTATGTCACCAATTTCCGTCAAATTTGAGAACCTAGAAAAGTTTGTGAAAACTCCTGGGTGACACCAGCTCGGCTGACCACCCCCAGGAAAGGTTCTGGGTGACACCGGTTCGGCCGAGCACCCCAAAACAGATGTGACATAACACTGAGACGCATTCCTCCCGCTACGGTGGGGAGGAAACAAATCCGTGAGGGTATTAACATTGAGCTTGCCAAAGCGGACAATTTGCTGTGTACTAGATACCAGTAGAGCATTTCAAAGAAGGAAATGATCCTACGATAGGTGATCCAAGAAAGTTATGTATACCTCCTCTATTACCCCATATTAAATCTAGTGACGACTAGTTCGAATTGAGCTCATTCCTAGCCGATAGGTGAGATGTTGTTTGGTGACCAGATTATCGCCAGGCCAGTGAGTTGGTTGGATTTTTGGTGAATATGTTAAGAGGGTGGTCTTTGAGAAAAAGAACTTAAGAGTTTGATTTATGAGAAAGATGTCACGTGGAAAGTACCATGCCTTTTTATGCCATGTATATGATTTATGTTTCCTTATGATGTGCCCAAGTATTATGATTTTCATGTTAAAGTGCATATGGTATTGCCATGCATTCATCAAATATTTGTTGCATTCATGTTATTAAGACTCATACTAAAAGACACCCACTTCGAATAAATAGATTTGAAAAGCCTAAAACCAAACCTTATGCATGAACACCTTTCCCTAATTAAAACCGAGGTGGCTGGGGACGTAACAATGACACTTGTGGTAGAGTCGGAAATCCCTACTGAAAATCTTGAATGAGTTTCTCTTCCCTCTCTTTTCTTTCGTGTCGTCTCTAGACGAGGATTACAATGAGGTTCGTGACTTCTTCTAAGGCTCGTGCTTAAAGGTCACACTAGCAAACGAAGCATAGGGTCGCTGCGGGAGCATAGATAGCTTAGCTTTTGGGTTGATATTCATCCAACCTCATAGGTGGATAAGGATCACATCATATATATATGGGCATGTTTTGATGTAAACGATAGTACAATGATGCTAGTAATCTATGTATCTATGAAGATGTGATGATATTATGATTGTTATGTATAATACTATGTTTCATGATTATGTATGGTGTGATTACTTTTTCTTGTACGTTATGGTTATGATGAACGTTAGGTTAGCGCGCGGCTCGCATTTTGTTTTCAAGTGTCAAAAAGAAAAATTTATTCATATTCTTCGCTAAGTATTTTTTTTTTAAAAAAAAGGTTTTAAAGAATGGGACTAAAAGAGTAATAGACTAATGTTTAACCTAAATACGTTCTAGGAGTATTGGGTTAAAAATTAGGATTTACATCGCCACCCTAGCTCCTCTCACAGCTTGGGTCACAGTAGCCTCACTACGGCCTTGGACATCCATGGGGACCATAGGTGCAGAACCCTTCGAAGGGCACTAGGTTGGCAAGTCCTCGGACGGGTCATACTGAGAGTCCATCGCGGGTGATTGGGGAATGTGCTCTAGGAAGTCACAAACGGCAAAAGTGGTAGGACAGATACGGTGAGTTTGCTCTTCATGAGGACGAACATGCTCGAAGACGAGGTCATCACCAAAGGGAAAAGCAAGAGAAAACTGAATGCTAGAGACCAAATGTGCAAAAGGGCGTTCCATGAAACACAAAAAGACGGACAACGCAACGACCCACAGAATGATATGACTGATGGGGGGCGTCGTAGTGCATCTCCCAGGTGGGCACGGCAGTGAAGATTACGAACGAAGCCATCTTCCTCTGAAGACGAGATGGAAAGAAAGAAAGAGGGAATGAGAATCTTGTATAAGAATCTCAGTACGGCTATCACCTCTTACCTAATGTCATCATCTACGTCCTCAGGAACCTCTGGTTTCATTATAAAATAGTGGGCAAGCGTGTATGGTTCAATTAATTAGTTCCAAATATTATTTCTTTGAGACCTGACTATTTTAGCATGCTTCTTAATGCAAGGGTGCAACATGACATACCATGAACAATTAACCAATGCCACAATAAAGGACATATAGTAAAGAATGCAAACTCTTCAACATGATCTATTTCTCATTAATCTTTTAGGTGACTTAAGCTTCTCATTCTCTTTTCCTTGGGGGTCACCCTATAATTCTTTCTTCAGAGATTTCTAGGTTATGAGGTCATACCTCACTAGCCTACACTTATCCTCTAGATAAGCTAATTCCCGACTCCCAGAGTGCGGGATAGGGGGCATAGGATCTCCTTTCATAACCTTTAATTCGGAGATTCCAAAAGATCACCTTATTGGATCATCTCTCATAACCTTTAATTCGGGGAGTCTAGAGGATCATTTCCATGTATTTTACATCACCTTAAACTTAGCATGTTATCTAGAAATGGAAGCATGAGCATATAATCATGTCAACATACTTCACCAATAAACATTTCATGCTCATAAAACACTTTATCAATGCATTTCAAATACCTCAACCATAATTGCAATTCTCCATAAAATATTTTACATAAGCATGCTATTAACAACATCATATTGAAAGTAAACGTGCTCTTACCTAGTATGCCAGAATCCAGGACCGGACTCAACTAATACATATGCTATACTTAACAAGATAGTCATACACGTATATAGGGTATTAAAGATCATCACGGATATTATTTTCACTTTCATGCTTGAGTTATTAGTAATTACGTATTACCCCTGAAACGGGTCAAAACTACAAATTGGTTAAACCTAACCTTAGTCATTATTCTTTTATGCATCTAAGGGATCGATTACAATGATTTCCACTAATTTTTAACCTCATGAACATTGTAACATCCTCCCAAGTATAACATCATCCTTAAGTCATGGCATAATACTCGAGAGTTGTTACTTATAAATTAGTAGACCTTTCTTAAATATCTATAGCCAGTTTGATTAATTCGCAAGATAACTAGGTCATAATTCTACTAAAATATATAGCAATGAAACCAAAATATATATTTAATACAAAGTTTAGTACATAAAGGAAGCTCTTTCATGAGCTTTAACACACCTTTGTCCTTTAACATATTTACATATATATCCATTCCACTAAATACAACATAATAAAAGCATTAACTACTACACTATTGCACTTCCGTGTTCTTTGGCATAGTAGTCTCTCGATTTTCTGTGTCAACCTGGAGACGACACAGGAACACAAAAATATAGGGGTGAGAATTATACAATTCTCAGTAGGGTAACACCCCCAAATACACAATTATAATGTTATCGTCATCACCCCAGCCACTTCGGTTTATTAAGAAAAAGTGGTCATGCATTATATAATAACGGTTTATTTTAAAAGTTCCAAATCATACTTCCGAAGTGGGTTACTTTTAACATTCAATCACTTAATGTACATATACCATACTACTCAACATCATATACTACTAACTTTCCACTTAAATATATTGGTCTCAATATCAATACTAAATTTCTTCACTCGGCATATAAGACAAATGATTTCTTAGAAAATTTACTTCTTAAACTTGCCTTGGCCCTTGACTAATCTTGTCATATCTGGGCATTACGTACCGCCGTCCCCAGTATGGCAATAATGGGCAATAGACTACTTTTCAGGACTGAGCTCATTCCTATACATGATCATTGGATTTACTTTCTCCAATTCTCACACAGACCTATTCCTAGCCAGGTTTACTTTCCCCGACTCAATTCAAGGGTAGTCAAGTTTACTTTTCCTGACAGACCAGATTTACTTTCTCCAGCTGACCGGATTATAAATCTCATGCTTTTCTTGGTAGTTAGGTTTACTTTCCCTAACAAACTGGATTTACTTTCTCCAGTCCAAGAAATATAATCTTATGTTTTTCTTTTCCATATAAGCAATTGTAATAATCATTGATATCTATGTGTACCTAACCTCATCAATAAGTTCACATGCTCAATTATTCATCCTCATATTCAGCTACTCATGTCATACTAGTACAAAATGTCATCATTTCATCAATTCAAAGCATCAATTTATTTTCAGCACAATGGTAGATTTCACACTATTGTGGCACGAATTTATTTGCACATAAAAAAATCATTTCAGAGGCTATAAAAATTATCAATGACACCTCAATGTGTCACCAAGGTCCTGTAAAAATTTCAAGGTAATTAGAGTTCTCTACTATATTAACAAAATTCTAAAAATTTAGTGGTCAGAAACCATCCAACCTCAGCTCAAGAACCAAAATTCAGAATTTTTGACCCTAGCAATTGAACCTAGAAAATTCTAAATAAAAATCCTGGTAAAACCTCAACATGTTTCTAATATCCTGTAAGCATTTCAGCTCATAATTCGATCATTTACTAGGTTAATAAAATCTCACAAGTTCACAGCTTCAGATTCAACATTTCAGGCAGCATAGTTACCACTTCAATTCTTGAACTTCTCAAGGTATTAGGAGTAAAAACCAAAGCTCAAGAAAATTCATGGAACTATCCTAGGATGTTACCTTCAACATATAATTTTTATAGCTCATGAAAACACCCACAACTCCCTCAGAAAATTCATGAACAATCACTGCTAGCAGGAAAACCGAAAATCCAGCAAACCACTTCAAAATCTCTTTTGATAAAAATGATTTTTTCACAACCCCAAACACTCCACCAAAATTAACACATCAATATCATCGTATTTTCAACCAATATATCTAGAAATTTCAGACCAAACACAATCAGAAAAGTCCAGTATAAAATTGGAAAGAAAAGATCAAAGAAAACCCTACTTGTGAAGCTTTAAGGCTTCTAACTCCAAGGGATCTTTCAAAAATGATTTTTCTTCACTTCAAGCCTTCCAAACAGTACCTAACCCTTCCTTAAACAGTAGATAATGATAGCTCAGGGTTCAGCTTGAAGATTATTTAAAATTCTAATTAGTTGATTTGGTAGAGGTTGAAGTGTAGAACAATTTTGGTGAAGGAAGATTTTGATTTTACCAAAGTTTGGCTTAGGATTTTTGAGGTTGAAATCAAGGTTTTGATGAAGAAGGAAATGGAGTTTCTGCTGGATGGTTGCTGCCGAGGATGAAATGCCTCCTTGGAGAAGAAGTTTGGTCATATTTATCTTGTAATAAATAGTTGAATGCTTTATGTCAAAACTAGATAAATCCTAATCTAAGCAAATATAGTAGATGGCTATGATTCAATCTTGTAATTCAAGATTGAATATTAGCCATTCATTTAGTTTAAAAAGATAAGGCCATTCTTTTTGTAGAAATCTAATTAATTTTCGGTGTTAAAAATTACACACCGAAATTTTACCAAACAGGTAAAACAGTGTACCCGGGAAATCAAACATTGCCCAAAAAATATTTTCGGGTATAAAATCTTTAATTCTACCTATTTCTAACCATAATCATATAATTTCTCAATTTTGGGCATCTCTGGGGCCCAATTCTAGGATTTCGACTATCCAGGTGGTCCTGTGGGACCCGCAAGTTACTATTCATAATTTTTTTTTTATAAATCCGTTGGATCATTCTAATCATTGTTAAAACTGTCAGATTTTTGAAATTACGACTAATGAAGCTCAAATTAATTTTTAAATAATTTTTAGGGTGTTACATAGAAGTCCTAAAACGATTCAAAGAGAAACTAATAACTTATGCTTGTTGAAAATGAAATTTTACGCATGATGTGTATATATATGAATTCAGTTCTTCCATGGTGTGTTTGGTGCTGCATGATGTTATTTTGATATGCTAGAATGTGTAAAAATTATGTGTTGAGGTAGGAATCTTTTTATGCATGTTAGGAAAGAAACTAGCCTAACAGAAAAACCATAAAGTCAAGTTTTAGCGTCATTTTGACCCATTTATTTTTAGTTTCTACCCAAACTATTTTAGTATGATAATAATCAGATTAGGATTGCTTAATTATGAAAAACTTAGTAACATTTAATGTAGGATTGAATTTTGGCACCCATAGAGAAACTAATAACTAGAAAACCGTAAAAATGCAATTCTAGAACTCTTAGAACATTTAATTTTCTGATTCTATCCAGCAACCTTGTAATACTGTAAACATGATCTATAATAAGTTCATAGGCATAGGATTACCTCATAAATGGTTTAGATTTAATTTATAGCACCTTAGGCGAAGATGGAACCAAGAAAGGGTCTAAAACGTAAGTTCTAGAACCCCGTAATCATAAAAATGCAAATCTATCTTTAGAGTATGATGCTGCCCAGATTTACTAATGAACATAAATGCTAGTAAAAATTATTAGTTGTGAACCCTTAGATACATAAGAGGTTGATAGAGAATGATAGAATAATTATATCTCAAGTTTAAAGCCTATAAGGGTCAAAGTATAAGACACCGTAGGTTTGAGAGCACAGTGAGCTTTAATGTTACATGAGAATGTATGTTTTACTTGAGAATGATTGTGTATATGTATGAAATTATGATTGAGGATACATGTTCTATTTGTTTATGTGGCATAAAGTAAATTTGGAAGAAATCCAAATGGTCGCTATTCATTGTCGAATTTCTGACAAATTTAGGGACTTAGAAAGTTTTTGAAAAACCTATGAGAATTTTCTTTAAAAGAGATGAGGTACTAAGATGTGTTCTTGGATGACACCGGTTCGGCCGAGCACCTCCAAGAACTCATGTGACATCGGTACCAAGATGTATTCTTAAGTGACACCAATTCGACCGAGCACCCCCAAGAAAATGCCCCTTAGCCCCTACTAGAGAGTCGGAATTTATTTATGATACGCTTATCGGTAAGGGATAAGTAAGAGCTAGTGACGACTAGTTAGGTATGAGCTCATAACCTAGAGATGTGACACGTTCTGGGTGACACCGGTTCGGTCGAGCACCCCCAGAACGAATGTCTTTTTAGGGTGGCCCTATGAGAAAGTAAAGTATGATGATTATGTCACAAAAGTCTTCCCACATGAGATTTAAATTGCCACTTTATGCCACTATTATGATGTTTCTTGATGATTATGATTAATATTCTCACATTAGGTAGTGTCATGCATACATTCTTTACTATGTTGCATCCATGACATTAAGAATCATTCTAAAATGAACGGACCTTGGCTAGCTATGTTTTGAAGCTTAAAATGGAACTTGATGCATGCTCACTTATTTTATACTCTAAACCCAAGGTTCCTGAGGATGTAGATGATGACACCTAGATAGGAGGTTGCCCTACTGAGATTCTTTAGTAAAGATTCTCACCCCCTCTATCTTTTCTTCCATCACGTCTTCAGATGGCGACATTCGTGCTATTCATTGATACCCCCATCTGGGATGTGCACTATGACTCGGAGCACTGGTCGTATCATTTTGAGGGGAGCTGCACACTCCGAGTGTTTATGTTTTTAGAATGCCCCTTTTCTCACCCTGTACATAGCCATTGATTTTCTCCAACTTCCTCGTATGGCGACGACATGGTTTTTGAGCGAGCGCGGACGCATAACGAGAGGGTACTCCGCACGTACTTCGCTGAGTTCACCACCCGTGATTTTCCCGACTATGTCCCCCGTTCGAGACATTCGGATACTAACCCATCAGAGGATCCATCCATCCATCCATACTCCAAGAGCTCTGCCCCTACTCCCCCGCTGAAGGTAGAGGGTAGTGAGGAGACGGTCACACAGCCAAGATTGGCTCGGAGACAGTCCATGCGTCCCCGTCGAGGAGCTCATGTCCAGCCGCAGTGAGTGCCCACTGCGGATGCGCTTCGCCCGTGGATCGGTTATGTCCCACCCTATCCAAACTACCAGTAGTAGAGGTGCTTGAGGTGTGATAGTGTACACACCACACGTAGATTAGGATAGCCTTCTTTTATTCAGAAAGGTTATCCACTTTAGGTGCACTAGGGTGTGGGTGTTCTCTTTTTATGTTTCCATGTATTTCTATTTAAGTTGTATTTGTCCTATGTTGTACTAAACTAAGTCCCACTTTTTATAAGTGGGGATATCATATTATGTATGTATGCAGTTCAATTTCATTATGATGTGCCATTATGCTATGATGTTCATAAGATGCTTGTTTCATTTTCTTACGTGCTTCATCGTTCATTGTATTGCGCGGCTCTCACTTTGCTTTTAGATTTCAAAAAAAAAAATTTTACCTGTATTTTTCTGCTAAGTATTTTAAAGAGGAAACTATGACGTAATAGACTAATGATTAACCTAAATATATTCTAAAGTATTGGGTTGAAAATTAGGATGTTATACTAACCAGTTTGCCAGAATCAAGAATCGGGCTCAGCTAATGCATATGCTATGCTCAAGTCATTAAACATACATCTTCTTGAAGTCGTAAAGCTTGTTATGTCTTGGGACCTATGGTGTCTTATGCTTTGACCCTTACGGGTCTTAATCTTGAAAACCAATTATGCTAACATCCGTTTTTATTGTTTTATACACCTATAGATTCACCACTAATAATCCTTACTCATTTTTATGATCATAAACAAAACTGGACAGTATCATAAGGATGTGGGCTGAATTAATATCATATACTTATAGGGTTCTAGAATCTACGTCTTAGACCCTTTCTAAGTTTCGTCTTCACCTAAGGCGCTATAAATCAAACCTAAACGAATTATGGGACATTCCTATGCCTATGAACTAATTATGAACCATATTTACTATATTACAAGGTTGCTGGATAGAAACAGAAAATTAAATAATCTAAGTGTTCTAGAATTGCGATTTTACGGTTTTCTAGTTACTAATTTCTCTATAGGCACTAAAAATCAATTCTACATCAAATGTTACCAAGTTTTTCATGATTAATCAATCCTAAACTGAATGTTATCCCACTAAAATAGTTTTGGCTGTAGCTAAAAATAAATGAGTCAAAACTATGCTAAAACTCAACTTTACGAATTTTTTTGTAAGACTAGTTTCTTTCCTAACATGCATAGAAAGGCTCCTACTTCAACATATATAATTTTTACACATTCTAATATGTCAAAACATCGTCATATAGCAGTAAACAAAGCATGGCAGAATCGAAAAGCTTAGGTTCCAAAGAACACATAAACTCACATTTTCAAAACATGTAAATTACTAGTTTCTCTTGGAATCATTTTAGGACTTCTAAAACTCTTTAGAAACCATTTTACTTCATTAAAATCATTATAAAATGAGTAAGGGTAGTAGCTTATTTAAATTGTTCATAGTTGGAATTTAAAACATAAAATTGCACTTGAAACGTTCTTTTAGTTCACCTATGCTTAAGAAAATCCGAAAACATAGATTATTGGCGCTTGTGACTAGATGAAACTTACTCCAAGCTCATCATCATTACATGGCCGAACTTTGCATTCAAGAGAATGCTTCCATATCTAACTTTTCCCTTGAGATAAATGGACAAGTCTTTGAGCTCTAGGATCTTTAAGTGATGACAAGAACATAAACGTGCTATGCACTTCATTTTATTCTTCATTGGGAAAGTAAAGTGAGGGCTCAAAATAAAAATGAGATGTAACTTCATTATTATCTTTATGTTAAGGTGATGACTTAAAAGGTAAATATGCTAGACAAGAAAATGTAAACGTGAATGCAAGTCCAATTCTTTATTTTAGTGCTCTAAGCTCCACAACAATCGACTTTAAAGCCGAAATAGGTGAGCTTCGAGATTAATTATTAGGTGATATGAAAATGCAACTCTTGTTTTAATCTTTAACCTTTAGCTGATGGTATGAAAAGAAAAGATGCTAGGCAAGAAATGTAAATATGAATGCAAGTTCTTTATTATATTGTTACTAGAGCTCATACAAGACTTTAAAGGAATATAAACCTCAATCTAACACATATCTTATCAAGGCAAAGTGAGCTTTAGAGTTCTTGTACCAAGGTTTTCAAAGAAGTCTTATGGTTTTGAACATCATTATCAAGCTCAAGGAAATGGACTTAAAGGAGCAAATCATCCAACAACTATCTTTAAACAAAACCTTTAAACATCAAAGAAAAGGAAAACAAGGCCGAAGCCAAGAGGAAAGAAAAGGAAAGGAAAATCGAAACCAATGTTGAAGAAGAGGAAAGAAAACACCAAAATATGTTAAGATCAAAACTAAGTTTCAAGCTTTAGAGGTTTCTCAAATGTTAACCATAAGACCATTATCTTGAAACCTCATCATCAAGCCAACTTTTTCATTTTAAAAGAAAGGCTCCAAGGTCGAAAAACAAAGAGAGGAAAAGAAGTTCTAAAAGCCAAAAGAAACTAACAAAACTCATTTTTAACAAAGTTTTAAAAGACAAAACTTTAAAGAACAAAATTCCTACCAAGTGATGAAGAGGAAAGCTTGGTTCTTGAAGTGAAATGAGAAGAAAAACTTCCTTCCAAGTGAGCTAGAAGATTCGGCCAAAGGAGGAAGAAAAGGAAGGTAAGGTGTTTGTTTTGAGCTTTTGTGTTTAAAGGATGGTGTATGGTTGAGAGGTGGTGGTATAAGGTTGAGGTGTGGTAGCTCTATGTGGGCTTGAAGAAGATGAAGAAGATGAGGAAGAAAAAGAGTTCTTGACCTTGAGAGAATTTGAGAGAAAAAGGAAGAACTTGAAGTTGCTCTTGAAAACTCAAAACTTAGCAAATGATCTAAAGGTTCTCACAAGTTTATTTGCATGTGTATTTATAAGGAAATGAAACAAACGAGGATGCATGGAGGGGGAAGGGTGGCCGAAACTATATGGAGGGAAAAGGAAGGAAAATATCTTCTTCAAGGTATGGTTGTAGTCATTCAAAGGTATGGCCAAGTATGGGTTCAAGCATGGGCCTAAGCATGGTGTAGGCATGATGTGGTATGGGTGGCCATGAAGGAGGTATGGGTGGCCATGCCTTTCTAGAAGAACTTAGGGAACAATTTGTTCCTTAATTGTGGGTTAGGATGTGTGTTTAGGTGTAGCTTTGATTAAACTTAGGATTAGAAATTGCTAAGTGTTTAGGTGAGGTAATGGTTAATTAGAGACTTGTAAGACTAGATTTAGGAGGTGGTCTTACTAAATTAATGGAGTCAAACTCCATTAACTAGGAATCCAATGCCAACACAATTCCTTGATTTAGGGAGATTGGAGAGAGAAAACACTATTTAAACACTATTCAAGATTTCAAAACTAGGAATCTTGAGTTTTAAAAAAAGATTTAGGTTTAATCTAAGCAATTTTAGGTTCTAATTAATTTTAATAACTTATTTTGACTCTAGATTAATTATAGAAATTAATTAATCTTCGATTAGAGTCTAATATTACTTAGGTTTGCTTAGTTACATCATTAAGCTCAAGCGGCACTATTCTAGGGGCAAAATCGTCATTTTGCACAAAAATTGCCCGAGACCGCCGGGACTTAAAAAAATACTTTTAAACACATGAAAACATCGTTTTAAACCCTCGTGGAAAGTTTCGGGCTCGAAAGACACTTTTACCCGCGTAAAAACGCTATAGAGGTATTTTGGTCATTTTGACCCAAAACTGCAGAAAACAAGATTTTCATTTTCGAAATCACTCAAGGACCATCTAACCCTCTTCAAACATTGATTTGACCTTTTGAGGAATGCCAAGCCGGCTATCCTCGAATTCCGAGTAGAAAATGACCTCAGGGGTATTTTGGTCATTTTTCTCTCAAACAGAAAATCGAGGCGTTACAGGCGATACGACCATGTTGAGGTGTTTACGCTCGTCCGGCTCGCCATTTGGCCACACCCAATGAGTTGGCTCAGTGGATTGGATACCTTTCTTCCTCCGGGGGAGGGCAGCAATAAAGGACGATAGTGGATTTGATAAAGCACCTACGCACACATCTCATAGATGATAACCTTCTTTTGCTTTTAGGGGTTATCTATTTTAGGCGTAGTGGGAGGAGAGATCATGGCTGGATGTTCCTTTCTATTTATGTTTATTGGATGACTATACTAGCCCAACCTGTAATGGTGGGTATGATGCTACTTTGAGTATTTATGTTATAATATGTATTATAGAATACCTGATGTTATTAAATATTAGGGTGTTACATTAACCACCCCAAGTCTTAGAAGAAAAAGTTTAGAAACCATAGTTAAAAAAGTAAGAGTAGTTTTTGAAGGACATCAGAAACCTGTATTCCATAACGGCTTCTGTAAATTGATCTAATAGACAGATAGACTATACTTCTAGACTATCTTTCCAAGACACAATTAGACGTGTCCCTGGAAGATCTAATCAAAGGCAATGATCATAAAGTAGACCTTCTATAAATAAGAGATGTTATTCTCAAACATAAAGAGAGAGACTTTGTGCATAAAGAGAAAACTCTACAAAAGTCTCTCCTTATCTCTAGTTAGGCTCATATCATCAATGTAATCAGACTCCTTACTTGTACAAAATCTTCTTTCTACATTCTTAAATAGATTTATGTTCTTCCTAGGAAGAAATGATAGAAAGAAGTCATTCAAGTTTTTCCATGATTTTTTCATGTATATGTTAAGGAAACTTGAGTGTAGGTTAGTTTAAGTGACAACCCAAATATGTAACACCCTGATTTTCTCTAAGCGTAAAAATGACCAAAATGCCCCTGAGGTCATTCTTACCTGAAAATCGAGGACGGCCGACCTCGGCCATCCTCATAGGGCTATTGTAATGTTTGAAGGGGATTATATGTGATGGCGTGTTTAATAGAGCAGAAGAATCTCATTTTTGAGGTTTCTGCGTGTAAATGACCAAAATACCCTTACAGTAATTTAAGGCAGATTTAAGTTCCGTTTTGACCCGGACTTTGCCCAAAGGTTCAAAACAATGATTTTAAGGCATGAACTATGTTTGTTTAAGTCCCGGTGGTCCCGGGCAGTTTTTGAGTAAAATTACGATTTTACCCATGCTTAGTGCATTTTGGGCTTAATGAGTTATCTAACTCAGAACCTAGGTGATTTTAGGCTCTAATTGAAGATTAATTAATTTCCATAATTAATCTAGAGTCAAAATCATTATTTAAAACTAATTGGAACTTAGAATTGTTTAAGGAAATTTAGAACTCTTTTCTAAATTCTTTTCTTTCTTTTAAAAGAAAAGCAACTATGAATAGTATTTTCACTATTCACACTCCCTTTCCCAATGACACTCTCTTTTCCAAGAAAGTTGTCACTCTCAAATAATCATGATCACATTTGAAAAATATATGTCATTCAAAATTCAAAAGAATAAATTGTTTATGTTGTCACTCAAAGCTTTCAATCAAGCTTCATAATCAATCATACCTTCCATACTTTCTTCCATACCTTTGAATGACAACACATATAGATATTTTATCTTGTGGCCATGAAATTTTCTGTCCCTTGGCCCTATAATTTTCAGCCACTTCCCCCAAGAATTCAAAAGAATTTTATTTTATGTAGTCAATCAAGTTATCTTTCAAGCTACCCTATGACCTATGCCTACTACCCATGGTTTCAATCACACCAAGGATAACCACACAAGAAGATATTTCTCTCTTCCTTCTTCAAGAAGCTTCAACCAACTCCCCCTCCACTCCTTCATTTGCCTATAAATACACCACACTCCACAACTCCATCACTTTTACACCTTTTTCCAAAGTCTCAAACTCTCTCATTTCTTTCTCTCAAAGCTTTCTCACTTTTTCTCTCAAGCTCTCAAAGAGTCCCTCAAGCTTAAGTTCTCTCCTTCATTTTCGAAGACACAAGGTAGGAAACTCTTTCTAAACATGTCTTTGATTCTTATGCTTGAATCTTGATTGGGAGTTGATGAATGGTTGAACCTCTATGTTGCTTTCTTTTTGGTTTCTTCCTTTTCTTCCCCCTTAGTTTTCGGCCTCAAGGCCTTGAATATGATAGCTTGATGATGAGTGTTCTCTAGATGTGACCATGAGTCCATCTCTCATGAGACCTCTAAAGCTTAAGTTTTTCTTAAAGAAAGTTTCATTCTTTACAAGTTTAGTTAAAAGAGTTTATGTTTCTCTTGAACATTTTGGATCTTCTTTCTTCTTCTTCTCATGTTTTCGGCCATGGAGCCTTTTTACATGGGAAAAATGTAAGCTTGATGATGAGAGCTTCATGTTGATGCTTGTCACATGAACAAACTCTAAAGCTTGCAACTTTGGCTCTAAACCAAGCATGGTTTTGGTTTTGGTTTTGCTTTCTTCTTTATCATGAACTTTGTTAAATATTTGTTTTGAAGGAAGCTATGTACTCAATGATGAGGACTTAGGATGTTGATGCTTGGATCATCAAGATCTTGGTCCCTAGAGATTTAAAAATGGTTCCTTTCTTTTGTTAAGATTTGACCACTTTCATGATTCTTGAAGTCATGTTTTCTCTTGATGCCTTGGTACCAATGGTTTTTCTTTTCTTGTGAAGATGAGTTTTGGGTTGGGACTATGTTCCTTCTTAAAGTCTTGTAAGAGCTCTAGATAAGATGTAAAAGTAACTTGCATTCACGTTTATGTTTATGCTTTGCATGGCACGTTTATTTTCTATGCCATCACTAAATCCCAAGATAAAGAATGAACTTGCATTATGCACGTTTAAACTCCAAGCTTTGCATCTCATTTTATATCTCAAGTCCTCACTAAACTCAAAGAATGAAAATGGATATGCACCTCATATTTACTTTGAGCTATCACTTTACTTTCTAAAGGACTCTAAAATGAAATGCATAGCACATTTATTTTATGTCATCACCTAAGATACTAGAGCTCAAAGACTTGCCCATTTCATCTTGAGAAGAGGTTAACCATGGAAACATTCTTGGAATGTACATTTTGGCCATGTGATGATGATGGCTCCAAGATGAGTTTTCATTAGTCACAAGAGCCAATAGCTCATGTTTTAAGTCTTTCTAAAACATAGGTTGTACTCAAAAGCATTTTGGGTATGTTCTTATATTTATGAGGGTTTTGACACGTTAAAATGATTGCTAAGATGTTTTTGAAGTTCAAAATTGTTCCAAGAGAAACTGGCCACCATAAGCATTTCAAAGGAATGACTCAGATATGTTCAGACCTGATTTTTTGTGTTTTTAAGACGCTGGTAATCGATTACACAGCCTATGTAATTGATTACCAGAAAGCTCGAATGAGCTCAAACATGAACTTTTGCCCAAAGTAATCGATTACTATATAGTGTAATCGATTACACATTCTGGACTCTAGTAATCAATTACCGATTCATGTAATCGACTACCCAGATGTTCTAGGGCCCAGCAAAGTGTTTTTAAACAAAGTAATCGATTACAAGTTTCATGTAATCGATTACTAGAACCCCTATCTCCCATGTTTTGAAATCTCGAAGCTGTGTAATCGATTACGATACTTATGTAATCGATTACCAGAACCCAAGTTTACAAACAGAATGCTTTCCTGATTTAATGACTTAAAGCTATGACCTTACATTGCTTGAATCTAGGAATTGTTGTGACATGAGTTTATGCCTTTGCCTACTATGAATATATGATCTTATATGCTAGATATCAAGCATGATCAAGTTAAACGGCTTATTGCTCTTGTTTACTATATGATGATTTTTGCTCCATGTTTCAAGTGTGATGATGCTATGTGAGTTATTGCTCTTAAATGATGATTGTATCATTTGCATGTTATGGTACCCTTTAGAGCCTTAAAGATGCCTATGTTAGAATTACACGATATATGTGACATGCATGGAATATGTAGCATCTTACTATGACTTGAACTATGAGAAAATGATCCTTTGGAACCATCAAACTATAGGTGGGGATGAGGTGATTCATATGTAACATGCATGAACTATGGGCATCTTGTCCTAACATGCTAAGACTTAAAGTGACATTGAACTATGAGAAAATGATCCTTTGGAACCATCAAACTATAGGTGGGGATGAGGTGATTCTATGCCCCCTAGACCCGTACTTTAAGTCGGGATTTTTAACTTATCACAATGTCATAAGTCCAGATGCTAGTGACGACTAGCGTGGTATGAGCTCATAACCTAGAGATTTCTCAAAAGGGAGAAATATTAGGGTGGCCCCAGGAAGAAAAGGATAATATGTCAACGTCACCTAAGTAACCAAGTTAAGCTACCATGCACCATGTTTTAAGTAACCAATTTAAGCTACCATGGACCATGTTTTAAGTACCAAGATCTATGTTCCATGATTCACGTTTTATGTACCATGCACTATGTATCAAGTTCCGTGTTCTATGTTTTATGATCTATGATTTTACGACCCATGTATCATGCACTATATCTATGAATGCTATACTTGTTAAAAAGCTAGTACTGTTTGCATAGAGTATTGACATGCATATCATAAAGAAGCATGATGTATTCATTACAAGACTCATGATAAAATGAACGGGCCTCGGTAATGGATGTTTAGAACTTAATAAATGAATCTTTGCATGTTCACGATTTCATAATTAAACCCGAGGTTCCTGAGGACGATGATGATGACACGTGTGTGAAAAGGGGATCCCTACTGAGATTCTTGTATAAGATTCTCACCCCCTATCTTCCTTTTCCATCTTCGTCTTCAGACAAGGTTGATACGATGCCCGCGAATTGCTCTTAAGTGCCGACGTGGAAGTGCTTGAAGGTCGAGATTGGAGGAGTGTAGTGGAAACGAGGACATAGTCTAAGTATACCATAAGTTATGTGTGGTTTTTGAGTTGTTGCATGCCCAACCTTTAAAGGTAGGCACGATATGTTTAACGTGGCATTACGGTGGGATGTCCCTATGTCACTAATACTATTAATGTTTGACTCGATATTTAATGTTAATGTTACATGATGATGTGTCGATGGTTGTTCCTTCTATGAAAGCTTAATTGGTGTTTCTGTTCGTGTTATTCTTTCATGTTTACGCTTCACGGTACGCAAGGCTCATGTTTTGTTTATGTTTTCAAAAAAAAAAATTTCTACCCATATTTTCCGCTAAGTATTTTAAAGAAAGGTCTTAAAGAATGAGGCTAGAAGAGTAATGGACTAATGGTTAACCTAAATACGTCCTAGGAGTATTGGGTTAAAAATTAGGATGTTACAAAATACAAAACCTTTACTTCCTCAATCCAGTAGTGATCACTATGAGATAGCATGGAGAGGCTAATGTAAAGTTACTTGCAACGCAATAGTAAGGTGTTCTTATTGATCACGGTTTAGCTTAGAGATGCTAATTAAAGACTACTTCAATATGATAGTAACAGATGGTTTACTTGTCATGGGTTCAATTTGAAGAGGCTGGTGAATAACTACTTGGTTCAGCTTGGAGAGATTGGTGAATAACTACTAAGGTTTGTGATAGTGTGGAGTTGCCTACTGGTCATAGGTGTTAGCTTGGAGAGGCTAGTACAAGAGTACTCAGTTTAGCTTGAAGAGGCTAATGAATAACCACTTGATTCAGTTTGGAGAGGCTGGTGAATCACTATTCAATTGTGGCAGGAGAGGTTGTCTGTTTTTCATAAATGAGAGCTTAGGAAGGCTAATACAAAGACTATCAGCTTTTCTTTCTCAAGTTGAGAAAGTTGTTTAGTGAAACCTCAACATAGATTGAGTACCGAATGTAGGAAGTTTTTGGCTGAACCAGTATTTCTGATCTCCTTTACATTTCTCCGTTTCGCATTATTCTTTAACATATACTGATATAATGCTTTTGCCTTCTGTTATTCATCTCATACTTTAGAAATCTACTTTCTGAAACTACTAACTGAGTTTCCCCTGCACTACAAGTTTCATACTTAATAATACTTGTTTTAAATATTTCGGATAAGTAAACAGAAGCAAAACAAGATTCAACTCCCCTTTCTCGTGCACATTTTCACCTACACTAAGCATTTGGGTTTGTAATAATCTACAAGTTTTTATTTAGCATTGGGGAGGAGAAGATACAAGTTTTTATTTAGCATTGGGGAGGAGACGATAAATATCCCATATCCCGTATCAATGACGAGGATGGGATAGTGAGAAGGGTATAGTTGGAAAATCAAAATTAAGATTTAATTATTTATTGTATTATTTGATGACCGCTAAATTTAATATTTAGTGGCTCAGATTTAGTCACCATGTGATGACAAACTCATTTGTCGTCACATAAGAATCTGTCTCTTATTCTAGTGAACTCATACACAAAGACTCATAACAATACTCAAATAAGTATTAGTTAACAATAATAACCCCAGTAACTCAAATGGGGCAAGAAAATACACTATATACGGTTAAGGGCACCTCTCATTGTGTTAGTAAATATCTACTCAATACTTTACAACAAATATCTTTGTCATCACAGACTCAAATAGCAATAAAATTAGTGCATTGGTAATAACATGAGTGCCCCAAGCACCCAAACTTCATCTTGTACATTTTACAAATTCTGCTAATCCTATAAACATCATTGACATTCCCTCGTCCCTCAATGTTCTTGCTTTCACAAGAGGCAATCATTTAATGAAAAGGATATTAATCTATCTGAAAATTGCCATAGACATAATATTTTGTGCTTCATATCAATCTTGTATCGTTCCCTACTAGATCTTTGGAAGACTCACTTTGCTTATGAAAGTGATAACACTCATGTCTTCGGATGTTTGCTAGTTTGCTTGCATCATTATCTGCATCATCATTACCATGCCATATTCGCCTTTATAACTGTTTTCATCACTTTCTTCCCATTCTATTTCTCTTTGTGGAGATGTGCTTGACTCAAATTCTTCAATCCGAGCTTGTACAACTTCTTTGAAATTGACATACAATTCAATGATAGAAATGTTTAGCTGAAATCATTGATGTATCTTAAACATATGTTGAATATCATCATTGATTTCTGAAATTGGTTGATATTGTTTGAAAGTTGAAACCACCCAAAATCAAGATTGGACACTTGAATCTTATTATCGCCATTGTCTTTGGAGTGTCGACAATAATGAATCAACAAAATCCATCCTCTAGCTCCACAAGCAATGGCGTGTAGGGAATAGGAAAACATGATAGCCTCTCACATATAAATTTCACACCCTCATTGTGTTTGTAAGGATATCATTGTTAAAATAAACTATTATATTTGCAACACTATTAATTTTTCTTTCCTTTTTGATACTTGTTTTACACATTTTTTTGTTGTTGAAAGAATGCGAGCAATAAAGTTTATTTCAATGAGAAAATTTGTTATTTTAATCAAACTGCCATTGGCAATTTTTCATACATAAAAAATTGTTTTTTTTTTTTTAAGTAATGGCATCTTCTTTAACATATTAGTATCATCATCATCATCATCATTATTATTGTTGTTGTTGTTGTTGTTGTTGTTATCTCATTGAGAAATTGCCATTAGTGATTCCTATATAAACACCATATCAAGAAAAATTCTTTTGAACACCATATTATGATGACTAGACGATACTCATGAGCTTGCATTGAAAAACAATATTTAAAATTATCATGAGTTTAAAATTGTATAAATTTATGCAATACTTTATTCTAGGAAGTATGAAATTAATTTTTATAATTTTACTTTGAAATGTATAGTGCTTAATTAATATAGAATGAAAATTTAGTAAATTAAATATTTTTCTCCTGATAGACATATTTATTGTATAACTATCTTTTCTATTTTCAAAATCTACACCTCAAACATGTTATAACATATATTTGGCTAACGAATTCAAGTTAAAAGAATTAAAGGTAATTTATAAAAAATTTAAAAAGTTTTATAAATTTGGCTGACCAATTTAGCTAAGGATAGATTTACATACCTTTAACTTATATATCAATTTGTATAAATTCATATAATACTTTATTTATGAAATTTTTATTTGATTTATGTTCTAAAAATATTAATTAATATAGAATAAAAATTGAGTAAATTAAAAAATTTCTTCTAATAGACATCTTTATTACATAATCATATCCTCAATTTAGCAGCAACAAAAAAATAGAATCCCTCAGTTTCAAAGCATACACCTCAAATATGCTACAGGATATATTTGGCTAAAGAATTCAAGTTTTTTAAAAAATTAAGGTAATTTGTATAAAAATTTGATTAACTGCATATGTTTTTAAAAACCAATTGAAAATCTAATAAAATAAAAATTAGTTGAAATGATATTACATATATAAATATATACAGATTCCAAAATCAACTAAATTAAAATTTAGATATTGTTTTCAGGTTAAATTTAACACACATACATTGTACTCAAAAAATTATTTTAGAATGACATGGATCAAGGAAAATTTATAATGGAAAAAAATTGCTATAAATGAATGGATGGAGAAGTCTAAAATTGGTGGTTTAATTATTTAGAACCAGCACGAAGAAAATATTAAATTGAGACTTTTGATATCTATAATATAAAAAGTCATATAATATATGATATGATACTTTATTTGATGAAATATTAAATCAATTTTTATAATTTTTTAAACAGATATTATTAGTTAATATAGCATAAAAATGAGTAATAATAAGAAAAGATTATATGATGCTATTCGAGATAGAGACATGGGATGCTCCTCATCATGCTTCCATGATGTGATTAAATTCTATATTATACATATATTTATAGTCATGTAAAGGTATGCATATCTAATTTATGTTCATATGAATAAAATTATTGAAAATGACATTAAAATAAAAGACACTATACTTTGTTATACTTTGTTATGCAAATATTTTATTTTTAATATATTTTTGGTTGAAAGCATGCGTATTTCTTAATTGAAATTCATAAGTTTCATTTCACTAAAGATTCTGTTACTTTAATAATTCTTTCATCTTCTAGTTTGTTATATTTTATATGTAATTGCAAAAAGAATTGAGTGTAAAAAAATATTTATTTTTTAATAAGTATTAATGACTTTAATAAGTGTTCACGACTTTTCATTTGCAAATGATCAAAAAATGACTTTTCAAATTCTTTGTAAAGATGACTTCTCAGATTCTTTATAGTATTACTTTTAGATATATATTTTACATCCCAAACTTCCTATCTCAAAAAAAGGAGAGCTGTTATTTGCACACCACTTTGGTAGACACCTACGGTTACATCGTTGATGAAATGAGGAAAATGACAAAATATGGGCATAGATAATGGGTAGATGACAGGCAATTAAAAATTTTTTCTTTCTCTCTTCTCTACACAATTATCACATCATTGTTCTCTTTCCTTTTTCCCTCTCTTTTGAAATATGAAGATTACTATACATGACATCTTCTTTCTATAATTACTTCTTCTAGAATGATGGGATAATTTTAGTTACTATAAATACAAGTTCTTCAGGAAAAGAAAACAATACTTCAAATAATCTTACGAGTTAAATTTCTTACTTTAGATTAATCATACAATTTTAAGCATTGTTATCGCTGTGGTTTACAAGTTTTCAGTATGGGTTTACAAGTCTTCAGTATGGGTTTACAAGTTTTTTATATCTGGTTTACAAATTTTTTGTACCAGGTTTACAAGTTTTCAACGTGAGTTTTCAAGGTTTTTGCATTTATTTTACAAGTCTTAAGCATAGGTTAAAGTTTTATGTTCTTGGTTTATAAGGTTTTTACACTTAATTTACAAGTCTTCATCACGGGTTTACAAGTTTTCAACATGGGTTTATAAGTTTTTTGCACTTGATTTACAAGTTTGAAGCACTTGATTTATATGTTTTAAGTATATGTTTATAAGTTTTTTTTTTTACTTGATTTACAAGTTTTCAGCATAGGTTTATAAGCTTTTGACACTTGGTTTGCAAGTTTTTTTGTCTTAAAGACAACTTGTTTTGTTAACTTGCATCAATTTTCCTATATATCAATAAATATTTATGACCATATATACCAGTGTAAGTGCTATGTGCACTTTATATAAAAAGTATGAATCTTAAAATCCATATTTACATTACACAAAAACAATATAAAAAGAATTTACATGACGTTTTGATATCTTTGAAGACCGCACAAATTGTCTTTTTTTTTTTTGCATGACAAAATGTGTATACACAGATAATCATTCTTTTATACTCATGAAACCCATGGTCGCTATTCTAAAAGCCACCAAACCTGAAAAAGACAAACAAAGAAAACAAAAATACGGTCAACAATTTTTTTTTTCCTTTAAACACTCAAATGAGTGGAGAACTCTTATATCAGATGTTAGGTAATCCATATACCCAAATCCATCTTTAAAAATTGAGAAATTGGATGTGATATAAAAATTCCAATAAAAATCCCCCAACAAACTTGAAAAATATTCTTCACCATAACTGATTTCACAATCACATATCAATCAATACTTTGACAATAAAGCAAGAACATCCAATCAAGTGCAAAAAATTAAACTTGTAAACCTATATTTAAAACTTGTAAATCAAGTGCCAAAAACTTATAAATCAAATGCAAAAAACATGTTAACCAAATGCAGAGCTTGTAAGCTAAGTGCCTAAAACTATTAGGTGTAAAAAATTGTAAAGCTAAATTGTGCTTAAAACTTATAAATTAAGTGTAAAAATCTTGTAAATAGGTGTCAGAAACTTATAGACTTGTACTGAAAACATATAAATTAAGTGAAAAAAAAACTTGTAAATTGTGTTTAGAACATGCATGTAAATGTAACCCGTGCTTAAAACTTTAAATTAAGTGAAAAAAAACTTGTAAACTAAATGTAAAAAAATTGTAAACACATGCTAAAAACTTGTAAATCAAGTGAAAGAAAACTTGTAAACCAATTTCACAATATTTAGAATTAGATTCTAAGTATTTACAATAAATTTAGAACTCTCTTATGGTGGACTCAAAAAGGTCCATCTTATAATTTGCCTATTGAACTTACGGAAATCATTATTTTGGATTTCAAGTTGTTACCAAAGAAAACCCTATTTTCTGAAAACTTGTAAACATAATGCAAAAACCTTGTGAACTAAGCGCATAAAACTTGTTAACTAATGACAAAAACTAATGGAAATTTTTTTTTTCCTAATATCTTGTAAACCATTTTCATAATATTTAGAATTAAATTTTAAGTATTTACAACCACTTATGAACTTTGTAGTACTATTTTCTATAAAAATACTTAGTTTACAAATCTTAATGCACTTGATTTGTAAGTCTTAAGCATATGTTTTCAAGTTTTGTGCTGTTTGTTTACAAGTTATTTGCACTTGATTTATAAGTTTTAAATAATGCTTAGTTTTACAAGTTTTTGTACTTGGTTTATAAGACTTGTAAACTTGTGCCTAAAACTTATAAACATAGTGCAAAAAACTTGTAAACCAATGGCAAAACTCTTTCCTAATTACATTGAATTGCAGATCATGTTTACATCATTTAATCTTAAGTTCCAACTATTTACAACAGTTTCAGAACTTTGAGGAATCACTTTATGCAAGAAACTTGGTTTACAATTTTACAAGTTTGTGCAAGAACCACTTTGTAAGTCTTAAGCAAAGGTTTAAAAGTTTAATTCTGTTAGTTTATAAGCTCTTTACACTTGATGTACAGGTTTTATGCAATGCTTAGTTTTATAAATTATTTGCACTTTGTTTACAAGACTTGTAAACCAAAACTTGTAAACATAATACAAAAAACTTGTAAACTATTTCTGAAAACTTGTAAACTAATTACATCAAGCTTGTAAATCATTTTTTAGCATCATTTTACAAGTTTCAAAGGCATTTGACAGGTTTATTAAATAATAAATCATTCATTCTTTGTTCAACAATCAAACTTAGTTCAAACCGTGCAAATAGATAAGGAACTCATGAACACAAATATCACAAATATATCGAAAGAGAGATAATAAATGAAAATAAGGAACCCACATACCTTATAAATAAGATTGTTACAGAAAAATTGACATATATGTATGTTTATTTCTGTTGATCTTCTTCTGTGTGAGTTGAGAGAGAATAAGAGTGGGAAATGAAAGAAAAGTGAGAAAGAGAAAGAGAGAGAGAGAGAACTGACTTTTTATATTGATGTAACTATTTTTATATTTTTCTTCTTTTTACTGCGGGTGTATATGGTGTCGCAGTGTTTTGGTGTTCAAGAACATTACTCCAAAAAAAGTGACCCGGACATTGAACCTTTTTTCTTTTGTCAAGTTTATGGTTTTGCATTTCCCATGGATTTATAAACATGCATATAAAATTTTATCTAACGGAGCTTATGATTGGACCCAGCCTCGTGGCCCATCTCATTTTGAAGTTTATTGGGTTGGATTTTGATTTTAGAATTTGATCCGGTATACCTTTTTTTGTGTTGAGCTTGAGTTAGACTTTAGATTAATTTGACCAGAACATAAAGCAAATAATTCTTTAGAAATATATTCTTAAAAGACAATTACCAATAAATTATAAAATTTTATAGTTCGATAAATACAGTTAACACAACATGATCTTATTCTTATGTTGATGAGATTTGTTTTGAAAATAATATTATAGAATATCTCTAAAATTTTGTGTGTTCTAAAATTGAGTTGCTCTAAATTCATTAGTTGACTTATTATCGAGTCATGTTTGAACTTGGAGAAATGACACAAAAAAATAGAGTCGAGTTTCGCTTTGGTTTAACCCAACCAAACCCATTTTTTGTACTTACAAAACAAAGAGAACAAATGTCCATCTAATGGATAAGAATGTAAAATCAAAACATCATCATCAGATGAATAATAATGCTACATCAACAGCGCAGTTGGAATGAAGCCACAATTTACCTAGTAGAAGTGCTACTAAAAATTTAACACCACTCGACCCAATTGGAAAAGGCCTTTTTGTTGTTGTCTTTTAATTTAACAGTTGAATTTAACTAGCCAAGACAAGAGAATTACTGATAAGAGAATGAAACATTGTATAGAAGATGGAACCCGTAGAGACAGCAACATAGGCAAACATATCAGAATTACTTCCAATTTTGGTGCTTGGAGAGAGGCAAACCAAACCAAACATTTTATTTCTCAACCAGTACATATCATTCAGTTTAGACTTCAAATTAACCAACTTATAATCTGGCGTTGTGAGGCCTAGATTCCCAATCAGGAGGAGGAGGTTAAGAAACTGCTACTCCGGATCCCTCTTATTTCCTATTTATTTTACAGGGTCAACGTACTAAGATGCAGGTATAGTTTCACATACATACCTTTCATACTAATCATCCTACACCATTGGAAGAAAGGAGAGAATAACAATTGGAATACGAATTAGATTTGAATAACGCCAGATAAGTATCACCAATGGCATGAATAGATGAACACGAGACTAAATATTGCTGTAGTCAACGCTCTTAGAGGGCACATTAATACTACTTTCTGGGGGATAGCTATTAGCTTCTATTTATCATGGAAACTTTGGCACACACAAAGAACTTTGTTTATTTTAACAGTAAAACGCTTTACACGTGATGTTATTTTGTGCAAATTTCAAAACTACTCTGCCTGTGTATACAAATCCTATTGAAATCAGACATGGTTGGGTCAAGTTATGAGTATATAATATTTCTATCATGCTTTAATGGTAACACCACATATATATACCTAATCCTACCCCACCACCACAAGTATAACAAGGGGAAACAAAGATATTTGTCTGTCTAAACTACCCACCTTGAGATGCAGATGACATGAAAGTTAATCCACTGTGTCCACACTTTGTCCATCTGTACTTGTCATGTTGTTAGTATCTCCATGACAATCTACAATTTCAGGTTGAAAGTTCCCTTCAGACGGAATCATGGTCGATTTTCCATATGTGCACACATTGAGCTGGGATGATGATCTTGCATGTGGATGGAACCATGGCAAATTGTTCTGACATTGAAGACCAATTGCCGGACCAGTAGACAGCAAAGCAGTAGAAGAGTTGCACTGCTTTAGAAAGGGGAAAGCACCCAGTTCACTGTCTATTTTCTCCCTAAGGTGTGCCAAGATGCTCTTCAACCTTGAAAACTCTGCTTCAAGAAGTGCCTGACCCTGTAATTTCCGGACTAGTTGCTGATTCACCAGACGCAATTTCTTAACTTCCTCCTCCAAGCTAGCTGTGTGCGCCTTCTTCTTCTCGCGATACTTGCGAACTGCTTCTCTGTTGCCAGAAGGCCTTTTTGGTTTTGAGTCAGTATGCTCCCTTTCAGCATCTTCAGATGCAAAAACTTGGGTGTGAGTGTGATAGCATGTATGTGTATGAGTTGCGTCAGGGCCAGGCGGGTTGCAAGTGTGTGTGTGAGTGCATGTCCGGGTGCTCCTAGGCAATTCAACAACAGTATTATTCACAGATGTTGAAGCCTGAAAGTTGTTAGATGACTCTGGATTTGATAATATGACATTATCTGAAAGCTTATCAGAAAGCTCAGCATTTCCATCATTCATAGTTTCCTTCTTTACTTCCAATGAAAGTTAGCTGCAGTCTATAAATAGAGAAAGCATATATGTAAACCTCCGTTAGAAATTAACAGTCGCTGTGGAATGAAAATGACAAAAAGCAAATATCATGCAAATATATGAGATACTTTGCCAAACAAATGCGAAGAAAATATAAATATTTCACATAAAAGCACAACCTGTGGCATTCTTTAGATTTCATAATTCAAGAATATATGCAAAGAAGCACCAAGCTCGAACACAAACTGTCATCAAATTCATCTGAGTAGTCCTCATCAAGGAATATATGTGACTAAACAATATTTCATGATCAAACCTTGTAAAGATTCCCAATTTCCCAAAGCTGCTTAATTGAACAAAGTAAAGATTATCAAGTTGGATTCTACCCATGATAATACCGAATTGAGGATAAAGGAAAAACATCTCTTTTCTTTCTTTATGTTGAAATAGAAAGCTGAGGGGAGAGAATCCAATCTCAAGTGGAGTCAACAGGACAGAGCATAAAAGGAGCTACACAATTCATAAAGAATCAGAAAAAGAAGCACTAAAGAAGAAAAGTGGGCTTTCATCCGTTGTGCTTAATTAGGGACTAGAATCATTTACCTGGCTTTTGGTGCTACCAGAGAAACATGATGGTTCTAGATTATCTGATAGCTTTTAGCCCATGGAGCTGATGCTAGTAGCTGACCATCCCGAAACTCCATTTGTTGAAAAGTATTTTCTCGGTCCTTAAACAGTTAACTGTTTAGTTGTAAATGTTAACTGAAATTAAAAAAATAATAAAAATTAAAAATAATTTATTAAATTGATTTTATTTTTTTTCAATACTTTAATTTTCCTCTTCTGAAATGAATAACTATTTTTAAATAAAATAAATTTTTAAAATGAACGATTATTAAGTAAGGTAGTAAATGGTCTGCTCTTCAGCATTGATTTCATCGTGGGGGAAAGTCAAAGCCTCAGGGGATGGGGAAAAAAAATGTCAATCGCTGTTTCAATGAAATCATGAAATTAGTGAGAGTGGGCCAGCTTGATGCATCTCCTCTTTGGACCACTAACTAGAAAATGCTAGCATGGAATGGAACGACCATTTCAAACTCAACCTAGTGCTCGGCAAGGCGCCTTACTCCGGTCAATGAATTACAAGTTGAATTAATGGGTCATTAGTTCGAGACGAATCAAGAAAAACCATACAGCATTGTCAAAATAATATAAAAAATAAGCATAATGACGAAAAATTTTAAAATGCACAAATATATATATATATATATATATATATATATTATACATATTTATCGAAGTTTAGAATAACATTATTTTAAATCATAGTAGTTGTAAATAATAGGATCTGTGTCAAAAATTTTAACAATTTTCCTCTCAAAGTTAAGGGACAATTAATGAAAATTTATCTTCTACCTTATTTTTTAGTCTATTATTCATAATCATAGCTAAAAATGATCGCTAAAAATTAGTAATTAAAACAAGAAGAATCAATACTAAACAAATCAAACAATCTATCAAATGATGATATAACAAATCCTTTTTCATTTTAATCAACACTTAGTATAATTTTGAAAGTGTGAACAAGTTACTCACTACAAAATAAATAAAAACATCGAATTCATAATGTAGAGCTTGTATTCTAATTAGTGGTAGATAAATTTTTCATTCAATCATATCTATAATTTATAATTAATTATATTTCTATCTATTTAACTATATAAGTTTTTTTATATTTATATTTATATATATATAAAAGTGTTGGGAATGGAGGGGGTCATGGCCCCAGGTTGTCCCCCGTTCTGAATGTGTCCCTGTCATTAGTTAAATTGATTGAATTGGAAATAATTAACAAGTAGATAAAAAAATTAAAAACAAATGAAGATATAAGTCTACGATTAATTATATACTATAAAATAAATATAAATAAAATGTAAAATAAAAGTTTTTTACTTTAAAATTTAGGATGTGACTAGTTTAGGGTAAAAGTAGAGAGTAAATTTTTATTAATAAACTCCATGTATAAAATTACATATGAGCTCATTCATTAAAATTATACCTCCATTTTTATTCCCAACCAAGCACACCCATATTATAGAACATGAATCAATGAAGACTAAATAGAACTACATCATTTTGGAACTCTATCTTCGCAATCCACCAAGTCCAATATCAATCCAGACTACACTTCAAAAAGCTACCCTTCTGTACCACTTTTTCTTATGTGTTGTTGTCCCTTCTTAATACATTTAATCGGTGTAAAACAGGTCATGGGTTATGTACAACTTTAACTTTTTACATATTTTCCTTTTGTTTTTCTCACACTAAACATGTATTCAGGATATATGGCATGGTATAGGCTTTCAGCATAGGGGAATGAATCCTCCACTACCAATTAGTCCCACATCAACAAGAAAAGTCAGAGGAGTTTGCTTCTATTATAAAAGAGAAACAATATGTTGATGCATATACGGGACGCACTACTCGACGCATACGATGGAAGACTAGTGTGCATTGTCATTTTGAGACCATATGGTGGACTACTTAGATTAAAAATATTTTCAAAAACTAATGAAAGGAAAAAGAGAAACTGCAGAATCCTTTTCCTCCTCAGCCATTTCCTTATCTAGGAAGCCTTCCCCACTCACTGCAAACTCTCTTCTTTAATCTTGAAACCCATTCACCTCTTCATGCACAAAATCTATCTCTTTCAACCAACATCAGCCACCATTGAACAAGTAATTCCTCTCCATCTCTCTTTGCGTTTGTCTTTTTCGCTCACAAAACAAGGGTTTTCTTAGAATGGGTATGAAAGGGGAGTAATTTTTGGAGAAAGTCAAAGAAGTCTTTTGTGCTTGTTGTATTAGTAAGATTTTCCATTTTTAATTTTATTAGCTTTCTATAAATTTCTGGGTATCCTTATCAGTATGTTTTTCTTTTTCTTTGATTTAAATTTTTACCAATTGCCAAAAGAGAAGTTCTTGCTATGGAGGTGGAAGTTGTTTGAAATTTTTACTCCTTTGTTTATTTTCAGTGGGAACAATTATTTTGCAATGCTAGCAAAACTACAGCTTACATCTTGTAGCCTAGTTGACATTAATATTGTGTTCTCGTTTTGTCATTTTTGAATAACAAAAGCCCAAAGTGTCCAAAACCCTGTGTGTGCTTTCAGCTTAATAATACTAGAGAATATCACAAAACGTATATTCCCCATCAAAACCTATTGATGTCCAAATATCAAATTACCAACCCTCAAATAAATGGTGCTGAGATAAAGAACTGAAATAAAGCAAGTAGCCAATAAACTAAAGCATGGAGCAGCAAATTTATTGCTTTCATGTGTGTCTATACGCACATATATATTACTCTCATTTCAAATATTTTGAGTAATGGCTTCCAAATTTTAGTTCTATAATTGTAACTTGACTTACGTTTGATTTTAAGCATTACATAAACACAAGTTTTGGCTCCTTTGAAGTTGGAAAAGCAGTTTAATTCTGATTTTAGTAGGACGATTTTGTTTTATTTTGCAGTACCTATGTGTTGGGATATTCATTTACACTAATTTGGTTGAACATTGCTCTTTCTTATTTTTCCAATACCTGCTGTCGAAAAAAGATTGAACTATGTCCATTTATACTAGTTAAGTATGAAAGCACTTATGCTCCAGAACTTCTACAAATAATTGGTTCATTAAGAGCCGATTATTAATAACTCATCACTTTAATTCTATATAATAAAACTCACTCATTAAGAACTAAACAATGCATATCATGAGTGATACTATAACATAGAGATAAAGGCATAAGAGAATCTCATAAACTCAACAATGCAAGGTGGGGAGAAATAGATATATATCCTACAAAATAAATATTAAGGCTTCCATGTTCACTTAAATTTCTTAACTTTCAAGTTGGCTATTTTTCTACTATACTATTACTAAACATATTATCTATAATGAATGAATCATATAGCTACAATCAAATATTATTAAGGTATGTGTAGCATCAAAGTGGTGTTTCTACTTTTACTTCCCCAAAAACAACCATGCTCCTATGTTTATGCTTCCAATGTGGCAGATACATGATCACCTTGCACTTCATAATTTTAAAGGCACCACTCTTATAGCATGCTTTTCAACTTTCCCCAAAAATTTTTATCAATAATATCAGTTAGATGACTTACACCATAAAAGGAAACAAATGTTTTGTTTTTTTGGGGTATTTGTCAGCTATTATACTAGTATAGTAGTGAGCTTGTTCAAATTATCATGCTTTAACTGTGTGTGCATTTTTTTTCTTCTGTGTACTTCTATTATTTGTTGAGACTAGATTATCCTTGCTCTTTTTTCTCTTATTGATAGGTTGATTGAGTTTACTTTGACAGCATAATACACGGGTCAGATTATCCTTGCTCTTTTTTCTCTTATTGATGCATACTTCTATGTGTTTGATCCTTCTTTAATTGATCTCAAGAAACATGTTTATATTAATATTTATCCCTTTGTTGGTTGTTTATGTCATGGTTCAGACTTGATGTTTACATTATGATTATCTTTTGAAAAGGAAATTACAAGCCACTGCAAAAGCTTTTATGATAGAAGGCAAAGTTTCCACCGATCCAGCAGGTAAGTTTGTTGGTTATAATTTTATAATGTATTGCAGTTTGTCACACCTTCATCTCTTTGTTCATGCATAAATCTTAAGCATTACTATCCTTTTTTAATATAAATTTATTGAGCTATACTTTTAATTTTCATGAATGTCGGACATTTGATTCAGGTACAGTATTTTTTCCTTTCCATTTATATGTCAATATTTTCTTCATTCCATTAATGCATTAAGTCTGTTTAACCTTAGTCTTAACTCATAAGTCATGGTCAATAAATTAATGTCTTTATTATCTTCTATGTCATAGGAACCATATGTGCATATCAGTGGAACTAGCACTGTGTGTTGGTAGCTGTGGTAAGGATGTCTCAATAAAGCACTGTGTGCGCTCACCATTACAATTTGAAAGGAGACTATTGTAATTATTCAAAAAGGAACTATTGTAATTATAGAAAAAGGAGGACTATGGTAAAGGACTCACAAACTATATGAATAGACAAATTGTGCCTCAATAGCAAAGAGAGTGAAGTTTACTAAAATGCAAAGGAATATGCATTTACTCTTACGTAAAAAGAAAAATGTATAAAGGTATTCAATTATCATTAAATCTTTTCCATCAGCTCAGATGTTTGCACATATATAATACATGATTCATTCGAATAGGGTTTATTGAAACCCATTGTTATGTATTGTCTTAACTCATAAGTCTATATAATACATGATTTATTTGAATAGGGTTCATTCAAATATTGTCTCCTTTTTCTATAATTATAATAGTTCCCTTTTGAATAATTACAATAGTCTCCTTTCAAATTATGACGGTGAGCACACACAATGCTTTATTGAGACATCCTCAGCAGAGCTACCAGCACCAGGCACCCTTGTCTCCACTCTCACCCTCGGTCATCAAGAAAAGCAGTTGCTAGTTCCACTGATATACACATATGGTTCTTTTGAAACAGAAGATAATAAAGACATTAATTTCTTGACCATGACTTATGAGTTGAGACTAAGGTTAAATAGACTTAATGCATTAATGGAATGAAGAAAACATTGACATATAAATGGAAAGGAAAAAATACAGTACCTGAATCAAATGTCCAACATTCATGAAAATTAAAAGTACAGCTCAATAAATTTATATTAAAAAAGGATAGTAATGCTTAAGATTGATGCATGAACAAAGAGATGGAGGTGTGGCAAACTGCAATACATTATAAAATTATAACCAACAAACTTACTTAGTGGATCGGTAGAAACTCTACCTTTTATCATAAAAGCTTTTGCAATGGTTTGAAATTTCCTTTTCAAAAAATAATCATGATGTAAACATCAAACCTGAACTATGACATAAAAAACCAATAGAGGGATAAACATCAATATAAACATGTTTCTACTTTCTTGAGATTAATCTGTAATACCCTAGGTATTATTGTCACCTAAGAGAGCTTAAAGTTATACACGTGTCGTTAGACAAATCCGGGTCCTGAATTTCACTAAGTCTGGATCCTACACGTCCTTAGAAGACTATATAATAGAACCATATTCTTAAGATCAAAAGTCTTGGTAATTGTTTCTAAGAGGAAAATAAGTTGAAGGATGATTTTTAATGAATTTTATGGAGCTTCAGACGCTTCGTTTGTAGTCCACAAGTTTAGAAAATCTTGAAAATTCCCGGATTTGAACTAAAACCCAAAATTTGGATTCTAAATTGTTGGGATTTTGATTTTTGTGATATTTTATTTGAATCCAAATGGGAGGTATTTCTTTATTTATATTTATGTTTTAACATTAACTTAAAATTAATAAATGTAAATAAGTGTATTCTGGAGATCGCTATAACGGTTAGAGAACAGTAAGGCAGTGCGGCAGCATCATTCACGCTTTCTGGTGAGCACTACATGACCATTATAGCGGTCACCAGAATTATAAAAACCCTCATTTTAAGGTTTCAGACCTAAAACACGAACCTTAACCTCCTAAAACGCAAACCCTTACCTCTCACCTCCTCTCTCACCCCATTTTCATCAATTTAACTCCAATCTTTCACTTCCAAGACTTAATGGTAAGAGATTCTACTAGTTTTGCTTCCTATTTCGCTATTCTTCCTTGTTATTAGGGTTTGATCTTGAGTTCCTCCTTGCTCTTGGGTCATCAGGTTCTTACACTATTGATAGGGGTTAGGATAGAGTTATTTTGAGATTAATCTAGAGTTTTATTGCTTTACTGGCAGATAGTGGTATCATTTTTGTCTCCCAAGCTCCTATTGGTGTCAATCCTGATTATTCTACCACTTCAGCTGAGTGGGTTCACACTTGTGATCTTTTTGTTTTGCATTAGAATTATTTTCATGAAAATAGAGTTTATATTATAATTTTAGCGATTACTGCAAAGAAATTTAGAGATTTCTATTGATTTATCAAGCTTATGAGAACATAGTTTTCAAATGGCATGGACTATATGATTTATGAAAACCATAGGACCATTGTTATTTAAATGTGTTTACAGAGAGTTGAACTTTGATTATAATTGTTCAGAAATGTTATAATGATGATATGTTTGCCAGAATGGTTGTTTTATATGATGGAGTCCTTGAACCCTAGGATAGAAGACTTTATGAAATATAGAGAAAGGAAATAAGATTTTGGTTGAGTTGGCAGTAGCTATAGAGAAACAGGCTGCATGTTAACGACAGTTAATCTGTTAACCTTGAGACCAAGTAATCCCAGGCTAGAGTAAACTGCAAAATCTTTGTTACACTGGGGACAACAATACGTAACGTCCAGATGTGACTCGAGACTTATAGTAAGAGAATTTGATGATACACTGGGGACGGCGATACGTAACGCCCAGATGTATTAGTAGAATTTCATACAGAGATTTCTGTTTCTCTATTAGGATACTATTGAATTCATATAAAAAGAATTGTGATTTTGAATTCCTAAATATAAGCACGAATGTTTTAGAACCTTACTATCATTATTATTATTATTATTATTATTATTATTATTGTTGTTGTTGTTGTTGTTGTTGTTGTTGTTGTTGTTGTTGTTGTTGTTGTTGACATGTTGCATTGTTTCCTTAATGTCCCATGAAAGGGGTTTCAGGTGAGAATTCACTCACTGAGTTTTTGTATAAAAACTCACCCCTCTCCTTTCTCCTATCTATAGATTCACGAGTGGATGACATATTTACATTTTATGTATGAATGATATTATGATTATGAATTTTAGATATCGATTATGAGAATTCAAATATAATTATCTTGATTTCAGAGAACAGGTGATTTGTATGTTGTAATTATATCTTAAATGGATCTTTTCTGTTGGAATATGCATATAGAGCAGTACTCGGGTCATAAGACTTATATGGGGATGGGATTCCTCGCGTGCTGGTCACGTGCCTAAATCGAGTGGTGACAAAGTTGGTATCAGAGCTTAGATTTGTTCTGTATATCACTGGAGCAAGTGTCCATAGGTAGCACGTCATTTATGTAAATGGAAGCGCACCCATTTGCATTAATGAAGTGATACTTGAGGCCTTTAGGATGGCCAGTCATGTCTAGGTTCAGAGATAGAGTTTTGTTATTCCTTATGAATATTATCCCTTATCTTATGTGCTTATGTCTTTCAGTTGGATCCAGTATGCCTCCCCTACATCCTTTTGCTTCAAGACGCCATCATAGCAGTGGTTCTTCCATTTCCCGTGTCCGCTTTAGTGTCCTAGAGCAGGCATTGGCCACACTCTCTGATGTGTTGGCCAGGCAGACTGAGGTTGGAGTGCAGCCATCCCCGGTCCAACCTTTAGTTAGAGATTCTGATGATTCTACATTAAAATGTTTCCAGAGGATGAATCCACCTACCTTTCAGGGACGTCTCATGACAGAGGACCCCTAATCCTTTCTTAGAGAAATAGGGAAGATTATTAAAGTTCTTTATTATTCATCAAAGAGAGCAGTTGAGTTGGCTGGCTTCTAGCTGGGAGGCCAAGCTGGGATTTGGTATGATGAGTTTTTACAGAGGCGTAGTGACTTCGAGTTGCCCACTTGGGAGGAGTTTAGAGCAGCTTTTCTAAAGAGGTTCTTATCAGAGAGCCAGCGTGCTCAGATAGTGGGGAGTTTCTGAGGCTCTGCATGACTCCTAGGATGACAGTTGCAGAATATGATGAGAGGTTCACATATTTGGCACGGGCAGCTGCAGGTTTGATACAGCCAGAGACTGAGAGGGTTAGGCGGTTCGTTCAGGGGCTACCTCAAAATATGTTTCTTAGTCTTTGGCCACATGTGGGTACTATGGATTATGCTCAGGTGGTGGATACAGCTATTAGGTTAGAGGCAGGGTTAGTAGAGAGGAGAGTTACTTCTGATGCTAGTAAGAAGGCTAGAATTCATGGCTCATTTTCTAGGGGAGTAGGTAGTAGCAAAGGACTTGGCCAGCAGGGCCAGCAGCGTACCCATTCTGGCAAGGCTACCTTCCCAGAGCCCACCCCGATGCGGCCTGCTGCTTCTCAAAGCTAGAACAGAGGAGGTAGCCAGTATTCAGGTTCTGTGTCATTTTAGAGTTACCCTGTATGTAGGACTTGCGAGAGGAGGCATCTAGCGTGGTGCATGATGGGTACTTTTACATGTTATGGCTATGGCCAACAGGGCCACAAGAAGTCAGAATGTCCATTCCAACAGGGAACATCTAGTCAAGGATCAACAAACCCTACCTCTTCAGTCCAATCCTTTCAGTCGACGACCCAGGGTGGTATTACTGCTCCAGTTAGCAGAGATGCTGGAGGCACAGGGCTTGGAGGCAGAGATCTAGGAGGTAGAGGCTCAATAGCCAGAGGCCAGGGCAGCAGGGGACAGCCCCGATTATATGCATTAACATGACAGGATGCAATGGCTTCTAATGATATGGTGGTAGGTATTGATAGAATTTTCTTTTTTGAGGCTTTCGTTTTGATTGACTCGGGATCCTCGCATTCATATGTATCTCTTTACTTTGCCATATGATTCAAGAGACCGATTACTACTTTAAAGAAACCCTTCTTAGTGGGAAAACCTTCAAGAAAATCCCTCTTAGTTTAGTTAGTTTACAAAAAGTGTGAGGTTAGAGTATGAGATATGGAGACTCTTGCAGGTTTACATGTGTTAGATATGTCAGATTTTGATGCTATTTTGGGTTTGGATTAGTTAGCTTCATGTCATGCTGTGGTGCATTGTTATAGCAAGTCAGTGAAGTTTGATATTCCAGGTGGCAAGCAACAAGAGTTTAAGGGTACTAGTTGTTCAGTTCCGACTAGTTTGATCACAGCCATGAGTGCCTTAAGACTCATGGACAAAGGAAGTCAAGGTTTTCTTGCAACAATTAGAGATGTTGATGCACTAGTGCCGAGTATAGAGTCTGTTCCTGTAGTTTGTGAGTTCCCAAATTTGTTTTCAGATGAGTTACCGGGGATGCCACTGGAAAGGGAGGTGGAGTTCGGGATAAAGCTTGAGCCTAGAATTAGGCCTATTTCTATTCCCCTATACTGCATGTCTCCGGCAGAGTTAAGAGAGTTGAAGGAGCAGTTACAAGAGTTACTTGACAAGGGGTTTATCCGATCAAGTATTTCACCTTGGGGTGCTCCAATTTTATTTGTGAAAAAGAAGGATAGATCTATGAGGATGTGCATAGACTATCGGTAGTTGAATAAGGTAACCATTAAAAATTGGTATCCTTTGCCACATATAAATGACCTATTTGACCAACTTCAAGGGGCTCAATGTTTCTCTAAGATTGATCTTCGGTCTGGATATCATCAGTTGAAGATCAAGGATGAGGATGTACCAAAGACAGCCTTTAGAACACGCTATGGACATTATGAGTTTCTAGTAATGTCCTTGGGTTGACCAATGCATCTACAGCCTTCATGGATTTGATGAATAGAGTTTTCAAGCCTTTCTTAGATCACTTTGTGATTGTATTCATAGATGATATCCTAGTGTACTCTAGGAGCACAGAGGAACATGAACATCATCTCAGGATTATCCTGCAAACACTTAGAGAACCCCAATTGTATACCAAGTTCTCTAACTGTGAGTTTTGGTTGGAGCAAGTGATATTCCTTGGACATGTAGTGTCTAAGGATGGTATTAAAGTGGACACGAAAAAGATTGAAGCTATGTTGTAGTCGCCTAGACCTTCTACAGCGATAGAGATTCACAGTTTCTTAGGATTAGCAGGATATTACATGCGGTTTGTTAAGGACTTCTCCAAAATTATAGCACCATTGACCAAGTTAACATAGAAGAATGTGAAGTTTCAGTGGTCAAATGCATGTGAGGAGAGTTTCCAGAAGTTGAAGACTTGTTTGACTATAGCCCCAGTCTTAGTATTGCCTTCAGGTATGGAGGGATTTTTAGTATATTGTGATGCTTCTAGAGTAGGACTTGGTTGTGTCCTTATGCAGCATGGCCGAGTTGTAGCTTATGCTTTTAGGCAACTCAAGAGGCATGAATAGAATTATCTTACCCATGACCTAGAAATGGAAGCTTTTAGACAAAAGCTTGAAATACATCTTCCAGCAGAAGGATTTTAATCTCAGGCAGTGCAGATGGTTAGAGTTGCTAAAAGATTATGATTGCACCATTTCTTACCATCTGGGCAAGACTAATGTAGTGGTAGATGCTTTGACCAGGAAGTCCATGGGTAGCTTGGCTCACATAGTGCTAATGAGAGAACCTTTAATAGAGGATATCCATAAACTAGAGGCAGATGGGGTTCAGTTCGACATAGGTGACTCAGAGGCCTTTCTTGCTCATATTAGGGCTCAGTCAACCCTAGTAGAGTAGATTAAGGCACAGTAGGAAGAGGATCCCAAGTTAGTTAAGATTATCAAGGATGTGCACAAAGGAGCAAATCATGAGTTTTTAGTGGATGCAGAAAGGGTGTTATGCATACCCAATGTGGGTGAGCTGAAGAGAAAGGTAATGGAAGAATCTCATATTGTAGTATACTCAGTACATCCAGGTTCAACAAAAATGTATCATGATCTCAGGCAGTTATACTGGTGGGAAGGGATAAAGAGAGATATAGGTGACTTTGTGGCACGGTATTTGCTATGTTAGTAGGTTAAGGATGAGCACCAAAGACCTGCAAGGTTGCTTCAGTAGACAGAGATCCTAGAATGGAAATGAAAGAGGATAACCATGGACTTTGTAGTTGGGTTATCTCAGACCACCAGAGGCTTTGATTCCATTTGGGTGATTATTGATAGGATGACTAAGTCAGCCCACTTCTTACTAGTTAAGACAACTTTCAGTGCAGCTCAGTATGCTAAGTTGTATATAGATGAGATTGTTAGACTTTATGGAGTGCCAATGTCAATCATATCAGACAGAGGGTCTCAGTTCACTTCGTGATTCTGAAGGGCATTCCAAGAAGCTCTCGAAACTCGTGTGAACCTAACCACAGCGTTTCATCCATAGATAGATTGTAAGTCAGAGAAGACAATCCAGATTTTAGAGGATATGCTCAGAGATTGTGTATTAGATTTTGGTGGGAGTTGGTGTGACCACTTACCACTGATAGAATTCTCATATAATAATAGTTACCAGGCGAGTATCCAGATGGCACCGTTTGAGGCATGATACGGGAAACACTGTAGATCCCCTGTAGGGTGGTTTGAGCTTAGGGAAGCTAAGGCCTAGGCCTAGATCTAGTCCAAGAGACTCTAGAGAAAGTTCAATTGATCAGAGAATGGTTGTTAGCAGCTCAGTCCAGGTAGAAAGCTTATGCTAACAATCGGCACAGAGAGTTAAAGTTCGCTATGGGTGATCATGTGTTTCTGAGAGTGTCTTCCATGAAGGGAGTGGTGAGGTTGGTAGGTGGGGAAAGCTAAGTCCTCACTATATTGGCCCGTTTGAGATATTAGAGAGAGTTGGAGCAATGCCATATAGATTGGCATTGCCTCCCAGCTTAACAGCTATCCATCTAGTTTTCCATGTCAATATGCTCAGGAAATACATACCAAATCAGTCTCACGTGCTCACACCACAAGCAGTTGAAATTGATGAAAGTTTATCCTATGAAGAGGAGCCAGTTGCCATCGCGGATAGGCAGATTAAAAAGCTTCGCTCGAAGGATGTGGCCTCAGTGAAAGTCATTTGGAGGAACCACTCTGGTGAGGAAGCCACTTGGGAAACCGAAGAAGCTATGAAGACCAAGTATCTACATCTCTTTTCTCCTTCAGGTATGTTTTAGATTTGGGGAGAAAATCTTTTTAAGGGGGAGTATGTAATACCCTAGGTATTACTGCCACCTAGGAGAGCTTAGAGTTATACACGTGTCATTAGACAAATCTGACTCCTAAATTTCACTAAGTTTGGATCCTACACGTCCTTGGAGGACTATATGATAGAACCATATTCTTGAGATCAAAAGTATTGGTAATTGTTCCCAAGAGGAAAATAAGTTGAAGGATGATTTTTAACGAATTTTATGGAGCCTTTAGACGCTTTGTTTATAGCCCACAAGTTTAGAAAATCTCAAAAATTCCTGGATTTGAACTAAAACCCAAAATTTGGATTCTAAATTATTGGGATTTTGATTTTTGTGATATTTTATTTGAATCCAAATGGGAGGTATTTTCTTATTTGTATTTTTATTTTAAAGTTAATAGAGAGTATAATGCAAATAAGTGTATTCTGGAGACCGCTATAGCGGTCAATGACTACTATAGCGGTTAGAGAATAGTAAGGCAGTGTGGCAGCATCATTCACTCTCTGGTGAGTGCTACATGACCGCTATAGCGGTCACCAGAATTATAAAAACCCCTATTTTGGGGTTTCAGACCTAAAACACGAACCCCAACCCCCAAAACACAAACCCTCTTCTCTTATTTCTCTCTCACCCCATTTTCATCAATTTAACTCCAATCTTTCACTTCCAAGGCTTAAAGATAAGAGATTCTACTAGTTTTGCTCTCTATTTCCCTATTCTTCCTTGTTATTGGGGTTTGATCTTGAGTTCCTCCTTGCTCTTGGGTCATCAGGTTCTTCCACCATTGATAGGGGTTAGGATAGAGTTATTTTGAGAATAATCTAGAGTTTTATTGCTTTACTGACAAATAGTGGTATCATTTATGTCTCCCAAGCTCCTATTGGTGTCAATCCTGATTATTCTACCACACTAGATGAGTGGGTTCACACTTGTGATCTTTATGTTTTGCATTAGAATTATTTTCATGAAAAGAGAGTTTATATTGTAATTTTAGCAATTACTGCAAAGAAATTTAGAGATTTCTATTGAGTGGTATGAGGGAAATGTAGTGCTATATTGTGATGAAATTTGATATTACATAATGTATTGATTCTGTAATCAATGTACAAAATTTTGGTAGCTAACATAAAAAATGCTACAATTATTGGCGATTTATGTCACCTCGTATCAAATCAAAGCAAGAATCTTTGCAAAGTTGCAATTTCAGCAAAGTCTCCAAGCTGGCAGGCAACTTCACAGTGCTGGCAGACCTACTAGTTGACTACTCAGAGATCGCGCCACTTCGTCCGTGAGCTTCCTCTCTCCAGCTACAGTCCATGAACTTCAGCACTATATATATGTGAGTTGAGTGGTATGAGGGAGTGTTTTAAAACCATGAAGGGAGAGAGTTCTGGAAAAATAAAGTAGAACATATTAGAGAAATGGAAGTCAGTGATCATATTGCAAAGGCAATTTTTTGAAGTAATGTATGTATTTTTTTTAACCTCATTCTTCTTGTATGATTTTTTTTCTTTTTTTTATAGACTATATATTAGTAAATATTCTACTGGTTTTGTTTAATGTTATTATAAAAATTTATTTATTTTTGTCTTTTTTATTGTTAATTTTTTATTAATGCTATTATGATGTTCAGTATTAGAAATAGATAGAAATTATATAATTTAATTTTTAATTATTATTATTACCTTATTATTACAACTGAAATTAGTAACAGAAGCATTATTACTATTGTTGAAGTTGTTATGAGGCTCATTTTTTTTTTCTATATTTATTTTTCTATTTGTAATAGAACTGAAATTACTAATAGATTGGTTTTTATTATTTGGTAACAAAAGCTGAAGAAATTTTTATTATGTATTATTGGTGAAGTTTATAAATAATAGATAAAATATTAGTTTATTTTTATATTTAATTTAAATTATTTTTATTAATGTTCTTATGATGTTCAGTATTAGAAATAGATAGAAATTGTTTAATTTAATTTTTAATTATTATTATTACCTTATTATTACAATCGAAATTACTAATAGAAGCGTTATTACTATTGGTAAATTTATTATGATATTTAATATTAGATATATTAATAGATTTTTTTATTATATATTTTTCTTGTAACGAAAACTAAAGAAATTTTTATTATATATTATTGGTGAAGTTTATAAATAATAGATAAAATATTAATTTATTTTTATATTTTATTTGATTTTTATTAATAAATATTAATTTAATTTATATGTGAATTCTTTATTGATTAAATATACTTTTCTTAATTGTTATAAAAAATATTTTTCATATACTTTTTTATTACTCACAAATCGAAACATATATCATTATAATAACATAGGATAAATAAATATATATGCTTTATTATTATTATTATTATTATTATTATTATTATTATAATACAAAAAAAGAGAAAAAAGTAGTGATATATTATTATCTTTATTGTTAATAGTGTTGTTATTATTATTATCTTTATTATTAATAATAAAAAAAAGAACTTTGAATAATTCTTTTTCATTTATTATTATCATTTGTTTATCATTGGTTTATTATTAAATATTAATAATAAATATAATAATAATTTATATTTATTTTCATTACTTTGGGTTGATGTTGATTTATTATGTTGAGTTATTGTGGTAGTTAATATTTTGTAGTTGATCCCACATTGTAACAGAGACAACAGTTGACCAGACTACGGCCTTGACACATAAATGTTGAGAAAGCAATAGAAGAATTATATGACTATTTAAAGAATGCCGGTTTATATCATACTTCCATGATCAGTGATACAGTAATCAATTTTGACCTTATGAGTGCATTGGTCGAGTGCTGGAGACCTGAAACCCACATGTTTCATTTCTCGTGTTGGGAGTGTACAGTTACACTGGAAGATGTAGCAATTCAACTTGGCCTCCCTATTAATTGGGAACCCGTCATGGGATCATGTGTTTTTAGCCTGGCACAAGTACAATAGGTATGCCAAGAGCTATTAGGTGATATGCCCATAGAGGATGATACGTCAGAATGTTCAATCAAAATGAATTGGTTGCATCAACATTTCTGATAGAAGCCTATAGGTAATGATCCCAATACGATGATATACTTTGCTCGCAGTTATACGCTGCAGTTGCTGGGTGGGGTGTTATTCCCAGACAAGAGCAATAAACGAATTCATCCAAGGTTTCTTAGATTGTTTGAGGATTTGACTCAAGTTGGTCAATATAGCTAGGGTTCTGCATGCTTGGCATATTTATCTACATCTTTGTGTTGTAACTTGCGCATTAAGGCACAAGAGATCTGTGGGTGTATGGTTTTATTGCAATCATGGTCATTTTATTGGCTCCCATTTTTTGCCCCAACTCCAATTTGTGATATGAAATTTTCGTTATATTCCAGGTTAGAAATTGTGAAATTTGAATTGGTGATAAATTTTAAGTTTGTCATTGGACATAAATTTTAAGTTTGTTATTGTCTAATTTGTAAGTACAGCCTTTTGAAGTTGCGCAAGAAGTTGGTAGCAATGTGTCTAATGCAGAACATATGGAATGTTCTCGGTGGCTCCCAATAACCGTGACATTAACTTATTGCAGCTTTAATAGACTTGTGGCCATCAAAAATAATGCCTGCTCCATCTCGAGTCACCATTGAGCACTGCTGGCATAGCGTCACATGTAACATCCTAATTTTTAACCCAATACTCTAGAACATACTTAGGTTAAACATTAGTCTGTTACTTCATAGTTCTCAATTTTACTTAGAAATACTTAGCGGAAAATACGGGTAAATTTTTTTTTTGAAATATAAAGTGAGAGCCGCGTGATGCGATAAGCGATAAACCATGTAAAGTAAAACAATTGTCTCACAACATCATAACATAAGGCACAACATGAACAACACTGAATATCATCTCTTATATATATAACTTGCCCACTTATAAGTGTGGGACTTAATTTAGTACAAGGGAAATACATAAAAGAAAATACAACATAAAACATAAACATAATCTACTCCCCTACCCGAGTGCATCTAATGGGATAACCTCTAAACAAAAGAAGGTTTATCCCTATCTAAGTGGGGTGTCCTCTAACCGGGTACTCCATCGGACGATCGTCACCTCCTACTGGCGTCCATCTCGCGAACGAGGCAAATATCCGAAATCAAGCGAGCTCCTCGGACGTGAAGAAGGCGGAACGGGATCGAGTGTGACCCCGCGTATGGTCGCATCTCCGGTCGTCGCGCAAGCCGTGGCTGAGTCACGGTATCCTCACTGCCCTCCCTCAACGGTGGGGGAGAGGGGGCAGAGCTCTCGCTATACGGATGGGTAGGCGGGTCCTCGAACGGGTCGGTCTCCGAGAAGTAAGTCCGAGGCACGTAATCGGGATAGTCTCGCATGGCTAGGGCGGTGGTGTGCGTCGCGAGCACTCTCGTCTGCGCGCGACGCGACGCTCAAAACCCGCCATCGCCGCCATAGGGTGCAGTCGAGGAGAAGCGATGGGTGTGCACGGGATGAGCGAAGGGGCGTCCTACGAACATGAAAACCCGCACCGTGCACTGTCCTTTAAAATGGTATGACCCGTGAGTCAGGTCATAGTGCACCTCCCACGTCGGCGTGTCCACGAATACTACGAACGTCGCCATCTGAAGACGTGACGGCAAGAAAGAGATAGAGGGAGTGAGAATCTTGTTAAAGAATCTCAGTAGGGCCTCCTACTACCTAGGTGTCATCATCTATGTCCTCAGGAACCTTGGGTTTAATTATACAAATGAGTGAGCATGCATCATGTCCATTTTTAAGTTCTAAACATAGTTTAGCCAAGGTCCATTCATTTTAGAATGATCTTAATGTCATGAATGCAACATAATAGAAGATGTATGCATGGCACTACCTAATGCACATACATAACATAACATCAAGCATCATCATACTTAGTGGCATAAGGTGGCAATAGAAACATTCATATGGGACAAACTTAGTGACATAATCATAGTCATGAAACATCTCTTTCTCATGGGCCACCCTAAAAGACAATCGAACTGGGGGTGCTCGGCCGAACCGGTGTCACCCAGAACGTGTCATACATCTAGGTTATGAGCTCATACCTTAACTAGTCGTTACTAGTTCTTACTTACCACTTAACGATAAGCGTATCATAAATCATAAATCCCGACTATCTGAGTACGGGTTAGGGGGCAAAACTCTTAGGGGTGCTCGGCCGAATCGGTGTCACCTAAGAGTATAAATTGGTACCGATGTCACATGAGTTCTATGGAGGTGCTCGGTCGAACCGGTGTCATCCTAGAACCCATCTTAGTACCTTAATTTTCAAAATCTCTTTAAGTCCCCAAATTTGTCGAAATTCAAGGCACAACGATCATTACACCGAATTTCCTTCCAAATTTGCTTTATGCCACATAAACATATAACCTCATGAATTCCTCATATGAATAACATTATCATCATTTGCATACTACATGCATCATTATAAAACATTCAAACGCTTACCCTTACGGTAGCTTATGCTTTGACCCTTACGGGTCTTAATCTTGAGATATAGTTCTCTAACATCTGTCGCTCATATCTTTATGCATCTAAGGGCTCATAATTAATCATCATTCCTAATCCTCATGTTTATACTTAAATCTGAAAAGCATAGGACAGAATCTCTAACTTGTATTTACGGGGTTCTAGAACTTATGTTTTAGACCCTTTCTCGGTTCCGTCTTACTTGAAAGCTCTATATATTAAATCTAAATCAATTATGAGACATTCCTATGCTTAAGGACTAATTATTAATCATGTTGTAAGGGTGCTGGACAGAATCCAGAAAAATTAAATGTTCTAAGAGTTCTACATTTGCATTTTTATGGTTTTCTAGTTACTAGTTTCCCCATAGGTGCTAGAATTCAATTCTAATCCAAATATTACCAAGTTTTTCATGTCTAAACAATCTAAATCTGATTATGTTCCCATTAAAATAGTTTGGAGAAGTTCCAAAATCAAATGGGTTAAAACTATGTCAAATTCCAACTTTACGGTATTTCTAGTTAGCTAGTTTCTTACCTATCATGCATAGGATCGCTTCTACATCATCATATGATATTTTCACACATTCCAACACATCAAAACATCATCATATAGCATCACACTCATCATATCAGAACCGAAAATATTTAACTTTAATAAGAGAGTTAAATTGTCGTTTCTAGGTACATAAGTTACATAAGTTAACTAGTTTCTCTTAGAATCAATCTAGAACTTCTAAAACTCTTTTCAAAACATTTTAATTCATCAAGAGGCTAAAAGAAGCCTTAGGTCACTGACCAAAACATATTCCATCCCCTAAAAGATGATAAAATCACAACTTGTGATGACATAACCTTATAAAGTTTTGTAAAGCTTTAAGGAAAACTTAAAACATAGACTATTGGTCCTAGTAGCTAGATGAAAACTCATTGCACGTCCATCATCACTACTTGGCCGAAAATATGCATTCAACGAATGGTTTCACATTAAACTTTAACTTGGAATGAAATGGGCAAGTCTTTGAGCTCTAGGTTCTTTAAGTTATAACATAAAATAAACGTGCTCATGCTTTTTGTTTTTAATCTTGCTTACAAAATAAAGTGATGACATAAATTAAATATGCAAGGCATAAACTTAAACGTGCAAGCTTGAGAGTAAATATGCGAGGCATAAACTTTAAACGTGCAAGCTTGAAAGTAAAGATGCAAGGTTCAATTCTTTATTTTAGTGCTCTTGGCCCAACAACAATCGACTTTAAGGCCGAAATAGATAGGCATTCGAGAAATTAATTAGGTGATGATGCAAGTTCAATTCTTTATTTTAGTGCTCTAGGCCCAACAACAATCGACTTTAAGGCCGAAATAGAAAGGCTTTGAGAATTAAATTAAGTGAAGATGCAAGTTCCATTTTAATCTTTATGTTCTTAGGTGATAGCTTGAAAGTAAAGATGCATAGCAAGAATGTAAATATGAATGCAAGCATAAAATAAATTATGCAAGTTCATTTTATTTTTCTAGAGCTCTTAACAAGACTTTAAAGGAATTTAAACCATAACCCAAACTCACCCAAACAAGGTAAAGTCAAGCTTAGAGTTCTTTAAAACTTAACATAATATTTTTAGGAAATCAAACCATGAAGCCTAGAAAATTAATGGAAATGGCCGAAATCATCAAGAAGAAAAAGGAACATTTCAAAACTCTAGAGTTCATGATCTTGATGACATATTAACACCAACATCATGAGTCCTCATCATTGAGTTTATAAAGCCATTTTAAAACATCATCAAAGCTAAAGTTCTCAAGAGTTCAAGAAAGGAAGAACTAGAAACATTTTTGTTCAAGAACAAAGATCAAGCTCTAGAGTTTGTTTCAAGTGATGAACATCATCATGAAACTCTCATCATCAAGCTCTCATTCCTTTGTTCTCCAAGGCCTATGGCCGAATATGAAAAGGAAAAAGGAGTGGAAATGAAGTTCTAAAAAGAAACAAGAGAAACTATGAACATCAAGCTTGAAACAAGAACTTTGAAGAAAAGAATACATGAAAGAAAATCCCTACTTGGTGCGATGAACTTGAAGATGGAAGAAGAAGATGAAGAAGATGAAGAACTTGAAGAACTCCAAGAACTTGAAGAACACTAGAACTTTGAGAGAAAAGGAAAAGCTTTGAGTGCTCCTAAACTTAGCAAATGATCTAAAAGTGGTGCAAGCTCCTCAAGGCATTGTATTTATAGAGAAATGAAACAAATGGAGGGAGCTCATGGAGGAGAGGAGCTTCGGCCATATGTGCAGATTGGAGGGCTTCCCATGAGTTCCATGAGGTGAGATAATGTGGTCTTGAGGCATGGTGAGGTATGGTTCAAGGTATGGTGAGGTATGGTTCAAGGTATGGCTCAAGCATGGTTCTTTGAGTGAGAAAACAAATCAACATGTGGTCAAATGGGGGAGGAGGTGGCCGAAATGCATCAGCCCATGGGGGAGGATTTCTTGCATTTTAATTGTGGTTTAGTGTTGTGTTTAGGTGTATCTTTGATTATGCTTAAGATTAGGAATTTGTAAGAAAGTGTTTAGGTAAGGGAAATGGATAATTAAGGTGGTCTAGACATAATTAAGGAGTGGTATTGCACCATTAGTGAGTTAAATCCTCAATTTAGAGTCTAAACAACTCTAGACACATTTCCTTGATTTAAGGAATTGGAGAGAGAAAACACTATTCAAGATTCCAAGACTAGGAGTCTTGAGTTCTAAAAAGGGATTTAAATTTAATCTAAGCAATTTTAGGTTCTAATTAACTTTAATAAATTATTTTGACTCTAGATTAATTAGGAAAATAAATTAATCTTCGTTTAGAGCCTAATATTGCTTAGATTTGCTTAATTACGTCATTAAGCTCAAAAATACTATTCTAGGGGCAAAATCGTAATTTTACACTAAAACTGCCCGGGACCACCGGGACTTAAATAGAGACCTCTAGACTCATGAAAACATGTTTTTAAACCTCTGGGGAAAGTTTCGGGTTTAAACGGCACCTTTACCCGCGTAAAAACGCTATAGGGGTATTTTGGTCATTTTGACCAAATCATGAAAACGAGATTTTCGCTTCCGGAAGCATTCAAAGGCCATTCAATCCCCTTCAAACATTGAGTTGACCCTTCGAGGACGACCGAGTTAGTTACCCTCGAATTCGGGTCAGGAAATGACCTCAGGGGCATTTTGGTCATTTCCCTCGGACAGAAAAATCGGGGTGTTACATCACATTTGACAATCGAACCATTGACGAAGGTGCACATTGCACCTAATCAATCGGTTAATTATTTGTATGAGTCTTCCCAGCTTCCATAAACTTTTTCAATCGCCTTTTGCTTTGTCATCCATGCTTTTCAATATGTAGATATGCAATTGTATCGAGACTGAATCTCTACAATCAAAAGTTTTACATTAAGAGATGGGTCAGCTCATACCATGGGCTCTATATGATGAGCAATCATGTTTGAATCTAACTTCTTGTGGTCCTCAAAAATCCTACTAAAAGCATAAGTGTGTGGGCCATTATATCTTTTGATTTCCCACATGTCCTTCCTCTGCATATAATATGCCCTGACAAGCCATTCGCAACCCAACCGAAAGCTTTTACACTTACAGTAAAATGTCCTTGATTCTGACTCTTTAATAGTGTAGTCCACAGATTTAAAAATGCCATAATTCTTAATTGCTTGAACTACATCATCCTTAGTGCAGAACTCCATTCCAACTTGAAATTCACAATCTGGATCATGATCTCCTGCCAATTTTTCATACTCTGGAAACTCTAGTGTATACATAACTTCAAGATTTAATGAGCATATGAAAGGTGGAGGATCATGTGGATGCTGAATAGCAATGCTCCTTATGTCCTCGTCACCATCATCTACACCATCATCGCCGTCATCTCCTTCTGGATCATCATCATTTTCACTTTCCATCATTAAACAATCTAGACCTTTTTCTAGAAACCAGGTCGACATCTAATGATGTTTACATAAGCAAAATCAATCACAAATAATGTACTAAATTAAACAAAATCACTCAAAAATAATGTACTAAATAAATAAAATATAGTATCAAATCAAAGCTTAAAATAAACATCATCATAATAAACAAATAACAAACATAATTAATAAAAAATAATGTACTAAACAAAATTAAATTGATCATATAACTAACTAGTACAACAAGAAAATAAATAATATCAAAGCTTACTAAAATAAACAACAAAATAAAAAAAAAAGCAAACAAAATAAATCACAAATAATGCAACAAATAAAATTTAAACTAATCACACAACTAAATGGATAGCACAAGAAAAAAGCTTAAAATAAATAAACAGCAAAATGAAAAAATAATAATCACAATTAATTATAAATAATGTACTAATAAAATTTAAATTTATCATTTAACTAAATAGCACAAGAAGAAAAAGCTTACTGGAGTTCCACCGTAGTTTTGACCATCCGGATATGAACTAGGACCAACCTTAACATCAACTTGAGTAATAATATCTTCAAACTCCACATACAACTCAATTCTAGAAATGTATGACTCAACTTGCAGATGATCCAAAACATTAGTCGCAGATCATTGTCGATGCTTATTTTGATTGCACGATATTTAATATTGCCCCCGACAATATTCATTGGATACTTATATTTTATTCTTGCCACTCTCTTGTGTGTGCTGACATTTATATTTTGACAGAGCTTAACATTTAGTTCCGCAAAAGACATAGTCTTTGGAGCTGAAAAGTATACTGGCTCATCGGATATAAATGTCGCACATTCATCTGTTGTCCTAATAATAGAACCATTAAAATATATCACAAAAGTGGCAGCATCACTACTTATTTCTCTCTCTCTCTCTCTTTCTCTCGGACTCACTTTTACTCAAATACTCTCAAAATAATCACTCACAATTTTATCAAAGGAACAAAGAATGGGGCTTCTGGTAGTGTGGCACCAAGTATTTATAGGGGAATATTGTTACTGTTGAGAATTTGAACGTTGAGTTATGATCATTGTGGATTTTGCTGATTTTTTTTATACTAAAGTCGCCTATATGCTAGGTGATTTTAAACTTGCATCTTTTTATTAATTTTTTCTTGTAAAGTCGCCAAGCTGTCAAGTGATTTATAAAGTTAAATTTTTTACTTATTTTTTGCACCCTAAAGTCACCAATGCATCAAGGGATTTTACAATTTTCACTATAACTCTACAATTTTCCTTCCACTCAAGTATAGTTGACATTTTTTCACTCTATCTCAGTATTAAAAAAAATGAGCCTACATTTAATTCGTGTAAAACAGGTCATGGGTTATATAGTACATGTGCTACGGCTTTAACTTTCCACATATTTTCCTTTTGTTTTACTCGCACTAATCAGGATATATAGCAAGGTATAGGCTTTCTGCACGGGGGAATGAATCCTCCGCTACCCCTTAGTCCCACATCAATAGGAAAAGTAGGGGAGTTTGCTTCCATTATAAAAGGAAGCAAGTGTCATTATTTTTTTTCGGTAAAATATAATTCCCTCTCATATATAAATGACTTTTCTAATTACTAAGCTTCTCGTTTTTCCATTTATAATAATTTTATTGAATTTTTAATTAGGTTTAAAAATTTATAATTAAGTCGTTCTATTTTATCAAAATTTTCAGTCAAGTCTTTATACTTTAATAATTTCTAATCAAGTTCTTATATGATATAAAATTTTTAACTAAATTCCTATAACTTAAAATTATTGTGATCAAGTCCCTATAAATTTTTATAATACAGGAACTCAATTGAAAATTTGTGTGCAATATAAGGACTTAATTGAAAACTTTTATATAATATAGAGATTTAATTATAAATTTTTAAACTATAGACACTTGATTAAAAAAATTTATATAATATAAATATTTAATTATAAATTTTTAAATTTTAGGAATCCAATTAAACATTTAGTAAAACTAAAATCACCTCAAGAGTAATTAAACATATGTAAAACATACAGCCCCCTACCTCTGTATATACCATGGTGTGGATTCGATTCTCAGAACTAAATTTTATTTATGATGATGAACGGATGTTGAAATTCATAGCGGAGGCAGTCGACAAGCCGATAAAACTCGATCTTAATACTGCATCTCTTGATCGAGGGAGTTATGCAAGGGTGTGTGTTTGAGATTGACCTTGCTGTCCTTATTAAGAGGAGGGTATGGATACAAGACCACAGGCATGTTGTAGAATATGAATGCCTTTGTCAGGTTTGCTTGTCGTGTGGAAAATACAGGCATGTTTCACATTATTGTGATCAGTCTAAGCTCTCTGATGGCGGTCCAGTCAAAATGTCTTGGTGGCGAGACTGCTGTAGCAGCCGCATTATGAGGAGGTGCCCATCACTATTATTGAGCCAATTAGTGAAAATTTGAATTTGAGTGATTATGGGAAATCGTTATATCAGGCCCAAGTTGTTTTTTTGGCTGGCATAGGCTCTAAAGAAGTTAAGGAAGGCTGTTCTTTGTCTAGGCCCATTCCTAGGCAGCCTAAACCTGGCCCAACTATGACAAATAGTGGGGCCTTTCCCTCGCTGTCTAAGCAAAGGGTTAAAGCATGTGAAACAATGGAAGCCCGTCAACAAAAGCTAGGGAGAGCTTATAGAAAGTTCCTTTGCCCACTGATGGCATGGTCGGTTCTGCTGCAACTGCGCTTGGGCAAGGAAGGTTATGGGTGCCGAGGTGGGTTCCTCCATTGTTAGGGCGGACGATGAGTCCGTGTAAGGAGTTTGGTTGGTTGCTGCCTCTCCCTTTCCTTGTGTTTTTTATGATTGTTATCAACTGGAATGTTAAGGGGGTCGTTAAGGTGGCAGGCATGTAAGAGAGTTGTGACTGAGTTTTGTGAGTAAATATAAGCTTGATTTCTTTCTTCTTCTTGAACCCCACTATCAGTTCTCGACGGTGGCTAAATTCTGGAAAAGACTAGGGTTTAATGTTGTTGATGTTTCTGAAGCTACGAGGCATTCGGGAGGGGGTTAGTGTGAGCTTGGTTAAGATTCATTTCCACGTGGTTACTGTTCGAGTTGGGGGTGGGGGTGTAGCGTGGTTCGTGAGTGCGGTGTATTGGGTGTTCTCTTTTAGCAAGGCTCAGAGGCTTGCTTAGTGCTTGATTTCTGTAATCTTATGTGGGAGCTAATTTACTTGGTATAGGACACTGCAGGGGCAGCGCAAGGTGGTGAAGAGATTCGATAGAGCTCTGGTTGATATTGCTTGGTGGCACTTGTTTTCGGAAGCTTTCTTGAAGACTCTTCAATGAGTTTACTTTAATCACCATCCAGTTCTTCTCAGGTGTGAGGGTGTGTCTGCTCCCACTGGCCTTAGACCTTTCAAGTTTGAAGTTGGGTGGAATCTTCATGACCACATTGATACTCTGGTTGACTAGGCTTAGGGGAAGGGTACGGCTGATATAGCCTCTAGCAGTTACCAGCATATTTTTTCACCTGGTAAAGATGAGACCTTTCTAATTTTTTTTTCTTGCTTGCAATTCTCCAAGGATTTTTTCACCAGTAATTTTAAGAGTCTGCCACTAACACTCTCTAAATCAATCACGCGGCCAGTCTTCCCCTCATTCTCCAACTGCCATTCTCTCTCTTCCCTTCTCTCTCTCTCTTTCTCATTGCAGCACTGTCACTGCCATTTTTTATGGTGAGACCTCCATGTTTTTGCTATTGATGTCCTCTACTCTTTAATCGGTTTTAATTTTTAATTTGATGTATTATTTTCTATTTTTGTGTAGATCCACTGCTGCCGCCACCACTGCTAGCTGCTGTTGTTGCCTAGCTAGAGGATGGATATGTTTAGTTGCAGAATGAGGTGTCTTTTCTCCCTCTGCAATAAGGGGTTTATATACTGGCTAGGCATTAATTTTGTGAGTTGGGTTAGGTTGGGGGGAGGGGGGCGGGGCATGAGACGTTAATAGGAGAGATCATGTCTCTCACCCTTACGTGTTGGGTCGGCACCCGTTGGGTTAGGTGAGGGTGTGTCCAGGGCCAGTCCACATGAGGATGCAGGTCGGTCTAGTACTGATTGGCCCACAAGCCTCCCAGTCTTGAGGCCCAGAGGGTCAAAGAAACTCAGGCATGAAGGCCAAAGATTTAAAATTGTGGGTTGAGCTAGGACCGATCTATCCACAAGCCCTCCAGCCTTGAGCTCGAGTGCGAGTGTGGAGGCTAAAGAGGCAAAAATTGTGTTCAATTGTCTCAACTATCTCAGTTAAGAGCGAAGGGACTTTATAGGGGGATGAGACCAACCGGTCCTAAATATCCATTTTTGGAAGACAATGGGTATGCTTCAGGACCAATTGTCCTATCTTCTTAGTGAGGTCTCTGGGCTTGGCATATTAGCTTGAGGTTTTGCTTGGTCTGGTTTTGCTCAAATGCTACTAGGTTGGTAAGAAGTTATGTGTTATAAGTTTTTTCTAGGCTCTAACTATTTTGTTGATATTAACGTTGAGCTTTGATCGTTGATAACGGTTGTCAATAAGGCTATTTATAAGTTTGCTGGCACTTCTTAATATCATTATGGTATACCACTATAGCTTGTGTTTTAGTCTCGGGATTGTTGGGCTCAATGTTGGATCTAGTATCGAGCCTTATTGTTAGGATTTGGGAGAATGTTGGCTCTTTCGGGTCTTGATTAGTGAGAATGTCCTCAATGATCATGAGAACTAGGTGTGTCGGTGAGAGTCAAGCTTCAGTGGTGTTGAGAATAAGGCTTTGTGATCGGTTGGGGTAATGTTTGAATAGGAGACTAGGCTCTTTGCATGATTTTGCTTTGGAATCAAATGATTAGGGCAAGATTCTTATGATTATCACATGATTCTAATTGCAGATCTTCGGGTGGCAAAAGGTCAGTCAGGAAGTCAAGCAGTGCAGCCGACACAACTTCGGTGTCGGCCCAGGAGGAAGGGGTTTTGGGAAGGGATGACCCTGTTGGAATGCCAAACAAAGCGCAGCAGTTGGACTTAGAGTATGAGCATATGAGGAGTCATTTTAAGCACTTCTTCCAGGACTTGGAGTTGGACTTTGATGAGACTGGGCCTTGGCATAAATTAGCTGATGTTGAATTGCATTTGCTCTCTGACAATGATGATGATTATGACGGAGGTGATCGGCCGGAGGTCGAAGCTGCTTGAAGGCCAAGGAATGCCTCGGGTTCCCTTTGTACTTATGTTACATTGTTTTGGTATTTTATTGTGAACATGTTATAGGCAGACATTGTAGATTATCTGAATCTTTATAATGACTTGTTATTAAGTTTCGAGCTCTATTTTGTCATTGATTCCTGATATTTGTTTTCTCGTAAAGACGAGATGTTGCTAGTGAGTACTAGTCTTCGTGTGCTCGTGAGGATGAGGCTTAGCCGGTGAATACCGGTCTTTAATATACTCGTGAGGACGAGGTTTAGCCAGTGAATATCGGTCTTTGATATACTTGTGAGGATCAGGTTTAGCCAATATACTCGTGAGGACGAGGTTTGTCTTCATATCTATGAATACCGAGTCTTCCTTCTTGTCATCATGTCAAGGAATTATGAGTGTTCCTTCTTGATGAGAGCATTTACACACATAAGCTTGTTATCCCTATTCTTATAATAATAACACAACAATACTATCATTTCCATAGTTAGCACATTAAACAAAATAATAAACTAAAACCTGAGTATTTATTCTTTTTCCTTTTTTCTCGTCCTTGTACTTATTTATTTGGATTGTTAAAATAGAATGAATACTCATTAAAATTAATAAAATTTGAGTAAAATAATTGAATATCATAAATATCATATCTCAAAATAAAACGGAGTCAATGTGACATAGTATGAAGAACTTCTCACAACGTCAAAGTACAACTGAAACTGTAATTAGGGTGAGCCAGAACTCAAATAAACCAAGTACTAATAAATTTTATCAATAACATGAAGTATATAAGTCAGCCAATCATTTTAATTAATCAATGAACAATTGCTATCAAGAACAATTCTCGCGCCTCTACTTCCTTTCAACGATGCCTTTCTTTATTTCGCCTTCTTCGCTCGAGCTCACAAAGCATGTTTATCACTTCTTGATATGGCAACATGGAGCCCTCCAGAGCTTCCACGAATAGGCTGCCAGTGCTACTCTTACTCCACCTCTGGGAGCAAATAGAATTCACCGGTTAGTGAGGCGGAGTCAAAAGCAATTTTCCCGTCTTGGGGGGTGACTGGCATGGGGTACGGCAGTCACCTAGACCCCAGGCAAGCAATCTCCTAGTGATTTTTTTTTTTTTTAAAAAAATTCCCTACTAAAGAAAATTATGTAAAAAAATACCCTTTTTAAAAGCCAATCCAAACACACCCTAGCTAATTGATCCATAATTCTCTCTAGAATTACTGGTAGAGACATTAATACGTAGCTTTTACAACAAAAACAATCAAATCCCACTAAAATCAGTTACATAGATCTTGTAGTTCCAAAAACTTTCTATCACTAACTACGTATCCAATCAAATTCTTTTAAACATCTTTCCAATGGTTTTATTTATCCATAGAGTATTTGTTTATAATTTTTTTCAAAAAATATTACTTCCTCCATTATTAAATAATTATCTATTTCAAAAAATTTCTTTTATCTATAAACAATTTTTGATTTAAAAAATTTTAAATAGTACTAATTATTTCATTTCAATAATTGTCCAGTTTAACTTCCGCTATCCTTGCACCAGTAACAAAGAAAAGCATGAATATACGTCGTAAGCCAAGTAAATTAAATTCAAAACATCGCTAAATTATATCAGACAGTTTGATGCCATTACATCGTCTCAATCGAAAAGCACAACCCATAAAGAGTATTTGTTTATAATTTTTTTCAAAAATTATTACTTCCTCATCATTAAATAATTATCTATTTCAAAAAATTTCTTTATCTGTAAATAATTTTTGATTTAAAAAATTTTAAATAGTACTAATTATTTCATTTCAATAATTGTCCAGTTATAACTTCCGCTATCCTTGCACCAGTAACAAAGAAAAGCATGAATATACGTCGTAAGTCAAGTAAATTAAATTCAAAACAACGCTAAATTATATCAGACAGTTTGATGCCATTACATCGTCTCAATCGAAAAGCAAAACCCATAAAGAGCATTTGTTTATAATTTTTTTCAAAAATTATTACTTCCTCCGTCATTAAATAATTGTCTATTTCAAAAAATTTCTTTATCTATAAATAATTTTTGATTTAAAAAATTTTAAATAGTACTAATTATTTCATTTCAATAATTGTCCAGTTATAACTTCCGCTATCCTTGCACCAGTAACAAAGAAAAGCATGAATATACCTCGTAAGTCAAGTAAATTAAATTCAAAACATCGCTAAATTATATCAGACAGTTTGATGCCATTACATCGTCTCAATCGAAAAGCAAAACCCATAAAATCTAATACAATGTGTAACTCATGTAACAAAACCTTGTGATTCGGCTAAAACTCTAACTGGAACAAAGAATGTCTTGGACACTTGAAGCACTTCAGGTCTTAATCAAATAAGCTGAAACCCATATCCTGTATAAAGAAGCAGATATACTTTCATTAGCAAGAAGTCACGAAATTACCATATAACAATCCCTAGTGGTTATTTTTATAAACTTACATCATCTGACTCCTCCTTCTCTTCCACCTTCTTTTCTTCCTTGGCTTCTGCTGCGGGTGCAGCACCACCAGCTGCCGCACCTCCCACAGGTGCAGCAGCAACAGCAACTGCGCCACCACCAGAAGGCACTGAAGCCAGCTTCTCTCTTCCACTAGCAATCAGCTCAGTGATATCCTTGCCCTTTACTTCAGTCAAGAGCAACTCAATCTTCTCATCCTCAGCCTCAGCTCCAACTACAAATCAGAAACCAAACAAGAAACTCATCAATGTAAGAGGAAACCCTGTCAACAATTAAAAATTCAATGTTGTACTCGCTTCATGACGGTGTTCCCCACATTCTCTGTACACAAAAAAAAAAAAGTACTGCATTGGCTCCTGCAATTGTATTGCAAAGCAGATAGGTAAACAATAAAAGGATGAAAAATATAGAAGGAAAACATCCTGTTAGGATCCATTAGTTAGTAGATTTACATGTTCACAATGTAACCTAAGTACCCAACCTCATTCAACTGTAGTAATGGAAAAACCAGAGTGAATTTTTGCATGCTATACAGCCAACAAAGATATTCAACTGCGTCTCATAATTTGAATTGTCGAGTTTTATTTATCTGATCATTGATTCTGAAATTCCCAACATCATATTAACAAATAAAAAAAGATACATAGCCCTTATCCTCCCACAATATAGGGTTGTTGCAGAAAAGGTCACATAACAATTCACTCCAGCTCAGAAATCTACCACTGAAAACTACTACACTCTCAGCAACCATTCATCACGGAACGAATCAAAGGTAAAAAAAAAGTGCTGAATGAAAAAAATAAATACAGTTAGTAGAAAAAAAGGATAAAATTGAGAAGGAATCGTGACTAAGGACCTGAGGAAAGAATGTTCTTAAGATCATCGGCCAAAGGGGCAGTGTTGCCTCCCAATACGGCCAGCAAATACGCAGCAATCACCTTCATTCCTGGCAGAGTCCAGAATCAGCAAAAAAAAAATGGGGTTACTAACACGAATCACCCAACAAAAACGAAAAGAAAAATGGAATTGGATGTGAGAAAATGAAGCCGCACTTGCTGGAAGTGAGAAAATGGCTTCGATTGCGATTGGGATTGGGATTGGGATTTCGGTGCAAGGGTTTCTCCAAACAGGCGCAAACGATGGACTCAATTGATGTACTATATAACTAGGGTTTTCAAGGGGCTTCATCTTTCCACATTTCCAATAATAACCCTCCTTTTTTTTGGACTGGCTTACCCCCTCCTTTCTGTGTTGTGCCGGCTGCGTCCCTGTGTTCCCATCAATTTTTATTTATTTAAATAAATTGTTAGAGATCATTGTATGGTATCATATCATATCATATTGTACCGTATGGTATCGTATCGTACCACATTCGTATTTATCAGTCTATGCTTAAGTCATAATTAGACTAAATTTTATATTTTATATTGTTATAATTTGATCTCATAAATGCCTTTTCTCTTAAAATAACTTAGCAAAAAATAGAGTAATGAACAAGAAAATGATTACAAGCATTAATGAATATTATAGGAAGATGAAGGAAAAAACTTGATAGCATTTTTGCTGTTGTATCAGTGTTAAGTCACATTCTTTGAAAGCACAACATCTCTATTTATAGAGGGTTTTCTTTTGACCATTGCCTTTGATCAGATCTTCCAAGGACACGTGTTGATCTTCTATTTTTGTCTTGGAAAGATAATCTAGAAGAGTAACCAGTTTGTTTATCAGATCAGTTTGCATAAGTCGTTGTGGATTTGAGATTTTTGATGTCCTTCAGAAACTACTCTTACTTTCTAAACCATGGTTTCTGAACATTTTCTTTTAGAACTTTTGGCTAGTTGACTTCAAAGGCAAAAGAGATGGTCAGCCAGTTCTGACACTGAGATTTGACTTTTTTAAATTCAAATTTGAAATTAAAATTTCCCCCCATTTCCTTGTAGATTACATTGTTTTATTGAGTATAAGTTTTATAAAGTGAGGTAATCTTTCCTTGATAAGACATAAGTCTTTTGTCTTCAATTACTGTTTGTTGATGATCTAATCTTTACGAATGTGAGGATTGAAGATAGTAGAACTCCTTGGACTTCAAGATTGATTACTATCTACTTTCTTAAGTCCAGTGCTACTTTCTAAAGTCTCAAAAATTTGCTTTCTTGGATCATCGATTCTTCTTCAATCGTTAGCTATTTTCTGCTTGAATAAGGATATTATATTCACTTCCTTTTCAATTCATATCTCTTATCATAAGATAAATATATTTGCACATGCAATGTGAAAAATTATCCTCGTTTGAATAAGTCTTACTCTTGTTAAACGATAGAATCGTTATATGTTCTTACAAGAAACTCAAGACAACCATTAGTTATTCTTCAAAGCATTTTCTATAAATTGACTTTATTGTCATTCAAAACTAATTAGTGCGTTTTGACAGGATTTTGGAGCTAACACTACTATCATCAACCAAGTAGTTATTCACTAGCCTCTTGAAGCTGAACCGAGTAGTTTTTGACCAACTTCTCCAACCTAAACTGAATAGTCTTTAACCAACCTTTTCAACCAAAAAGTTAACCAGTAAAATACCTTTATAGTCGCGTTGCACGTAGTCTTTGAGTAGCCTCTTAAAGCTAACTCATACCGATCACTACTGGATAGAGGTTACAAAGGTTTGTGTTTGGGTTTGTAACTCAAACTAATCTATACTCAAGTTTCCTTAGATAATACAGTGATAGGCATATGATAACTTGAATGAGTTCTTTCTAGCTATTCTTCCTTAGAAGAACATATGAACAATGAAGGAATATAGAAAGAAGATTTTTACAATCAAGGAAACTGATTACAAGATGTACTAAAATTTACAAGTAGATGAGAGGGAATTTTCACAGCATTTTTGTCTTTGTACCACATCAAGATGTTTTCTTTGAAAGCACAACATCTCTATTTATATATGGTCTTGCTTATGACTGTTACCTTTGATTAGATCTCCAAGTGACACGTGTTGATAATCCATTTGTGTCTTAGAAAAGCAGTCTAGAAGAGTAGCCTGTCTTTTTATCAGAGCTGCTGTAGAAGCCGTTGCAAGGTTGAGATTTTCGATGTCCCTTTAGAAACTACTCTTACTTTCTGAATGTGGTTTTTGAACTCTTTCTTCTAGAAGCTAAGGTAGTTGACCACGATAGCAAAAGAGATGTCATGCTAGTTCTGACACTAGATTTTGACTTTTCAATTTCAAATTTAACTTTTCAATACCTCCATAAATAGAGATGCTGTGATTTCAAAAACAAGAAGACTTAACACTGATAAAAGAGTTGAAATGCTACAAAGTTTTTCCTTCTTCTTCTTATAAAGTTCATTACTGCTTGTAATCATTTCCTTGTTCACAAAATCTTCTTTCTACGCTCTTCATTGGTTATATGTTTCAAAGAAAGAATAGCTAGAATAAAGTCATTCAAGTATTCCTAAAAAAAAAAAGGAAACTTTCTCTGTAAATCTTAAGGAAACTTAAGTATAGATTAGTTTGAGTGACAACCCGAACATATAACTTTTGTGTCCTTGATCCAGTGGTGATTAGTGTGATATAGCTTGAAAAGGCTAGTTAAAGACTACTTGCAATGCGACAGTAAAGGAGTTTTACTGGTTATGGTTTAGCTTAAAGAGGCTGGTCAAAGACTACTTGGTTCAGCTTGAAGAGGCTGGTGAATAACTACTTGGTTTGTGACAGTAGGGGTTGTCTACTGATCACTAGAAATAGCTTGGGAAGGCTACTAGATATCTTTGTTCTTTCTCAGGTTGGAGAAAGATTTAGTGAAACTCAACAATTGTTGAGAATTGGATGTAGGCAGGTTGGCCGAACCAGTATAAAAACTCCTTAGTTGTATCATTCTTCTCTTTCATCTCCTTTTTATTTCTATATCTGTTTTCATTATCAGTGCCTATTCTGAAAAAACTTTCTTTTGTTTATCTGTTACATATTCAGTTCAGAAAGTTTACTTTCTGAAGTTACTAATGCTATTTTCTACTTGCACTTCAAGTTTGTAACTTGATAGTTTTGATAAAGTTTTTTTTTTCAGAAGTTCATTAGGGAAAGAAAAGAAAGAACATGATTCAACCCCTCTTTTCGTGTGTTTTTCTACCTACAAGTGGTATCAAAGCTTGGCCTTTAAGGGGTTGAGCAATCTAATGACTACAGAGGACAAAGACCCAAGGGACAAATGGCACAAAATATTCACATAGCTAAAGGACACTCCATAAACAGATTGCCATTTTTTTATGATGGAGATTATGCATACTAGAGGGACAAAATGAAGCTGTTTATAAAATATACAAGTCTTGACTTATTAGAGATTATACAAGAAGGATATTATGTTCCAAGGAAGGAAGTTCCAGGAACAGATAATGCATCCTCAACATCTAGAGAAATCCCCCAGAGTAGGTGGACAAAGCAACAAAAGACCATAGTTTAATTGAACTCAAAAGCTAATTATCTACTCACGTGTACACCAAGCAAAGCTGAATATGATAAAATTATTACTTGTGACACGATAAAAGAAATATGGAATAGATTGCATATGCTGTACGAAGCCACTGATCAAGTGAAAAAAACTAAGATCAGTATGCTGGTCCATTAATATGAACTGTTTAAAATGATAGATCAAGAGAATATTGATGAAATGACCACAGGGTTTATGCATATCATAAACCAACCGAAGGGTTTTGGCAAGAGATATTCTAACTCGAAAATGGTTATAAAAATCTTGAGAAGCCTCCTTGCCAAATGGCTGCCTAAGGTCACGGCCATTACTAAGGCAAAGGACCTTTAAATTCTTGGCAAGGATGAATTCATTGGGTCACTTAAAACCCATGAAGTTGTGCTCTCTGAAATGCATGATGAATCCAACAAATAGAGCAAGTCTATGGCTTTGAAGTTGTCTCATCAAAAAACCAATAAAGCTAAGGCAATAAAAGTTACTGAAACCTTTGATGAGGAGGATGAGACTGATGATGAGTCAGATGGAAAAGATGAAAATGAGCTTTCCATGTAAGAAAAATGTCCAAACTCTGGAGAGAAAAATAAAGAAAAGAAAAGACATCTACATGAGAAAAGATAGAAAAGGCAAGCTGAAACCTAAAGGTGTCATCTGCTATCACTATGGGGATAAAGGACATTTCAAATCAGACTGCCCTAAACTTAAAGGCCTACAGAAAGGTTCGTACCCAAGAAGAAAGGCATGCTAGCTACTTGGAGCAAATTGAAGGAAGAAAATGAAGAATCAGTAGACCAAGAGGAGATATATATTGCTAACCTGTGCTTTATGGTAGGATACTTATTAAAGAGTGAATGTGAGGTAAATAATATTGATCTCTCATATGATGAACTTTAATCTGTATATGAAGAACTGGTTAAAGATTCTCAAACTCTTTCTTCACATTATCTCAATCTTAAAAAAGAACATAAGAAAACTATTTTGGAACTCAAAATAGTCAAGGCAGAAGCTGAAAATCTAAGGCTTGAAAAGGAAGTACAGAAAGGAGAAAATGAAGAATAAAATATTCAAAGTCTTAGAATTTGAAATTGTAAATAAAAATAAAAATACTCAGAAGTCATCTCTGAGCTTGAAAATGCTTCAAAGATTCTCAAATTTGACCTAGGACAAATGGTAAATGGATCAAGGAATATGAGGAAGAGTTTGATGAGAAAGGGGAATCAATTCTCTTCAAGAATGAAAAAAGGAAAGTTTCTTATACTCTTTGTTTTAAGAAGGGATATTTACCTAAGAAATGCTTCATGAAAATTACGTTTATCAGCCAGTGTTTTGACCAAGGTTTTAATGTTGTATTTAATGCTCATTCATGCAAAGTAGTAAGTCCCACTTCAGAACAAGTCATTCTGTCTGGATACGTGCTATCCTTGGATGATCTGAGAGATCAAAATGTAAAATGTCTCGCATCCTTTATGGATGATAACTGGTTATGGCATAAGAAGCTTAGGCATGCTCATATGAAGCTTAGTTTTGAGCTCTCTCAGAAAGAGCTTGTTAAAGGCTTTCCAAAAATCAGATTTGATAAAGATTCAACTTGTGATTTCTATGAGAAAGGCAAGCAAACTAAAGCTTCTTTCCATAACAAGCATGCGGTTTCAACTACTAAACCATTTGAGCTTTTACATATGGATCTCTTTGGACTAACCAAGACTGCAGGTCTTGCTAGAAAGAGATATTGTTTTATTATAGTGGACGATTATGTTCTTGTTATAGTGGATGATTACTCCAGATTTACAAGGGTTATCTTTCTAGCTTCTAAGGATAAGGTGTTTGAAAAATTTAAAGTTTTTGCAAAACGTGTTTGTATTGAAAAAGATTCTCAAATCAGTACTATCAGATTTGATCATGGAAGAGAATTTGAGAATCATGTTTGAAGAGTTTTGTGATAAACTTGACATCCTTCATGAGTTTTCTGCTCCTAGAACTTCTTAACAGAATGGGGTAGTAGAAAGAAAAAAACAGAAGCTTGCAAAAAATGGCCAAAACTATGCTTTTAGAAAGTGATTTATCAAAAGGTTTTTGGATAGAGGCTGTAAATACCTCTTGCTATATACAAAACAGAATCTTTAGAAGGCCAATTGTAACGCCCCGTTTTTCTCTAAACTTTTAAATGACCAAAATACCCCTGAGGTCATTTTTACCCGAAAACACGACGGTCGGCTTTGGCCATCCTCATAGGGTTCATATGTTATATGAAGGGGATTGTATGATTGTGAATGTCCAAAGGAGCAGAAAAACCTCATTTCTGAGATTTACAAGACAAATGACCAAAATACCCCTAACTTGATTTAAGGTCGCTTTTAAGTTTCGACCGACCTGACTGCTCCAGAGATCAAAAATGATGTTTTAAGGCATGAACCATGTTGGTCTAAGCCCCAGAGGTCCCGGGCAACTTTTGGTAAAAATTACGATTTTACCCCTACTTAGTGCATTTTAAGCCTAACGAGTGATTTAACTCAAACCTAAGCAATATTAGACTCTAATGAAAGGTTAATTAATTTTCTTAATTAATCTAAAGCTAAAATAATTATTTAAGGTTAATTAGAACCTAAAATTGCTTAGGGAAATTTGCAACTCAATTCTAATTCTTTCCTTTCTTTAAAGAAAAAGCAACTATGAATAGTATTTTCACTATTCACATTTCCTTTCAATGCTTTCTCTCCCAAGAAAAGTTGTCATACATCAATCAAGGTTTTCAATTCATTTCTAAATTAAAAATATTTATGTCATTCAAATTCAAAAAGAATGAATTGTTTTTGTGGTCATTCAAGCTTTCAATCAAACTTTTCAAGACATTATGTCTTACACCACCTTACCTATGCTTTGGAAATTCAAATTAGAAAATATTTTCTTCTTTTTTTTGACATGGAAGGCATGGTTTTTCCACTCCTTTACAGCCCAAAATTTTATGATTTTATTCATTTAAAAGGTTTGGAAATAAGCTACATTGTTAGCCATACCTTAGGCCATGCATAGCTAGACTTTTTACCATGCTTTGAATGACTAACACCATGCTTTGAACAAAGATATTTCCTCCCCCATGTGGCTGTAAAGTGGCCGAATCCCCCCCCAAAAGGCCACCATCATTTTACTTCTCTATAAATAGGTAGCTTAGGGAACTTGAAGCACCTTTATTCATTTTACTAAAGCTTAGAGTTTAGAGCACTTTGAGGTTTTCTCTCAAGCTTCCAAGAGTTCTTCAAGCTCAAGTTCTTCCTCTTCTTTTCAAAAACCACAAGGTAGGGAACCTTTCTCAATATGTTTTTCATTTCTATATTGAATCTTGTTGGGAAATGATGCAAGGTGGAACCTCCATGTTGCTTCTTCATTTTTCGGTTTCTTCCTTTTCTTTTCCTTTCATTTTCGGCCTCAAGACCTTGAACATGAGAGCTTGATGATGAGTGCTCTCTTGAGATGACCATGTGTTCATCCTAACATGAAACCTCTAAAGCTTGAATCTTGTTTGTGAAAAGTTTCATCTTTTTCAAGTTTTGGTCAAGACAAGGTTGTGTTTTTCATGAAACCTTTTTGGAACTTTTGTTTCTTGATGTTTCGGCCATAAAGGCCTAAGGTACTTGGAAAAATGGTAGCTTGATGATGAGGGCTTCATGTTGATGTTTGTCACATGAACAACCTCTAAAGCTTGAGTTTTCTTAAGAAAAGTTTATTATTTCCAAGTTTTACTCAAGAAATAGTTGTGTTTCTCTTGAACCTTTGAAAACTTCATCTCATTTCTTTGAGGTTTCGGCCATGAAGGCCTTTGGAACTTGAAAAAAAATGGTAGCTTGATGATGAGGGCTTCATGTTGATGTATGTCACATGAACAAAACTCTAGAGCTTGAACTTGGTTCCTAGACCAAGTATGTTTTCGATTTTGTTCCTTTATGTTTACCATGAGTTTGGTTTTGATGGAAGTTTAAAACATAGTAAAATACTCAATGATGAGGACTTGAGATGTTGGTGTTTGAATCATCAAGATCTTGGTCCCTAGAGTTCAAAAATGGGTTATTCTTCTTAATGAAGATTCGGCCATCTTCAAGTTTTATGGTCATGATTCATTTTAAGTATTCAAGCACTAGTAGTTTCCTTTTCTTGTGAGGATGAGGTTTGGGTTGGAACTATATTCTTTTAAAAGTCTTGCAAGAGCTCTAGACAAGATAAAAGTAACTTGCATTCACGTTTACTCTATGCTTTGCATAGCATGTTTATTTCTGTGCTATCACTAAACCCCAAGATAAGGAATGAACTTGCATAATGCACGTTTAAATTCCAAGCTTCGCATTCCATGTTATATTTCAAGTTATCACTTAAGAACTTAAAGATGTAAAACGAGAGCTTGCATATCACCTAAAATAATCTCGAAGCCTTTCTATTTCGGTCTTAAAGTCGATTGTTGCTGGGCCTAGAGCAGTAAAATAAAGAATGGAACTTGCATATTTACTTTCAAGTTTTGCACATTTACTTTGAGCCTTGCACATTTAATTTCAAGTTCTTGCATTTCATATTTACTTTGAAGCTCTCACTTTACTCTCTAATGAAGAATAAAATGGAATGCATAGCACGTTTACTTTTATGCCATCACCTAAGAGACTAGAGCTCAAAGACTTGCCCATTTCATCTTGAGAAAAGTTACATCAAGAGGTATTCTCTTGAAATGTATTCGGCCATGTGATAATGAAAGCTCTAGGATGAGTTTTTCATTAGTTACAAGAGCCTATAGTTTATGTTTAAGTTTTTCCTAAACATAAGTGACATTTGAAAGTATTTTTGAGTATGTTCTTGCATTTAGAATTTCAACCATGAGTAAATTTAAAGAGTTGCTGCCCTATGTATTTTATGAAAGTTCTTGACAAGTTAAATTGATTTCCAAGGTATTTTTGAAGTCTTAAAATTGTTCCAAGAGAAACTAGTTACCTAGGTACATGAAAAAGAAAGTTTACACATGGTTTGATGACTTACCAATTTCAGTTCTGCCATGATCATTTCCAGCACCTTAAATTATGTTTTGGGTGGTCTAATAATGTTTGAATACCTTGCCAAGTATATGCTAATTGTTTTAGACATTTTAGAGCATGGTTGGTTACCTTAATTGCTTGAAATGTGAATTCTAGAACCCCATAGGTACAGAAAATATGAATTCTGTCCAGATTGATTAACACCCATAGAATCACATTATATGATGTCTAGATTAGTGAGAGTGACTCATAATTGGCTTAGGTATTAATTGTTGCATCATAGAAAAAGTCGGATGTGAGAAAGGATTTAAAACGCATCTTCTAGAACACCGTAATTCATCTAATACAAGCTTACTGCCAAGGCTGTCCAGCCATGATTAATTAGGTTTTAGGACTTAATAAATCATGGTAATGAGGTTAATCAATCCCTTAGAGGTATAAGAAAATAATTTGGAAGTTTGAGGTTACCCGATTTAGGGATTTCTACCTTATCGGATGATTATGTGCCTCACATTTAATGATGAATTGGTGTGTTAGCTCATGACGTATGTGATGCCATGTGAACTATTACTCTTATGTGATGGTTTGTAATCTCATGTTATTGCTTCTTTAAAGAACCTTAGAGATGCCGAAGTGGTAATTATGTGTTATGCATTAATTATGTGGCATCTTAAAGAAACATGTTAAACTTAGGGTGACTTAAAATATGAGAATGTAATCCTTTGAAACCACCATACTAAGGGTGGGGACAATGTGATTCTAGCCCCCTAAACCCGTACTTAAAGTCGGGAAGTTGACTTATCCCAAGGGATAAAAGTCTAGATACTGGTGACGACTAGTGTGGTATGAGCTCATAGCCTAGAGATTTCTCAAAAGGGAGAAATATGAGGGCGGCCCCAGTTTAAGTGAAAGTTTAATGTCACCAAAGTAACCAAGATAAGTCACCATGTGCCAAGTACCAAGTTATATGATTTATGTTCTATGATTCCAAGTTATATGATTTATGTTCCATGATCCAAGTTACATGATTTATGTTCTATGATCCAAGTTATCTGATTTATGTCGATGATCCAAGCTATATGTTTTACGTTCTATGATCCAAGTTATATGATTGAAGTCCCACAATTTATTCCCCATGATTTATGTAAATACAAGTGATATGTTAAAAGAAACGGATCTCGGAAATTGAGACTTTAGAAAACTCATAATTGAACCAATATATGCACACGGTTTTATACATAACCCGAGATATCTGGAGACGTAAATGATGACACCTAGGATAGGAGGAGAGCCCTACTGAGTTTCTTTCGTAAGAATCTCACTCCCTCTATCTCTTTCTTTCCATTACGTCTTTAGAGCGAGATGGCGACGTCAGGTCGCTCGTTGACACACCCCGGTGGGAGGTCCACCATGACCCGGAGCATGGGTCATTCCATTTTGAGGGCCGATGTACTGTGTGCATCTTCATGTTTTTGGGACGACCGTTTGCACACCCCGTATATAGTTATCGCTTCTCCCCGATATCCCCCTATGGTGACCCCACGATCTTTGAGCATGCACGGCCACGACATGAGAGGAACTTACGGACCCACTCTGCCGGTTCCGTGGACATACCAGAGTATGTGCCACTATCACAGCACTCGGAAGAGGACCCTGTGGAGGACTCCCCCATGGACCATGAGGGCTCGCTTCACTCCGCCTCTCAAGGACCGATGGGCAGCGAGGAGACAGTCACTCAGCGTCGGAGGGCTTCGGTGCCCGGACCACGACCCCGACGTAGACGACACGTTCAGTCACAGGGCATGCCTGCACCTGCCGAGCTCCGCCCGTGGATTGGCTACGTTCCTCCGTACCCGTGATCCTGCTGTGGAGATTGGAGGGTAGCCTTTAGTGCACGCACGACACGTAGTATGGATGAAACCTCTTTTGTGTTGAGGTTATCCACCTTAGGTTGCACGTGGGTAGGGATGTTTCTTTCTAGTTCTTTTCTATGTATTTTGTATTTCCGTTGTATTCCTGTTTACCATGTACTTGAAGAGTCCTGCCCCGTAGGGTAAGCATATTATATATGAGGTATTCCAGTTGTGATGATGTTATGATTCGGAGCCACTTCTATGTTTATATTTCTGCACTTTATGATACCGACCCGGTAAGATATGCGCGGCTTCTATTTTAAGTAATGTTTTAAAAAAAAAATTGGCTCGTATTTTCGTTAAACTATTTTTCCAAGTGAAAAGAACCATGACAGTAGGTAATGACTAATATTTGGCCTAAATACGTACTAGTAGTATTGGGTCGAATATTAGGGTGTTACACCAATCCTCAAGAAAACTCCTTGTGAGCTATAGAAGGATAAAAAACCTGACATATCATATTTTTATATCTTTGATTCATCATGTTTTCTTCTTAACACCAAGAACAAACTTGCAAAGTTCAAAGAGGACCATACATATCAAGTTCAAAGAGCGCAAAAAGGCTGATGATCTTGAAGATCTAAAAGAAAGCTTTGTAAAGATGAATCTAAAAGGTACTTCTGAGAGCAAGATGATGAAAGATGGAGCATCTATAGGTGAAGATGTGCACGAGAAAAGGGGGTTGAATCGTGCATTGAACCTTTTTTTGCATTTTCTAAAACTTCTAAAAATAAATACTGTCAAGTATAAAACTTGTAGTGTACCAAAAACATAGTCAGTAGCTTCAGAAAGTAGATTTCTAAACTTTATTAAATAAAATGTTCATAGATAACATAAAACAAGAAAGATATATAAGACCGAGAGAAATAGAATGATGCAACAAAGATACATAAAAGAGATTAAAGAGAGAGAGATAAAGGATACAAAAGACTTTATACTGGTTTGGCCAACTTGCTTATATCCAATACTCAACAACTGTTGAGATTTCACTATAACAACAACTTTCTCAACTTGAGAAAGTAAAGATGGATAGTCTTTACATTAGCCTTCCCAAGCTATCATCCGTGCACTTCAGAAATCACTTGTTGCCACAGATTTTTGTAGTTCTGTACTAGCCTCTCCAAGCTAGCATGAGAAGTCTTGTACTTGTAACGCCCTGATTTTTCCCCTGTGTACAAAATGACCAAAATGTCCCAGAGATCATTTTTACCCGGGAATCAAGGAAAGCCCGTCTAGGCAAACCTCGAGTGGATGTTTTGATGTTAAATGGGGATTATGTGTGTTATGTGTGCTAATAGAGTAGAAGAATCTCATTTTTGAGTTCCGATACGCAAAATGACCAAAATACCCATGTGGCTAATTAACACAGAATTAATTGCCGATTGGGCTCAGACTTTACTCGAAAGTTGGGAGTGTCATTTTTAAGAGATGTCTAAGACCTGTTGAAGCTCGGGTGGTCCATGGAAGTTTTCTATAAAATGACTGTTTTGCCCCTGATTAAGCATCCGATGAGCTTAATCATGCAATTAATGAAACCTAAGCAATATTAGGCTCTAATTAAAGATTAATTAATTTTAATAATTAATCTATAGTCAAAATAATTAATTGAGATTGATTAGAGCTTAAGATTGCTTAGAGAAAGTTTAAATCCTTTATAGAATCAAATGGCCTTTAAGTCAAAAAGTGAACAATGTGCAATCCCATGATTTAAGGAAGCATGTTGCCTTTTGAAATTCAAATTTATTAAGTTTAATCCAAATTAAATGAGCTTAATGTTTATGACCACTCACTAATCATACTCTTGAAATTCCTAAACGCATGATTATCAACCTAACACCTAATTACCCATTCCTAATCATTCTCCTAACTAAATCTACCTCTAACACACATCCTAATACACAATTAAGAAGCAACTTGCTCCCTAAGTTCTTCTAGAAGGACATGCCCACCCATACCTTCCTCATGGCCACCTATACCCCCATGTGTAATTTCTCTATTTAAATACCCAAACACATACAAATTCTTATCTTCCTCCCATCTACTTTTTTGGCCAAGACTTTGTCCAAAAAAGAGCTCTTGCAAATTCTCTCTTCTCTTACTTCTCAAAAACTCTCTTCTCTTCCTCCACCACCACAAGAACCACCATCCACCACCACCTCTCAACCTTAAACCACCATAAAACCACCATCAAGAAACACAACTTTTCTATCCCTAAGCATCAAAGCTCAAGAAAAACCCTTCCTTTCTTTTCTCTCCTTTGGCCAAAATCCTTCTTGATTCAAGGAGAAGATTTCTTCTCATTTTCTTTCACAAAAGGTCAAGTTTTTCCTTGCAACAAGAAAGATACCTAGGTAAGGATCTTATGTTGAGTATTTTTTCCTCTCCTTGTTCTTTCTCATTTTTGATTTTGAGCTTTTACTACTTCTTCTTGTTTTTGTTAAATGTTTGAAAACCTTAGCTTGATGATGAGGATCTTTGACGTTGGTTGTAAAACCATCATTTGCTTGACCTCTAAAGCTCAAGGTTTCACTTCTAAGAGTTTTTAACAAATAAAGTTGTTATGTGGTTTTGAAGAGTTAAGTTGGGATCTTGAGCCTAGGACTTGAAGGATTAATAAATGAATATGCATTCATATTTATATTTCAAGTCTTTGCATTTCATATTTATATTTCTTGCACTTTATATTTATTTTAAGTCCTTGCATATTTATATTCAAGCTTGCACTTCAAATTTATATTTATGTCATCACCTAAATAATTAACTCGAAGCCTACCTATTTCAACCTTAAAGTTGATTGTTAATTTATAGTGAATACTCTAAGGGGCCTAGAGCACAAATAAAGAATTGGACCTGCATTCATATTTATGTTTCCAGACTTTGCATCTCATATTTATACTTAAGCTTTGCATATCATATTTACTTTTCCATTGCCATCACTTCATAATAACAAGATTAAAATAAGGTTTGCATTTGCACATTTAAGTTTATGTCACTGCCTAAATAAACCTAGAGCTCAAGACTTACCCTTCTTAACTCACAAATGAATTTCGGTTCCATGTGCATTTACCTTCATAAATGGGTGTTTCTATTTAAGGAGTTGGAGATTTTGAAAAAGGCCTTGTTGATGATGAATCTTGATTTTGTGATGTGTAAAAAAGTTTTGAAAGATTGTAGGTCCCAAAGGGATTAAATGGGCGTTTGATTTTAAGAAAAATGATGGAATGATGTTAAAAGGTTTTTAGAATGAATGGGTAGTTTTAAGAATGTCAAAACTTGAGTTTTTCACCATTTTGGGTTAGTAGTAATGGATTACAGGGCTTATGTAATCAATTACTAGAGTACCTTGCACACCCGGATATAAGTTTTTGGCCTGTGTAATCGATTGCAATACGATGTAATTGACTACACGATGTTCTGGGAAACCCAGAACATGTTTCTGGACGCTAGTAATCGATTATCATTCCATGTAATCGATTACTCAGGTGTTCTTGAGACCCAGAATGCATTTTCAACTGAGGTAATCGATTACAAGGCACATGTAATCGATTACTAGGACCCCAAATTCCCTGTTTTAGAAAATTGAGCCAAGTAATCGATTACAAGGCTCATGTAATCGATTACCAGTATCTGAAATGTGTAAATAAGTGTTCCTTCCTTTATGTAAATATGAATTGATGATCTTGTATGCTTATCTCTTAGATTATGAATATGCTGATTTGTAGTTTGATGAATATGTATATCCTGTAGGCATGACATGTGCATTAGCTGAGTTCGGTTCTTGAACTCCGGCACACTGGATAGGAGCATGTTTATTTTTTATATTGAAATATGATATGTTTAAGAATATGTGTGATGAAGGTTATGCATGCTTATGCACTTATTACTTGATGAGTTATGGTGTAGTATGATAATGCTTATTTGATTGAGATGCATGATTTATAAGTTTATGAGCATGATAAGTTGAATAATGATTTATGATTGCATTGCATCTTTGAAAAGAACATGCCTTGGGAAATGATCCTCTAGTTTGTATCACAGTCAGTCACGGGATCATTATGAGTGGCACAAGCCATGCCGTAACCTTGCGGATGTGTTTCGCAGAGCTCAAGTCTCTTGAAGACAAAATCGTGCGGTGCCTAAGGGGATAGAGGTCCTCACGTGCCAAACAGGGAAAGTAAAACCGTGCGGTGCCTAAGGGGACAGAGGCCCTCACGTGCCAAACTGGGAAAGTAAAACCATGGGGTGCCTAAGGGGATAGAGGTCCTCATGTGCCAAACTGGGCTGTTACAAAGGAGGTGATCCAAATAAGTTGCGTATTCATAATAAGAAAGGGCAAGGAAGTAAGATGACTTTCCCCCTCTATTACCCCATGTAAATCTAGCGATGATTAGTTAGGTTGAGCTCATCCTAGGCGATCAGTAGGTTGGTTGGTTCTAGTGGTAATTGTAAAAATCGCTGGGGCTGGCATGTTGGTTGGTTTTGGTGATGACATAAGAGAGTGGAATTAATGAGAAAGAAATGTGAGAATTCATTTCATGAGAAAGTAAATTACCATGGGTTTTCCTGCCTGCCCATGCATGTTATATGATGTTTTACTCATCACATCACCCTATCATGCATCCATATACTTGCCACTGTTTCAGTTTTCTAGATTATCTCCTGCTTATGTGCTTAGCTTTATCTTGTGTTGTGAACTTATGCATTGTTGATTTATGTTGTAACATCCTAATTTTTAACCCAATACTCCTAGAACATATTTAGGTTAATCATTAGTTTACTACGTCATAGTTTCCTCTTTATTTTAAAATACTTAGAGGAAAATACAGGTAAATTTTTTTAGAAATGTGAAAGCAAGGTGAGAGCCGCGCAACATGATGAACGATAAGGCACATAAAGAAATAAAACACAAAATCCAATAAACATCTCATGAACATCAGATCATAAAGCAAGTAATTGCACATCATGATAAAACAAATTGCATATATATATATATATATATATATATATATATATATATATAATATGCCCACTCATGAAAAGTGAGACTTAGTTGCTACAACGTAGAACAAATACATCTGAAATGGAAATACAACAGAAAGGAAAATACTACAGAAAGTGAAAAGGGAAACTCCCCTACCCAATTGCATCTAAAATGGATAACCTTTAAACAAAAGAAGGTTTATCCTAATCTACGTGGTGTGTGCACTATCTCTACCCGCGAGCCTCTACTGCTGGGATCCCGGAAAGGGTGGCACATATCCAATCCAAGGATGAAGCACATCTGGAGTGGGCATTCGCTGCTGCTAGACGTGAGCTCCTCGATGGGGGCACATGGACTGCCTCCGAGCCAACCTCGGCTGAGTGACAGTCTCCTCGCCACCCTCTCCCATCAGCGGTGGAGTGGGGGCAGAGCTCTTGCTATACAGTGGGTAGGCGGGTCCTCCGATGGATCAGTCTCCGAAAAGTACGTATGCGGCACATAGTCAGGGTAGTCATGCATGGCCGAGACGGTAGTGTGCATACGGAGCACCCTCTCATCGTCACTGTATGATGATGTCAAGGAGAAGCGATGAGTATGTACAGGATGAGTGAAGGGTTGTCCACCAAACATGAAGAAACGAACAGTGCATCGACCCTCAAAATGGTATGATCCATGCTCTGGATCATGGTGCACTTCCCACGTTGGGGAATCCACAAAAACCACGAACGTTGCCATTTAAAGACGTGACGGAAAGAAAAGATAGAGGGAATGAGAATCTTACTAAAGAATCTCAGTAGGGCAACCTTCTATCTAGGTGTCATCATCTACATCCTCAGGAACCTTGGGTTTCTTTGAAAAAGGTGAGCATGCATGAAATTCACTTATTAGGTTTTAAGCTTAATTATCCAAGGTCCATTCCTTTTAGGATGAGTCTTAATATCATGGATGCAACATAATGAAGCATGAATGCGTGAAGATACAATAGGCAAAAATCAATTAAACATTCACAGAGATGTCAACATCAGACAGGTGGCATAAAGTGGCATACACTTCTCATGTAAAAGCATTTCTCTTTCTGTAATTGTGTGACATTCAAAGCATCGTACTGCAACATAGGGATCACCCTAACAAGACAATCGATCTGGGGGTGCTCGGCCGAACCGGTGTCACCCAGAACGTGTCACATCTCTAGGTTATGAGCTCATACCTTAACTAGTCGTCACTAGTTCTTACTTATCCTCTGATAAGCGCAATCATAATAATAATAATCATAACAAAATACATCGCACCGGTATCAAGTACACAGCGAATATTGTCCTCTTTGGGGCGTTACGTATCGTTGTCCCCCTCAAGGATTTGTTTCTGGGGCGTTACGTATCGCTGTTCCCCAGAATGCGTTTTCACAGTACTATGTCACATTAAAACTCATATATTTTCAAAACTTTCAAAATCCTCAAGTTTGTCAGAAATTCGGCAGCATAACGGTAGCACACCGAATTTCTTCCAAACCTTCTTTATGCCATATTCATATCTTTACATAGTCATTTATAATCATGTGTGTCATAAGCATCACCATCATATGCATCATAAGCATTGTAAAACATCACACGCATCATAACATGAGCATCAACACATCAACATTCCGTGTTCTCATAAGAAGTCATATGCCAAGATATTCTCATAAAACATGCATTCACATAAAACACTAAAGCTTATTATTGTAACGCCCTGATTTTCTGTCTGAGTGGAAAATGACCAAAATGCCCTTGAGGTCATTTTTGGCCCGGAATTCAAGGATGACCGACCTGGCAGTCCTCGAAGGGCCAAGTCAATGTTTGAAGGGGATTGAATGACTCTTGAGTGGTTCCGGAGGCGAAAGTCTCATTTTCCGCAGTTTTTGGTCAAAATGACCAAAATACCCCTATAGCGTTTCACGCGGGTAAAGGTGCCGTTTGAGCCCGAAACTTTCCCCAGAGGTTTAAAACCATGTTTTTACATGTTTCAAAACATCTGTTTGAGTCCCGGTGGTCCCGGGCAGTTTTAGTGCAAAATTACGATTTTGCCCCTATAATGGTGTTTTTGAGCTTAACGATGTGATTAAGCAAACCTAAGTAATATTAGGCTCTAAACGAATATTAATTAATTTTGATAGTTAATCTAGAGTCAAAATAAATTATTAAAATTAATTAGAACCCAAGATTGCTTAGATTAGATTTAAATCTCTTTTCTAAAACTCAAGATTTCACTCTTGGAATCTTGAATAGTGTTTTCTCTCTCCAATTCCTTAAATCAAGGAATTGTGTCTAGAATTGTTTATACACTAAAATGAGTTTATAACTCACTAATGATGCAAGAACACTCTTTAATTATGTCTTGACAACCTTGATTACCCATTTTCTCACCTAAACACTTTCTTACAAATTTCTAATCTTAATCCTAATCAAAGATACACCTAAACACAACTCTAAACCACAATTAAAATGCAAGAAATCCTCTCCCCATGGCTGATGCACATTCGGCCATCTCTCTCCCTTTTACATCACATGTTGAATTGTTTCTCACTCAAAGAACCATTCTTGAAGCCATACCTTGAACCATACCTCACCATACTTTGAACCATACCTCACCATGCCTCAAGACCACATTATCTCACCTCATGGAACTCATGGGCTGCCCATGAGGCTGATGGCCGAAGCCCTCCTCCCTCCTTGCACCTTGCATTTGTTTCATTTCTCTATAAATAGCTTGCTTGGGTGAACTTGTATCATTTTGGGTTCATTTGCTAAGTGTAAGTTTTCAAAGAACACTTCAAAGTTTCCTTTTTCTCTCAAGTTCAAGTCTTCAAAGTTCTTCTAGTTCTTTATCCTCTTCTCTTATTCCAACCTCCTAATCACTAGGTAGGGATTTTCTTTCAAGAGTTCTTTCATTTAAAGTTCTTAATCTCTTTATGTGTTCATAGTTTCTCTTGAATCTTTTTTTGAACTTCTTTTCTTCTTCTTCTCCTCTATGTTTTCGGCCATGAGGCTTGAGAATCAAAGAAATGAGAGCTTGATGATGAGAGTTTCATGATGATGTTCATCACTTGAACAATCTCTAAAGCTTGATCTTTGTTCTTGAGTTAAAGATGTTTTAGTTTTTCTTCTTGAATCCTTGAAAACCTTTCACTTTGATGATGTTTTAAAATGGTTAACATGAACTCAATGATGAGAACTCATGATGTTGGTGTTAATGCATCATCAAGATCATGGTCTCTAGAGTTCCAAATGTTCCTTTCCTTCTCCAACAATTTCGGTTCCTTTTCCTTTTCTTTCTCCAAGGTTTCGGCCATATTGGCCAAGGAAGTTCACAATGGCTTGATGATGAGAGCTTCTAGATGATGACTATGTGTTCATCACAAAGAGGCCTCTAGAGTTTGAGTTTTAATAAAAATGTTATTTATGTGTACATCCCAAGGAAGAAACTTTGTGTTTTAAAGAACCTTTGAGGTTCACTATTGTTTTTACTTTATCTTGTCATGATAAGTTTGGGTTGAGGTTTAAGTTCCTTCAAAAGTCTTGTATGACCTCTAATAAGAAATAAACGGACTAGCATTCATATTTATATTCAAGCTTATGCATACATATTTATTTTGAGCTTTGCATTCATATTTAATTTCCAAGCCATCACTTAAAGTTAAAGGCTAAAGAATAGAGTGCATCTCATATTTATATTCTTGTCTAGCATATTTACCTTTCATCACTAAAGAACGTAAAGATTTAAAATGAGGTTTGCACTATCACCTAACTAAATCTCAAAGCCTTTCTATTTCGACCTTAAAGTCGATTGTTGCTGGGCCTAGAGCACTAAAATAAAGAAATGAACTTGCATATTTATATTTTAAAGCTTTGCATATTTATATTTCAAGTCTTGCATATTTAATTTAAGCTTTGCATATTTACAATTCAAGTCTTGCATGTTTACTTTAAGCTCTCACTTTATTTTGTAATGAAGAATAAAAATGAAGTGCATAGCATGTTTAAATTATGTCATCGCTTAAAAGATCTTAGAGGTCAAAGACTTGCCCATTTCATCTCAAGTTAAAGTTTAATGAGGGAGCATTCTTTGAATGCATGATTTCGGCCTAGTAGTGATGATGAACTTGGAATGAGTTTCATCTAGTTTCAAGGACCAATAAGTCAAGTTTTAAGAATCCTTTTAAATCTCATGAATTTATTTGAGTTCAAGACCAACAAGGTTCTAAGAATTTAACTCTTTTGAAGGAGGGATTAAGTGGTCACTAACCTAAGGATGTTTTTAGTCTCTTTCACAAAATGAAATGGTTTGCAAAAGAGTTTTAAAGGTTCTAAATTGGTTCCAGGAGAAACTAGCACCTTGTATGTCTTAGAAACATCAAGTCATGCACCTTCTTGGGGACTTGGTGTTTCGGCCTTGTCATGATGAGTTTGTTGTTGTGTGATGATGTTTTGATGTGTTATGATGTGTGGAAATTATGTGTGATGAGGTAGGAACACTTCTATGCATGTTAAAAGAGAAACTAGCTTTCTAGAAAACCGCAAAGTCAAAATTTAGCATAGTTTAATCCCATTTACTTATGGACACTGCCCAAACTGTTTCAATGGGGATATAATCAGATTAGGATTGATTAATCATGAAAAATTTGGTTACATTTGAAATAGGAATGAATTTTGGCACCTATAGAGAAACTAGTAGCTAGAAAATCATAAAACCGCAATTCTAGAACTCTTAGAACATTTAGTTCTTAGAATCTGTCCAGAAACTTTATAATGTAGAGAACATGGTTTATAATTAATTCTTAGACATAGGAATGACTCATAATTGGTTTAGGTTTAACTTATAGCGCCTTAGGCGAAGACAGAACCAAGAAAGGGTCTAAAATGCAAGTTCTAGAACCCCGCAATTATAAAGTTCATAATGCTGCCCCTAAGGAATGATGTGGTACAGATTTCATAGAGAGCATAAATAATAACAAGGTTTGTTAAAAGAGAACCCTTAGGTGCATAAAAGTTTGATAGAAAATGATAGGTTAATTACATCACAAGTTTAAGGCCCGTAAGGGTCAAAGTATAAGATACCGTAGGACCAAGTGCATAATGAATTTTTAATGTTGCCTGTGAAAGTATGAGGATGATTATGTGAATGCATGAAATTATGATGGAGGATGCATGTTTGATTGACTTATGTGGCATAAAGGAGAATTTGGAAGAAATTCGGCAAGCTACAGTTATGCCGTCGAATTTCTGACAAATTCGGGACTCAGAAAGTTTTTGAAAACCTATGAGATTTTTATGAGGTACTAAGATGAGTTCTCGGGTGACACCGGTTCGGCCGAGCACCTCCAGAGAACTCATGTGACATCGGTACCAAGATGAATTCTTGGGTGACACCGGTTCGGCTGAGCACCCCCAAGAAATGCCCCCTAGCCCGTACTGGATAAGTCGGGATTATGTTTATGATTATGTTACGCTTATCGGGATTGATAAGTAAGAACTAGTGATGACTAGTTGAGGTATGAGCTCATAACCTAGAGATGTGTCACGTTCTGGGTGACACCGGTTTGGCCGAGCACCCCCAGAGCGATTGTCTTTTAGGGAGGCCTATGAGGAAGTTATGATGATTATGTCACAAAGAGAATTTAAATGCCACTTTATGCCACTATTATGATGTTCTTAAAGATATGATGATTATTCTTGCATTAAGTAAAGACATGCATACATCCTTTAATATGCTTGCATCCATGTCATTAAGAATCATGCTACAATGAACGGACCTTGGCTAAATTATGTTTTAGAACCTAAAAATGGACTTAATGCATGCTCACTTATTTTGTTTATTAAACCCAAGGTTCCTGAGGACGTAGATGATGACACCTAGGTAGTAGGAGGCCCTACTGAGATTCTTTAGCAAGATTCTCACTCCCTCTATCTCTTTCTTTCCGTCACGTCTTCAGATGGCGACGTTCGTGGTTTTCATGGACACCCCGACGTGGGAGGTGCACTATGACCCTGATCACGGGTCATACCATTTTGAGGGACAGTGCACGGTGCGAGTCTTCATGTTCGTAGGACGTTCCTTCGCTCACCCCATGCACACCCATCGCTTCTCCCCGACAACACCCTACTGCGATGACGAGCGGGTTTTTGAGCGTGCTCGTACGCATAACGAGAGAGTGCTCCACATGCACACCGCCGCCTCAGCCATGCGTGACTATCCCGACATGCGTGCGGGACCTGCGCTTCTCGGAGACCGACCCGTCCGAGGACCCGCCTACCCATCCATATAGCGAGAGCTCCGCCCCCACTCCACCACTGATGACCACTGATGAGTGAGGGCAGTGAGGATACCGTGACTTAGCCACGGCTTGCACGACGACCGGAGATGCGACCTCATCACGGGGGTCACTCTCGATCCCCGTTCCACCTCTTTATGCCCGAGAAGCTTGCCCAGTTTCCCGGATATGTGCCTCACTCGCGAGACGGACGTCAGTAGGAGGAGACGTACGACTGATGGAGTACCCGGGTAGAGCACACACCACTTAGATGAGGATAGGCCTCCTTTTGTTTAGAGGTTATCCCTTTAGTTGCACTTGGGTAGGGGAGTTGCTTTTACGTTCCCGTAGTATTTTCCTTTGTATTTTCTTTTAGTTATATCTGTTTATGATGTATCAAACTAAGCCCCACTCTACACAAGTGGGCATATCATATATTATATAGATATGCAGCTCAATGTTATTGTGATGTGCCTTTACTTGCTATGTGTTATAATGAGATGTTTGCTTTACTTCCATCTATGCTCTATTGATCATCGTGTCGCGCGGCTCTCACTTTACTTTTAGATATCTCAAAAAAAAATTTACCAATATTTTCGCTAAGTATTTTAAAGTAACAAGGAAGCTATGACGTAACAGATTAATGATTAACATAATTATGTTCTAGAGTATTGGGTTAAAAATTCGGATGTTACAATTATACTCTTAAACCTATGGTGTCTTATGCTTCAACCCTTACGGGTCTTAAACTTGAGATACAATTATTCTAACATCCGCTATTAACCTTTTATGCACCTATAGGCTCACAACTAATATCCTCACTAATTTTTATGCCTAGGAGCAAAACCAAACAGCTCTATACAGATCTGCCATATTCTAAAATTTGCGATTACGAGGTTCTAGAAACTACGTTTTAGACCATTTCTACGTTCCGTTTTCGCCTAAGGCGCTATAAATTAAATCTAAACCAATTGTGAGATATTCCTATGCCTTTGAACTAATTATAAACCATGTTTACTACATTATAAGGTTGCTGGATAGAATTAGAAAATTAATTAATCTAAGTGTTCTAGAATCGCACTTTTACGGTTTTCTAGTTACTAGTTTCTTAATAGGTGCTAAAAATCAATCATACATCAAAATTTACCAAGTTTTTCATAATTAAACAATCCTAAACTGAAAGTTAACATACTAAAATAGTTTTGGCAGTGGCTAAGAATTTATGGGTCAAAGGCATGCTAAAACTTAACTTTACGATTTTTCTGTAAGACTAGTTTCTTTCCTAACATGCATAGAAAGGTTCCCACCTCAACATATATAATTTTTATACATTTTAACATGTCAAAACATCATCATACAGTAGCAAACATACCATGGCAGAATCAAAAAGCATAGGTTCCAAAGAACACATAATCTCACACTTTCAAGGCATATAAATTATTAGTTTCTCTTGGAATCATTTTAGGATTTCTAAAACTCTTTGAAAACTATTTTATTTCACAAGAAGAGACTAAGAATGACCATAGGGCAGTGCTAGTTTAAAACATTCTTAGAAGAGGTTTAATTCATAAATCTCATTGGTAATAATTTTATAAAACTCTTGAGGTCTAAAGAAAATTTTAGAACATAGATTGTTGGCTCTTGTGACTAGATGAAACTCACACCATGTTCATCATCATCACATGGCCGAAATATGCATCCATGAGGATGCCTCCATAGCCAACTTTAACTTATATGCAAGGCTCAAAGTAAATATGCAAAACTTGAAAGTAAATATGCAAGTTCATTTTATCTTCTAAGATTTAAGTGATGACTTGAAATATAAACGTGAAATGCAAAGCTTGAAACTTAAACTTGATAATACAAGTTCTTTTCTTTAATCTTTAGAATTTAGTGATGACATAGCAAAGTAATATGAGATGCAAGAACTTGAAACATAAATATGAGGTGCTAGAAATATAAATATGCAAGTTCATTTTTACATCTTTACTAGAGCTCTTATAAGACTTTAAAGGGACATAAGCCTTAACCCAAACTCATCATGACAAGGTAAAGTGAACTTTAGAGTTCCTAGAATAGAAGACAACAATTATTAAAAATAAAACCATAAGAGAGCTATATGACATTTTTATGAAAACTCAGGCTTTAGAGATTTTATTGTGATAAACATGAAGTCATCATCTAGAACTCTCATCATCAAGCTTTCATGTTGAACCATCAATGATGGCTGAAACTCTAGAGAAAGGAAAAAGTAAAGAAACTGAAACCATGAGCAAGAAAAGAAACCATTTTGAAACTCTAGAGACCATGATCTTGATGATATATTAACACCAATATCATGAGTCCTCATCATTGAGTTCGTTCCTCCCTTTTAGAGCATTATCAAAACTAAGTTCCTAAGATCAAGAAAGAAAGAACCCAAAAACATCCTTTACTCAAGAACCAAGATCAAGCTTTAGAGGTTACTCAAGTGATAAACATCATCATGAAATCCTCATCATCAAGCTCTCATTTCCAAGCCTTTTAAGGCCCTTGGCCAAAAAGAAAAGAACAAGGAGGAAGAAAGAAATTCTAAAAGATTCAAAAGAAACTATAAAGTACATAACTAACTAAACTTTTAGTGAATAAAACACTTAAAATAAAATCCCTACCAAGTAATTGGAGGTTGAGAAGAGTGAAGAAGATGAAGAGGTTGAAGAAGAAGAACTCTTGGACTTGAGAGAAAAAGAAAAGCCTTAATGTGTTTCTTGAAAACTTAAACTTAGCAAATGAACTAAAGGTTCTCACAAGTTCATTTGCATCTGTATTTATAGAAAAACAAATCAAGGGTGAAGGAATAGAGGGCGTGGCCGAACCTCATGTTCCATAAGGTGAGAGAATTGCCTCCATGGAGGCATGGTGAGGTATGGTGAAAAGCATGGCTAGGTATGACCTAAGGTATGGTGCTAAGCATGGTTCTTTGTGTGTTTGAATTTCCACATGTGATTGACAAATGGAGGGGGAAAGGTGGCGCCATTTTCTTCATGAAATAGGGGAGGAAATTCTTTCATTTAATTTTGGTTTAGAGGTGTGTTTAGGTGTAGCTTTGATTAGGCTTAGGATTAGGAATTTGTACGTAAGTGTTTAGGTGAGGTAATGGTTAATTAGAGACTTCTAAGACTAGGTTTAAGAGGTGGTCTCACAAAGTTAATGGAGTCAAACTCCATTAACTAGGAATCTAATGCCAACACAATTCCTTGATTTAGGGAAATTGGAAAGAGAAAACACTATTCAAGATTCCAAGTCTAGGAATCTTGAGTTTTAAAAAGAGATTTATGTTTAATCTAAGCAATCTTAGGTTCTAATTAATTTTAATAACTTATTTTGACTCTAGATTAATTATGGAAATTAATTAATCTTCGATTAGAGCCTAATATTGCTTAAGTTTACTTAATTACATCATTAAGCTCATAAACACTATTCCAGGGGTAAAACCGTAATTTCGCACAAAAACTGCCTGGGACCACCGGGACTTAAAAAAATACTTTTAAACTCATGAAAATATCATTTTAAACCTTCGGGCAAAGTTTCGGGCTCGAACGGCACATTTACTCGCGTAAAAACGGTATAGGGATATTTTGGTCATTTGGACCCGAAACTGCAGAAAACAAGTTTTTCATTTCCAAAATTACTCAAGGATCATCTAATCTCCTTCAAATATTGAGTTGACCCTTCGAGGATTTCCGGGCCGGCTATCCTCGAATTTTGGCAGAAGATGACCTCAGGGGCATCTTAGTCATTTTCCTCTCAGACAGAAAAATCGGGGCATTACATTACTCCCCCTCATTAAAAAGAATTTCATCCTCAAAATTTGTTACCTTAGAAATGCTCTGGATACTTGGTTCTTATTTCCGACTCTAGCTCCCATGTGAATTCTTCGGTCTTGTCCTGTCCCTATGCTACTTTCACCAAAGGGACAAACTTGTTTCTCAACTGCTTGACTCCGTGATCCACGATCCTCATAGGCGGCAAATTGAAGTTAGGTCCTCCTTTAACTGTACATGTTCTGGCTAAGACATGGCTAAGGTCGGACTCATACTTCCTCAATTGAGAGACGTGAAAGACCTCATGAAGATTAGAAAGGTTAGGGGGTAAGGCTATTTTGTAAGCTACTGACCCTACTCTTTGGAGAATTTCAAAGGGACCAAGGAATCGGGGGCTCAACTTTTTGACACTCATAGCTCTTCCTATGCCTGTAGTGGGGGTGATCCTAAGGAATACATGTTCTCCCTTGTTAAACTCTAACGGCTTGCGCCGCTTATCCGCATAGCTCTTTTGTCTACTTTGAGCCGTAAGCATCCTATCCCGGATCCTCTTGATTTGTTCCATGGTTTCCCTTACTACATTGGGTCCTAGCATGCCTTGCTCTCCGGATTCATACCAACACAGAGGGGATTGACACTTTCATCCATATAAGGCTTCGTAGGGTGCCATGCCGATACTTGCATGATAACTATTGTTATACGCAAATTCGACCAATGGCAGATACTTATCCCAACTTTCCTTTTGGTCTAAAACACAAGCTCTCAACATATCTTCCAGGGTTTCGATCATTCTTTTTGACTACCCGTCTATTTGTGGGTGGTAAGCTGTGCTTAAGCATAACTTTGAACCGAATGCCTTTTGAAAGGCTCCCCAAAAACGTGACGTAAACTGCGGATCTCTATCCGAGATTATCGTTGACGGTACACCATGTAACCTTATGATCTCTTGGATGTACAGCTATGCCAATCTATCCAAAGGGTATGTCACTCTAATAGGCAGAAAGTGAGCCGACTTGGTTAGTCGATCCATTATCACCCATATAGCATCATGGCCAGCTTGGGTCTTAGGCAATCCTGCCACAAAATCCATAGATATACACTCCCACTTCCACTCGGGGATTGACAGGGGTTCCAGCAAACCTGAAGGCTTTTGGTGCTCGATCTTCACTTTCTGATATACCAAGCACTTACTAACCCAGACGACCACATCCTTTTTCAATCCGGACCACCAAAACATCTTCTTTAAATCCTGATACATCTTGGCAACACCAGGATGGATGGTGAAATTGCTTTTATGAGCCTCCTCTAAGATCTTCTCTCGAAGGTTACCATCTTGTGGCACGCATATTCTACCTTCAAACCTCCATATCTTATCAGAACTTTATTCAAAACCTTTTAACTTTCCTGCCCTAACTGCCTCTATGGTTTCCCTAAACTCCTCATTTTCCAGTTGTGCTAGCATGATTCTCTGCTTAAACCCACTTGTCATGCTAAGATAACACATCTTCATGCCCTTGTTGGTCACAGACATCCCCAGATTCATATCTTTAAACTTCTCTATTAGCTCAACTTCCTTGACCATCATGTGAGATAGGTGTAGTGACTTTCGGCTCAAGGCGTCGGTGACTACATTGGCCTTGCCAGGGTGGTAACTTAAGCCGAAATTGTAGTCCTTAAGGAACTCTATCCATCTTCTTTGCCTCATGTTCAGCTCCTTTTGATCAAAGAGGTACTTGAGACTCTTGTAATTGGAGAAAACTTCAAACCTTACACCATATAAATGGTGCCTCCACATCTTCAAGGCAAACACTATGGTTGCTAACTCCAGGTCATGGGTAGGGTAGTTTACCTCGTGGGGCTTGAGTTGCCTAGATGCATAGGCTACCACTTGCCTATTTTGCATCAACACGCAGCCTAAACCTTTGCCCGAAGCATCATAATATACCTTGAAGGGTACATTGGGGCTAGGTAAAACCAAAATTATGGTCATGGTTAGCTTTTCCTTAAGCTCTTAGAAGCTTTTTTCATACTCGAGATTCCATACAAAGGGGGTGTTCTTCCTAGTTAGCTTGGTTAGGGGTAGGCCGATCTGGGAGAAACCTTTGATAAACCTACGATAGTAGCCCGCTAAACCCAAAAAGCTTCGTATTTTCATTATGGTGGTTGGTCTATCCCAATTCATCACTGCTTCCACCTTACTAGGATCAACAGCTATGCCTCCCTTTGACACGGCATGCCCTAAGAACTTCACCTCCTCCAACCAAAATTTACACTTAGAAAGCTTCGCATACAGCTTTTTCTCCTTTAAGATCTCCAAAACTATCCTTAGATGGCGTTCATGCTCTTGGTGGGTTTTCGAATAGATGAGAATATCATCTATGAAAATGACCATGAACTGATCTAAATAGGGTCTAAAGATCCTATTCATGTAATCCATAAATACTGCAGGAGCATTCGTCAACCCAAAAGACATCACCGCGAACTCAAAGTGTCCATACCGAGTTCTAAAGGCAGTTTTTGGTATATCCTGATTTTTCTCCCTAAACTGGTGGTATCCCGACCTTAGATCAATCTTGGAAAATACCACCGCTTTCTTCAACTAGTCCATAAAATCATCAATCCTAGGTAGGGGGTACTTGTTTTTCACTGTTACATGATTCAATTGCCTATAGTCTATGCATAATCTCATACTCCCATCCTTCTTTTTAACAAACAAAACTGGGGCTCCCCAAGGTGAGGCACTAGGTCTAATGAAACTCTTCTCCAAAAGCTCCTCAAGTTGGGTTTTCAACTCGGCTAATTCTAAGGGCGACATCCGACAAGGGGCGATAGAGATTGGTCTCGCTCTAGGAACCAACTCAATAGAGAACTCTACTTCTCTCTTGGGACGAATTTGGGTATCTCATCTGAGAATACCTTGGGATAGTCTCTTGCTACTGGTATGCTATCCAGGCTTTGCTCAAATGTATGCTATCCAGGCTTTGCTCAAAATCTATGTCACTAGCGACTAGGAGAACGTATACCTTAGTCCTTTGCCCACTACAGTTGACCTCTACGGCATTAAGGTAAAGCTTTAGGGTTCGGCTAGTTTCACTAGGGGGAGAAGGAAAAACAACTGTTTTGGTATCACAATCTAATATCACACGGTTGGCATGAAGCCAATCCATGCCAAGGACTACACCTATACCTTTCATGGGTAAGCAAATCAAATCTATGACAAAGGATCTATTTTCTACAGTGAGATGGCAATTTAAACAACAAAAACAGGTATTTACAGGACGATTTGTGGGGGTAGCAACAATAAGATCGAAAGGAAGTTTGGAAACTTTTAAATTTAGAGACTCGACACTAGCATATGAAATGAAAGAATATGTTGCGCCAGAGTCATATAGTACAGTTAAAGTTCTACCATCTGTTTCGCACTTACCTTCTATGAGGTCGTTGGACCTTCGCGCGTCGTCAGCACTAAGGGTGAAAACCCTCCCTTGGTGTTGTGGCCTGGGGTTCTGGTTTGCTGGCCTCCTATTGGTGCACTTGTTGACGTAGTGGCCAAGCTTTCCATACTTGAAGCAGACTCCCTGCCTAGCCTTGTAGGGGCGATCATCATGAACCCTCCTGCATCGGGGGCACTCTGCGGCCGTTGCGGGGTTGGGGAAGGTAGGGGGCTCCTTGAGGTGCCTTGTTCTTGGCCCCGCTGGACCCTCCTTGTTGATAGTTACTCTGGGGGCTGCCCAACCTTCCTTGTCAGTTATTGTTGTTGTTGTTGTTGTTGTTGTAGTTATTGTTGGCGTTGTTGTTTCTAGGGTTGTTGTACTTGAACGATGCTCTTTGATGTTACTTGGGTTGTTGGTGAAAGGGCGTTCTTTGCTGTTGTTGTTGTGGCCTAAACTGGTTGGTGTGGTAGGAGTTGTAGTGACTCCTCGCTAGCTTATAGTATTGTGGCTTGAACCTTGGGGCTTGTGGCCCTAGCCGTTTGGCACGTTCCACCCTTATGGCTTGGAGCTTTCCTTGTCCTTCCTCTAGAATGCGGCATCTGTTGACCAGGGTAGGGAAATCCCTGATCTCCATGTGCGCTACGGCGTAGTTCAGTTCCAGCTTCAACCCGGCCTCGTACTTCATGCACTTCCATATTTCATCAGGTTCCCTTGGAACACCCGTGAGAACTTGATCAGCTCTTCAAACTTTACAGTGTACTGGGCAACAAACATCCCTCCTTGGGTTAGCTGTATAAACTCTATGTCTCTGGCATTCCTCACTGACTCCGGGAAGTACTTCTCATAGAAGTATGTCTTGAACAGCTCCCAGTCAATGGCAATACCAGAAGCTTCCAACAGCCTTCACGTGTCGGTCCACCAGAACTCGGCGTCAGACTCCATCATATAAGCAGCGTACGTGTCCTTCTACTCCTCTGAACAGGCGACCACAGAATAGATCTTTTCCATGCTCTTGATCCATTCATCAGCCTTGTAGGGATCCATGGCTCCCCTGAAGGTTGGTGGGTTCGCCTTGCGGAAGTTGCCGAACCTAGCTTGCTCGACCATTTCCACAGTAGGAGGAGCACGCCTAACGTCTCCTTGTTGGTTCATCATTTTGAACATACGTTCCATGGCCCTTGCCATGTCACGCACGGCGGCAGCAGTTACGTTTTCTTGGTTATCCTTGATCGGGGTCCTAGGCTGTCTCCTGGGTGCCATTGGTTCCTAAACACACAAGACAATAAACACTGAGGTGATCAAGCTCAATATTCCATGTAAGATGAGCTAGTTACCATGGCATACGCAAGCAGACAGGGTCATGAATATCTATCCTACAGCTTATCTCTACTATCCAAGCACTACGCATGACATAACTATAGTACCACGCTTAGAAAGCATAGTCAGTCCAATCCTCGGCTCCATGAGAACCGAACTGCTCTGATACCACAATGTAACATCCTAATTTTTAACCCAATACTCCTAGAACATATTTAGATTAATCATTAGTTTATTATGTCATGGTTTCTTCTTTATTTTAAAATACTTAGCGAAAAATGCAGGTAAAATTTTTTTGAAATGTGAAAGCAAGGTGATAGTCGCGCAACACGATAAACGATAAGGCACATAAAGAAATAAAACACAAAATCCAATAAACATCTCATGAACATCAGATCATAAAGCAAGTAATTGCACATCATGATAAAACAAACTGCATATATATATATATATATATATATATATATATATAATATGCCCACTCATGAAAAGTGGGACTTAGTTGGTACAACATAGAACAAATACATCTGAAATAGGAATACAACAGAAAGGAAAATACTACAGAAAGTGAAAAGGGAAACTCCCCTACCCAAGAGCATCTAAAATGGATAACCTCTAAACAAAAGAAAATTTATCCTCATTTACGTGGTGTGTGCACTATCTCTACCCATGAACCTTTATTGCTGGGATCCCAGAAAGGGTGGGACATATCCAATCCAAGGACGAAGCACATCCAGAGTGGGCACTCACTGCGGATGGACGTGAGCTCTTCGACGGGGGTGTATGGACTGCCTCCGAGCCAGCCTCGGCTGAGTGACAGTCTCCTTGCTGCCCTCTCCCATCAGCGGTGGAATGGGGGTAGAGCTCTCGCTATACAAGTGTGTAGATGGGTCCTCTGATGGATCGGTCTCTAAAAAGTACGTACGCGGCACATAGTCAGGGTAGTCACACATGGCCGAGGCAGCGGTGTGCATATAGAGCACCCTTTCGTTGTGCGTGTGGGCGCGCTCAAAAACTCGATTGTCGTCACTATATGGTGATGTCAGGGAGAAGCGAAGAGTATGTACAGGATGAACGAAGGGTCGTCCAACAAACATGAAGACACGAACAGTGCATCGACCCTCAAAATGGTATGATCCATGCTCTGGATCATGGTGCACTTCCCACGTTGGGGAATCCACAAAAACCACAAACGTCGCCATCTGAAGACGTGATGGAAAGAAGAGATAGAGGGGGTAAGAATATTACTAAAGAATCTCAGTAGGGCAACCTCCTATCTAGGTGTCATCATCTACGTCCTCAGGAACCTTAGGTTTCTTTGAAAAAGGTGAACATGCATGAAATTCACTTATTAGGTTTTAAGCTTAATTATCCAAGGTCCAATCCTTTTAGGATGAGTCTTAATGTCATGGATGCAACATAATGAAGCATGAATGCGTAAAGATGTAACCCACAGAAATCAATTAAACATTCACAGAGATATCAACATCAGACAGGTGGCATAAAGTGGCATATACTTCTCATGTAAAAGCATTTCTCTTTCTGTAACTGTGTGACATTCAAAGCATCGTACTGCAACATAGGGATCACCCTAACAAGACAATCGATCTGGGGGTGCTCGGCCGAACCGGTGTCACCCAGAACGTGTCACATCTTTAGGTTATGAGCTCATACCTTAACTAGTCATCACTAGTTCTTACTTATCCTCTAATAAGCAAAATAATAATAATAATAATAATAATAATAATAATAATAATCATAACAAAATGCGTCACACTGGTATCAAGTACACAGAGAATATTGTCCTCTTTGGGGCATCACGTATTGCTGTCCCCCGCAAGGATTTGTTTCTAGGGCGTTACGTATCACCGTCCCCCAGAATACATTTTCACAGTACTATGTCACATTAAAACTCATATATTTTCAAAACTTTCAAAGTCCTCAAGTTTATTAGAAATTCGGTAGCATAACGGTAGCACACCGAATTTCTTCCAAACCTTCTTTATGCCATATTCATATCTTTACATAGTCATTTATAATCATGTGTGTCATAAGCATCACCATCAAATGCATCATAAGCATTATAAAACATCATAGGCATCATAACATGAGCATCAACACATCAACATTCTATGTTCTCATAAGTCATATGCCAAGATATTCTCATAAAACATGCATTCACATAAAACACTAAAGCTCATTATGCTCTTAAACTTATGGTGTCTTATGCTTCGACCCTTACAGGTCTTAAACTTGAGATAAAATTATTCTAACATCCGCTATTAACCTTTTATGCACCTATGGGCTCACAACTAATATCCTCACTAATTTTTATGCCTAGGAGCAAAACCAAACAGCTCTATATAGATCTGCCATATTCTAAAACTTGCGATTACGAGGTTCTACAAACTACGTTTTAGACCTTTCTACGTTCCGTCTTCGCCTAAGATGCTATAAATTAAATCTAAACCAATTATGAGGTATTCCTATGCCTTTGAACTAATTATAAACCATGTTTACTACATTATAAGGTTGGTGGACAGAATTAGAAAATTAATTAGTCTAAGTGTTCTAGAATACCAATTTTACAATTTTCTAGCTACTAGTTTCTTTATAGGTGCTGAAAATCAGTCCTACTTCAAATGTTACCAAGTTTTCCATAATTAAACAATCCTAAACTGAAAGTTAACATACTAAAACAGTTTTGGCAATGGCTAAGAATTTATGGGTCAAAGGCATGCTGGAACTCAAAATATGATAATAAATCAGATAAGAAGACTAAATTAATAAGAAAAAAAATAAAATCATGTATTTGCGCGGAATCCTTGCTGCTAATTTTTTATTCAACTGCTACAAGATCAACTATTCCGTGGGCTTGAGCTTCTGCTGCTGACATAAAAACATCCCTTTCCATGTCTTCGGATACAAGCCATAAAGGTTTGCCTGTTCTTTGTACATAAACCCTTGTGATAGTTTCGCGAAGCTTCAGTAGTTCTTCTGCTTCTAGGATAAACTCTCCCGTTTGTGCCTCATAAAAAGAACTAGCGGGTTGATGGATCATTACCCTGATGATATAAAATAATAATGGTTTCCTATCTCTCGCCTTAGACTAGTTTCTTTCCTAATATGCATAGAAAGGTTCCCACCTCAACATATATAATTTTTACACGTTCTAAAATGTCAAAACATCATCATACAGCAGCAAACATACCATGGCAGAATCAAAAAACATAGGTTCCAAAGAACACATAATCTCACACTTTCAAGGCATATAAATTACTAGTTTCTCTTGGAATTGTTTTAGGATTTCTAAAACTCTTTGAAAATGATTTTATTTCACAAGAAGAGACTAAGAATGACCATAGGACAGTAGCTAGTTTAAAACATTCTTAGAAGAGGTTTAATTCATAAATCTCATTGGTAATAATTTTATAAAACTCTTGAGGTCTAAAGAAAATTTTAGAACATAGATTGTTGGATCTTGTGACTAGATGAAACTCACACCAAGTTCATCATCATCACATGGCCGAAATATGCATCCATGAGGATGCCTCCATAACCAACTTTAACTTGAGATAAAAGGGCAAGTCTTTGAGCTCTAGGTTCTTTAAGTGATGACAAAATATAAACGTGTTATGCATTCCATTTTATTCTTCATTATAAAGTGATGTGAGAGCTTCAAAGTAAATATGAAATGCAAGAACTTGAAATTAAATATGCAAGACTTGAAAGTAAATATGCAAGGCTCAAAGTAAATATGCAAAACTTGAAAGAAAATATGCAAGTTCATTTTATCTTCTAGGATTTAAGTGATGACTTGAAATATAAATGTGAAATGCAAAGCTTGAAACTTAAACGTGATAATGCTAGTTCTTTTCTTTAATCTTTAGAAGTTAGTCATGACATAGAAAAGTAAATATGAGATACAAGAACTTGAAATATAAATATGAGATGCTAGAAATATAAATATGCAAGTTCATTTTTACATCTTTACTAGAGCTCTTATAAGACTTTAAAGGGACATAAGCCTTAACCCAAACTCATCATGATAAGGTAAAGTGAACTTTAGAGTTCCTAGAACACAAGACAACAATTCTTAAAAATAAAACCATAAGAGAGCTATATGACATTTTTATGAAAACTTAAGCTTTAGAGATTTCATTGTGATGAACATAAAGTCATCATCTAGAACTCTCATCATCAAGCTTGTTGAACCATCAATGATGGCCAAAACTTTAGAGAAAGGAAAAAGGAAAGAAACCAAAACCATGAGTAAGAAAAGAAACCATTTTGAAACTCTAGAGACCATGATCTTGATGATGCATTAACACCAACATCATGAGTCCTCATCATTGAGTTCATACCTCCCTTTTAGAGCATTATCAAAACTAAGTTCCCAAGATCAAGAAAGAAAGAACCCAAAAACATCTTTTACTCAAGAACTAAGATCAAGCTTTAGAGGTTGCTCAAGTGATAAACATCATCATGAAATCCTCATCATCAAGCTCTCATTTCCAAGCCTTTTATGGCCCTTGGCTGAAAAGAAAAGAACAAGGAGGAATAAAGAAGTTCTAAAAGATTAAGAGAAACCATAAAGCACATAACTAAATTAGAACTTTTAATGAATGAAACACTTAAAATAAAATCCCTACCAAGCGATTGGAGGTTGAGAAGAGTGAAGAAGATGAAGTGGTTGAAGAAGAAGAACTCTTGGACTTGAGAGAAAAAGAAAAACTTTAAGGTGTTTCTTGAAAACTTAAACTTAGCAAATGAACTAAAGGTTCTCACAAGTTCATTTGCATCTGTATGTATAGACAAACAAATCAAGAGTGAAGGAATGGAGAAGGTGGCTGAACCTCGTGTTCCATGATGTAAGAGAATTGCCTCCATGGAGGCATGGTGAGGTATGGTGAAAAGCATAGCTAGGTATGGCCTAAGGTATGGTGCTAAGTATGGTTCTTTGTGTGTTTGAATTTCAACATGTGATTGACAAATGGAGGAGGAAAGGTGGCGCCATTTTCTTCATGAAATGGGGGAGGAAAAGCTTTCATTTAATTGTTGTTTAGAGGTGTGTTTATGTAACACCCTAAAAATTGTCTAAAAATTTATTTGAGTTTTATTAGTCATAATTTCAAAAATTTGATAGTTTGAACAATGATGAGGACAATCCAACAGATTTGATAAAAAAAAATGTGAATAGTAACCTACGGGCCCCACCGATCCGTCGGAACAGCCGATACCCTAGAATTGGGCCTCAGATGACAAGGATTGAAAATTGAAAAGCAAGTGTTAATCATGGCCTTTTATTTATTAATATTTTACTCGGGTGCTCATATCTCACCCGCTCGGTGGGATTTCGGTATGCGATTTTGACACTGTAAAAGTTATTTATTCTGCAAGTTAAAGAGAGCCGCTTATCTTGAGCCAAGTGGCTGACCAAGATTCATTCTTTGACCAACAAACCAAATCTTAGCCATCCATTTTTCTTACTTTGGTCAAAGATCATTTAATTATACAATATAATACTCATTTTTTTATATATAACAAGATAACCACAAGCCAAGCTTTTTCAAGAAGCTAAAAATTTCGTGCATCATGCTGTAAGGAGAAGGAAACCAGGTTCCTCCATGTCCAAGAGCTCAAACTTCACTTCAAATGCTAAAAACATTAGCATAGAGCTGATAAAACACTAAACTTCCTTCACTAAACTTATTCTACACATCAATACCTACAAATCTAACCGATTGGAATTTCAATTCCTCATCAATCCTAACCTTGGTATCTCATACATCACTGATTAAGGAAGGGCCTGGTGCTGATTTGGTGGCTTTGAGTTGAGCAAAATCAATCTTGGAGCATCCTTTGGAGCCAAGATCCCTAAAGCCATCAAAGTAGGGTTTTTGAACCTCTTCTTCTTCAAATCCATTTTTCTGTGTTAATGACTGATTTATATTGATAGTTTTAGTTGTGTTGGTTGATGATATATGGATATTGATGTATTAATTTTGGTGGAGTGTTTGGGGTTGTGGAAAAATCATTTTTATCAAAAGAGATTCTGAAGTGGTTTGCTGGATTTTCAATTTTCCTGCTGGCAGTGATTGTTCACGAATTTTTTGAGGGAATTTTGGGTGTTTTCATGAGCTATAAAAATTATATGTTTAAGGTAACATCCTAGGATAGTTCCATGAATTTTCTTGAGCTCTGGTTTTGACTCCTAATGCCTTGAAAAATTCAAGAACCGAAGTTGTAACTATGCTACCTGAAATGTTGAATCTGAAGCTGTGAACTTGTGACATTTTATTAACCGAGTAAATGATCGAATTATGAGCTGAAATTTTTACAGGATATTAAGGACATATTGAAGTGCAACCCAGAATTTTTATATGATTTTATATGATCATTTGGTAGGGTAATAAAATTGTAAACTATGGCTGTTGGCTGTAAATAGGGGGTTTCTAACCTCCGAAGTTGTCTAATTTCATTGACATATTTAGAGAATTTTTTTTGTTATGAAATTTTTTTGGAACCTTGTGGACACATTGAGGTGTCACTGAGAATTTTTATAGCATTTTAATTGATCATTTGGTATGAGAAATAAATTTTGCTACTTGAGTGAAAAATCTGTCAATGTGCTGAAGTTGTGATGATGCCTTGAATTAGTGACCTAATGGCATTTGGTTCAAGTTGATGTGTGTGAATGCATGCCATGGACTTCCAAGATTATGTTATGAGGAATAAATGAATAATATATATAGGTTTGAAGTATTATGAAATCCGAGAATTATGTTCATGCATATAGAATGTTATACGTGTATATGTGAGCTTGAGGATGATGTATGTGCTAAGCAAAAAATGAAGCCCCCTTTAGTATAAAAAGGGCACGAAAAGGTCCCCTTTTGTTTATCAAGGGCACGGGAGAGGTCCCCTTTTGCTTATAAAGGGCATGGGAAAGGTCCCTTTTGTTTATAAAAGGTACGGGAAAGGTCCCCATTAGGGCATGGAAAAGTTCCCTTTATTATGTCAAGGGCACGAAAAGATCATTGTAATTGCCATATATATATGTATATCTTGTTAAATTATTGGTCTTGAAGGAATTCCTATGATGTTGAATGTTATGAAATACATGTTTTAAGTGATTGAATAATAAAAGAGACCCACTTCGGAATGGTGATTTTATAATTTTAAAATGAACATTTGATATGTACATATTGCATGCTCACGCTTTCTTAATAAACCGAAGTAGCTGGGGCGATGACGATGACATTATGAATGTGTAATTGGGGAGTTACTCTACTGAGAATTTTAGAATTCTCACCCCTATGTTTTTGTGTTGCCGTGTCGTCTCCAGGTTGATGCAGAGAACCGAGGGATTGCTATGCAAAAGAACTCGGAAGTGCAATAGTGTAGTAGTTAATGCTTTTATTATGTTGTATTTAGTGGAATGGATATGTGTGTAAATATGTTAGAGAACAAAGGTGTGTTAAAACTCATAGGAGAGCTTCCCTTATGTACTTAACTCTGTATTAAATAAATAGTTTGGTTTCATTGCTATATATTTTAGTATAATTATGACCTAGTTATTTCGCGAACCAACCAAACTGGCTATAGATATTTAAGAAAGGTCCTCTAATTTATAAGTAACAACTCTCGAGTATAATATCATGACTTAAGGATGACGTTGTACTTGGGAGGATGTTACAGTTTAGGTGTAGCTTTGATTAGGCTTAGCATTAGGAATTTGTAAGTAAGTGTTTAAGTGAGGTAATGGTTAATTAGAGACTTGTAAGACTAGGTTTAGGAGGTGGTCTTACTAAATTAATGGAGTCAAACTCCGTTAACTAGAAATCCAATGCCAACACAATTTCTTGATTTAGGGAAATTGGAAAGAGAAAACACTATTCAAGATTCCAAGACTAGGAATAATGAGTTTTAAAAAGAGATTTAAGTTTAATCTAAGCAATCTTAGGTTCTAATTGATTTTAATAACTTATTTTGACTCTAGATTAATTTTGAAAATTAATTAATTTTCGATTAGAGTCTAATATTGCTTAGGTTAATTTATTAAGGTTAATTAGAACTTAAGATTGCTTAGATAAACTTAAATTCCTATCTTATGTTAAGATTCCATGTCATGGAATCTTGAATAGTGTTTTCTCTTTCAAATTCCTTAAATCAAGGAATTGTGTTTACAATTGTTTACACTAATCAATTACTTACAAACTTCTAATCAATTACCTAATCAAACCCATTCCCTAAACCAAGTCATAACACAAATGAAATGACAAAATTATCTCCTTAAACCTCCCATAAGAACCGACTACACCCTCCTTCATCAATCCATCACATGTTGAAATTCAAACACTCAAAGAGCCATGCTTAGGACCATGCTTAAGGCCATGCTTTGAGCCATACTCCACCATGCCTTGAACCATGCCTTGAACCATGCCTTTGAATGACCAACTAATGAGATATTTTCCTTCCTTCTTGTAATGCCCTGATTTTTCTGTCTAAGGGAAATGACCAAAATGCCCCTGAGGTCATTTCCTGACCAAGATTCTAGGATAGCCGGCACGACAGTCCTCGAAAGGTCAACTCAATGTTCGAAGGGGATTGGATGATCCTTGAGTGTTTTCAGAAATGAAAAACTTGTTTTCTGCGGTTTCAGGTCAAAATGACCAAAATACCCCTGCAGCGTTTTTACGCGGATAAAAGTGTTATTCGAGCTTGAAACTTTCCCCGAAGGTTTAAAATGATGTTTTCAAGTATTTAAAAGTGTCTGTTGAAATCCCAGTGGTCCCGAGGAGTTTTGTGCAAAATTACGATTTTGCTCCCGGGATAGTGCCGTTTGAGCTTAATGACGTAATTAAGCAAACCTAAGCAATATTAGGCTCTAATCGAAGATTAATTAATTTCCATAATTAATCTAGAGTCAAAATAAGTTATTAAAATTAATTAGAACCTAAGATTGCTTAGATTAAACCTAAATTCCTTTTTAAAACTTAAGATTCCTAGTCTTGGAATCTTGAATAGTGTTTTCTCTCTCCAATTCCTTAAATTAAGAAATTGTGTCTAGAATTGTTTATACCCTAAAATGAATTTCTATCTCACTAATGAAGCAAGACCACTCCTTAATTATGTCTAGACAACCTTAATTACCCATTTCCTTACCTAAACACCTTCCTACAAATTCCTAATCTTAAGCATAATCTAAAACTCACCTAAACACAACTCTAAATCACAATTAAAATGTGAAAACCCCTCCCCCATGGCTGATGTATTTTCAGCCACATCATCCCTTTTCCATCACATGTTTTAAAATTCAAACACTCCTTGAGGCCATACCTTGAACCATACTTGAAGCCATACCTAGCCATGCTTCCACCATGCTTTGAACCATGCTTTGAATGAGATATTTTCTCTCCCTTTGACCATGAACCTCACGGCCAAACCACCCTTCACTCACCCCTCCATGTTTTGTTTTTCTATAAATAACACACTTGGGTGAACTTGAATCACCTTTAGTCATTTGCTAAGTTTTAGTTTTCTAGAGCACTCAAAGCTTTCCTTTTTCTCTCAAGATCAAGAGTTCTCCTTCTTCAACTTCTTCATCTTCTTCAACCTCATTTCACTTAGTAGGGATTTTATTTCAAATGTTTCTTTCATCAAAAGTTCTTACTAGTTATGTGTTTTATGGTTTCTCTTGAATCTTTTAGAACTTCTTTTTTCCTCTTTGTTTCTTTTGATTTTTCAGCCAAGGGCCTTGAGAGACTTGGAAATGAGAGCTTGATGATGAGGATTTCATGATGATATTTATCTCTTGCAAAACCTCTAAAGCTTGGAACTTAGTCTTGATTTCAACACTTTTTGGTTATCTCTTTCTTTTCTTCTCAAGATTTTGGTTTCTTTTCCTTTTCTTGCTTTGGTTTTTCCTTCTCTTTTCCTTGTTATGATTTCGATTTATGAAAGCTTGTTCTTGGATAAAAATTACTCAAGGATCAGAGCTCATGATGTTGATGTGGTTGCATCATCAAGATCATGGCCTCTAGAGCTTCAAAGTCCTATTCCTCCCCCCTATGGATTCGGCCATTTTTCCTTTTTCCTTAAGTTATTGAGCTTTCATTTTCAAAGTTATAAAGGAATGTTGACTTGGTTTGTTCTTTTAATCCATTTCCTTAAGGCTTGATGATGATATTCATACCATATGGTTTCTTTGTAAACCTTGGTGCAAGGAACTCTAAAGCTTGCTTTACCTTGCTAAGTTTTGGGTTGAGGTTTAAGTTCCTCTAAAGTCTTGGATGAGCTCTATTAAGAAATAAAATGAACTTGCACTCATGTTTATATTCAAGCTTTTGCATTTGCATATTTATTTTTGAGCTTTGCATTCATGTTTACCTTCCAAGCTATCACTTAAAGTTAAAGATAAGGAACGAAGAGCATCTCATATTTATGTTCTGGTCTAGCACGTTTACTTTTCAAGTCATCACTTAAGAACTTAAAGATTTAAAACAAGAGCTTGCATATCACCTAATTAATCTCAAAGCCTTTCTATTTCGGCCTTAAAGTCGATTGTTGCTGGGCCTAGAGCACTAAAATAAAGAATTAAACTTGCTTATTTATTTTCAAGTCTTGCATATTTACTTTCAAGGCTTGCATATTTACTTTGAAGTTCTCACTTTACTTTACAATGAAGAATAAAATAGAATGCATAGCACATTTACTTTTTGTCGTTACTTAAAAACTCTAAGAGCTCAAAGACTTACTTTTATTGTGACAAGTTAAAGTTTGGTTATGGAGACATCCCCATGGATGCATATTTTGGCCATGTGATGATGATGAACTTAATATGAGTTTCATCTAGTTACAAGGGCCAACAATCTATGTTCAAAAGTCTTCCTATGTTTTAAGAATTCTATAAGGTCATTACCAACAAGATTTGTAAATTAAATATCTTCCAAGAGTGTTTTAAATTAGTTACTGCCCTATGATTGTTCTTAGTCTCTTTTAAAAGATAAAATGTTTTGCAAAGGAATTTTAGAAGTCCTAAAACGATGCAAAGTGAAACTAGTAGCTTATGCTTGTTAAAAATGAAACTTTGTGCATGATGTAGCGCTCCGATTTTCTGTCTGAGTGGAATATGACCAAAATGCCCCTGAGGTCATTTTCGGCCCGGAATTCGAGGATGGCCAACCTGACAGTCCTTGAAGGGCCAACTCAATGTTTGAAGGGGATTGAATGACCCTTGAGTGGTTCCGGAGGCTAAAGTCTCATTTTCTACAGTTTCAGGTCAAAATGACCAAAATACCCCTATAGCGTTTTTACGCGAGTAAGGGTGCCGTTTGAGCCCGAAACTTTCCCCAGATGTTTAAAACAATGTTTTTACATGTTTCAAAACATCTGTTTGAGTCCCGGTAGTCCCGGGCAGTTTTAGTGCAAAATTACGATTTTGCCCCTAGAATAGTATTTTTGAGCTTAATGATGTAATTAAGCAAACCTAAGCAATATTAGGCTCTAATCGAAGATTAATTAATTTTTCGTAATTAATCTAAAGTCAAAATAAATTATTAAAATTAATTAGAACCTAAGATTGCTTAGATTAGATTTAAATCTCCTTTCTAAAACTCAAGATTTCACTCTTGGAATCTTGAATAGTATTTTTTCTATCCAATTCCTTAAATCAAGGAATTGTGTCTAGAATTGTTTATACACTAAAATGAGTTTATAACTCACTAATGATGCAAGAACACTCCTTAAATGTGTCTTGACAATCTTGATTACCCATTTTCTCACCTAAACACTTTCTTACAAATTCCTAATCTTAATCCTAATTCAAGATACACCTAAACACAACTCTAAACCACAATTAAAATACAAGAAATCCTCCCCCCCATGGCTGATGCACTTTCGGCCCTCTCTCCCTTAATTACATCATATGTTGATTTGTTTCTCACTCAAAGAACCATGCTTGAGCCATACCTTGAACCATACCTCACCATACTTTGAACCATACCTCACCATGCCTCAAGATCACAACATCTCACCTCATGGAACTCATGGGGCTGCCCATGAGCTGTAATGGCCGAAGCCTCTTCCCCCATTTGCACCTTGCATTTGTTTCATTTCTCTATAAATAGCATGCTTGGGTGAACTTGCATCATTTTGGGTTCATTTGCTAAGTGTGAGTTTTCAAAGAGCACTTCAAAGTTTCCTCTTTCTCTTAAGTTCAAGTCTTCAAGTCCTTCATCCTATTCTCTCATCCCAACCTTCAAATCACTTGGTAGGGATTTTCTTTCAAGTATTTTCTTTATCTAAGTTCCATCTCTAGTTATGTGTTTATGGTTTCTCTTGAAGTCTTTTTAGAACTTCTCTCCCTCTCCTTTTTCTTCATCATTTTCGGCCATAGGCCTTGAGGACAAGGGAATGAGAGCTTGATAATAAGGTTTCATGGTAGTGATGTCCATCACTTGAATAATCTCTAAAGCTTGATCTTTGTTCTTAAGTTAAAGATGTTTTCTTTTGTTCTTTTTTCTTGAACCTTGAAACCTTTCACCTTGATGATATTTTAAAATGGTTACATGAACTCAATGATAAAGACTCATGATGTTGGTGTTAATGCATCATCAAGATCATGGTCTCTAGAGTTTCAAATATTTCCTTTTCTTCTTAAAAGTTTCGGTTCCTTTTCCTTTTCTTTCTTCACATTTTCGGCCATGTTGGCCAATGAGGTTCTCAATGGCTTGATGATGAGAGCTTCTAGATGATGACTATGTGTTCATCACAATGAGGTCTCTAGAGCTTGAGTTTTAATAAAAATGTTATCTATGACCACATCTCAAGAAAAGAAACTGTGTGTTTTAAAGAACCCTTGAGGTTCACTCTTGTCTTTACTTTATCTTGTCATAATAAGTTTGGGTTGAGATTTAAGTTCCTTTAAAGTCTTGTATGAGCTCTAACAAGAAATAAAATGGACTAGCATTCATATTTAAATTCAAGCTTATGCATTACATATTTACTTTAAGCTTTGCATTCATATTTAATTTCCAAGCCATCACTTAAAGTTAAAGGATGAAGAATGGATTGCATCTCATATTTACATTCTTGTCTAGCATATTTACTTTTCATCACTAAAGAACATAAAGATTTAAAATGAGAGCTTGCACTATCACCTAACTAAATCTCAAAGCCTTTGTATTTCGGCCTTAAAGTCGATTGTTGCTGGGCCTAGAGCACTAAAATAAAGAAATGAACTTGCATATTTATTTCAAGCCTTTCATATTTATATTTCAAGTCTTGCATATTTATTTCAAGCCTTGCATATTTATATTCAAGTCTTGCATATTTACTTTAAGCTCTCACTTTACTTTGTAATGAAGGATAAAAATGAAGTGCATAGCATGTTTAAATTATGTCATCACTTAAAGACCTTAGAGCTCAAGACTTGCCCATTTTATCTCAAGTTAAAGTCTAATGTGGAAGCATTCTTTAAATGCATAAGTTTCGGCCATGTAGTGATGATGAACTTGGAAGGAGATTCATCTAGCTGCAAGGGCCAACAACCTAAGTTTTAAGATTCTCTTTAAAACCTCATGAAGTTTATGAGATTAAGACCAACAAGATTTATGAATTTAATTCTCTTTTAAGGAGGGATTAAGTGGTCACTGACCTAAGAATGTTTTTAGTCTCTTTTACAAAATAAAATGGTTTGCAAAGGAGTCTTAGAAGTCCTAAAAGTGATTCCAAGAGAAACTAGCAACTTTTGTGTTTTAAAAATATCAAGTTATGCATCTTTTTAGAACTTAATGTTTCGGTCCTTCCATGATAAGTTTGCTGCTGTATGATGATGTTTTGATGTGTTAGATTGTGTGAAAATTATGTATGATGAGGTAGGAACATTTCTATGCAAGATAGGAGAGAAACTAGCTTTCTAGAAAAATCGTAAAGTCAAGATTTAGCATAGTTTTAACCCATTTATGTTTGGACACTGCCCAAACTGTTTCAATGGGAATATAATCAGATTAGGATTGTTTAATCATGAAAAATTTGGTTACAATTGAAGTAGGATTGAATTTTAGCACCTATAGAGAAACTAGTAACTAGAAACCTGTAAAACCGCAATTCTAGAACTCTTAGAACATTTAGTTTTTAGAATCTGTCCAGCAACCTTATAATGAAGAGAACATGGCTTATAATTAGTTCTTAGGCATAGGAATGCCTCATAATTGGTTTAGGTCGAACTTATAGCACCTTAGGCGAAGACAGAACCAAGAAAGGGTCTAAAACGTAAGTTCTAGAACCCCACAATTATAAGTTTATAATGCTGCCCCTAAGGAATGACGTTGTTCAGATTTAATAGAGAGCATGAATAATAAGAGATCTATTAGAAGAGAACCTTTAGGTGCATAAAAGGTTGATAGAAGACGATAGGTTAATTACATCACAAGTTTAAGGCCCGTAAGGGTCAAAGCATAAGATACCGTAGGACCAAGAGCATAATGAATTTTTAATGTTGCTTGTAAATGCATGAGAATGATTATGTAAATGCATGAAAATTTATGATGGAGGATGCATGTTTGAATGACTTATGTGGCATAAAGAAGAATTTGGAAGAAATTTGGCATACTGCAGTTATGCTGACGAATTTCTGACAAATTTGGGGACTCAGAAAGTTTTTGAAAACCTATGAGATTTTTATGAGGTACTAAGATGAGTTCTCGGATGACACCGGTTCGGTCGAGCACCTCCAGAGAACTCATGTGACATCGGTTCCAAGATGAATTCTTGGGTGACACCGGTTCGGCCGAGCACCCCCAAGAAATGCCCCCTAGTCCCGTACTGGATAAGTCGGGATTATGTTTATGATTATGTTACGCTTATCGGGATTGATAAGTAAGAACTAGTGACGACTAGTTAAGGTATGAGCTCATAACCTAGAGATGTGACACGTTCTGGGTGACACCGGTTAGTAGAGCACCCAGAGCGATTGTCTTTTAGGGTGGCCTATGAGGAAGTAAAGTATGATGTTAATGTCACAAAGTTTCCCATATGAGAATTTAATTGCCACTTTATGCCACTATTATGATATTCTTAATGTTGTCATTATTTTCTTGCATTAAGTAGAGTCATGCATACATTCTTTAATACGATTGCATCTATGTCATTAAGAATCATGCTAAAATGAATGGACCTTGGCTAATTATGTTTTAAAGCTTAAAAATGGACTTGATACATGCTCACTTGTTTTAAATACTAAACCCAAGGTTCTTGAGGGCGTAAATGATGACACCTAGATAGTAGGAGGCCCTACTGAGATTCTTTAGCAAGATTCTCACTCCCTCTATCTCTTTCTTTCCGTCACGTCTTCAGATGGCGACGTTCGTGATTTTTGTGGACACCCCGACATGGGAGGTGCACTATGATCCAGAGCACGGATCATACCATTTTGAGGGACAGTGCATGGTGCGAGTCTTCATGTTCATTGGACGTCCCTTCGCGCACCCCGTGCATACCCATCGCTTCTCCCCGACAGCACCCTACGGCAACGACGAGCGGGTTTTTGAGCACGCGCGTACGCATAATGAGAGAGTTCTCCATATGCACACCGCCGCCTCAGCCATGCGTGACTATCTCGACTACGTGCCTCGGACTTACTTCTCGGAGATCAATCCGTCGGAGGACCCGCCTACCCATCCGTACAGCGAGAGCTCCGCCCCCACTCCACCACTGATGAGGGAGGGCAATGAGGATACCGTGACTCAGCCACGGCTCGCACGACGATCGGAGATGCGGCTTTATCGCGGGGGTCACTCTCGATCCCTATTTCGCCTCTTTACGCCCGAGGAGCTCGCCCAGTTTCCTGCGTATGTGCCTCACTCGCGAGATGGACGTCAGTAGGAGGTGACGTACGACCGATAGAGTACCCGGGTAGAGCACACACCACTTAGATGAGGGTGGACCTCCTTTTGTTTAGAGGTTATCCCTTTAGTTGCACTTGGGTAGAGGAGTTGTTTTTATATTTTCCGTCATACTTTCCTTTGTATTTACTTTTTAGATGATTCTGTTCATGATGTACTAAACTAAGCCCCACTCTCCATGAGTGGGCATATCATATAATATTATATAAATATGCAGTTCAGTTTTATTGTGATGTGCCTTTACTTGCTTATGTCATGTTGCTATGCGATGCTTGCTTTATTTCCCTTCGTGCTTTATTATTTATCGTGTCATGCGGCTCTCATTTTGCTTTTATAATTCCAAAAAAAAAAATTTACCAGTATTTCCGCTAAGTATTTTAAAGTAATAAGGAAGCTATGACGTAACGGACTAATGATTAACCTAAATATGTTCTAGAGTATTGGGTTAAAAATTAGGATGTTACACATGACATGTATATATATGAATTTGGTTCTACCGTGATGTGTTTGGTGCTGTATGATGTTATTTTGATATGTTAGAATGTGTAAAAATTATATGTGTTGAGGTAGGAATTTTTCTATGCATGTTAGGAAAGAAACTAGTCTAACAGAAAAACCGTAAAGTCAAGTTTTAGCATAGTTTTGACCTATTTATTTTTAGTTTCTTCCCAAACTGTTTTAGTATGACAATAATCAGATTAGGATTGTTAATTATGAAAAACTTGGTAACATTTTACATAGGATTGAATTTTAACACTCATAGAGAAACTAGTAACTAGAAAACCGTAAAAATGCAATTCTAGAACTCTTAGAACATTTAATTTTCTGATTCTGTCCAGCAACCTTATAATATTGTAAACACAATCTATAATCAGTTCATAGGCATAGGAATATCTCATAAATGGTTTAGATTTAATTTATAGCGCTTTAGGCGAAGACGGAACCGAGAAAGGGTCTGAAACGTAAGTTTTAGAACCCCGTAATCATAAAAATGTCATTCTGCCCTTAGAGTATGATGCTGCCCAGATTTACTTATGAACATAAATGCTAGTAAAAATTATTAGTTGTGAACCCTTAGGTGCATAAGAGGTTGATAGAGAATGATAGAATAATTATATCTCAAGTTCAAGACCCGTAAGGGTCAAAGCATAAGACACCGTAAGTTCAAGAGCATAAGACACCGTAAGTTCAAGAGCATAATGAGCTATAACGTTACATGAGAATGTATGTTTTATTTGAAAATGATTATATATACGTGTGAAATTATAATTGAGGATACATGTTCTATTTGTTTATGTAGCATAAAGTAAATTTGAAAGAAATTCGGCGTGCTGCTATTATGCTGCCGAATTTCTAACAAATTTAGAGACTTAGAAAGTTTTTGAAAAACCTATGAGATTTTCTTTAAAAGAGATGAGGTACTAAGATGTGTTCTTGGATAACACTGGTTCGGTCGAGCACTTCCAAGAGCTCATGTGACATTGGTACCAAGATGTATTCTTGGGTGACACCGGTTCGGCCGAACACTCACAAGAAAATGCCCCCTAGCCCGTATTAGAGAGTCGGGATTTATTTATGATACGCTTATCAGTAAGGTATTAGTAAGAACTAGTGACGACTAGTTAGATATGAGCTCATAACCTAGAGATGTGACACGTTCTGGGTGACACCGGTTCGACCAAGCACCCCCAGGACGAATGTCTTTTTAGGATGGCCCTATGAGAAAGTAAAGTATGATGATTATGTCATAGTCTTTGCATATGAGATTTCAATTGCTACTTTATGCCACTATGATGATGTTTCTTGATGTTATGATTAGTGTTCTTGCATTAAGTAGCGCCATGCACACATTCTTTACTATGTTGCATCCATGATATTAAGAATCATTCTAAAATGAATGGACCTTGGCTAACTATACTTTAAAGCTTAAAATGAACTTAATGCATGCTCACTTATTTTATACTTTAAACCCAAGGTTCCTGAGGACGTAGATGATGACACCTTGATAGGAGGTTACTCTACTGAGATTCTTTAGCAAGATTCTCACTCCCTCTATCTCTTCTTTCCGTCACGTCTTCAGATGGCGACATTCGTGGTTTTTGTGGATTCCCCGACGTAGGAAGTGCACCATGATCCAGAGCATGGGTCATACCATTTTGAGGGTCAATGCACTGTTCATGTCTTCATGTTTGTTGGACGACCCTTCGCTCATCCTGTACATATACATTGCTTCTCCCCGACATCACCGTTCGATGACGACATGGTCTTTGAGCAAGCGCGGACGCATAACGAGAGGGTACTCCGCACGTACTTTGCTGAGTCTGCCGCCCGTGATTTTCCCAACTATGTGCCCCATTTGAGGCACTCCGAGACTGACCCATCAGAGGATTCACCCACCCATCTATACTCTGAGAGCTCTGCCCCTACTCCTTAGCTGAGGGTAAAGGGTAGAAGGTAGCGAGAAGACGGTTACACAGCCGAGGCTGGCTCGGAGGCAGTCCATGCACCCCCCGTCGAGAGGTTCACTCCCAACCGCAGTGAGTGCCCACTCTAGATGTACTTCGTCCATGGATCGGCTATGTCCTACCCTATCCGGACTACCAGCAGTAAAGGTGCTTGGGGAGTGATAGTGCACACACCATACGTAGATTAGGATAGCCTTCTTTTGTCCTGAAAGGTTATCCATTTTAGGTGCACTGGGGTGTGGATGTTTTCCCTTTATGTTTCCATGTAATTTCATTTCTGATGTATTTGTTTCTGCGATGTACCAACTAAGTCCCGCTTTTCATGAGTGGGCATATTATATATATATGCAGTTTGTTTTATCATGATGTGCAATTACATGCTTATTGATCAGATGTTCATGAAATATTTATTTGAGTTTGTGTTTATCTCTTTATGTGCTTCATCGTTCATCGAGTTGCGCAGCTCTCACTTTACTTTTACATTTCAAAAAAATTTCTACCTATATTTTTCGCTAAGTATTTTAAAGTAAAAAGGAAACTATGACGTAATAGACTAATGATTAACCTAAATATGTTCTAGAGTATTGGGTTGAAAATTAGGATGTTACATTATGGTATCAGAGCAGTTCGATTCTCATGGAGCCTGAGGATTGGACTGACTATGCTTTTTGAGCGTAGTACAATAGCTATGTCATGCGTAGTGCTTGGATAGTAGAGATAAGCTATAGGATAGAAATGCATAACCCCTGTCTGCTTGCGTGTGCCACGGTAACTAGCTCATCTTACATGGAATATTGAGCCTGATCACCTCAGTGTTTATTATCTCGTGTGTTTAGGAACCAATGGCACCCAGGAGACAGCCTAGGACCCCAACCGAGGGTAACCAAGATGACGCCACTGCTGCTGCTGTCCGTGACATGGCTAGAGCCATGGAATGAATGTTTGAGAGGATGAACAAATAAGGGGATGCCGGACGCGCTCCCCCTACTACTGAAATGATCGAGCAAGCAAGGTTTGGTGAGTTTCGCAAGGCAAACCCACTAGCCTTCAGAGGAGCCATGGATCCCGACAAAGCTGACGAATGGATCAAGAACATGGAAAAGATCTATTCCATGGTCGCTTGTTCAGAAGAACAAAAGGTCACATTTGCTGCCTATATGATGGAGTTTGACGCCGAATTCTGGTGGATCGGCACCCGAAGACCGCTGGAAGCTTCTAATACTGCTATCAACTAGGAGCTGTTCAAGACCTACTTCTACGAAAAGTACTTCCCGGAGTCAGTGAGGAACGCGAAGGACATTGAGTTCATGCAACTGACCCAAGGGGGGTCTACTGTCGCCCAGTACACGGCGAAATTTAAAGAGCTCATCAAGTTATCACGGGTATTTCAAGGGAACCCCGACGAGGTGTGGAAGTGTGTCAAGTATGAAGCCGGACTGATGGCAGAGCTGAACTATGCCGTGGTGCACATGGAGATCAGGGATTTCCCTACCCTGGTCAACAAATGCCGAATCATGGAGGAAGGACAAAAGAAAATCAATGCTGTAAAAGTGAAATGAATCAAGGGGTTAGGACTGCAAGCCCCGAGGTTCAAGCCGTAACAACAGAACCAGTCACGAACTCACTACAACCCTTACCACACCAACCAATTCAAGCCACATTAACAACAACAAAGGACCTCCTTCCACTAACAACCCAAGCAACATTACAGACCACTATTCCAGCACAACAACAACCGAAACAATAACAACAACAATAACCGACAAGAAAGGCCTAGTAGAGCCAAGAATAAGGCACCCCAAGGAGCCCCCGTCGCCTTTGCTAGACCCGCACCGACTATGGCGTGCCCCTAGTGTGGGAAAGATCACAGCAACCATCCCTGCCTGGCTGGATAGAACATCTACTTCAAGTACGGGAAGCTCGGCCACTATGCCAACAAGTGCACTAATGGGAGGCCAACGAACTAGAACCCCATGCCACAACACCAAAGGAGGGTTTTCACCCTCAATGCGGACGAAGCGGAAAAGTCCAACGGCCTCATAGAAGGTAAGTGCGAAATAGATGGTAGAACTTTAACTGTACTTTATGACTTTGGTACAACACATTCTTTCATTTCATATGCTAGTGTCGAGTCTCTAAATTTAAAGACCTCCAAACTTTCTTTTGATCTTATTGTTTCTACCTTCACAAATCGTCCTGTAAATACCTGTTTTTGTTGTCTAAACTGCCATCTTACTGTAGAAAATAGATCCTTTGTCATAGATTTAATTTGCTTGCCCATGAAAGGTATAGGTGTAGTCCTTGGCATGGATTGGCTTCACGCCAACCGTGTGTTGTTAGATTGTGATACCAAGACTGTTGTTTTTCCTTCTCCCCTAGTGAAACTAGTCAAACCTTGAAACTTTACCTCAATGCCGTAGAGGTCAACTGTAGTGGGAAAAGAACTAAGGGATATGTTCTCCTAGCCGCTAGCGAGGTAGACTTTGAGCAAAACCTAGAAAATATACCGGTAGTAAGAGACTATCCCGAGATATTTCCAGAAGAGATACCCGAGTTCCCTCCCGAGAGAGAAGTGGAGTTCTCCATTGAGTTGGTTCCTGGAGCGGGACCAATCTCTATAGCTCCTTCTAGGATGTCACCCTTAGAGTTAGCCAAGTTGAAAAACCAGCTTGAAGAGCTTTTGGAGAAGAGTTTTATAAGACCTAGTGCCTTACCTTGGGGAGGCTCGGTTTTGTTTGTTAAAAAGGAGGACGGGAGTATGAGATTATGCATAGACTATAGGCAATTGAATCGTGTAACGGTGAAAAACAAGTACCCTTTGCCTAGGATTGATGATCTTATGGACCAATTAAGAGGAGCGGTGGTATTTTCCAAAATTGATCTAAGGTTGGGATACTATCAGATTAGGGTGAGAGACCAAGATATACCAAAGACCGCCTTTAGAACTCGGTATGGACACTTTGAGTTCACGGTGATGTCTTTTGGGTTGACGAATGCTCCTGCAGTATTTATGGATTATATGAATAGGATCTTTAGACCCTATTTAGATCAGTTTGTGGTCATTTTCATAGATGACATACTCATCTATTCGAAGACCCATGAAGAGCATGAACATCATTTAAGGATAGTTTTGGAGATCTTGAAGGAGAAAAAGTTGTATGCAAAACTCTCTACGTGTGAATTTTGGTTGGAGGAGGTGAAGTTTTTAGAGCATGTCATGTCAAAAAGAGGTATAGCTGTTGATCCTAGTAAGGTGGAAGCAGTGATGAATTAGGATAGACCAACCACCGTAACGGAAGTACGGAGCTTTTTGGGTTTAGCAGGCTACTACCGTAGGTTCATCAAAGGTTTCTCCTAGATCGCCCTACCCCTGACCAAGCTAACTAGGAAGGACACCCCCTTCATATGGAATCCCGAGTGTGAGAAGAATTTCCAAGAGCCTAAGGAAAAGCTAACCACGACCCCAGTTTTGGTTTTACCTAGCCCCAATGTACCCTTTGAGGTATATTGTGATGCTTCGGGCAGAGGTTTAGGTGGCGTATTGATGCAAAATAGGCAAGTGGTAGCCTATGCGTCCAGGCAACTCAAGCCTCACAAGGCAAACTACCCTACCCATGATTTGGAATTAGCAGCCATAGTGTTTTCCTTGAAGATGTCGAGGCACTATTTATATGGTGTAAGGTTTGAAGTTTTCTCCGATCACAAGAGCCTCAAGTACCTCTTTGATCAAAAGGAGCTAAACATGAGGCAAAGAAGATGGATGAAGTTCCTTAAGGACTATAATTTCGACTTAAGTTACCACCCCGGCAAGCCTAATGTAGTCGCCGATGCCTTGAGCCGAAAGTCATTGCACCTATCTCATATGATGGTCAAGGAAGTTGAGCTAATAGAAAAGTTTAGACATGGCAAGGGTATTTTGGCGCAGAAACCCCAAAAATAAGATTTTTCTACTCTATTAACATTCATCCACATATAATCCCCTTCTAACATTTCAACAGCCCTTTGAGGATGGCCAAGGCTGGCTATCCTCATTTTTCTGGTAAAAATGACCTCAAGAGCATTTTGGTCTTTTGTACACTTAGAGAAAAATTAGGGCGTTATATATTACTCCCTTACTTAAAAAGAATTTTACCCTCGAAATTTGTTACCTGAGAACAGTTGGGGATACTGTGCTTGCATGTTTGACTCCAGCTCCCATGTGAGTTCCTTGGTTTTACCTCGTCTTCACGCGACTTTGACCAAAGGTACAGCCTTATTCCTTAGTTGCTTTCCTCGGTCAACGATTCTCGTAGGTGGCAAGTTAAACATTAGGCCATCCCTTAATTGTACATATTCTGGCTCTAGCACATGACTTAGGTCAGATTGATACTTTCTCAACTGGGAGACATGAAAAACGTCGTGAAGGTTGGACAGACTTAGGGGTAGGGCTATACAGTAGGCTACAGACCCAACCTTGCTAAGGATTTCAAACGAACCAAGAAATCTGGGACTCAATTTCTTTACTTTCATCACTCGACCTATGCTTGTGGTAAGAGTGATCCTTAGGAATACATGTTCCCCTTCTTGAAACTCTAGCGCCTTACGCCGTTTGTTTGCATAGCTTTTCTATCGACTTTGAGTAGTGAGAATTTTATCCCTAATTTTCTTGATTTGTTCCGTTGTTTCCCTCACAATATCAGGTCCAATTAGACTCTGCTCCTTCGATTTGTACCAACATAAGGGTGATTGACATTTTCGTCCATAAAGGGCCTCATACGGTGCCATGCCAATGCTCGCATGATAACTATTGTTATATGCAAATTCAATTAGTGGCAGGTACTTACCCAACTTCCTCCTTGGTCCAAAACACACACCCTTAGCATATCTTCTAAGGTTTGGATAGTTCTTTCGGACTGACCGTCTGTTTGTGGGTGGTAAGCCGTGCTTAGACATAGCTTTGAACCAAATGCCTTCTGAAAGGGTCCCCAAAACCGTGACGTAAATCGTGGATCCCGGTCCGAAATTATTGTCCACGGTACTCCGTGTAATCTTACAATCTCCCAAATATACAACTATGCTAACCTATCCAAGGAATAAGTTACCTTGATAGGTAAAAAATGAGCTGACTTAGTCAACTTATCCATTATCACCCGTAAGGCATCATGGTTCACTTAGGTCCTTGGTAGTCCAGTTACAAAATCCATCAAGATACTATCCTACTTCCATTCAGGAATCGATAGGGGTTGCAACATTCCAGAGGGTTTTTGGTGCTTAATCTTCACCTTCTGACAAACTAAGCACTTACTCACCTATGTGCATACATCCCTCTTCAATTTGGGCCACCAGAACATCTTCTTTAAGTCTTGATACATCTTGGTGGTACCAAGATGAATGGTGAAGTGGCTCTTATGGGCTTTCCTGAAAATCTCCTTGCGGAGGTCACCACTAGTGGGTACACATATACATCCTTCAAACCTCCATAGGCTATCACTTCCTTAGGCAAAACCTTTTAACTTATTAGTTCGTACCGTCTCTAAAATCTCCTAAAATTCTATATCTTCTCTTTGGGCTTGAGTGATTCTCCCCTTGAATTCACTCATCACACTAAGATGGCAAACCTTCATACCCTTAGTAGTCAAAGTCATTCCTAGGTTTAGGTTTCTAAACTCCTCAATCAATTCAACCTTCTTAACCATCAAACGGGATAAATACAAGGATTTCCTACTTAGGGCATTGGCTACCACATTGGCTTTTCCTAGATAGTAGTTCAACCCAAAATCATAATCCTTCAAGAACTCCATCCATCTCCTTTGCTTCATGTTTAGCTCTTTTTGATCAAAAAGATATTTCAAACTCTTATAATCGGAGAACACCTTAAACCTTACTCCATACAAATGGTGTCTCCAAACCTTCAGAACAAACATGACGGCAGCTAACTCAAGGTCATGGGTGTGGTAGTTTGCCTCATGTGGCTTGAGTTGCCTAGACACATAGGACCAAAATTCACTTCTTAGATAGTCTGGCATATAGTTTGGCATATAGTTTCTTTTCTAACCAAAATTCACACTTAGATAGTGTGGCATATAGTTTCTTTTCCTTCAAGATTTCCAACACTATGGTTAGGTAATGTGCATACTCCTCATGGGTCTTTGAATAATGAGTATATCATCTATAAAGACAACCACGAACTGATCCAAATAGGGTCTAAAGATCCTATTCATATAATCCATAAACACGGCTGGAGCATTGGTTAAACCAAAGGACATAACTGCAAACTCGAAATGGCCGTATCGAGTGCGAAAGGCCATTTTCGGTATATCCTCATCTCTTACCCTAATCTAATGGTAACCTGACCTCAAATCAATCTTAGAAAACACTACCGTACCTTTTAGTTGGTCCATCAAATGATCGATCCTAGGCAAGGGGTACTTGTTTTTCACCGTCACTTTATTCAACTATCTATAATCAATGCATATTCTCATACTTCCGTCTTTTTTCTTTACAAACAAAACCGAGGCTCTCCACGGTGATGCACTAGGCCTAATAAAATTTTTCTCCAAGAGATCTTTCAACTGAGGTTTTTAACTTGGCCAATTCCATAGGGGGTATTCTATATAGGGCTATGGATATGGGTCCTGTTCCCGGGAGTAGCTCTATAGAAAATTCTATTTCTCTCTTGGGGGAAACTCAGGTATCTCATTTGGAAACACTTTGGGATAATTCCTCACTATAGGTATCTCATCAATATTTTGCTCAAAGTCTACATCACTAGCGGCCAAAAGAACATAACCTTTATTCTCACCCTTACCACAGTTCATTGCTATAGCATTTATGTACAAACTTACAGGTTTCCTAGGTTCACAGGGAATAAGAAGAAAGGTGATGGTTTTGTCATAACAGTTCAACAATACACAGTTGGCCTCAAGTCAATCCATGCCAAGAATTACATCTAGGCCTTGCATAGGTAAGCAAATGAAATCTAGGACAAAGGATCTATTTTCAACAATAAAACTATAGTCTAAACAACATTTACAAGTCCTAACTGGTTTTCTAGTAGGGGTAGAAACTGTGAGATCAAAAGGAAGTTCTGACGTATGCAATTTAAGGGTCTCAACACAAGAATAGGATATACGTAACACCCCGATTTTTTTGTCCGAGGGAAATGACCAAAATGCCCCTAAGGTCATTTCCTGACCCGAACTCGAGGGTAACCAACTCGGTCATCCTCGAAGGGTCAACTCAATGTTTGAAGGGGATTGAATGGCCTTTGAATGCTTTCGGAAGCGAAAATTTCGTTTTCAAGCTTTGGTCAAAATGACCAAAATACCCCTATAGCGTTTTACGCGGGTAATGGTGCCGTTTGAGCCCGGAACTTTCCCCAGAGGTTTAAAAACATGTTTTCATGTGTCTAGAGGTCTCTGTTCAAGTCCCGGTGGCCCCGGGCAGTTTTAGTGCAAAATTACGATTTTGCCCCTAGAATAGTGTTTTTGAGCTTAATGACGTAATTAAGCAAACCTAAGCAATATTAGGCTCTAAACGAAGATTAATTTATTTCCCTAATTAATCTAGAGTCAAAATAATTTATTAAAGTTAATTAGAACCTAAAATTGCTTAGATTAAACTCAAATCCCTTTTTAGAACTCAAGATTCCTAGTCTTGGAATCTTGAATAGTGTTTTCTCTCTCCAATTCCTTAAATCAAGGAAATGTGTCTAGAGTTGTTTAGACTCTAAATTGAGGATTTAACTCTCTAATGGTGCAAGACCACTCCTTAATTATGTCTAGACCACCTTAATTACCCATTTACCTTACCTAAACACTTTCTTACAAATTCCTAATCTTAAGCATAATCAAAGATACACCTAAACACAACTCTAAACCACAATTAAAATGCAAAGAAACCTCCCCTATGGATGATGAAGTTTCGGCCAGCACACTCCTCCTTTGACCATCTATTAGATTGTTTCTCACTCAAAGAACCATGCTTGAGGCCATACCTTGAACCATACCTCACCATACCTTAAGCCATACCTCACCATGCCTCAAGAACACAATATCTCACCTCATGGAACACATGGAACCCTCCAATTCTGCACCTCTTGGCCGAAAATACATCAGCCCATTCACACCCTCCATTTATTTTATTTCTCTATAAATAGAATGCCTTGAGGAGCTTGCACCACTTTTAGATCATTTGCTAAGTTTAGGAACTCTCAAAGCTTTTCTTTTCCTCTCAAAGTTTTTGTGTTCTTCAAGTTCTTGGAGTTCCTCAAGTTCTTCATCTTCTTCATCTTCTTCTTCCATCTTCAAGTTCATCACATCAAGTAGGGATTTTCTTTCATGTATTCTTTTCTTTAAAGTTCTTGTTTCAAGCTTGATGTTCATAGTTTCTCTTGTTTCTCTTTAGAACTTCATTTCCACTCCTTTTTCCTTTTCTTTTTCGGCCATAGGCCTTGGAGAACAAAGGAATGAGAGCTTGATGATGAGAGTTTCATGATGATGTTCATCACTTGAAACAAACTCTAGAGCTTGATCTTTGTTCTTGAGCAAAAGTGTTTTTAGTTTTTCCTTTCTTGAACTCTTGAGAACTTTAGCTTTAGTGATGTTTTAAAATGGCTCTATGAACTCAATGATGAGGACTCATGATGTTGGTGTTAATATATCATCAAGATCATGAACTCTAGAGTTTTAAAATGTTCCTTTCTTCTTGAAGATTTCGGCCATTCCTTAATTTTTTCTAAGCTTCATGGTTTGATTTCCTAAAAGTATTATGTTGAGTTTTAAGAACTCTAAGCTTGACCTTACCTTGTTTGGATGAGTTTGGGTTATGGTTTAAATTCCTTTAAAGTCTTGTTAAGAGCTCTAGAAAGATAAAATGAACTTGCATAATTTATTTTATGCTTACATCCATATTTACATTCTTGCTATGCATCTTTGCTTTCTAGCTATCACTTAAGAACATAAAGATTAAAATGGAACTTGTATCATCACTTAATTTAATTCTCGAAGCCTTTCTATTTCGGCCTTAAAGTCGATTGTTGTTGGGCCTAGAGCACGAAAATAAAGAATTGAACTTGCATTATCACCTAATTAATTTCTCGAATGCCTATCTATTTCGGCCTTAAAGTCGATTGTTGTTGGGCCAAGAGCACTAAAATAAAGAATTGAACCATGCATATTTACCTTCAAGCTTGTACGTTTAAGTTTATGCCTCGCATATTTACTTTCAAGCTTGCACGTTTAAGTTATGCCTTGCATATTTAATTTTAAGTCATCACTTTACCTTGTAAGCAAGATTAAAAACAAAAAACATGAGCACGTTTAGTTTGTGTCACAACTTAAGAACCTAGAGCTCAAAGACTTGCCCATTTCATTCCAAGTTAAAGTTAAATGTGAATGTATTCCTTGAATGCATAATTTCGGGCAAGTAGTGATGATGGACTTGCAATGAGTTTTCATCTAGCTACTAGGACCAATAGTCTATGTTTTAAGTTTTCCCTAAAGCTTTACAATCTTTATAAGGTAATGTCATCACAAGTTGTGATTTTATTATCTTTTAAGGGATGGAATATGTTTTGGTCAGAGACCTAAGGCTTCTCTTAGCCTTTTGATGAATTAAAGTGTTTTGCAAAGAGTTTTAGAAGTTCTAGATTGATTCCAAGAGAAACTAGTTAACTTATGTACCTAGAAATGTCAATTTAACTCTCTCATTTAAGTTAAATGTTTTCGGTTCTGATGTGATGAGTGTGATGCTGTATGATGATGTTTTGATGTGTTGGAATGTGTGAAAATATCATATGATGATGTAGAAGCGATCCTATGCATGATAGGTAAGAAACTAGCTAACTAGAAATACCGTAAAGCTAGAATTTAACATAGTCTTGACCCATTTGTTTATGGAGCTTTTCCAAACTGTTTTAATGGGGACATAATCAGATTTAGATTGTTTAGACATGAAAAACTTGGTATCATTTGAGTTAGAATTGAATTCTAGCACCTATGGGGAAACTAGTAACTAGAAAACCGTAAAAATGCAAATGTAGAACTCTTAGAACATTTAATTTTCTGGATTCTGTCCAGCACCCTTACAACGTGATAAACATGATTAATAATTAGTCCTTAAGCATAGGAATGCCTCATAATTGATTTAGATTTAATCCATAGCGCCTTCGGCGAAAACGGAACCAAGAAAGGGTCTAAGACGTAAGTTCTAGAACCCCGTATTCACATGTTAGGATTTCCACCCTATGCCATTCAGATTTAAAAGTAAAATGAGAGGATAATGAATGATGTTTAATTATGAGCCTTAGGTGCTTAAAATATGAACGACGGATGTAGAGAACTATATCTCAAGATTAAGACCCGTAAGGGTCAAAGCATAAGCTACTGTAAGGATAAGCGTTTGGATGTTTTATGATGATGCATGAAGTATGCTAATGATGATGATGTTATTCATATGAGGAATTTATGAGGTTATATGTTTATGTGGCATAAAGCAAATTTGGAAGGAAATTCGGTGTAATGACCAGTTGTGCGACTTCCGACAAATTTGGGGACTTAAAGAAATTTTTAAAATTAAGGTACTAAGATGGGTTCTAGGATGACACCGGTTCGGCCGAGCACCTCCATAGAACTCATGTGACATCGGTACCATTTTATACTCTTAGGTGACACCGTTCGGCCGAGCACCCCTAAGAGTTTTGCCCCTAACCCGTACTCGGATAGTCGGGATTTATGATTTATGATACGCTTATCGTTAAGTGGTAAGTAAGAACTAGTGATGACTAGTTAAGGTATGAGCTCATAACCTAGATGTATGACACGTTCGGGTGACACGGTTGGTCGAGCACCCCATTCGATTGTCTTTTAGGGTGGCCCATAAGGAAGAGAAGTTTCATGATTATGATTATGTCACTAAGTTTTGTCCCATATGAATGTTACTATTGCCACTTTATGCCACCAAGAATGATGATGCTTGATGTTATGTTTTATGTATGTGCATTAGGTAGTGCCATGCATACATTTTCTATTATGTTGCATTCATGACATTAAGATCATCCTAAAATGAATGGACCTTGGCTAAAATATATTTTTAAGTTTAAAATGAACTTAATACATGCTCAGTCGTTTTGTATAAATAAACCCAAGGTTCCTGATGACGTAGATGATGACACCTAGGTAGTAGGAGGCCCTACTGAGATTCTTTAGCAAGATTCTCACTCCCTCTATCTCTTTCTTTCCGTCACGTCTTCAGATGGCGACGTTCGTAGTGTTCGTGGACACCCCGACATGGGAGGTGCACTATGACCCGGCTCACGGGTCATACCATTTTGAGGCGTGCGGTGCGGGTTTTCATGTTCGTAGGGCGACGCCTTCGCTCATCCCGTGCACACCCATCACTTCTCCCCGGCTGCACCCTATGGCGACGACGAGCGGGTTTTTGAGCGCGCGCGCACGCATGACGAGAGAGTGCTCCGCATGCACACCGCCGCCTTAGCCATGCGAGACTATCCCGATTACGTGCCCCGGACCTACTTCTGGGAGACCGACCCGTCAGGGGACCCGCCTACTCATCCGTGACAAAGAAGAGCTCGCCCCCTCTCCACCATTGATGAGGAGAGGCGTTGAGGATACCGTGACCCAGCCCGGACTTGCACGGCGACCGGAGATGCGGCCACATCGCAGGGGTCACTCTCGATCCCCGTTTCGCCTCTTTATGCCTGAGGAGCTCGCCCAGTTTCCCGGATACTTGCCTCGTTCGCGAGACGGACGTCGATGAGAGTGACGATCGACCGATGGAGTACCGGTTAGAGCACACACCACTTAGATGAGGATAAACCTTCATTTGTTTAGAGGTTATCCTATTAGGTGCACTCGGGTAGGGGAGTAGATTATGTTCATGTTTTATGTTGTATTTTCTTTTATGCATTTCCCCTGTACTAAACTAAGTCCCACACTTATAAGTGGGCAAATTATATATATATATGAGATGATCTTCAGTGTTACTCATGGTGTGCCTTATGTTATGATGTTGTGAGACATTCGTTTACCATACATGGTTTACTGCTTATCGCATCACGCGGCTCTCACTTTGTTTTTCAAAAAAAAATTACCCGTATTTTCCGCTAAGTAATTCAAAGATAAATGAGAACTATGAAGTAACAGACTAACGATTAACCTAAATATGTTCTAGAGTATTGGGTTAAAAATTAGGATGTTACAATATAAAAGAATGGGAGGCGCCAGAATCGAACAATACAATTAAGTTTTTACCATACATTTCATACTTACCTTCCATGAGATTCCGTGACTCTGTCGCTTCCTCGGCATTGAGGGTGAAGACCCTTCCTTGGCGTTGTGGTTTAGGATTGGGGGTTGACTGGTTCCTCTCCATGCAATCATGAGAGATGTGCTCAGGCTTTACACACCGGTAACAGACATTCATTCCGGCTCGGCATGGTAAGCTCCCATGGTTTTTGCCACACTTGGGACATTCGGTGGATGGTAAGGATCTCAGAGGTACAGCTAGGGCTCCTTGAGGTGCATTTCCTTTGTTGTTGTTGTTGTTTGGTCCACCTTGATTGAAATTCTTCCGGGGTCCTTGCGGCTTGGGTGAAGGTCCGGATTGCGACTTCTGTTGAGATTAGAATGGGGGTCTGTTCTGCTTCTTGAACTTCTGGCCTTGGGGTGCCAGCCTCTTTGTGATGTTGTCGGATTTTGTGGCGTTCAACTTCCTCTGGCCATCCTCAATGATACGGCATTTGTTGACTAGCATAAGGAAGTCCCTAATCTCCAAATGTGCAACTGCAACATTGAGCTTGGCCTTCAACTTGGACTAGTACTTGATGCACTTTCAGCACTCATCTGGATTACCTTGGTACATCCTTGAGAACTTGATGAGCTCTTCAAACTTGGCGGTGTATTGAGCGACAGTCATGCCTCCTTGAATGAGCTGCATGAACTCAATGTCTTTGGCATTTCGGATAGACTCGGGAAAATATTCCTTGTAAAAATGGGCCTTGAACAGCTCCCAGTTGATGGCAGCGCCCGTTTCTTCCAAGAGTCTTTGGGATTCGATCCACCAAAAACCAGCATCTCCCTCAAGCATATAAGTTGCAAAAGTAACTTTCTGCTCTTCCATGCATGGGACCACGGTAAAGATCTTCTCCATGCTCCTAATCCACTAGTTAGCAAGATTTGGGTTTATGGTCCCTTTAAAGATTGGCAGGTTTGCCTTGCAAAATTCCCCAAAACGAGTGTGTTTGGGGACCTCGTATCCATTAAGACCATGACCCGCACCAACTCGGCGATCTTGATCCATCCTTTCTATCATCATCCTCATAGTTCTTGCCATGTGGCGAAATGCTTCGGCGGTCTCATTGTTCTGAACACCAGGGGTCGAGTTCCTAGTCTGTTGTCGACGTGCCATTGGTTCCTATACACACGAAACAGCGGCACTGAGGTGTGTAACATCCTAATTTTTAACCTAATACTCTAGAACATATTTAGGTTAATCGTTAGGCGGTTACGTCATAGTCTCCTTTTTACATTAAAATACTTAGCAAAAATACTGGTAAAGTTTTTTTTTGAATTATAAAAGCAAAGTGAAAGCCGCGCGACACGATGAACAATAAAGCATGAAGGGAAATAAAGTAAGCATTTCATAATATCAAAACATAAAGCAAGTAAAGGCACATCACAATAGAACTGAACTGCAAGTTTATATAATATGATATGCCCACTCATGAAGAGTGGGACTTAGTTTAGTACAATAAGTAACGAATACATCAAGAGAAAATACAAGGAAAGTGCGACGAAAAACATAAAAGTAACTCCCCTACCCAAGTGCAACTAAAGGGATAACCTCTAAACAAAAGAAGGTCTATCCTCATCTAAGTGGTGTGTGCTCTACCCAGGTACTCCATCGGTCATACGTCACCTCCTACTGACGTCCATCTCGCGAGCGAGGCACATATCCAGGAAATTGGGCGAGCTCCTCCGACGTGTAAAGGTGAAACAGGGATCGAGAGTGACCCCCGCGACGTGGCCGCATCTCCGGTCGTCGGGCTAGCCGTGGCTAAGTCACAATATCCTCACTGCCTTCTCTCATCAGTGGTGGAGTGGGAGCGGAGCTCTCATTGTACGGATGGGCAGGTGGGTCCTCCGACGAGTCGGTCTCCGAGAAGTAAGTCCAGGGCACGTAGTCGGGATAGTCACGCATGGCTGAGGCGGCGGTGTACATGCGGAGCACTCTCTTATTGTGCGTACGTGCACACTCAAAAACCCGTTCATCGTCACCGTAGGGTACGGTCGGGGAGAAGTGATGGGTATGTACGGGGTGAGCGAAGGGACGTCCAATGAACATGAAAACTCACACCGTGCATTGTCCCTCAAAATGGTACGATCCGTGCTCCGAATCATAGTGCACTTCCCACGTCGAGGTGTCCACAAAAACTACGAACGTCGCCATCTGAAGACGTGACGGAAAGAAAGATAGAGGGAGTGAGAATCTTGCTAAAGAGTCTCAGTAGGGCCTCCTACTACCTAGGTGTCATCATCTACGTCCTCAGGAACCTTGGGTTTAGTATACAAAATAAGTAAACATGCATTAAGTCCATTTTTAAGCTTTGAAACATAGTTAGCCAAGGTCCATTAATTTTAGCATGATTCTTAATGTCATGGATACAATTATAATGTATGCATGGCTCTACTTAATGCAAGAATAATAATCATAACATTAAGAACATCATAATAGTGGCATAAAGTGGCAATTAAATTCTCATATGGGAAACTTTGTGACATAAACATCATACTTTACTTCCTCATAAGCCACCCTAAAAGACAATCGTTCTGGGGGTGCTCGACCGAACCGATGTTACCCAGAACGTGTCACATCTCTAGGTTATAAGCTTATACCTTAACTAGTCATCACTAGTTCTTACTTATCAATCCCGATAAGCGTATCATAATCATAAACATAATCCCGACTTATCCAGTACGGGCTAGGAGGCATTTCTTAGGGGTGCTCGGCCGAACCGGTGTCACCCAAGAATTCATCTTGGTACCGATGTCACATGAGTTCTCTGGAGGTGCTCAGCCGAACCGGTGTCATCCGAGAACTCATCTTAGTACCTCATAAATAACATCTCATAGGTTTCTCAAAAACTTTCTAAGTCCCCAAATTTGTCAGAAATTCGGCAAAGATAACAACAAAGATGCCGAATTTCTTCCAAATTTTACTTTATGCCACATAAGTCAATCAAACATGCATCCTTCATCATAATTCCATGCATTCACATAATCATTCTCATACTTTCACAAGCAACATTGAAAATTCATTATGCTCTTGGTCCTACGGTATCTTATGCTTTGACCCTTACGGGCCTTAAACTTGTGATGTAATTAATCTATCATTTTCTATCAACCTCTTATGCACCTAAGGATTCTCTTCTAACAAATCTTACTATTATTTATATGCTCTTTAATAAATCTGGCAACACCATTCTTTAAGGGCAGAATTATAAACTTACAATTACGGGGTTCTAGAACTTAGTTTTAGACCCTTTCCTGGTTCCGTCTTCGCCTAAGGCGCTATAAATTAAATCTAAACCAATTATGAGGCATTCCTATGTCTAAGAACTACTTATAAACCATGTTTACCATATTATGAGGTTTCTGGACAGATTCTAAAAATTAAATGTTCTAAGAGTTCTAGAATTGCATTTTACGGTTTTCTAGTTACTAGTTTCTCTATAGGTGCTAAAAATTCAATCCTACTTCAAATGTAACCAAATTTTTCATGATTAAACAATCCTAATCTGATTATATTCCTATTTAAACATTTTGGGCAGCATCCTAAAATAAATGGGTTAAAACTATGCTAAATCTTGACTTTACGATTTTTCTCGAAAGCTAGTTTCTCTCCTATCATGCATAGAAGTGTTCCTACCTCCTCATACATAATTTTCACACATTCTAACACATCAAAACATCATCACATAGCAGAAAACTCATCGTGGCAAAACCGAAACATCAAGTCCCAAAAAGATGCATAACTTGATATTTCTAAAGCATATAAGTTGCTAGTTTCTCTTGGAATCATTTTTAGTACTTCTAAAACTCTTTTGCAAACCATTTTATTTTGTCAAAGAGGCTAAAACACCTTTAGGTCAGTAACCAACTTGATCCCTCTTTAAAAGAGGATTAGATTCATAAATCTTGTTGGTCTTAACTTCATAAAATTCACAAGGCTTAAGAAAAATCGTAAAACTTAGATTGTTGGCCCTTGTAGCTAGATGAAACTCATTCCAAGTTCATCATCACTATATGACCGAAATTATGCATTCAAAGAATGCTTCCATATTAGACTTTAACTTGAGATAAAATGGGCAAGTCTTTGAGCTCTAAGGTCTTTAAGTGATGACATAATTTAAACATGCTATGCACTTCATTCTTATTCTTCATTACAAGGTAAAGTGAGAGCTTAAAGTAAATATGCAAGACTTGAAGTATAAATATGCAAGGTTTGAAATAAATATGCAAGGCTTGAAGTAAATATGCTAGTTCATTTCTTTATTTTAGTGCTCTAAACCCAGTAACAATCGACTTTAAGGCCAAAATAGAAAGGCTTTGAGATTTAGTTAGGTGATAGTGCAAGCTCTCATTTTAAATCTTTATGTTCTTTAGTGATGAAAAGTAAATATGCTAGACAAGAATGTAAATATGAGGTGCACTCCATTCTTTATCCTTTAACTTTAAGTGATGGCTTGGAAAATAAATATGAATGCAAAGCTCAAAGTAAATATGTAATGCATAAGCTTGAATTTAAATATGAATGCTAGTCCATTTTATTTCTTATTAAAGCTCATACAAGACTTTAAAGGAACTTAAACCTCAACCCAAACTTTTCATAACAACATAAAGTGAAGACAAGAGTGAACCTCAAGGGTTCTTTAGAACACAAAGTTTCCTTTCTTGAAATGTGGTCATAAATAACATTTTTATTAAAGCTCAAGCTCTAGAGGCCTCATTGTGATGAATACATAGTCATCATCTCGAAGCTCTCATCATCAAGCCATTATGAATCTCATTGGCCAACATGGCCGAAAATTTGGAGAAAGAAAAGGAAAAGGAACCAAAATTTTTTAAGAAGAAAAGGAAACATTTGAAACTCTAGAGACCATGATCTTGATGATGCAATAACACCAACATCATGAGCCCTCATCATTTAGTTCATGTAACCATTTTAAAACATCATCAAAGTTAAAGATTTCAAGGTTCAAGAAGAAAGAACTAAAAACATCTTTAACTTAAGAACAAAGATCAAGCTTTAGAGATTGTTCAAGTGATGGACATCATCATGAAACCTCATCATCAAGCTCTCATTCCCTTGTCCTCAAAGGCCCATGGCCGAATATGAAGAAGAAAAAGGAGAGGGAAAGAAGTTCTAAAAAGACTCAAGAGAAACCATAAACACATAACTAAAGTAAGAACTTAAATAAAGGAAATACTTGAAAGAAAATCCTTACCATGTGATTGAAGGTTGGGATGAGAGAAGAGGATGAAGAACTTGGACACTTGAACTTGAGAGAAAAGAAAACTTTGAAGTGCTCTTTGAAAACTTACACTTAGCAAATGAACCCAAAATGATGCAAGTTCACCCAAGCATGCTATTTATAGAGAAATGAAACAAATGCAAGGTGCAAGAGGGAGGGGGAGGTTTCGGCCAACAAGAAGAACCCCATGAGATCCATGAGGTGAGATGTTGTGATCTTGAGGCATGGTGAGGTATGGTTCAAAGTATGGCTCAAGCATGGTTCTTTGAGCGAGAAACAAATCAACATGTGATGTTAATGGGGGAGGGGATGGCCGAAACTTGCATCAGCCATGGGGAGGATTTTCTTGCATTTTAATTGTGGTTTAGAGTTGTGTTTAGGTGTATCTTTGATTAGGATTAAGATTAGGAATTTGTAAGAAAGTGTTTAGGTGAGAAAATGGGTAATCAAGATTGTCAAGACATGTTTAAAGAGTGGTCTTGCATCATTAGTGAGTTATAAACTCATTTTAGTGCATAAACAATTCTAGACACAATTCCTTGATTTAAGGAATCGGAGAGAGAAAACACTATTCAAGATTCCAAGAGTGGAATCTTGAGTTTTAAAAAGAGATTTAAATCTAATATAAGTAATTTTAGGTTCTAATTAATTTTAATGGTTTATTTTGACTCTAGATTAATTATGGAAATTAATTAATCTTCGATTAGGACCTAATATTGCTTAGGTTTGCTTAATTACATCATTAAGCTCAAAAATACTATTTTAGGGGCAAAATCGTAATTTTGCACTAAAACTGCCCGGGACCACCGGGACTTGAACAGACGCTTCTAAACATGTAAAAACATTGTTTTAAACCTTCGAGAAAGTTTCGGGCTCAAATGGCACCTTTACCCGCGTAAAAACGCTATAAGGGTATTTTGGTCATTTTGACCCGAAACTGCAGAAAATGAGACTTCTGCCTCCGAAACAACTTAAGGGCCATTCAATTCCCTTCAAACATTGAGTTAGCCCTTCGAGGACTGCCGGGCCAGCCATCCTCGAATTCTGGGCCGAAAATGACCTCAGGGGCATTTTGGTCATTTTCCTCTCAGACAGAAAATCGGGGCGTTACAAGGTGAGCAGGCTCAGTACTCCATGTAAAGTGAGCAAGTTACCATGGCACGTGCAACATACAACAGTCATGCATTTCTAATCCTTAAACTTATCTTAATGATAAAACATCTACTCATGACATTCCTAACGTGTTATGCTTAAGAAGCATAGCCAGTCCAATCCTCAGGCTCCATGAGAACTGAACTGCTCTGATACCAAATGTAACACCCTAATAATTAACTCAACATACCTGGGATGTATTCCAGTTGATTATTAGATATTACTCTTTGTTTCAATTTTTTTTTGTTGAAACTACTTAATGAAAATATGAGCCAATTTTTTTTTCGAAAACACAAACAAAACGTGAGCCGCGCATAACATAAGTGATCGATAATCGCAAAGCGTAACATGTAAAAATAACAGAAAATAGAAACATCATATAGGCTCCATAAAAAAACATCTATTAGCACACCATAGTTAAATATATAATATCCTACCCTCCCATGAAAGGTGGGTTAAGTTTTAGTACAACATGAAAATATAAATACATCGAAAAGGAAAATACAAAGGAAAACATGCCTACCTAGTGCACCTAAGGTAGATAACCTCTAAAGTAAAAGAAGGTTATCCTAAGCTAGTAGTGGTGTGTGCACTAGAAACCTTCTAAGAGATCTACTACTGCTGGCCCTGAAAGAGTGGAACATAACCGATCCATGGGCAAAGCCCGTTAGGAGTAGGCTCACGAAGTGGCTGAACATGGGCTCGACGCCGGGGGTGCATGGCTGGCTTCTGTGCCAACCTCGGCTGAGTGACCGTCTCCTCGCTGCTCTCCCTCATCTATAGGGTAGGCGAGTCCTCCGATGGGTCGGTCTCCGAAAACCTCTAGCGGGGGACATAATCCAGGAAATCACGAACGGTGAACGTAGTGGTGTACATGTGAAGAATCCTCTCGTTGTGCGTACACCCACACTCAAAAACCATATCATCGCCATACAGGGAGGTTGGAGAGAAATGGTAGCTAGGTACGGGGTGTGCAAACGGTCATCCCATGAACACAAAGACTTTGACGGAGTAGCGTCCCTCAAAATGGTAAGACTGATGGTTAAGGTTGAAGTAGATCTCCCAAGTGGGGGTGTTAGTGAAGAGGATGAACGTCGCCATTAGAATTTGAAGACGTGATGAAAAGAAAGAGAGAAGGAGTAAGAATCTTACTAAAGAATCTCAGTAGGGTATTCTCGTATCTAGTGACATCATCAACATCCCCAAAAACCTCGAGTTTATCATGAAATAGTGGGTATGCAAAGATTCATTTATTAAGTTCTAAAACACCAATTACCGAGGCCCGTTCATTTTATCATGAGTCTTGTAATGAATGCATCATACTTTATTATGATATGTATGTCAATACCTTATGCAACATTTAACGTTATAGCATACATCAAATTTCATAGCAAACATGATGTGCATAGAACATGGTTCATGAATGACATTCCTTAGTTCTTTAGGTGACTTAAGTTAGTTCTTTTCACTCTTGGGGCCTCCCTATTACTCTTCCTTTTTGAGAGTACTTCTAGGTTATGAGCTCATACCTCACTAGTCGTCACTAGCATAGATTTATCCCTTTTGATAAGATGAAGTCCCAACTTAATAAGTACGGGTAAGGGGGCAAGAATCACCTTTTCATCACGTATAGTTTGATGAGTCCAAATGATCATTTTCTCATGTTTTAAGTCACCTTAAGTCTTAGTATGTTATAACAAGATGCAATACATAACTCATAAATGTCACAATTCTTCATATATTTCTAACATATGCATCTCTAACGCTCTAAATCAACTATAACATGCAAATGATGAATTCTACTTCTAGAGATCAATATCTCACATAACATCAAATATCACATGAATTCATCATCTCAAATCATCAATACATAATTATTCCTTTAAATAGCCAAACCCCTAAATCAGGTAGCTCCAATTATCAAATTATTTTTTCATGCATCTAAGGGATTGATTAACATCATTACCACTAATTATTAATCTCAAGAACATCATTAATCAAAGTTGGACAGCATAGGTAGTAAGTGAATTTCTATGATTTATGGTGTTCTAGAAGTTGCGTTTTACGTCCTTTCTCATTACCGGCTTTCCCTATAGTGCCAAAATTAATTCCTAAACCATTTATGAGTCATTCTCACTCAAGCAAACATGGTATAACATGATTTTTACAACTTTCAAAGGTGTTGGAACAGAATGCATAATTCGCTTCCTTAGGAGTTCTAGAAATCACATTTTCCATTCCTTTTGGTTACAAGGTTTGCCTAAAGCGCCAAGAACAATTCTCACATCAAGTAGAAAGGTATCTAACACATTTAAATTATTCAAAATAGAATTTAAAGGTGCTGCAAAGTTAAAGGCAGGACCGAAAAGTAGCAAGTCCCATGAGTACAAAATAAGGCATTTCTAGTAACTAAACTTCATACTTAAAATAACTTCTATGTCAAGAGATATAATAAATATGCTAGGCAAGAAAATGTAAACATGGATGCAAGTCCAATTCTTTATTTTAGTGCTCTAGGCCCCTTAGAGTATTCACTCTAAATCAACAATCAACTTTAAGGTTGAAATAAGTAGGCTTCGAGATTAATTAATTAGGTGATACGAAAATGCAAGCTCTTCTTTTAATCTTTAAGTTTGAGGTGATGGCTTGAAAAGTAAACATGCTAGGCAAGAAATGTAAATATGAATGCAAGTTCAATTCTTTATTTTAGTGCTGTAGGTCCCTTAGAGTATTCACTCTAAATCAACAATCAACTTTAAGGTTGAAATAGGTAGGCTTCGAGATTAATTAATTAGGTGATATGGAAATACAAGCTCTTTAAAAAACCAAGTGACATATTATCTTAAGTAATACCTTCAATGAGCTACCTAGCATTTGCATCAAACTTTGTAAAAAGTAAAACTCAAGCTCTAAAGGTCTCATTGTAATGAACTCATAGTCATTATCTAGAGACTCTCATCATCAAGCTATCATGGGAAACCAACCAAGCCTGGAAGGCCAAAATGCATAAGAAAAGAAAAAAGAAAAAGCCAAAATGTTAAAGCACCAAAACATCGATTCAAACCAAGAACAAAGCTTAACAAAGCAAGGAAATGATTTTCAAAACAACTCCCTACCAAAGGTATGTTCTCTTGGAGGTGAAAAGGACTTGATCTTAAGGGAAGGATGAAAGAAAAATCTTTCTTGGAGCTTGAAGATGTTTCAGCCAAGGAGAAAAAGAAAGAAAGAAAGTTGTGTTTCTTGAGTTTGATCTTTGGAAAAGTTAGGCCAAGTGTTTTAGGAGGTAGTGTATGGTTGAGAGGTGGTGGTTCTTTGTGAGTAAAAAGAAGATGAAGAAAATGAAAAGAACTTTTGAACCTTGAGAGGAAAAAGAAAGAACTTAGAATTGCTCTTTGAAGCTAAACTTAGCAAATGAACAAAAGTGTAACCAAGTCCATCTAGGCATGGTATTTATAGAGAAATGAAGCAAATGAAGGTGTATTGAGGGGGGAAGTGGCCACAGCCTCATATGCAGCCTTGGGGGGAAAACGTCTCACTAATTTGGTCATTCAAAAGCATGGTTCGAGGCATGGTGGAGTATGGTTCAAAGCATGGTGAGGTGTGGCTCAAAGTATGGCTATTTGTTTGTAAAAATAAATCACCATGCGATGAAAAATAGGGGAGAATGGTGCCGGTTTCTTCTTGTAATGGGGGAGGAAAATCTTTCATTTAATTGTGATGTAGATATGTGTTTAAGTGTATCTTTGATTAAGCTTATGATTAGAAGTTTGTAAGTAAGTGTTTAGGTGATGTAATGGGTAATTAAGGATGTCAAGACATGATTAGGGAGTGTTCTTGCTTTATTAGAGAGATTAAAACTCATTCTATAGTGTAAACAATTGTAAACACAATTCCTTAATTTGAGGAATTGGAGAGAGAAAATACTATTTAAGATTCCATAAAATGAAATCTTGACATAAGATAGGAATTTAAGTTTATCTAAGCAATCTTAGGTTCTAATTAACCTTAAATAATTATTTTGGCCCTAGATTAATTATCAAAATTAATTAATCTTTAATTAGAGTCTAATATTGCTTAGGTTTTGCTAATAACATCATTAAGCCCAAAATGCACTATGCAGGGGTAAAATCATAATTTTTCTCAAAAATTGCCTTGGACCTCTGGGGCTTAAACAAACCTTAAATATACATTGAAAACATAGTTTTAAACTTCTAGGCAAAGTCCGGGTCAAATCAGAATTCAAAACCATACTTAAACATAGCAAGGGTATTTTGGTCATTTTTGCATAGAAACACCAAAAATAAGATTTTTCTGCTCTATTAATATTCATCCACATATAATCCTCTTCTAACATTTCAACAGCCCTTTGAGGATGGCCTGGGCTGGCTATCCTCATTTTTCTGGTAAAAATGACCCCAGACGTATTTTGGTCATTTGTACACTTAGAGAAAAATTAGGGCGTTACACGTAGCACCTTATAGAATGTCCCCTTTGGAACTAGCCAAGTTGAAAACCCAGTTGGAAGGTCTTTTAGAAAAGAAGTTTGTGAGACCCAGTGCATCCCCATGGGGAGCCCAGTGCTATTTGTGAGAAAGAAGGATGGAAGTATGAGGTTATGTATCGATTATAGACAGTTAAACCGAGTGACTGTGAAGAATAAATACCCTTTGCCTGGGATTGATGATTTGATGGATCAACTGAGAGGAGCAACAGTATTTTCTAAGATTGATCTAAAGTCAGGATACCACCAGATTAGGGTGAAGGATGAAGATATACCTAAGACCACTTTCCGAACTCGGTATGGACACTTTGAGTTCACAGTCATGTCGTTTGGTTTGACGAATGCTCCAGCGGTATTTATGGATTATATAATAGGATCTTTATTCAGACCAGTTCATGGTTGTTTTCATAGATGACATCCTTATCTATTCGAAAACCCACGAGGAGCATGAACATCATTTGAAGATAGTATTGGAGATCCTAAAAGAGAAGAAACTATATGCCAAGCTATCTAAGTGTGAATTTTGGTTTGAGGAAGTAAAATTTTTAGGGCATGTAGTTTCAAAAGGTGGCATTGCTGTTGACCCCAGTAAGATAGAGGTTGCGATGAATTGGGAAAAACCTACCACGGTAACGGAGGTTAGGAGCTTTTTGGGTTTGGCAGGCTATTACCGAAGGTTTATTAAAGGATTTTCCCAAATATCATTACCCTTGACCAAGCTTACTAGGAAAAATGCCTTTTTTACATGGACCCAGGAGTATGAAAAGAGCTTTTTAGAGTTGAAGCAGAAGTTAACCTTAACCCCAGTATTAGTGTTGCCTGACCCCAATATACCATTCAAGGTATATTGCGATGCTTCTGGAAAAGGATTAGGTTGTGTACTGATGCAAAATAGGCAAGTGGTAGCCTATGCATCTAGACAACTCAAGCCCCATGAGACAAACTACCCCACCCATGATCTAGAGTTAGCCGCTGTAGTGTTTGCTCTAAAGATGTGGAGACACCATTTATACGGAGTTAGGTTCGAGCTGTTCTCTGATCATAAAAGTTTAAAGTACCTCTTTGATCAGAAAAAGCTAAACATGAGACAAAGGAGATGGATGGAGTTTCAAAAGGACTATAATTTCGGGCTAAACTACCATCCTGGCAAGGCCAACGTAGTGGCTGACGCCTTAAGTAGGAAATCTTTGCACCTATCCCATATGATGGTTAAGGAGGTGGAGTTGATTGAGAAGTTTAGATACCTGAACCTGGAAATAACCCTGACCACTAAGAGCATAAAGGCATGCCATCTTAGTGTGACGAGTGACTTTAGGAAAAGGATCACTCAAGCTGTAACACCCCGATTTCTCTGTCCGAGGGAAATGACCAAAATGCCCCTGAGGTCATTTCCTGACCCGAACTCGAGGGTAACCAACTCGGTCATCCTCGAAGGGTCAACTCAATGTTTGAAGGGGATTAAATGGCCCTTGAATGCTTTCGGAAGCGAAAATTTCGTTTTTCGCAGTTTCGGGTCAAAATGACCAAAATACCCCTATAGCGTTTTTACACGGGTAAAGGTGCCGTTTGAGCCCGGAACTTTCCCCAGAGGTTTAAAAACATGTTTTCATGTGTCTAGAGGTCTCTGTTCAAGTCCCGGTGGTCCCGGGCAGTTTTAGTGCAAAATTACGATTTTGCCCCTAGAATAGTGCTTTTGAGCTCAATGACGTAATTAAGCAAACCTAAGCAATATTAGGCTCTAAACGAAGATTAATTTATTTTCCTAATTAATCTAGAGTCAAAATAATTTATTAAAGTTAATTAGAACCTAAAATTGCTTAGATTAAACTTAAATCCCTTTTTAGAACTCAAGACTCCTAGTCTTGGAATCTTGAATAGTATTTTCTCTCTCCAATTCCTTAAATCAAGGAAATGTGTCTAGAGTTGTTTAGACTCTAAATTGAGGATTTAACTCTCTAATGGTGCAAAACCACTCCTTAATTATGTCTAGGCCACCTTAATTACCTATTTACCTTACCTAAACACTTTCTTACAAATTCCTAATCTTAAGCATAATCAAAGATACACCTAAACACAACTCTAAACCACAATTAAAATGCAAACTAATCCTCCCCATGGGCTGATGCATATTCGGCCATCTCTCTCCAATTACCACACATATTGAATTGTTTTCTCACTCAAAGAGCCATGCTTGAGCCATACCTTGAACCATACCTCACCATGCTTTGAACCATACCTCACCATACCTCAAGAACACATTATCTCACCTCATGGAACTCATGGAAAGCCTCCAATCTGCACCCTCATGGCCGAAACCTCTTCACCCATGAGCACCCTCCATTTGTTTCATTTCTCTATAAATAGAATGCCTTGAGGAGCTTGCACCACTTTTAGATCATTTGCTAAGTTTAGGAAACACTCAAAGCTTTTCTTTTCTCTCAAAGTTCTAGTGTTCTTCAAGCTCTTCAAAGTTCTTCATCATCTTCATCTTCTTCTTCCATCTTCAAGTTCATCGGATTTTCTTTCATGTATTCCTTTCTTTAAAGTTCTTGTTTTAAGCTTGATGTTCATAGTTCCTTTTGGTTCCTTTTAGAACTTCTTTTCTTCTCCTTCTTCCTCTTTATGTTTCGGCCATGGGCCTTTGGGAATGAAGGAATGAGAGCTTGATGATGAGAGTTTCATGATGATGTTCATCACTTGAAACAAACTCTAGAGCTTGATCTTTGTTCTTGAGCAAAAATGTTTCTAGTTTTTCCTTTCTTGAACTCTTGAGAACTTTAGCTTTGATGATGTTTTAATATGGCTCTATGAACTCAATGATGAGGACTCATGATGTTGGTGTTAATGTATCATCAAGATCATGAACTCTAGAGTTCTAAAATGTTCCTTTTTCTTCTTGAAGATTTCGGCCATTTCCTTAATTTTCTAAGCTTCATGGTTTGATTTCCTAAAAATGTTATGTTGAGTTTCAAGAACTCTAAGCTTGACTTTACCTTGTTGGATGAGTTTGGGTTATGGTTTAAGTTCCTTTAAAGTCTTGTTAAGAGCTCTAGAGATAAAATGAACTTGCATAATTTATCTTATGCTTGCACTCATGTTTACATTCTTGTTATGCACCTTTACTTTCTAGCTATCACTTAAGAACATAAAGATTAAAATGGAACTTGTATCATCACTTAATTTAATTCTCGAAGCCTTTCTATTTTGGCCTTAAAGTCGATTGTTGTTGGGCCTAGAGCACTAAAATAAAGAATTGAACTTGCATTATCACCTAATTAATTTCTCGAATGCCTATCTATTTCGGCCTTAAACTCGATTGTTGTTGGGCCAAGAGCACTAAAATAAAGAATTGAACCATGCATATTTACCTTCAAGCTTGCACGTTTAAGTTTATGCCTCGCATATTTACTTTCAAGCTTGCACGTTTAAGTTTATGCCTTGCATATTTAAATTTAAGTCATCGCTTTACTTTGTAAGCAAGATTAAAAATGAAAAGCATGAGCACGTTTAGTTTATGTCGTAACTTAAGAACCTAGAGCTCAAAGATTTGCCCATTTCATTCCAAGTTAAAGTTTAATGTGAATGCATTCCTTGAATGCATAATTTAAACAAGTAGTGATGATGGACTTACAATGAGTTTTCATCTAGCTACTAGGACCAAAAGTCTATGTTTTAAGTTTTCCCTAAAGCTTTACAATCTTTATAAGGTTATGTCATCACAAGTTGTGATTTTATTATCTTTTAGGGGATGGAATATGTTTTGGTCAGTGACCTAAGGCTTCACTTAGCCTCTTGATGAATTAAAATGTTTTGCAAAGAGTTTTAGAAGTTCTAGAATGATTCCAAGAGAAACTAGTTAACTTATGTACCTAGAAATGTCAATTTAACTCTCTCATTTAAGTTAAATGTTTTCGGTTCTGATGTGAAGAGTGTGATGCTATATGATGATGTTTTGATGTGTTGGAATGTGTGAAAATATCATATGATGATGTAGAAGCGATCCTATGCATGATAGGTAAGAAACTAGCTAACTAGAAATACCGTAAAGCTAGAATTTAACATAGTTTTGACCCATTTGTTTATGGAACTAATCCAAACTGTTTTAATGGGAACATAATCAGATTTATATTGTTTAGACATGAAAAACTTGGTATCATTTGGATTAGAATTGAATTCTAGCACCTATGGGGAAACTAGTGACTAGAAAACCGTAAAAATGCAAATGTAGAACTCTTAGAACATTTAATTTTCTGGATTCTGTCCAGCACCCTTACAACATGGTAAACATGATTAATAATTAGTCCTTAAGCATAGGAATGCCTCATAATTGATTTAGATTTAATATATAGCCTTCAAGTAGCGGAACCAAGAAAGGGTCTAAAACGTAAGTTCTAGAACCCCGTATTCACATGTTAGGATTTCCACCCTATGCTATTCAGATTTAAAAGTAAAATGAGAGGATTATGAATAATGTTTAATTATGAGCCTTAGGTGCTTAAAATATGAGCAGCGGATGTAGAGAACTATATCTCAAGATTAAGACCCGTAAGGGTCAAAGCATAAGCTACCGTAAGGGTAAGCGTTTGAATATTTTATGATGATGCATGAAGTATGCTAATGATGATGATGTTATTCATATGAGGAATTTATGAGGTTATATGTTTATGTGGCATAAAGCAAATTTGGAAGGAAATTGATTGTAATGACCGTTGGGCACGAATTTCCGACAAATTTGGGGACTTAAAGAGATTTTGAAAATTAAGGTACTAAGATGGGTTCTAGGATGACACCGGTTCGGCCGAGCACCTCCATAGAACTCATGTGACATCGGTACCATTTTACACTCTTAGGTGACACCGGTTCGGCCGAGCACCCCTAAGAGTTTTGCCCCCTAACCCGTACTCAGATAGTCGGGATTTATGATTTATGATACGCTTATCGTTAAGTGGTAAGTAAGAACTAGTGACGACTAGTTAAGGTATGAGCTCATAACCTAGATGTATGACACGTTACGGGTGACACCGGTTCTTGAGCACCCCAGCTCGATTGTCTTTTAGGGTGGCCCATGAGGAAGAGAAGTTTCATGATTATGATTATGTCACTAAGTTTTGTCCCATATGAATATTACTATTGCCACTTTATGCCACCAAGAATGATGATGCTTGATGTTATGTTTTATGTATGTGCATTAGGTAGTGCCATGCATACATTTTCCATTATGTTGCATTCATGACATTAAGATCATCCTAAAATGAATGGACCTTGGCTAAAATATATTTTTATGTTTAAAATGAACTTAATACATGCTCAGTCGTTTTGTATAAATAAACCCAAGGTTCCTGAGGACGTAGATGATGACACCTAGGTAGTAGGAGGCCCTACTGAGATTCTTTAGCAAGATTCTCACTCCTCTATCTCTTTCTTTCCGTCGCGGCATCAGATGGCGGCGTTCGGAGTGTTCGTGGACACCCCGACATGGGAGGTGCACTATGACCCGGCTCACGGGTCATACCATTTTGAGGGGCAGTGCACGGTGCGGGTTTTCATGTTCGTAGGACGCCTCTTCGCTCATCCCGTGCACACCCATCGCTTCTCCCCGGCTGCACCCTATGGCAACGACGAGCGGGTTTTGGCGTCTTGGCGTCGCATGACGAGAGTGCTCGCATGCACACCGCCGCCTTAGCCATGCGAGACTATCCCGTTACGTGCCGGACCTACTTCTCGGAGATCGGCCGTCAGAGGACCCGCCTACTCATCCGTATAGCGAGAGCTCTGCCCCCTCTCCACCATTGATGAGGGAGGGCAGTGAGGATACCGTGACTCAGCCCCGACTTGCACGACGACCGGAGGTGCGGCCACACCGCAGGGGTCACTCTCGATCCCCGTTCCGCCTCTTTACGCCCGAGGAGCTCGCACAGTTTCTCGGATACTTGCCTCGTTCACGAGACGGACGTCAGTAGGAGGTGACGATCGACCGATGGAGTACCCGGTTAGAGCACACACCACTTAGATGGGGATAAACCTTCTTTTGTTTAGAGGTTATCGTATTAGGTGCACTCGGGTAGGGGAGTAGATTATGTTTATGCTTATGTTGTACTTTCTTTTATGCATTTCCCTTGTACTAAATTAAGACCCACACTTATAAGTGGGCAAGTTATATATATATAAGATGACATTCAGTGATGTTCATGTTGTGCTTTATGTTATGATGTTGTGAGACATTTATTTACCATACATGGTTTACCGCTTATCGCATCACACGGCTCTCACTTTTATTTCAAAAAAATTACCCGTATTTTCCGCTAAGTAATTCAAAGTTAAATGAGAACTATGAAGTAACAGACTAATGATTAACCTAAATATGTTCTAGAGTATTGGGTAAAAAATTAGGATGTTACACAAGCCCAGCAAGAAGATGGACAGTTCCAAGAAACCCTCAAGGCGGTACGAGATGAAAAGTTAAAAGGTTTCACACGAGATACCAACAGTGTATGGAGGTTTGAAAGTCAAATCTATGTCCCGGTGAGTAGTGACCTCCAAAGAGAGATCTTGGAGGAAGCCCATAAAAGCCATTTTACCATTCATCCTGGTACCACCAAGATGTACCAAGACCTGAAGAAGATGTTTTAGTGGTCTAGGATGAAGAGAGACGTGAGTTTAAGTGTTTAGTCTATCAAAAAGTGAAGATTAAGCACCAAACACCCTCTGGAATGTTGCAATCCCTATTGATCCTTGAGTAGAAATGGGACAGTATCTCAATGGACTTTGTAACTGCGCTACCAAGGACCCAAGCAAGTCATAATGCTATATGGGTAATAGTGGACCGGCTGACCAAGTTAGCCCACTTTCTACCTATTAAAGTAACTTACTCCTTGGATAGGCTGGCTCAGTTATATATCCGAGAGATCGTGAGATTACATGGAGTACTGTCGACAATAGTCTCAGATCGAGATCTGAGATTTACATCACGGTTTTGGGGAGCCTTTCAAAAGGCGTTTGGATCAAAGCTATGCCTAAGCATGGCTTACCACCCTCAAACGGATTGCAAATCCAAGAGGACTATCCAAACATTGGAAGATATGCTAAGTGCATGCGTGATGGACCAAAAAAGGAGTTAGGATAAGTACTTGCCATTAATCGAATTTGCGTATAACAACAGTTATCATGCAAGTATCGACATGGCACCGTATGAAGCCCTGTATGGATGGAAATGTCAACCACCCTTGTACTAGTATGAGCCCGGAGAACAGAGCTTGTTAGGACCCGACATTATGAGGGAAACAACGAAACAAATCAAGAGAATTAGGGATATGATTCTCACTGCTCAAAGTTGACAGGAAAGCTATATAGACAAACGGCGAAAGCCTCTAGAGTTTCAGGAAGGAAAACACATATTCCTTAGGATCACCCCTACCATAGGAATAGGTTGAGCCATGAGAGTCAAGAAATTGAGCCCCAAATTTCTTAGCCCTTCGAAATCGTCAATCGAGTCGGAACCGTAGCATACTGTATAGCCCTACCTCCTAACCTATCCAACCTCCACGATGTTTTCCTTGTCTCTCAGTTAAGAAAATACCAGTCTGACCCAAGTCATGTGTTAGAGCCAGAGCAAGTACAATTAAGGGAAGACCTTACGTTTAACCTACCCCCTACGAGGATCTTAGACAGAGGAGTCAAACAACTAAGAAACAAGGTAGTACCTCTACTCAAAGTAGCATGGGGACAGGGAAGGACAGAAGAATTCACATGGGAGTTGGAGTCGGATATGAAGACGTTTTATCCCGAGCTTTTCACAGGTAACGAATTTCAAGGGCGAAATTCCTTTTAAGAAGAGGAGTAATGTAATACCTCGATTTTTCCCCTGTGTACAAAATGACCGAAATGCCCCTGAGGTCATTTTACCAGAAAAATGAGATCGCCGGTCCCGGCCACCCTTCAGGGGATGTTTGGATATTGAAAGGGGATTATGTATGCTAATAAAGCAGAAAAATCTCATTTTTGAGTACCGATGTGCAAACTAACCAAAATGCCCCCGTGGCTGATTAACATAGAATCAAGTGCCAATTGAGCCTGGACTTCACCCAAATTTTTAAAATGATGTTTTAAGTACTGTTTAACATCTGGTTAAGCCTGGATAGCCCTGGGAGGTTTTTACAAAAAATTACCATTTTACCCTTGATTAAGCACCTAATGAGCTTAATCATGCGATTAACGAAACCTAAGCAATATTAGGCTCTAATTAAAAATTAGTAAATTCTAATTACTAATCTAGAGTCAAAATAATTAATCGAATTAATTAGAACCTAAGATTGCTTAGAGAAACTCAAAAGCCCTTTCTTAAAATCAAGACATTATGCCATGAATCATTGAATAGTGTTCTTTCTTCCAATTTCCTTAAATTAAGGAACCAATGGATGTAATTGAGAATCTTGGTATGAATAGAGTTTAACCCCTCTAATGAGCAAGATCACTCTCTAAACCTTGCTTTAGATAACCTTAATTACTCACATTCTCACCCAAACACCTAAATTACAACTCCTAATCAATTACCTAATCAAATTTATTCCCTAAACCATGTCATGACACAAAAGAAACAAGATAATCTCCTCCCCCATGGCCTTTAAACCACATGGCTACCCCTCTTCCATTTCATCACATGTTGATTTGTTTTAATAACAATTCACACTCAAAGAACCATACTATAAACTATACCTTCAACCATACCTAGCCATACCTTGGAATGACACACACAAAGAGATATTTTCTCTTCTTCTTTCCCTCCAATGGCCGGCCACTCCCCTCCCCCCCCCATTTCACCCCCCTTGTGTTTCATTTCTATATAAATAGGAGGAGCTCTCCAAGAAATCATTTTGCTCATTTCTCCTACACCTCCAAAGCTTTCTTTCTTTCATCCCAAAGAGTTCTTCTTCTTCTTCTTCTTCTTCTTCTTCCTCTACTCCTTTTCCAAGATCTAACTCTCTTTTGATCAAGAAACATATCCAAGGGAATTGTCTTAAAGATTGCTATTCTTTTCTCTTGTTTTACTTTTGGTTTGAAAGGATACAATGTTGATCCTTCCTTACTCTTCCTTAATTTTGGTTCTTCATATTCCTTTCTCTTTATTTTTATTTTCGGCCATAATGGCCTACATTTGGAAGAAACCATGGCTTGATGATGAGGATCTTGGGTGTTGGTTGCAAAATTATCATTTATTTGACCTCTAAAGCTTGAAGGTTTCATTTTTAAAAAGGTTTTTAGCAAATAAAGAAACTATATTGTTGTAAAGAGTGATCTTGAGCCTAGGACTCAAAGAGATAATAAATGGAGTGCATTCAAATTTATATTTCCTTGCTATCACCTAAATAATTAATCTCAAAGCCTACCTATTTCAACCTTAAAGTTGATTGTTGATTTAGAGTGAATACTCTAAGAGGCCTAGAGCACTAAAATAAAGAATTGGACCTACATATCATATTTATTTTCAAGTCATCACCTAAAGCTCTAAGATAAGAAATGAACTTGTATTTCATGTTTACATTTCTTGTCTAGCATGTTTATGTTTCAAGCCATCACCTAAACTAAAAGATTAAAAATGAACTTGCATTCTCATGTTTATTTTCAAGCCTTGTATATTTACTATTCCTTGCCATCGCCTTATAATACTAAGATTAAAATGAAGCTTGCATTAGTATGTTTATGTTTATGTCATCACCTAAATATCTAAGGCTCAAGACCTAACTGTAACATCTTAATTTTTAACCTAATACTCTGGAACATATTTAGGTTAATCATTAGTCTATTACGTCATAGTTTCCTTATTACTTTAAAATACTTAGCGGAAATACTGGTAAATTTTTTTTTTGAAATATAAAAGCAAAGTGAGAGCCGCGCGACACGTTAAATAATAATGCACGAAAGGAAATAAAGCAAGCATCGCATAGCAACATGACATAAGCAAGTAAAGGCACATCACAATAGAACTGAACTGCATATTTATATAATATTATATGATATGCCCACTCATGGAGAGTGGGGCTTAGTTTAGTACATCATGAACAGATACATCTAAAAAGCAAATACAAAGGAAAGTATGACGAAAAATATAAAAGCAACTCCCCTACCCAAGTGCAACTAAAGGGATAACCTCTAAACAAAAGGAGGTCCATCCTCATCTAAGTGGTGTGTGCTCTACCCGGGTACTCCATCGGTCATACGTCGCCTCCTACTGACGTCCATCTCGCGAGTGAGGTACATGCCCAGGAAACTGGGCGAGTTCCTCAGGCATAAAGAGGCGGAACGGGGATCGAGAGTGACCCCCGCGATGTGGCCACATTTCCGATCGTCGTGCGAGTCGTGGCTGAGTCACGGTATCCTCACTGCCCTCCCTCATCAGTGGTGGAGTGGGGGCGGAGCTCTCGCTGTACGGATGGGTAGGCGGGTCCTCCGACGGATCGGTCTCCGAGAAGTAAGTCCAGGGCACGTAGTCGGGATAGTCACGCAGGGCTGAGGCGGCGGTGTGCATGCGGAGCACTCTCTCATTATGCGTACGCGCGCGCTCAAAAACTCGCTCGTCGTCGCCGTAAGGTGCTGTCGGGGAGAAGCGATGGGTATGCACGGGGTGAGCGGAGGGACGTCCTACGAATATGAAGACTCGCACCGTGCACTGTCCCTCAAAATGATATGATCTGTGATCCTGATCATAGTGCACCTCCCACGTCGGGGTGTCCACAAAAACTATGAACGTCGCCATCTGAAGACATGACGAAAAGAAAGAGATAGAGGGAGTGAGAATCTTGCTAAAGAATCTCAGTAGAGCCTCCTACTACCTAGGTGTCATCATCTACGTCCTCAGGAACCTTGGGTTTAGAATGTAAAACAAGTGAGCATGTATCAAGTCCATTTTTTTTAGCTTTAAAACATAATTAGTCAAGGTCCATTCATTTTAGCATGATTCTTAATGTCATGGATGCAATCATATTAAAGAATGTATGCATGGCTCTACTTAATGCAAGAAAGTAGTCATAACATTAAGAACATCATAATAGTGGCATAAAGTGGCAGTTAAATACTCATATGGGAACTTTGTGACATAAACATCATACTTTACTTCCTCATAGGCCACCCTAAAAGACAATCGCTCTGGGGGTGCTCGGCCGAACCGGTGTCACCCAGAACGTGTCACATCTCTAGGTTATGAGCTCATACCTTAACTAGTCGTCACTAGTTCTTACTTATCAATCCCGATAAGCGTAACATAATAATAAACATAATCCCGACTTATCCAGTACGGGCTAGGGGGCATTTCTTGGGGGTGCTCAGCTGAACCGGTGTCACCCAAGAATTCATCTTGGTACTGATGTCACATGAGTTCTCTGGAGGTGCTCGGCCGAGCCGGTGTCATCCGAGAACTCATCTTAGTACCTCATAAAAATCTCATAGGTTTTCAAAAACTTTTGAGTCCCTAAATTTGTCAGAAATTCGTCAGCATAACTGCAGCATGCCGAATTTCTTCCAAATTCTCCTTTATGCCACACAAGTCACTCAAACATGCACCCTCCATCATAATTTTCATGCATTCACATAATCATTCTCATGCGTTCACAAGCAACATTAAAATTCATTATGCTCTTGGACCTACGGTATCTTATGCTTTGACCCTTACGGGCCTCAAACTTGTGGTGTAATTAACCTATCATCTTCTATCAAACTTTTATGCACCTAAGGGTTCTCTTCTAACAAATCTTATTATTATTTATGCTCTCTTTTAAATCTGAACATCATCATTCCTTAGGGGCAGCATTATAAACTTAAAATTGCAAGGTTCTAGAACTTACGTCTTAGACCCTTTCTAGGTTCTGTCTTCGCCTAAGGCGCTATAAGTTAAACCTAAACCAATTATAAGACATTCCTATGTCTAAGGACTAATTATAAACCATGTCTACCATATTATGAGGTTGCTGGACAGATTCTAAAAATTGAATGTTCTAAGAGTTCTAGAATTGCGGTTTTACGATTTTCTAGTTACTAGTTTCTCTATAGGTGCTAAAATTCAATCCTACTTCAATTGTAACCAAATTTTTCATGATTAAACAATCCTAATCTGATTATATCCCCATAGAAACAATTTGGGCAGTGTCCAAAGGTAAATGGGTTAAAACTATGCTAAATCTTGACTTTACAGTTTTTCTAGAAAGCTAGTTTCTCTCCTATCATGCATAGAAATGTTCCTACCTCATCATACATAATTTTTACTCATTCAAACACATCAAACATCATCACACAGCAGCAAACTCATCATGGAAGAACCGAAACATTAAGTTTCCAAAAAGATGCATAACTTGATATTTCTAAAACATATAAGTTGCTAGTTTCTCTTGAAACCGTTTTTAGGACTTCTAAGACTCTTTTTGTAACATTCCCAATTTTTCTTAATATAGCATTACATTATTGTAGCTTTTTATTAAATAGCTTGAGGATCTATTTTTAGCAAGAAATATTCAAGGGTAATCATAGATTATAGAAAGAATGTAACTTCTTATTATAAAATTACAAAAAAATCATTGATGATAAAGCTAACAAGAACCTTAGAAAAGTTTAGAAAATATCAAAGAAAAATTAAAGAGAAAATTATAAATATATTTCTAAAAATAATTTTGATAATAAATATCAATATTTGGTAAATTTGTATAATATTAGTATTATTACACAAAAATAACTTAATTTAGTATGTAAAACAAGCTCCGAAAAATCCTAGAAAAAATTCTAAGTCTTATAAATTCTTTTTCTACTAATTTATGATATTAGATAAAGAGGACCACGAAATGGGATTTTTCATTAGACCATAGATAGTATTAAAAATCACTTTAATATTTATTTAACTAATTTTGACTTAAATAAAGCTTAAAATATCTAATTAACTACTTAAAGCTTTAAGATAATTTTTATAAATCTTGGTTAATCTCAATAATATTCTTACATGACACCTAGAATTGTCTAGAAATCAATCTCATCAAAAAATAATAATATTTATAATAATATATATTTGAAAGTGAAAGATATTTCCAAAGCTAACCATTTTTGACTAAGACTTTAAAAAATGGTGAGCTTGTTCCCTTATCACGTTGGACAGATCAAAACCCACTTGAAAAGCTGTAAAAAAAATTTTAATATTTTATTTAGTGATAATTAGATATCAATTAAATTAAAAATGGACTAAACTAAGGTAAAAATACATAAAAAAATATTAAAAATTATACAAAAAATGTATAAAAATTATAGATAATGTATAAATAAGGTAAATATATGTTCTTGATAATAGATTAGAAAAAATAATTTTTGTGATTATTTTATGAATTATTTAGTATATATAACTTTAAGATAAAAAAATATAAAATTTGTCATTTTCACATATTAATCATTCAAGACAACTTGCCAACCTTTAAAACTTTATTAGAGATAAGATTCAGACATATGGGCTGTCAAAAAAAAAGATAATAATAATTTAATGATAGTTAAATAAATTATTAGTTAATTAATTTCTAATAAAACTAGTAATAGTCTAAAATACCAAATAAAATACAAATGATTATAAAAATTTGTATGAATTTCATGAATCCATGTATTACATCTCTAATAACCTTATGATGATATTTGGTTAAAAATAATAATAATAATAAAATTATTTACTAATTAATTAACTTAATTAAGATTGACTACTTTAAGTAAATTTACCTTATTTTGAATAATTAATTATTAAATTATATGTAAATATATTAAAATTTAATAAATGTCTTTAAATCATGTCACTAACATTTTAGTATGTCTTTAAATGATAATTGAGAATTTATTAAATTATTTAATGTTAAATTTAATATTTAATTAATTAAACTAATTAAACATGACAAATAAATTATGAAATTATTAATATTTTAATCCTAGCCTTTCTCTATAAATAGCACACCTCTAAACACAACTCCACACTTCATTCTTCAGCCTAAAATCTATCAAAAATTGTAGTCACCATTTCTCTCTTCATTTCCTTTATTTTTCACCAAAATAGTTACAAAATTTTAGCAAAAATACCTCTAAACCATCATCTCTTCTTATCATCATCCAACACCAACACTTCACAGCCCTATATATGAATTTTAGCCCTTAGAAAAGGCTTACAGAAATTGAAGAAGTTGCTGGTTTAGCCTTAGTGTAGCTACGTTTCTAAAGCTCCAAGAACAAGTAGGGGTTTTCTTTCACTTCTAAGCTTCATGTATGATTTTCTTGTATGATGTTGTGTTATATGATATTCAAAACTTATGTTTATTGTTTTTAATATCTTTGAATGATTTGAAAGTGGTGACATAAAATACTTAAACTATGTGTATATGATACATATTTATTATCTACTTATGTGATTGAAAATTATGATTAAAGATCATTCTTAAATTTTGATTATGCTTTCTTCAAATATCTAAATATTGTGTAAATTCGTTTTAATGTGTTAAAACATGTATTTTCAATTAATAAAGCCTTGAGCATAAGTTGTGGTATTTTAAGGTGATATAACTTGGTTTTGATCTCATTATGTACTGATTGTAAAATATTTTTGATTTATAAAAAGTGTTTTATTTAATTCATTATAATAAATGAATTCTAAACCTTTGAGCATGTAGTATTTAGCTTGGTTTATGTGTTATGTTCTTCTGGGACCATTAAGACTTAATAAGATATAAAAAGACATAAAAAATATATATATTTATATTAATCATGACCTTTACTAGGAACTTATGAATCTATAAACATTATATGGACTATTATGAATCTTTAAGACTCACTTGGACTTGATTTAGACAGTTATGATCATTATATTTGGACTCAAACTATGGACCCTGAACTATTGACCTTGAATTATGGACATTGGACTATGGACCTTGGACTATAAATATTTGACATGATTATACATTTATTAACATAAGGAAATATTATTTACAAAGATTTTAAGTTATGGTCCCATTAGGAATATAGCATGTAAATTAGCTAGTTTCTTGCTTGAAGTGATTTTTCTAATGGGTATAATTTTGTTTATATTTTTTTATTTCTTGAAAAATTCGATTGCTCTTTTACTTTGCTCTATGATCATATTTTTATATAAATGAAAAATATTTTTACCATATATATATTTTCTAAAGATAGATTTAAAATAATTTTTGTATGTACATAGACCTATGGAATTAGTGATTAATAAATAATAGTATTAAGATAGATTCTTTGTCATTTAAAAATCATCCTTAGGTCACTGGATGTAAGTGTATCACTATGAATGTGTAGTTTGGAAAGGTTCTGGCTAAGGAAAGACTTGGTATTTAAGCGTGTCCGTTGTGACCCACCTCTCTTTCCTGGGAGCCTACCAGGTACATGAATTACAATTGATATACATTACTCCGGTATACGACCATAAATAATAAACATTCAAAAAAAAATTCTACAAATGTATGATGTCCAAAATAATTATTTAAGGTCAAATAATTTAGATTTTAGAAGAGTGTTACACTTTTGCAAACCATTTTATTTTGTAAAAGAGACTAAATACATCATTAGGTCAGTGACCACTTGACCCCTCCTTAAAAGATGATTAAATTCATAAATCTTATGTGGTCTTAAACTCATAAAGTTCATGAGGTTTAAGGAAAGTCGTAAAACTTAGATTGTTGGCCCTCGTAGCTAGATGAAACTCATTCCAAGCTCATCATCACTACATGACCGAAGTTGTGCATTCAAAGAATGTTCCCACATTAAACTTTAACTTGAGATAAAATGGGCAAGTCTTTGAGCTCTAAGGTCTTTAAGTCATGACATAATTTAGACATGCTATGCACTTCATTTTTATTCTTCATTACAAAGTAAAGTGAGAGTTTAAAGTAAATATGCAATACTTGAATCATAAATATGCGAGACTTGAATTAAATATGCAAGACTGGAAATATAAATATGCAAGGCTTGAAATAAATATGCAAGTTCATTTCTTTATTTTAGTGCTCTAGGCCCAGCAACAATCGACTTTAAGGCCGAAATAGAAAGGCTTTGAGATTTAGTTAGGTGATAGTGCAACTCTCATTTTAAATCTTTATGTTCTTTAGTGATGAAAAGTAAATATGCTAGACAAGAATGTAAATATGAGGTGCAATCCATTCTTTATCCTTTAACTTTAAGTGATGACTTGGAAATTAAATATGAATGCAAAGCTTAAAGTAAATACGTAATGCATAAGCTTGAATTTAAATATGAATGCTAGTTCATTTTATTTCTTATTAGAGCTCATACAAGACTTTAAAGGAACTTAAACCTCAACCCAAACTTATCATGACAAGATAAAGTAAAGACAAGAGTGAACCTCAAGGGTTCTTTAAAAACACAAAGTTTCTTTTCTTGAGATGTGGTCATAGATAACATTTTTATTAAAACTCAAGCTCTAGAGACCTCATTGTGATGAACACATAGTCATCATCTAGAAGCTCTCATCATCAAGCCATTGAGAACCTCATTGGCCAACATGGCCAAAAATGTAAAGAAAGGAAAGGAAAAGGAACCGAAAACTTTTTAAGAAGAAAAGGAAACATTTGAAACTCTAGAGACCATGATCTTGATAATGCATTAACACCAACATCATGAGTCCTCATCATTGAGTTCATGTAACCACTTTAAAATATCATCAAGGTGAGAGGTTTCAAAGTTCAAGAAGAAAGAACAAAAGAAAACATCTTTAACTTAAGAACAAAGATCAAGCTTTAGAGATTATCCAAGTGATGGACATCACCACCATGAAACCTTATCATCAAGCTCTCATTCCCTTGTCCTCAAGGCCTATGGCCGAAAATGATGAAGAAAAAGGAGAGGGAGAGAAGTTCTAAAAAGACTTAAAGAGAAACCATAAACACATAACTAGAGATGAAACTTAAATAAAGAAAATACTTGAAAGAAAATCCCTACCAAGTGATTTGAAGGTTGGGATGAGAGAAGAGGATGAAGAACTTGAAGAACTTGAAGACTTGAACTTGAGAGAAAAAGGAAACTTTGAAGTGCTCTTTGAAAACTTACACTTAGCAAATGAACCCAAAATGATGCAAGTTCACCCAAGCATGCTATTTATAGAGAAATGAAACACATGCAAGATACAAGGAGGAGGAGGGGGTTTCGGCCATGAGGAGCAGCCCCATGAGTTCCATGAGGTGAGATGTTGTGATCTTGAGGCATGGTGCGGTATGGTTCAAAGTATGGTGAGGTATGGTTCAAGGTATGGCTCAAGCATGGTTCTTTGAGTGAGAAACAAATCAACATGTGATGCAAATGGGAGAGAGATGGCCGAAGGTGCATCAGCCATAGGGGGAGGATTTCTTGCATTTTAATTGTGGTTTAGAGTTGTGTTTAGGTGTATCTTTGATTAGGATTAAGATTAGGAATTTGTAAGAAAGTGTTTAGGTGAGAAAATGGGTAATCAAGGTTGTCAAGACACATTTAAGGAGTGTTCTTGCATCATTAGTGAGTTATAAACTCATTTTAGTGTATAAACAATTCTAGACACAATTCCTTGATTTAAAGAATTGGAGAGAGAAAACACTATTCAAGATTCCAAGAGTGAAATCTTGAGTTTTAGAAAGGAGATTTAAATTTAATCTCAGCAATCTTAGGTTCTAATTAATTTTAATAATTTTTTTGACTTTAGATTAATTATGGAAATTAATTAATCTTCGATTAGAGCCTAATATTGCTTAGGTTTGCTTAATTACATCATTAAGCTCAAAAACACTATTCTAGGGGCAAAATCGTAATTTTGTACTAAAACTGCCCGGGACCACCGGGACTCAAACAGATGCTTTGAAACATGTAAAAACGTGGTTTTAAACCTCTGGGAAAAGTTTCGGGCTCAAACGGCACCTTTACCTGCGTAAAAACGCTATAGGGGTATTTTGGTCATTTTGACCCGAAACTGCAGAAAATGAGACTTTCGCCTCCGGAACCACTCAAGGGTCATTCAATCCCCTTCAAACATTGAGTTGGCCCCTCGAGGACTGCCGGGTCGGCCATCCTCGAATTTCGTGCCGAAAATGACCTCAAGGGCATTTTGGTCATTTTCCACTCAAACAGAAAATCAGGGCGTTACACTACCTCTTTCAACTTACATAAGAAATCTTGAATCAATGGGCATTTACCTTTATAAAAATGTTTTGATTTTGAAATAAGTGTTGGAACAAGGTTCAAAATGGTTTGAGAAGGAAGGAATAACTTAGAATATGTTTTAAACTTAAATTTTTGTATTTTGGAGGTTCTGGTAATCGATTACAAGACCCATGTAATCGATTACCAGAGAGCTTTGCCATACTCAGATACGAACTTTTGGCCTAAGTAAATGATTACAACATCATGTAATCGATTACACATTTTGGAACTCTAGTAATCGATTACCATTCCATGTAATTGATTACTCAGATGTTCATGGGGCCCAAGTCAGAAGTAATCGATTACAAGGCTCATGTAATCGATTACCAAAGCCCCTAACCCTCCTGTTTTGAAAACTTGAAGCTGTGTAATCGATTACAAGGCTCATGTAATCAATTACCAGAACCCAAAATGTGCAAATAAGTACTTTCTCTACTTGTATAACATGAATTTATGATATTGCATGACTGTTCTTGAATCATGAGCATATTTCCTTGAGTTTAGAAATTTATTATAAGGCATTTGCAATAAATGTTGAACATGCTTATATGAGTAAATGAGGTGCATGATTTTGAGAATGCCATGGTAAGAAACAAGCTAGGAACTACCTTGCATCTTCATGTAACATGCCTAATTGATTTAAGGTGACATAAGACACATGGAAATGACTCTCTAGACTCCCCGAATTCAAGGTTATGAGAAGTGATCCAAAATAGGAAGTGATCCTTTGGACTCCCTGAATTAAAGGTTATGAAAGGTGATCCTAATGCCCCCTACCCTATACTGTAAGAGTCGGGGATTTAACTTATCAAAAGGGATAAGGTTTACGTTAGTGACAACTAGTGAGGTATGAGTTCATAACCTATAACTCTCAAAAGGGAGAGTAGTAGGGTGGCCCCAAAGAGTGAAAGAATAAGCTTAAGTCACCAAAGGAATAAGAAATAAGGAATTCATGCTATATCTATTTTGTTCTATATGCATTACTTATGTTTCTATGTTGCATGAACATGCATAGCATAATAAGATATGTTGCATTCATAACATCCGAGACGCATACTAAAATGAATGGGCCTCGGTAAATTGAACCTTATGCATGTTCACCCTTTTCATAAAGAAACCTGAGGTTCCTGATGACGTAGACGATGACACCAAGATAGGAGAACACCTTATTGAGATTCTTTAGAAAGTTTCTCACTCCTTTTATCCTTTCTTTCTATCACGTCTTCAGAGGATGATGGCATCCTTCATGATTTACGTTGATGCACCGACGTGGGAGCTGCATTTTGATGCCATGCACCAGTCCTATCATTTTGTAGGCCGTTGTTCAGTCCGCTTGTTTGTGTTCCTGGATCGCCCTTTTGCTCAGCCAGTTACTAGCTTTCGATTCACACCGACTTTGTCGACGACCTACTCTCCAAGCGTACACACCCCTGAGGAGAGCATGTCCGTCACACCCTCAACACTGCCTCCGCCATTCACACCTATCCAGAGTACATCCCCCATTCACCCCTGGCCTTCTCTGAGACCGACCCTTCCGAGACGGACATTCCATCCATAGGTTCTTCCCCTACCGTACACATGGAGCTGGGTAGCGAGGATACCATGACGCAGCCACTTCAAGGAGGCAGGGTGAGGATGGTACCTCGCCGCGGAGCACATGTCCAACCTTTCTACCTCTTGGCCACCCCAGCCGAGTTGGCCCAGTGGGTTGGATATGTACCTCCCGTCAACAAGCAAGAGTAGGAGTTGGTAACTGACTCTAGTGCACACACACATACATGACTAGGATAGCCTTCTTTTATCTTAGAGGTGATCTATTTTAGATGCACTGTTGTAGTTAGGGAATCTAGATGTATTTTCTTCTTCTTCTTCTTCATGGATGATTGTATTAACGCTACTACTACTATTCTAGTGTACGGTATGACTACTTATGTATCTAAATCATGATGTGGTTTCTTTTATGGTATTATGTTCTTTCTGATATGTCGTGCTTCCCTCTCGATTCCTTGCAAGGCGACGTTGTAGTTTACTTTACGCGTGCGTATGGCTCACGTTTTGTTTTTCCTTTCAAAAAGAAAAAATTTTACCCATATTTTCCTAAGTATTTTCTAAAACTAGAATGAAGAACTGAAATAAAAGAGTAATAACTAATAGTTAACTTGAATACATCCTAGGTGTATTGAGTTAAATACTAGGGTGTTACAAATCTTAAGGAAACTTGAGTGTAGGTTAGTTTGAGTGGCTATCCAAACATATAACCTTTGTATCCTTGATCTAGTAGTGATCAATATGAGATATCTTGAAGAGGCTAGCCAAAGACTACTTGCAACGCGACAGTAAAGGAGTTTTACCGGTCACGGTTTAGCTTGGAGAGGCTGGTCAAGGACTACTTGATTCAGCTTGAAAAGGCTAATGAATAACTATTTGGTTTGTGATAGTAGAGGTTGTCTACTGGTCACTAGAAATGAAGACTATCTTTGTTCTTTCTCGTTTTGGAGAATGACTTAGTGAAACTCAACAGTTGTTGAGAATTGAATGTAGACAGGTTGGTCAAACCAGTATAAATACTCCTGAGTTGTATCATTATTCTCCTTCATCTCCTTTTTATTTCTATATCTGTTTTCATTATCAGTTCCTATTCTGACAAAACTTTCTTTCATTTATTTGTTACATATTCAATTCAGAAAGTTCACTTTCTTAAGTTACTAATGCTGTTTTCCACAACACTTCAAGTTTGTAACTTGATAGTTTTGACAAAGTTTAATTTTTTTTTCAAAAGTTCATTAGGAAAAAGAAAAGAAAGAACACGATTCAACTCCCTTTTTTTTATGTGTTTTTCTACCTACACAAGTAACTTTTACGACGTCAAAAACCACACATTAAAACTCTATCTAATAGATAAAATACCGTACCCGAGAAACTTAAAATATCTTTACGTGAGCCCCAGGCCTATTGCTCTGTGAATACCTAATACTCTATCTCGGTCCTCGAATTTGGTTCTCCTAGCCCTGGATACCCTTGGCCTTGGTTCCATACTATTCACTTACGAGCCTAGAAATCACTATTTATGCTCGACCCGAAATTTTTTTCTTTTTTGTTTAACTCGTTAATTGGATCATCCTCATCATTGCTAAGACTTTCATATTTTTAAAATTCTCACTAATAAAATTTGAATTAATTTTTGAATAAATTTTGGGGTGTTATAGATACCATGTCGATTCACACCTCATTTACTATTGGATGAGATGTTAACTATTTGAATAAGTTCACACCCTATATAATGATGGATGAGTATGAATCAACACGATATTACACACGTGGTGAGTATAAAAAACGTAACTCTATTTTTAAGATTGTTTCTTCAATCGAAAGCAGTCGATTAATTGAGATCTGTGGGCCATTACGTTGGCAAACAGGTCATCCACCTCCTTGCTTATATCATCCAATGTTGTCTCGAAATCATGAAGCTTAGTCTTCACCTCCTTCGCTGCATCATGTCTTCCTTCGTCAGAAGCAACAAGAAGGTCAGCAACAGCAATGTTTAGCTGTTTCACCTCACTGAAGATTGGCATTTTTTCCACTATCTGTTCATTGATTCTGAGATGGAGTGTGAAAACTGGAGAACTATCCAACCCACCAGCAATTTTTCTCAGCTCCATGTAAGGCTTACCATTACTGTATAAACCTGACAACAGGACCCCACATACCCACAATCCAAGGCTCTTCATTTCCTTTACAGCTTCATGAACAATCCCTGCCTTGCCATGGAAAATCTTTGCTTCATCATATTCGTCAGAGCGGAATTCTTTTCCAAAGTCGGTTGTGAAACACCGTGGTTGAATTGATTTTAGATGCTTTGTAGCCAAAGAAGGTGAATTCTCCACTAGGGTCAAACCATGAGCAAGAGAAAGCCTAGCATGGCCAAGATGAGAGAGTGAAGAAGACATGGAATTCAAAAGCTCCAGCAGACTCAAGGTGTAGTTGAGGTACCCTTCAATGGAATCAACCTCCCATTTACTTGTTGGGTAATCTATGTCCACAATAAGCTTTGCAAAAGCCTTGTTGATCATGGGCAAGAAGCTAAAACACCTTCCAATCCATGACAAGGACAAGATTTCCGACCCGGGTTTCAAATCCAATGCTAATTGGGCGATGAATTTGGAAACATGGGATTTAAAAGCATGCAGGGACGAGGATAGCTCCTCGTGTTGAGGGATATCATGGTGGCGGCGATTCTCCAGCTTGGAGTACAGTTTTGCAAATTTCTCTACCAAAAGTGCCATTGACAATAATAAAAGGTTAGAATACAAAGGTAATTAAGCTCTCTAACTTTTTAAAGCTGTTTGACAATTAAAATTCAAAAAGAGGTGTTACAAGTTTGGTTGTATGAGAAGGCTAACTTCCAGAAGTGTCTTATATAGTAGTTGGAGATTGTGCTTTTGCGTGGGTTGCTTAGAGGCAGATGAGAAGAGTGAGGGGCCTATAACAAGCGGACGAAGCAACATTGGTAGTTTCACGTTGAAATTAAAATGAAACAAACATGGGAAACTTTTGGCGGCGGTCAAATGAGTTATCCATTTGTGCATTTTTTTTTTTTTGGTAAAATATCCGTTTGTGCATTGTGACTCGGTTTTGCTTAAGTTTGAACATGCTTTTGCACTTTCACAAACAATTGGGTCCACTTGGACAGGCCTTCAAGCCCACGCAAGCTACAGCGGACGTGTGCGGGGAGGGGACCAAAACTGTCTTGCCGAACACGTTACACGCCTATGCTTTTCCACGACGTCAACTGATGGGAGTGTTCAAGCAAGCTAGGCACAAATGCTAACGAGAGCGTGTGTATGATGGAATTGGGCTTCAAAGAGAGTACAAGACTGATGAATGTGACCTATTTGATTCGTGTGAGAGAACATGAAGGGTGAAGTCCATTGATGAAGTTATTTTAAGCATATTATATTGAAGTTATGGTGCTTTCTCAGGTAAAGATAAAAAAGTTATCTGCATAATAAAGATATGTTGTGGTTCAATGAAAACATGACATCTGTGAATGGTCCTTGAATACCATCAACGAAAAAGTCAAAAGAAAAATAGATCAATAATGAATTAAAATTTTAACATCAACTCAATTAAACTTTAATAATTACATAATTAACTAAAAAATTTACTTATATTTCCTAATTCCTTGCCTTTACTACTTTGCGCTTCTACCCCCATCACATACCACCTTCAGCCACTGCCAATGTCCGCCAAGCTGCAATCACCTCAACCACCATTACTGGCCAGCCACCCACCTGGCCAATCACCATCATCTCACCTGATATTTACATCTATTAACTCCTCTTTCGTCACCACCATAATAATATCACTACCACCACCAACAGCAAAATTTTGTTATAGTATTTCCATATCCAGAAACAAGTGTTCTCAATCGTGGTAATTATAATGTTTGAGATCCATCCCAGAAAAATGCATAATTGGCATATTACATAAAAATGGAAAACAATGGGACCAAGATCGTATCATATACAAATGCCAGATCCAAGAAAAAAAATTGCTAATTGCTAAATCTATCTCTAACTACAAACAAAAGTTTAGAACTTTGCCACCAATTCAAAGATATAATCATAGAACTCCCATTTTTTGGCCAAGCTGATGAGATATCATCAAAGCATAGCAGTGGACAATGATTTCTGGTGAGAAAGTTTCAAGCTTTTTTAGTATGTTGAAGACACATGCGTCGTGGATGCGGAGAACGTAGGGAGTAGCGATTGAGATTAAGAGATTTGCAGACTAAGGTATGTGGGTGGTCGGATGAGAGAGCCAGCGTAGTTTGGAACATCCCAGATCTGGATGTGTTGGTTCATGGGTCCTTGTGGACATGGACACTCGACGACTTGGAGGATCAAGAGGGAGGCCAAGAGAGAGGGGGGTTTGATAGAGGTGAAGGGTTTGCTCTCGCTGATGGAGTGTGTGCATGGTGGGGCGATGGCTGTTGGTGGTTTCACGGCAGTGGATCTTGCGGTGGTGTGGTCATGGTTTAAAGGTTAAGAAATTTGGGGATGAAGATTGCAATGGCAGCGATGGGTCAAGACCCACAGTGATATTTTTCCTTTTTTTTTTTTTTTGTAAAAATCACTTAATTAAGATGTTAATTAGGTCATAACACTACTTGACTGTAACTTGCCTCCCTTATTTTGAGGTCCACATGTATGTTATTCATTGGCCCAACACATCTCTTCATCTTGCAGATAAAAAACCCATCTGCATGTGAGCAAGAGCCGATTTATAGTTGAACAAACTACTATTTTGACCTTTAAAAAATTTGTATACCAATAAATTTGTTTCTATAAGATGTTTTATTAGTGTGCGGCACCTCAATTACTAGCATTTTAATAGATTAGTCCATAGAAAAAAATTTTCAGTGCGCTGATTAGTTAGTTCCATAACGGTAATTAATTAGTTTCTAAAATGTATTTTATTAACGCTGACGGAATTAGCAATATAAGAGTTGATCATTTGGGGTACTAAAATTTATTTTTTAAGGTCAAAATAGTATTTTACCTTTTTTTAGTTGGTTGAATTTATCCAAGTTCAGTGGAGTAATTTTGAGTCTATCGTAGTTTATTTAAGTTAACTGGAGTATTTTTCAAGCAAATTAGACTAGTTTTGAGTGGTGCGTGGTTGTCACGTGCAATTTTCGTATTATTTTCATTTGATTTCAAGTGATACGTATGTGATTGATACGTGTAATCGAAAAAAAAAACTTTTAATAATAGGCTCAAAAGTTTTATCTTGGGCTAGACAAATAAAGATTTGGGTTGAAAAAGTTTTTTTCTTATTCATGTTACGATTTTCTTTAAATGTGAAAACTCTATTTAGGCTGTAAAAAGGGACCGTATACATTGAAGTAATGAGTAAAATATCACTTTCGTCTCTGAAATTACACGCGTGAGTCACTTTTGTCTCTGAAATTGCACGCGTGAGTCACTTTCGTCTCTAAAATTTGGAAATTAACTCTTCAGTCCATGAAATTACATTTTATATGTCACATTAGTCCGTAATCAAATTAACTCTTTCGGGACTAATGTGACCTACGGAATACAATTTCAGGGATAAAAGTGATATTTTCCAAATTTCAGGGACTAACGTGATCTATGAAATATAATTTCAGGGACTAAAGAGTTAATTTCCAAATTTCAGGGATGAAAGTAACTCACACATGTCATTTCAGGAACGAAAATGATACTTTACTCTTGAAGAAATATATACAAAATGTGAGAGAATTTCCTGTTCTTGTTCTGCATTCAACTTCGGGCCGAGACAGATTCTCAGGCTGCACCTGGTCATAAACACCTCTAATTGAATATACCGAACTTATCAAAGATTAATTCCTTTGTGGCTATTTGAGTGCTATTTTTGCTTTACGTTAGTTCGATCTACGCGACTTGATTGATAGCACTTTTGATTTCAATCTCAAGTTTAGGGACGAAAATCACTTCCTCTGAAAGAGGATTTAAGGTTTAACGTGAAATGTACTGCTAGAAACTAAGCACACAGCGGAAAAACATTGAAGAAATGGCAGACTGTTTTGTGTATATTACTATCTATACAAAAAGAGGCACCTATTTATAGGCCAAGAGTAATAAATACAATAAATCAAAGCCAAATCAACCTGATCATAATGTTTTGCTTAATATGATACAAATCAATTATTGATCAATTTACAATTAACCAAATCATAAATCATATCATAATAATCCATTCTTGGACTCAAATGGGTGGTGATGAAACTAACTTGAGTTTGGAAAGCAGGGCACAAAATCAATCAAGATGATGGGCTTTGGTGACACCAGATTGGTCAAAAGTCCTAATCGATATGAGCTGAAGAGAACACGAACAATGTGTTCACAAATAAAGTGACAATCAATTTTGGTGGGTTTAGTGCGTTCATGAAAGACATCATTATGCGCAATCTGAATAGCACTCTGGTTATTACAGTAAAGATCAGTAGGGGAGGATTAAGATATACCCAGGAGGCCATCAAGAAGCCAATGTGTAACATCCTCCCAAGCATAGTTTTAAAACCTAGATCGGTGATCAACCTGGTCAAGGCACTAGGTCACTGGGTCTTTACTTCAACCGGTAGGTCATTGGTCGAACCGGATTTATAGGAAAAAATATATAAAAAAATAAAAAAATGTAAATAAAATATAATAAAATAATAACTAATTAACAATTTCACACTCTTTAAGGGGTCTAAATACAAAAACATAAATAAATAACATAAATTCCTAAATATTATTGACATTTCACAATCATGAATCACAATTAATAAGTTCAAAACATAATTATACAAGTAAACTCATAAAGTTTTACATCATAAACTCACAAGTATAACAATATAAATAAATTTATTATATTTTTCTATAAATTAGATTAGAATATTTTTTAAGATTTTCAAAAAAGACATCATTTAGTAAAAAAAAAAAGTAAAAAAAAAACTGTTCGACCGACTCGATTCAACCGGCCAAGTCAAAGCGGGTCACACCGGTTTCGATGCGAGACCAATCCAATTAGTGGCTCGGACCAGTTTCATGACCGGTTCACCGGTCGAACCGGCCGGTCTGAGCCGATTTTTACAATTTTGCTCCCAAGTACAACATCATCCTTAAGTCATGACATTATACTTAGGAGCTTATACTTTAGTGGACCTTTCTTAATTATCTATAGCAAGATCGATCGAATTGTGAAGTAACTAAATCACAATTCCATTAAAATATATATAACAAAGAAACATTATATTTACTAAATACATGTCTATTCTCTATTACATCTACATACATATAACTACATCTAAGTACAGTAAAATAAACACATCAACTACTAAACTACTGAAAGTCTGAGTTTTTTTCATGTAGCAGCCTTATGGTTCTCTAAATCAACTTGGAAATGACACGGGAACACAAACACATAGGGGTGATGTAACACCCTAATATTTAACCCAACACGCCTATGACACATTTAGATTAATTATTAGTCATTACTCTTTTGTTTTAGTTCTTGACTCTATTTGTTTAAAATACTGAACGAAAATATGAGTAAACTTTTTTTTTTTTGAAATTTAAAATGAAAACTTGAGCCGCACAACTTTAAAAGAACTACATCGTGCATTACGCATACAAGCCGAAAAAGAACTAAACGCAGTCATAAGCACTCATAGATTTAAGTAAATACAAACCATAGCATACCACAATATTATGGAGGTGTACACTAACGATAGTAGGTAATCCAAAGTACATCTCATAACATAAATACTTAAAGTAGCATCAAGCTCACCATTAAAGGTTAGAGCGGTACAGTTATCCATAAATGCATAAAGAAAAGAACAAAGGTACAACTAGGCAGGATCTCTCCTACCCACTACGCCTAAACAAATAACCCCCAAAAGCAAAAGAAGGTTATTGTATATGTGATACGTGCACAGGCTCTCTATCTGACTCACTGTTATCTTCTACTACTAGCGCTCCTGGAAGGGAGGAAGGTAGCCAATCCACTGCACCAACTCATCGAGTGTAACCAAATGGTGAGCTGGTCAAGCATGGGCACCTCAGCATGGTCGCATAGCTACTCTAGCTCCTCTCACTGGTTGAGTCACAATGGCCTCGCTATGGCCTCCAACCTCCATAGGAAAGGTGGGTGCGAAACCCTTCAATGGTGACTCCTCAGATGGGTGATATTGAGAACCCATCGTGGGAGATCGAGGAACGTACTCGGGATAGTCAAGGGGCAGAAACGGCCAGATGAGTACAACGAGTCTGCTCTCTACGTGGCGGGGCACGCTCAAACACAAGGCTGTCACCAAAAGGAGAGGTGGGAGAGAATCGAAAGCTAAAGACTGAGTGTGCAAAAGCTCGCTCTATGAATACAAAGAGACGGACAACACAATGACCCACTAAGTGATACGACTGATGCGCGGTGTCAAAGCGCAACTCCCAGGTAGGTGCGTCATCGAAAATCACGAATGACACTATCGTCCTCTGAAGACATGATGTAAAGAAAGACAGATGGAGTCAGAATCTTGATAAATAATCTCTGTAGGGTGTCCTCCTATCCTAATGTCATAATCTACGTCCTCAGGAACCTCGGGTTTCATTATGAAATAGTGAGCATGCATAAGGTTCAATTATTAAGTTCTAAAATACCAATTACTGAGGCCCATTCATTTTAATATGAGTTTTAGATGTTCTGAATACATTATATCTTATCATCAAATGGAGTTGGTTGCACTTTTGTTCATTTGTTAAGTTTAAGCTTCAAAGAGCATTCTTGAGTTGCTTTCATTTTCTCTCAAGAGTTCAAAGAGTTTATTGCTTTACAAAATCGATTTCTTCCTTTTCTTTTCTTGTAACATTTCGGCCTTCATGGGCTTGTTGGTTTCTCATGATAGCTTAATGATGAGTGTCTCTAGATGATGACTTGAGTTCATTACAATGAGATCTCTAAAGCTTGAGTTTTGCTTTCTTGAAAGTTTTATTAAAGATGCTACTTAGCTCACTAATGATTTTATCTTAAAAGAGAATATATAACACTTGGTTTCAAAGAGCCCAAAGCTTACCCTTGCCAACCTTAAAGTTGGTCGGCCGTTCTAGAGTTTACTCTAGATAGGAGCTCTTGAGCATAAAATAAAGAATATGATGTGGTCCTCTTTATACTTTTTCAAGACTTGTGTTCTATGATAACCTTAGTGGAGTATTATTTATGCTCCTTTAAAGTCTTGAATGAGCTCTAGTAAGACATAAAATGAACTTGCATTCATGCTTATATTTCCTTCTCATCACTTAATAATTAATCTCGAAACCTACCTATTTCAACCTTAAAGTTGATTGTTGATTTAGAGTGAATACTATAAGGGGCCTAGAGCACTAAAATAAAGAATTGGACTTGCATATCATGTTTATTTCCAAGTTATAACCTAAAGCTTGAAGATAAGAAATGAGCTAGCATTTCATATTTATATTTCTTGTCTAGCATGTTTATATTTCAAGCCATCACCTAAACTCAAGGATTAAAAATGAACTTCCATCTCATATTTACTTTGAAGCTCTCACTTTATCTTATAATAAAGAGTAAAATGAAGTGCATAGCATGTTTAAGATTTTGCCATCACTAAAAATTCCTAGAGCTCAAAGACTTGCCTTCCTTTTTATCTCAAGTAAAATTTCGAATGTGGAGGCATTCTTGTGAATGCATAATCTCGGCCATGTGATGATGATGAGATTGGTATAAGTTTCATTTAGTCACAAAGGCCAATAATCTATGTCCTAAGATTTTTCTTAGGTAGTAAGAGTTTAAAGAATGCTACAAACATGATTTTATGGATTAAACCTTTTTCTAGAATGTTTTAATTTAGCTATTGCCCTATGGCCTTTCTTTTTAGCACCTTCGATAAAATAATTAGTTTTCAATGAGTTTTAGAAGTTCTAAATTGATTCTAAGAGAAACTAGTAATTTATATGCCTTAGAAATGTGATTTTATGTGTTCTTTACAATTAAACTTTTCGATTACTGCCTTGGCAAGTTTGCTACTGTATGATGCTGTTTTGATGTGTCAGAATGTGTAAAATTATAATTATTGATGTAGAAACCATTCTATGCATGTTAGGAAAGAAACTAGCTTTTTAGAAAGACCGTAAAATTAGGATTTTGCAAGTCCTTGACCTATTTAATTTTGGCCACTGCCAAAACTATTTTAATATGATGAAATTATATTTGGTATTGTTCGATCATGAAAAACTTGTTAACATTTGGTGTAAGATTGACCCTTGGCACTAAAAGTGAAACTAGTAACTAGGAAACCATAAAAATGTGATTTCTAGAACTCCTAAGGAAAGAATTTTGCATTCTGTTCCAGCATCTTTAAAGTTTGTAAAATCATGTTATACCATGTTTACTTGAGAGAGAATGACTCATAAATAGTTTAGGAATTTATTTTTTATCATGAGAAAAGCCGATAACGAGAAAGGGCGTAAAACGCAACTTCTAGAACACCTTAAATCATAGAAATTCATTTACTGTCTATGCTGTCCAACTTTGATTGATGGTGTTCTTGAGGTTAATAATTAGTGGTAATGATGATAATTAGTCCCTTAGATGCATATACTAGAGATATATGCAGAATTGCAACATTTATGAATTTTGTATTGCATCTTGTTATAACATGCTAAGACTTAAAGTGACTTAAAAGATGAGAAAATAATCCTTTGGACTCATGAAACTATAGGTGATGAAAAGGTGATTCTTGCCCCCTAACCCATACTTATTAAGTCAGGACTGTAACTTATCAAAAGGGATAAGCATACGCTAGTGACAACTAGTGAGGTATAAGCTCATAACCTAGAACTTTTATAGGAGAGATTAATAGGGTAGCCCCCATAGAGAGGGATAAGAAATTTACCCCACAGAGAGAAATGAGAAGTTTAAACCCCCACAGAGAGGGGTGAGATATTTAAGTCACCTAAAGAATAAAAAGAAAGTGATTATACTAGAAGAGTTTGCATTCTTTATTACATGATGCTTAATTGTGGCATTACTTATGAGGTTATAGTATGTCATGTTGCATCGTTGCATTAAGACGCATCCTAAAATAGATGGGCCTTGGATAACAATATTTGAAACATAATAATTGAATCTTATACATGCCCACTACTTCATAAAGAAACCTGAGGTTCCTGGGGACGTAGATGATGAAACTTGTTAGGAGGTGAATTCCCTACTGAGTTTCTTGTATAAGATTCTCATCCCCTCTTTCTTTCTTCCATCATGTCTTTAGAGGATGATGGCTTTGTTCATGAGCAGCAGTAGGAGGTGACTGTGGATGGCATCAAGGACCTATGCACTGTCACATGAGGGATAGCCTCCTTTTGCTCGAGGAGCTATCTGATTAGATGCAAAGGGTGTGGATACCCTAACTAGCTATGACTATTATTCCTTTTTATGTTTTTATATGATTGTACTATCCCGACCATTATTGGTAGGCGTAACTCCATTATGTTAAAGTACTTATGTAATGTGAACCTCAGATAATATTTATAATTGTCTTCATGATGCTGTGTTATGTTTTGAGTCTTGCTTTAATCCTTGAATGCTCATGGCAAGTCTTGTTCCTTATTGGCTTTTTGGGCGTATCATACGATGTAGTTCTCTTAAGTTACGCGGCTCAAGATTTGTTTCAAATTTCAAATTTTTTTTACCCGTATTTTTTGCTAAGTATTTTAAAAGAACATTTTAAAGGACGAGACTAAAAGAGTAATAGTTGACTTTTGGTTTCTGAACATATTATGATTTCTGATCTTATGGTTTCTGAACATATTTCTTTTAGAACATTTGGATAGTTGACTTTTGAAGGCAACAGAGATGATTTACCGGTTCTAACACTGGGATTTGGCTTTTTCAAAAGCAAATTTGAATTTGAAATTCAAAATTTCCCTCTTTCTATATAATGCAGATTTCACCGTTTTGATACCAGAGCTTTCTGAACCACGATATCATTTCCTGGGTGAATGATGAGACTTCACTACTTCAATTATTGTTAGATTATGATATAAATGTTATAAAAAAGATGATTGAAGGTGGTGTAACATCTGATCTTTAGAGAATGTTTGAATCCTTCAAGTAAGCATACTTTCTGATGTCCAATGTTACTTTCTGAAGTCTCAAAAAAGCTCGGTTTCTTGAAGTGCTGAAGTCTTCTTCAATCATTTAGCCTTCAATGCTCACGTAGGGATATAATTTCACTTCTATAATAGTTCAAATCTCATAGCATGAGACAAACATGCTTACATATGCATAGTGAAATGTATATTCTTATATGTATTAACCTTACACTTGCTAAACGATAGAACCTGTTAAAATCTTACAAGAAACTCAGAGAGAAACATCAGTCATTCTTTAAAGTATTTTCTTTGAATTGACTTTGTTGTCATTCAAAATATATTAGCGCAATTGATAAGGTTTTGGAGCTAACAATCTCCCCCCTTTTGATGATGACAAACCAATTTAAAGAAAATCTTTTGAAAAGATAATTTAAAAGCAATATGATAGAAATATGAACATGATAGATCTTATTCTTTCAATATGATCATTGAGCGTGATTTTCAAGAAGTTCTTTTATCCTAAGGCATGATATAGAAAAAAAAAAATTTGGCCTTAAGTGACATGAATCATACCTATTGTTAGCTTACATATATGTTTAGGCTTGACATATTTTTTGAAGGTATCAGATAAGTGTTTTAACCGTGTTTGAGCCTTGATAGAAACATCTAGCTTGATTTTTCATCAAAAGAGAACTTTCTAAAGCTCGTCGTGCATGAAACTTAACAAGTAATATTTGTGACATATTAACAAGTAATACTCGTGACATATTATCCTGATTAGATCCTTTTCGGTACACCTTTGACCAACCATATTTAAACAGAAAAGCGAATGCATATAAAACCACAAACAAAAAATCATCCATCAATACACACATATGAGTAGAAGAAATATATGACATGGATAGAAAGATATAAGAGTTTTTTTAAAAAAAAATATGTAGAAAAAAAAATCTCTAGATAAGCTCCTCCTCAGTTTGATCTCCCCCTGTATTTCTCAGCACAATAGATTTTTCTTTCATATTCTTTTCCCTCTTTGTCATCAATAAAAAGGAATGTGCTGAAAACCAGTAACACCATCATCAGCCCTAACACCTTACTTCATGTAGTATGTCCTGAAGCAATGCTTCTTGCAGGCGAGAGATGGCTTCAAGCTGATCTAACCTATTTTGGATAAGGCATTGTTCATGCCTTATCCAAAATAGGTCTGCTAGATGAGGGATCAAAGTCCTATGTAGAAGGAGCAGGAATAGTTGACACAGTAGGCTATTCAGCCTTTGAAGGAGAAGCAACAGCAGTAGATTCACTTTCTGAGGATGTTTCCATCACAGAAGATGAATCATGTTCAAAATCAGAGGTCATGCTATTGCCAGAGGGTGCACCTCCATATCTGATGATAATTTCTAGCCTCTTGCTATCATTTGAACTATCTTCAGGAATGATTATTTTCCTTTTGTCCTTTTTGCCCTCAGCTTCTGTGGCTGCCTTTTCAATGGCTGCATCCTTATTCTTAAACTCTGTCTTCTAACACCAGAAGAAACAGCACCGGTTGGTCTCCTTAGGGTTCTGAAAGAGTTGAAGGTGTACTTGATACCTTCCATGTACTCATACCATTCATTTCTAAGACGATAATATAAATACTCAAAGATTTTAGTCAGCAGAATCACGTAAGGCACAGCAGCAGTTTTTCTTTTCTCAGAAAAGATAGCGCCCAGCATATAATCAAATATGAGTCTAGGCAAGTTAACTCTTCATTTTGTCAATAAACAAAAGAGCAACATATAATCCATCCAAACTAAGAGATGGGTGCTACCTAGACGAGGAAACAAGGAAAACTAAATGACTGTAAAGACTTGCCTTGCATTTGTGTTTAGCACAGCTGTAATGATTTCACTTGGATGAAATTGGGAGATCCCAGTGAGACATCTAGAGACTCTTCTGTTGTAACACCAAGAATCATGAACCACTAAGCCTCAGTCAAGCATCTAAGTCCTTTATCAGGAGCAAGAGTGATGTTGGAGAGATCCATGATGCTTAGCTCTAAGTCGACTCCTCTGATATATGAGGTTAGCACAGAGTCAGTTACTTGAACCGATTGAGAAAAAAAGACAGTGATCACTCCGGAGAAGACTCAGCCAGATAGGTCAAGAAACCCTTCCCATCCTTGAAAGAGAAGACTTTTAAGAAGAATGAGAACCTGAGCCATCAACGCCTATGTTAGCCTTTTTCCTGGTGCTATAGGACATCGCGAGAAGTTCTCTTCGTAATAGCCTTGATATATCGGTTCTGAGAATGTCTGAAGGGTTTCCATCTAAGCTATATGTCCAGAGGAGTGCTTTCCCTGAGCCATGATCAGATGATGAGGAAGATAGAATAGCAAAGGTTTGATGCTTGGAAGAAGGAAGAGGCAAATGCAAAAGAAGGTTTTGTGAGAAGATGAAACAATTGAGGGTTTACATTTTTAGGAGAGGTGATAACGTGTGGGGAGTGGAAGTTATTTAAGTGATATAATATAACTGACAGAAGGTGAGGTGACGTGGAAAAGAGAAAGACATTAAAAGAGAGGGAATTATCCCGCCTTATCATTATTCTTTTAGAAAGAAGAGTTTCTGACTGTTGAGTTCATTTTCTAAAAGACTCTCTTTCTGATCTTCACTTTAGCACTTTATGACTCAATATTTTCCCATTGCCTGAGATATCTATCTTCTTTCTGATCTTCAATAAATGAAACCAGTCTTACAAACTGATGTAACGCCTCGACTTTCTGTCTGAGTGAAAAATGACTAAAATGCCCCTGAGGTCATTTTTGGCCCGGAATTTGAGGATGGCCGACCCAGCAGTCCTCGAAGGGCCAACTCAATGTTTGAAGGGGATTGAATAACCCTTGAGTGGTTTCGGAGGCGAAAGTCTCATTTTCTACAGTTTCGGGTCAAAATGACCAAAATACCCGTATAGCGTTTTTACGCGGGTAAAAGAGCCGTTTGAGCCCGAAACATTCCCCAGAGGTTTAAAACAATGTTTTTACATGTTTCAAAGCATCTGTTTGAGTCCCGATGGTCCCAGGCAGTTTTAGTACAAAATTATGATTTTACTCCTAGAATAGTATTTTTGAGCTTAATGATATAATTAAGCAAACCTAAGCAATATTAGGCTCTAATCGAAGATTAATTAATTTTCATAATTAATCTAGAGTCAAAATAAATTATTAAAATTAATTAGAACCTAAGATTGCATAGATTAGATTTAAATCTCCTTTCTAAAACTCAAGATTTCACTCTTGGAATCTTGAATAGTGTTTTCTCTCTCCAATTCCTTAAATCAAGGAATTGTATCTAGAATTGTTTATGCACTAAAATGAGTTTATAACTCACTAATGATGTAAGACCACTCTTTAAATATGTTTTGACAACCTTGATTACCCATTTCCTCACCTAAACACTTTCTTACAAATTCCTAATCTTAATCCTAATGAAAGATACACTTAAACACAACTCTAAACCACAATTAAAATGCAAGAAAACCCTCCCCATGGCTAATGCACTTTCGACTCTCTCTCCCTCAATTACATCACATGCTGATTTGTTTCTCACTCAAAAAACCATGCTTAAGCTATACCTTGAACCATACCTCACCATACTTTGAACCATACCTCACCATGCCTCAAAATCACAACATCTCACCTCATGGAACTCATGGGGCTGCTCTTCATGGCCGAAACCCCCTCCTCCTCCTTGCACCTTGCATTTGTTTCATTTCTCTATAAATAGCATGCTTGGGTGAACTTGCATCATTTTGGGTTCATTTGCTAAGTGCAAGTTTTCAAAGAGCACTTCAAAGTTTCCTTTTTCTCTCAAGTTCAAGTGTTCAAGTTCTTCAAGTTCTTCATCCTCTTCTCTCATCCCAACCTTCAATCACTTGGTAGGGATTTTCTTTCAAGTATTTTCTTTATTTAAGTTCCATCTCTAGTTATGTGTTTATGGTTTCTCTTGAGTCTTTTTAGAACTTCTCTCCTTCTCCTTTTTCTTTATCATTTCGGCCATGGGCCTTTGAGGGCAAAGGAATGAGAGCTTGATGATAAGGTTCCATGATGATGATGTTCATCACTTGAACAATCTCTAAAGCTTGATCTTTGTTCTTAAGCCAAAGATGTTTTTAGTTTTTCTTCTTGAACCTTGAAACCTTTCACTTGATGATGTTTTAAAATGGTTACATGAACTCAATGATGAGGACTCATGATGTTGGTGTTAATGCATCATCAAGATCATGGTCTCTAGAGTTTCAAATGTTTCCTTTTCTTCTTAAAAGTTTCGGTTCCTTTCCTTTTCTTTCTTCACATTTTCGGCCATGTTAGCCAATAAGCTTCACAATGGCTTGATGATGAGAGCTTCTAGATGATGACTATGTGTTCATCACAATGAGGCCTCTAGAGCTTGAGTTTTAATAAAAATGCTATTTATGACCTCATTTCAAGAAAAGAAACTTGTGTTCTAAAGAACCCTTGAGCTTCACTCTTGTCTTTACTTTATCTTGTCATGATAAGTTTGGGTTGAGGTTTAAGTTCCTTTAAAGTCTTGTATGAGTTCTAATAAGAAATAAAATGGACTAGCATTCATATTTAAATTCAAGCTTATGCATTACATATTTACTTTGAGCTTTGCATTCATATTTATATTCCAAGCCATCACTTAAAGTTAAAGGATAAAGAATGGAGTGCACCTCATATTTACATTCTTGTGGAGCATATTTACTTTTCATCACTAAAGAACATAAAGATTTAAAATGAGAGCTTGCACTATCACCTAATTAAATCTCAAAGCCTTTCTATTTTGGCCTTAAAGTCGATTGTTGTTGGGCCTAGAGCACTAAAATAAAGAAATGAACTTGCATATTTATATTTCAAGTCTTGCATATTTATTTCAAGCCTTGCATATTTATATTTCAAGTCTCGCATATTTATTTCAAGCCTTGCATATTTATATTCAAGTCTTGCATATTTACTTTAACCTCTCACTTTACTTTGCAATGAAGAATAAAACTGAAGTGCATAGCATGTTTAAATTATGTCATCACTTAAAGACCTTAGAGCTCAAAGACTTGCCCATTTTATCTCAAGTTAAAGTCTAATGTGGAAGCATTCTTTGAATGCATAATTTCGTCCATGTAGTGATGATGAACTTGGAAGGAGATTCATCTAGCTACAGGGGCCAACAATCTAAGTTTTAAGATTCTCTTTAAAGCCTCATGAAGTTTATGAGATTAAGACCAACAAGATTTATGAAATTAGTACTCTTTTAAAGAGGGATCAAATGGTCACTGACCTAATGGTGTTTTAGCCTCTTTTACAAAATAAAATGGTTTGCAAAAGAGCTTAGATGTCCTAAAAATGATTCTAAGAGAAACTAACAACTTATATGTTTTAGAAAATATCAAGATATGCATCTTTTTGGGACTTAATGTTTCGGTTCTTCCATGACAAGTTGCTGCTGAATGATGATGTTTTCATGTGTTAGAATATGTGAAAATTTTGTATGATGAGGTAGGAACATTTCTATGCATGATAGGAGAGAAACTAGCTTTCTAGAAAAACCGTAAAGTCAAAATTTAGCATAGTTTTAACCCATTTATTTTTGGACACTGCCCAAACTGTTTCTATGGGAATATAATCAGATTAGGATTGTTTAATCATGAAAAATTTGGTTACAATTGAAGTAGGATTGAATTTTAGCACCTATAGAGAAACTAGTAACTAGAAAATCGTAAAACCACAATTCTAGAACTCTTAGAACATTTAATTCTTAGAATCTGTCCAGAAACCTTATAATGTAGAGAACATGACTTATAATTAGTTCTTAGGCATAGAAATGCCTCATAATTGGTTTAGGTCGAACTTATAGCGCTTAGGCAGAGAAGAGAACCAAGAAAGGGTCTAAAACGTAAGTTCTAGAACCCTGCAATTATAAGTTTATAATGTTGCCCCTAAGGAATGATGTTGTTTAGATTTAATAGAGAGAATAAATAATAATAATATTTGTTAGAAGAGAACCCTTAGGTGCATAAAAGGTTGATAGAAGATAATAGGTTAATTACATCACAAGTTTACGGCCCGTAAGGGTCAAAACATAAGATATTGTAGGACTAAGAGCATAATGAATTTTTAATGTTGCTTGTGAACGCATGAGAATGATTATGTGAATGCATGAAAATTATGATGGAGGATGCATGTTTGAATGACTTATGTGGCATAAAGAAGAATTTGGAAGAAATTCGGCATCTTTGTGATTATCTTTGCCAATTTCTGACAAATTCAGGGACTTAGAAAGTTTTTGAAAACCTATGAGATTTTTATGAGGTACTAAGATGAGTTCAAGGATGACACCGGTTAGGCCGAGCACCTCCAGAGAACTCATGTGACATCGGTACCAAGATGAATTCTTGGGTGACACCGGTTCGGCCGAGCACCCCCAAGAAATGCCCCCTAGCCCGTACTGGATAAGTCGGGATTATGTTTATGATTATGTTATGCTTATCGGGATTGATAAGTAAGAACTAGTGACGACTAGTTAAGGTGTGAGCTCATAACCTAGAGATGTGACACGTTTTGGGTGACACCGGTTCGGCCGAGCACCCCCAGAGCGATTGTCTTTTAGGGTGGCCTATGAGAAAGTAAAGTATGATGTTTATGTCACAAAGATTCCCATATGAGTATTTAACTGCCACTTTATTCCACTATTATGATGTTCTTAATGTTATGACTACTTTCTTGCATTAAGTAGAGCCATGCATACATTCTTTAATATGATTGCATCCATGACATTAAGAATCATGCTAAAATGAACGGACCTTGGCTAATTATGTTTTAGAACCTAAAAATAGACTTAATGCATGCTCACTTATTTCGTATACTACACCCAAGGTTCCTGAGGACGTAGATGATGACACCTAGGTAGTAGGAGGCCCTACTGAGATTCTTTAGCAAGATTCTCACTCCCTCTATCTCTTTCTTTCCGTCACGTCTTCAGATGGTGACGTTCATGGTTTTTGTGGACACCTCGACGTGGGAGGTGCACTATGATCCGGAGCATGGATCATACCATTTTGAGGGACAGTGCACAGTATGAGTCTTCATGTTGGTTGGAAGTCCCTTCGCTCACCCTATACATACCCATCGCTTCTCCCTGACAACACCCTACAGCGACGACGGGCGGGTTTTTGAGCACGTGCATACGCATAACGAGAGAGTGCTCCGCATGCACACCACCGCCTCAACCATGCGTGATTATCCCGACTATGTACCCTGGACTTACTTATCAGAAACTGATCCGTCAGAGGACCCGCCTACCCATCCGTACAGCGAGAGCTCTGCCCCCACTCCACCACTGATAAGGGAGGGCAGTGAGGATACCATGACTTAGCCACGGCTCGCATGACGACCGGAGATGCGGTCTCGACACGGGGGTCACTCTCGATCCCCGTTCCGCCTCTATACGCCAGAGGAGCTTGCCTAGTTTCCCGGATATGTGCCTCGCTCATGAGATGGACGTCAGTAGGAGGTGACGTACGATCGATGAAGTACCCGAGTAGAGCACATACCATTTAGATGAGGATGAACCTCCTTTTGTTTAGAGGTTATCCCTTTAGTTGTACTTGGGTAGGGGAGTTGCTTTTATATTTTCCGTCGTACTTTCCTTTGTATTTTCTTTTTAGTTGTATCTGTTCATGATGTATTAAACTAAGTCTCACCCTTTACGAGTGGGCATATCCTATTATATGTAAATATGCAGTTCAGTTTATTATGATGTGCCTTTACTTGCCTTTTGTTATGACGAGATGTTTGCTTTATCTTCGTCCATGCTTTATTGCTCATCGTATCGCGCGGCTCTCACTTTGCTTTTATAATTCAAAACAAAATTTACCAGTATTTCCGCTAAGTATTTTAAAGTAATAAGGAAGCTATGACGTAATAGACTAATGATTAACCTAATTATGTTCTAGAGTATTGGGTTAAAAATTAGGATGTTACAACTGACATCTTGTCCTTTTAGGCTTCAGTTTAAGAGATGAAAAGGAGATGAGAGAACCCAAAGATGGTTTACAAAAAAGAACTATGCAGATTTGAAAAAGATTGAGTTTAAAAGATTTTTCAAAAGGCAAAAGTAATCTTCAGCTAATGGCTTTGTGAATGTAACATCTTAATTTTCAACCTAATACTCCTAGAACGTAACTAGGTTGATCATTAGTCTATTACTCTTTTAGTCTTATTCTTTAAAATACTTAGCGGAAAATACGGATACAATTTTTCTTTCTGAAAGGAAAGACAAAACGTAAGCCATATGCATGCGCTAAGTAAACTATGTCGTCACCTTGTGAGAAACGTCAAGAGGGAAATACACATCATAACCAAAGGAATACAATATCATAAGAGAAACTACATCATAATAGTCATGCCATACACCAGAATAGTAGTAGTTAATATAGTCATCCGTACACTATAAGGAAAATATAAATAAAGTACATTTGAACTTGCAATTTACAATAGTTCATCTAAAAATGGATAACCTCTAAAATAAAAGAAGGCTACCCTAGTCATGTAGGTGTGCACGCACTAAAGTCAACTATCGGCACTTACTCCTACTTGTCGACAGGAGGTACATATCCAACCCACTGGGCCAACTTAGCCGGGGTGGTCAAGCGGTGAGAGGGTTGAGCATGTGCTCCACGGCGGGGTCGAAGTGGCTGCGTCACGGTATCCTCACTACCCAACTCCATGGGTATGGTGGGGGAGGAACCCATGGAGGGGATGTCTGTTTCAGAGAAGTAGGGCTCGGAGAAGGCCAGGTGTGAACGGGGGACGTACCTCGGATAGACATGGATGGCGGAAGCAGCATCGGGGGTGCGATGGATGCATTCTCCTCAGGGGCGTGTACGCTCGAACAGAAGGTCATCAAATACAAACATGGACCGAGCAACGGCCTACGAAATGATAGGACTGATGCGTGGTGTCAAAATGCAACTCCCATGTCGGCACATCAACGTATTTGACAAAGGATGCCATCGTCCTCTGAAGACGTGATGGAAAGAGAAGATAGAGGGAGTGAGAAACTTTCTAAAGAATCTCAGTAGGGAAATCCTCCTATCCTAGTGTCATCATCAATATCCTCAGGAACCTTGGGTTTATTATTATAAAATGGTGTGCATGCGTAGAGTTTATTATTAGATTTTCAAACATAATTATCCAAGGCCTGTTCATTTTAGAATGAGTCTTAATGTCATATATGCAACATAGCACAGAATGAATGCATGATAACACATTATGCAAGAAAGCAATATAACATAACATCAAGAAGCATCATGTAAGTGACATCAAGTGGCATGTAACTTTTCATGTGAAACTTTCTCTTTTCTTAACTGTGTGACATCAAAATTTATACTTTTCATCATGAGGGCCACCCTAAAAATATCTCTAGGTTATGAGCTCATACCTAAATAGTCGTCACTAGTTCTTACTTATCCTGTGATAAGCGTATCATCATAATAATCCCGACTTCAAGAGTACGGGTTAGGGGGCATAAGGATCACCTATCATAACCTTTAATTCGTGGAGTCCATAGGAATATTTCCTTCTTTGAAATGCAATTATTGGTATCTAGTACACAGTTATTTGTCCGCTTTGGCAAGCTCGATGTCAATACCCTCACGGTTTTGTTCCTTGGGGTGCTCGGCTAAACCAGTGTCACCCAGAATGCGTCTCAGTATTGTGTCACATTTATTCTTGGGCGTACTAAACCGGTGTTACCCAGAACCTATCTCATATCTTTTTTTTAAAATAAAAAACTTTCTAAGTCTTCAAATTTGGTGAAAATTCGACAGCATGTGACTATACACCAAATTTTCCCAAACTTGCTTTATGCCACAAGAACCATGTACTTTCACATTCAAGGTTTGAAATCAAAATGAATATTCAATGTCATGCAAATACATCCATTCATGATTCATGCATCAACATATCATAACATGCCATGTTTTCAGGAATAACCATTCTTATTTCTTCATATATCTCTAGCATAGGCACCTCTAATATTTCATATAAAACTATAACATGCAAAGGTTGAGTTCTATCTCTAGAGATTAATGTCTCATAAATTCATGTGTAATCAAGATCATATCATATAAGATCATAGCTTAAAGCAACATTAGATCATGGCTTCATGTCATTAACGTAGGGAAAATGTTTATTGCATACTTGGGGTTCTGGTAATCGATTACATGAGCCTTGTAATTGATTACATAGCTTCCAGTTTCCAAACAGAGATGTTGAGGGCTCTGGTAATCGATTACATGAGCCTTGTAATCGATTACATAGCTTCAGGTTTTCAAAATAGGAAAGTTAGGGGCTCTGGTAATCGATTACATGGGCTCTATAATTGATTACATCAAACTTGGGTCCTAAGAACATCTGAGTAATCGATTATAAGGAATGGTAATCGATCACTAGAGTTCTAGTATGTGTAATCGATTACATTATGCTGTAATCGATTACATTATGCTGTAATCGATTACTCAAGCCTAAAAGTTCATGTCTGAGTCTGGCAAAACTTTCTAGTAATCGATTACAAGGACCTAGTAATCGATTACAAGGACCTTGTAATCAATTGCCAGTACCTTTAAAATATGAAATTTTCAATCTAAAACATCCTCTAAGTTATTCCTTCATTTTTTAACCATTTTGAACCTTGTTCCAATACTCACTTTGAAATCAAAACATTTTTGCAAGATAAATGCCCATAGTTTTAAGATTTAGTTGAAAAAGTTAGATCTTTAAGTGATAAATATAAACATGCCAATGCAAGTTTCATTATAATCTTATCATTATAGGGTGATGGCAAGGAAAAGTAAAGATGCAAGGCTTGAAAATAGACATAAGAATACAATTTCATTCTTAATCTTTAAGTTTAGATGGTGGCTTGAAACATAAACATGCTAGACAAGAATTGTAAACATAAAATGCAAGTTCATTTCTTATCTTTGAGTTTTAGGTGATGACTTGAAACATAAATATGACATGCAAGTTCAATTTTTTATTTTAGTGCTCTAGGCCCCTTAGAATTTTCACTCTAAGTCAACAATCAACTTTAAGGTTGAAATAGGTAGGCTTTGAGATTAATTATTTAGGTGATTGCAAGGAAAATAAATATGAATGTAATCCATTTCTTATCTATTTGAGTCCTAGGCTCAAGATCACTCTTTGCAACAATATAATTTCTTTGTTTACTAAAAACCTTTTCAAAAGTGAAACCTTCAAGCTTTAGAGATCAAACAAGTGATGGTTTTGCCACCAACACTCAAGATCCTCATCATCAAGCCATGGTTTCTTCCAAATGTAGGCCATTGAGGCCGAAACCAAAGGAGGAGGAAAAGGAATAGCAAAAACTAAAAAGAAAGTGGAGAAAAAAAGAAGAAGCAACATTGAGTCTTTACAAACCAAGAGATAAACAACACAAGAAAAGACTACAACTCCCTACCTTGGATGTACTTCTTGATTAAGAGGAAGAGCTTGGTTTTTGAAAGAAGTAGAGGAAGAAGAAGAAGAGCTCTTTGAGATGAAAGAAAGAAAACTTGGGAGGTGTAAGAGAAATGAGCAAAATGATCTCTTGGAGGGCTCATTCTATTTATAGTGAAATGAAACACATGGGGGTAAAGTGGAGGGAAGGGTGGCCGGCCATAATGGAGGGAAAAGGAGGGAAAACTTCTCTTGTGTGTGTCATTTCAAGGTATGGCTAGGTATGGTTGAAGGTATGGTTCTTTGAGTGTGAAATGTTATTTAAATAAATCAACATGGGATGAATTTGGAGGGGGGAGTGGCCGTGTGGTTTAATGGCCATGGGGGAGGAAAATTATTTCATTTCTTTAGTATTATGATGTAGTTTAGAGGATAGGTTTGATTAGGTATTTGATTTGGAGTTTGTGGTTAAGTGTTTGAATGAGAAAGTAGGTAATTAAGGGCTTCTCAAGACAAGTTTAGCAGTGGTATTGGTTATTAATGGAGTCAAACACCCTCTAATCAAAATTCTCAATCACATCCATTGGTTCCTTGATTTAAGGAAATTGATAGGAAGAACACTATTCAATGATTCATGACATAATGTCTTGATTTTGAGAAAAGGATTTTGAGTTTCTCTAAGAAATCTTAGGTTCTAATTAATTCTAATTAATTGTTTTGATTCTAGATTAATTATGGAAATTAATTAATCTTTGATTAGAGCCTAATATTGCTTAAGTTTGCTTAATTGTATGATTAAGCTCATTAGGTGCTTAATTAGGGGTAAAATCATAATTTTGTACAAAAACTGTCGGGCCTACCAGTAGTTAAACAGACATTCCCAAACTCATAAAAACATCATTTAAAACCTTCGAGTGAAGTTCAGGCTCAATCGGCTCATCAGTCAGTGTTTAACAGCCACAGAGACGTTTTGGTCATTCAGAGCGTCAGAACTCAAAAATGAGATTCTTTTGCTTTATTAGCACACATATCACACATAATCCCCTTCGAACATTGAGTTGACGCTTCGAGGATTTTCGGGTTGGCTGTCCTCGAATTTCGGGTGAAAAATGACCTCTGGGGCATTTTGATCATTTTCGCTCAGATAGAAAAATCGGGGTGTTACATTACTCCCCTCCTTAAAAAGAATTTCGTCCTCGAAATTTGTTACCTTAGAACAGTTCTGGGTACTTAGTCCTCATCTCTGACTGCAGTTACCACATGTACTCCTCTGACTTGCCACGTCCCCATGCCACTTTCACCAAAGGAACGAACTTGTTCTTTAGTTGCTTGACTCCGTGGTCCACGATCCTCGTTGGCGGCAGATTGAAAGTTAGATTATCCCTTAACTGTACTTGCTCTAGTTCTAAAACATGGCTAGGGTCGGACTCGTACTTTTTTAACTGAGAGACGTGAAAGACATCATGGAGATTAGAAAAGTTAAGGGGTAATTATTTTGTAAGCTACTGAACTGACTCTTTGAAGAATTTCAAAGGGACCAAGAAATCGGTGGCTTAACTTTTTGACTTTCATGGCTCTTCCTATGCCTGTAGTGGGGGTGATCCTAAGGAACACATGTTCTCCCTCGTTAAACTCCAATGGTTTTTGCCGCCTGTCCGCATAGCTCTTTTGTCTACTTTGAGCGGTAAGCATCCTATCCTATATCCTCTTGATCCGCTCCTTCATTTCCCTCACTATCTCAGGTCCTAATAGACTTTGCTCCCCAGGTTCACATCAATACAGAGGAGATTGACACTTTCGTCAGTACAAGGCTTCGTAGGGTGCCATGCTGATACTCGCGTGATAACTGTTGTTGTACGCAAATTCGATCAGCGGTAGATACCTATCCCAGTTTTTCCTTTGGTCCAAAACACAGGCTCTTAACATGTCTTCCAAAGTTTGGATCGTTGTTTTCGATTGGCCATCTGTTTATGGGTGGTATGATGTGCTTAAGCACAACTCTGAACCAAACGCCTTCTGAAAGGCTCCCCAAAATGCAACGTAAATCGTGGATCCCTATCCAAAATTATTATCGACAGCACTCCATGTAGTCTTATGATCTCTTGGATGTATAACTGCGCTAACTTATCCAAAGAGTAGGTCACTCTAATAGGCAGAAAGTGAGCTGACTTGGTCAGTCGATCAACAATCACCCATATGGCATCATGGCCAGTTTGGGTCCTAGGCAATCTCATCAAAAAATCCATAGATATACTCTCCCACTTCCATTCGGGGACTGACAGGGGTTGCAACATATCTGAAAGCTTTTGGTGCTCGATTTTCACCTTTTGGCAAACCAAGCACTTACTAACCCAGGTGACCACATCCTTCTTTAATCCGGACCACCAGAACATCTTCTTCAAGTCTTGATACATCTTGGTAGTACCGGGGTGAATGGTGAAGTGGCTCTTGTAAGCCTCCTCCAAAATCTTTTCTCAGAGGTCACCATCCTATGGCATACAGATGCGCCTTTCAAACCTCCAAAGACCATCAGGGCCTTGCTCGAAACCTTTCAACTTGTCTGCCTTGACTGCCTCCAAGGTCTCCTTAAACTCCTCATCCTCTCTTTGGGCTAGGGTAACTCTCTATTTAAACCCACTTGTCATGCTTAGGTGATATATCTCCATACCTCTGTCAATCAAAGACATCCCCAGATTCATATCCCTAAACTTCTCTATTAACTCAACTTCCTTAACCATCATGTGAGACAGGTGTAAAGATTTTCAACTCAAGGCGTCAGCGACTACATTAGCCTTGCCGGGGTGGTAACTTAAGCTGAATTCATAGTCCTTCAAAAAATCCATCCACCTTCTCGCCTCATGTTCAACTGCTTTTGACCAAAGAGGTACTTGAGACTCTTATGATCGAAGAAAACCTCAACCCTTACACCATACAAATGGTGCTTCCCCATCTTCAATGCAAAAACTATGGCTGCTAACTCCAGGTCATGGGTAGGGTAGTTTACCTTATAAGGCTTGAATTGTTTGGATGCATAGGCTACCACTTACCTATTTTACATCAACACATAGCCTAAACCTTTACTCTAAGCGTCACAATATACCTCAAAAGGTACATTGGGGTCAGGTAAAACCAAAACTGGGGTTAGGTTAGTTTTTTCTTTACCTCTTGGAAGCTTTTCTCATACTCAGGGTTCCATACAAAAGGGGTGTTTTTCCTAGTGAGCTTGGTTAAGGGTAGGGCAATCTGAGAAAATCCCTTTATGAACCTACGGTAGTAGCTTGCTAAACCAAAAAAGCTTCGTATTTTCGTTACGGTGGTTGGTCTTTTCCAATTCATCACTGCCTCAACCTTACACTGGTCAATGGCTATATCTCCTTTTGACACTATGTGTCCTAAAAATTTCACCTCTTCTAGCCATAATTCACACTTAAACAGGTTAGCATACAACTTCTTCTCCTTCAAAATCTCTAAAACCAGCCTTAGATGATGCTCATGCTCCTTATGGGTCTTCAAATAAATAAGTATATCATCCATGAAAACAACCACGAGCTGATCCAAATAGGGTCTAAAGATCCTATTCATATAATCCATAAATATCGCAGGAGCATTTGTCAATCCAAACGACATAACAGTGAACTCGAAGTGTCCATATCAAGTTCTAAAGGCAGTTTTAGGTATATCCTGGTCTTTTACCCTAATCTGGTAGTATCCTGACCTTAAATCAATCTTGGAGAATACCACTGCTCCTTTTAACTGGTCTATCAGATCATCAATCCTAGGCAAAGGGTACTTGTTTTCCACCGTCACTCGATTCAACTGCCTATAGTCTATGCACAATCTCATACTTCCATCTTTTTTCTTCATGAATAAGACAGGGGCTCGCTAAGGTGAAGTGTTGGGTCTTATGAAACTCTTCTCTAAAAGCTCCTCTATCTGTGTTTTCAACTCGGCTAACTCCAAGGGTGACATCTGATAAGGGGCTATGGAGATAGGTCCAGCTCTAGGAACCAACTCTATGGAGAACTCCACTTCTCTCTCAGGAGGGAACTCGGGTATTTCATCTGGAAATACTTTTGGGATAGTCTCTTACTACTGGTATATCCTCTAGGTTTTGCTCAAAGTCTACCCCACTTAAGGCTAGGAGAACATATCCCTTAGTTTCCTTTCCACTACAGTTGACCTTTACGGTATTTAGGTAAAGCTTCAAGCTTTGACTAGTTTCATTAGGGGGAGAATGAAAAATAATAGTTTTAGTATCACAGTCTACTATTACACGGTTGGCGTGAAGCCAATCCATGCCAAAAATTATGCTTATATCTTTCATGGGCAAACAAATAAAATCTATGACAAAGGATCTATTTTCTACAGTAAGATGGCAACCTAAACAACAGTTACAGGTATTTACATGACGGTTAGTGGGGATAGCAACAATAAGGTCAAAAGGGAGTTTCGAAACTTTCAAATTCAAAGACTCGACGCTAGTATGTGAAATGAATGAATGGGTTGCACTAGAGTCATACAATACAATTAAAGTTCTACCGTTTACTTCGTACTTACCTTCTATAAGGTTGTTGGACTTTTCCGTATCCTCCGTACTGAGGGTGAAGACCCTCTCTTGGTGCTATGGCCTGGGGTTCTAGTTTGATGGCCTCCCGTTTGAGCAGTCTTTGGCGTAGTGGCCGTGTTTCTCGCACCTAAAGCAGATTCCCTGGCTAACCAAGCAGGGGCGATTACCATGATTCTTTCCATACTTAGGGCACTCCATAGTCGGTGTGGGTCTGGTAAAGGCAGCGGGGGCTCCCTGAGGTGCCTTGTTCTTGGCCCCGCTGGATCCTCCTTGCTGATTGTTGTAGTTGTTTAGGGACTTCCTGATCCTCCTTGTTGGTTGTTGTTGTTGTTGTTTCTGTTGCCATTGAAAGGTGGCCTTTGGTGTTGCTTGGATTGTTGATGGAAAGGTGCTTTTTGTTGTTATTGCTGTGGCTTGAACTGGTTGGTGTGATATGGGTTGTAGTGATTCATTGACTGGTTCTGATATTATGGCTTGAACCTTGGGGCCTATGCTCCTAGCCCCTTGGCACACTCTGCTCTCACAACGTTGAGCTTTCCTTGTCCTTCTTCCAGTATGTGGCACTTGCTGACCAGGGTAGGAAAATCCCTAATCTCTATGTGCGCCACCGCATAGTTTAGCTCAGCCTCCAACCCGGCCTCATACTTAACACATTTCCACACCTCATCGGGTTCCCTTGGAATACCCGTGAGAACTTGATCAGTTCCTTGAACCTCGCCGTGTACTGGGCGACAATTAACCCTCCCTGGGTCAGTTGCATGAATTCTATGTCCTTCATATTCCTCACTGACTCGGGGAAGTACTTCTCATAGAAGTATGTCTTGAACAGCTCCTAATCGATAGTAGTACCAAAAGCTTCCAACAGTCTTCGAGTGCCGGTCCACCAGAACTCAGCATCAGATTCCATCATGTAGGTAGCAAACATGACCTTCTGCTCTTCCGAACAGGCGACCACAGAATAAATCTTCTCCAAATTCTTTATCCACTCATTAGCCTTGTTGGGATCCATGGCCCCTCTGAAGGTCGGTGGGTTCACCTTGCGAAACTCATCAAACCTAGCTTGCTCGATCATCTCAGCTGTAGGGGGAGCACGTGCAGTGTCTCCCTGTTGGTTCATGCGGCCAAACATACGCTCCATTGCTCTTGCCATATCTCGAACAACCATGGCCGTTGCGTTGTCTTGGTTCTCCTTGGTTGGGGTCCTAGTCTGTCGTCTAGGTGCCATTGGTTCTTAAACACATAGGACAGTAAACACTGAGTTGATCAGGCTCAATATTTCATGTGAAATGAGCTAGTTACCATGGCACACACAAGTAAACAAAGGTCATGCATTCCTAACCTTATAGCTTGTTTCTATCAAGCACTACACATGACATGACTAGTGCACTATGCCTATGAAGCATAGTCAGTCCAATCCTCAGGCTCCGTGAGAATCGAACTGCTCTGATACCAAAATGTAACATCCTAATTTTCAACCCAATACTCCTAGAACATAACTAGGTTAATCATTAATCTATTACTCTTTTAGTCTCATTCTTTAAAACATTTCTTTAAAATACTTAGTGGAAAATACGGGCAAAATTTTCTTTTTGAAAGGAAAGGAAAAATGTGAGCCATACGCATGCGCTAAGTAAACTACGTTGTCGCCTCGCGAGAAATGTCAAGAGGGAAAAAGACATCATAACCAAAGGAACACAATATCATAAGAGAAACTACATCATAATAGTCATGCCATACACTAGAATAGTAGTAGTTAATATAACCATCCGTACACCATAAGGAAAATATAAATAAAGTACATCTGAATCTGCCATCTACAATAGTGCATCTAAAAATGGATAAGCTCTAAAACAAAAGAAGGCTACCCTAGTTATGTTGGTGTATGTGCACAAAAGTCAGCTACCAGCTCCTACTCCTAGTCATCGACGGGAGGTACATATCCAACCCATTGGGCTAACTCAGCCGAGGTGGCCAAGCAGTGAGAAGGTTGGGCATGTGCTCCATAATGGGGCACCATCCTCACTCTACCTCCTCGGAGTGGCTGCGTCACGGTATCCTCACTACCCAACTCCATGGGTATAGTGGGGGAGGAACCCATGGATGGGATGTCCGTCTCGGAAGGGTCGGACTCGGAGAAGGATGGGGGTGAATGGGGGACGTACCCTGGATAGGCGTGCATGGCGGAAACAGCATCGGGGGTGCGATGGATGTGCTCTCCTCAGGGGCGCGTGCACTCAAACAGAAGGTCGTCAGCGAAGGGTGAGGTCAGAGTGAACCGGAAGCTAGTGACTGGCTAAGCAAAAGGGCGATCCAAAAATACAAACATACAGACGGAGCAATGGCCTACGAAATGATAGGAATGGTGTGTGGCGTCAAAATGCAGCTCCCATGTCGGCGCATCAACGTATATGACGAAGGATGCCATTGTCCTTTGAAGACGTGATAGAAAGAAAAGATAGAGGGAGTGAGAAACTTTCTAAAGAATCTCAATAGGGAAATCCTCCTATCCTAGGGTCATCATCTACATCCTCAGGAACCTTGGGTTTATTATTATAAAAAGGTGTGCATGCATAGAGTTTATTATTAGATTTTCAAACATAATTATCCAAGGCCTGTTCATTTTAGAATGAGTCTTAATGTCATGTATGCAACATAGCAAAGCATGAACGCATGATAACACATTATGCAAGAAAGCAATAGAACATAACATCAAAAAACATCATGTAAGTGGCATCAAGTGGCATGTAACTTTTCATGTGAAACTTTCTCTTTTCTTAACTGTGTGACATTAAACTTTATACTTTTCATTATGGGGGCCACCCTAAAAATATTTCTAGGTTATGAGTTCATATCTAACTAATCGTCACTAGTTCTTACTTATCCTCTGATAAGTGTATCATCATAATAATCCCAACTTCAAGAGTACGGCCTAGGGGGCATAAGGATCACCTTTCATAACCTTTAATTCGGGGAGTCCATAGGAATGTTTTCTTCTTTGAAACGCAATTACTAGTATCTAATACATAGTTATTTGTCTACTTCGGCAAGCTTTATGTCAATACCCTCACGGTTTTATTCCTAGGGGCGCTCTGTAACATCCTAATTTTTAACCCAATACTCCAGAACATATTTAGGTTAATCATTAGTCTATTACTCTTTTAGTCTCATTCCTTACAACCTTTCATTAAAATACTTAGCAGAAAATATGGATAAATTTTTCTTTCTGAAACTTGAAAGCAAAATGCGAGCCGCGCACTAACCTAACGTTCGTCATAACCATCACAAGCAAGAAAAAGTAACCACGCCAATGATAATCATGAAACATAGTATTATACTTAACAACCATAATATCATCACATCTTCATAGATACATAGACTACTAACATCATTGTACCATCATTTACATCAAAACATGCCCATATGTGTGAATTCATCCTTATCCACCTATGAGGTTAGATAAGTGTCAACCCAAAAGCTAAGCTATCTATGCCTCCGCAGCGACCCTCTGCTCCGTCTGCTAGTGTGTCTCTTAAGCGCGAGCCTCAGAAAAAGTCACGAACCTCGTTGTAATCCTCATCTAGAGACGACACGGAAGAAAAGGAAGGGATGAGAAACTCATTCGAGATTCTCAGTAGGGATTCCCGACTCTAACACTAGTGTCATCGTCGTCGTCCCCAGCCACCTCGGTTTTAATTATGAAAAAGGTATACATGCATAAGGATTGGCTTTAGGCTTTACAAATCTATTTATCCGAAGTGGGTGTCTTTTAGTATGTGTCTTAATGACATGAATGCAACAGATATTTGATGAATGCATGACAATACCATATGCATATTAACACGAAAATCGTAATACTTGGGTACATCATAAAGAAACATAAATCATATACGCGGCATAAAAAGGCATAGTACTTCTCTTGTGACATCTTTCTCATAAGTAAAACTCTTAAGTTCTTTTTCTTAAAGACCACCCTCTTAACATATCCACCAAAAGTCCAACCGATTCACCGGCCCGGCGATAATTTGGTCACCAAACTACGTCTCACCTATCGCCTAGGAATGAGCTCAATCCTAACTAGTCATCACTAGATTTAATATGGGCTAATAGAGGGGGTATACATAACTTTTCTTGGATCACCTATCTTAGGATCATTTCCTTCTTTGAAACGCTCTACTGGTATTTAGTATACAGCGAATTGTCCGCTTTGGCAAGCTCAATGTCAATACCCTCATGGATTTGTTTCCTCCCCCACCATAGCGGGAGAAATGCATCTCAGTGTTATGTCACATCTGTTCTGGGGGTGCTCGGCCGAACCGGTGTCACCCAGAACCTTTCCTGGGGGTGCTCGGCCGAACCGATGTCACCCAGGAGTTTTCACAAACTTTTCTCAAATTCTCAAGTTTGATGGGAAATTCGGCAGCATAATGGCGTTCATCTGATTTCCTTCAAACTTTGCTTTATGCCACGAAGCTTGTAGGACATGCATAACCATTCAACATCATCATAAGACATCAAATCATAATCATTCTCATACGTCCACAAGCCACTTTGAAAATTCATTATCATCCTTCACATAACACATGCATTATCATAGAATATTCAAACGCTTACCCTTACGGTAGTTTATGCTTTGACCCTTACGGGTCTTAATCTTGAGATATAGTTTTCTAACATCCATCATTCATATGTTATGCACCTAAGGGCTCATAATTAATCACCATTCCTAATCCTCATGTTCATACTCAAATCTGAAAAGCATAGGGCAGAATTTCTAACTTGTGGTTACGGGGTTCTAGAACTTACATTTTAGACCCTTTCTCAGTTCCATCTTCGCCTAAGGCGCTATAAATTAAATCTAAATCAATTATGAGACATTCCTATGCTTAAGAACTAATTATAAATCACGTTTATCATGTTGTAATGTTGCTGGACAGAATCCAGAAAACTAAATGTTCTAAGAGTTCTACATTTGCATTTTTACGGTTTTCTAGTTACTAGTTTCCCTATAGGTGCTAAAATTCAATTCTAATCCAAATGTTACCAAGTTTTTCATGTCTAAACAATCCTAATCTGATTATGTTCCCATTAAAATAGTTTGGATAAGTTCCAAAAATAAGTGGGTCCAAACTATGTTAAATTCTAGCTTTACGGTATTTCTAGTTAGCTAGTTTCTTACCTATCATGCATAGAATCATTTCTACACCATCATGTGATATTTTCACACATTCTAACACATCAAAACATTATCATACAGCCATAAGCTCATCATAATAGTACCGAAAACATCTAACTTCAATAAGAGAACTAAATTGACATTTCTAGGTACATAAGTTAACTAGTTTCTCTTGGAATCAATTTAGAATTTCTAAAACTCTTTGCAAATCATTTTAATTCATCAAGAGGCTAAGAGAAGCCTTAGGTCAGTGACCAAAATATATTTCATCTTCTAAAAGGGAATAAAGTCATATCTCATGATAACATAACCTTGTAAAGATTTGTAAAGCTTTAAGAAAAACTCAGAACATAGACTATTAGTCCTTGTAGCTAGATGAAAACTTATTGCAAGTCCATCATCAATACTTGGCCAAAAACATGCATTCGAAGAATGCATTCACATTAAACTTTAACTTGAAATGAAATGGGCAAGTCTTTGAGCTCTAGGTTCTTAAGTTATGACATAAAATAAACGTGCTCATGCTTTTCATTTTTAATCTTGCTTACAAAATAAAGTGATGACTTAAAATAAATATGCAAGGCATAAACTTAAACGTGCAAGCTTGAAAGTAAATATGCAAGGTTCAATTATTTATTTTAGTGCTCTTGGCCCAACAACAATCGACTTTAAGGCCGAAATAGAAAGGCATTCAAGAAATTAATTAGGTGATAATGCAAGTTCAATTCTTTATTTTAGTGCTCTTGGCCCAACAACAATCGACTTTAAGGCCGAAATAGAAAGGCTTTGAGAATTAAGTTAAGTGATGATGCAAGTTCCATTTTAATCTTTATGTTCTTAGGTGATAGCTTGAAAGTAAAGGTGCATAGCAAGAATGTAAATATAAATGCAAGCATAAAATAAATTATGCAAGTTCATTTTATCTCTCTAGAGCTCTTAACAAGACTTTAAAGGAACTTAAACCTTAACCTAAACTCATCAAACCAAGATCAAGTAAAGTCTGGAGTTCTTAGAACTCAATATAACATCTTTAGAAAATCAAAACATTTAGCATGTAAAAGAAAAGGAAGTGGCCGAAACTTCAAGAAGGAAAAGGAACATTTTGAAACTTTAGGGTCCATGATCTTGATGATATATTCACACCAACATCATGAGACCTCATCATTGAGTCCTTAAAACCATTTTGGAACATCACCAAAGATAGAGGTCTCAAGAGTTCAAGAAAGGAAGAATTAGAAACATCTTTGCTCAAGAACAAAGATCAAGCTCTAGAGTTTGTTTCAAGTGATGAACATCATCATGAAACTCTCATCATCAAGCTCTCATTTCTCTATTCTCAAGGGCTTATGGCCGAAACAAGAAAGAAAAAGGAATGGAGAAGAAGTTCTAAAAAGAAAACAAGAGAAACCATAAACATCAAGCTTTAAAAAAGAACATTCATGAAAAGAAATCCCTACTTGGTGTGATGCTCTTGAAGATGGAAGAAGAAGATGAAGAAGATGAAGAACTTGAAGAACTTTGAAGAGCTTGAAGAACACTAGAACTTTGAAAGAAAAAGAAAAGCTTTGGAGAGAACTAAACTTTGCAAATGATCTAAAAGTGGTGCAAGCTCCTCAAGGCATTCTATTTATAGAGAAATGAAGCAAATGGAAGGTGCAAATGAAGAAGGAAATTTCGGCCATCAGCCTCATGGGCAGCCCATGAGTTCCATGAGGTGAGATAATGTGGTCTTGAGGCATGGTGAGGTATAGTTCAAAGTATGGTGAGGTATGGTTCAAGGTATGGCTTCAAGCATGGTTCTTTGAGTGAGAAATAATTCAACATGTATTGTAAATGAGAGAGAGAGGGCTGAAATTGCATCAGCCATGGGGAGGGTTTTCTTGCATTTTAATTGTAGTTTAGAGTTGTGTTTAGGTGTATCTTTGATTAGGATTAAGATTAGGAATTTGTAAGAAAGTGTTTAGGTGAAGCAATGGGTAATTAAGGTTGTCAAGACATAATTAAAGAGTGTTCTTGCATCATTAGTAGGTTATAAACTCATTTTAGTGTTTAAACAATTCTAGACACAATTCCTTGATTTAAGGAATTGGAGAGAGAAAACATTATTCAAGATTCCAAGAGTGAAATCTTGAGTTTTAGAAAAAGGATTTAAATCTAATCTAAGCAATCTTAGGTTCTAATTAATTTTAATAATTTATTTTGACTCTAGATTAATTAGGAAAATTAATTAATCTTCATTTAGAGCCTAATATTGCTTAGGTTTGCTTAATTACATCATTAAGCTCAAAAACACTATTCTAGGGGCAAAATCATAATTTTGCACTAAAACTGCCCGGGACCACCGTGACTTAAACAGATGTTTTGAAACATGTAAAAATATGGTTTTAAACCTCTGGGGAAAGTTCCGGGCTCAAACGGCACCTCTACCCGCGTAAAACGCTACAGGGGTATTTTGGTCATTTTGACCCGAAACTGCGGAAAATGAGACTTTCGCCTCTGGAACCACTCAAGGGTCATTCAATCCCCTTCAAACATTGAGTTGGCCCTTCGAGGATTGCCGGGTCGGCCATCCTCGAATTCCGGGCTGAAAATGACCTCAAGGGCATTTCGGTCATTTTCTACTCAGACAGAAAATCGGGGCGTTACATGCTTGGCTAAACCGGTGTCATCAGAACGCATCTCAATATTGTGTCACATTTATTCTTGGGCATACTTGGCTAAACCGGTGTCAACCAGAATGTATCTCATATCTTTTTTTTTTTGAAAAAAAGCGTTCTATGTCCTCAAATTTAGTGAAAATTCAACAACATGTAGCTATACACCGAATTTTCCTAAACTCCTTTATGCCACAAGAACCATGTACTTTCACATTCAAGGTTTGAAATCAAAATGAATATTCAATGTCATGCAAATACATCCATTCGTGATTCATGCATCAACATATCATAACATGCCATGTTTTCAAGAATAACCACTCCTAGCTCTTCATATATCTTTAGATAGGCATCTCTAATATTTCATATGAAACTATAACATGTAAAGGTTGAGTTCTATCTCTAGAGATTAATGTCTCATAAATTCTTGTGTAATCAAGATCATATCATATAAAATCATAGCTTAAAGCAACATAAGATCATGGCTTCATGTCATTCACGCAGGGAAAATGTTTATTATAACATCCTAATTTTTAACCCAATACTCCTAGAATGTATTTAGGTTAATCATCAATCTATTACTCTTTTAGTCTCATTCTTTAAACCTTTCTTTCAAATATGTAGCAGAAAATATGGGTAAATTTTTTTTTTGAAATGTAAATGCAAAGTGAGAGCCGCCCAATACGATGAACGGTGAGGCATATAAAGAAACGGGACACAAAAGTAAACAAACAACTCACGAACATTAGAACATAAAGCACGTAATTGCACATCATGATAAAACTAACTGCATATATATATATATATATATAATATGCCCACTCATGAAAAGCGAGACTTAGTTGGTACAACATAGGAACAAATACATTCGAAATGAAAATACAATAGAAAGGAAAATGCAACAGAAAGCATAAAAGGAAACTCCCCTTACCCAAGTGCATCTAAAATGGATAACCTCTAAACAAAAGAAGGCTTATGCTTATCTATATGGCATGTGCACTATCTCTACCCATGGGCCTCTACTGCTGGGGTCCCGGAAAGGGTGGGACATATCCAATCCATGGTCGGAGCTCGGCGGGAATGGGTTTGCCAGAGAACTGTGAGTGACCTATGACGTGGGCGCATAGATGGCCTCCGAGCCAATCTTGGCTGCATGATAGTCTCCTCACTGCCCTTTCTCATCTGCGGCGGAGTAGAAGCTGAGCTCTCGCTATACACATAGGAAGGCGTGTCCTCCGATAGGTCAGTCTCCGAGAAATATGTACGAGGCACGTAGTCAGGGTAGTCGTGCATGGTCAAAGCAGTGGTGTGCATGCGGAGCACCCTCTCATTGTGGGTGCGGGCACGCTCAAAAACTCGGTCGTCGTCACCTTAGGGTGATGTCGGGGAGAAAAGATGGGTATGTGTAGGATAAGCGAAGGGTCGTCCAACAAACATGAAAATGCGAATAGCACATCGACCCTCAAAATGATATGATCCATGCTCTGGATCATAGTGCACCTCCCACATCGGGGTATCCACAAAGACCACAAATGTCACCATCTGAAGATGTAACGGAAAGAAAAGATGGAGGGAGTGAGAATTTTGCTAAAGAATCTCAATAGGGCAACCTCCTATCTAGGTGACATCATCTACGTCCTCAGGAACCTTGGGTTTCTTTGAAAAAGGTGAGCATGCATATACTTCATTTATTAGGTTTCAAACTTAATTATCCAAGGTCCGTTTCTTTTAGGATGAATCTTAATGTCATGGATGCAGCATAATAAAGCATGAATGCATGGACATGCAACAAGCAAAAATCAATTAAACATTCATAAGGATATCAACATCATGCAGGTGGCATAAAGTGGCATATTCTCCTTATGTAAAAACATTGCTCTTTCTGTAACTATGTGACATTCAAAGCATCGTACTAAAACATAGGGATCGCCATAAAATCATCTCTAGGTTATGAGCTCATACCTTAACTAGTCATCACTAGTTCTTACTTATCCTCTGATAAGCGTAATCACAATAATAATAATCATAACAAAATGCGTCACACCGGTATCAAGTACACAGCGAATATTGTCCTCTTTGGGGCGTTACGTATCGCTGTCCCCCTCAAGGATTTGTTTCTGGGGTGTTACGTATCGCCAACCCCCAGAATGTGTTATCACAATACCATCTCATATTCAAAACTCATATATTTTTGAAAACTTTCTAAGTCCTCAAATTTGTCAGAAATTTGGTAGCATAACAGCAGCGCACCGAATTTTTTTCCAAATTTGCTTTATGCTACATTCATATTTATACATAGTCATTCATAATCATCTTATGCCCCATAAGCATCATAAACATCATACGCATCGTAACATCGTAATTTCTTTCATAAGGCACCATAGCATGAGCATCAACACATCAACATTATTTATTCTAATATGAGATCACATGCTCAAGATATTCTCATGATAAAACATGCATTCACATGAAACACTAAAGCTCGTTATGCTCTTAAACCTATGATGTCTTATGCTTTGACCCTTACGGAGCTTGAACTCAAGATATAATTATTTTAACATTCGCTATTAACCTCTTATGAACCTATGGGTTCACAACTAATTATCCTCATTAATTTTTATGCATAGGAGCAAAATCAAACAACTCCATACAGATTGCCAAGTTCTAAATCTTGCATTTACGGGGTCTAGAAACTACGTTTTCGACCTTTTCTATGTCCCATCTTCGCCTAAGGCGCTATAAATTAAATCTAAACCAATTATGGGGTATTCCTATGCCTATGAACTAATTATAAACCATGTTTACTGCATTACAAGGTTACTGGATAGAAACAGAAATTTAATTAATCTAAGTGTTCTAGAATTGCATTATTACGGTTTTCTCGTTACTAATTTCACTATAGGTGCTAAAAATCATTCCTACATCAAATGTTACCAAGTTTTTCATAATTAAAAAATCCTAAACTGAATGTTATCCCATTAAAACACTTTTGGTAGTGGCTAAAAATAGATGGGTCAAAACTATGCTAAAACTCAACTTTATAGTTTTTCGATAAGACTAGTTTCTTTCCTAATATGCATAGAAAGGCGCCTACCTCAACATATATAATTTTTACACATTCTAACATATGAAAACAACATCATACAGCAACAAGCACACAAGGGCAGAACTGAAACATTAAAGCTCAAGCATCATTTAAAGATCATGTCCTTAATACATACAAGTTACTAGTATCTCTTGAAATCATTTTAGGACTTCTAAAACTCATTAAAACCCATTTTATTTTCTGAATGTAACACCCTCCTAACCACCATGTCTTATTCGAGTGTTAACATAGTAATTAGAAAAGTATTACGTGTCTTCACAATCTATACTAGTCGAAAGAAGTGAAATCAAATAATTCAGACACATATATGGCTAAACTCGTATATACATAAATAAACATCATTTTTAAGTTTACAATATTACATCGTACCGGGAAACACACTCGTCAATGTCTAATCTAGTCAGGAACTCAGTTCACAAAAAGGAAAGAAACACCTCCAGTATCCAGTCTAACCTGCTCAAAGTCGAGGTCCAGCAAAATTTTATACAACCAGAATTAGACCTCATAACGTTTAATAAGATCAAATCTGCAGGCTAGCAAAGCTCTAGCACTAAACTACCACTATATACATATCAGGAGTCCCTGAAGATCTCACGTCCTACTAGATAAAACCATTGGCCATCAGTATGATAGCCTCACCTTCGCCAGGGGCATCAGGACCCTCAGGTGGGTCAGAACCTGAAGACGAGGATAAAGAGGGATCATTTGCTGGAGGGGGTGCTGGTGGTGCAGGCGGGACATCAAATATCATTGGATATGCCAAATGGAGAGGCACACCATCATAAGGGAAAGTAGGGTCAAAGTTAGCTGTAAATATAGAGGTACTAAAAGAATGGCCGAAAAACACATAAGCACGAACTTGCGAGTAACCCACTACATAAAGAAAGTCGAGAGCAGGATCATAATGCCACACCCACTGTGGCGAGTCAAGGTAAAATACTAGTGACGGCATCTACTGGATCTAAATAATACAAAGTAAATAAAACCATAGGGATGAGAATATTATAAAATTCTCAGTAGGGTACTCCCTCAAATGTGAACATAATATAACCAGTAAATTCATTCGTATTGAATTCATCATGCTAAATTATATGCATAAATACTAATGTGCATAGTTCATATAAAGTCGAATGCAAAATGGTAGTAATCAAGTGTTTTTCTCTTGTAACTCGTGGAATTCAACTTAGTGCAACTATCTCTTTTCATTAACATAGGGAAGGCTTAATCTTATATCAAGTGGTATCTGTAGTGGAATCACTCCACAAGAACTATTGATTACTAGGTCATGAGCTCATTCCTATATGTCGATACGTCTACTGACTTATCAAATTCCTAGGGAAGCTCTTACTTTTGTCTTCCCCTCTTAACCACACAAGCCTTGTTTCTATTTTCCCCATATGTTAAAAAATTGCACAACTAAAAGTCATGTCATTTTTCTTTTCTTTTCCTTTATCCTCACAATAATCACATAGTGTACTTCTCTTTTCAAAGGCCTACTTAGATCATAGGTAGGCATACAATTATGTTGGAGTCTCATCCATATCTCATCAACATTTCTTTTAAACAATTAGCATGCATTAACATGATATATACTTGCATCTCAAGCCATTCTATCATTAGTTCAAGACATTCTTACCATTTTCAGCAATCAACAGATTTATCACTCTAGAATTCAAAATTAATTTCCATATCAAACTGCTAATTCAAGAGTCACAAAAATTCTCTATGACACCTCCATAGGTCTAAAAGATCCTGTAAAATTTTCATAATAATAGGAGTTCTATAACCATGTCACTAAATTAATTTAGTGGTCACAGCACACCTTTTCACAGCCTAGGACAGGGTTCTCCTAATTTTTAAATTTATCATATGATGGAATCAACCCAAGATAAAATTTACAGGTACAATTTAAGATGTTGTTAACTCCCTATAAAAATTTCAAAAGAGAAATCGCTCATTTACTATGATAATAAAATTATACAATTTTCCTGCTTCAAATTCAGAAACCTAGACAGCAAGAGTACTAATTCGGTTCTTGATTTTTCTCAGGTAGTAAAAGTCTTCATCATTCACCACAAAATTTTTCAAAGTTTTCTTAGGATGTTAGCTTCTACATATAATTTTTACAGCTCATAAAAATGAACACAATTGTACCAGAAAATTCATGAACAAACCCTGCCCTGTTGAATTCCGAAAATCCAGCAAACCAATTCAAAATCTCTTGTGATAAAAATGATTTTTCCACAATACCAAACACCCCACCAAAATTAGTACATCAATATCAACATATTATCAACCAAAAAATCAAAAATTTCGGGCAGAACCAGCAAAAACTTCTCAGAATAAATTTTGAAACAAAAGAGAGCAATTAAACCCTACTTTGAGAGCTTTTGAGTTCTTTGCTCCAAAAATATTCTACTTGACCTCCCTTCACCTTGAGAGCTCCTAATCACATACCAAACCTCCCCTAGGCAGTGAGGGAGTGAGGAATAAGGTGAAAATTGATAGAAAATTAGAATTCTGATCGGTTAGAATTGTAGAGTTTGAGGTGTAGAACAACTTTGATTAGGAAAGTTTTGATTTCAAAGACTCTAGGCTAGTATATATGGAAATCAAAACCAAGATGAAGCTCTTGGCTATGGAGGAAGGTAGCTGGTTTCTCTCCCTTGGGCTGGCCGAAAATTGGCTTCTTAAAGAAGCTAATTAGTCATGTTTATCTCTTATAGTAAAGATATGAATATTATATATATATTTAGATAGTTATCATCCAATAAAGTAAAATGAATGGTTGTGATTCAATCTTGTAATTCAAGATTGAATCTTGACCATTCATTTGATTTTAAGAGGTAGGTTCATTTGTTTTGAAGAGATGTAACTAGTTTTCGGTGTTAGAAATCACACACCGAAATTTCATTGAACAGGTGAAATAGTGTACCTAAGTAATCAAACATTGCTCGAAAAATATTTTCGAGTATAAAATCTTTAATTCTACCTATTTCTAACTATAATCATATAATTTCTCAATTTTAGGCATCTTTGGGACCCAATTCTAGAATTTCGGTTGTCCCGACCAGCATACGGGACCTGCAAAATACTATTCACATTTTTTTTTTGGCTTCCTTGAATTCTTCTCATCATTTCTACATCTATCAAAATCTTAAAATTCTCATTAATAAACCTCATTTAATTTCTAAAGAGAATTAGGGTGTTATATTACCACCCACCTTAATAAAAATTTTGTCCTCAAAATTTCATACCTGTAAACAACTCTGGATAATCTTTCTTCATGCTTGATTCTAATTCCCATGTATATTCTTCGTTTCCGGGTCCACCCCAAGCCACTTTTACAAGTTGCACAGATTTATTTCTAAGTTGCCTGACTTCTCTATCAATGATCTGAATAGGAGGGGCTTGAAATGTCAAGTCATCCCTTAACTATATCGATTTGGGCTCAATAATGTGGTGTGGATTTGGATGATACATTCGAAGTTGAGACACATGGAAAACATTATGAAGGTTAGATAAATGTGGAGGTAAGGCTATTTGGTAAGCAGTTGACCCAATTCGTCGGAGAATTTGAAAAGGACCTATGAACCTGGCTGACAACTTTTTAATTCTAAGGGCTCTACCTACTCCAGTAGTGGGCGTGACCTTCAAGAATACATGTTCTCCCTCTTGAAACTCTAAAGGTTTTCTTCGAGTGTCTGCGTAGCTCTTTTGACGATTTTGCGCAGTGCGAATTTTACTCCTGATCTTTTGGATCTGCTCCGTCGTTTGGTTAACAAGGTCAGGCCCCAGCAATCCGGCCTCCCCTGAGTCATACCAACATAATGAAGATTGGCATTTTCTTCCATATAGTGCTTCATACGGGGCCATGCCAATACTAGCGTGATTATTATTATAAGAAAATTCAACCAATGGAAATAACTTATCCCAACTTCCTTTTTGCTCAATCACACTCGCCCTTAACATGTCCGCTACACCAAAACAGGTGTTTTGCGGCGGTTAGAACCACCGCTATTAACCTTTTGCGGCGGTTAGCGTTGCCAGCCATTTTGCGGCAGTTTTGAGCAACCGCTGGAACAGCCACCGCAAGTTATTTTGCGGCGGCTTCAACAACAGTTAAACCACTGCGAATCACTTTTTTAAAAAATCCTGTTAAAGCCGTTACTGCCGCTATTTTTTGACCATATTTTACAGCGGTTTCAACCGCTACCAATTTAATCCTTAAGAGCTTGCTATGTTATCGTGGCGGTTTATGTAACCGCCACTATTAGTGGACATTATGTCAAACCAACGTCGTGGCAGTTTGAAACCGCCGTAACTTTTTTTTAAATTTTTTGAGTTGTCACTACTAAATCAATGCATATGTTTTTTTTTTAGTTTTATTCTCAATAATATTTTTAAACTATCTCTACTTATATAATTCTTCTTTAAATCTATTTATTTATAAGTAAAAATCAAATTCATTAATATACTTTAAAAATATTCAATCAAATCAGTTCAAATACATAATTCAAAAGATATTAAGTACAACCCCATATATAAAATGCAAGTGTATCTTGCTAAGGTACTAAGCAAACACAAATCCTTAACATAAAAAAATCTTAGTATTAGTAGACTTGTAATCTAAAGAAAAAGACTAAGGATCCGATGATGATGATGGTCCTTCATTTTGGGGGTTCATGACTAGCCTCCAAGGAGCGCCTTGCTTCCAATGGTGAGCCTATGTCTACTGCCTAAAATTAGAAAAAAGGTCAATATTAGACCCATGATCCATGATCCACAAGCTTCAACTTTACATATGCTGAAAATAATAACAAAATGCCCACAAATGAGACATGCAAATATCATACGAGTTAGAAAACAAATATAAATAATCATGTCAAATGGTCTTCACGAATTAAGTGAAAATGCAAATAGAATTTCATACACCCTCTTATTCAACCACTGATTTGGCATATAAATCATCTTATGCTCATAAGAAACACATTAGAGTTTACATGTTTACATTCTTCCAAAGGATACAAGGACTATATGACCAACACAAGTCAATGTTTTCCTTGATTAAGATGCAACAGTTAAACTTGTTTCTGTTTTCCTATCCCGAGCTTGATGAATTTCTAATACAAGCTATTTTCCTCCTATGAATTTTATTGTGCATACTTGCATTTAAAAAAAGAAAAGAAAAAGAAAATTACTACTAGTCAGGGGCCGAAAAGAGTACTTAACTACTGGCAATTTCAATACCAAGCCCATCATTTCATCAGGGTGTGTAAGTGAGTTTCATTAACTATATAGAACATGAATTATTAGGAGAAGTACACATTAATACAAATATTTAGATTGCCACCTACTAGAAGGAAATTGAGTTCCCTATTTTCCTCGTCCAAAATCTTGTCCTGAACAGAATCAATGGAATTACAAGAGTCAATATTCTTTCATGATCATAAAATATATCTCTCATATATCCAAGAGAAAAAAAAATCCACATATGTTTCTTTTGAACATCTTGTGCACTTTCGTCTGTCAGCAGAAACAAAAGGACCATGAAATATATAAGACTTGTTTAATTTTTCGCTAACCAAAATTGAAATTAAAATAATGATGAGCGTGAAAAAGAAGAAACAAACCTTTTTCTCTCGGATTCCATCAAGACCCTTTTCAAGGGCATTCTCTAGGGCCATCAGCTCTTTGTAATTCAGTGAGGTAATGTCTTCCCCCTTCAAGTGCCTGAAGAAATGTAATTAAAGACATACATACATACAAGAGATGATGATCGACGATGTAGCTAGGGCAATAATAAAGCTAGGTGCAATGTTTGTATATGTACCTGAGCTAAATTTGCATGTTGTCGCTCTTTTTCTTGATTCTATCAATTTCATTGCTCAGGTTCTGTACGTGTAAGTTCAACAACAAACATTAATAAATAATAATTGTTGCTATAATCTTAATTGGCATGTATTTTGCCACCGAAAAAGGGACACAAACTAAAATGAGCAAGGAGGCAAAAATCTTAAGCGAAAGAAGAAAAAAAAATAGCATTTTTTGATGTAGATCTGCTTCGAGAAAAGCAGGTTACACAATTGATGTCAGTGAGGAAACTCCTATAGAAACTACTTCCTATTCAGCTTTTGAAACTTTTGCAAAGAAAAGGAAGCAAATAAATCTTGTAATATTGCCAGATCTGTTATATATAGTACATATCTTGTTCTTATTGTTCATACCCTTTTTTCGTGAATAAGAATAGGAGAATATGATATAATACTATCCAGATATAAAGGGGGGGTTCTCATACATGTTCCCAATTGTGGATCTACATAGAGAACTACTAGTTTATGCTCGTAAACATATTTTTAGCAGAAGAACTACCATGTCATTTTTCTTGGGACATGACTGCATGGCAATTTTATTTGCTGATCACCTCTTTTATATGTTGTCTGACATATCACACCTGTTTTCCGTGCAATTTGACAATGAGCATATATTTAATATAGGAAGGGGAGAATGCAAAGAGCCACGAGAAATAGCAATTTGTAGATCTTGCCGAAATCGAACAATGAAAAAGACTAAGAGGTTTCATAATAAATCTAATAGCAGACATTTCAATGATCCATATTCCAGACTAGTCAAAAATAATAATTAAAAAAGAAAACTCCCATAATATGTGGAAGTTCTAAATATAAAATTAGAGATCACAGATCATGCTCTTTTTGGTTGTCACTAAGGTAGAGAACTGAAGTCTTCTGAATATTCAAGAGTTTGAATATCCACAACCACAGTGAAGAAGAAATTTGTTTCCAAGGGCATAGTGTAAAGAAAACAGAGGAAATAAATTAAGAGAAATGGAAATATACAACTACAAATGAACTTTTCTTCTCTATTCCTTGGTCAGTGACTAACGAATTTTCTTTTCTTCGCTTTAATCATATTCATTGCAATGATGACCTGTAATTATAAATACTACCAGCATGTCCTAATTTTCACTTTACTTTCCCTCAATTTCTCACTGGATTGATTATAATTTTCACCCCTCCCTTATTGTTCTCCTCATCTTGCTAAACAATGTAAGGTCTTCATTCACCTCCGTATATGATGTCTACATTTTCACCTATTCCAGAAAAATGGTCGAGAATTTGAGATCCAGAAGATTACCTTTCCCCATAATTTTTTTCGAAGAGATTGTTCTCAGAAGCGATGAATCAGAGTAATGATTAACTCTGAGGTGATTGAGTGGAACCAAATTTGAAAAACAGAGCACTGAAATGATGTTGTTGAGATCAAAGATGCTTGGCGGGAATGATGACGAGGTAGGAGATGGCAGAAGGGAAGAAGAGGAACACACAATGACGCCGAACATGTGCGTATGCCACAGCAAAAGCTGAAACAGAGAACCAGCATGACTGGAGGGGCTTCGTTTCCAAACAATCTCGGCCAGGACGGAGACAGAGGGTGGCGGTAGAGAACTGGGGTTGAGAATCCGGTTGCCATAGAATCCAATCACAAGGGAACAATGATGAAGAAGGAAAACGGTGAGGGTTGTGCTGTGAGAGCTGAGAGTGAGTGAGGGTCTGTTAGGGTTTGGTGAGAACAGACCTTTCACCCTTTTTGCGCTATTGCAATGCTTTTCCAAGCTTTTATTGGGGGGTGGTAAATTCAAATCTTTTTGTAATTTTTTTCGATCAAATATTTTTTAATTGTATTTTTTTTTTAATCTCATCTTCTTCAAATTGTTTTTTACATTTAGTGTCAATCAAATCATTTTTAATTATTTTCTTATTTTGTTAATCAAATATTTTTTAAATCAAATCCTTTTTTATCATTTTCTTAAGGGTGCAATGGGTCAATTGGTGAGGGGTTTAGGAATTATACATAAGATCTTAGATTTAAGCATCATTGTGCATGATAAATGTAATTTACACAAAAAAAAAACTTGGTAACTTGAAAATCTCTTAATTACTAATTTAAACTTTGTTTCACTAAGTTTTTCTTCTTTTTTTGACAAAAGGGTGAAACTAAAGGATTGTAATTTAAATTTAACTGTTATTAAAAATAAAAAATTTAGGGCATGTTTGGTTTCAATTTCCAGTTTTTAGTTTTCATTTTAGATTTTTCAATTTTTAAGATTTTGTGAAGGAACTAAAAACTAGAAATGAAAACTGGATTTTGTAGTTTTCACAATTTTCAGTATTTCTTTTCCAAAATCTGGAAAATTTAAAAAACTAAAAATGAAAACTAAAAACAAAAACCAAATAGACCCCTAGCTTGTCAAAAAAACTAAATTTCTTTAAATTATACTAAGTTGTTTTGCTCATTGTTAGTTGTATATATGTATGTCGTGCATGGACATGATCATAGTTGGTTGTGGCGTTGTGTAACACCCCGACTTTTCTGTCCGAGGGAAATGACCAAAATGCCCTTGAGGTCATTTCCTGACCCGAGCTCGAGGGTAACCAACTCGGTCATCCTCGAAGGGTCAACTCAATGTTTGAAGGGGATTGAATGGCCTTTGAATGCTTTCGGAAGCGAAAATTTCGTTTCATAGATTTAGTCAAAATGACCAAAATACCCCTATAGCGTTTTACGCGGGTAAAGGTGCCGTTTGAGTCCAAAACTTTCCCCAGAGGATTAAAAACATGTTTTCATGTGTCTAGAGGTCTCTGTTCAAGTCCCGGTGGCCCCGGGCAGTTTTAGTGCAAAATTACGATTTTGCCCCTAGGATAGTGTTTTTGAGCTTAATGACGTAATTAAGCAAACCTAAGCAATATTAGGCTCTAAACGAAGATTAATTAATTTCCCTAATTAATCTAGAGTCAAAATAATTTATTAAAGTTAATTAGAACCTAAAATTGCTTAGATTAAACTTAAATCCCTTTTTAGAACTCAAGACTCCTAGTCTTGGAATCTTGAATAGTGTTTTCTCTCTCCAATTCCTTAAATCAAGGAAATGTGTCTAGAGTTGTTTAGACTCTAAATTGAGGATTTAACTCACTAATGGTGCAAGACCACTCCTTAATTATGTTTAGACCACCTTAATTACCCATTTACCTTACCTAAACACTTTCTTACAAATTCCTAATCTTAAGCATAATCAAAGATACACCTAAACACAACTCTAAACCACAATTAAAATGCAAAGAAACCTCCCCCATGGGCTGATGCATTTCGGCCACATCCTCCCCCTTTGACCACATATTAAATTGTTTTCTCACTCAAAGAACCATGCTTGAGGCCATACCTTGAACCATACATCACCATACCTTAAGCCATACCTCACCATACCTCAAAGAACACATTATCTCACCTCATGGAACTCATGGAAGCCTCCATTCTGCACCTCATGGCCGAAGCCACTCTCCCGCATGAGCTCCCTCCATTTGTTTCATTTCTCTATAAATAGAATGCCTTGAGGAGCTTGCACCACTTTTAGATCATTTGCTAAGTTTAGGAACACTCAAAGCTTTTCTTTTTCTCTCAAAGTCTTTGTGTTCTTCAAGTTCTTGGAGTTCTTCAAGTTCTTCATCTTCTTCATCTTCTTCTTCCATCTTCAAGTTCATCACACCAAGTAGGGATTTTCTTTCATGTATTCTTTTCTTTAAAGTTCTTGTTTCAAGCTTGATGTTCATAGTTTCTTTTGATTCTTTTTAGAACTTCTTTTCTTCTCCTTGTTCCTTCCCATTTTCGGCCATAGGCCTTAGAGAACAAAGGAATGAGAGCTTGATGATGAGAGTTTCATGATGATGTTCATCACTTGAAACAAACTCTAGAGCTTGATCTTTGTTCTTGAGCAAAAATGTTTCTAGTTTTTCCTTTTTTGAACTCTTGAGAACTTTAGCTTTGATGATGTTTTAAAATGACTCTATGAACTCAATGATGAGGACTCATGATGTTGATGTTAATATATCATCAAGATCATGAACTCTAGAGTTTTAAAATGTTCCTTTTTCTTCTTGAAGATTTCGGCCATTTCCTTAAATTTTTCTAAGCTTCATGGTTTGATTTCCTAAAAATATTATGTTGAGTTTTAAGAACTCTAAGCTTGACTTTACCTTGTTTGGATGGGTTTGGGTTATGGTTTAAATTCCTTTAAAGTCTTGTTAAGAGCTCTAGAAAGATAAAATGAACTTGCATAATTTATTTTATGCTTGCATTCATATTTACATTCTTGCTATGCATCTTTACTTTCTAGCTATCACTTAAGAACATAAAGATTAAAATGGAACTTGTATCATCACTTAATTTAATTCTCAAAGCCTTTCTATTTCGGCCTTAAAGTCGATTGTTGTTGGGCCTAGAGCACTAAAATAAAGAATTGAACTTGCATTATCACCTAATTAATTTCTCGAATGCCTATCTATTTCGGCTTTAAAGTCGATTGTTGTTGGGCCAAGAGCACTAAAATAAAGAATTGAACCATGTATATTTACCTTCAAGCTTGCACGTTTAAGTTTATGCCTCGCATATTTACCTTCAAGCTTGCACGTTTAAGTTTATGCCTTGCATATTTAAATTCAAGTCATCACTTTACTTTGTAAGCAAGATTAAAAATGAAAAGTATGAGCACGTTTAGTTTATGTCGTAACTTAAGAACCTAGAGCTCAAAGACTTGCCCATTTCATTCCAAGATAAAGTTAAATGTGAATGTATTCCTTGAATGCATAATTTCGGCTAAGTAGTGATGATGGACTTGCGATGAGTTTTCATCTAGCTACAAGGACCAATAGTCTATGTTCTAAGTTTTCCTTAAAACTTTACAACCCTTTTCAAGGTTATGTTGTCATGAGATATGACTTTATTCTCTTTTAGGAGATGAAATATATTTTGGTCATTGACCTAAGGCTTCTCTTAGCCTCTTGATGAATTAAAGTGATTTGCAAAGAGTTTTAGAAATTCTAAATTGATTCCAAGAGAAACTAGTTAACTTATGTACCTAGAAATGTCAATTTAACTCTCCCATTTAAGTTAAATGTTTTCGGTTCTGATGTGATGAGTGTGATGCTGTATGATGATGTTTTGATGTGTTGGAATGTGTGAAAATATCATGTGATGATGTAGAAGTGATCCTATGCATGATAGGTAAAAAACTAGCTAACTAGAAATACCGTAAAGCTAGAATTTAACATAGTTTTGACCCATTTGTTTATGAAACTAATCCAAACTGTTTTAATGGGAACATAATCAGATTTAGATTGTTTAGACATGAAAAACTTGGTATCATTTGAGTTAGAATTGAATTCTAGTACCTATAGGGAAACTAGTAACTAGAAAACCGTAAAAGTGCAAGTTTAGAACTCTTAGAACGTTTACTTTTCTGGATTCTGTCCAGCACCCTTACAACATGATAAATGTGATTAATAATTAGTCCTTAAGCATAGGAATGCCTCATAATTGATTTAGATTTAATATATAGTGCCTTAGTAGCAGAGCAGAAAGGGTCTAAAGCGTAAGTTCTAGAACCAGTAAATACAAGTTAGAGATTCTGCCCTATGCTTTTCAGATTTAAGTATGAACATGAGGATTGGGAATGATGATTAAATATGAACCCTTAGGTGCATAAAGATATGAGTGACGGATGTAGAGAACTATATCTCAAGATTAAGACCCGTAAGGGTCAAAGCATAAGCTACCGTAAGGGTAAGCGTTTGGATGTTTTATGATGATGCATGAAGTATGCTAATGATGATGATGTTATTCATATGAGGAATTTATGAGGTTATATGTTTATGTGGCATAAAGCAAATTTGGAAGGAAATTCGGTGTAATGACCAGTTGTCACTTGAATTTTCGACAAATTTGGGGACTTAAAGAGATTTTGAAAATTAAGGTACTAATATGGGTTCTAGGATGACACCGGTTCGGCCGAGCACCTCCATAGAACTCATGTGACATCGGTACCATTTTACACTCTTAGGTGACACCGGTTCGGCCGAGCACCCCTAAGAGTTTTGCCCTAACCCGTACTCGGATAGTCGGGATTTATGATTTATGATACGCTTATCGTTAAGTGGTAAGTAAGAACTAGTGACGACTAGTTAAGGTATGAGCTCATAACCTAGATGTATGACACGTTGGGGGTGACACCGGTTCGGCCGAGCACCCCCAGTTCGATTGTCCTTTAGGGTGGCCCATGAGGAAGAGAAGTTTCATGATTATGATTATGTCACTAAGTTTTGTCCCATATGAATGTTACTATTGCCACTTTATGCCACCAAGAATGATGATGCTTGATGCTATGTTTTATGTATGTGCATTAGGTAGTGCCATGCATACATTTTCTATTATGTTGCATTCATGACATTAAGATCATCCTAAAATGAATGGACCTTGGCTAAAATATATTTTAAAGTTTAAAATGAACTTAATACATGCTCAGTCATTTTGTATAAATAAACCCAAGGTTCCTGAGGACGTAGATGATGATACCTAGGTAGTAGGAGGCCCTACTGAGATTCTTTAGCAAGATTCTCACTCCCTCTACCTCTTTCTTTCTGTCACGTCTTCAGATGGCGACGTTCGTGGTGTTCGTGGACACGCCGACATGGGAGGTGCACCATGACCCGAACCACGGGTCATTCCATTTTGTGGGTCGATGCACGGTTAGAGTATTCATGTTCATGGGTCGACCCTTCACTCCCCCTGTACATTCCCATCGTTTCTCCCCTGTCTCACCTTTTGGCGATGACCTGGTGTTTGAGCGCGCACGTCCCCTAGAGGAGAGGCTTCGCCGTACCCCATCATCCACGTCCGCCGCTCGAGACTACCCCCAGTATGTGCCCCGTTGCCCATCGTCTTTTTCGGAGACGGATCCTTCCGAGGATTCGGCAACCCAGGCACCCTCCGAGGGATCTTCCCCCACCATACCCATGGACCTTGGGGAGGGTAGTGAGCCTTCCGTGACTCAGCCGAGGCTTGCACGACGACCGGAGATGAGGCCACGCCGTGGAGGTCACTTCCGAGCCCCGTCCCGTCTATTCACGCCGGAGGAGCTTGCTCAGTTTCCTAGTTACTTGCCATGCTCGAGGGATAGTCGCCAGTAGGAGGCTGTAGATGGCCGAGATAGAGCACACACCACTTAGATGGGGATAAACCTTCTTTTGTTTAGAGGTTATCCCATTAGATGCACTTGGGTAGGGGAGTAGATTATGTTCATGTTTTATGTTGTATTTTCTTTTATGCATTTCCCTTGTACTAAATTAAGTCCCACACTTATAAGTGGGCAAGTTATATATATATATATATATATAAGATGATATTCAGTGATGTTCATGCTGTGCCTTATGTTATGATGTTGTGAGACATTTGTTTTACTATACATGGTTTACCGCTTATCGCATCACGCGGCTCTCACTTTTATTTCAAAAAAAATTACTCGTATTTTCCGCTAAGTAATTCAAAGTTAAATGAGAACTATGAAGTAACAGACTAATGATTAACCTAAATATGTTCTAGAGTATTGGGTTAAAAATTAGGATGTTACACGTTGCAAATCGAGGGGCTTCTCTACGAATGCTTCTAGCAGGTAGGGCAATAGGGTTTTTCTCAAATTAGTTAAAGAATGTTTCTCCCTTTTTATTAGAAAAAGGGGTGAAAATAACAAATGTATTTAAAATTTAACTCTTAGTACTAAAAAAAAAATCCTAATTTGTCAACAAAACTAGATTAAGTTCCTTGCCACATTTCAAATAATTTACAAAGTATTTTTTTAAGTAAATTGTTTCTTTTTTAATGATATAAGTTTTAAGATATTATAAATTTGTAAGTAACCAAAATAATATGTAAAATATTCATAATTTGATCATTTAAGTATTTTAGTAGTTTATTAAATACTAATCATTGATAATATTAGTAAATTTAATTTTTTATATGAAAATTATATAGGGATTGAGCCTTACAATTACAAACTTTGAATCAGAACCCCAAGCCGCAACACCAAGGGAGGGTTTTCACCCTCAATGCGGATAAAGTGGAAAGGTCCAATGACCTCATTGAAGGTACATGCGAAATAAATGGCAAACCTTTAACTGTACTTTATGACTCTGGCGCTACACATTTTTTCATTTCATATGCTAGTGTCGAGTCTCTAAACTTAAAGACTTCCAAACTTCCTTTTGATCTTATTGTTTCTACCCCTACAAATCACCTTGTAAATATTTGTTTTTGTTGTTTAAATTGCCATCTCACTGTAGGAAGTAGATCCTTTGTCATAGATTTAATTTGCTTACCCAGGAAAGGTATAGGTGTAGTCCTTGGCATGGATTGGCTTCACGCCAACCGTGTATTGTTAGATTGTAACACCAAAACAGTTGTCTTTCCTTCCCCCCTAGCGAAACTAGTCAAACCTTGAAACTCTACCTTAATGCCGTAGAGGTCAACTGTAGTGGGCAAAAGACTAAGGGATATGTTCTCCTAGCCGCTAACGAGATAGACTTTGAGCAGAACCTAGAAAATATACCGGTAGTAAGAGACTATCCCATGGTATTTTCGGAAGAGATACCCGAGTTTCCCCCCAAGAGAGAAGTGGAGTTCTCCATCGAGTTGCTTCCTGGAGTGGGACCAATTTCTACCGCCCCCTATAGGATGTCACCCTTGGAGTTAGCCGAGTTGAAAACCCAACTTGAGGAGCTTTTGGGAAAGAGTTTCATTAGACCTAGTGCCTCACCTTGGGGAGCCCCAGTTCTATTTGTCAAGAAAAAGGACGGAAGCATGAGGTTATGCATAGATTATAGGCAATTGAATCATGTAACAGTGAAAAACAAGTAATTTTTGCCTAAGATTGATGATCTTATGGACCAATTGAGAGGAGCGGTAGTATTTTCCAAGATCGATCTAAGGTCAGGATACCACCAAATTAGGGTGAGAGACCAAGATATACCAAAGACCGCCTTTAGAACTCGGTATAGACACTTTGAGTTCACAGTGATGTCTTTCGGGTTGACAAATACTCCTACAGTATTTATGGATTACATGAATAGGATCTTTAGACCCTATTTAGATCAGTTCGTGGTCGTTTTCATAGATGATATACTCATCTATTCGAAGACCTACGAGGAGCATGAGCGTCATTTGAGGATAGTTTTGGAGATTTTGAAGGAGAAAAAACTGTATGCAAAACTCTCTAAGTGTGAATTTTGGTTGGAGGAGGTTAAGTTTTTAGGACACGTTGTGTTAAAAGGAGGTATAGCCGTTGATCTTAGTAAGGTAGAAGCCGTAATGAATTGGAATAGACCAACCACCGTAATGGAAATACAGAGCTTTTTGGGTTTAGCAGGCTATTACCGTAGGTTTATCAAAGGATTCTCCCAAATTTCCCTACCCCTGACCAAGCTAACTAGGAAGAATGCACCATTCATGTAGAGTCCCGAGTGTGAGAAGAGTTTCCAAGAGCTTAAGGAGAAGCTAACCACAACCCCAGTTTTGGTTCTACCTAGCCCCGATGTACCCTTCTAGGTATATTGCGATGCCTCGAGTAAAGGTTTAGGCTGTGTGTTGATGCAAAATAGGCAAGTGGTAGCCTATGTGTCAAGGCAACTCAAGCCGCACAAAGCAAACTACCCCACCCATGACTTAGAATTAGCAGCCGTAGTGTTCGCCTTGAAGATGTGGAGACACCATTTATATGGTGTAAGGTTCGAAGTTTTCTCCGATCACAAGAGTCTCAAGTATCTGTTCGATCAAAAGGAGCTAAACATGAGGCAGAGGAGGTGGATGGAGTTCCTCAAAGACTATGACTTCGGTTTAAGTTACCACCCCGGCAAGGCTAATGTAGTCGCCGACGCCTTGAGCCGAAAGTCATTGCACCTATCTCACATGATGGTCAAGGAAGTTGAGCTCATAGAGAAGTTTAGATATATGAATTTGGGGATGTCTGTAACGCCCCGATTTTCTGTCTGAGTGGAAAATGACCAAAATGCCCCTGAGGTCATTTTCGGCCCAGAATTCGAGGATGGCCGACCCGGCAGTCCTCGAAGGGCCAACTCAATGTTGAAGGGGATTGAATGACCCTTGAGTGGTTCCGAAGGCGAAAGTCTCATTTTCTGCAGTTTCTGGTCAAAATGACCAAAATATCCCTATAGCGTTTTTACGCGGGTAAAGGGGCCGTTTGAGCCCGAGACTTTCCCCAGAGGTTTAAAACAATGTTTTTACATGTTTGAAAGCATCTGTTTGAGTCCCGGTGGTCCCGGGCAGTTTTAGTGCAAAATTACGATTTTGCCCCTAGAATAGTATTTTTGAACTTAATGATGTAATTAAGCAAACCTAAGCAATATTAGGCTCTAATCAAAAATTAATTAATTTTCATAATTAATCTAGAGTCAAAATAAATTATTAAAATTAATTAAAACCTAAGATTGCTTAAATTAGATTTAAATCTCCTTTCTAAAACTCAAGATTTCACTCTTGGAATCTTAAATAGTATTTTCTCTCTCCAATTCCTTAAATCAAGGAATTGTGTCTAGAATTGTTTATACACTAAAATGAGTTTATAACTCACTAATGATGCAAGACCACTCCTTAAATATGTTTTGACAACCTTGATTACCCATTTCTTCACCTAAACACTTTCTTACAAATTCCTAATCTTAATCCTAATGAAAGATACACCTAAACACAACTCTAAACCACAATTAAAATGCAAGAAAACCCTCCCCCATGGCTGATGCACCTTCGGCCATCTCTCTCCCATTTGCATCACATGTTGATTTGTTTCTCACTCAAAGAACCATGCTTGAGCCATACCTTGAACCATACCGAGCCATACCTTGAACTATACCCTAAACCTTGAACCATGCCTCACCATGCCTCAAGATCACAACATCTCACCTCATGGAACTCATGGGGCTGCTCCTCATGGCCGAAACCCCCTCCTCCTCCTTGCACGTTGCATGTGTTTCATTTCTCTATAAATAGCATGCTTGGGTGAACTTGCATCATTTTGGGTTAATTTACTAAGTGTAAGTTTTCAAAGAGCACTTCAAAGTTTCCTTTTTCTCTCAAGTTCAAGTCTTCAAGTTCTTCAAGTTCTTCATCCTCTTCTCTCATCCCAACCTTCAAATCACTTGGTATGGATTTTCTTTCAAGTATTTTCTTTATTTAAGTTCCATCTCTAGTTATGTGTTTATGGTTTCTCTTGAGTCTTTTTAGAACTTCTCTCCCTCTCCTTTTTCTTTATCATTGCGGCCATGGGCCTTTGAGGACAAGGGAATGAGAGCTTGATGATGAGGTTTCATGGTGGTGATGTCCATCACTTGAACAATCTCTAAAGCTTGATCTTTGTTCTTAAGTTAAAGATGTTTTCTTTTGTTCTTTCTTCTTGAACCTTGAATCTTTAACTTTGGTGATGTTTTAAAATGGTTACATGAACTCAATGATGAGGACTCATGATGTTGGTGTTAATGCATCATCAAGATCATGGTCTCTAGAGTTTCAAATATTTCTTTTTCTTCTTAAAAGTTTCGGTTCCTTTTCCTTTTCTTTCTTCAAGTTTTCGGCCATGTTGGCCAATGAGATTCTCGATGGCTTGATGATGAGAGCTTCTAGATGATGACTATGTGCTCATCACAATGAGGTATCTAGAGCTTGAGTTTTAATAAAAATGTTATGTATGACCACATTTCAAGAAAAGAAACTTTGTGTTTTAAGGAACCCTTGAGGTTCACTCATGTCTTTACTTTATCTTGTCATGATAAGTTTAGGTTGAGGTTTAAGTTCCTTCAAAAGTCTTGTACGAGCACTAATAAGAAATAAATGGACTAGCATTCATATTTAAATTCAAGCTTATGCATTACATATTTACTTTGAGCTTTGCATTCATATTTAATTTCCAAGCCATCACTTAAAGTTAAAGGATAAAGAATGGATTGCATCTCATATTTACATTCTTGTCTAGCATATTTACTCTTCATCACTAAAGAACATAAAGATTTAAAATGAGAGCTTGCACTATCACTTAACTAAATCTCAAAGCCTTTCTATTTCAGCCTTAAAGTCGATTGTTGCTGGGCCTAGAGCACTAAAATAAAGAAATGAACTTGCATATTTATATTTCAAGTCTCGCATATTTATTTCAAGCCTTGCATATTTATATTCAAGTCTTGCATATTTACTTTAAGTTCTCACTTTACTTTGTAATGAAGAATAAAAATGAAGTGCATAGCATGTTTAAATTATGTCGTCACCTAAAGACCTTAGAGCTCAAAGACTTGCCCATTTTATCTCAAGTTAAAGTCTAATGTGGAGGCATCCTTTGAATGCATAATTTCGGCCATGTAGTGATGATGAACTTGGAAAGAGATTCATCTAGCTACAAGGGCCAACAATCTAAGTTTTAAGATTCTCTGTAAAGCCTCATGAATTATATGAGATTAAAACCAACAAGATTCATGAACTTAGTACTCTTTTAAAAAGGGGTTTAAGTGGTCACTGACCTAAGGATGTTTTAGTCTCTTTTACAAAATAAAATGGTTTGCAAAAGAGTCTTAGAAGTCCTAAAAATGATTCCAAGAGAAACTAGCAACTTATGTGTTTTAAAAATATCAAGTTATGCATCTTTTTGGGACTTAATGTTCGGTTCTTCCATGATGAGTTTGCTGCTGTATGATGATGTTTTGATGTGTTAGAATGTGTGAAAATTATGTATGATGAGGTAGGAGCATTTCTATGCATGATAGGAAAGAAACTAGCTTTATAGAAAAATCGTAAAGTCAAGATTTAGCATAGTTTTAATCCATTTATTTTTGGACACTGCCCAAACTATTTCAATGGGAATAGAATCAGATTAGGATTGTTTAATCATGAAAAATTTGGTTACAATTGAAGTAGGATTGAATTTTAGCACCTATAGAGAAACTAGTAACTAGAAAACCGTAAAACCGCAATTCTAGAATGCTTAGAACATTTAATTTTTAGAATCTGTCCAGAAACCTTATAATGTAGAGAACATGGCTTATAATTAGTTCTTAGGCATAGAAATGCCTCATAATTGGATAAGGTCGAACTTAGAGCGCCTTAGGCGAAGACAGAACTAAGAAAGGGTCTAAAATGTAAGTTCTAGAACCCCACAATTATAAGTTTATAATGCTGCCCCTAAGGAATGATGTTGTTCAGATTTAATAGAGAGCATAAATAATAACGAGATCTATTAGAAGAGAACCCTTAGGTGCATAAAAGGTTGATAGAAGATGATAGGCTAATTACATCACAAGTTTAAGGCCTGTAAGAGTCAAAGCATAAGATACCGTAGGACCAAGAGCATAATGAATTTTTAATGTTGCTTGTGAACGCATGAGAATAATTATGTGTATGCATGAAAATTATAATGGAGGATGCATGTTTGAATGACTTATGTGGCATAAAGAAGAATTTGGAAGAAATTCGTCATCTTTGTGATTATCTTTGCCGAATTTCTGACAAATTCGGGGACTCAGAAAGTTTTTGAAAACCTATGAGATTTTTTATGAGGTACTAAGATGAGTTCTCGAATGACACCGGTTCAGCCGAGCACCTCTAGAGAACTCATGTGACATCGATACCAAGATGAATTCTTGGGTGACACCGATTTGGCCGAGCACCCCCAAGAAATGCCCCCTAGCCCGTACTGGATAAGTCGGGATTATGTTTATGATTATGTTACGCTTATCAAGATTGATAAGTAAGAACTAGTGATGACTAGTTAAGGTATGAGCTCATAACCTAGAGATATGACACGTTCTGGGTGACACTGGTTCGGCCGAGCACCCCCAGAGCGATTGTCTTTTAGGGTGGCCTATGAGGAAGTAAAGTATGATGTTTATGTCACAAAGTTTCCCATATGAGAATTTAATTTCCACTTTATGCCACTATTACGATGTTCTTAAAGTTATGATGATTATTCTTGCATTAAGTAGAGCCATGCATACATTCTTTAATATGTTGCATCCATGTCATTAAGAATCATGCTAAAATGAACGGACCTTGGTTAATCATGTTTTAAAACCTAAAAATAGACTTAATGCATGCTCACTTATTTTGTATACTAAACCCAAGGTTCCTGAGGACATAGATGATGACACCTAGGTAGTAGGAGGCCCTACTGAGATTCTTTAGCAAGATTCTCACTCCCTCTATCTCTTCCTTTACATCATGTCTTCAAATGGCGACGTTCATGATTTTTGTGGACACCCCAACGTGGGAGGTGCATCATGATCCGGACCACGGGTCATACCATTTTGTAGGTCGCTGCATCGTTCGCGTATTTATGTTCGTTGGATGGCCCTTTAGTCACCCCGTACATAGTCATTGATTCTCTCCTGTCTCACCCTTTGGCGACGACCTCGTATTTGAGCGCGCACGCCCTCGAAAGGAGCGGATCTGCCGCACCTCATCGGCGACCTGGTCCGGACTACCACGATATGTGCCCCGCTCGCCTTCATCATTCTCCGAGACGGACCCTTCGAAGGACTCTGCCACTCAGGTACCTTCCGAGGGATCCTCCCCTACCGTGCCGATGGATGTTGGGGAGGATAGTGAGGCTTCTGTCGCTCAGCCGGTACGTGGAGGATGGGTGAGGATGATTCCCCGCCGTGGAGCTCACGCCCGACCAATGCAGCGCATAGCCACTCCGACCGAGATAGCCCAGTGGATCGGGTACATCCCTCCTTTCCAGAGAGGCCCGCAGTAGGAGACGACCGTCGCGTTCTGGTGCTCGAGCTTTGACTAGGCCTGTATAGCCTCCTTTTGTCTTAAGGCTATCTATTTGTAGGCGCACTAGAGTTAGGAGAGTTTCTGCTATTACCTTTGTTGTACTTTCATTTTCCGTGTATTTCCATTCCAGATGTATCAAACTCAGTCCCACTCTACATAAGTGGGCATATCATATTATATATAAATATGTAGTTCAGTGTCACTGTGATGTGCCTCTACTTGCTTTAGGTTATGTTGAGATGTTTGCTTTATTTCCATCCATGCTTTATTGCTCATCGTGTCGCACGGCTCTCACTTTGCTTTTATAATTCAAAAAAAAATTTACTAGTTTTTCCGCTAAGTATTTTAAAGTAATAAGGAAGCTATGACGTAACAAACTAATGATTAACCTAATTATGTTCTAGAGTATTGGGTTAAAAATTAGGATGTTACAATGTCTGTGACCAATGAGGGTATGAAGATGTGCTATCTTACCGTAACAAGTGGGTTTAAACAAAGAGTCATGCTAGCATAAAGGAAAAATGAGGAATTTAGGGAAATTATAGAGGCGGTTAAGGCGGGAAAACTCAAAGGATTCGAACAAGGTTCTGATTGGGTATGGAGGTTTGAAGGAAGGATCTGTGTGCCACAAGATGGTGACCTTCGAGAGAAGATCTTGGAGGAGGCCCATAAAAGCCATTTCACCATCCATCCTGGTGTTACTAAGATGTACCAAGATTTAAAAAGGATGTTCTGGTGCCCCAGATTGAAGAAGGATGTGGTCGCCTGGGTTAGTAAGTGCTTGGTGTGTCAAAAGGTGAAGATCGAGAACCAAAAGCCATCAGGTTTCCTGCAACCTCTGTCAATCCCCGAATGGAAGTGGGAGTGCATATCGATGGATTTTGTGACAGGATTGCCTAAGACCCAAGCTGGCCATGACGCCATATGGGTGATAGAGGATCGACTAAACAAGTCGGCTCACTTTCTGCCTATTAGAGTGACATACTCTTTGGACAAATTGGCTCAGCTATACATCCAAGAGATCGTGAGATTACATGGAGTACCGTCGACGATAATCTCAGATAGAGATCCGCGGTTTGTGTCACGTTTTTGGGGAGTCTTTCAAAAGGCATTTGGTTCGAAGTTGTGTTTGAGCATGACTTACCACTCACAAACAGACGGACAATCAGAAAGAACGATCCAAACCTTGGAGGACATGTTGAGAGCCTGTGTTCTGGATCAAAAGGGAAGTTGGGACAAGTACCTGCCACTAATCGAGTTTGCATATAACAACAGTTATCATGCAAGCATCGGTGTGGCACCCTACGAAGCCCTATATGGAAGAAAATGTCAATCCCCTCTATGCTGGTATGAGCCCGAAGAACAGAGCATGCTAGGACCTGATGTAGTGAAGGAAACAACAGAGAAGATCAAAAGAATCCGGGATAGGATGCTTACAGCTCAAAGTAGACAGAAAAGCTATGCGGATAAGCGGCGTAAGCCGTTGGAATTCAACAAGGGAGAACATGTGTTCCTTAGGATCACCCCCACTACAGGCATAGGAAGAGCCATGAAAGTTAAAAAGTTGAGCCCCCGATTCCTTGGTCCTTTTGAGATCCTTCAGAAAGTAGGGCCAGTAGCCTACAAAATAGCCCTACCCCCCAACCTTTCCAATCTCCACAACGTCTTTCACGTCTCCCAGTTAAGAAAATATGAGTCCGACCCTAGCCATGTCCTAGAGTCAGAGCATGTACAGTTAAGGGAGGACCTAACTTTTAATCTGCCACCAACGAGGATCGTGGATCGCGGAGTCAAGCAGTTGAGGAACAAGTCTGTTCCTTTGGTGAAAGTGGCATGGGGACGGGACAAGACCGAAGAATTCACGTGGGAATTAGAATCGGAGATGAAGAACAAGTATCCAAAGCTCTTCTAAGGTATGAATTTCGAGGACGAAATTCTTTTTAAGGAGGGGAGTAATGTAACGCCCCGATTTTTTGTTTGAGTGAAAAATGACCAAAATACCCTTGAGGTCATTTTTGGCCCGGAATTCGAGGATGGCCGACCTGGCAGTCCTCGAAGGGCCAACTCAATGTTTGATGGGGATTGAATGACCCTTGAGTGGTTTCAGAGGCGAAAGTCTCATTTTCTGCAGTTTCAGATCAAAATGACCAAAATACCCCTATAGTGTTTTTACGGGGGTAAAGGAGCCGTTTGAGCCCGAAACTTTCCCCAGAGGTTTAAAACAATATTTTTACATGTTTCAAGAATCTGTTTGAGTCTCGGTGGTCCCGGGCAGTTGTAGTGCAAAATTACGATTTTGCCCCTAGAATAGTGTTTTTGAGCTTAATGATGTAATTAAGCAAACCTAAGCAATATTAGGCTCTAATCGAAGATTAATTAATTTCCATAATTAATCTAGAGTCAAAATAAATTATTAAAATTAATTAGAACCTAAAATTGCTTAGATTAGATTTAAATCTCCTATCTAAACTTAAGATTTCACTCTTGGAATCTTGAATAGTGTTTTCTCTCTCCAATTCCTTAAATCAAGGAATTCGGTCTAGAATTATTTATGCACTAAAATGAGTTTATAACTCACTAATGATGCAAGACTACTCCTTAAATATGTTTTGACAACCTTGATTACCCATTTCCTCACCTAAACACTTTCTTACAAATTCCTAATCTTAATCCTAATGAAAGATACACCTAAACACAACTCTAAACCACAATTAAAATGCAAGAAAACCTTCCCCATGGCTAATGCACTTTTGGCCCTCTCTCCCTCAATTACATCACATGTTGATTTGTTTCTCACTCAAAGAACCATGCTTGAGCTATACCTTGAACCATACCTCACCATACTTTGAACCATACCTCACCATGCCTCAAGGTCACAACATCTCGCCTCATGGAACTCATGGGGCTGCTCATTGTGGCCGAAACCTTCCCTCCCTCCTTGCACCTTGCATTTGTATCATTTCTCTATAAATAGCATGCTTGGGTGAACTTGCATCATTTTGGGTTCACTTGCTAAGTGTAAGTTTTCAAAGAGCACTTCAAAGTTTCCTTTTCTCTCAAGTTCAAGTGTTCAAGTTCTTCATCCTCTTCTCTCATCCCAACCTTCAATCACTTGGTAGGGATTTTCTTTCAAGTATTTTCTTTATTTAAGTTCCATCTCTAGTTATGTGTTTATGGTTTCTCTTGAGTCTTTTTAGAACTTCTCTCCCTTTCCTTTTTCTTTATCATTTTGGCCATGGGCCATTGAGAGCAAAGGAATGAGAGCTTGATGATGAGGTTCCATGATGATGATGTTCATCACTTGAACAATCTCTAAAGCTTGATCTTTGTTCTTAAGCCAAAGATGTTTTTAGTTTTTCTTCTTGAACCTTGAAACCTTTCACTTGATGATGTTTTAAAATGGTTACATGAACTCAATGATGAGGACTCATGATGTTAGTGTTAATGCATTATCAAGATCATGGTCTTTAGAGTTTCAAATATTTCATTTTCTTCTTAAAAGTTTCGGTTCCTTTCCTTTTCTTTCTTCACATTTTCGACCATGTTGGCCAATAAGGTTCACAATGGCTTGATGATGAGAGCTTCTAGATGATGACTATGTGTTCATCACAATCAAGCCTCTAGAGCTTGAGTTTTAATAAAAATGCTATTTATAACCTCATTTCAAGAAAAGAAACTTGTGTTCTAATGAACCTTTGAGGTTCACTCTTGTCTTTACTTTATCTTGTCATGATAAGTTTGGGTTGAGATTTAAGTTCCTTTAAAGTCTTGTATGAGCTCTAATAAGAAATAAAATGGACTAGCATTCATATTTAAATTCAAGCTTATGCATTACATATTTACTTTGAGCTTTGCATTCATATTTATATTCCAAGTCATCACTTAAAGTTAAAGGATAAAGAATGGAGTGCACCTCATATTTACATTCTTGTCTAGCATATTTACTTTTCATCATTAAAGAACATAAAGATTTAATATGAGAGCTTGCACTATCACCTAACTAAATCTCAAAGCCTTTCTATTTCGGCCTTAAAGTCAATTGTTGCTAGGCCTAGAGCACTAAAATAAAGAAATGAACTTGCATATTTATATTTCAAGTCTTGCATATTTATTTCAAGCCTTGCATATTTATATTTCAAGTCTCACATATTTATTTCAAGCCTTGCATATTTATATTCAAGTCTTGCATATTATGTTATAGAAGTGTTCCTACCTCCTCATACATAATTTTCACACATTCTAACACATCAAAACATCATCACACAGTAGCAAACTCATCATGGCAGAACCGAAACATCAAGTCCCAAAAAGATGCATAACTTGATATTTCTAAAGCATATAAGTTGCTAGTTTCTCTTGGAACCATTTTTAGGACTTCTAAAACTCTTTTGCAAACCATTTTATTTTGTCAAAGAGGCAAAAACACCCTTAGGTTAGTAACCAACCTGATTCCTCCTTAAAAGAGGATTAAATTCATAAATCTTGTTGGTCTTAACTTCATAAAATTCACGAGGCTTAAGGAAAATCTTAAAACTTAGATTGTTGGCCCTTGTAGCTAGATGAAACTCATTCCAAGTTCATCATCACTACATGATCGAAATTATGCATTCAAAGAATGCTTCCATATTAGACTTTAACTTGAGATAAAATGGGCATGTCTTTGAGCTCTAAGGTCGTTAAGTGATGACATAATTTAAACATGCTATACACTTCATTCTTATTCTTCATTACAAAGTAAAGTGAGAGCTTAAAGTAAATGTGCAAGACTTGAAATATAGATATGCAAGGCTTGAAATAAATATGCAAGACTTGAAATATAAATATGCAAGGCTTGAAATAAATATGCAAGTTCATTTCTTTATTTTACTGCTCTAGGCCCAGCAACAATCGACTTTAAGGCCGAAATAGAAAGGCTTTGAGATTTAGTTAGGTGATAGTACAAGCTCTCATTTTAAATCTTTATGTTCTTTAGTGATGAAAAGTAAATATGCTAGACAATAATGTAAATATGAGGTGCACTCCATTTTTTATCCTTTAACTTTAAGTGATGGCTTGGAAAATAAATATGAATGCAAAGCTCAAAGTAAATATGTAATGCATAAGCTTGAATTTAAATATGAATGCTAGTCCATTTTATTTCTTATTAGAGCTCATACAAGACTTTAAAGGAACTTAAACCTCAACCCAAACTTATCATGACAAGATAAAGTAAAGACAAGAGTGAACCTCAAGGGTAAGTTTCTTTTCTTGAAATGAGGTCATAAATAACATTTTTATTAAAACTCAAGCTCTAGAGGCCTGATTGTGATGAACACATAGTCATCATCTAGAAGCTCTCATCATTAAGCCATTATGAATCTCATTGGCCAACATGGTCGAAAATTTGGAGAAAGAAAAGGAAAAGGAACCGAAACTTTTTAAGAAGAAAAGGAAACATTTGAAACTCTAGAGACCATGATCTTGATGATGCATTAACACCAACATCATGAGTCCTCATCATTGAGTTCATGTAACCATTTTGAAACATCATCAAAGTTAAAGATTTCAAGGTTCAAGAAGAAAGAACTAAAAACATCTTTAATTTAAGAACAAAGATCAAGCTTTAGAGATTGTTCAAGTGATGGATATCATCATCATGAAACCTCATCATCAAGCTCTCATTCCCTTGTCCTCAAAGGCCCATGGCCGAAAATGAAGAAGAAAAAGGAGAGGGAAAGAAGTTCTAAAAAGACTCAAGAGAAACCATAAACACATAACTAGAATAAAAACTTAAATAAAGGAAATACTTGAAAGAAAATCCCTACCAAGTGATTTGAAGATTGGAATGTGAGAAGAGGATGAAGGACTTGAAGAACTTGAACACTTGAACTTGAGAGAGAAGAAAACTTTGAAGTGGTTTTTGAAAACTTACACTTAGCAAATGGACCCAAAATGATGCAAGTTCACCCAAGCATGCTATTTATAGAGAAATGAAACAAATGAAAGGTGCAAGAGGGAGAGGAAGGTTTTGGCCAACAAGAGCAGCCCCATGAGGCCCATGAGGTGAGATGTTGTGATCTTGAGGCATGGTGAGGCATGATTCAAAGTATGGTGAGATATAGCTCAAGTTATGGCTCAAGCATGGTTCTTTAAGTGAGAAACAAATCAACATGTGATGTAAATGAGAGAGAGATGCCCGAAACTTGCATCAGCCATGGGGAGGATTTCTTGCATCATTAGTGAGTTATAAACTCATTTTAGTACATAAACAATTCTAGACACAATTCCTTGATTTAAGGAATTGGAGAGAGAAAATACTATTCAAGATTCCAAGAGTGAAATCTTGAGTTTTAAAAAGAGATTTAAATCTAATCTAAGCAATTTTAGGTTCTAATTAATTTTAATAGTTTATTTTGACTCTAGATTAATTCTGAAAATTAATTAATCTTCGATTAGAGCCTAATATTGCTTAGGTTTGCTTAATTACATCATTAAGCTCAAAAACACTATTCTAGGGGCAAAATCGTAATTTTGCACTAAAACTGCCCGGGACCACCGGGACTTAAACAGACGCTTCTAAACATGTAAAAACATTGTTTTAAACTTTCGGGGAAAGTTTCGGGTTCAAACGGCACCCTTACCCGCGTAAAAATGATATAGGGGTATTTTGGTCATTTTGATCCGAAACTGCAGAAAATGAGACTTCCGCCTCCGAAACCACTCAAGGGCCATTCAATCCCCTTCAAACATTGAGTTGGCCTTTCGAGGACTGCCGGACCGGCCATTCTCGAATTCTGGGCCGAAAATTACCTCAAGGGTATTTTGGTTATTTTCCTCTCAGACAGAAAATCGGGGCGTTACACTTCTCAAGCTATATCCTGTGATCAGTAGACAACCTCTATTGTCACACACCAAGTAGTTCTTTATCAGCCTCTTCAAGCTGAACTGAGTAGTCTTGAACTAGCATCTCCAAACTAAAACCGTGACCAGTAAAAATCTATTACTGTCACATTGCAAGTAGTATTTTAACAAGCCTCTTCGAGCTATCTCACACTGATCATTACTGGATCAAGGTTATAATCGCTATAAATTTGGGTTGCCACTCAAACTAACTTACACTCAAGATTTCTTATGATATACAATGAAAGGATCTTGAAAATCTTGAATGACTTCTTTCAAAAATTCTTCTTCAGAAGAATGTATGATCAGTGAAATGTAGAAAGAAGATTTTTTACAAAGAAAATGATTTACAAATAGTGAAATCTTTTTACAAAAAGATGAAGAGAAAACTTGACAGCGTTTTTGCTCTTTTGTTCAACATAAGTTCCTTTTTTTTTGAAGAGCACTGCATCTCTATTTATAAAGGTCTTCCTTAAGACCATTGCCCTTAGTCACATCTTCTTAGAGACGTGTTGATCATCCATTTGTGTCTTGGAAAGATAATCTAGAAGAGTAGTCTTTCTTCTTATCAGTTACTTTGCAAAAGCAATTGTGAAATAAGGAGATTTCTTATGTTCGTCAGAAACTTTTTTATACTTTCTGATCTCACTACCAGATAAAACGTTGTTACCGACAGATTTTACCAATGGATTTTTACTATTACCGATGGAAAATTTCATTTTCGATGAATTTTGACCATCGGTATAAACGTCGTTGGAAATTAGTATCGAAGGAAAAAATCCGTCGGTAATGAGCTGACACAATTCGTCAACAAATTCATCATGGGTTAATAATTATCGACGAAATTTATATTATTACTGACAGATTTTTTTGTCAGTAATTTTTAATTTAATTTAAATCTTTTTAATATCCAAATTTTTTAGTTTGCCGACGGATTTTTCCATCGGTAATTTTTAATTTAATTTGCATTTTTTAATATCCGAATTTTACCCATGGAAAAATTCATTGGTAAATACTGAATTTTATATTTTTACATTTTTGTTTTATTTTACTGACGGATTTTTTAGTCAATAATTTTTAATTTTTTTGTATTTATATTACCGATGGAAAAATCCATCGGTATTTTTTTTATGTATATAAATATATTGTAATTTGATTATCACCTAATTATTTAAAAGCTTATCTTTTATAACACCAATTATAAATATATAAATATATTTAATAATAAAAAATTCTTGATAAATAAGAAATGCAATGAATTTAAGTTCAAAATATAAAATAAATGTAAATGTAAATGTAAGAAAGTCTATAAACAGAAATATAAAAAGTCAACATATAACAAATAAAGAAAATGGCTGATGCCAATGTCATCAAGTCAACATCTACAAAACCAAGGTAACTTATAAAACTATCCACAAAATTGGACTAGCTACAAATTGTACAAACAATCACAAACGGAGAAACTAACCTCCCCAGTTATACTTTCAATCACATCATCTGAAAGATTCATGCCAGATTCAGCTAGAGTGGCCACACACCATTTGTTTTACCTATACATAGAATAAAAATGGACATCAATACATATCAAACACATGTTGATACAAAAAAATTTCATATCACACAAATTCCAAGGAAACAAAGAAAAGATTGCAAATTATGTACTATGATTTTAGAACATGGTTTGAAATTCATTTATAGTTAAGTTATAGGCTGAAACTATAGTTTTTAAGAGCCAAGAGGAAGGCTAGAAAGTAGTGTGTAGTTCTTAAGTATGCATAACTTCCAAATGTTAAAGCAAAAAGATATAATGATTAGCTATTTTGACACAAGTAAAATAAATTTATAATTTAACTATGATCTAGTGGTTTTGGCCAAACATGCATAAGCAAAACATCAATAATATGGCCAAAATAAATATAATACATGTAAAATCTTCTAAGTATTGGTCATTCTTATAGGTGAGTAGCAAAAGAGAAAAATGAAATTCAAATTTGTTGCACACCAAGAAATAAATAATAGCATATAGTTGACCCCATCCTGTTTGTCTTGCATACATGTTCTTGCCAAAAGAACATAAAATAAGCTTTTGATACTAGGTGAGTAGCCAATCCATGGCATGAACAAAATGCAGAGATTTTAATAGAATATATTTAGAACTATCCAACCATGATACAAAGGGATATCCAGTAGATCAAATATGGCACACTCTGGAGTGAACTCCGTATCATTTATTCTATAATTACTATGCAATTTTTTAATTCAGAAACTTCACAATCGATTATGGATGCACATAACTACCGAATAAATACGTAGAACTGACCTCCTAAACTTTATGTTCACATCAATCCAAGTAGCAAGCCTAGGGAGCAACTTAATTGCATCAACTATATTCTGTTGTCAGTTTTCAACATAACCAGCAACATAGCATTCCTTACATTCACATTATTATTAGAATTAATTAAAAGTTCAGCAACCACCGAAAACAATTTCTGCTGAGGGACCTCATCAATGTTAGGGCTCAAATTCAACATGTTTCTCAGCAAAAGAATGTTACCTGTTAGAAAAGGAGCAAAAGATTTGGCACAACCCTCTTTTATGACTTCTAGATCATCAGAGATCACAATAGATCCATCAGCTGCAATGCCCCATTACACCTTCACCCTATGATCAAGAGGAAGCATCAACAAAAAATATCAAAGACAGAAGCAATAGTAAGCATTATTCTTCCTTTTTGTTAGCTCATTAACATCATCATTCTCCCCATACCATAACTGGAACCACCTCTAAACCAATAGATAAATTCCAATCCCCCAATCACAACCAAAAGTCACAGCAAACAATAGCAACATTCCCACCAAAAGAGAAACCAACAACACAAAGATGAAAAACTGAAAATCATACCCATCACAACCCTTACTAGAATACCATCACAGTCAACCCACTATCCTCCACCAACAAACACGACCATTTCAAACCAAAACTCCATCAACAACCACCATTTTCATAATCATCAATGCAACTGCAAATCAAAACACAGGAGGTCCCAACAATCATTAACAGAGTAGTTCTATTTCCAAACATAAACAAAAATTATAGCCAAGAATCAAACCTTCACAAACAAAAAAATAAAGGAGAGGAAAAAGGGAGCGAAGCTGCGGCTGCTATCCTCGAGCAGCATCGCCGCCTAAGTCGGTCCCTACCCTCTGTCGAGACCATGAGAAATAGCCCCCTTGTGCTGCCTCCCCCGCACAAGGGGGCTATTTCTCACCTGGAGAGAGGTGCGTGGCTCTAGAAGCCTCTGCCTTGCACTGGTGAACTGTAATGGTAAACCGCGAACCACTCGAACCACTGCGCTAAGTGTAATGCCCCAATTTTTCCCTGTGTACAAATGACCAAAATGTCCCTGAGGTCATTTCTGCCCGGGAATTGAGGAAAGCTAGTCCAGGAAAACATCCAGGGAATGCCTTAGCACTTGAAGGGGATTACTTGTGTTTTGTGTATTGTTAGAGATGAAAATATTGATTTCTGGTTTATCCACTCAAAATTACCAAAACACACTTGCGGCTAATTAACACAAAATTAATTGCCGACTGGGCTCAGACTTCACCAGGAAGTTGGTAGTATCATTTTTAAGAGATGTCTAAGACCTATTAAAGCTCGGGTGATCCTAGGAAGTTTTTTGTAAAATGACCGTTTTGCCCCAGATTAAGCATCTAATGAACTTGATCATACAATTAAAGAAGCATAAGCAATATTAGGCTATAATTAAAGATTAATTAATTTTAATAATTAATCTTGAGTTAAAATAATTAATTGAGGTTGATTAGAGCTTAAGATTGCTTAGAGAAAGCTAAATCCCTTTCTAGAATCAAATGGTCTTAAAGTAAAAAAAGGAATAGTGTACAATCCCATGATTTAAGGAAACATGTTGGCATTGGAAATTCAAATTAAATGAACTTAGTGTTTATGACCACTCATTAACCATAGTCTTGAAATACCTAAATGCATGATCATCCACCTAAACACCTAATTACCTATTCCTAACCTTTCTCCTAATTTAATCTACCTCTAATACACACTCTAACCTACATTAAAAATAAAATTTGGTTCCCAAGTCCTTCTAGATAGGCACCCATACCTCCATCATGGGCACCCATACCTCTCACCACACCCTCACATGTGTCTTTATATACAACACATGCTCAAAGAAACACACAAACTCTTATTTCTTCCCATCCACTTTTTTGGCCAAGTCTTGTGTCCAAAAAAGTGCTCTCAAATTCTCTCTTCTCTCACCTCTCAAAAACTTTCTTTTCTTCCGCCACCACTACAAGAACCACCAGCCACCACCACCTCTCATCCTTAAACCACCATCAAGAAACACAACCTTTCCATCTCTAAGCATCAAAGCTCAAGAAAATCCCTTCCTGTCTTTTCCTTCCCTTGGCTGAAATTCTTCTTACTTCAAGGAGAGGATTTTCTTCTCATTTTCTTTCACAAGGCTTAAGCTTTTCCTTGCAACAAGAAAATACCTAGGTAGGGATTTTATGTTGAGTTCTTCTTCTTTCCCTTGTTCCTTCCTTTTTTTTGATTTTGAGCTTCTTCTTCTTCTCCATTTGTTTTTGTTTTGTTGTTGTTTAATGGTTAGAAACCATGGCTTGATGACGAGGATTCTTGATGTTGGTTGAAAAGCCACCATTTGTTTGACCTCTAGAGCTTAAGGTTTTATTATTTGGTTTTAAAGAGTTCATAGTAAATGAAATATTATGATTTTGTCATTACTTGATTTTTATAAGTTCAAGACTTACCCCTTTCAAATTAAGGTTGATTGGTATTTTAGAGTTTATACTCTAAATAAGAGTCTTGAGCTTAAAACTTAAAGAAATAAAATGAAAATGTATTGGGCTTTTCTTTGATGGTTTTCTTTTGAGCTTGATGATGAGTCTAAGGAGACAAGGTTCTTGGAACCACAATAATGAGAGGCTCTACAACTCATGTCCATTTTGTAAGATTGATCAGTGTTTTAGAGTTATTGCTCTAAATAGGAGTCTTGAGCCTAGGACTTAAAGAAATAACAAATGGGAATGCATTCATATTTATATTTCAATTCTTTGCATTTCATATTTATATTTGAGCCCTGCATATCATATTTACTTCCAAGTTATCACCTTAAGCTTGAAGATAAGAAAATGAACTTGCATATCATATTTATATTTCTTGTCTAGCATATTTATATTTCAAGCCCTCACCTAAACTATGAAGATAAGAAATGAGCTTGCATTCACATATTTATATTCAAGCCTTGCATATCATATTTATGTTTCCATTGCCATCACCTTATAATATCAAGATAAAAATGAGGCTTACATTTGCACGTTTAAGTTTACGCCATCACCTAAACAATCTAGAGCTCAAGACTTACCCTTTTCAACTTACATAGGAATTTCGATTCCATGGGCATTTATCTTATTAAATATGTTTTGCCTTCAAGAAGGGTATTAGCCACTAGAAAATGGCCTTGTTGATGATGAATCTTGCTTTTTATGATGTGAAGAGAAGTTTTGAAAGATTAAGGAACATGAAAGGAGTAAAATGTGTGTTTGATTTTAAGGAAAATGTTGGGAAAATGTTTAAAAATGCTTTGGAAAGAAAGAATGATTTGAGGAATGTCAAAAATTGAGTTTTTCCTATTTTGGGGTTACTATTAATCAATTACCAGGATGGTGTAATCGATTACTAGAGTGTTTTGCATTACCCGTATATGACATTTGGCCTGTGTAATCGATTACAACCTCATGTCATCGATTACGCAAGGTTCTAGGAAACCCAGAACATATTCCTGGACTCTAGTAATCGATTACCATTCCATGTAATCAATTACTAAGATGTTCTTGAGGCTCAAAATGCATTTTCAACAATGGTAATCGATTACAAGGCTCATGTAAATGATTACCAGAACCCACAACCTTCCTATTTTAAAGATTCGAGCTATGTAATCGATTACAAGGCTCATGTAATCGATTACCAGAACCTAAAATGTGTGAAAGGGTATTTCTGCACTTGAATAACATGATTTGGTGATCTTCTATGCTTATTCTTGGATTATGAACATGATGACTTATAGTTGGATGAATATAGATATATATATATATATATATATATATATATATATATATATATCTGTGATGAATGCTTGCTTAGGTGCTTATTACTTGACGAGTTATGGTGTGGCATGATGATGCTTATTGAGATGCATGATTTACAAGTTTATAAGCATGATAAGTTGAATAATGATTTATGATTGCATTGCATCTTTAAAAAGAACATGCCATGGATAAGAGATATAAAACATGGGAAATGACCCTCTTTAAAGGTTATGAGAGGTGATCCAAGTAAGTTGCATATTCATAATAATAAAGGCAAGGAAGTAATGTGTTTCTCCCCCTCTATTACCCCATGTTAAATCTAGCAACGGCTAGTTAGATTGAGCTCATCTTAGGCGATCGTTATGTTGGTTGGTTTTGGTGATGATTATAAAAATCGCCGAGGAAGTTATGTTGATTGGTTTTTGGTGATGATGTGAAAGAGTGGAGTTGATAAAAAAGGAACTTGAGAGTTCATTCATGAGAAAGTAAAATACCATGAGTTCACCTGCCTACCTATGCATGTTACATGATGTATAAATCATTGTATTGCCCTATCATGCATTCGTTTACTTGCCACTGTTTTAGTTCTTTAGCTTAACTCATGTTTATGTGCTTAGCCTTATCTTGTGCTTGAACTTACACATTGTTGATTTATGCACTGAGGCATTGCCATGCATACATGAGATACCTATTGCATTCATGCATTAAGCTTCATGCTAAAAGATACAGGCCTCGGTTAATGGTATTTGAGAACTTAACAAATGAATTTTATTTATGCCCACTACTTTCATAATTAAACCTGAAGTTCCTGAGGATGATAATGATGACACATGTGTAGAGAGGGAAGCCCTACTAAGATTCTTGTATAAGTTTCTCACTCCCTCTATCTTTCTTTTCTATCTTCGTCTTCAGACAAGGTCGATGACGACGTCTGTGGACCACCCTAAGGTGCCGGCGTAGAAGTTGCACGATGGTCAAGATCAGAGTGGCGCAGTGAAAGTGGGGACATATTCTTTTATTTTAGTCATGAAGAGCTTAGCTACATCATAGTTATGTTTAGTTTTTTTGAATTGTTATATGCTCCACTTCTACGGGTGGGCTCAAGATATTTGATGTGGTATTATTGTAGAATACTCCTATATCACCACTACTATTAATATTGTTTGACTTGATATTTGAAGTTAATGTTATATGACGATGTGCTCAGTTTATGCTAGACTCTGTTGTGACCTGTATATATGTTATATAATTATATGCTACATCTTAAACGCGAACGACTCATAGTTTGGTTTTTCAGAAAGAAAAAAATGGGCCATATTTTCTATAGACTTATTTTCAAAGCCCAAAATTAAGTAAAATTCTAAGACAAAGGAGTAACAACTAACGATTAACCATAATACGTCCTAGGCGTATTTTGTTGAAAGTTAGGATGTTACACTAAACCACAACTAGGAACCTCCGCCTTTGCCTTCTACTCGGTCGCAAGCCACCAAGCTCAAAGCCATCACCGATCGGCCTTCACCTGGCTGCGCCGTGCCCACTGCCACCACAAGCTTCGCGAATTGGCCTCTTCTGAAGCCACCTCTGGAGTTACCGCGACCTTAACCCAAGGACTCCTATCTCTTTTCTTCGCAAGCACTGCCTAGCCATCGCGCCTCCTCGCATGGTGCCACGGATCCACTGGACCTAGCCCACCTGCTTTCCCCTTTTCTCTCGTTCTTTATCTCTCTTTCCCTCTCACTCCCTTACTCTCTGTCTCTCTCTCCCTCAATCTCATTCTCACTTTTCTGAGTAAGCCTGAGTGGGTGTGTGTGCATGTATGAGATGGAGAGAGAGAAAGTCCATATCAGTTCTTTAAACAAGATTACCGATAAATTTTTGAATTTCAGACGGAATAAATCCACCAGTAATCTGAAAAAAGGCACTTTTCTTTTCTTTTTTCCCAAAAATGTCTTTTAACCTTTACCGACGAATTTTTCCGCTAGTAATTATTTTCTGTGAAAAAAATTTAATTTTTCCATCGATAATTATTTTCAAAAAAAAATTTAGCGAAATTAATTTTACCGATGAAAAAATCTGTTGGTAAATTTGCCTTCAAAATAAAAAAATTTAATAAAAGTTACCGACAGATTTTTTCATCAGTCAATTTAATTTCATAAATTTTTTTTTTCTTAAAAAAATTTCTAATGAAAAAATCCGTCAATAAATTTGACTTCGAAATAAAAAAATTTAATAAAAGTTACTGGCGGAAAATCCATCGGTAAAATTAATTTCAACTTTAAAATTAATTCATAATATTTTCCAGTGGAAAAATCCGTTAGTAATTAGCACTCCATATTCATTTCTTGTCGGCGCCAAATTTACTGATGGAAAATGACTGAAACCCAAAAAAAAAAAATTTCTCCAAATTTCTCATTTTCCGTCGGTAAATCCATCAATAAAACTGCATCGGTAACTCATGTTTTTCTTGTAGTGTCTTATGGTTTCTAAACATATTTCTTCTAGAACATTTGGATAGTTGACTTTTGAAGGCAACAGAGATGATTTATCGGTTCTGACATCAGGATTTGACTTTTTCAAAAGCAAATTTGAATTTGAAATTCAAATTTTCCTTCTTTCCATGTAATGTAGATTTCACTGTTTTGATACGAGAGCATTCTGAACCATGTTATCATTTCCTTGGTGAATGATGAGACTTCAGTACTTTAATCATTGTTAGATTATGATACAGATGTTATAAAAGAGATGATTGAAGGTGGTGTAACATCTGATCTTCAGAGAATACTTGAATCCTTCATGTAAAAATACTTTCTGATATCCAGTGTTACTTTTTGAAGTCTTAAAAAAGCTCAATTTCTTAAAGCACTAAAGTCTTTTTCAATCGTTTAGCCTTTAATGCTTAGATAAGGATATAATTTCACTTCTATAATAGTTCAGATCTCATAGCATGAGACAAACATGCTTACATATGCATAGTGAAATGTATATTCTCATATGTATTAACCTTACACTTGCTAAATGATAGAACCTGTTGAAATCTTACAAGAAACTCAGGTAGAAATACCAATCATTCTTCATAGCATTCTTGTTGAATTGGCTTTGTTGTTATTCAAAATATATTAGTGCAATTGATAGGATTGTGGAGCTAACGGTAGGTACATAGCTTTGGAGTTCAACTGAACTCTGGCTTTATGTTGCTTTGTCCCCCTACTTCTAGAGACTTCTCTGGAGGTTGAAGGTGCTTCATCATTTCTAGGAACTTCTTCCGTCGGAATATAATCTCCTTTCTGTATGATCTGCCACAAGTCAAGACTTGTGTATTTTATGAATAGCTCCGTACAATCTCTCCAATATGCATAGTCCCCACCATCTAAGAATGGTGCTCTATTTATGAAGTGCCTTTTGATGTTTTGTTCCATTTTTCCTAAGGACCTTTGTCCTCTACAGTCGTTAGAATGCTCAACCCCTTAGAGGCCTAAGCTCTTATACCAATTGTAGGTAGAAAAGCGCACGAGAAAGGGGGGGTTGAATCATGCTTCTTCTTTCTTTCCTTTTCTTTTTCTGAAAAAGCTTAAACAATAACTATCAAGTGTTAAACTTGAAGTATAGCTAAAACAACATTAGTTACATCAGAAAGTAACTTTCTGAACTTATATATATATATATATATTAACACGTAAAAGCAGGTTTTCTAGAAAATGCAATTTAGTGAGCACAAAGTGGTAAATAAAGGAGAGTTATGGGAGAAGAAGATACTATAAAGGTGTTTTTATACGAGTTTGGCCAACGTGCCTACATCGAGTTTTCAACCACTGTTGAGTTCCACTAAAACCTTTCTCAACCCAAGAAAATTAAATAGTCTTTACAGTAGCCTTCTCAAGCTCTTATAAATGACCAATAGCTCACTCTACTATCATAACTGAGTAGTCTTTGACCACCGTCTCCAAGCTAACACAATGACCAATAGCTCACTCTACTATCACACCTGAGTAGTCTTTAACCAGCCTCTCCAAGTTAACCCATGACCAATAGCTCACTCTACTGTCACATTACAAGTAGTCTTTGCTTAGCCTCTCCAAGCTAACTCACAATGATCATTACTGGATCGAGGCTACAAAGGTTTGTGTTTGGGTTTGACACTCAAACTAACCAACACTCAAGTAAGATGAACAATAACAGACCTGGAAAACTTGAATGACTTCTTTCTATGATCTTCCTAGGAAGAACGTATGATCTACTAAGAACATAGAAAGAAGATTTTTATAAGGAAGAAACTAATTACAAGAAGTAATGAACTTTACAAAGAATGAAGGGAAATATCTTCAGCATTTCAACATTGTTTTTGCAAAAGTCTCTTGATTTGAAACACATCATCTCTATGTAAAGTTTATCCGCATTTATGATCATTACCCTTGACCTGTTTTCCAAGCAGTATATGTTGATCTTCTATTTGTGTCTTGGAAGATGCAGTTTAGAAAAGTAGCTCGGCGTTATCAGAGCTATTGTAAAAGCTATTATGAAATAGAGGTTTTTGATGCCACTTTAAGAAACTACTTTTTACTTTTTAAATGAGATTTCTAAACTTTCCCTTCTAGAAGCTAGAGCAATTGACCAAGTTGGCAGAAGAGATATCATTTCAGTCTATGACTAGGTTCGACTTTAAATTTGAGTTTCAAAATTCCCTTTTTTTCCTGTAAAGTGCACTATTTCACAGTGAAATATGATTTCTGAAGTGCGGTAACAGTTTCTTAATATTTCTTCGATCTTCCGGTCTTCAATCAGAGCTTGTTGATGATGATATGATTGTGATCATGATGATTGAAGGTTGTAGTATATGCTTTAGAACTTGATTGAAATCTTCACTTGAAATGTATTTTTTGAAGTCGCGTGCTACTTTCTAAAGAGCTGAGCCTTGGTTTCTTGTATTTGAGAATTTTCTACAATACATTTAGTATATATCTGTTCATTCCATGATATATTTTCTACTATTATTAAGTCCCAATCTCTTTACACGAGATTAAAAATGTTTGTACATGTCTTGTAAAAATATTTTTGTTTTAAGAATTGTGTTATGCTAATATAAAGACCTGTTTGTTGTTTCAAGAAACTCAAGGAAAATATTAGTCTTTCTTTAACACATTTTGTATTAAAACTTTTTAAAGGGTTCTAGAGCTAATAGATCCTTCTAGGGTTAATATTTAGAGGATTGCCTTTAAGGTGCTAGCTTCTTCTTGTAAGCATCCGAACAAGTAGCTACTAGCTTCTTGGTGCATTCTTCAATCAGTATACACTTCTTTTTGAGAGTAGAATAGTCTTATATCTCCATCAGCCATATAGTGGAAATAGTCTCAGGTCATAATGCCCCTCCATACTTGATGCACTTTGTAGCATCCCAAATTTCATCTAGGCTAATTGACTCGATGAACCCAAGCAATTAATCTACCAACTGGACAGTTAATCTAGGCCCCATAGCGGGAAAGGTCAACACTGATAATTTATTGTTGATTTATGTCATAGTTAGAAGACACAAAAGAATGATCAATAATAAGTAGTATTAAGACAAAAACTTTGAATTAAGGATATTAAACAAGAACAATTTAATTATGAGCTTAATTTCTCTAATAAATATTTTAATTAGTAAATTACATTAATCAAGAACTAATTTAATTATGAGTCTAATAAATATTTTAATTAGTAAATTACATTAATCAAGAAGATAGTATAAAAATTATAATAAATAAAAAGTCAACAAAATATCAAAAGATAAATAAATAGTAAGGAGTTAATTAGAAAGATTAATTACTCCTAATTAATAATTAAGATGACAAATGAGTAGAACTAATAGTGGACAAGTGTCATGAAATATAATAAATTATATTAGAATAATCAAGTGTGTCTAGAGAAATATGTAAGGAATTACAAAATTTCCACTTCTTAGTGAAATTACAAAAATACCTTTACTATTATAAGAAATTACCAAACTACCCCTACCTTATAACTAAATGACAAAGATACCCTTATTTTATAAACAGAATTACAAGAATGCCCCTAACTTTGCCTAATTACTAAAATGCCCTTGTATTGATTAAGGAAATTATCATAGTGCCACTACTTTAATAATTAGAATAATGTCATTGCACAAATCCCTAAGATTGTCTTTAAGCAAGAATGAATATAAGCCATTGGCTTAATACTAACAATGGTTAAAAGCTAAACTAACCTAAAATAGAAAATCTCTAGCGTAGAATATTAATTGATCAATATAAGTTTCTACAGACAACTTATTTAACAGTATGAGTGAAATACTGACAAAGTAAATTGATTTAAATGCTATGACAAGATAAGAAAATACATCACATGCATCATAATCATATGCATATTTTCAGCCATATATACATGCATTTATACACATATAAGCTTGAAAAGTAAATCATGAAGTAATCCTTGAGTCTCATGACAAGTATATATGATACATGCATGCATGAAAGAATGAAAAATCATCCCATGATCCCTACGATACCCTATAGTTGCATCATAATTGATATGAAGGAAAAATTGTGATTTGATCTTAGCTTGCATGTCCTATGAAAGTTTGATAGATGTCAAAGTTTTGAGAACTTGTCATTGTCAACAAAATCATGTAAAAGTCAACTAAAACATGCAATAGTCGACCTAAAAACCAAATAATGATCAAAGACTAATTAAATCATGATCAAGTGGTATAATTGAAGCAAATCAAGGTTTAATATATTAATCATGGATTAGAATGAAGTAAATAGCATAGGATTCCCAGAATAATAATAAAATAAGCCTAACTGGTAATTTATTATAAATGGTAATGATCTTAAAAATGAATTATACCTAAAATAATCAAAGTAGACATGATTAATTTCTAATAATAGTGATTACCAACCTGATAAGAGTTTAATATAATTAATCAATGATAGATTCCTTATCCTTACTATACCTCTAAAAGAGGGTTTTAAGCTACCTTTGCCTGACACGTGTTCAGTGACACCTGTCCCTGAAATTGTTAATTTTCTTTGTACATGTATAGCAATATCAGTTGCACCTCTTTACTTCGATTTCCACTTTTCAGCAATTACATGCCAATTTTCAAATTCAAATCCTACAGTCTTACTTCACATGTATAGACTCGACACTACACTGCACAACTACTGGCTCCTTTTTGCACCCAAAAAAAAAGTCGAAAGCCCTCTCATTTGCAAAAAAAAAAAAAACAGTAATCCTTCATAGAAACTATAACACCCTAAAAATTATTTAAAAATTAATTTAGGCTTTACTAATCATAATTTTAAAAATCTGACAGTTTTAACAATGATGAGGATGGTCCAACGGTTTTGTAAAAATAAAAAATTGAATAGTAAGCTGTGGGCCCCACCAGCTTGTTGGGACAGTCGAAACCCTAGAATTGGGCCCCGTAGATGTCCAAAATTGGGAAATTATAAGATTAAGGTTAGAAATGAAGTTTTATACTTAGAATTAAATTTTGGGTAATATCTGATTACCCGGATATGGTATTTAACCTATTCGGTAAAATTTCAGTATGTGATTTCTAACACCGAAAGATAGTTTAATCTTTGTAAAAGGATAATGTTTATCCTTTGGAGGCAAGTGTAAGGCTAGGATTTAATCTTGAATTACAAGATCAAATCCTAGCCATTAATCTTATTTTCTTGGTCAAAGAATATAGACTTTATATTAAAATAATGATTTAAACATAGTATAAGATAAATATAAACCACCTAACTTCATTATTTTCTTCTCCCTAAGTTTGGCCAGCATCTGAAACTACAGAAACTCCATTTCTTCTTCACATAAACCTTGCAAACTTGTTTTCAAACTCCAAACTCATAGCCTAGATTTTTTAAAACCATAAACTTCCTTCACTAAACTTGTTCTACACATCAAAACCTACAAAACTAACTGATTAAAATTTCAATTCTTCATCAATCCTCACCTTGACAAATCACTCCCTCACTATCTAAGGAAGGTTTTGATGTTGATTTGGTGGCCTTGAAGTAAGCAAGATCACTCTTGGAACATCCTTGAAGTCAACATCCAAAAGACACCAAAAGTAGGGTTTTCTTTGGCCTTGTACTTTCAAAATTTTTCCAAAACTTTCTGACTGGTTTTAATTCAAAATTTCTAGATGTATTGGTTTATGATAGATAGATATTGATGTGCAAATTTTAGTGAAGTGTTTGGATGAGGTTAGAAAATCATTTTTGTCAAAAGAAGTTTTGACTAGCCTGCTGGATTTTCGGTTTTCTTATAGGCAGTGTGAAATCATGAATTTTTTGGACATGTTGTAGGCATTGTCATGAGCTAAGTGTTGGACCTAACATCTTGGCTAGTCCCATGAATTTTTTTGGTTTCTTATTTTGAGTCAAATTGCATTAAAAAAAATCAGAGACCGAAATGGTTCTTATGCTGTCAAAATCACTGAAATTGAAGCTGTAAAATTGTATAATTTTGTTGCCACAGCAAATGATTGAATTATCACTTAAAATTTTTATATGATATTAAGGACATATTGAAGTCCAACCCTGAATTTTTATATGATTTGATATGATCATTTGGTAGGGTAATAAAATTGAAAACTATGGCTATTGGCTGTGAATAGGAGGTTTCTAACTTCCGAATTTGTCTAATTTTGTTAGCATAGTTAGAAACTTTTCTTCCTGTGAAATTTTTATGAACCTTGTGGACACATTGAGGTGTCATTGAGAATTTTTATAGCCTTTGAATTGGTTATTTGGTATGAAAAATAAATTGTGTTACTTGAGTGAAAAATCTGCCAATGTGCTGAAATTGTGATAATGCCTTGAATTAGTGACCTAATGATATTTGGTTCAAGTTTGACGTGTATGAATGCATGCCATGGACTTCCAAGATTATGTTATGAGGAATGAATGAATGATATATATAGGTTTGAAGTATTATGAGATCAGAGAATTATGTTCATGCATATAAAAATGTGATGCATGTATATGTGAGCTTGCAGATGATGTATGTGCTAAGTGAAAAATGAAGTCCCCTTTAATGTAAAAAGGGCACGGCAAAATCCCCTTGAATATGAAACAGGCACGGAAAGGTCTCATTAGGGCATGGAAAAGTCCTCTTTATTATGTCAAGGGCATGAAAAGATCATTAAAATTACCATATGTATACATATATTTTTTTAAATTATTGGTCTTGAAGGAATTCCTATGATCTTGAATGTTATGAAATACGTGTTTTTAGCGATTGAATAATAAAAGAGACCCACTTCGGAAAAGTGATTTTATAACTTTAAAATGAACATTTGATATATATTTTGCATACTCACACTTTCTTAATAAACCGAAGTGGCTGGGGCGATGACGATGACATTATGATTGTGTATTTGGGGGAGTTACCCTACTAAGAATTGTATAATTCTTACCCCTATGTTTTTGTGTTCCCGTGTCGTCTCTAGGTTGATGCAGAAAATCAAGAGACTACTATGCAAGAGAACTTAGAAGTGCAATAGTGTAGTAGTTAATATTTTTATTATGTTGTATTTAGTGGAATGGATATGTATGTAAATATGTTAAAGGACAAAGGTGTGTTAAAGCTCATAAAAGAGCTTCCTTTATGTACTGAACTTTGTATTAAATAAATATTTTGGTTTCATTGCTATATATTTCAGTAGAATTATAACCTAGTTATCTCGTGAATCAATCAAAATGGCTATAGATATTTAAGAAAGGTCCGCTAATTTATAAGTAATAACTCTCGAGTATAATATCATGACTTAAGGATGACGTTGTACGTGGGAGAATGTTACAGAAACCATTTCCCCATCTCCACTGCACAAGCTCATCCCTTTCAACTCTTTCCCACTGAAAAAAAGCACTTTTCCCAGGTCCTTTCCTTCCAAGCTGGAACCCACAAAAACCCTTCACCATCACCCTCTTCTTGTTCTTTAAATCACATTCTCCTCTTCCAACATTTGTTTTTTCTGAAGAAAAAAAAATGCACATCTATATCTTACCATCTCACTTCTCCTTTCAAGTTCTTACATTTCATATTTACTTTGAAGCTCTCACTTTACTTTCTAATGAAGAATGAAATGGAATGCATAGCACATTTATATTTTGTTATCACTTAAAGAACCTAGAGCTCAAAGACTTGCCCTTACTACCTCAAGTTAAAGTTGGTTATGGAGACATCCTCATGGATGCATATTTCGGCCATGTGATGATGATGAACTTGGTGTGAGTCTCATCTAGTCACAAGAGCCAACAATCTATATTTTAAGATTTTTTCTAGACCTCAAGAGTTTTATAAAATTATTACCAATGAGATTTATGAATTACACCTCTTCTAGGAATGTTTCAAAATAGCTACTGCCCTATGGTCATTCTTAGTCCCCTCTGTGAAATAAAATGGTTTTCAAATAGTTTTAGAAGTCCTAAAACGATTCCAAGAGAAACTAGTAATTTATATGCTTTTAAAGTATGAAATTATGTGTTTGTTGGAACCCATGTTATTCGCTTCTACCATGATGTGTTTGCTGCTATATGATGATGTTTTGACATGATAGAATGTGTAAAAATTGTGTATGTTGTGAGAGGAACCTTTCTATGCATGTTAGGAAAGAAACTAGTCTTACCGATAAACCGTAAAGTTGAGTTTTAGCATAGTTTTGACCCATTTATTTTTAGCCACTGCCAAAACTGTTTTAATGGGATAACATTCAGTTTAGGATTGATTAATCATGAAAAATTTGGTAACATTTGATATAGGATTGATTTTTAGCACCCATGGAGAAACTAATAACTAGAAAACCGTAAAAGTGGGATCCTAGAACACTTAGATTAATTAATTTTCTGTTTCTATTCTAGCACCTTTGGAGGATTGTAAAACCATGTTATGCCATGTTTACTTGAGTGAGAATGACTTATAAATGGTTTAGGAATTAATTTTAGCATTATAAGAAAAACCGGTAACGAGAAAGGGCGTAAAACGCAACTTCTAGAACACCTTAAATCATAGAATTTCATTTACTACCCATGCTGTCCAACTTTGATTGATGATGTTCTTGAGGTTAATAATTAGCGGTAATGATGATGATTAGTCCCTTAGATGCATAAGGAAATAATTCGACAATTTGAGTTACGCAATTTAAGTGTTTGGCCATTTAAGGGAATGTTTATGAGATGATGATTTGAGATGATGCATTCACGTGATATTTGATGTTATGTGAAGTATTGGTATAGAATTCATCCTTTGCATGTTATGGTTTCATTTGAAACATTAGAGATGCATATGTTAGAAATATACGAAGAATTATGACATTTATGAGATATGTGTTGCATCTTGTTATAACATACCAAGACTTAAGATGACTTAAAGAATAAGAAAATGATCATTTGGACTCACCAAACGATAGATGATGAAAAGGTGATTCTTACTTAAGGTGATCTAAAACATGAGAAAATGATCCTTTGGACTCACCAAACGATAGGTGATGAAAAGGTGATTCTTGCTTAAGGTGACCTAAAACATGAGAAAATAATCCTTTGAACTCATCAAACTATAGATGATGAAAAGGTGATTTTTGCCCCCTAACCCGTACTTATCAAGTCAGGACTTCAACTTATCAAAAGGGAATAATTTTATGCTAGTGACGACTAGTGAGATATGAGCTCATAACCTAGTACTCTCAAAAGGGAAAAGTAATAGGGTGACCCCAAGGATGAAAAAAAACTAATTTAAAGTCACCTAAAGAAACAAGGAATGTCATTCATGAACCATATTCTATGCACACCATGCTTGCTATGAAGTTAGATGTATGATTTAGAGTTAATGTTGCATAAAGTATTGACATACATATCATAAAGAAGTATGCTGCATTCATTACAAGACTCATGATAAAACGAATGGGCCTTGATTATGGATGTTTTAGAACTTAATAAATGAATCTTTGCATGCTCACTATTTCATAACTAAATCCAAGGTTCCTGAGAACGATGATGATGATATGTGTGTAAAAAGGGGAGCCCTACTGAGATTCTTGTATAAGTTTCTCACCCCTATCTTTCTTTTCCATCTTCACTTCAGACAAGGTCAACAACAACGTCCATGGGTAGCCCTGAGATGCCGACATGGAAGTAGTTCGAGGGTTGAGAATAGAGTGGCGCAGCGGAAGCGGGGACATGGCCTTAGCTTTTTACACCATAGTTATGCGTGGTTTTTAAGTTGTTGCATGCTCAACCTTTATAGGTGGGCTCAGTATGATTAATGTGATGTTACTGTGGAATATTCCTATATCACTAATACTATTAATGTTGTTTGACTTAAATATTTGAAGTTAACGTTATATGACGATGTGTTGATGTTTCTAATTATGCTATTCTTTTTATATTTACGCTTTACGTCAACGACCCTTTTACGATACACGAGGCTCACGTTTTGTTTATGTTTTCAAAAAAAAAAATTCTACCTGTATTTTCCGCTAAGTACTTTAAAAAAAGGTTTTAAAGAATGGGACTAAAAGGGTAATAGACTAATGTTTAACCTAAATAGGTTTTAGGAGTATTGGGTTAAAAATTAGGATGTTATATGTAACGCCCCGATTTTTCTGTCTGAGTGGAAAATGACCGAAATGCCCCTGAGGTCATTTTCGGCCCGAAATTCGAGGATGGCCGACTCAGCAGTCCTCGAAGGGCCAACTCAATGTTTGAAGGGGATTGAATGACCCTTGAGTGGTTCCGGAGGCGGAAGTCTCATTTCATGATTTGGTCAAAATGACCAAAATACCCCTATAGCGTTTTATGCGGGTAGAGGTGCCGTTTGAGCCCGGAACTTTCCCCAGAGGTTTAAAACCATGTTTTTACATGTTTCAAAACATCTGTTTGAGTCCCGGTGGTCCCGGGCAGTTTTAGTGCAAAATTACGATTTTGCCCCTAGAATAGTGTTTTTGAGCTTAATGATGTAATTAAGTAAACCTAAGCAATATTAGGCTCTAAACGAAGATTAATTAATTTCCCTAATTAATCTAGAGTCAAAATAATTTATTAAAGTTAATTAGAACCTAAAATTGCTTAGATTAAATTTAAATCCCTTTTTAGAACTCAAGATTCCAAGACTTGGAATCTTGAATAGTGTTTTCCCTCTCCAATTCCTTAAATCAAGGAATTGTGTCTAGAATTATTTATACACTAAAATGAATTTATAACTCACTAATGATGCAAGAACACCCTCTAATTATGTCTTGACAACCTTAATTACCCATTTTCTCACCTAAACACTTTCTTACAAATTCCTAATCTTAAGCATAATCAAAGATACACCTAAACACAACTCTAAACCACAATTAAAATGCAAACTAATCCTCTCCCAAATCTGATGCACATGGCCGAAACTCTCACCCCCATTTGACCACATGTTGATTTGTTTTCTTACTCAAAGAACCATGCTTGAGGCCATACCTTGAACCATACCTCACCATACTTTGAACCATACCTCACCATGCCTCAAGACCACATTATCTCACCTCATGGAACTCATGGTCTCCCTCCATTCTGCATGGCCGAAGCCTCCCCCTCCATTTGCACCTTTCATTTGTTTCATTTCTCTATAAATAGCTTGCTTGGGTGAACTTGTATCATTTTGGGTTCATTTGCAAAGTGTAAGTTTTCAAAGAAACACTTCAAAGCTTTCTTTTCTCTCAAGTTCAAGCCTTCAAAGTTCTTCAAGTTCTTCATCTTCTTCTTCCATCTTCAAGATCATCACACCAAGTAGGGATTTTCTTTCGAGTACTTCTTTCTTTAAAGTTGTTGTTCTAGCTTTATGTTCATAGTTTCTCTTGATTCTTTTTAGAACTTCTTTTCTTCTCCTTTTTCTTTCTCATTTTCGGCCATGGGCCTTGAAGTTCAAAGAAATGAGAGCTTGATGTTGAGAGTTTCATGATGATGTTCATCACTTGAAACAAACTCTAGAGCTTGATCTTTGTTCTTGAGCAAAAATGTTTCTAGTTCTTCCTTTCTTGAACTCTTGAGAACTTTAGTTTTGATGGTGTTTTAAAATGGTCCTATGAACTCAATGATGAGGACTCATGGTGTTGGTGTTAATATATCACCAAGATCATGGACTCTAGAGTTTTCAAATATTCCTTTTCTTCCTAGAATGTTTCGGCCATTTCCTTTCTTCTACATGATTCAATGTTTTGATTTTCTAAAAATGTTGTCTTGAGTTCTAAGAACTCTAAGCTTTATTTAACCTTGGTTGGATGAGTTTGGGTTGAGGATTGAGTTCCTTTAAAGTCTTGTTAAGGGCTCTAGAAAGATAAAATGAACTTGCATAATTTAATTTATGCTTGCACTCATATTTACATTCTTGCTATGCATCCTTACTTTCAAACTATCACCTAAGAACATAAAGATTAAAATGGAGCTTGCATCATCACTTAATTTAATTCTCAAAGCCTTTATATTTCGGCCTTAAAGTCGATTGTTGTTGGGCCGAGAGCACTAAAATAAAGAATTGAGCTTGCATTATCACCTAAGTAATTTCTCGAATGCCTATCTATTTCGGCCTTAAAGTCGATTGTTGTTGGGCCAAGAGCACTAAAATAAAGAATTGAACATTGCATATTTACTTTCAAGCTTGCACGTTTAAGATTATGCCTTGCATATTTAATTTAAGTCATCACTTTATTTTGTAAGCAAGATTAAAAATGAAAAGCATGAGCACATTTATTTTATGTCATAACTTAAGAACCTAGAGCTCAAAGACTTGCCCATTTCATTCCAAGTTAAAGTTTAATGTGAATGCCTTCTTTGAATGCATGTTTTCGACCAAGTAGTGATGATGGACTTGTAATGAGTTTTCATCTAGCTACAAGGACTAATAGTCTATATTCTAAGTTTTTCTTAAAGCTTTACAAATCTTTACAAGGTGATGTTATCATGAGATATGACTTTATTCCCTTTTAGAAGATGAAATATATTTTGGTCACTGACCTAAGGCTTCTCTTAGCCTCTTGATGAATTAAAATGATTTGCAAAGAGTTTTAGAAATTCTAAATTGATTCCAAGAGAAACTAGTTAACTTATGTACCTAGAAATGTCAATTTAGTTCTCTTATTGAAGTTAGATATTTTCGGTACTATTATGTTGAGCTTATGGCTGTATGATGATGCTTTGATGTGTTAGAATGTGTGAAATTATCACATGATGATGTAGAAATGATTCTATGCATGATAGGTAAAAGACTAGCTAACTAGAAATACCGTAAAGCTAGAATTTAACATAGTTTAGACCCATTTGTTTTCAGAACTTATCCAAACTGTTTTAATGGGAACATAATCAGATTAGGATTGTTTAGACATGAAAAAATTGGTAACATTTGGCTTAGAATTGAATTTTAGCACCTATAGGGAAACTAGTAACTAGAAAACCGTAAAAATGCAAATGTAGAACTCTTAGAACATTTAGTTTTCTGGATTCTGTCCAGCAACATTACAACATGATAAATGTGATTTATAATTAGTTCTTAAGCATAGGAATGTCTCATAATTGATTTAGATTTAATTTATAGCGCCTTAGGCGAAGACGGAACTGAGAAAGGGTCTAAAACGTAAGTTCTAGAACCCCGTAATCACAAGTTAGAAATTTTGCCCTATGCTTTTCAGATTTGAGTATGAACATGAGGATTAGGAATGATGATTAATTATGAGCCCTTAGGTGCATAACATATGAGCGACGGATGTTAGAAAATTATATCTCAAGATTAAGACTCGTAAGGGTCAAAGCATAAGCTACCGTAAGGGTAAGCGTGTGAATGTTCTATGATGATGATGCATGTGTTATGTAAAAAATGATTATGTTATTCATATGAGGAATTCAAGAGGCTATATGTTTGTGTGGCATAAAGCAAATTTGGAAGGAATTCGGCGTAATGCCTTTGTGCCGCCAAATTCCCGACAAATTTGGGGACTTAAAGAGATTTTGAAAATTAAGGTACTAAGATGGGTTCTAGGATAACACTGGTTCGGCTGAGCACCTCCATAGAACTCATGTGACATCGGTACCAATTTACACTCTTAGGTGACACCGGTTCAGCCGAGCACCCCTAAGAGAATTGCCCCCTAACCCGTACTCAGATAGTCGAGATTTATGATTTATGATACGCTTATCGTTAAGTGGTAAGTAAGAACTAGTGACGACTAGTTAAGGTATGAGCTCATAACCTAGAGATGTGACACGTTCTGGGTGACACCGGTTCGGTCGAGCACCCCCAGAGCGCTTGTCTTTTAGGGTGGCCCATGAGGAAGAGAAGTTTCATGATTTTGATTATGCCACTAAGTTTGTCCCATATGAATGTTTCTATTGCCACTTTATGCCACTAAGTATGATGATGATTGATGATATGATTTATGTATGTGCATTAGGTAGCGCCATGTATAGATTCTCTATTATGTTGCATTCATGACATTAAGATCATCCTAAAATGAATGGACCTTGGCTAAACTATGTTTTAGAACTTAGAAATGGACTTAATGCATGCTCACTCATTTTGTATAATTAAACCCAAGGTTCCTGAGGACGTAGATGATGACACCTAGGTAGTAGGAGGCCCTACTGAGATTCTTTAGCAAGATTCTCACTCCCTCTATCTCTTTCTTTCCGTCACGTCTTCAGATGGCGACGATCGTGGTGTTCGTGGACACGCCGACATGGGAGGTGCACCATGACCCGGACCACAGATCATTCCATTTTGTGGGTCGATGCACGGTTAGAGTATTCATGTTCATGGGTCGACCCTTCACTCCCCCTATACATTCCCATCGTTTCTCCCCCGTCTCACCTTTTGGCGATGACCTGGTGTTCCAGCGCCCTCGTCCCCGAGAGGAGAGGCTTCGCCGTACCCCACCGTCCGCGTCCGCCGTTCGAGACTACCCCCAGTATGCACCCCGTTGCCCGTCGTCCTTTTCGGAGACGGATCCTTCCGAGGATTCAGCGACCCAGGTACCCTCCGAGGGATCTTCCCCCACCATACCCATGGACCTTGGGGAGGGTAGTGAGCCCACCGTGACTCAGCCGAGGCTTGCACGACGACCAGAGATGAGGCCGCGAGCCCCGTCCCGCCTATTCTCGCCGGAGGAGCTCACTCAGTTTCCTGGTTACGTGCCACGCCAGTAGGAGGCTGTGGATAGCTCGGGTTAGAGCACACACCACTTAGATGGAGATAAACCTTCTTTTGTTTAGAGGTTATCCCATTAGATGCACTTGGGTAGGGGAGTAGTTTATGTTTATGTTTATGTTGTATTTTCTTTCATGTATTCCGTTGTACTAAATTAAGTCCTACACTTATAAGTGGGCAAGTTATATATATATATGAGGTGATATTCAGTGTTTATCATGATGTGCCTTTATGTGCCTTATGCTATGACGCTATGAGATGTATGTTTTGTCCGTTACATGTTATATCGCATCACGCGGCTCTCACTTTGTATTTCAAAAAAATTTACCCGTATTTTCCGCTAAGTATTTCAAAGTAAAAATGAGAACTATGAAGTAACAGACTAATGATTAACCTAAGTATGTTCTAGAGTATTGGGTTAAAAATTTGGATGTTACATTACACTCTGATACTTGCTTTGCTCGAGTAACTGAAAGAAATGTTCATGAAAGAAAAGATGATGATCACAACTCAAGTAAATGTTAAGGATGAGTAATCATGAAATACATGTATCTCTTAAATTATTTATTGCTCATTAACAATTCACATGATATGTATAATTAATGAATGACTAAATGGATATTCCTGTTAATATTATAAGGGTAGTTTAAAAGCAACTGCACTTTGGCTAATTATGTTTGCGAAAATCTAGTAATTGAACCATTTATATGTCTATCTTTTATAATAAACCCGAAGTAACTAGGACGACAACGATGACATGCTTAGTGCAAGTAGGAAGTCCTATTGAGAAATTTTGTATTTTTCACTCATATGTTTCTTTTCCATTGTCATTTCTAGAGGCAAACGAGTCCACTTGAAGCAACAGAGCTATAGTAAAGGAAGGAGGCAACATGTGAATATTTTCGATCTCCCAAGAATTAGTATTCTGGCTTTATTTATTTTATAGTTGCGAAGAATAGACCAGCAATAGAAGTTATATTGTTATTTGTAAGAACTTGTCACTATGATATATGTCCTAGTATGACTCATGTATTAAGTAGTTATATTTCAGTTTATGTGATAGTAATTTTACATTTAGTCCCTTATTCCACTTTATTAAATTAAGTACGTAAAGGAATTTTGAATATCATCTACATAAGCACTTGGTATTTCAATTCTCACTACATGCTTAAGCTTTCAAAATGCAATTTGTACAAAAAATTATTATCCGTTTTTTGTAAATTAATTTGAAAAGAAAATAAATGCAAGGCATAAGTGACAACTATTAGAATCCAAATGCGCATGTAAGCGTTGTTAGGTTCTACTAAGGTGTTCCAGTAAAGACAAGCTCCAAAAAACAAACCTCCCATATCAGGGAAGCTAAAGCAGAAAAAGCTTCTGAAAGCAAGTAGACAGCTTAGAAAAAGGCTAAAAAGCATATTCTTATAGTAGCTTTGAAAGCTCTGAGGAGGCAAAAAGAATGCCAACCAAGAAGCAGAAGCAAAAATTCCTAAGCCTTCTGAGCCATCATAAATAAAGGAAGAAACGTCATAAAGTGAGCCTAAGGGTAGATCTGAAAAACTTCCCATCTGTAAAAAGATTTTGAGCAAAAATATAAACATCTGCCCAAGGGAGTACCTAGAGCAGCATTTATTTTAAAGGACATATGTGATGCTGAACAAGCTAGAGCTATTACAAGGGACACTAATTCCACAAAGGATGAGGAAGAAGCAGAACGCATCCTCAATGAGAAAAGAATTCTTCAAGAGAAAAAGAGACGAGAAGAAACCCAAAAATCAGAAAAGGCTAAGGGAATTCAGGGTTCTAGTAGAAAAGGAAGACAACCTACCAACTCTGAATCCTTTGTAATTGAAGAACAATCTACATGGCCTATGACTCAGCAATTCGAGTTCACTTCCTTACTAATCTTTGTTGTACCTCCTAGAGAATAGATGGTTTCAGAAACTTGCTGCAATCCAAATTTAGCCACCATTCCAAAAAAGACAACAATAATTGAGGCTAAAGCGGCTTCCTAACACGACAGTGATGACTTCTTGACTATCAATCAGATGTTAGAATCAATGACAGAGTCCATGGAGTCAGAATCACAGCCAAAGGAAAAAGGATTGAATGAACTTAATTTCTTCATGAATGAGCTTTTCTCCAATTTGGAAGCAACCGCTGAAGAATCACCTATCAAGCCCATCATTAAGGAACTAGCTAAGGAGGGAACTGAACCAGAGACTGCTCTCATTCTGATGGTGTCTCAACCTCCTACTTCTATTCATATCTCTTATATGGAAGAGGAAGAGGACAAGACTTCAGAGAATAGTGCTCCTCATACTGAAAAAGCTGTTGCTCCTGCTGCCTCGGATCATGTTGCTGATCCTATTTCTGCTCCTACCACCACTGTTGCTCGTCTTCCATGCTCTCCACCATCCACTACTCTAAATGCTACTACTGTGGCTGAATCGCCAAAGTGGGGGAAACCATACCCCTAGACATACCAAAGCCAACACCTAAGGCTGCTTCAGCAACTATTCACCTGCCACACCAGCCTTCAACCGAGACTTCAGAAAGTTCTCAACAGATCCAAATTCTTATGAGAAATCATAAGGACATTGCCTCCAAATTAGATCGGATTGAAGCCACCAACATTGAGCAAGGCTCCCAACTTCTAAGCCATGAAGAATTATTGCTTCAAATTCTTTAGAACACTCAGGAGATCCTTCATGAGGTTAGATGCGGAGGCTAATGATGGTGTTCCTAGTTTCGAGCACACTTCCTTTTTTGCTGATGTCAAAAGGGGGAAAAAAGAAAGAGAAGAAAATCTTGTGCTAAGAAAATCATGAGGAGCATACTAAGGGGGAGCCATCTCAGAGACATTTCTTTTGCATTTTTTATGAACACTTGCTTCATATTTTAGTATATTATCTTTTCTTTTCTATGGACATCATATCTTTTTTTCTCTATTTCTTTTACTTTTATTTTTCTTTAGTGGCTTTTTTTTTAATTCGTTTTATGCTCTGGTACATTTTCTTACTATTGTTCTGATATATCTGGTTTCAACACATTGCTATGACTTGTGTTTTGCTCTGATAAGATCTTTTGTGGCATATATATATATATATATATATATATATATATATATATATATGATCTATACACTTTGATAGAAATATTTGTTTTAACTAATAAGAAATACTGATGTCGATGTATGCGTGCTCATTAGATCAATCCAATATGTAGTTGCATCAGCTTTCTATTCGTGCTTAAATGCCTATGTACATCAGTTTCTATATATATGATTAGCTATGGAATATATTGAGTTATATGCTCTGTTAGATATGCAATCATTGTGCGTGCCTATATATATAAGCAATGTTAATATGATTTTAAAGGTTCACTACAAGAAAATCACTGATTAGTGACCGAAATTTTGGTTGCTAAATGCAATAAATCGGTCACAAAATATCTTAGTGACCGATTTTGTAACTAATTTATGCTGTGGCTAGATTCAAGGTTGCTAAATTATTAGTGACCAAAAAATCGGTCACTAAATTTTGTGACCGATTTTGTGACTGATTTTGTGACTGAAATGCCCTCTCTACTAATTAGAAGAAGTTGGTTCAATAGTGACCGATTTTTCAATCACTAACTTTTATGACCGATTTTTCAATCATTAAATTTTGTAACCGATTTTCAGTCACTAAATTTTGTGACTGATTTTTCAGTCACTAGTTTTTGCGACCGATTTTGTGACCGATTTTGCACAAAGAGGATCAAAGTTCGTGTGCTTATTAGTAACTGATTTTTCGGTCACTAATTTAGTGACGAAAAAATCAGTCAGAAATATACTTTCTAACATTCAGAAATGCAGTAGCTAGTTGTGACTGAATTTTCAGTCACTATTACAGTCACAAAATCAGTCTGTAACCCAAATTTAGTTTCATATTCGGTCACTAATTATTGATGTAGATGCCTATCCTTTTTTTCTTTTTTGGATTCCCACCTTCATATACCTGATTTATACATCTATATCACCAACAATCAAATATAAAATTATACATGAAACCTACTAAATAACAACTAACTAGTGTCAAACATCAACACTAAATAACATACAAAATAATAAGTGTCAATCCAAAATACAACAATTAATTATAACATATCATCCTAATCTTCACCTTTCTTCCTCTCAGGCATATCTCCAGCAAGTGATTGAATTTTATATAATATCATTTGAAATAACTAGTATCAATTCAAAATAGAATGAAGTAATTATAACTAGTCCTCTTCATCATCATCATAATCACTATCACCACCTTCCTCCCCCTCAGCTAAGTCTACAGCAGGTGATTGGAGATCAAAAAATTGAAAATTTATTCATCTCATCATTTCTTGTAGCATCTAGTTATTGCATTGAACTTCTTGATGAGTGCATTGAATCTCTTTCTCAGTGTTCTCTAACCTAGCTACAAGTGCACCATTTTCATCTTGCATTTTTTTCAATAGTTCTTCAAGGTTTCCTCTACGAACCCATTCAACTAAATGCGAGCTTGAGCCACGATAACAAGGCCTTCTATTAACTACTGTTGACTCTAAGCCAAGACTATAAATCCTCCCTTTTTCATACCAGCAGTGTCTCGCCACACCTTTATCTCATTTGGTTCAGAACTTCCTTCCTGAGATGCTTTTTAGGTTGCCTCATCCATGGCTTGGATGACTTCCACCTACAAACACAAATATGATATCAACTAACACAGAAACCAACTTAAGCATACTTATGATATATTAATAAAGTATACACAATATATAGTCTAACAGTGTATAACTAGATATTATTTTCTAACATAATTGATAGACATGAACTGAGCACTAAACAAATTACAAGTTACTTACATCTATATGCTCTGATCTCTTATCCACCTATGTTTGATCCTTGTGTCTATGTGTGTGGCGAAATAGCTTTAAGGGTGTAGGAGGTCTCCCATTCAATTTTGTCTACGTATACAATAATAATATAAAGTAAAAATGTTTTCTTCCTTGGTTTCAAAACAATATGTCAAAAATTAACCTTTATGCCAAAAAAAAAAAGTTATTTGAGAACTTAACCAAATTAGCTCTATGCTGAGAAGTGGTAATAAAGCCATTGGTGTGAAAAGAACCTCCAAGCCCCCCACAATTAGATGCTCGATTTAGCTTCGCCTGTCTACTTTTTCTCTTGAAAGATTCACTTGCCCAATGCTCACAAAGCCCATTACACACAGATTCTCCAAGCCACCTTGGCCTATTCATGGTAACACGAGCCTTCTAAAGTAGATTTTTTAATAAGGCAGCACCTCGCATTTGAAAATTGCTTTAAGCCTAATTATAATCTGGGGGCTCAAAGTCAAACTTGATCTATAATAACCAAATTAAACATCAAATTAAGATATGCTTTTATACATAAAAATTACACACTAAAATTTTTAAACTTACCTTAAACTCATTAAACAACATTTCTCTTGTATTAGGTGGTATTTTTTTCCAAGATGGCCATGCTTCTTGGTAATGACTTTTGATAACACCAGTAATCCCATTAGTAGCAGTGTGTGAGGGCAAAAATCTACCAACATTACATATTATAAGTTAAAATATATCATATATACTTAAATAAAATAAGAACATTTCACATACCCATCTCTACTCAGATATAAAACATTCTTTCCATTGACTATTGGATTGTTTGACGAATCATGGGAAGAAAGGTGAGGTGAAGGTTGTCCATGGGCTTGTGGATTAGGAGAAAGGTAGGGTGAAACTTGTCCATGGGTTTGTGGATTAGGAGAATTTACATGTGCTATAGATGCTGGCGGTGTTGTTTGGGGAGAAGTAGCTATATTGGGAGGAAATATAGCTGATGGAGAAATCACTAGAGGAGATGATATAGCTACAAAAGGTGCAGTAGGTGTTTGTAACGCCCCGATTTCTTTGTCTGAGAGGAAAATGACCAAAATGCCCCTGAGGTCATTTTCTGCCCGGAATTCGAAGATGGCCGGCCCGGCAGTCCTCGAAGGGTTAACACAATGTTTGAAGGGGAGTAGATGGCCTTTGAGTGGTTTCGGAGGCGAAAATCTTATTTTATGCAGTTTTGGGTCAAAATGACCAAAATACCCCTATAGCATTTTTACGCAGGTAAAGGTGCCGCTGAGCCCGAAACTTTCCCCGAAGGTTTAAAACAATGTTTTCATGTGTTTAAAAGTGTTTGTTCAAGTCTCAGTGGTTCCGGACAGTTTTTGTGCAAAATTACAATTTTGCCCCCGGGATAGTGCTGTTTGAGCTTAATGACGTAATTAAGCAAACCTAAGCAATATTAGACTCCAATCGAAGATTAATTAATTTTCATAATTAATCTAGAGTCAAAATAAGTTAATAAAATTAATTAGGACCTAAAATTGCTTAGATTAAACCTAAATCTCTTTTTAAAACTCAAGATTCCTAGTCTTGGAATCTTGAATAGTATTTTCTCTCTCCTCTCTCCAATTTCCCTAAATCAAGGAATTGTGTTGGCATTGGATTCCTTGTTAATGGAGTTTGACTCCATTAATTTAGCAAGACCACCTCCTAAACCTAGTCTTACAAGCCTCTAATTAACCATTACCTCACCTAAACACTTTCCTACAAATTCCTAATCTTAAACATAATCTAAAACACACCTAAACACACTTCTAAACCACAATTAAATGGAAGAAATCCCTCCCCCATGGCTGATGCAATTCGGCCACATCACCCAAAATTCCATCATATGTTTTAAATTTTAAACACTCCTTGAGCCATACTTTGAGCCATACCTTGAACCACACCTCACCATGCCTCAAGATCACAACATCTCACCTCATGGACCTCATGGGCTGCCTTGCCTTGGCCGAAACCCTTCTCCTCCCTTTGCACCTTTCATTTGTTTCATTTCGCTATAAATAGCACACTTGAGTAAACTTGAAATACTTTTAGTTCATTTGCTAAGTTTAGAGCACTCAAAGCTTTCCTTTTCTCTCAAAGACCAAGAGTTCTTCTTCTTCAAACTTCTTCATCTTCTTCATCCTCTTCAACATCATTTCATTTGGTAGGGATTTTGTTTTAAATGTTTTAACCATTAAAGTTCTTGTTTAAGCTATGTGTTTTATAGTTTCTCTTGAATCTTTTAGAACTTCTTTCTTCCTCTTTGTCTCTTCTTCCATTTTCGGCCATGGGCCTTTAGTGAGCTTGGAAATGACAGCTTGATGATGGGGATTGCATGATGAAGTTCATCACTTAAGCAACCCCTAAAGCTTGATCTTAGTTCTTGAGGAAAAAATGTTTTTAGTTTCTTTCTTTTTATCTTGAAAACTTTACTTTGATGTTATTCTAAAATAAGTGTATAAACTCAATGATGAGGACACATGATGTTGGTGTTAATACATTATGAAGTTCATGGTCTCTAGAGTTTCAAAATGGTTCTTTCCTTGTTCATGGCTTCAACCCCATCTTCCTTTTTCTTTCTCTAAAAATTCGGCCATCATTGATGGTTCAACATGGAAGCTTGATGATGAGAGTTTCTAGATGATGACTATGTGTTCATCACAATGAGACCTCTAGAGCTTGATTTTTAACAAAAATGCTATTTATGATCTTGCTTCAAGGAATGATATTTTGTTTACTTTAGCTTGTTGTGATGAATTCGGGTTAAGGCTTAAGTTCCTTCAAAGTCTTGTAAGAGCTCTAGTAAAGATATAAATATGAACTTGCATATTTATATTTCTAGCACCTCATATTTAGATTTCAAGCTCTTGCATCTCATATTTACTTTCCTATGTCATCACTAAACTCTAAAGATTAAAGAAAACGACTTGCATTATCACATTTAAGTTTCAAGCCTTGCATTGCACATTTATATTTCAAGTCATCACTTAAAGAACTTAAAGATTTAAAACGAGAGCTTGCATATCACTTAATTAATCTCGACATCTTTTTATTTCGGCCTTAAAGTCGATTGTTGCTGGGCCTAAAGCACTAAAATAAAGAATTGAACTTGCATATTTACTTTCAAGTTTTGCATATTTACTTTGTGCCTTGCATATTTAATTTCAAGTTCTTGCATTCCATATTTACTTTAAAGCTCTCACTTTACTTTATAATGAAGAATAAAATGGAATGCATAGCACGTTTATATTTTGTCATCACTTAAAGAACCTAGAGCTCAAAAGATTTGCCCTCATTATCTCAAGTTAAAGTTTGATTATGGAAACATCCCCAAGGATGTAAATTCGGCCATGTGATGTTGATAAACTCAAAATGAGTTTCATTTAGTTGCAAGGGCCAACAATCTTTGTTCAAAAGTTTCCCCGTGTTTTTGAGAGTTCTATAAGGTCATGGGTTTAGGGTTTAGGGTTCTATAAGGTCATGATCAACAAGATTTGAGAATTAAACCTCTTCCAAGAAGTGTTTTAGAATATTTGCTGCCCCATGATTATTCTTAGCCTCTTTTACAAGATAAAATGTTTTGCAAAAGGGTTTTTGAAGTCCTAAGACGATTCAAGCAGAAACTAGTAACTCATGCTTGTTAGAAATGAAATTTTATGAAAGATATGTATATGCATGAATTCGATTCTGTCATGACATGTTTGCTGCTGTATGATGATGTTTTGACATGTGAGAATGTGTGAAATTTATATGGTAGGAACCTTTCTATGCATGTTAGGAAAGAACCTAGTCTAACAGAAAAATCGTAAAAGTCAAGTTTTAGCATGGTTATGACCCATTTATTTTTAGTTTCTATCCAAACTGTTTTAGTGGGGTAATAATCAGATTAGGATTTTTTAATTATGAAACTTGGTAAGATTTGATATAGGATTGATTTGTAGAGCCTATAGAGAAACTAGCAATTAGAAAATCGTAAAAATGCAATTCTAGAACTTTTAGAACATTTAATTTCCTGATTCTGTACAGCACCCTTATAATGTAGTAAACATAATTTATAAATAGTTCAAAGGCTTAGGAATACCTTATAATTGGTTTAGATTTAATTTATAGCATCTTAGGCGAAGATGGAACCGAGAAATGGTCTAGAACGTAAGTTCTAGAACCCTGTAACCATAAAGATGTGATTCTGCCCTTAGAGCATAATGCTGGCCAGATTTATTAATGAACATAAATGCTAGTAAGAATTATTAGTTGTGAATCATTAGGTGCATAAGATGTTAATAGAGAACGATAGAATAACTACATCTCAAGTTTAAGGCCCGTAAAGGTCAAATCATAAGATACTGTAAGTTCAAGAATATAATAAGTTTTCATGTTACACAAGGATGTATGTTGTATTTGAGAATGATCATACATACATGTTCTATTTGTTTACGTGGCATAAAGCAAATTTGGAGGAAATCCGGCGTGCTGCTGTTATGTTGCCGAATTTCCGACAAATTTGGGGACTTAGAAAGTTTTTGAAAAAGCTATGAGATTTTCTTTAAAAGAAATGAGGTACTAAGATGTGTTCTTGGATGACACTGGTTCGGCCGAGCACCTCCAAGAACTCATGTGACATCGGTACCACGATGTATTCTTGGGTGACACCGGTTCAGCCGAGCACCCCCAAGACAATGCCCCCTAAGCCCGTACTAGAAAGTCGGGATTTATTTATGATACACTTATCGGTAAGGGATAAGTGAGAACTAGTGATGACTAGTTAGGTATGAGCTCATAACCTAGAGATGTGACACGTTCTGGGTGACACCGATTCGGTCGAGCACCCCCAGAATGAATGTCTTTTTGGGTGGCCCCATGAGAAAGTAATGTATGATGAATATGTCACAAAGTTTTCCCCACTTGTGATTTCAATTGCCACTTTATGCCACTATTATGATGTTACTTGATGTTATGATGAATATTCTTGCATTAAGTAGTGTCATGCATACATTCTTTAATATGCTGCATCCATGACATTAAGAATCATTCTAAAATGAACGGACCTTGGCTAACTATGTTTTGAAGTTTAAAATGAACTTGATGTATATTCACTTATTTTATACACTAAACCCAAGGTTCTTGAGGATGTAGATAATGACACTTAAGTAGTAAGAGGCCCTACTGAGATTCTTTAGCAAGATTCGCACTCCCTCTATCTTTTCCTTCCGTCACATCTTTAGATGGCGACGTTCGTGATTTTTGTGGACACCTCGACATGGGAGGTACATTATGATCCAGACCACGGGTCATAACATTTTGTGGGTCGCTGTGTCGTTCGTGTATTCATGTTCGTTGGACAACCCTTCAGTCACCCTGTACATACTCACCGATTCTCTCCTGCCTCACCATTCGGCAACGATTTCATGTTCGAGCATGCACGCCCTCGAGAGGAGTGGATCCGCCACACCCCACCGACAGCTTCTGCCATCCGGGAATACCCGCAGTATGTGCCCTGCTCCCCCTCATCATTCTCCGAGACAAACCCTTCAGAGGACTCGGCCACTCAGGTACCTTCTGAGGGATCCTCCCCTACCGTACTGATAGACTTTGGGGAGAGTAGCGAGGCTTCTGTCACTCAGTCGATACGTGGAGGATGGATGAGGATGATTCCCTACCGTGGAGCTCATGCCCGACCGATGCAGCACATAGCTACCTCGGCAGAGATAGCCCAATGGATCGAATACGTCCTTCCTTTCCAGAGAGGCCCGCAGTAGGAGACGACAGTCGTGCCCCGGTGCTCGAGCTTTGACTAGATCAGGATAGCCTCCTTTTGCCTTAAGCTTATCTATTTGTAGGCGCACTAGAGTAGGAGAGTTTCTTTTTATGCCTTCTATTGTATTTTCATTTTCCATGTATTTCTATTTCGGTTGTATTCGCTTTATGTTGTACTAAACTAAGTCCTGCCTTTCTTGGGTGGGCATAATATATATATCCACTTATGCAGTTTGCTATATTATTCTGTGCATTTACATGTTTTATAATCGGATGTTTATGATGTGTTTATTTGGATTGCGTTTCATTCCTTTCATGCTTCATCGTTTGTCAAGTCGCGCGGCTCTCACTTTGCTTTTATTATTCAAAAAAAAAATTATTACCAGTATTTTCCGCTAAGTATTTTAAAGTAAAAAGGAAACTATGACCTAATAGACTAATAATTAACCTAAATATGTTTTAGAGTATTGGGTTAAAAATTAGGATGTTACAGTGTTTGCTGAGAACTGCTTGTAAACATAGTTTTTTTGGTTGCTTTTTGGAATTCGAGATCTTCCTTATTCCTTTTCCTTGATCTTTGTCTACCATCTACAATAAAATGCAATATTAATTAGTATATATGCTAAATTTGTTAAAAAATAGTAAACATTGGATATTATAATATCATCAAGTTACCTTTTTGTATCACACGAAAGATAAAATGATTAAATGACATCATCATCATCATCCTCATCATCCTCATCCTCCTCAAGGAATTTAGGATCTAGAATAGCAACATAATTTCCTATGTCCTATTCTTTCTCTGTTTTTCCCTTTCAGTGATCATTTAAATGTTTTGGTTCCAAATGTTCACCTTAATCAAGTATTAAATCACAAAAAAGTTTAGCTAAAATTAATGCAACTTACATCCAAAAAAGGCACCCAATTAGACAATCAAGGAAAAACAAAGTTAACTAATCTCAAAAATAGAGTTACCTCTATCTACCAAGAAGCACAAAACACATATTGAATGAGAATGGAATGGGACTGTATAACTAATCATGAAAATTGTCATTGCAATGAAAATAGATGTCAAAATTGCCATGACCACAACCGAGCTTGGCGGAGCAATAAGTGATGGCGTGACCAAGCTTAGCGAAGTAGCAGATCGCCAATGTAGACAGCAACCAGGACCGCGACTAGTAGAGCGGCGACCTGAACAGCAACCAGGACCACGACCAGAGCGGCGGCGCAGATAGCAACAGGACCATAACCACTACTAGAACGTCGACCTTGGCGGAGCAGCAGAATGACCACCACCAGGAATACACAACCATGGTGAGCAATGAAGGGGATGGTGCACCACTACCACCAAGATGGCACACCCGAGCAAATTGAAGAAGAAGCCCTAATTTGTTTCAACTGAAACCTTCAACCAAGGTCTAAGTTCTTTTGTTCATTGTTTTTTTTCCTTGTCTGATTATTTTTTTATGTTTTGGTTCAGCTGAAGTTAATTCAAAATGCACAGGAATTGGTTTTCCCTTTAACAATTAGTGACCAAAAATTCAGTCACTAAATTTTTAATTAGTGACTGATTTTAATATGGAAAAGGGGTACTAAAATAAGAAATTTCAGTCACTAGATCGGTTACTAATTAATAATTTAGTGACCGATTTAGTGACTAATTCTTCTTATGAACGAATAAGTAGGCTTAATTATTATCGGTCTCAAAATCAGTTGTAAAAATAATTTAGTGACTGAAATAGTGACTGAATTTCTTATAAAATAGAAGTTTAGTATTAAATAAAATCAATCACTAAATTATAAATTAGTGACTGATTTTGTGACCATCCTTCGTTTGACAAATGATTATGCCATTAAGTATTATTAGTCACAAAATCGGTCACTAATTTGTAATTTAGTGACCGGATTAGTGACTGATTTTTTTTATCACAAATGTGCTTTGTATGAAATAATATCGGTCACTAAATCGATCACTAATTATAATTTAGTGACCAAATTACCAACTAATTTTGTTATGAAAAAGAAGTTTAGTATTAAATTAAATAGGTCATTAATTATAATTTAGTGGCCGAATTAGCAACTGATTTTGTTATGAAAAAGAAGTTTAGTATTAAATTAAATCGATCACTAAATCGGTCACTGATTGATAATTTAGTGACTGATTTAGTGACCGATTTTTCTGGATTTGTAATGTTGTATTATCTGTCACTAAATCGGTCACTAATTATAATTTAGTGACCGAATTAGCGACTGATTTTGTTATGGAAAAGAAGTTTAGTATTAAATTAAATCGGTCACTAAATTGGTCACTAATTGATAATTTAGTGACCGATTTTTCTGGATTTGTAATATTGTATTATCGGTCACTAATTATAATTAGGTGACCGAGTTAGCGACTGATTTTCTTATGGAAAAGAAGTTTAGTATTAAATTAAATTGATCACTAAATCGGTCACTAATTGATAATTTAGTGACCGATTTTTCTAGATTTGTAATATTGTATTATTGGTCACTGAATCAGTCACTATTTTTATTTAGTGACCGATTTAGCGATTGATTTTTTTCACCCCATTAGTAGCTCATTTCGATCACTAAATCCGTCACTATTAGTGACCGATTATTTTCAGTCACAAAATCAATCTCTAAACTACACTTTTCTAGTAGTGGTTTTTTTCCTTGTTTTAAAAAACATATGCTTTGGTACACAATTTAATGAAGTTTTTTTTCATATCACAAGCTCGAAAAATGACGCTATGACATAACTAGGATCAATCCATGTTGAGCTTCAAAAACCTTGTGTCACATTTATGATCAGATTTGAAATAAGGTTTCCATGAGTTTCAGAAACGTCACTTGTGTGTAAAGTTTTTATTTTTCCAAGTTTTCAATCTACAAGTATTGCATCATGTTTCACAAATGTTTGTACAAAGATGTACTGAATAAGAAATCAAACCAAGAGTAAAATATCACGAGTATTACTCATTTTATTCAAATACCTTTTCGTTTTTAGAAAAGTCATATTGACTAAAAATTAGACCACTATATTTCCTTCAGAAAAGTTAAAACGATCATATGTTTTTTCTCTCTTTCTCTAATACCCTTCATAAAGTACTCTGAGTAACTTCAGAAATCTTAAAAGAAACAAAAACAAATCTGATTTAAGTCACTTAAGGCAAATCAAATATTTTTATCGTGTCTTAAGAAAAGGACTCTCTGGAAATCACATCTTATGATATGTTGAAAGAAATTGGTTTTATCTGTCTCCATACCATGTTATATTTCTTTCACAATCTCTTCAAAAGATTTATTCTATTGGTTTTTCATCATGAAGACGAAGGAGATTGTTAGCTCCAAAACCCTTTAGAAAGCATTATTGCAAAATGTTTTGAGTGATAACATAACTAATTTAAAGAAAATTTTTGAAGAACTAATAATGTTCTCCTTGAGTTTTCTTGAAGTAGCTAACAGGTTCTTCCATTGGCATAACACGTCTCTTAAAGCGAAAATAATTTCACTTTATATGTGCAAACATGATTTATCTCGTTTGAAGAGATAGGAACTCAATGAAAGTGAGATTTGTATCATGAATGAAACGTATACATGCTTAACAGATTGAAGAAAATCTTTATATTCAAGAAACCAAGGAATGAATCTTCAAAAAGTAGGACGTGAATGCTTCAGAAAGTACACTTCATATGAAGAAATCAAACCAGCTATGAAGCAAATGTGTTCTACAACATCATCATGATCGTTATCATCTCATCATCTACAAGCATTGATTGAAGACTAGAAGATCAAATATTTATCGCGAAACTGATGCTGTACTTCAGAAAGTTCACTTCACAATGAAACGGTGCACTCTACACGAAAAAGGAAGGAAATTTGAAATTTAAATTTAAAGTCAAATGCAGTTACAGAATGGCACGTCATCTCTTCTACCAACTTGGTCAACCACTCCAGCTTATAGAAGGAAAAGTTCAGAAATCTTATTCAGAAAGTTACTTCTTGAATTTACTAACCTTGTTTCCGCTGCATTTCAAGCTCAACGCTTGATAGTATATTGTTTAAGTTTTCATAAGTGAAAAAGGAAAGAAAAAGTAAAACCCAATTCAAACCCCCTTCTCGTGCACTTTTCTACCTAAGCGCCCCGCTGCATCCATTGTGGAAAAGTGCCCTATCTACATGCCTCATTCACCACCTTGCCCTTCGTCTCCATGTTCAGACCTGTCAAAGCAGTCACCATCACAATATCTATCTAGTGGCTCTACACCCATGGTCCTGGTGGAGGTTGAAGACAATAGTGATACTGAGGCCACAATATCGCAGCCACTGAGGGAAGCTAGTATGTTTGCAAAAAGGAGCTAAGCGTCCATGTAGAGGTACTCACATTGCTCTAGCTGGTCATCTTGCCACACCTAACAATCTTAATCGCTTGCTTGGATACCTTGCAACTTCCTAGGAATGATGTCCTTGTGAGCTAGTAGTGGATTTCGGAATTACATTATTACGTATCCCCTATTTTGTGTTATAGATCATGGTGTTATCTTTTATTTAGGTGAATTCAATAGGCATAGCTTAGGAGGGATCACATGAGACTTCTATTATTTTTCACTTCTATTTTCCTTTTTGGATATTGACTGTATTTAGCCCAATCTTTATTGGTGGGCATGCTACTTATTTTTTACCTTTATGTTATGGTGCCTGCAATGGGAATGACTTATATGTATATACATATGTTGATGTATTTATGCTTATGATGGTGATATGTTTTTGGATTACATATATGCAAGTGTTATGATTATTTTATTTGGTTACTTTGTGAGTAAAGAGTTTTTATACTTATGCACGGCTCACATTTTATTTTTAATTCAAAAAAAAAAAATCTTACCTGTATTTTTACTATATATTTTCAATATTATTAAAGATAAGAACTGAAGCAAAAGAGTAACGGCTAATAACTAACTTAAATGCATCCTAGGCGTATTAAGTTAAATATTAGGGTATTACATTATTGGTTCCTGACAAACCAAACCAAAGTTCTTGAATTGATTAGGCTTAATAATTCAGGTCAAGCGTGGCAATAACCAATAACACTTCTTACAAAACAATCATGAATATCCTAAATCCTATCATACAAACAAGATGCACAACATGAGATAGTAATTATCTATTATGCTAAGAGGCATAGTCAATCCAATCCATAGGCTATATGAGAATTGAATTAGTCTAATACTAAAATGTAATACTCTAAAACTCTTCACATTATGCTTAAGTCATAATGCAGTTAATATATTATATGGCACTTATATGTCATCGCAAAATATGATTAAAAAATTAGGTTAAGTAAAATAATGAGTATTTAAAAAAAAAAAAACTAAAACATGAGTCATAACGTTAAGTAATCGAATGTCATCGGAAGAATATAGCATAAACAACTTTACTTGAACAAAGGTTCCATACAACCAAAGAGTAATATTCTTAAATCTAAATAAGATAAAATGAAAAGATATAGGACATCTACCCTCACTAAACCTTCTAGTAACATCTACCACAACCCCTTCCTCATCCACGTCCATGACTGCTTGAGCTTCTGCCACGGCAGCTAACAGTAGAAGAGCTGGAGAGGTGGGACAGGTCTGAGGCAACCTCGCAGTTGTCCACAAGCTAAGATCATATGAACCCTATTAAACCCTCATAGTAAGCGTCAGCTGTGGGTTGAAATCCTAACTCAATACTGAAATGCAAAAATTCATGTCGAAGAAAATATACACTCTAATGGTGGCCCTCGTTGTGACCATAAAGGAGTTCGTAGTGGGATTAAAATGAATGTCAAACCCTATTGTGCCCACATACATAATAAACGAAGCCATATCCTTATCTGGAAACGTATAAAAAAAAATAAAACTAAACACAAAATCAAAAAAATATTTAATAGTAGATGCTGAGGACCCCTTATTTTGTTAATTCATCAGAAAGGAAAGATATATGAATTATTATTATATAAAATTAGTGAATAGATGAATATATCAATTTACACAAATACATATGCAATTAGACATAACATTCTTTGAGTTTCCTTAGATCCGTATGTGACCATAATTAAGTTTTTATAAACTAAATTGCACAAATCCTATATGTCTTATACTATACAATCTGATTAAAAACAGATTATACACTACTAGTTTAAGATACACGCTTTTAAAGGTAAAATGCAAAAGTTTCAATTAAACTTTCCTACTAGAAAAGATTTTCCGCATCATTTAGATCAGATTATTTTAATTTTCCTACCTTTATGTGTTCTCAATTGACCATGCACCCCTATACACCACTCACATGGCAGAACATGATTGGTAGCCAAGAACATGCTATTATTGCTCAATTTGATCCAAATCATTCACATATAATGCTTGAGCCAGCGAATCTTGCGCTCTAATGATGTTGCCAATTAAAAATCTATAACATTTATTCTCTCCAAGGATATGATTATGATATAAAACAGCTAGCTAGTTTTTGGATTCATATGCATACATTATAAGCCCCATACCCATTTTTTCTCACCTTCCTATACCTTCCTCTCTTTGTCACCCTCTTTCTCTTGAGTTCTCTATAGAGTTAGAAAGATACACACAACAAACACAATGGGAAAAGCAAGCTGTTGGGCTTTTCTATCTCTTCTTATTCTTTCATTCCTTGTTGCTGAAATCCATGGAAGCAAACAAGCTCGAGCTCTTGACAAGTTACACGAGTACAAGTTCAAAGCAAGTTCACAAATTGATAGGAGTCACTTTGAGGCAAAGGAGATTGTGCATGATGCCGTTGTTCATTCTCAGGAGGGTCTGAAAGAGAAAGACAGAATTGATAGCCTGCCAGGGCAGCCAAAGGTGGAATTCTCTCAGTATGGAGGATATGTCACGGTGGATAGAATGGCAGGACGTGCTTTTTATTATTACTTTGTGGAAGCTCAAAGTTCCAAGGAAACATTGCCTCTTCTTCTTTGGCTCAATGGAGGTATATAATGTCATCACTTGTTTGAGCTGATCATAGTTTTCAATGGGAGGAAAATGGAACACGTTAATGCAGTTGAAGTGTTCCACACTCGAAAGCTATTTTTTAATTCTAATTTGAAATCCTTAATCACTCGCATCCACACACATGCACATGTACAAACTGTGTTCACTTGCTCTCTGACATATTATTCTTCACATTACAAGGATGGAAGACATCATTTAGTAAGGAAAGTTTTTTTTTTTTTTTTTTACTTACACAAGCTATTAAAATCACGAATTTTGCTATTTTAACACGAGATTTTCTCAAACACCAAAACACCTTACTTACAATATATATGGGTCTCATCACTTACTTTTTTTTTTTCAACTTATTCTCTCTCCATCACTTCTCTTACATTACATGGGATCCACATATTTTATGTGGGTGTCAAAATATTATTTCTCTAAAACCACTCTAGTGGTTTAAGCATGCAAAGTAATGCCATAGAAAATCTTAAAGAATCTGACTTGAAAATTATATCATGCACATCATGTAGGGATGTTTCCTTTCTTTCCCCTTTTCCCTCAATGATCCATTTTGTTTAATTTATTTGGTTTTAATTTTTTGAAGTCAACAATTCTTTGATTTCGTTGCAAGTTGCAACCAATACATCCGTTGAAATACATAATAATCCCACCAAGTAATCCCACCCTCGCAACATTTGTGCTACAAACTTACAAGGGCTGATCACCAAGAACCATTTATATAATTGTAACAAGACTTTATAGATCAGAGTTGTTCAACCAACATATTATTATCTTTCATCATTTAGTGGTAGCTCTTTTCTCTCTCTCTCTCAATTAGGTCATAATAACTTCAATGACTCGTACTCATTATCTTCTTATGCTGGGATGAACTAATAACTATTTATTTAGTATAAACAGATTACATTAATATGCCAAGTAGAAACTATTTTTAGTAAGTGTTCCTTCTGTTTTTTGACATTAATTGCCACTTATTGTCTTACTAGTTATGTCGAGGGCTCTCACATTCGCAGTGATGATTTAATATGAAGAATAGAGCAGGTGTTCAGATCCCATAATTTACGCCTCTAGAGGATTTCTCGGCGTGCATATTGTATCTGGCTACAGCCTCTAGAAGAACACAGACAAAGAAATTTATAAATAAATTAAAGCACCGATACAAATATTTCTTGGGATTGTTATAAGGTTTATTATAAATTATATATGGATCACAATTAATTTATTTGATGTTAATTAACGTATCTGTAGGTTTATATTCGCTTAGAAACTGCTAGGGAATGAAACCTTACCGTGAATAATGTTGATCAGCATTTTTGCTGTCAACTTGCTAGAATATAGCCTCATGTGCTTACATACCTGGCAATTTTTTTTTCTCCTACTACTATACTATTCTCGTGTAAACACCAAAAATATTATTGAATAAATGTGTAAAAAAAAAAAAGTTTGGATGAAAATAAATTAATTAAGCTTAATTTTCTTTCATTGTGTAGTTAACTAATATTTTCATCTTATTTTATTATATAGGTCCTGGATGTTCATCTCTTGCCTATGGCGCAATGCAAGAACTTGGACCTTTCCGAGTAAACAGTGATGGCAAAACACTTTACAAAAATAGATATCCATGGAACTATGGTGATCTCCTAGCTCAAACCCATTTCCTTTTTCTTTTTACTTCAAAATCAAATCATCTTGAGTTTCTCACATGTGACTTAATTTTGATTTGAAGCTGCAAATGTTTTGTTCCTCGAGTCACCTGCTGGGGTAGGATTTTCTTACTCAAACAGATCATCGGACTATAAAATCAATGGGGATAGGAAAACAGCAGCAGATAACTATGTATTCTTAGTGAATTGGTTGGAGAGATTTCCTGAATATAAGAATAGGGATTTCTACATTTCTGGGGAGAGTTATGCTGGACATTATGTCCCTGAACTTGCACACACTATTCTCTACCACAACAAAAAGGCTAACAAGACAATCATCAACATCAAAGGAATAGTGGTATGTGCCTCCTTAGTTGCCCACATTTTCTTCCTCCTCCCATTTACTTTCCAATTTTAAGGAGCCTAATGATCATTACTTCACGTGCCAATGTAATTATGCCCAAAAACATAAATGATTTGTAACGTCTTGAAATAATTATACCCTAAGTTGAATAGGCTTTCACAAATTCCTCATTAATATGTGGGTGAAGAAACAGATGTGGGGAAATTTTTCAAAATGATCAATAAATAGTTATATTGTTATAAGAGACTAATATTTTTAAGGTTTTAAAAAAATCTTTTTCCTGAAAAATAAGTGAATTTTGTATTAGTCCATAAGAATTTTTTGTTTAGTTTTAATCCAAATATTTTTCAAACTGTTTGGTTTTAGTTCATACAATTGGTCGGTCTATATCAAATGCTAGGTTAGGTAACAGAAAATCACATTACCAAATCCTAAATGGCAGCCACTAGTTACACGTTGCATACTTTTACGATAAGGTTTTGACACTTATGATTATGATCTGTGACATATGACTATTGGCTGCTAATTAGTATTGGATAATGTGATTATTTATCAACCTGCTTAGTATTTAATAATTGTAGGGATTAAAATCGATCACTTTTGAAAATATTTGAATAAAAAAAATTAGGGTTAAAAACCAAAACCATTATTTTTCAAATAAAAAATATTTGGCCCTATTTTTAATTATAGAGATTTTTAAATCAAATTAATCATAAAAGTTATTATTGTTCCATTTTTCATATAAATTTCTAAGTGCTTGTTTGGATGCAATTATTTTAATTAAAAAAGATATTCCATTTTTTTGGTATGTTTGGTAATTTTTTTAAGTAGAAATAGAATCACTAGAAAAAGTAATATATATATATATATATATATATATATATTTGAGAAGCAACAATTTTTATCTTTTGGAAAAATATTTTTTTATAACATAATAAGATGTTTGATAATTAATGAAGATCTTTTAGTGTTACTCTTTCCATTTTAGAATAACTATAATTTTTGGAGTTTTTAATATTTCAAAACATCTATCCATTTATAATATCTAGGTAGCATTTATTTTTTCTTCCATTTAAACCCCTAATATAAATGGGTTGATTAAGTAATAAATATATTTACTAAGATGAATAATAATGATTATATAAAAATAGTTTATCAACTCATATATTTTTTATATTTATCAAGATATTTTTGTAATCTCTTTAATATTTTTATTGTTTAGTTTTTTATGGTTATTGTAAAATTCAAAAAGTATATTCAAAATATAAATTAATGTTATATCTCAAAAGAAAAAAAAAACTGATTTAAGAAAGGAATCTAAACCAGCCTTGAATATACTTTTCGGTAGAATGATTTTTAAGCATATTCGAGCAACGATTGGTTGACTTCTCTTTTTCTTTTTGACTATACCAAATTATTACCTAATTTTTTTTTTTACTATACTAAATTATTACCTAACTCCTGACATATTATTACCTAATTTTCTTTACCATTGATTTCTGGTCCTTAGTCTGCGATCATATCATTTGAAATTTTTCTATTTGGTGCTAGTGATTATGTCAACAATGAATATATTTATTTTAATCTTTTTTTTTTGGTCCGGGTTTATTTTAATCATCTTTTTTCTTGTCAGGAGTTTAATCATGTTATTTTTTTTCATAGAATTTTAATCATTTTTTTCGTCAGAAGAATTTTAATTTTGTTTTTTTTTTTGGGTCTGGAATTTTAATCATGTTGAAGATGAAAAGAATCCCATATGTTCTGGACTTTTGTTGTGTTAAGTGGTACCTGGGCCATAGTAGGGACCTTTGCTTAATATGGGTGGTGGTTTGACGTTGTGGATTTGTTATGGCTTTGTGGGAAACAATATGAGGACCGATTTATGTGGGTTTTGTAGGCCAGAACCATTGCACTGTTCACTTACAGCACTTATAGTAGTTGTTAGACGTTTCTTCATTGGTCCTTTCTCCCTTTTGGTTGGTAATTAACAGTACATCTTCTCTTTTCTTCCTTTTTTTTCCCTTGGAAAGGAAGCTTAACAGTGATATGACGTAGGACATTTTTTTAGGTTGACAAAATTATGCGCCATTAGACCAGTGAAAGCAATAAGTGATTGTTTCGAAACCCCTCTATTTTGTCAAAAACTTTTATATATGTTATATTCAAATTTAATGTGGTGCCATAGAAATAATAACTAACATCCTATGCTCATTTCATTTGTAGTTTGGAGAAGAGATGATATAGATGAGAATGTGACATTCAATAACTGAGTACTACTACTACTAGCACCACCACTGGAATTCTAATTAAGCTTTAGAGAGATGTTAAGTTTTACATTAGGAACGGATGAAATTATGCACTGAACTTAAATTTCATTGAAATACAACCAAATGTACCAGATGCATGATTTGAGAAGCATGGTATAAAGTGCCATTTATTATAATAAGAAGTGATATGAGTGGAACAAAACTAAGGTATCAACATGCCCTTCCCTGTTACATTATGCAGATTGGGAATGCAGTGATCAACGATGACACAGACCAGCCGGGAATGTACGATTTTCTTGCTACCCATGCAATCATCTCAGACAAGGCAGCACATGATATCAACACATTTTGTAATTTCTCCGATCCTTCCGATCAGAGTAGGGAGTGCAGCGAAGCAACTGACGAAGCTAACAAGGATATTTCCTTCATCGATATCTACAATATCTATGCTCCAGTGTGCAAGGATGGCAACCTCACTGCCCACCCCCAGAAGCAATCCGTGAGATTCGAATTCCAGCACACATTTTCGTTCCTACAATTCTTTTTTTTTTTGTTGCTGTTTTTGAGTCAATTTTAAAAAAACAATGATTTTTGTGTCCTTATAAATATTTTTAAAAAATATATATCACCATTTCGCACTTAACAAATATTGATAAATTTGAATTTGGTCTTTCCAACTATTTGAGGAAAATCATCACTAAAGAACTGGTCTAATGCTAACCAAACATTTTAGAAAAAAAAATTAGATGAAAACTATTTTTTTATAACGACCGTAGCTAAAATTTAATATATTTATATATACTAAAATTATATTTAACCTTAATAATTATAAAATATATATAATAGTCAACTAAGAAATATTAGTAAAATCATTATTGTATGATCATTGCATTGACGGTTAACTACAACTAATGCATGGCCCTTTTTTTTTTTTTGGAAGCAGCTTGTTATTAACCCGTGTAGTGATAATTATGTACATGCATATCTTAATCGGGGTGATGTTCAAGAGGCCCTCCACGCCAATGTCACCAAGCTCAGTTATGACTGGGAGCCCTGCAGCAATGTGATTTCACAATGGGGAGATAGCCCTTCGACAATCATTCCCCTTTTACATGAATTCCTTGATAATGGACTCAGGGTTTGGATTTTTAGGTAAAATCTTCCATTTACATAATATTGAGAGGGCTCTGCTTAACATATCTATCTTCTTCATTCGTCTTTTGATAATATATTTCCCTAATAGATGTGTATTTATGAATTAATTTTAATTATTTATATCTATTATATGATACAGTGGTGACATAGATGGAAGGGTGCCTGTAACTTCAACAAAGTATTCCATTAACAAGATGAAGCTTCCCACCAAAACTGCTTGGCATCCTTGGTACTTATATGGAGAGGTAATTAATTAAAAATGGTACTGACACCTTAGTATGTATTTTTTCCCCATGCTCTGCCTTACTGGTGCAGTTTTCATGTTCTTAAACATGATTGACAGGAGAATATAACTTTTGTTTCATCAAATTATGTTTCGGTTTGTTTATGAGAACACATTTTGTAATGAAATTTCACGTGAAGCAGGTTGCTGGCTATACTCAAGTATACAAGGGAGACCTAACATTTGCCACAGTGAGAGAAGCAGGGCATCAAGTGCCAAGCTACCAGCCAGCGAGAGCCCTTTCTCTGATCAAACACTTCTTAGACGGCACTCCTCTTCCTGATACTAAAAGATATAATTGATTTCTGTAATTCTGTAAGAATAATTATTATTTGACTGAGTTTTCTTAAGTCAAATCAAATTTTTTAACGAAAGTAAATTAATTTACTATTGGATTGTGGGTTGAAAGTTTAATTCACATGTCTTTGTTTTCTACGTGCGTTTACTTTCCATACGCTTTTATTTTCCAAGCCTTTACTTTCCACAGGCATTTAATTTAATTTTCATGTTGTTTTACTTTCCATGTATGTTTACTTTTCACATGCACTTATTTACATTTGCTTTCACATTCCACATGCATTTATTTTTCACATGCATTTAATTTCCATATATTTTTACTTTTCCCATACGTTTATTTTCCACATATCTTTACTTTCACATGTGTTTATTTTCCACCTGTGCCTAATTTGCACACGTATTTACTTTCTACGTGCATTTACTTTTCACATGCCTTTACCTTCACATGTGATTACTTTCCACGTGCGTTTAATTTTCACACGGTTTAACTTTCCACAAGTGTTTACTTTTCAACTGCGTTTATTTTTTACATATGTTTACTTTCCACATACATTTACTTTTCAGGTTGAAACAAAAATATTTGTTTATATCTTTCCTAGTTTCTTATAATGAAAATATTAGAAACTACCATTTTTATATATTATTCAATTAAGAAAGAAGTAAAGAGGGACAATTATGAACATCATATTTTTGTCTTCAATTTGATTTTTTTTTTGTGTATTTAAAATTTGACTTCATCACTTGAAATCCTAACAAACTCAATCGTATCTGGCTCAATACAAATTATAGAATCCCAGCTGACTCAATTTTGATAGAAACCCTAACCATCTCAACCTAAACTGACCAACTTACTCCCAAAAAGTCTTCGTACTCTACTCTATTTATAATGACCACTCCACTAACACAGTAATAAACATGGTAACATGGACGATGGTAGGTAGGGCACACAATAATTTTCTCATTTAGAATATAACAGTTTAACAAGGTAGAAATTTGAGTTTTCTTATTAGAAGCCAAAATCTTTGCATATTGTTTTTACCATCGCATCATCACCTCTACAGACAGCCTAATATTTTCAGATACACCGTCATCCATCACCGTCATCCATCATCATCATCACAGCCATGCTACCGCAAACCATCATCACCACAACCACTACCAAGGAAGCAATCAATCCACAACCCTTCTCCAAAGAAGCCAAACTCATTGCCTCTTAACTGAGAAACCAAACTCACAACCCCATCACCATATCCCAGCCTTGCCATCCTCACAAAAAAAAAAAAAAACATTAGTCACTATGTAGCCATAGCAACACTGAACCATCGTAAACTGCAGCCAAAGCCAACAAGCTCAATCGAAGCACTGTGAACTACCATCATCATCACATCCCAATCCTTGTCTTAGCAACAAAACCCAAATACCCAAGCCACCATACCCACCGAAGCTCCATTATGAATAGTGCCGTCGTACATAGTGCGTGATCCTTCGAAGCTCAATAGAGCTCCCACATGTAAATCTTCTGGTCTCGGCTGTAACTACTATCATGGTGGTCTTTTCGTCGTTGTTAAAGTGAAGCTGACATGCCGTCACATCAGCCTTCACCTCTATTAGAGTGTGGCCTCTACTTTATTCCTCCCAACCTCTCCCTTTCTTTGCCCTAATGCTGCTACATCCACCTAGCCTATCTCCGCCTTTAGTCTAGCTTTATACTTTACACACTTCCAGAACTTGTCGACGTTTCCCAGAAAAACACTTGAAAACTTTATCAGCTCCTCAAACTTCACGGTGCATTTTGCGATGCCCATCCCTCCCTAGGTAAATTGCATAAATCCACATCCTTGGCATTCATCACCAATGCTAGAAAGTACATCTCGTAGAAGCAGGTCTTGAACATCTCCTAGTTGATCATGGTGTGCCAACCCACCAGAACTTGGCATTCGCCTCCAGCATGCGGGCGACAAAAGTCACTTTCTGTTCCTCGATTCAACCGATCATTGAGAAGATCTTTTCTATACTCTTGATCCACTTCTCAGCCTGGTTGGGATTCAAAGCTCTTCTGAATGATGGCGAGTTTGGCTTACGAAACTCTTTAAATTGAGCATGTTATTGATCACCAGCGGTGTTAGGGCCACTGTTAGCTCCAGAACCCTTCCAAGAAGTTTTAATGAGTTTTGAATGACAACAAAGTCAATTCAAAGAAAATACTTTTAAGAATGACTAATGCTTTTCTCGAGTTTCTTCAAATAGTAAACAGGCTTAATCTTTTAGCATATCAAGGCTTATTTCAGCAGAAATAATTTCACTTTACATGTACAAACATGTTTTATCTTGTTTTAAGAGATGCATACTAAATGAAAGTGGTAATTATATCCATATTTGAGCTTAAAACGACTAATCCAAGTTTTGGGACTTCAAAAAGTACATCTGAAGATATCAAACAAATCTTGAAGCTAAAGTGTTCTACTATCTTCAATCATCACATTAGTAAAGATTCGATGATCAACAAACGCTGATTAAAAACAAGAAGACTAAAAAACCATCAAGGAAATGTTATAGTACATCAGAAAGCTCACTTATAGTGATATAGTGCAATGACTATTTTTTTTTAGTGTTGTTTGTGATAAAATAATTAAATGTGAGTAATCTCTAGAGATTTTGAAAATTTCGATAGACATAGTTATGACCACAACAATATAAGGATTTTGTAAAAAAAAAATTTAATATGATTAAAAATTCAATAAAATAGCATTTTAATCAGGGATATAGAATGAGACCATATAAATGATTTATGGACATAGATAAAAATAAGGATAAGATTAAATAGATAGCTTTAACTAGGTAAAGTCTTTTATGTCATTCGGTTGCCAAAATAGTAATAATTAATACACCAAAATGGTAATAACTGGTACACTGAAACACTGAATTGGGTATAAATAATGGATATTATCAAATCTCATATAATTTTTACTCCAAACAATCAATTAAATATAGAAGCAAATTGAGCCGAAGATAAATATACTTATTACTTTTTCTCCAAGTTAGGGATTTATATATAAATCAAAAAGAAAATGTCTTATTCTTCTTCTCTGAAATAGCCTTCACGTTCTTTCCTACTTCCTTCTCCATCTTCCATTTTCACTTCTTGAAACTCCATCAAACCACTAGGTTCTTGAATGATACACTTTGATAAACATCTAAACTAGTTGAACAACACTTCTTCTGCATCAAACTCAAGCTAAAACCTTCTTTTTCCCTTCAAATCTATCCAAACAACAGCATATAAGGTGTTGGAAAATGGGTTTGAAACTTTAGTTAGAGGAGAAAAAGTTAGAGAAAAGTTTAGTAAAAGGCTTGAAAGAAAGGGAGGAAAAATCTATATCTATTGCTTGATGATTGTTCAGCTATTTTTGCTAGATAAACTCTTGAAATATATTTGGAATTATGTGTATGAAATCTGAAATTTATTTTCAAGATGCATATATATGAGTTGATAGATGTAAAAGATGCCATGGATAAAAGTCATGTGAATTTTTTGAGTTGATAAAAGAGATTTAACTATGTAATCGAAGAGATTTTTTGATTCTTTAAAAAGAGTCAGTGTAATACCTGAGGTACACGTGTCCGTGGGAAGTTCCGTACTACCCTAGTACCCCTGGGGCCCACTAGAGTAGCCGGATCAACCCCGGAAGCAAAAACTAGGTTGAGGTTCTGCAGAATTATATAGAACAGATTCGCTACAGTGAACTTTGCTCATTGCAGTGAAGAATCTTCATTGCAGCGAGTGATAGTTTTCCTTGGCTCACTGCAGTGACGAAATCTCATTGTAGCGAGCAACCTGTGACAATACAATATCAGTAAAATGACGTTGTTTCATTTTTTCCCCATTTTAAAACCCAATCGGGCTCCCCATTAGAAACAATGTTGTCTCATGTGAACACCTGCAATCATACAGTCTTATTACTTCTTTCAATGCACAAGTTAACGTGACAAATCACTCATTCAGGCATCAATGAAAACTTCTACTATTCATGTGAATTCTAGTCATGAGCAAGAAAACATTTAGAATAAAACAAGTAGCAGTCAAAGCGAATAGATACAACCAGTAATCATGATGGTTCAGTTGAATGTCCAAAATTTGCCTACTAACTCTTATCATGTTGCTAACATGTTCCATATGCCTTCCATACTCTTATCATATATCATCATAATTAACATTCAAACTAGCTAAGCACTTTACATCATGTCATTAACATCCTCTACATGCATTCTATACTCTTATCATGTGAAGATACAATTTCCCAAACATAAATCATGCAATAATACACCATCAGAGATGTGACATAGCTGATGTTCATGACATTAAAGATTTCTTTAAGTAATTAACACATCAAAAACAAAGTTCAACTCTACAACATGTCTATGTGCATGATTCATGCGCTCATCGGGATCCTACTCTCTAACTCTAGGTTACTCTCATGTAGACTCTCTTTCTCTAGAGTCTAAAGTTTCTCTGCTTTCTAACTTTTAACCCTCTGAGATAATTGATAATCATTCCTCTTGTACCCTTTCTGACTACATTAGTTGCACGTAAATATGCCCCACGACACTAACTTCCATAGCACTTTTTGCTTGTCTAACAATTAGGTATGACCAGACTGGTCTATATACTAAACCATTCTACTATATGGCTGATGCTTTGACCTTTTAGTTGGATGATGGTGAGACATGTCGGGGAGGGCACTAGAAGGGGTGGCCCTAGCCAATAAAGCCTACAACTGACTTCTATCTAGACTAGTCATTCCTGACTGTGCTCCCTATTGATATGCTTTAGTTTAGTTGTGCTCATTGACTATTTCTGGCAAGTTCAGAATGGCCTGCTCGAGGCATAGGATATAACTGATATTACTTGAGGTAGAACGATTGTGGTGAGAGTAACAGCAATACACAAGTGGCATAGCTCACTTAGGATGAAAGAAAACACAGGATTGATCCGAGGATTTCGAAAAATAACAAAAACTTTAACTAAAACCAGACACGACTAACTTTTCCTATTGGCCTCAAATAGCATCACGTTAGTGTGAATCGCCGCTGTTCCATTCACATAAACGTCATAATATTTGTGGACACTTGCTCCAGTACCATGCAGGGAAACCTAATGCTCTAATACCAACTTTGTCACGACCCGACTTGGGCACGTGACCAACACATGAGAAGTTTCATTCTCACGTAAGCCTCGTGACCTGAATTTCTCTGTATGCACAACTGATTGTAAAATCATTCAAAATACTTTTATTTATTTTCTATATAGAAATCACCTGTTTCATTAAATCATACTAGTTTATATTGAAATTTCATAATTCATACTCTATTATCTATGAATCATAATGCAAAACATATATGTTATAAGCTGCTCTAATTTAAAATATCCGATTTCGATACAAACCAAAATAGTATTATGATATGCAAAAATATAAACATGCTGTATAGTCCGAGATCCTGCTTACATCTATACTGGAGTACTCTAAACAAACTATAAATACTTCACCCAAGTAAAGCTCATCACCGAAACTCTAGTACTGCTGCAAGGATAATGACTAAGAGGAATCTGCAGCAACTGTTCTATCTGTGTAATAGGAGAAAGGAGAGGGGTGACTTTTATGTAAAACTCAGTGAGTGAATCCCCACCTGGAACCCCCTTCATGGGATGACAATGAAGATAAACGATCAAAGTAGATAATCATCAAACTGGTTAATGCAGTAACTCTGAAATCATATTCATGAGAATAAACAAAATAGCTCTAAAATTGAGATTCTTTGGAAATAATAAAACCACAGTAATCTAATAAAGAAACCGTAATCTCTAGTTATGTCCAATTCATATGGCATAACAAAATCTCTGGTTATGCATGTCAGCCATGGCATAACAAAATCTCGGAACTCTGGGGCACCTAACTAGGTCCTATTTCTAATTTCTCTGGTCTTGGGGGTGACTTGGTATATCAAGGTTAACAGATTAACTGCTGTTAACACACATCCTATTTCTCTATTGTTACCATCTAATTAATCAAATAAATCCACATAAATCTGAAATGCCTTTAAAATCTCTTAGTTCTCTATGAACTTTGAATCTATGTAACTCTAACAGTTTGACCTTAGCATAACTGTGACTATGAAATCATGTCCAAGGGATTACTCTTTGGTAGACATTATGATTTCAAGTCCACAGAATATGTATCCACCAACTGTTCTGAGTCATATGAAGATTCATGCTCTAAAATCCTTTTATGTCTGAGTTTCTAAATCAATTCTCAACCATATTCTTTCATAAGCTTTAAAATTCTAAAATCATAATAACATTCCTTAACATCTCATGGTTCTCCAGTATCATTTGCATAATCCATATTCAGCATTAAACAACTGTTTTAACAATCATAATTCATTGATAATCACAATTAAAACCAACTCTAAATAGAATTATTTTATCAATAATGGTCCTATGAGTTTTCTAAAATATAGTTCATGCTATTTAGAAAACCACAATTTCACAAATCAACATAAACCTCAAATCTTGTGCAATAATCTCTAAAATCATACTTTAAGTCATAATTTCATGAAAATAACACTAATGGACAATATAGAGATCACAAGTGCAAACCTACTCATTTGGTGGGGTGGACAGTGAAGGAATTATACTAACAGGGCTCCTTGGAGCAGGAACAACACCAATATATGATATAAGAGCCATAATACTATAAATTAACTGCTAGAAATTTGATTCTAATACCAAGGAGGAACATCACCTCTTGGATAACATGGAGAAATAGCAAGATCAACCTTAAGAACAAAGGGGAAATGGAAGAATAAAAGTAAAAACATAAAAATCTCTTACCTTAAAGCCTTGGAAGTGAAAGATTGGAGTTAGATTGAGTGAAATGGAGCTTGGAGGAGGTGAAAATGGTGGAAGAATGGAGTTTGGGGGTGAGAGGGCGCTTGGGGTTGTGTTTTAGGTCTGGAAACCCGAAATGAGGGTTTTATGCTCTCTAATGAGTGCTGCAACGCTCACCTGCCACATTGCCTTACTAATTCTTGATCGCTGCAGCACTCTCCAGAATGCCTTCTAGGTTACACTTATTTACATTTATTAATTTTAAGTTAATGTCCATTAACTTTAAAACATGATGTAAATAAGGAAATACCCCCTATTTAGATTCAAATAAAATATCAAAAAAATTAAAATCCTAACAAATCAAAATCCAAATTTTTGGATTTTAGTTCAAATCCGAGAATCTTCGAGATTTTCTAAATTTATGGGCTAAAAATGAAGCATTTAATGGTTCCATAAAATTCATTAAAAATTATCCTTCAACTTATTTTCCTCTTAGAAATAATTATGAGGACTTTTGATCCGAAGAATATGATTCTATCATATAGCTCTTCAAGGACGTGTGGGATCCAGATTTAGTAAAATTCAAGACTCAGAATGACAGGTAAGGGTAAATGACACCCTTTCTCATTTGAAAAATTTTCTCCTCCTTTTATTGAAAACTGGGGTATTACACATTCTAGGCATGGCTTGGTTAGCCTCCTACCATGTTGTGGTTAATTGTTACTACAAAGTAGTGAAGTTTGAGGTTCCAGGAGCCGAGCTCTACGATTTCAAGGGTATTAGTTGTTCAGTTCCCTCCAGTTTGATCTCAGCATTGAGCGCCATGTGGCTTATGGATAAAGGTAGCAGTAGGTTCTTAGCCTCAGTTAGAGATGTGGACGTACCAATGCCGAGCTTAGAGTCAATTCTAGTGGTATGAGTTCCCAGATGTGCTCCCAGAAGAGGTACCGAGTATGCCACCAGATAAAGAGGTGGAGTTCGGGATAAATCTTGAGCCCAGAGTGAGGCCTATCTCCATCCCCCCATACTGGATGGCTCCTACGGAGTTGAAGGAGCTAAAGGAGAAGTTGCAAGAGATGCTTAACAAGAGGTTCATCCAACCGAGTACCTCATCTTAGGGTGCTCTGGTTTTGTTTGTGAAGAAGAATGATAGGTCTATGAGGATGTTCATAGACAACCGGCAGTTGAACAAGGTGACAGTTAAAAGCCAGTACCCCTTGCCACGTATAGATGTGATACCCGAGGTACACGGGTCAGCAATAAGGTTCTGTATAGCCTCAAGGATTCCCTGGGAGCACCGTCGGGTCCTGAATTTTACTAAGTCTGAATCATACACCTCCTTGGAAGGCTATATAATAGAACCATATTCTTGGGATCAAAAGTCCCAGTAATTGTTCCTTGAGGGAAAACAAGTTGAAGAGTGATTTTTAATGAATTTTATGAAACCTGCAAATGTTTCGTTGTTAACCCACAAGTTTAGAAAATCTCAGAAATTCACAGATTTGAACTAAAACTCAAAATTTGGATTCTGATTTGATGGAGTTTTGATTTTTTTGATATTTTATTTGAATCCAAATGGGGGGTATTTCCTTATTTACATTTATGTTTTAAAGTTGACGGAGAGTAAAATTAATAAGTGAGTAGTGAGACAACCCAAATGCCAGGAGCACCCAGAGGTGCTGACAGCAGTTTTACTGTCACCGCTATAGCAGTCCAGGACCGCTATAGCGGTCACAGCGTGTGCAGCATGGTAGTTTTGGGTCTGGGTACCGCTATAGCGGTCCAGGACCGCTATAGCGGTCATAAGTGTATCAGCCGCAAGTAGCTAGACCGCTATAGCGGTGTCAGTGGACCAGAAACAGTACAGAACGACGTCGTTTCACTTACTGAGAGTATAAATCCTTCCCCACTCTCTTCCTCCCTCATTTTCGAAGATCAGAAACCCTTTCCCCTCCGTTTTTCTCTTTTTCTCTCAAATTCACTCTAATCCATCATTCCAAGCTTCAAGCTAAGTTCATGTTATTAGATTATGTCTTTATTTCTTCATAATCTTAGATTTGGACCGATTGTTTTTCTCATTTTTGTCAAGTGAGGATGTTTCTCCAATTTTCTTAGAGTTAGAATAGAGCTCTATAGATATTTTTAGATGTTAATCTAGAGTTATGGTTGCTCCATGGCAGTTGTTGGTATCATTCCAAGTTCTCCAGGTCAAGTTGGTGGGGCCCACATACGTCCGGCTTTAAACTGTGAGTGAGTTTAGATCCTATGATCCTTATGTTGATCATTAGAGTTAATTTCAATAAATTATAGCATGAGATATATGTTTTTTTTAAAACTCATGGGACCATTATTGTTAAAGCAATTTTTATCAAACAGCTAGAGTATATATTTAGAGATTTGTTAAACATTGTGATGATTTCCAGAATAGAGAATATGTATATGCTAGAGCTTGTGAACTCTAGGGTAGAAGATTTATGAGATATAGAGAAAAGATTTAGATTTCTGATTGAACTAGACAGTAGCTATAGAGAAACAGAAAGTGAGTTAACGGCAGTTATTCTGTTAACCTTGGTATACCAAGTCGCCTTAGGGCCAAAGAAATAACAAATGGGACCTAGTTAGGTGCCCCAGAGATTAGAGACTTTGTTATGCTATGCATAACCAGAGATTTGTTATGTCACATGAATTGGGCATAACTGGAGATTCCTGTTTCTTTGTTAGCATACTGTGGTTTATGATTTCTACAGAATATTGATTTCAGAATTATTTGTTATTCCTATGAATATGAACTTTAGGATTATTGCATTAACTGGTTTGATATATATATATATATTATTTATTTCCCTTGACTGTCCCATGAGAGGGTTATGGGTGAGGACTTACTCACTGAGTTTTAGATGAAACTCATCCCTTTCTCTATCTAACCCCTCTCTCTTCCTCCATTACATGTGCAGTAGACGCTGCGGGTTCTTCTCTTCCATCTCCTCCCCCGCAGTTGAGATTTCCCAGTTGGTAAACTTCACTTTGTGAGTGAAGTACTTTTGGTATTCTGTTTAGAAATAAAGTGCTCCGGTGTGCATGACGGACAAGGTCCCGAACCATAGAGATAAACTGACATATTTTTATCATGAATATTTTGTATTTTCATGATTACAAGTTCTATGGTTTATTTTGTGTTAAGAGCAACTCATGTATTTTGTATCAGAGATATTTACTAGAGCTTGATTATGAAAGTATTTATGATGATTTGTTTTTCAAAAAGTTAGATATATATGTCAGAGATGAATTTATGATTTGGAAAAGGATTTTATATTAAATTATGCATATAAAGGGACTCAGAGATCACGAGGCTTACGTAGGAATGAGAATTCCTCACGTGCCGGTCATGTGCCCAAGTCGGGTCGTGACAAAGTTGGTATCACAGCGCTAGGTTTCCCTGCATGTCATTGGAGCAAGTGTCAACAAGTAGCACAGCATTTTTGTAAATGGAAACGCGCCCATTTGCATTAACGAAGTGTTACTTGAGGCCTTTAGAGTGGTCAGTTATGTCTAAGTTTAGAGCTAAAGTCTTGTCTTCTTTTCAAGATATGTGTCTTATCCCTGTGTTCATGTTCTTTCAGATTCAGTATGCCTCCTCTACGTTATTCTTCTTCTTCTCACCGCCGCCATCGTAGTAGCGGATCTTCAGTTTCAGAGGCCCATTTCAGGGCAATAGAGCAGGCCTTAGCAACCCTCACAGGGGCATTAACCAGGCAGACTGAGGCTGGCACTCAGCCACCCCTAGTCCAGGCACCTCCAGTTCAGCCACTATCGGTCCAGACACCCCCAAGTCAGGCACCAGTCAGAGATCCTGATGACTCAGCTTTAGAGCGCTTTAGGCGAATGGATCCACCCACTTTCCAGGGGCGTCTCATGGTAGAGGATCCCCAAATTTTCCTCTGTGGAGTAGAGAAGATCATCAGAGTTATCCACTGCTCTTTTGAGAGAAGCGGTGAGTTAGGTGCTTTCAGCTGGAAGGCCAAGCTAGTATCCGGTATGATGAGTTCCTTCAGGGGCATGGTGACTCTGAGCCACTCTCCTGGGAGGAATTCCGAGCAGTGTTCCCGAGAAGATATCTTTCGGAGAGCCGTCGAGCTCAGATGGTTGAGGAGTTCTTGAGGTTCCGACTGACGCAGGCATGTCAGTTACAGAGTATGAAGAGAGATTTACATACCTAGCCTAGGCAGCTGCTAGTATGTTGCCATCGAAGACAGAAAGGGTTAGGCGGTTTGTTTAGGGACTTCCTCAGAATATGTTTCTCAGTCTTCAGCCACATGTCCACACCATGGATTATGCACAGATAGTAGATACAGCTATCGCGATAGAGGCTGGGTTGGCAGATAGGAGAGCTGCAACAGATTCTGGCAAGAAGGTCAAGACACATGGTTCCTTTTCTGGGGGAGCTGGTTCTAGCAGAGGATCTGGCCAGCAGGGCCGGCAGCGGTTCTAGTTGGGTAGGACCGCCTTCTCAGAGTCCACCCTGACTAGGCCTCCTGCTTCTCAAAGTCAGAGTAGAGGTAGTAGCCAGTACAGTGGCCAGGGATCAGCTCAGAGTTTCCACTACTATCAGACTTGTAGGAAGATACATGTTGGGCAGTGCATGATAAGCACTTTTGCCTGTTACGAGTGTGGCCAGCAAGGCCACAAGCGTGCAGATTGTCCGCTTAGGCAAGGAGAATCTAGTCAGGGGTCGGTGAACCCCACTGCTTTAGTTCAGTCAGGGACCTAGGGTGATCTGGTTACTCCAGGTAGTAGAGGTGCTGGGGGCAGGGGCCCTGGAGGTAGAAGTTCAGGTGGCAAAGGTAGGGGCCGGGGTAGTGAGGGATAGCCTGCCTGCTCGCTCACACACAGATGCAAGACCTCGGTGATGTCGTTAGAGTATCATTCTGCTTTTCTCCTTTGAGGCATTTGCATTGATTGATTTCAGCTCTACATATTCATATGTATCTCAATTTTGCCACACGGTTCGAGAGACCTGTTTCCACTATAGAGAAACCTTTTTGGGTGGGGATACCCTCGGGAAGACTCCTTATGATTCAATTGGTCTATAAAGAGTGTGAGGTTAAGGTTGGAGGTATGAAAGCACTTGCGGATCTCCATTTGTTGAATATGTTAGATTTCGATGTTATCATAGGCATGGATTGGTTAGCTCAATGTCATGCCATGGTAGACTGCTATAGTAAGACTGTAAAGTTTGATGTTCCTGGAGGCGAGCTTTTAGAGTTTAAGGGTACCAGTTGCTCGGTCCCAGCCAACTTGGTATCTGCCATGAGTGCTTTGAAGCTCATGCATAGAGGAAGTTATGGGTTTCTGGCTTCAATTAAAGACACATATGTAGTAGTACCAAGCTTGGAGTCAGTACTTGTGGTTTGTGAGTTCCCTGATGTCTTTCCAGAAGAGTTACCCGGGATGCTACCAGAGAGAGAAATAGAGTTCAGGATAGAACTTGAGCCTGGGGTTAGGCCTATCTCTATACCCCCATATCGGATGGCTCCCATAGAGTTGAAAGAGTTGAAGGATCAGTTGCAAGAGATACTTGATAAGGGGTTCATTCGACCGAGTACCTCGCCTTGGGGGTGCCTTGGTGTTGTTTGTTAAGAAAAAGGATGGGTCTATGAGGATGTGCATAGACTACCGGCAGTTGAACAAGGTTACAATCAAGAATCGCTACCCCTTGCCACACATCGATGATCTATTTGATCAGCTCCAAGGAGCTAGATGTTTTTCTAAGATTGACCTAAGGTCGGGCTATCACCAGTTAAAGATCAAGGGTGAAGATGTACCCAAGACGGCCTTTAGGACACGCTGTGGGCACCATGAGTTTTTAGTGATGTCTTTTGGATTAACCAATGCCCCCGCAGTTTTTATGGACTTGATGAACAGAGTCTTCAAACCATTCCTAGACCACTTCGTGATTGTCTTCATTGATGACATTCTGGTGTACTCTAGGAGTGAAGAGGAGCACGAGCACCACCTTAGGATTGTCTTGCAGACTCTAAGGGAGAACCAGTTGTACGCCAAATTCTCCAAGTGTGAATTTTGGCTCGATCAAGTGGCGTTTCTTGGGCATGTGGTGTCCAAGGATGGTATCCTGGTCGACCCGAGGAAAGTTGAAGCAGTTCAACAGTGGCCGAGGCCGACTACAGTGTCAGAGATCCGTAATTTCCTAGGTTTGGCAGGATACTACCGGAGGTTTGTTAAGGATTTCTCGAGGATAACGACACCGTTAACCAAGTTGACTCAGAAGAGTGTTAAGTTTCAGTGGTCGGATGCTTGTGAAGAGAGTTTCCAGAGGCTTAAGACCTGTTTGACTACAGCTCTTGTTCTTGTATTGCCTTCAGGCACAAGAGGTTTCTCGGTGTTCTGTGATGCCTCTAGAGTCAGGCTCGGCTGCGTCCTTATGCAGCATGGCCAAGTAGTGGCTTATGTATCTAGGCAACTCAAGAGGCATGAACAGAACTACTCAACGCATGATCTAGAGATAGCAACGGTAGTCTTTGCCTTGAAGATTTGGAGGCACTACCTATATGGAGAGACATGCGAGATCTTCACTGATCACAAGAGTTTGAAGTATATCTTCCAGTAGAAGGATCTGAATCTCAGGCAGCGTAGATGGTTGGAGTTGTTGAAAGACTACAACTGCACCATATCTTATCATCTGGGTAAGGCTAATGTGGTAGCCGATGCACTGAGTAGAAAGTCCATGGGCAGTTTGGCCCATATAGCTCCTGTAAGGTATCCGTTGATAGAAGAAATCCACAAGTTAGAGGCAAAGGGAGTCCAATTTGGGCTTGGTGAGTCTGGAGCCTTTCTTGCTCACATTGGGGCCCAGTCGACTCTGGTAGAGCAGATTAACGCACGGCAGAGGGAGGACCCCAAGTTGGTTCAGCTAGTGGATGATGCACAAAGAGGAGAGAGCCTTGAGTTCTCGGTGGATGCTGAGAGTGTGTTGCACTTTAGGGACCGTTTATGTGTACCCGATGTGGGTGAGTTAAAGAAGAGAGTACGCAGCATATTCTGTTCATCTCAGTTCAGCAAAGATGTATCAAGATCTCAGACAGCTATACTGGTGGGAAGGCATGAAGAGAGACATTGGTGACTATGTGCCATGGTGTTTGGTGTGCTAGCAAGTTAAGGCTGAGCACCAAAGGCCTGTGGGCTTGCTTCAACAAATAGAGATCCCAGAGTGGAAGTGGGAAAAGATAACCATGGACTTCGTAGTCGGGTTACCTCGTACCACTAGAGGCTTTGATTCTATATGGGTGATTGTGGACAAGATGACCAAGTCTGCTCACTTCCTGCCAGTGAAGACGACCTTCAGTGCAACTCAGTATGCTCAGCTTTACATAGATGAGATTGTTCGGCTTCATGGAGTGCCGGTGTTGATCATATCAGATAGAGGGTCCCAGTTCACTTTGAGGTTCTGGAGAGCATTTCAAGAAGCTCTTGGGACTCAAGTGGATTTGACCACAGCTTTCCATCCACAAATAGATAACCAATTAGGGAGAACAATCCAAACTTTAGAGGACATGCTCAGAGCTTGCGTTCTAGATTTCGGTCGGAGTTGGTGTGACCACTTGCCACTGATAGAGTCCTCATATAACAATAGTTATCAAGCTAGCATCCAGATGGCACCATTTGAAGCGTTGTATGGTAGACACTGTAGATCTCCAGTTGGGTGGTTTGAGCTTGGGGAAGCTAAGGCCCTAGGCCCAGATCTGGTACAAGAGACCTTAGAGAAAGTTTAGATAATCAGAGAACGATTAGTGGCAGCTCAATCTAGATAGAAATCTTATGCAGATAATCGGCACAGAGATCTAGAGTTTGCTGTGGGTGATCACGTATTTCTGAGGGTGTCTCCCATGAAGGGAGTAGTGAGGTTCAGTAAGCGAGGAAAGTTGAATCCACGCTATATCGGCCTGTTTGAGATTCTAGAGAGAGTTGGAACAGTGGCCTAAAGGTTGGCACTGCCTCCCAATTTATCAGAGATACACCCGGTATTTTATGTCAGCATGCTCAGAAAGTATATGCCCGATGAATCTCACGTACTCACTCCACAAGCGATTCAAGTTGATAAAGACTTGTCATATGAAGAGGAACCGGTTGCCATCGTGGATCGACAGATCAAGAAGCTTCGCTCGAAGGAAGTGGCCTCAGTGAAAGTCATCTGGAAGAACCACTCCGGCGAGGAAGCCACGTGGGAAGCTGAAGAAGCTATGAGGATCAAGTATCCGCACCTTTTTCCTCCTCAAGGTATGTTTTAAGATTTGGGGACCAAATCTCTTTTAAGGGGGGAGAATGTGATACCCTAGGTACACCGGTCAACAGTAAGGCTCTGTATAGACTCAAGGATTCCCTGGGAACCACCGTCGGGTCCTGAATTTTACTAAGTCTGGATCCTACACCTCCTTGGAGGGCTATATGATAGAACTATATTCTTGGGATCAAAAGTCCCGGTAATTGTTCCTTGAGGGAAAACAAGTTGAAAAGTGATTTTTAATGAATTTTATGAAATCTACAAATGTTTCGTTGTTAACCCACAAGTTTAGAAAATCTCGAAAATTCACGGATTTGAACTAAAACTCAAAATTTGGATTCTGATTTGATGGAGTTTTGATTTTTTTGATATTTTATTTGAATCCAAATAGGGGTATTTCCTTATTTACATTTATGTTTTAAAGTTAATGGAGAGTAAAATTAATAAATGAGTAGTGAGACAACCTAAATGCCAGGAGCACCCAAAGGTGTTGACAGTAGTTTTACTGTCACCACTATAGTAGTCCAGGACTGCTATAGCGGTCATAAGTGTATCAGCCGCAAGTAGCTAGACCGCGATAGTGGTGTCAGTGGACCAGAAACAGTACAGAACGACGTTGTTTCACTTACTGAGAGTATAAATCCTTCCCCACTCTCTTCCTCCCTCATTTTCGTAGATCAGAAACCCTTCCCCCTCCATTTTTCTCTCTTTCTCTCAAATTCACTCTAATCCATCATTCCAAGCTTCAAGGTAAGTTCATGTTATTAGATTATGTATTTATTTCTTCATAATCTTGGATTTGGACCGATTGTTTTTCTCATTTTTGTCAAGTGAGGATGTTTCTCCAATTTTCTTAGAGTTAGAATATAGCTCTATAGATATTTTTAGATGTTAATCTAGAGTTATGGTTGCTCCATTGCAGTTGTTGGTGCCATTCCAAGCTCTCCAGGTCAAGTTGGTGGCGCCCACATACTCCCGGCTTTAAACTGTGAGTGGGTTTAGATCCTATGATCCTTATGTTGATCATTAGAGTTAATTTCAATAAATTATAGCATGAGATATATGTTTTTTTTTAAAACTCATGGGACCATTATTGTTAAAGCGATTTTTATCAAACAGCTAGAGTATATATTTAGAGATTTGTTAAACATTGTGATGATTTCCAGAATAGAGAATATGTATATGCTAGAGCTTGTGAACTCTAGGGTAGAAGATTTATGAGATATAGAGAAAAGATTTAGATTTCTGATTGAACTAGACAGTAGCTATAGAGAAACAGACTATAAGTTAACGGCAGTTATTCCGTTAACCTTGGTATACCAAGTCGTCTTAAGGCCAAAGAAATAACGAATGGGACCTAGTTAGGTGCCCCAGAGATTAGAGACTTTGTTATGCTATGCATAACCAGAGATTTGTTATGTCACATGAATTGGGCATAACCGAAGATTCCTGTTTCTTTGTTAGCATACTGTGGTTTATGATTTTTACAGAATATTGATTTCAGAATTATTTGTTATTCCTATGAATATGAACTTTAGGATTATTGTATTAACTGGTTTGATATATATATATATATGTATATATATATATTATTTATTTCCCTTGACTGTCCCATGAGAGGGTTATGGGTGAGGACTTACTCATTGAGTTTTAGATGAAACTCACCTCTCTCTCTTCCTCCATTACAGGTGCAGTAGACGCTGCGGGTTCTTCTCTTCCATCTCCTCCCTAGCAGTAGAGAGTTCCCAGTTGGTGAGCTTCACTTTGTGAGTGAAGTACTTTTGGTATTCTGTTTAGAAATAGAGTGTTCTAGTGTGCATGACGGGCAGGGTCCCAGACCATAGAGATAGACTGACATAATTTTATCATGAATATTTTGTATTTTCATGATGACGAGTTCTATGGTTTATTTTGTGTTAAGAGCAACTCATGTGTTTTGTATCAGAGATATTTACTAGAGCTTGATTATGAAAGTATTTATGATGATTTGTTTTTCAAAGAGTTAGATATATATGTCAAAGATGAATTTATGATTTGGAAAAAGGATTTTATATTAAATTATGCATATAGAAGGACTCAGAGATCACGAGGCTTACGTGGGAATGAGAATTCCTCACGTGCCAGTCATGTGCCCAAGTCGGGTCGTGACAATAGATGACCTGTTTGATTAGCTCAAAGAGGCTAGGTGTTTTTCCTAGATAGATCTGAGGTCGGGCTACCACTAGTTGAAGATTAAGGGCAACCATATGCCCAAAATAGCCTTTAGGACATGCTATGGACACTATGAGTTCTTAATGATGTCCTCTGGGTTGACCAATGCCCCTGCAACTTTCACAGACCTGATGAACAAAGTTTTCAAATTGTTTCTAGATCATTTTGTGATTGTCTTCATTGATGACATCCCAGTGTACTCTAGAAGTGAGGAGGAGCATGAGCAATGTAACACGATAATAATTATTTAAAAATTAATTTGTGCTTTATTAGTCGTAATTTAAAAAATATAATAGTTTTAGAAATGATAAAGATGGCCCAATGGAGATTAAAAAAAATTGGATCAAGGTGAATAGTTACCTTGCAGGCCACACGGGCCTGTTAGGACAGCCGAACCCTAGAATTGGGACTCGGATGTGCCCAAATGTAACATCCTAATTTTTAACCCAATACTCTAAACATATTTAGGTTAATCATTAGTATGTTACGTCATCATTTCCTCTTTACTTTAAAATACTTAGCGAAAAATATAGGTAAAAGTTTTTTTTGAATTATAAAAGCAAAGTGAGAGTCGTATGATACGACAAGCGATGGAGCACGTAAGAGAATAAAACAAGCATCTAATGAACATCATAACATAAAGCAGGTAATGGCACATCATAGTGAAACTGAACTGCATATATATATATATATATATAATATGATATGCCCTCTTATAAAAAGCGAGACTTAGTTGATACATCATAAAGCAAATACAACTGAAAGGGAAAAATACAAGGAAAATGAAAATACAACAGAAGGCATAAAAGAAACTCTCCTACTCTGGTGCGCCTACAAATGGATAACTTCTAAACAAAAAGAGGCTATCCTAATCTAGTCGAAGCTCGGGCACCCGAACACGACTGTCGCCTCCTACTGCGGGCCTCTATGGAAAGGAGGAACGTATCTGATCCACTGAGCTATCTCTGCTAGCGTGGCTATACGCTGCATCAGCCGGGCATGGGCTCCATGGCGGGGAGTCATCCTCACTCATGCTCCGCGTATTAGCTGAGTGACGGTGGCCTCGCTGCCCTCCTCGACGTCCATCGGTACAGTAGGGAAGGATCCCTCGGAAGGTACCTGAGTGGCAGAATCGTCTGAAGGGTCCGTCTTCGAGAAAGATGAGGGGGAGCGGGGCACATACTGCTGGTAGTCCCGGATGGCAAAGGCTGTCGGTGGGGCGCAGCGAATCCGCTCCTTTCGAGGGCGTGCGCGCTTGAACACGAGGTTGTCGCTGAATAGTGAGGCATGAGAGAATCGGTGAGTATGTACGGGGTGAGTGAAGGGTCATCCAACAAACATGAATACACGAACGGCACAGCGACCCTCAAAATGGTATGATCCGTGATCCAGATCATAATGCACTTCCCATGTCCGGGTGTCCACAAACACAACGAACGTCGCTATCTGAAGACGTGACGGAAAGGAAAGGTAGGGGGAGTGAGAATCTTGCTAGAGAATCTCAGTAGGGCAACCTCCTATCTAGGTGTCATCATCTATGTCCTCAGGAACCTTGGGTTTAGTGTATAAAATAAGTGAGCATGCATCAAGTTCATTTTAAGCTTCAAAACATAGTTAGCCAAGGTTCGTTCATTTTAGAATAATTCTTAATGTCATGGATACAACATATTAAAGAATGTATGCATGGCACTACTTAATGCAAGAATATTCATCATAACATCAAGTAACATCATAATAGTGGCATAGAGTGGCAATTGAAATCTCAGGTGGAAAAACTTTGTGACATAATCATCGTACTTTACTTTCTCATGGGGCCACCCTAAAAAGACATTCGTCCTGGGGATGCTCGGCCGAACCGGTGTCACTCATAATGTGTCACATCTCTAGGTTATGAGCTTATACCTAACTAGTCGTCACTAGTTCTTACTTATCCCTTACCGATAAGCGTATCATAAATAAATCCCGACTCTCTAGTACGGGCTAGGGGGTGTTTTCTTGGGGGTGCTCGACCGAACCGGTGTCATCCAAGAATACATCTTGGTGCCGATGTCACATGAATTTTTAGAGGTGCTCGGCCGAACCGGTGTCATCCAAGAACACATCTTAGTACTTCATCTCTTTTAAAGAAAATCTCATAGGTTTTTCAAAAACTTTCTAAGTCCCCAAATTTGTTGAAAATTCGTCAGCATAACAGCAGCACGCCAGATTTATTCTAAATTTGCTTTATGCCACATAAACAAATAGAACATGTATCCTCAATCATAATTTCATACGTTGACATGATCATTCTCAAATAAAACATACATCCTCATGTAACATAAAAACTCATTATATTCTTGAATTTATGGTATCTTATGCTTTAACCCTTACGGACCTTAAACTTGAGGTGTAGTTATTCTATCATTTTCTATTAACCTCTTATGCACCTAATGATTCACAACTAATAATTCTTACTAGCATTTAAGTTCATTAGTAAATCTGGGCAGCATCATACTCTAAGGGCAGAATTATATCTTTAAGATTACGGGGTTCTAGAACTTACGTTTTAGACCCTTTCTTGGTTTCGTCTTCGCCTAAGGCACTATAAATTAGATCTAAACCAATTATGAGGCATCCCTAAGCCTTTGTACTAATTATAAATCATGTTTACTACATTATAAGGGTGCCGTACAGAATCAGAAAATTAAATGTTCTAAGAGTTCTAGAATTGCATTTTTACAGTTTTCTAGTTGCTAGTTTCTCTATAGGCTCTAAAAATCAATCCTACATCAAATATTACCAAGTTTTTCATATTTAAACAATCCTAAACTGAAGGTTGACATACTAAAATATTTTTGGCAAAAGCTAAGAATTAATGGGTCAAAACTATGCTAGAACTCAACTTTACGGTTTTTCTATAAAGCTAGTTTCTTTCCTAACATGCATAGCAAGATTCCTACCTCAACACATATAATTTTTACACATTCTAGCATATCAAAATAACATCATGCAGCACCAAACAAGGCATGGCAGAACCGAATTCATACACATGCTTATCATGCATAAAATCTCAGTTTTTATCTACTCAAGTTACTAGTTTCTCCTTGAATTGTCTTAGGATTTCGAAAACCCTTTTGCAAAACATTTTATCTTGTGAAAGAGGCTAAGAATAATCATGGGGCAGCAACTATTTTAAAACACTCTTGGAAGAGGTTTAATTTACAAATCTTGTAGATCATGACCTTATAGAACTCTTAAAAACATAGGAAAACTTTTGAACATAGATTGTTGGCCCTTGCAACTAGATGAAACTCATTTTGAGTTTATCAACATCACATCGGGATGTCTCCATAACCCAACTTTAACTTGAGATAATGAGGGCAAGTCCTTGAGCTCTAGGTTCCTTAAGTGATGACAAAATATAAACGTGTTATACATTCCATTTTATTCTTTATTATAAGGTAAAGTGAGAGCTTCAAAGTAAATATGGAATGCAAGAACTTGAAATTAAATATGCAAGGTACAAAGTAAATATGCGAGGCACAAAGTAAATATGCGAAACTTGAAGGTAAATATGTAAGTTCAATTCTTTATTTTAGTGCTCTAGGCCTAGCAACAATCGACTTTAAGGCTGAAATAGAAAGGCTTCGAGATTAATTAAGTGATATGCAAGCTCTCGTTTTAAATCTTTAAGTTCTTTAAGTGATGACTTGAAATATAAACGTGCAATGCAAGGCTTGAACTTAAACGTGATAATGCAAGTCCTTTTCTTTAATCTTTAGAGTTTAGTGATAACATAGGAAGGTAAATATGAGATGCAAGAGCTTGAAATATAAATATGCAAGTTCATTTTTATATCTTTACTAGAGCTCTTACAAGACTTTGAAGGAACTTAAGCCTTAACCCGAATTTATCACAACAAGCTAAAGTAAACAAAACATCATTCCTTGAAGCAAAATCATAAATAGCATTTTTGTTAAAACTCAAGCTCTAAAGGTCTCATTGTGATGAACACATGGTCATCATCTAGAAACTCTCATCATCAAGCTTTCATGTTGAATCACCAATGATGGCCGAAATCTTAGAGAAAGAAAAAGGAAAAAGGGGACGAAGCCATGAACAAGAAAAGAACCATTTTGAAACACTAGAGACCATGATCTTGATAATGTATTAACACCAAGATCATGTGTCCTCATCATTGAGTTCATACAGTTATTTTAGAACAACATCAAAGTTAAGTTTTCAAGATAAAAAGAAAGAAACTAAAAACATCTTTCCTCAAGAATCAAGATCAAGCTTTAGAGGTTGCTCAAGTGATGAATATCATCATGCAATCCCCATCATCAAGCTCTCATTTCCCAAGTTCCTCAAGGCTCTAGGCCGAAATCAAAATGGGAAGAAAAGAAGAAGTTTCTAAAAGATTCAAGAGAAACCATCAAGCACATAACTAAATAAGAACTTTTAATGAAAAAAAACATTTAAAATAAAATCCCTACCAAGTGAAATGATGTTGAAGAGGATGAAGAAGATGAAGAAGTTTGAAGAAGAAGAACTCTTGGTCTTTGAGAGAAAAGGAAAGCTTTGAGTGCTCTAAATTTAGCAAATGAACTAAAGGTGTTTCAAGTTCACTAAAGTGTGTTATTTATAGAGAAATGAAACAAATGAAAGGTGCAAGGGGGGAGAAAGGTTTCGGCCATGGTCAAGACAACCCATGAGTTCCATGAGGTGAGATGTTGTGATCTTGAGGCATGGTGAGGTATGGTTCAAGGTATGGTGAGGTGTAGTTCAAGGTATGGCTCAAGGAGTGTTTAAAATTTAAAACATGTGATGGAATTTGGGGATGATGTGGCCGAAATGCATCAGCCATGGGGGAGGGATTTTTTCCATTTAATTGTGGTTTAGAAGTGTGTTTAGGTGTGTTTTAGATTATGTTTAAGATTAGGAATTTGTAGGAAAGTATTTAGGTGAGGTAATGGTTAATTAGAGGCTTGTAAGACTAGGTTTAGGATGTGGTCTTGCTAAATTAATGGAGTCAAACTCCATTAACAAGGAATCCAATGCCAACACAATTCCTTGATTTAGGGAAATTGGAGAGAGAAAATACTATTCAAGATTCCAAGACTAAGATTCTTAAGTTTTGAAAAGAGATTTAGGTTTAATCTAAGCAATTTTAGGTCCTAATTAATTTTATTAACTTATTTTGACTCTAGATTAATTATGGAAATTAATTAATCTTCGATTAGAGCCTAATATTACTTAGGTTTGTTTAATTATGTCATTAAGCTCAAGCGGCATTATCCCGGGGGCAAAATCGTAATTTTGCACAAAAACTCCCCGGGACCACCAGGATTTAAACAGACACTTTTAAATACTTGAAAACATCATTTTAAACCTTCGGGGAAAGTTTTGGGTTCAAATGACACTTTTACCCGGGTAAAAACGCTGCAGGGGTATTTTGGTCATTTTCACCCAAAACCGCAGAAAACAGATTTTTCGTTTTCGAAAACACTCAAGGATCATCCAGTCCCCTTCGAACATTGAGCTGACCCTTCGAGGATTGTTGTGCCGACTATCCTCGATTTCGGGTCTGGAAATGACCTCAGGGGCATTTTGGTCATTTCCCTCAGATAGAAAAATTGGGGCGTTACACCAAAACTGAGAAAAGAGAGGATTAAGGTTAGAAATGGTTAGAGATGAGGATTTTATACTTAGAATTAATTGTTGGGCAATATCTTATTACTCGGATACGGTGTTTCCCCCATTTGGTACAGTTTTGATGTGCAGTTTTTAACATTGTACAATTTACTTGGTGGTTAAGTAACCTTTACCAACCACTTTATGCCAAGTGGATGGCAAGAATTGAAACTTGAAAAGCAACTTTTGATCTTGACCTGCAACTTTTGATCTTGACCTTTCATTAATTATTATTTTACCCAGGAGCCAATATCTCATCCGTTCAGTAGAATTTCAGTGTGTAATTTCAACACCGAAAAAGCTACTTGTTTACCAAGTTCAAGTGACCACTTATCTTGAGCTAAGTTGTAACGCCCCGATTTTTCTGTCTGAGAAAAAATGACCAAAATGCCCCTGAGGTTATTTTCTGCCCGGAATTCAATGATAGCCGGCCTGGCAGTCCTCGAAGGGTCAACTCAATGTTTGAAGGGGATTGGATGGTCCTTGAGTGATTTCAGAAACAAAAATTGTGTTTTCTGCAGTTTCGGGTCAAAATGACCAAAATACCCCTATAGCGTTTTACACGGGTAAAGGCGTCGTTTGAGCCCGAAACTTTCCCCAAAGGTTTAAAATGACTATTTCATGTGTTTAAAAATATCTATTTAAGTCCCGGTATTCCCGAGCAGTTTTGTGCAAAATTACGATTTTGCCCCTGGCATAGTGCCATTTGAGTTTAATGATGTAATTAAGCAAACCTAAGCAATATTAGGCTCTAATCGAAGATTAATTAATTTTCATAATTAATCTAGAGTCAAAATAAGTCATTAAAATTAATTAGAACTTAAGATTGCTTAGATTAAACTCAAAAACCCCTTTTTCTTTTAAAAATTTCAAGTTCCCAAAACATAAAATCTTGAATAATGTTTTCACTATTCACTCTCCATACTTCAAGAAGCCTAGGTAAAGTAGAATTTTGACCCCACTAATGGACTAGAATGCTCACTAATCATGCCTTAAAATAGCCTTGATTACCTATCCTTTCACTTACACACTTACTTATAAGTTCCTAATCATAAGCCTAATCAAAGCTACACCTAAACACACCTCTAAACCATAATTAAATGAAAGATTTTCCTCCCCTTGGATCCCCAAAAAGTGGTGGCACCTCATCCCTTCTTGCATCACAAATTTGTTCACTCACACACTCAAAGAAGCATGCTACACTATGCCTAAACCCATGCCTACACCTTACCTTGAAATGACATAACCAAGAGATATTTTTCTCCCTCCTCCCTTCCCCAAAATGGCACCATTCTTCCCCCCATTTTCACCCCTCTTGTTTCCTTCCTCTATAAATAGCATGCTTGGATGAACTTGAATCACTTTTGATTCATTTGCCAAGTTGAGTTTTCAAGAGCACCTTAAAACTTTCCTTTTTCTCTCAAGTTCAAGAGTTCCTCTTCTTCAACTTCTTCATCTTCTTCTTTCATTTCAACCTCCAAATCACTTAGTAGGGATTTTATTTTAAGTGTTTCATTCATTAAAAGTTCTTATTTAGTTATGTGATTTGTGATTTCTCTTGAATCTTTAGTTCTTCCTTCCTTATCTTTTCTTTCTTTTTTCGGTTTCTTGGCTTCCTTTTTCTTCCTTTTTAATTTCGACCATGATGGCCTATCTTGGTAGAAAAACCATGGCTTGATGATGAGGTTTGAAGATAATGGACTCATGATTATCATTTGAGAAACCTCTAAAGCTCGAAACTTAGTCTTAATCTCAACACATTTTGGCTATCCCTTTCTTTTCTTTCAATGGTTTTGGTTTCTTTTCCCTTTTCCTTTTCTTGTTGGTTTCAGTTTCTCCTTCTCTTTTCCTTGCTATAGTTTTGGTTTTGAAGGTTTGTTTTTGGATAAAAATGACTCAAGGATGAGAGCACATGATGTTGGAGTTTATGTGTCACCAAGATCATGGCCTCTAGAGTTTTAAAGTTTTGTTCTTTTCCTCCTCATGGCTTCAGCCTTGTTTTCCTTTCCTTTGGTGTTCAAGGTTTTGTTTTGAATAATGTTGATTGTTAGTTATTTTGATCTCTTGATCCATTTCCTTGAACTTGATGATAATGTTCAAACTTTCTTTGAAACCTTAGTACAAAGAACTCTAAAGTTCACTTTATCTTGCTATGATAAGTTTGGGTTAAGGTTTAAGTTCCTTTATAGTCTTGCAAGAGCTCTAATGAAGAATCTAAAATGAACTTTCATTCCTATTTATTTTCCTTGCCTAGCATATTTATTTTTGAGCTAATCACCTAAAACGTAAAGATTAAAATAAGAGTTATATTCTCATATCACCTAATAATTAATCTCGAAGCTCACCTATTTTGGCCTTAAAGTTGATTGTTGTGGAGTCTAGAGCACTAAAATAAAGAATTGGACTTGAATTCATATTTATACTTCAAGTCATCACTTAAATCCTAAAAGATAAAATGAGCTTGCATATTTACTTTCAAATCTTACATATTTATTTTCACGTCTTGCATATTTACTTTCAAGTTTTGCATATTTATTTTCAAGTCTTGCATATTTATATTCCTAGCACCTCATGTTTATGTTTCAAGTTCTTGCATCTCATATTTACTTTGAAGCTCTCACTTTACTTTATAACAAAGAATAAAATGGAATACATAGCACGTTTATATTTTGTCATCACTTAAAGAACCTAGAGCTCAAAGACTTGCCCTTTTATCTCAAGTTAAAGGTGGCTATGGAGACATCCTCATGGATGCATATTCCGGCCAGGTGATGATGATGAACTTAGTGTGAGTTTCATCTAGTCACAAGAGTCAACAATCTATGTTTTAAGATTTTCCTTAGACTTCAAGAGTTTTATAAAATTATTACCAATGAAATTTATGAATTAAACCTCTTCTAGGAATGTTTTAAACTAGCTACTGCCCTATGGCCATTCTTAGTCCCTTTCGTGATATAAAATCATTTTCAAAGAGTTTTAGAAGTCCTAAAATGATTCCAAGAGAAACTAGCAATTTATATGTCTTGAAAATATGAGACTATGTGTTATTTGGAACCTATGCTTTTTGATTCTGCCATGGTGTGGTTGCTGTTGTATGATGATGTTTTGACATGTTAGAATGTGTAAAAATTATATATGTTGAGGTAGGAGTCTTTCTATGCATGTTAGGAAAGAAATTAGTCTTACCGAAAAATCGTAAAATTGAGTTTTAGCATAGTTTTGACCCGTTTATTTTTAGCCACTGCCAAAACTATTTTAATGGGATAACATTCAGCTTAGGATTGATTAATCATGAAAAATTTGGTAACATTTGATGTAGGATTGATTTTTAGCGCCTATAGAGAAACTAGTAACTAGAAAACCATAAAGGTGCAATTCTAGAACACTTAGATTATTTAATTTTCTAATTCTTTCCAGCAACCTTATAATGTAGTAAACATGGTTTATAATTAGTTCAAAGGCTTAAGAATATCTCATAATTGTTTTGGATTTAATTTATAGCGCCTTAGGCAAAGACGGAACGTAGAAAGAGTCTAAAACGTAGTTTCTATAACCCCGTAATTGCAAGTGTTAGAAAATGGCAGATCTATATGGGGCTGTTTGGTTTTGCTCCTAGGCATAAAAATTAGTGAGGATATTAGTTGTGAACCCATAGGTGCATAAAAGATCAATAGCGGACATTAAAATAATTATATCTCAAGTTTAAAACCGTAAAGGTTAAAGCATAAGACGCCCTAGGTTTAAGAGCATAATGAACTTCAGTATTTCGTGTGGGTGCATGATTTTATTATGGAAATTTATGATGACTGTGATGCTCATGATTATGTATATATATATATATATGAATGTGGCATAAAGCAAATTTAGAAGAAATTCTGTGTGCCGTGGTTATGCTGTTGAATTTCTGACAAATTTGAGGAACGTGGAAAGTTTTCAAAAAGATATGAGTTTTGAATGTGACATAGTACTGTGAGAACGCATTCTGGGGGACGGTGATACGTAACGCCCCAGAAACAAATCCTTGAGGGGGACGGCGATACGTAATGCCCTGAAAAGGACAATATGTGCCGTGTACTTGATGTCGGTGCGATGCGTTCTGTTATGATTATTGTTATTATTGAGATTTCGCTTATTAGATGATAAGTAAGAACTAGTGGCGACTAGTTAAGGTATGGGCTCATAACCTAGAGATGTAACACGTTCTGGGTGACACCGGTTCAGCCGAGCACCCCCAGATCGATTGTCTTTTTAGGGTGATCCCTATGTACAGTACGATGTTTTGATATCACACAGTTACAAGAAGAGAAATGCTTTTACATGAGAAGTATATGCTACTTTATGCCACATGTATGATGCTGATAGCTTTATAAATGTTTAATTGATTCTGCCTGTTGCATCTTCATGCATTCATGCTTTATTATGTTGCATCCATGACATTAAAACTCATCCTAAAAGGAACGGACCTTAGATAATTAAGTTTAAAACCTAATGATGAATTTTATGTATGCTCACCTTTTACAAAGAAACCCAAGGTTCTTGAGGACGTAGATGACACCTAGATAGGAGGTTACCCTATTGAGATTCTTTAGCAAGATTCTCACCCCCTCTATCTTTTCTTCCCATCACGTTTTCAGATGGCGACATTCATGGTTTTCATGGATTCCCCGACATGGGAAGTACACCATGATCCGGAGCATGGATCATACCATTTTGAGGGTCGATGCACTGTTCGTGTCTTCATATTTATTGGATGACCCTTCGCCCACCCTGTAAATACTCATCGCTTCTCCTCGACAGTACCATATGGCGATGACGATCGAGTTTTTAAACGTGCCTGCACTCATAACGAGAGGGTGCTCTGTATGCATACCGCCACCTCGGCCGTGCGCGACTACCCCGATTATGTGCTGCGTTCATACTTCTCGGAGATCGATCTGTCGGAGGACCCGCCTACCCACTTGTACAACGAGAGCTTTGCTTCCACTCCACCGCTGATGGGAGAGGGTAGTAAGGAGACTGTCACTCAGCCGAGGCTGGCTTGGAGGCAGTCCATGCGCCCCCGTCGAGGAGCTCATGTCCAGCCGCAATGAGTGCCACTCCAGATGTGCTTCGTCCTTGGATTGGATATGTCCCACCCTTTTCGGGATCCCAACAGTAGCGGCTCATGTATAGAGAAAGTGCACACACTACATAGATGAGGATAAACCTTCTTTTGTTTAGAGGTTATCCATTCTAGATGCACTTGGGTTGGGGGGTTTCCTATTTTGCTTTCCGTTGTATTTTCCTTTCCATTGTACTTTCCTTTCAGCTATATTTGTTTTGTGTTGTACTAAACTAAGTCCGCTTTTCTTGAGTGGGCATATTATATATCTATATATGTGGGTTGCTTTATCATGTTGTGCAACTATATGTTTTATGATCGGATGTTTATGAGGTGTTTATTTGGATTTGTGTTTTATTTTTTTTATGCTCCATCGTTCATCGTATTGTACGACTCTCACTTTGCTTTTACATTTCAAAAAAAAATTTACCTGTACTTTCTGCTAAAGTATTTTAAAGTAAAGAGAAAACTATGACGTAATAGACTAATGATTAACCTAAATATGTTCTAGAGTATTGGGTTAAAAATTAGGATGTTACACAAGTGGATGGCTAAGACTCATTCTTTGACCAACAAAACAAATGCTAGCCATCCATTTTACTATCTTTAAGAATTCTCCTTTTATATTATACTAACCAAGCTTTCTTTACAAGCTTCCTTAAAAGATCAACATAAAACCACCAACCTTATCACTCTATCACCTTCATTTTGCGCCAAGAGGCAAAAAACACAGCCCCGCCATTGTTCATCCTCTTAAACCCCATTAACAAGCTTCAAACTTCAACAACTCTAGCTCAAAGTCACTAAAACACCAAGATCCTTTCACAAAACTTGATCTACTCCTCATAATCTATCAAACTAACCGATTGGAATTTCAATTCCTCATAAATCCTCACCTTGATACCTCATACATTACTGATTAAGGAAGGGATTGGTGCTGATTTGGTGGCCTTGAAGTGAGCAAAATCCTTCTTGGAGCATCCTTTGGAGCGAAGATCCCTAAAGCCACCAGAGTAGGGTTTGTTGTCTTGTTTAATGAAATTCTGTTTCTTGCAGATTTTGATGGTTTACAATTTATATTTTCTGGTTCTATTCTTTGATTACACACACACATACACACACACACACACACATATATATATGTAACGCCTCAATTTTCTGTCTGAGAGGAAAATGACCAAAATGCCCTTGAGGTCATTTTCTGCCCAGAATTCGAGGATAGCCAACCTGGCAGTCCACGAAGGATCAACTCAATGTTTGAAGGGGATTAGGTGGTCCTTGAGTGATTTCGGAAACAAAAATCTTGTTTTCTACAATTTCGGGTCAAAATGATCAAAATACCCCTTATAGCGTTTTTATGCGGGTAAAGGTGCCGTTCGAGCCCGAAACTTTCCCCAAAGGTTTAAAATGATGTTTTCATGTGTTTAAAAGTATCTGTTTAAATCCCGGTGGTCCCAAGCAATTTTTGTGCAAAATTACGATTTGCCCTTGGAATAGTGCCGTTTGAGCTTAATGATGTAATTAAGCAAACCTAAGCAATATTAGGCTCTAATTGAAGATTAATTAATTTCCATAATTAATCTAGAGTCAAAACAAGTTATTAAAATTAATTAAAACCTAAAATTGCTTAGATTAAACCTAAATCTCTTTTTACAACTCAAGATTCCTAGTCTTAGAATCTTGAATAGTTTTTTCTCTCTCCAATTCCTTAAATTAAGGAATTGTGTCTAGAATTGTTCATACACTAAAATGAGTTTTTATTTCACTAATGAAGCAAGAGCACTCCCTAACCTTGTCTTGAAATCCTTAATTACATCCTTAGTCACCTAAACACTTTCTCACAAAATTCCTAAACTTAAACCTAATCAAAGACACACCTAAACACAACTCTAAACCATAATTAAAAGAGAGATTTTCCTCCCTCCCTTGGCTGATGCATTCGGCCACTGCTGTTCCTTATTTCCATCACATATTTGAAATCTCAAACACTCAAAGAACCATGCCTTGAGCCATGCTTTGAGCCATACCTCACTATACCTTGAACCATACCTCACCATGTTTCAAGAACACAACATCTCACCTCATGGAACACATGGGCTGGCCAAAACTCCTCCCTCCCATTACACCTCTCATTTGTTTCACTTCTCTATAAATAGCATGCTTGGATGAACTTGAATCACTTTTAGTTCATTTGCTAGTTTCAAGAGCACTAAAAGCTTTTCTTTTTCTCTCAAGAGCAAGAGTTCATCTTCTTCACTCATCTCAACCTCAAGTCACTTGGTAGGGATTTTGTTCTAAGTGTTTCATTTATTAAAGTTCTTATTTAGTATTATGCTTTATGATTTCTCTTGAAACTTTTTAGAACTTTTTTTCTTTCTTTTTGATTTTTTTCCGGCCAAGAGCCTTTGGGAACTTGGAAGTGAGAGCTTGATGATAAGAAATCCATAATGATATTCATCACTTGTGTAACCTCTAAAGCTTGATCTTGGTTCTTGAGTAAAAGATGTTTTTGGTTTCTTCCTTTCTTATTCTTGAGAAACTTAACTTTGATGATATCCTAAAATGAATATGTGAACTCAATAATGAGGACACATGATGTTGGTGTTAATACATCTTCAAGATGATGGCCTCTAGAGTTTTAAAGTCTCATTCTTTTCTTCCCATGGTTTCGGCCACTTTTCTTTTTCTTTAAGATCATTTGTTCTTTTAATCCATTTTCTTAGAGCTTGATGATGAAGTTCACACCATATGGTTTCTTTGAAAACCTTGGTACAAGAACTCTAAAGCTTGCTTTATCTTGCTATGATAAGTTTGGGTTGAGGTTTAAGTTCCTTTAAAGTCTTGCAAGAGCTCTAGTGAAGAATATAAAATGAACTTGTATTCATATTTACTTTCCTTGCTTAGCACATTTATTATTTTGGCCATCACCTAAAACGTAAAGATTAAAACAAGAGTTGCATTCTTATATCACCTAATAATTAATCTCGAAACTCACCTATTTTGGCCTTAAAGTCGATTGTTGTGGAGCCTAGAGCACTCAAATAAAGAATTGTACTTGTATTCATGTTTACGTTTCCTTGTCTAGCATATTTATATTTCAAGTCATCACTTAAATCCTAAAAGATAAAATGAACTTGCATATTTACCTTCAAGTCTTCCATATTTATTTTCAAGTCTTGCATATTTATATTTCGAGCACCTCATATTTATATTTCAAGTTCTTGCATCTCATATTTACTTTGAAGTTCTCACTTTACTTTATAATGAAGAATAAAATGGGATGCATGACATGTTTACATTTTGTCATCACTTAAAGACGCTAGAAGCTCAAAGACTTACCCTCTTTATCTCAAGTTAAAGTTTGGTTATGGAAACATCCCCATGGATGCATATTTCAGCCATGTGATGATGCATATTTCTTTAGATCTTAAGAGTTTTTATAAGATTATTACCAACAAGATTTATGAGTTAAACCTCTTCTAAACGTACCTTGAATTAGCTACTACCCTATGGTTATTTTTAGTCTCTTCTTATAAAATAAAATGGGTTTCAATGAGTTTTAGAAGTCCTAAAATGATTTCAAGAGAAACTAGTAACTTGTATGTATTAAGGACATGATTTTTGAATGATGCTTGACCTTTATGTTTCGGTTATGCCTTGGTATGCTTGCTTCTATATGATGTTGTTTTGGCATGTTAGAATTTGTAAAAATTATATACGTTGAGGTAGGAGCCTTTCTATGCATGTTAGGAAAGAAACTAGTCTTACAGAAAAATCGTAAAGTTGAGTTTTAGCATAGTTTTGACCCATTTATTTTTAGCCACTGCCAACACTATTTTAGTATGATAACATTCAGTTTAGGATTGTTTAATTATGAAAAACTTGGTAACTTTTGAGGTAGGATTAATTTTTAGCACCTATAGAGAAACTAGTAACTGGAAAACCTTAAAATTGCAATTCTAGAACACTTAGATTAATTAATTTTCTGTTTCTATCCAGCAACCTTAAAATACAGTAAACATGGTTTATAATTAATTCATAGACATAGGAATGCCCCATAATTGGTTTTGATTTGATTTATAGCGCCTTAGGTGAAGATGAGACGTAGAAAGGGTTTAAAACGTAGTTTCTAGAACCCCGTAACTGCAAGAATTAGAACTTGACAATCTGTATGGAGTTGTTTGGTTTGCTCCTAAGCATAAAAATTAATGAGGATAGTTAGTTGTGAACCCATAGGTGCATAAAAAGTTAAATAGTGAATGTTAGAATAAGGCACCATAGGTTTAAGAGCATAACAAGCTTTAATGTTTCATGTGAATGCATGTTTTATTATGAGAATTTATGGTGCATATGATGATTATGATACTTACAACACATATGACTATGAATGTGGCATAAAGCAAATTTAAAAGAAATTCGGTGTGCTGTTGTTATGCTGCCGAATTTCTGACAAATTTGAAGACTTGGAAAGTTTTCAAAAAGATGAGTTTTTGAATGCGACATGGTACTGTAAGAACGCGCTCTAGGGGACGGCGATACGTAACGCCCCAGAAACAAATCCTTGAGGGGGACAGCGATACGTAATACCCCGAAGAGGATAATATTTGTTGTGTACTTGATACCAATGCGACACGTTCTGTTATGATTATTATTATTGTGATTACGCTTATCAGAGGATAAGTAAGAACTAGTGACGACTAGTTAAGGTATGAGCTCATAACCTAGAGAAGATTTTAGGGAGATCCCTATGTTGCAGTACGATGCTTTGAATGTCACACAGTTACAAAAAGAGAAATGCTTTTACGTGAGAAGAATATGCCACTTTATGCCACCTATATGATGTTGATATCTCTATGAATATTTAATTGATTTTTACTTGTTGCATCGTCATGCATCCATGCTTTATTGTGCAGCATCCATAACATTAAGATTCATCCTAAAAGAAACGGACCTTGGATAATTAAGTTTAAAACCTACTAAATGAAGTTTATGCATGCTCACCTTTTTCAAAGAAACCCAAGGTTCCTGAGGATGTAGATAATGTCACCTAGATAGGAGGTTGCCCTACTGAGATTCTTTAGGAAGATTCTCACTTCTTCTATCTCTTCTTTTCGTCACATCTTCAGATGGCGACATTCGTGGTCTTCGTGGATACCTAGACGTGGGAGGTGTGTTATGATCCAAAGCACGAATCATATCATTTTGAAGGTCGATATGCTGTTCGTGTTTTCATGTTCGTCGGACGACCCTTCGCTCATCCTATACATACCCACCGCTTCTACCTGACATCACCCTACGACGACAACGACCGAGTTTTTAAGCGTGCCCGCACGCACAACGAGAGGGTGCTCCCCATGTATACTGCCGTTTCGGCCATGTGCGACTACCCTGACTACGTGCCTCGTACGTATTTCTCAGAGATCGACCTGTCAAAGGACCCACCTACCCACATGTATAGCGAGAGCTCTGCCCCCACTCCACCACAGATAAGAAAGGGCAGCGAGGAGACTGTCACGCAGCCGAGATTAACTCGAAGGCCATCTATGCATCCACGTCATGGAGGTCACTCACAATTTTCTGGCATACCCGTCCCTGCCGAGCTCCAACTGTGGATTGGGTATGTCCCACTTTCTCTAGGACCACAGCAGCGAGGCTTGTGGGTAGAGATAGTGCACACACCACATAGATGAGGATAAACCTTCTTTTGTTTAGAGGTTATCCATTTTAGATGCACTTGGGTAGGGGTGTTTCCTTTTATGCTTTTGTTTTCTTTTCCTTTCTGTTGTATTTTCATTTCGGATGTATTTGTTTCTATGTTGTACGAACTAAGTCCCGCTTTTCATGAGTAGGTATATTATATATATATATATATATACACAGTTAGTTTCATCATGATGTGCAATTACATGCTTTATGTCCTGACAGATGTTTATTTGATCTTATGCTTTATTTCTTTATATGCCTCGTTGTCCGTCGTGTTGTGCGGCTCTCACTTTGCATTTACATTTCAAAAAAAATTTACCTGTAATTTCCGCTAAGTATTTTACAAAAAGGATTAAAGGATGAGACTAAAAGAGTAATAGACTAATGATTAACCTAAATACATTCTAGGAGTATTGGGTTAAACATTAGGATGTTACAATATATATATATATATATATATATATATATATATGTATTTGCTTTGGGGGATTGGTTTGTTGTTGTGGAAAAATCATTTTTGCTAAAGATACGTTAAACCTTACTTGATGAATTTTTGATTTTCCTACTTGCAATGTGTAACATGTAACATCCTAATTTTCAACTCAATACTCCTAGAATGTATTTAGGTTGACTATTAGTCTATTACTCTTTTAGTCTCATTCTTTAAAATGTTTCTTTAAAATACTTAGCGGAAAATACGAGTAAATTTTTTTTTTGAAACATAAATGCAAAGTAAGAGCCACGTATATCTCAAACGAGCGTTATCATAACGCGTATCACATATAAAAGAAAGTGCAAGATAAGAATCATCAAGTAGCTACATAACCTTAGACAATCATATGCACACCAACAGTAATATTATATTAATATAATAACTACCCACCTATAAAAGGCGGGATGAGTTTGATACATCATAAGTGCGAATACAACTAAAATGGAAATACAAGGAAAGCATAAAGGAAATCACCCCTACCCTAGTACACCTAAGATGGATAGCCTCTAGAACAAAAGAAAGTTATCCTAGTCTATGCGTGGTGTGTGCACTAACACTTCCCAAGAGCCTCTACCACTGCGGTCCCGGAAAGTGGGGGACATAACCAACCCACTGGCGTATCTTGGTAGGAGTGGCCATGTAAAGTGACTGCACGTGAGCTCCGCGACGGGGGCACATGGCCGGCCTCCGGGCCAATCTCGGTTAAGTCACAGTCTCCTCGTTACCCTCTCTCATAAACGAGGGAGAGGGGGCAAAGCTCTCACTGTACGGGTAGGTCGGTGGGTCCTCCGAGGGCTCCAAAGACTGAGAGTGGGGCACGTAGTCTGGGAAGTCTCATACAGCTAACGCAATGGTGTAGGTACGGAGAATCCTCTCGTTGCATGTTTGAGCGGGCTCAAAAACCATGTCGTCTCCATAGGGGGATGTTGGGGAAAAGCGATAGCTGGGTCCTGGGTGTGCAAAGAGATGTCCTACGAACATGAAGACTCGGACGATGCAACGCTCCTCAAAATGGTAGGACTGGTGCTCCGGATCAAAGTGGACCTCCCACACCGGGGTGTCGATGAAGACCACAAACGTCGCCATCAAAATTTGAAGATGTGACGGAAAAGAGAGGGAGTGAGAATCTTAGAAAGAGAGGGAGTGAGAATGTAACACCCCGATTTTTCTGTCCGAGGGAAATGACCAAAATGCCCCTGAGGTCATTTCCTGACCCGAATTCGAGGGTAACCAACTCGGTCATCCTCGAAGGGTCAACTCAATGTTTGAAGGGGATTGAATGGCCTTTGAATGCTTTCGGAAGCGAAAATTTCGCTCATAGCTTTGGTCAAAATGACCAAAATATCCCTAAAGCGTTTTACGCGGGTAAAGGTGCCGTTTGAGCCCGAAACTTTCCCCAGAGGTTTAAAAACATGTTTTCATGTGTCTAGAGGTCTCTGTTCAAGTACCGGTGGTCCCGAGCAGTTTTAGTGCAAAATTATGATTTTGCCCCTAGAATAGTGTTTTTGAGCTTAATGACGTAATTAAGCAAACCTAAGCAATATTAGGCTCTAAACGAAGATTAATTTATTTCCCTAATTAATCTAGAGTCAAAATAATTTATTAAAGTTAATTAGAACCTAAAATTGCTTAGATTAAACTTAAATCCCTTTTTAGAACTCAAGACTCCTAGTCTTGGAATCTTGAATAGTGTTTTCTCTCTCCAATTCCTTAAATCAAGGAAATGTGTCTAGAGTTGTTTAGACTCTAAATTGAGGATTTAACTCACTAATGGTGCAAGACAACTCCTTAATTATGTCTAGACCACCTTAATTATCCATTTTTCCTTACCTAAACACCTTCTTACAAATTCCTAATCTTAAGCATAATCAAAGATACACCTAAACACAACTCTAAACCACAATTAAAATGCAAGAAACTCTCCTCCCTTGGCTGCAACATGGCGAACAGCCATGCCCCCATTGACCACATGTTTAATTATTTTCTCACTCAAAGAACCATGCTTGAGGCCATACCTTGAACCATACCTCACCATACCTTGAACCATACCTCACCATGCCTCAAGAACACATTATCTCACCTCATGGAACTCATGGATGCCTCCAATTCTGCACCTCATGGCCGAAAACCCCTTCAGCCCTCACCCCCTCCATTTGTTTCATTTCTCTATAAATACAATGCCTTGAGGAGCTTGCACCACTTTTAGATCATTTGCTAAGTTTAGGAACACTCAAAGCTTTTCTTTTCTCTCAAAGTTCTAGTGTTCTTCAAGTTCTTCAAAGTTCTTCATCATCTTCATCTTCTTCTTCCATCTTCAAGTTCATCACATCAAGTAGGGATTTCCTTTCATGTATTCTCTTCTTTAAAGTTCTTGTTTCAAGTTTGATGTTCATAGTTTCTCTTGATTCTTTTTAGAACTTCTTTTCCTTTCTTTGTTCTTTCTCATTTTCGGCCATGGGCCTTGAAGTTCAAAGAAATGAGAGCTTGATGATGAGAGTTTCATGATGATGTTCATCACTTGTAACAAACTCTAGAGCTTGATCTTTGTTCTTGAACAAAAATGTTTCTAGTTCTTCCTTTCTTGAACTCTTGAGAATTTTAGCTTTGATGATGTTTTAAAATGGCTCTATGAACTCAATGATGAGGACTCATGATGTTGGTGTTAATATATCATCAAGATCATGAACTCTAGAGTTTTAAAATGTTCCTTTTTCTTCTTGAAGATTTCGGCCATTTCCTTAATTTTTTCTAAGCTTCATGGTTTGATTTCCTAAAAATATTTTGTTGAGTTTTAAGAACTCTAAGCTTGACTTTACCTTGTTGGATGAGTTTGGGTTATGGTTTAAGTTCCTTTAAAGTCTTGTTAAGAACTCTAGAGAGATAAAATGAACTTGCATAATTTATCTTATGCTTGCACTCATGTTTACATTCTTGTTATGCACCTTTACTTTCAAGCTATCACCTAAGAACATAAAGATTAAAATGGAACTTGCATCTTCACTTAATTTAATTCTCAAAGACTTTCTATTTCGGCCTTAAAGTCGATTGTTGTTGGGCCTAGAGCACTAAAATAAAGAATTGAACTTGCATCCTCACTTAATTAATTTCTCGAATGCCTATCTATTTCGGCCTTAAAGTCGATTATTGTTGGGCCAAGAGCACTAAAATAAAGAATTGAACCTTGCATCTTTACTTTCAAGCTTGCACGTTTAAAGTTTATGCCTCGCATATTTACTTTCAAGCTTGCACGTTTAAGTTTATGCCTTGCATATTTAATTTATGTCATCACTTTATTTTGTAAGCAAGATTAAAAATGAAAAGCATGAGCACGTTTATTTTATGTCGTAATTTAAGAACCTAGAGCTCAAAGACTTGCCCATTTCATTCCAAGTTAAAGTTTAATGTGAAACCATTCTTTGAATGCATATTTTCGGCCAAGTAGTGATGATGGACGTGCAATGAGTTTTCATCTAGCTACTAGGACCAATAGTCTATGTTTTAAGTTTTCTTTAAAGCTTTACGAAACTTTATAAGGTTATGTCGTCACAAGTTGTGATTTTATTCTCTTTTAGGGGATGGGATATGTTTTGGTCACTAACCTAAGGCTTCTCTTAGCCTCTTGATGAATTAAAATGTTTTGAAAAGAGTTTTAGAAGTTCTAGATTGATTCCAAGAGAAACTAGTTAACTTATGTACCTAGAAATGTCAATTTAATTCTCTTATTGAGGCAAGATGTTTTCGGTTCTGATATGATGAGTGTGATGCTGTATGACGATGTTTTGATGTGTTGGAATGTGTGAAAATATCATATGATGATGTAGAAGCGATCCTATGCGTGATAGGTAAGAAACTAGCTAACTAGACATACCGTAAAGTTGGAATTTGACATAGTTTTAACCCAATTACTTTTGGAACTTTTCCAAACTATTTTAATGGGAACATAATCAGATTTAGATTGTTTAGACATGAAAAACTTGGTAACATTTGGATTAGAATTGAATTCTAGCACCTATGGGGAAACTAGTAACTAGAAAACCGTAAAAATGCAAATGTAGAACTCTTAGAACATTTAATTTTCTGGATTCTGTCCAGCACCCTTACAACATGATAAACATGATTAATAATTAGTCCTTAAGCATAGGAATGCCTCATAATTGATTTAGATTTAATATGTAGCGCCTTTGGCGAAAACGGAACCGAGAAAGGGTCTAAAACGTAAGTTCTAGAACCCCGTAAATACAAGTTAGAGATTTTGCCCTATGCTTTTCAGATTTAAGTATGAACATGAGGATTAGGAATGATGATTAATTATGAGCCCTTAGGTGCATAAAGATATGAGCGACAGATGTAGAGAACTATATCTCAAGATTAAGACCCGTAAGGGTCAAAGCATAAGCTACCGTGAGGGTAAGCGTTTGGATGTTTTATGATGATGCATGTAGTATGAAAATGATGATGTTATTCATATGAGGAATTCATGAGGTTATATGTTTATGTGGCATAAAGCAAATTTGAAAGGAAATTCGGTGTAATGCCGTTGTGCCGCCGAATTTCCGAAAAATTTGGGGACTTAAAGAGATTTTGAAAATTAAGGTACTAAGATGGGTTCTAGGATGACACCGGTTCGGCCGAGCACCTCCATAGAACTCATGTGACATCGGTACCATTTTATACTCTTAGGTGACACCGGTTCGGCCGAGCACCCCTAAGAGTTTTGCCCCCTAACCCGTACTCAGATAGTCGGGATTTATGATTTATGATACGCTTATCGTTAAGTGGTAAGTAAGAACTAGTGACGACTAGTTAAGGTATGAGCTCATAACCTAGATATGTGACACGTTCTGGGTGACACCGGTTCGGCCGAGCACCCCGGCCTGATTGTCTTTTAGGGTGGCCCATGAGGAAGAGATGTTTCATGATTATGATTATGTCACTAAGCTTGTCCCATATGAATGTTACTATTGCCACTTTATGCCACCAAGTATGATGATGCTTGATGTTATGTTTTATGTATGTGCATTAGGTAGTGTCATGCATACATCTTCTATTATGTTGCATTCATGACATTAAGATCATCCTAAAATGAATGGACCTTCGCTAAAGTATATTTTAAAGTTTAAAATGAACTTAATACATGCTCAGTCATTTTGTATAAATAAACCCAAGGTTCCTGAGGACATAGATGATGACACCTAGGTAGTAGGAGGCCCTACTGAGATTTTTTAGCAAGATTCTCACTCCCTCTATCTCTTTCTTTCCGTCACGTCTTCAGATGGCGACGTCAGTAGTGTTCATGGACACGGCGACTTGGGAGCTGCACCATGACCTGGACGACCCGTCATACCATTTTGTGGGTCGATGCACGGTTAGAGTATTTATGTTCATGGGTCGACCTTCACTCCCTGCATTCCCATCGTTTCTCCCCGTCTCACCTTTTGGTGATGACCTGGTGTTCGAGCGCCACGCCCCTAGAGGAGAGGCTTCACGCACCCCACCATCCACGCCCGCCGCTCGAGACTACCCCCAAGATGTGCCCTCAGTTCGTCGTCTTTTTCGGAGACGGATCCTTCCGAGGATTCGACAACCCAAGTACCCTCCGAGGGATCTTCCCCCACCATACCCATGGACCTTGGGAAGGGTAGTGAGCCTTCCGTGACTCAGCCGAGGCTTGCACGACGACCGGAGATGAGGCCACGCCGTGGAGGTCACTTCCGAGCCCCGTCCCGCCTATTCACGCCGGAGGAGTTTGCTCAGTATCCTGGTTACGTACCACGCTCGAGGGATAGTCGCCAGTAGGAGGCTGAGTGTAACATCCTAATTTTTAACCCAATACTCTAGAACATATTTAGGTTAATCATTAGTCTGTTACTTCATAGTTCTCATTTAACTTTGAATTACTTAGCGGAAAATACGGGTAATTTTTTTTGAAATAAAAGTGAGAGCCGCGTGATGCGATAAGCGGTAAACCATGCAAAGTAAAACAATCGTCTCACAATCATCATAACATAAGGCACATCATGAACTTCACTGAATATAATCTCATATATATATAACTTGCCCACTTATAAGTGTGGGACTTAATTCAGTACAAGGGAAATACAACCTAAAACATAAACATAATCTACTCCCCTACCCGAGTGCATCTAATAGGATATCCTCTAAACAAAACAAGGTTTATCCCCATCTAAGTGGTGTGTGCTCTAACCGGTACTCCATCGGACGATCGTCACCTCATCAAGGCCCATCTCGCGAACGAGGCGTATATCCGGAAACTGGCGAGCTCCTCGGACGTGAAGAGGCGGAATGGGGATCGAGGGTGACCCCACGGTATGGTCGCATCTCCGGCCGTCGCGTAAGCCGTGGGTCGAAGTCACGGTATCCTCACCGCCTCCTCATCCGTGGTGGAGAGGGGCAGAGTCCTCGCTATACGGATGGGTAGGCGGGTCCTCGGATGGGTCGGTCTCGTGAAATAGGTCCGGCACATAGTCGGGATAATCTCGCATGGCTAAAGGCGGCGGTGTGCCTCGAGTACTCTCTTCATGCGTCGCGACGCTCAAAAACCCGCTAAATGCCGTCGCCATAGGGTGCGCCGGGAGAAGTGATGGGTGTGCACGGATGAGCGGCGGCGCCCTACAAACATGAAAATCCGCACCGCATGCCCTCAAAATGGTATGACCCGTGAGTCGGGTCATAGTGCACCTCCCATGCTCAGGTGTCCATGAATGCTACGAACGCCGCCATCTCGAAGACGTGACTGAAAGAAAGAGATAGAGGAGTGAGAATCTTACTAAACAATCTCACTAGGGCCTCCTACTACCTAGGTGTCATCATCTACGTCCTCAGGAACCTTGGGTTTAATTATGTGAAATGACTGAACATGCATTTAGTTCATTTTAAACTTCAAGAATATACTTTAGCCAAGGTCCGTTCATTTTACGATGATCTTAATGTCATGAATGCAACATAATGGAAAATGTATGCATGGCACTACCTAATGCACATACATAAAACATAACATCAAGCATCATCATCATTGGTGGCATAAAGTGGCAATAGTAACATTCATATGGGACAAAACATAGTGACATAATCATAATCATGAACTTTTCTTCCTCATGGGCCACCCTAAAGACAATCGAATCTGGGGTGCTCTCACTAACCTGTCACCGAACGTGTCATACATCTAGGTTATGAGCTCATACCTTAACTAGTCGTCACTAGTTCTTACTTACCACTTAACGATAAGCGTATCATAAATCCCGACTATCCTGAGTACGGGTTAGGGGCAAAACTCAGGGGTGCTCGGCCCGAACCTGTCACCTAAGAGTATAAAATGGTACCGATGTCACATGAGTTCTATGGAGGTGCTCGGCCGAACCGGTGTCATCCTAGAACCCATCTTAGTACCTTAATTTTCAAAATCTCTTTAAGTCCCCAAATTTGCGAAATTCGCCAAAACGGTCATTACACCGAAGTTTCCTTCCAAATTTGTCGGAAATTCAAGCCAAAACGGTCATTACACGAATTTCCTTCCAAATTTGCTTTATGCCACATAAACATATAACCTCATAAATTCCTCATATGAATAACATCATCATCATTAGCATACTTCATGCATCATCATACATCATTCAAACGCTTACCCTCACTGTAGCTTATGCTTTGACCTTACCGGTCTTAATCTTGAGATATAGCTCTCTAATATCCGTCGCTCATATTTTATGCCCCTAAGGCTCATATTAAACATCATTCTTCATTCTCATGTTCATACTTAAATCTGAATAGCATAGGATGTAATCTCTAACTTGTTTTTACGGGTTCTAGAACTTACGCTTTAGACCCTTTCTGCTCCGTCTTCGCCTGAGGCGCTATACATTAAATCTAAATCAATTATGAGACATTCCTATGCTTAAGGACTAATTATTAACCATGTTTATCATGTTGTAAGGGTGCTGGACAGATTCCAGAAAATTAAATGTTCTAAGAGTTCTACATTTGCATTTTTACGGTTTTCTAGTTACTAGTTTCCCCGTAGGTGCTAGAATTCGATTCTAACTCAAATGATACCAAGTTTTTCATGTCTAAACAATCTAAATCTGATTATGTTCCCATTAAAACAGTTTGGATTGGTTCCATAAACAAATGGGTCAAAACTATGTTAAATTCTAGCTTTACGGTATTTCTAGTTAGCTAGTTTCTTACCTATCATGCATAGGTTTGCTTCTACATCATCACATGATATTTTCACACATTCCAACACATTAAAACATCATCATACAGCATCACATTCATCACATCAGAGCCGAAAACATCTTGCCTCAATAAGAGAATTAAATTGACATTTCTAGGTACATAAGTCAACTAGTTTCTCTTGGAATCAATCTAGAATTTCTAAAACTCTTTGCAAAACATGTAAATTCATCAAGAGGCTAAGTGAAGCCTTAGGTCACTGACCAAAACATATTCCATCCCCTAAAAGAGATTGGAATCACAACTTATAACGACATAACCTTATAAAGAATTGTCAAACTTTAAGGAAAACTCAAAACATAGGCTATTGGTCCTAGTAGCTAGATGAAAACTCATTGCAAGTCCATCTTCACTACTTGGTAAAAACATACATTCAAAGTGTGGTTTGCATTAAACTTTAACTTGGAATGAAATGGGCAAGTCTTTGAGCTCTAGGTTCTTAAGTTACGACATAAACTAAAGCGTGCTCATGCTCTTCATTTTTAATCTTGCTTTCAAGGTAAAGTGATGACTTGAAATTAAATATGCAAGGCATAATTTAAACGTGTAAACTCGAAAGTAAATATGCGAAGCATAATCTTAAACGTGCAAGCTTGAAAGTGAAGATGCAAGATTCAATTCCTTATTTTAGTGCTCTTGGCCCAACAACAATCGACTTTAAGGCGAAATAGATAGGCATTAGAAATTAATTAGGTGATAATGCAAGTTCAATTCTTTATTTTAGTGCTCTAGGCTCAACAACAATCGACTTTAAGGCCCAAATAGAAAGGCTTTGAGAATTAAGTTAAGTGATGATACAAGTTCCATTTTAATCTTTATGTTCTTAGGTGATGGCTTGAAAGTAAAGATGCATAGCAAGAATGTAAATATGAATGCAAGCATAAAATAAATTATGCAAGTTCGTTTTATCTTTCTAGAGCTCTTAACAAGACTTTAACGGAACTTAAACCTCAACCCAAACTCATCAAACCAAGACAAGGTAAAAGTCTAGAGTTCTTAGAACTCAACATAACATATTTAGAAAATCAAACATCTAGCATGAAAAGGAAAGGTAATGGCCGAAACTTCAAGGAAAGAAAAGAAATGTTTGAAACTCTAGAATCCATGATCTTGGTGACATACAAACACCAACATCATGAGACCTCATCATTGAGTCATTAGAACCATTTTGAAATACATCAAAGTTAAAGTTCTCAAAAGTTCAAGAAAGGAAAATCTTAGAAACGCTTTTGCTCAAGAACAAAAATCAAGCTCTAGAGTTTGTTTCAAGTGATGAACATCATCATGAAACTCTCATCATCAAGCTCTCATTCCTTTATTCTCCAAGGCCCATGGCCGAAAATGAAAAGGTAAAGGAAGGAAAAAGAAGTTCTAAAAAGAATCAAGAGAAACTATGAACTTTAAGCTTAGAACAAGAACTTTAAAGAAATAACACATGAAAGAAAATCCCTACTTGGTGTGATGAACTTGAAGATGGAAGAAGAAGATGAAGATGATGAAGAACTTGAAGAACTCTAAGAACTTGAAGAACACAAAGACTTTGAGAGAAAAAGAAAAGCTTTGAGTGTTTCCTAAACTTAGCAAATGATCTAAAAGTGGTGCAAGCTCCTCAAGGCATTCTATTTATAGAGAATTGAAACAAATGGAGGATGTATGTGGGTGAGGATGGCTTCGCCATGAGGTGCAGAATGGAGGCTCTCCATGAGTTCCATGAGGTGAGATAATGTGTTCTTGAGGTATGGTGAGGTATGGCTTAAGGTATGGTGAGGTATGGTTCAGAGTATGGCGCAAGCGTAGTTCTTTGGTGAGAAAATAATTGAACATGTGGCCAATGGGGAGTGGGCTGGCGAAATGCATCAGCCAAGGGAGGAGAGTTTCTTGCATTTTAATTGTGGTTTAGAGTTGTGTTTAGGTGTATCTTTGGTTATGCTTAAGATTAGGAATTTGTAAGAAAGTGTTTAGGTAAGGTAATTGGGTAATTAAGGTGGTCTAGACAAAATTAAGGAGTGGTCTTGCACCATTAGAGAGTTAAATCCTCAATTTAGAGTCTAAACAACTCTAGACACATTTCCTTGATTTAAGGAAATGGAGAGAAAACACTATTCAAGATTCCAAGACTAGGAATCTTGAGTTCTAAAAAGGGATTTAAGTTTAATCTAAGCAATTTTAGGTCCTAATTAACTTTAATAAATTATTTTGACTCTAGATTAATTAAGGAAATAAATTAATCTTCGTTTAGAGCCTAATATTGCTTAGGTTTGCTTAATTACGTCATTAAGCTTAAAAACACTATTCCAGGGGCAAAATCGTAATTTTGCACTAAAACTGCCCGGGACCACCGGGGCTTGAACAGAGACCTCTAGACACATGAAAACATGTTTTTAAACCTCTGGGGAAAGTTCCGGGCTCAAACGGCACCTTTACACGCGTAAAAACGCTATAGGTATTTTGGTCATTTTGACTAAACTGCTGAAACGAAATTTTCGCTTCCGAAAGCATTCAAAGGCCATTCAATCCCCTTCAAACATTGAGTTGACCCTTCGAGGATGACCGAGTTGGTTACCCTCGAGTTCGGGTCAAAATGACCAAAATACCCCTATAGGGTTTTTACACGGGTAGAAGTGCCGTTTGAGCCCGAAACTTTCCTCAGAGGTTTAAAAACATGTTTCCATATGTCTAGAGGTCTCTATTCAAGTCCCGGTGGTCCTGGGCAGTTTCGTGCAAAATTACGATTTTGCCCCTAGAATAGTGATTTTACGCCTAGTGACGTAATTAAGCTAACCTAAGCAATATTAGGCTCTAATCGAAGGTTAATTAATTTCCCTAATTAATCTAGAGCCAAAATAATTTATTGAGTTTAATTAGAACCTAAAATTACTTAGATTAAACTTAAATCCCTTTTTAGAACTCAAGATTCCTAGTCTTGGAATCTTGAATAGTGTTTTCTCTCTCCAATTCCTTAAATCAAGGAAGTGTGTCTAGAGTTGTTTAGACTCTAAATTGAGGATCTAACTCACTAATGGTGCAAGACCACTCCTTAATTATGTCTAGACCACCCTAATTATCCATTTTTCCTTACCTAAACACTTTCTCACAAATTCCTAATCTTAAGCATAATCAAAGATACAGCTAAACACAACTCTAAACCACAATTAAATATGATGATGTAGAAATGATTTTATGCATAATAGGTAAGAAACTAGCTAACTAGAAATACCGTAAAGCTAAAATTTAACATAGTTTTGACCCATTTATTTATGGAACTTATCCAAACTGTTTTAATGGGAGCATAATCAGATTAGGATTGTTTAGACATGAAAAACTTGGTAACATTTGGATTAGAATCGAATTTTAGCACCTATAGGGAAACTAGTAACTAGAAAACCGTAAAAATGCAAATGTAGAACTCTTAGAACATTTAGTTTCTTGGATTCTGTCCAGCAACGTTACAACATGATAAATGTGATTTATAATTAGTTTTTAAGCATAGGAATGTCTCATAATTGATTTAGATTTAATTTATAGCGCCTTAGGCGAAGACGGAACCGAGAAAGGGTCTAAAACGTAAGTTCTAGAACCCCGTAACCACAAGTTAGAAATTCTGCCCTATGCTTTTTAGATTTGAGTATGAACATGAGGATTAGGAATGATGATTTATTATGAGCCCTTAGGTGCATAACATATGAACGACGGATGTTAGAGAACTATATCTCAAGATTAAAACCCGTAAGGGTCAAAGCATAAACTACCGTAAGGGTAAGCGTTTGAATGTTCTATGATAATGCATGTGTTATGTAAATGATGATGATGTTATTCATATGAGGAATTCATGAGGATATATGTTTATGTGGCATAAAGCAAATTTGGAAGGAATTCGGCGTAATGCCATCGTGTGCCGAATTCCGCATTTAATTTGGGGACTTAAAGAAATTTTTGAAAATTAAGGTACTAAGATGGGTTCTAGGATGACACCTGCTTGGTGAGCACCTCCATAGAACTCATGTGACATCGGTACCAATTTATACTCTTAGGTGACACCGGTTCGGCCGAGCACCCCTAAGAGAATTGCCCCCTAACCCGTACTCAGATAGTCGGGATTTATGATTTATGATACGCTTATCGTTAAGTGGTAAGTAAGAACTAGTGACGACTAGTTAAGGCATGAGCTCATAACCTAGATATGTGACACGTTCTGGGTGACACCAGTTCGGTCGAGCACCCCCAGTTCAATTGTCTTTTAGGGTGGCCCATGAGGAAGAGGAGTTTCATGATTATGATTATGCCACTAAGTTTGTTCCATATGAATGTTTCTATTGCCACTTTATGCCACTAAGTATGATGATGCTTGATGTTATGTTTTACGTATGTGCATTAGGTAGTGCCATGCATACATTCGCTATTATGTTGCATTTATGACATTAAGACCATCCTAAAAGAAATGGACCTTGGCTAAACTATGTTTTAGAATTCAAAAATGGACTTAATGCATGCTCACTCATTTGTATAATTAAACCCAAGGTTCCTGAGGACGTAGATGATGACACCTAGGTAGTAGGAGGCCCTATTGAGATTCTTTAGCAAGATTCTCACTCCCTCTATCTCTTTCTTTCCGACACGTCTTCAGATGGCGACGTTCGTAGTGTTCGTGGACACCCCGACATGGGAGGTGCACTATGACCCGGCTCACGGGTCATACCATTTTGAGGCGTGCGGTGCGGGTTTTCATGTTCGTAGGACGCTCTTCGCTCATCTCGCACACCTATCGCTTCTCCCGATCGCACCCTATGGCGACGACGGCGGGTTTTGAGCGTCAGCGTCACGCATGATTTGAAGAGTGCTCGCGCATGCACACCGCCGCCTCGGCCATGCGAGACTATCCCGACACGTGCCGGACCTACTTCTGAGACCGACTCCGTCCAGGGACCCGCCTACCCATCCGTATAGCGAGCTCTCCGCCTCTCCACCATTGATGAGGAGGCGTTGAGGATATCGTGACTCACCCATGACTTGCACGGCGGAGATGCGATGCCACATCACGGGGTCACTCTCGATCCCCGTTCGCCTCTTTACGCCCGAGGAGCTCGCCCGATTTCGGATACTTGCCTCGTTAGCGAGATGGGCGTCGATGGAGGTGACGATCGACCGATGGAGTACTCGGCTAGAGCACACACCACTTAGATGGGGATAAACCTTCTTTTGTTTAGAGGTTATCCCATTAGATGCACTCGGGTAGGGGAGTAGATCATGTTTATGTTTATGTTGTATTTCCTTTCATGTATTTCCCTTGTACTAAATTAAGTCCCACACTTATAAGTGGGCAAGTTATATATATATGAGATGATATTCAGTGTTATTCATGGTGTGCCTTATGCTATGATATTATGAGATGTATGTTTTGTTCGTTACATGATATATCGCATCACGCGGCTCTCACTTTGTTTTTCAAAAAAAAATTTACCCGTATTTTCTGCTAAGTATTTTTAAGTAAAAATGAGAACTATGAAGTAGCAGACTAATGATTAACCTAAGTATGTTCTAGAGTATTGGGTTAAAAATTAGGATGTTACAGTAGTGCTCACTAGAGAGCACAAAATCTCCACTTACACTGCCTTACTGTTCCCTGACTGCTGCCGCACTCAATGCACTTATTTACATTTTCTTAATTCTAAGTTAATGTAGAGGATATTAACTTTAAAACATAAATTTAAATAAGAAAATACCCCATTTAGATCCAAATAAAAGATCACAAAAATTAAAATTTCAACAAATCAGAATCCAAATTTTGGATTTTACTTTAAATTCAAAAATTTCTACGATTTTATAAACTTATAAGCTAAAAACAAAATGTTTAAAGGTTTCATAAAATTAATTAAAAATCGTTATTTAACTTATTTTCCTTTTAGGAATAATTACCGGGACTTTTGATCCTATGAATATGGTTTTGTCATATAGCTCTTCAAGGATATATAGGATCTAGATATAGTGAAATTCAGGGCCCAGAATAATAGATAAGGATAATCAACACCCTTTCTGGTTCAAAAAAAATTATCTAATCTTTTTATTTAAAACTTGAGTATTACAGTGGGGGGTGGCATCAAAGCTTGCCATTGAAGCAACATGACCAAATATTAACCTCTAATAGCCTCTAACCAACTCTAATACAACTCTAAGAATATTGGGAGAGCATCTCACTTGACAATAATGGAGGACATAAACAATCTATACCTAAAAACATGGAAGGAAATGAGAGAAAGAGAGCATAAACCATCAAAATCTCTTACCTTGAGACTTGAATGAGGTAGATCTGAGTGAGAAAAATAGTGAAGGGTAAGGAAATGAGTTTGGAAGTTAAGGTTCTCAGATTTGGGTTTTAAAATCTGAGTGAGTGTTTAAATAACATTGTTATTTTTTTAAAGACATTATAAAAAAGAGTAAATATTCACTTTAACTCCTAAAATAGTACACATGATTCACTTTAGTCCCTAAAATTAATAAAATATCATTTTATTAGTACTGAAACTTCAAAAAGTGATTTAAACTAGTCATTATATTACTGTTTTTAATGACTAACTTCAATCACCAAATTAAATTATTTTTTAAAATTTCAGAAATTAAAATAATACTTTTTAAATTTTAAAAATTAAAATAAATCACACATATAATTTTAACACCATAGTGAATCTTTACTTTTTTTTAAAAACAAATTATATCTTAAGACAAGTGAAGATTGAATGTTCATCTTCCAGACTGAGTGGCGGGCAAAGTGATAATTTTCTGAAAAAAAAAAAGAAAAATCTTAAAGAGAGGTGGAGATTGAATGTTGATCTTCCAGGATGAGCGTTGAAAAGTCTTCCATCCTTTCATTGTGGGAAGTCAGAAGTGAATTTCACAGCCCGCCACTCCCTCAGACGAGTTTATTGCAATTCACCAAAAAGATTCCAACCAACTAACCTATGTAAGAGCGAACAATGAGCAAACGACAACAAATTTTCACGGCGGCGGCCGACAAACCCTCTCAGGCGGCCGCCGCCGACCAAAGAAAGAAACAACGGAGAACTCCGACCACAATACTGTCACTCGACCACGACATCCTCCGCATGATCTTCGCTTTCCTCGACATGTTCGACCTCGTTCGCTGCTCTCTCGTTTGCAAATCTTGGTTATTCTCTTTGTTCCTTCTCATCTTTCGCGCTTTCCTTTTTTAATTCAATCTGAACAGTCACCGATTGATTTATCACGTGTCTTATTGATACTTTGCGTGCATGTGTTCGTTAATTTTCGTGAAGGAATTCAGTCGTTGAATCTTGGTCGCTGCGAGAGCTTTATCGTAGGAAGCTGATGGGTTCTTCTAGCTTCACTCCTAGTTCTTCTGAATTTCCAGAAAAGCCCCTGAGGGTAATTATAGGGGAAGTGGCTATGGAGCAGCATAGATTAGCGCTTCAAGATGGTTTGTTTCATGTTGATCAGTGGAAGGGTCATTCAACCAGGTAACTGGCTATTTCACAGCATCTTCCAGTTAATAATTCCTTGGTTAAATATGCATCTATGTTGTTGTCTTATATGTTAGTATTGTTTTTATATTGTTATCACTTAGTTGATTTGACACTTGGTAGTGTAATGATAATGCTTACACCCCCTTCTCACATACTTCTATGCAAGCCGTCAGAAAACAACCTGGTGATGCAATGCAGTAACTTTGCCTCAACCTCTAATAGTCTATGATAGTATCTTCTCCATGGGTAGTACTTTTTGCAGCGATAGTTCAGTGTGTGTGTGTGGAAACATAGATAATTATATACTCCCTCAATTTCTTATTACTAGTCGTCTTGGGAAACCGAGATAAATTGGTACTTTAAAGTTAATGTATCTGACCAGATACATTAATATCAGATATATTAACTTTTTAATGTACCTTTTATCTTGGTTTCCCAAGATGACTACGAATAAGAAACGGAGGGAATTGATAGTTTATTAGTGTGGACCTGTGTATGCTCCAAAAGAGGCTGTAGTTCATAACCCATGACATTTTAGAATTCATCCAGTTATCTTTAACTGGAACTTCAAAGCTGTGATGACTACTGTTACATGTACCTTTACATGTCAAAAACATTACTCTTGGGGATATTAGGCATAATTGTTCCAAGTTTGCTGTTAAATACATGCTCACCCACCAAGATGGTCATTATGAGTTTCAGCATTCTTGCTTTTGATCCTACAGAAACTGACGTCATATTGAAAGACTATTTCTAGTTTTGGCATTTGTCCCATACTCCAGTCGCATTCACTGCAACCATTATTGCCTCACATAACTTTATTTGGTTATGTGAAAGATTTTTTAGGAATGTCACTCCAATGCAAATACTATTGATTGAACCATGACTACAGTTCTTTATTGCATACCATTTTTTGTTTGTAGAATCTGTGATATGCATGACTAGATCAACAGGCAGCATGTATATTGATGTTCCGTATTTGTCTTTTAATTCAGGGTTTCTCAATGCCGAATGAAAATGGGCATGGTTGCTACTGGCGTAGGTGATAAGGTACAGGCATTATTCTTATGTCTCCTATTTGTCCAGTTTCCTATCCTTAAAGGGTTCCTTCCCCTAGCAGCTGATGTGCAGCTATATGCAGGGTGGTAGTTCTGTTTTGCTTGGTTATGTTTGTAAACTTGATTTTTGATAACCTTGATTTTCATCAAAATTGATTTTAAAGTAAATTAATTTCTGTTTGGTATGTATATTTGAAGAGTGATTTGATGTTCTTTAAAGTGAAGTAAATGTAAAGGCAGCTTCAAGTTGCTTTTAATTAGAATCGATCAATTTTGGCATTGAAAATCCAGTTGAGATGGAAGAGAAACAGGGAACCAAACATCAAGGAAAATGGGCATTTTTTTTTTCTTTAGAAAGAGGCTCAATACTGTCAAAGTGAGAGGAGCAAAACAAAATCAAGAACCTAGACAACTGCGCCCAAATAAACAACAAAAGAAGCATAATCCCACCGGAAAAGAGACAACCACAACACCCCACTTGACACACAAATAGGCACTAAGGGACAACATGGAAAAAGACTCCTCACCACACAACTAAACACTCTCAATGAATTATTAACTTTCTTTTTGCTACTTAGCTTTATTCTTGTTCTTGTAAATGTAACCTGTGTTTATTTCTTGTCATGTATGCTGAGTGTAAATTCACTCATACATTGAACCTATTGAGCCCAAGTAATTCAGCTTACACTCCTCTTTTATTTTCCTACAAATTCAACATAGGTAAAGACACAAAATGGTTTTTATATCTGAGATGCCCTTTCATGTAAGAGTTCATTGGGTTTGTAGTATGAACAGTGCACAAGTCCACTTTACCTTGTGCTAAAACTTAACCTTTATTTAGAACAATGGAAAGCAACTAGGGTTGAATTCTAGATTACTTGATTATGGTGACTCTGATAATCGATATCATATCATGAACCATCTCTTAAAAGCTTAAGATAGTAGATAGATGCACTTGAATGGTTATCATATGTAACAAATTTATTTTAGGATATTCGTGGCTTTATTTATGATTGTCGTATGAAGTGGGATTAATTTGACATTAATTTGGGAGATAAAAAAACATGAATGTTTCAAGATGAATAATTTTTAATACAGGTTGTGTAAAGTTTGGTTCTATTTTCCTATGAAATATCATTTGGCATACATATTAGGTTGCTAATTGAGCGGAAGGACAAGATTCATAATTTGGTCCCTAGATGTTGCTAAATGATTTATGGGGTAAAATTTGCTTTGGGTTTAGAGTATTTTCCTGAAATTCTTATTTCTATTTCCCATTCCTTGGTGGTTGAAGAAGGCTTCATAAATAGATTCTTTAAACTTATATGCTTTTTATTGTATGTGGAAGTGTATACACCTACTTACTTGACTATGTTATCCCTTCCTCTAAGTAAACCTTCTTCATATATGAAAATAGTATTTAGTATGTGAGTTTATCTAATTTTTATTATTCTTTCTTTTGTACTGATTTTTGCAATAACATTGTTTGATATATGTAGCCAATCAATCACCTAATGGAAAAAAGCTTCGATGATGGTATCTTATGGTTTCTAACTATATTAGCCCTTCTACTAATTGGTTGTGTCATTTTGTTAGGTTATTCGTCTCTGGTCATTAGACAGCTACAATTGCATAGAAGAGTACTCAATACCCGCTATGTTCCCTCTGGCTGACTTTGATTTTGACGAGAGCAAGGTGAATTGATTGAATGAATGTTTTACGGATTCAACTTTTACCACTTTAAGTACAAATACTTTTAGAATATTAGTAAACAATATGATGCTACCTGTTTAAAATATAGTTTAAAGCTTCTATTGGGAGTGAGACTGAAGAACCTTAGTTTCCATCAAATTTAAACTTGTTAGTTAGTTCTCATGGAAGATTTAAAGGATCAACTATTATTATCTTCATTATCTTGCATTTGAAAAGAAGACTTGATATTACCCAGTCATAGTACCATAGAAGTGAATCCTGGATCGCGATGCATAGCAGTTGCAGTTGGCAGTAGTAGCAGGTCTCTTTGATCTTGTAGCAAGCCTAGTGTTTTGCAGAAGCTCGCTAGCCCCTATTGTAGCAGAAACATCACACAAGTCAAATCATCATCATCATCATCAAATACCAATTCGTCTTCAGCAGCTTCCTTTGTCCATTTGCCCAACCAACCACTCATTACATTCATCAACATCATGTAGGACAATCGGATCGATCACATCTCTACAATGAAAGAGCTCTTGAACATTTTGATTGTACTTGATTTATACCAAGTCTTGCAACTTTTGATGCTCAAGCTTGCTTCTTTTCTTGGAATGTATCTATAACATTACAATTCAAAACTCCAAAGTTAGTTTTAAATGCATTAAATGAAACTTTGTAGAGGAGAATTATGCGATATTTGCTTACATGTTCAAAAGTGCTCCAATTATGCCCGCATCCCGATGAACTACAACTCAAACTTAGCACTTTGATAGCAAATTTCTGCAAGCTAAGAGTGAATGATCCATACATCCTCTACCATTCAACTTTGATTCAAAACCACATAAGTAACATTGATAAATTTATCAATAATCAATAATGAAATACATGGATCCTAGAATCTTACTAGGAGGTACTGTATTCCTATGTTTTTTTTCTTTCCACAAACTTTGATTCGATTATTCGTTCAACCCTCTTGTAATATTCTAACTCCAATAGAACCTTGTCAGCTTCCTCTTCATCTCTAACCAACCTCTCAACTCATTTAGAGTCCTTCCATTACTTAATCAAAAACTACATTTTTGTTGCCACAGTAAAACTCAGGATTTCGGGAATGGCCAGCTGCATGCAACAGATGATGAAGTTGCGACTCCCATCATCTATCAATAACAGCAAAAACATCCTTGCATGTCTCTACTTTTTGTTTGAAAACATATTAAATAGTTTCCTTAACCCTATCCATTTTTTCATAGATATATCCCGTGGCAAGCTTTTCTCATCATCAACAAGCCTAAGGACATTACAAGAGGACCCATAAGCATAATACAAAATTGAATATCCTTCCAAAATGAACTCAGCAATATGGTATCACTTGCCATCTTCCCCTTTACTTCTTTAGCTAACTTGGACGGCAAGCACTCCTCTGAAATGAACATCCTCCTAAGGTTGTTCTTTTGTTTGTACAATGTTTGCAATGTAAGAAACATTGTAGCAAGCTTTGTTACTGCATGCCTGACCAATTCCATCTTATTAGTAAACTTTCTCATCATGTTCAAGACAAATTTGTGGTAGATGACGCCCACAAGACTTATTCCTCTTGAGATTGTCTTTGTAACTCGAGGAAGCTTTACAATGTCCTCCAATATCAAATCCACAATGTGCAGCACATGGAGTCCAAAAGATATGCTTCTTCTTAGCCTTAAGGAGTTTGCCTAAGAAGAATCAAATTAAATGAAACTAGATAAGTGGCCAATCATCAAAGCAAATAAAACAAAGGCAAATTTAGTAATTCTTATCAGCTAAAACATAATTACTTCCTTATCAGACACCACTTGAACATCATTTTGTTCTCTAATCTCTTCAACACAATTATCCAATAACTCATACACTTTTTTCCCGGTCTCCATGTAAGCAGAAGCATCAACACTCTTCACAAATAGTGTACCTTCCATGAAATTGATCAAAGTTTCATTCTTCCTGTTTGTCTAAGAATCTAACATTGTTGAGCATCCAAATTGCACCCATTGTTCTTTATGACTCTTCAACATGTCTTTTGTTAATTCCAACTCCTTTTAAGGAGTGAAACTCTCAACTCATGATAGCTTGGAGCCTTAAGATGTGGACCATAGTTTCCAATAGTTTCAAGCATCACCTTGAAGCTTTTTGATTTTGCAACATTAAAAGGAATCCCATTCCTATAAAAAAAATCGAGCAATATTTCCTTGCCTCTTTATCACAAGCATCATTGATGCTTGTTTGCCTATGAGCTTTCCAAGTTTCATCTGTGCTTCACGGATTTTCAATAGAAGCAATTCCAAAGGGTCTTTCACATTTTGTCATTTCTTGAAGTTGCAGCTCCTTGTGATGATGCTACTATGACTGAAACAAAAAATAAAGCAGAGGACAATGAAAACTTGACAAGGACAATGGCACAAAAAAGAAGAGGAAAAAGATATAGAAGGAAGATAGATATCGAACAAACAATAAAAAAAGAGAACAAAGGAGACAGAAAGAGTAATAGATAGAATAAGTGTAAAAAAGGAAGAGAAAAAAAAGAGTATGCCTAGATTGGAAGAAAGAACCAAAGGGCACAAAAAAGGATTAGAAGGAAAATGAAAAAAACAGAACAATCACCTGCTGATGAGAAGTTGTCGCCGAAAGCAGGGTTGTTGCTAGAATTGCTGCTGGAGTCATCGCATGATGCTTTGTTCATCACTACCCTCTGTTGTTGCAAAATCGTACGTGGAGAGGAGAATGGAAGAGGAAAGATTGATGACTTGGTATTTTGGAGTTTTGGTAAAAAAAATGTGGGGTTTTTTCTTAATATAAAGTTAGAAGGAAGAACAGAATGACATGTTTACCCCCATAGTATTTGGCCCAACATAAAAAAGAGATAAAAGTAGGGATTTTCAGGCCTTCAGTTGATAGTGTCACGTCGCATGTGTCGATCATAGCTGTTGTGGCTGCGAATCGCGACAGATTGTGGGAGGGATCATGGAATAGCGGCCGCTATTGACAGAGGGCCTTAAAATCTCTAATTTTATCATAGAAGAAAAAACCGGACCTGACTAGGTTAACCGGGAATCGGATCCCTGTTTGGTCCAGTCAAGGACCAAAAACCGATGTAGCAAAACCGGTCAAAACCCGTTGGACCATTCAAACCGGGAGCGGTTCAGCCGCTCGCCGGTTCAGCCGCTCGCCGGTTCAGTGAAGAATGGAAAAAAAAAAAAACGGAGAAACCATTTCACAACCAGCACTTCCATCGTGAAAACCACCCATAGCACCACGAGGCCTTGCTCCATTGAGACAGCAGCACCTCACGTCAGCCATAGCCACAATCCAACCTCTACCGCTGTTTGCCTAAGATCACGACCACGTGCCCTGTGCTTGTGCACATCTCCACCACTGAGTGCAAGTTGCGTCGTTGGGCAAGCCAACCAAGCCACTGCCTTCCTTCCCTTACTGCCTTGGTGCACTGCCACCATGTCATGTTATCTTTGTTGATAAGGAGTTGTTGTTTGATGGGGGCACTGTTGAATGGGGAGCAAGAAAGGAGGCGGCGGATGTCTGATGGGAAAAAGAAGCTCTTTAGTGGGTAGGGTTTCTTTAGAAAAAGCAAGTAATAATAAAGTAATGGGCTAGTGAGACAATTGGTGGGCTAGGTGGATTGGGCCAATTTTATCTCTTGCCTTTCTCAAAAAAACTAAGCATTTTTAACCCAAAAACAAAATGTCCAATAACTTTTTAATTTTTGGCAACCAAAGGTTCCACTATGACAATGTCAAAAAAAAAATGTTATCTTTAATTTGTCAAAAAAGTTAGAATTTTATAAAGAATTATATCTTTATATGTATACATATTTATGTAAATATATTTTTTATTATATTGCGGTTGAACTGGTTGAACCCTGTTTGGACCAGTAAACCTTTGAACCAGTGCCTTGACCGGTTCGATGTCCGGTCTGGTTTTCTCTTCCTTGAATTTTGTCCTTTTTTCTCTGTTTGGCCCACTATTAAAAGGGTATAAATGTCAGTCCGTGGTTCCCTCTCACCTTGTATTAAAAAAAAAACTTACTTTTATTTTACCAAAACTCCAAAATACCAAGTTAGCTCTTCCATTCTCCTATCCACATATAATTCTGCAACAACAAAGACCAGTGACCAACACAGCTTCAGGGGACTACGTCCGGCGGCAACTCTGGCAGCGACGTAGGGCAGCAACCCTGCTTCCGGAGGCAGCTTCTCATCAGTCGGTGATTGTTCTGTTCTTTACCTTTTCCTTCTAAGACTTCTATGTGCCTTTTGGTTCTTTCTTCCAATCTAGGCATACCCACCTTTTTTCTTTCCTTTTTTGCACCCATTCTCTCTGTACTTCTTTCTTTCTCCTTTGTCCTCTTTTTTTGTTGTTCATTTGATATCTATCTTCCTTCTATTTCTTTTTTCCTCTTCTATGTTTTTTTTTTTTTGCCATTGTCCTCTTGTCAAGTTGTCATTGTCCTCTGCTTTGTTTCTGTTTTAGTCATGCCAACATCATCACAAGGAGCTGTAGCTTCAAGTGTTGCTCCCTCTTCATGTGGTTTAGTGAAACCCACCGGTGAAAATACTGACACAGTGTGACAATGGAATAGTTTGAAAGACATTAATAATAGGAAGAGTGTCACTTGTGATTTTTGTGGAAAAATGACTACGGGTGGAATCACTAGAGCCAAAAGACACCACATGTGTGAAAGGGGATGTTGATCCTTGCAGGAAGGTTCCTTTGGAAGTAAAGTAGCTTCTTGAAGAAGCTTTGAAGAAGAAAAATGCATTGAAGGAAGCATAATTAGGGGAGATGCAAGAAGATGAGGATGAGTAAGAGGAGGTGCCAGATATTCATCACATTAGAAGTGTGAAAAGGTCTTCAACAACTGAATCTTCTCTTAGGCCACCCAAGAACGGACGAAATGCAAAAGGCCCCATTGATTTGCTTCTATTGAAAAACTGAGAAGCACATATGAAACTTGGAAAAGCTCATAGGCAAACAAACATCAATGATGCTTGTGATAAAGAGGCAAGGAAAAGAACCATTTAATATAATGCTCGATTTTTTTTTATAGGAATGGGATTCATCTTAATGTTGCAAGATCAAAAAGCTTATACTTGAACCTGTTGGAAACTATGGTCCATATCTTAAGACTCCATGCTATCATGAGTTGAGAGTTCCACTTCTTAAAAAGGAGTTGGAGTTAACAAAAGACATGTTGAAAAGTCACAAAGAACAATTGGTTCAAATTGGGGGCTCAATTATGTTAGATGCTTGGATGAATAGGAAGAATAGAACCTTGATCAATTTTATGGTGAATTGTCTTGAAGGGACATTGTTTGTGAAAAGGTTTTTTTCTTCTGCTTACATGAAGACAGGGAAGAAAGTGTCCGAGTTGTTGGATAACTTTGTTGAAGAGATTGCAGAACAAAATATTGTTCAAGTGGTGTCTAATAATGGAAGTAATTATGTCTTGATTGGTAAGAATTTCTAAATATGCCTTTCCTTGCTTGCTTTGATAATGGGCCATTTATTTAGTTTCATTTAATTTGGTTCTTCTTAGGTAAACAACTTGAACCTAAGAGGTAGCATCTCTTGGACTCCATGTGCTGCATGTTGTTTGGATTTGATATTGGAGGACATTGGAAACTTTCCTCGAGTTAAAAAGACAATCTCTAGAGGAATAAGTCTTGAGGGCTTCATCTATACCAAGCTCCACTTTCATCAAATTGACTTCACTTCAGCTTCAGGGAGGTCAGAAATTCCGTCATTCTGGACATTAATTCCATGGAATTTGTTTGAAATGAATAGTCTAAGCTACCAAAAATAGTATTAGTTACAAGTCAGTTAGTATGTATGCCATCGCTGTTCTATACAAATTTTTGTTTTCTTGGAAGGATCAGTTTTCTCCCATTCCTTTATCCTCTAATTTTTGTTTCTGTTTTTGTGTGGAATTTAGTTGTGATGCTAATCATCTGTTGGCCAGTTTTTATCTGCTCTACCTTTGGCTTTTCATGTGTACTGTTAATTGATCATAAAAATTGATGGTGCCAGTTTGAGTTTCTATCTTGCTTGACTTTTGCATGCGTAATAGTTTCTGAAATCTCTTTGAATATTTATTTGTAGATTGTTGGTCTAATTGGTAGTCGTTTATGCATATGGAGGCGGAATGGGAAAAGAAGCATATTTCCTTCACCAGAAGGCACATTTGTAAAAGGTTCATGCATGCGGTAAGCAAGAAACATATGATCTGTTTGTCTGGCTTCTTCTAACCCGTTTTTTATGAAAGTCAAAAACATCTTGTATGCATAGGGTGGGAGCAATGGCATGATGTAAGTTGGGCATTTATATTAATAGAATTGAATGCAGGTTTCTTTTTAACTGAACCTCACTCAGTTCAAAATGGCTCAATGTGAGGATTGGGGAATTATTTATATGATGTCTACCTGGAAGATGAGACAATAGTTGATTGGTACTGCAATAGTTGATTACTACTGGGTTCGAAAAGTTTACAGGGGCAATAGATAAGGCTGCAACTAGTGTTGTCAGCAAGAAACTTAAATTATTGCAAGAAGCAATTGTTATCACATTGGATTTTATGCATTGTTTGATATTTTGCCAGGATGGCTTGTGGTTTTACTTAGTCATTTTTTCTGATTTATGGAGCTTGAAACTGTACAAAATATGGCTAGGAATGAGATAATATGAGCATTTGCTGTCTTTTTTTAGTGTAGACACAGCACAGATGTGGCATATTAGGCATTTGATATTGATTAATTCTATGAGAGAATCCATAAGAACGAGTCTCCAGAATGTGGTCTGAATAGCTTGCCCACCATTCTACTTGAGATTTAGGTAGGAAAGGAAGAAAAGAGAGAAGAAAGATTCTAAATAATATGAAAATATATTGATCTGTTGTGATGTGGTGTGATACAAAATACAAAGCACCAATTCCTATTTACAATAATATTAGAACCCTAATTCTAATTAAATAAAGAAACCAATAATGAAATATAAGGAAAATAGGAAATATTGAAACCAATTCCAAGAGATTGTTCAAGATACTCTTATATTAATAATTATAAGATATGATGTAGGTATTAGATGATATTCTTTCGAGATATTATATTCTTTCTTTACTTTTAACACTCTCCCTCTAGTTAAAGTTTACTAAGCTGTTTGTTACAATTGAATCCTTAACAAAAGGAAAATATAAAGGCCAAGACTGGAACAGTCACAGATGTGATAGGGTTAGACTGTTACAGATACGAAGATGAAATGGTGCGGCCAGATTGGGACAGTCGTAGATGAATGATACCGCTCTAATACCATGTTGAGATTATGGATTTTAGGTTGGATAGGAAGTAAAGAAAACAGCCAAAAAAGATTGCCATAGATTATGCCATATAAGGATTTCCTGCTAAAGATCTCTGTCCGAAGATTCTATGATTACTTATGCCAAGTGTAGCTCTCTCTAGCAAAAAGAGAACTCCATATGTCTTTCATTTTTTGATAGGCTTTACACCAAAAAGAGGTTAAACACCTAATGTCTCACAAAACTTGTCTGAAGATCTATTAAAACATCTATGTTGTTCTATTGTTCCTCTCTTGTGCTTCTTATACTCTCTTAGCTTAGCAATAAAAGTAAGACATGAATTACAGCACTTTGTACTGAAAAGTTTCTCTCCTTTGTTGTGTACTTGCAGTTACTTTGATCCAGAAGCCATGGTTGGATATGATGATGGGGCCATTCGTGTTTTTGACATGTACAGTAGGAGTTGTTCTCAAATAATAAGGTATTCTTTTTAGTATTTTTTTGTCAATTTTGATTTCCGTCCAGAAATGTTAAGCTATTATATATGAGTAGTTTGCAGTGAAAAGATTTATGAATTGCATATCTGTAACTGTCCAGGCCTTTGACGATGTAGATATTGTCCACTTTAGAGCCTTATGCCCATCACTGGTTTGCTCTTCCCTTCTCATGGGGGAAAACGCGACTGCATGGAGGAGGTATCCACACCTTTATAGGGCATGCTTCGTTTTCCTCCCTAACCAATGTAGGACTCGCTCCACCCCCCTCGTGGGGGCTAGCGTCCTTGTTGGCACACCGATCCATGGCCTCCTTCTTTGTCGCGAAGCTTCCAATGGAAGACAGCCCTATTGCTGCTGTTATTGCATGCGTCGTCATCATCAAGAACTCTGTTTGCAGTCCCCTAGCATTGTCTATGCAACTAGCGAGGCCACCCTCATCCCCATCGTTGTAGCCTTCCTCACTTATATTTAAGTGGCCGTTGGTGTCATCGACAGAGAAGGTGCCACCACCATAAAAATCGGCATTCTCCCTGCCGCAACCCTTGAAGATGAGCATGTCACTTCTACCATTCCCCTTGCCATGATTACCACTCGGCCTTCCTTCATGGTCTTGTCTGCCATTGATGACGCATCCCTCGTTGTTGTCAAAGGCCGATCTACTCTCCCCAAACTCCTTCCGTTATTGGCCTTGAAAGTCTGCGTTCAAAGGCACCACCCATTCATTCGTCTCTTCTTTTCCTTGTTCTTCTGGAGGTGGTGGTGGCTGGACGCTTACTGGCATTGGCTACCTATGTTCCTCATGCTCCCTTGCTACCTTCATTGACCGTGTTGCTCCGTCGTTCGAATCTAGCCACAGCCGCCCTTCTTTCTCCTTTGGGTGTGACTCTGCCTTAGAAGTCCTTTTTGAGAACAGTGCAGACAACCTCTTTTTCACCTATTTCCTTCCTAGTTGCTTCCTCATTTCTTGATTCAAGAAGTTCCAAATCATAAACTTCATTCTGGATAATTTTTGGCAAAATGGGACTAAAATCCGACTAGTAGCTACTGAGAAGGGCAACTTAAAAGGTAAACATTGTTGCATTAGGATTGTGCTGCTTCCATAACCGGCACCATTTCAGCGCTGGATAACCCCTTCTCTGCCTTGAAAAGCCTTTATGCCTCCGGTGTTCCCATGGCATCCCAAAATTGCATTGCATAGATGATCCACCAGTACCCATTTTTACCATCAAACACAGGAAACTCCTTATACTCTTTTGTGATGGATGCAATCAACGTCATCTCCCCTTGCAGTCCTCTTCCATTTGCTTCTGGGTCACCCTCAACATCGCGTCGATTGATTCCATCATCTTTTCCATCTTCTCAGCCGCCATGGAAGCTTTTCCCAAGATGAGACAAAGCTCCTAATACCAATGTTAAGACTAAAATTGACCGTATGTGTTTATTGTTGAGAACCCTTGGCAATGCAGTAAGAATCCCTAAGGAATGATACAAGTATGAACCCTAGGAGAGTATAGAGTCTCCAATCTCTCCAACTAATACAAATGAATTCACTATACACCCAACTAATCCTCATTTCCCTTTATTTATGCTCATTAATCCCCTAATTAACTAACTTCCTTAATTAATCTAATGGATCTTAACATCTTAGTCTTTAGAGAGTAAATAAGTGCATAGTTTCAAGGATAGATAATTAATATTGTCTATTCTTATGACTATATTTCCTATGCTACCTTGTTTGCATGATAGCTACACATTCCTAGGATGGCACCCGAGTGGGTTGTGTTGGTGGGGATCCCATATGCTCCCTGTTCCTCATCCTTAATACAGGGAATCTCTTCCCCCCATCTTAGGTCCTTGCGAGGATTCCCAAATTCGTGTAGAAAGTTTAAAAAAACTATAAAATAAAACATAAGTATATTCATTCATCAATAGAACACCAACAACCAATCTGAGAAATAACCAAAACTCAAAGTTGCTTGAAAGTAGAGCAACAGGAAGAAGCCATTGGAGACATAAAAGAGACATCACATGTGAGGAAGCTGCAAGATCCGGTTGATTTTTCTGTTCATAGAGGAGCAGCCTGGCGTTCTTTGAGAAGAAGTGTAACAGACCGGGGTTGGCACTGCAGAGTAGTCACGACAATAACTGGGCGGTGCTGTGACCTACGGTGGACTACTATTCGCGGAGCAGGTGAGCTGCGATGTGGCCTGAAGAGATGGGTGGCGCTGTCACGGATGAGGCGGTGCCGGTGAGCTTTGGTGTAGTCGTGCTGGATGGTGCGTCTCCTCCCCTTGGATGCAGCTGACAGTGCTGCTGGAACTTCAATGCTCATGGAGGCTGCGTTGAAATCTAGACTGAAGTTAGGGTTTGGGTCTTTGGTCCTTTTTTTTTTTTTGGTCTGATCTTTGTGTGTTGTTTGGTAGTTTGGGCACTTGGGCTTTAGGATCTACAATCGGGCTGCTTGTATCACTTTGGGACTTTTTTAGAATTTTCAAAATTAAATGAAATGTCATGAAAGTCTATGTTATGTGTATGGGTATTTTAGTATTTTCATATATGGGTCCCTGCGGGGTAGGGAAGGTGATCCCCATCCTCGTCCCCTAATGTGCCTTGTGGGGCTTTTTTATGTCCCTGTCCCTGTCTTCGCGGGGAAAAAAATCTCCAAATTCAGGGCTCCGAATAGGGCACTTCCTGCAGGGATCCCCGCCTTGTAGGGATTTTCTGCCATCCCTACACATTCCCATGCCAGACACAGGATACCTATGCATTTCAATGCGACAGATATTAATCACCTGTATTATTTCTAACAATGGGGAAAATGTTTATCTTTATTGGTGGTTTAAAATCCTTAACTGCATTCTCATAGGCTGATTCATCTACGTTGCTTGAGTAACTTAAAGATGTCATCTAACATTCATGATGTGTGCAACTTGCTATCTGCAGAATGCACTCAGCACCTATAACTTGTTTATGTGTGAGTGAAGATCAACTGATATTGAGTGGCTCCACTTCAGGGAATGTAGGAATATCAGATCCTTACTCTGATCAACAAGTAGCAACACTTAGATCTAGTGATAGCAGAGGTAACAGTTTATCTTCTTGTTTTTACTTTTTATCTTTCTTATTTGGCATCTTAGTTAACTTGATTTTACTTGGGATACCCAACAACAGTCAAATCGTTTGTCAATCATTTCTATTTGATTTAATATAACCATTTCTATATTTTTTACCTAATTCTGCCTTTGATATAAAATCTACTACTTGACACTGAATCTGATGGTTTAATAAATATGTCGCTTTTTAATTAGTGTTTTCAACATCATATTTTACTCTTTTTAACTGTTGGTGTTGTTAGAAATTTATAAAATATCTAATAATATCTTAAATATCATAGAGCATTTTAGATGGTCTCTTAGGATTGGTTTATGTTTTTGTTTAATGGTATGTTTCTTAACAAAGATTAGGAGTTTAGTATTTATATTGATAGGGTTAATGTTTTGTCTTTTGCACCAAATCACACTATACTATATCAGTATATCTATACTTCTATACTATATATTAAAGCTGGCTCTTGTGGTGAGGGCCTTTAAAGTAATAACTTTTGGCTATTTCTTAGCTCCTAGATGGTTGACTCTTAGGTTCCCTTTCAATGATATACTGACACAAATATCCATCATGTTATGAACATTGACAAAAGGCTACAGTAATTACTATGTACTTGCACGTACACAACATTCTCTATATAAACGTGGACATAGTATGTTACCTGATCAAAATAAAATTCATACAATTAATCTGGGTTTGAATTTCAGCACAAGAAAGCACAAAATAGAGTAAACAGGGGTGGAGGAGATGGGGGACCAAGGGATGCCATGCTCTCCCCTAGTTTGGTCAATTTTTCAAAACTTAGATAATGATTTACTAGTCCCCATAAAAAGAAATAAAAGTGAGTAAAATTAACAATTATAGGTATATATATTTCATCTTATCGGTATATTTGATATATATAGCTTGTATTGATCAGTACTATATTTGAGTAATTTAGGACCTATTTGGTTTCAGAAAACAATTTTCATTTTCTGTTTTCGATTTGATTCTTGTTTTCAGAATTTTGTAAAGAAAATATTAAAAGTTGGAAATGAAAACAAGAAACAAACTGGAAATTCAAAACTTTTTTCTAAAATCAAACAGACCTTTATATTGTTACTTATTTTATATAGTATACCTATACATGGTAATTATTATTTTTGATTAAAAGTAATATATTTATATATAGGGGACAAGGCTGCTAAAATCGAGATCCTACGTAAGATTGGAGTGGGAATACAAACACATAAAACGTGAGATTGTAACACGGATTGTAAGATCCTATCAAAAATAAATATTTAAATATATATAAATATATAGGCATATTAACATACCCAAGGTAGCTAAGATCGAGATCTTACGTAGGATCGGAAGGGGTATGCAAAATCGTAAAATGTTGAATCGTAACACGGATCGTAAGATCCTACCAATTACCATAATACATAATTATATTTATATAAATATGTATATATCACATAACATAACATAAACAAGTAAATAAGTCCAATTAACATAACTAAGTTTTAATTAAATATGCATAAAGTTATAACTCACACAATTAAGGATTCAAATATCACAAAACAAAAAGTCATAGTTCATAATTAATATTTTTTTTAGAAAAATACCGAACCATACCTATCCTAACTCAAAATCTGCATTTTTATGTTTCTTTAGCAAATATATAAAAAGAAAAAAATGAAACAGAAAACCTAGTCCAAGTTATAAGATCCATCCTTTTTTTAACATTAGTGGCCCACAAGCCCAATGACAAGCACAAAGGGAAAAAGATATAAAATAAATGAAAGAAAAAATAAAACGTAAGAGGAAGCTTCTCGTAGCTGCACAAGGACTTTGGGCCGGCCAGAAATAGGGAGAGAGGAGGCATGCGCATGCGGCCATGGAGTGGACGGTCTGCAGTTCAGAGCGATGGAGGACAGAGATGGTTTTGGTGGGTTGTGGTTGAGGGCAGTGGCATGCGACCTCGACGTCGACCTCGACGATGACGTTGAAATTGAAGTCGACAGAGATTGGGGTAGAAGACGGTGGTGGTTGGTCGGCGAACTGAGTGCAGTCACAGGAAAGGTAAGAAAAGAAAGCTCTGAAGAAAGGATTAGGAATTTTGGGTGGGTCTTCACACCAACATGAGGAGATAGCGGGCACGCCAAAATCGTGCGATCTCGCCGCTTCTGCGATCTTCCTCGGCGATCCCATGGCGAGCCACAGCTGCGAGTCAAGTAGTGGAATCGGGATCGGCCAAAGGGTGTAAACACGTAGGATCGAACGATGTTACGAGATACATCTCGATCCTAGCTACCTTGAACATACCATAATTAAGCAAAATAAAATATAAAAAAAGATAAACCCAGCCCAAACAATTTTTAATAGCTTTAATACCTTTTTTAGGTGGTTCAAATTGTCTCTGAGGATTTTTTTTTTGGTTTCATGATCTTTGACTCAAAAGGCTTACCAATTTTTTTAACAAGGATAGAAGCCCATAACAAGAAAACCCAAACAAACTCTCACATAGCCCAAATGGAAGGCTCTAGAACAAAGACACGTCCAGTAGCAGATGGAGAACCTTTGTTCCCCTCATCAACAACGTTTGATGACATTTTTTAACACAATACCTAATAAAAAAAAATCCAACACAGAAACACTCCGTCACTGGCTGTGAGCTCTCTGGAGATGATGCCTTTAGAAGAGAAGAGAAGAGAAGAGAGAGCACAACCAAGCCCGATGCCAGGGAAGCTCCAACCCGTCGAGCTTCGAAGCCCTGTCGATCGTCGTCCTTGAAGAACAGAGACCAGAGGAAGAGATGAAGAACAGAGAGAAGAGAGAGCGGAGAATCGAGAGACACGGAGAAAGGTGGGAGGTAGAGAGTGAGAAATGGCTCGGGTTATGTCTCGAAGCTTTCCATCCCTTGGACGCGCAGAGCTCGTAAAACATGGCTGATTCCACTGAGTTTGCGATCTTACCCGGCGATCTCACACGATTCGGGCGGCAGCAAGTTGAGGGATGGAATCGGGGCGAAGTCGTAAAATCGTGCAATTCTATGTGTTACCACGCGATCCTAGCTACCTTGGTAAGGGATAACTCAAGTAATAAGGGTAATTTATTATAAGAGTGAGAGGAGTATATCTGGCCCACATAATCAAAATTTGGATGTGGCTCACAAACTTATAATTTGGACTCTAAATTTGGATATGACTTCTTCAAATCTTCAAGGGAGGATTTCAAGATGACAATGAAGTAGAAATGGAAAGTTAGAAGCAAAATAAGCAATTGACTGTGGCTCTTGAGCTGTTGACTGCAGATTATATAGTCAATGAGACTCACAACCCTTACCAATCACCTTTCCAGTCCCACGATCTTGAAGCAAGCAATCAGAGCAAAAGAAGTGACCACTGCAATTCATGGTTGTTCAGTCCCACAATGCTTAGCTTTAATGAACACTTGGACAACCCTCTGCCCTTGAGCTTGCTTCTGGTGGTATTGGGCCCACAATCTTAAGATTGTATCAAAATCTACTATGTGAGTGATATTGGGCCCCTCATAGACATTCAGTCTTTCTAATTTCATGCCCCAGGGTTTACGCCCATAATGGTTAATGATATAGTTAAGATAACCTTTATGAACACTTAGCAAATTCTCTCCCCTGAGAGTGTTTTTGGGGGTGTTAGCCCACAATCTTGAGAATGTTTGTAATTTTATTGACAGACACACAACAGGATGTAAAGGATAAGGTGATAGATAGGCAGTACACTCTGTTACAACTGGTATCACAAGCAAAACAAGAATAGGATATCCGAATAAGGTTGTGACTGAAGCTCACCTCAAGCTAAATCCTGGTATAGTTTTTTCATTTTTCGGAAACATAATTTGCACATTTATTATACTACACTTTTCTCTCTCTTTGACCCCTTCTGATTCTGGGATCAGCAGTTGCCCATTTGCTTCCACTTCTTTTGAGAAGTACTTTTTTATGGCCCTCAAAAAGCACAACCATACACACCCATTTTATCGTTATCTAAAATTCTTTTGTTACATACAATGCATTGATTCTTGATTAGGATTTTGATCCTCTTGAAGACTTTCTTGTATTTTGGTTTAGTTTTACATTGATTGATTCCTCATTTAAAGCTCGTAAAACTGGTCTAAAAATTTGCTAAAAAATACACAAGATTGTTTGAAAATATGAAAGAAATCTGTAAATGCACAGAAAAAAATGATAAAAGTGTGAAAATCATCTAAAATCAAATCTTAATCAATTAAAATTAAATAAAAAAAAATAATATAATAGTTGTGTAAAAACATTGGGGTGGATTCATATTCCTTAATCAAGTAAATTGGAAATTTGTAATATATTTTGTGATTTCTTCAAATGCAACTCTTCCCTTCATGTCGCTCTTACTTACAGCTATCAAGATGGACTACCCATTCAATTAGAATATTCAGAAAACAATTTTCAATTTTTGTTTTTATGTTTTCCATCTATTTTCTGGTTTCAAAATTTTGTGAAGGAAATAGTAAAAATTGGAAATGAAAATTGAAAACTTGATTTTGTAGTTTTTACTGTTTTCTTCGCAAAATCCTGAAAAACGGAAAACTAATTGAAAACTGAAAAATGTTTCTTGAAACCAAACGCACCCTTAGATTTTTTGTTTTTATTCTCACAAATGCTCTTGTAACACTTCGGTTAAGGTTGTTGGGACTAAACATATACTTCCTATTGTTGAATCTTGGAGTTTTTTGTAAGGACCCCAAGTAATGTGAATGTAGCTGTTACGCCTTTTGCAACCCCTAGTACTATGATTTTACCTTATGACAAGGTTTATAAGAGGAGAAATAAAAAGGGAATTGGGGACATGGGGAAGGCATGTAACCATGATGGGAAGAAAGAGCTGTAACTACCTTTGCCTTGCTGGCATAGTTAGTGGGGTGAGGGGGTGTGAGTGGTGTGAATTCGGTTAGAGGAAAGAGGGGGAAAATATATGGGTTTGGGTAGGTTACTGAGGGGAGTATCCGGAGTAGGAGGATTGGAATTACGGCGAGTGCTAGGTCTCTCGAACACCTAGCTATACACACCATTTCTTTTGTTCAGAATAACAACCATTACACTCAAGGAAAACCATACCATAGGTATTGTTTTTTCACTGATTGTTGCATTTTCGTTCTGTTCTTGATTAATACTGATACCAATTCTTACAACTGGTATCAGAGCTCTCGATCTTGGGAGCTCTGTGAATGGTAACCACGCGCTCAACCATGGAAGCTAGGTTGGAGGAGATGGAGTGAAGGTTGGTGGAAATCCAGGCAGAGAATGCACGAGTCACAATGGAGAGTCACAGTGGAGAACGCACGAGTCATGGCTAGTCTGGCTCGCCGGATGGAGGAGCTAAGGCGTGATCGGAGCTCAAGCGGGTCCCGGAGTAGGAACAGTGATCGGCGACGCCGGAAACATCACCAACGGCATAACGGGAGCCGTCGTGATGAGCCAGAAGGAGGAGGATTCATTGTCGCAGCAAGAGGGAGAGAGCGACGATGAAGATGAGTCCTCCGAGGTGGGGAGGAATGAAATGCGAAGACCGAGAAGGGCGGACGTGGGCAGGAGGGTGGACCTCCCCATTTTCCAGCGAGGATGCGTACGGGTGGATTGTGCAAGCTGAGAGGTATTTCCAGTTGGCCGAAATTAATTTGCGTGACCGTCTTGACCTGGTGCTTGTAGCGATGGAGGGCAAGGCACTGACGTGGTACGAATGGTGGGAGGAGCAAACTGAATTCACACCACTCACACCCCATCACCCCACTAACTATGTCAGCAAGGCAAAGTTAGTTAGAGCCCTTTCTTCCCATCATGGGTACATGCCTTCCCTCGTGTCCCTAACTCCCATTTTATTCCTCCTCTTATAAACCTTCTCATAAGGTAAAATCATAGTGCTAGAGGTTGCAAAAGACGTAACAGCCACATTTACATTACTTGGGGTTCTTACAATTTTTGTCAAGGAGGTGGTTTGTCTTCATGGGTTTCCTAGCTCAATCGTCTCCGATCGGGACAAGATATTTATGAACAATTTCTGGACAAAATTGTTTAGGATGGCTGGAACTAAAACAAAATATAGTTCTACATACTATCCTCAAACCGATGGACAAAGTGAAGCAGTCAATAAGTGCCTGGAAACTTATCTTCGCTGTTTCATAGGTTCTAAACCTTGTCAATGGCCTAAATGGCTCCCTTGGGCTGAATATTGGTACAATACCAATTACCATGGGACTATTCGAATGACCCCCTTCAAGGCCCTGTATGGAAGAGAGCCTCCCACACTGTTTAGAGGTGGGAAAGAGTCCACAGTTGAAGAAGTTCATGTATTAATGGAGGAAAGAAATCAAATGTTGGATGAGTTGAAATTCCAACTAGTAAAGGCTCAAAATAGAATGAAAGCATATGCTGATTTGAAAAGAAGAGATGAGGAATATGCAGTAGGAGACAAGGTTTATTTGAAGTTACAATCTTATAGACTCAAGACATTAGCCAAGAGGATCAATCAGAAATTGAGTCCTAGGTATTATGGTCCCTATGCAATTGTTGAGAAGATAGGACAGGTTGCTTACAAGCTGCAACTTCCAGCTGACTCCAGAGTACACCCTGTTTTCCACGTTTCATTGCTTAAAAAGTGTGTCTTGCAAGCTGTGCAGGTCCAACCACTCCCTGCTGCCCTATCAGAGGAATGGGAACTTCAAGTGCAACCAGAGAATGTCCTTTCTGCCCCCACCAATTCAGCAGGTCAAATGGAAGTTTTGGTTAAGTGGCAAGCCCTTCCTGAGTTCAAAAATTCCTGGGAATCAGCTGAGGAGATTCAGAGGCTGTTTCCTTCCTTCCACCTTGAGGACAAGGTGGATTTTGAAGAGGGGGTATTGTAAGGACGCCAAGTAATGTGATCGTGGCTGTTATGTCTTTTGCAACCCCTAGTACTATGATTTTACCTTATAACAAGGTTTATAAGAGGAGGAATAAAAAGGGAATTGGGGACACGGGGGAAGGCATATAACCATGATGGGAAGAAAGGGCTGTAACTAACTTTGCCTTGCTGGCATAGTTAGTGGGGTGAGGGGGTGTGAGTGGCGTGAATTCAGTTAGAGGAAAGAGGGGGAAAATATATGGGTTTGGGCAGATTACTGAGGGGAGTATCCAGAGTAGAAGGAGGATTGGAATTAGGGAGAGTGCTAGGTCTCTAGAACACCTAGCTATACACACCATTTCTTTTATTCAGAATAACAACCATTACACTCAAGGAAAACCATATCATAGGTACTATTTTTTCACTGATTGTTGCATTTTCGTTCTGTTCTTGATTAATACTGGTACCGGTTCTTACATTTTTAAGGTTAAAAAAAAAAAAAATCAAGTGTTGTAGAATATTGGTAATGGAAAAGCAGTTCGAATGCCTATGAGAAGTGAAATTGTCTTGCAGAGAGAAAGGCATAAATTGGCTCAGTGTTTTTAATGAGATGATGAGGTCTAAGAAAATGCCTGAGGAGTGTAGGAGGAGTACTTTAATCGCTATAAGAACAGTAACAACACACAAAACTTTGCTGTGCTACAGCCTACAATTAGTTCTAAGTTTTTAACCAAATATTTCAGAAACACCATTCCTTCTGATGTTGCAAGTGAATCTGATCTACTGTTGTTTTCTGGCAGGTATAAGGACCTTGTGTTTCAATCCCTCCTCTCAGCTAGTGTTTGCAGGATCAGCTGTTGGATATACATACTGTTGGGACCTTAGGTACGCAAGCAATAGTGTAATACAAGTTATTGGTGCGGTTCATCAATTCTTTCAGTTGTCACGTGCTGTTACATAAGCAATTGCTATAACTACAATATTTTGCTACAACTATAATATATTTGGCAGGATTTTACATATACAATCAAGTGAAGACTTATTAAAGAAAATTTGCTGCATCTGATATATTGTTATTGTACTTGGAAGTCCTAAACAAATTACGACTGTTTTAATAAAGTTTCTCACATTCCTCTTGCCTAGTTCTATCATTCCCAGAAATTTAGGACCTTTCATTGTAGTATCTCCATCACATTTGTATTAAGTGTTGGCTCTGTTAAATACGGCTTTTATGTATCTTCTAAACAGAACTGTATTACGTGCAGACACCATTAGTGATCTGATTTTACAATTTAACCGCTACAAATTATTGCCCATTGATCAATCACATGCCCACATCTCATTTGTTCACATGGTGCAGGACGAGGAGACAGTTGTGGGGCAGACGAGTGAGTCCTAATGTTGTATACTCCTTGCAACACTTGCGTGGTGACACATCAACGTTAGCTGTTGGGGGAATAGACGGCATCTTAAGATTTGTGAATCAAAATGATGGCGATGTTGTTGCAAGTTGTATTATGGAGGAAAAATTATCATCAAAGTACCAAACTCCTTCCGGGTCCTTCCTGAGAAGGAAAGGGAGGAGGTTGCCCGAAGATACCTACATAAATATTGACCTCATTCCTGTGGCTGCTCGACCTTCTATCACATGCCTAGCTGTTGGAATGAAGAAGATTGTTACCACACACAATAGCAGTGAAATAAGATTATGGAAATTCACTTGAAAATCGATACTTACTCGTTCCATAATCAAGATTCTGTATACTAGTGGTTTCCGATCTTTATCTTCTCGCCATGAAGTGAGGGAAAGTTATTTACCAACTCTGCTATGATGAAAATTTGGATCTTGTGTATTGATTATTTTGTTGTTGTATGGCAAGTCTTGTTCTTAGTATTAAATATCAAGCAGTAAGTGTGGTATGTGATAAAGTATTACATACAATGAAGTTGAGAAAAACTGAACCCTATCACACAATAAACCTCTAACAGCCTGTTTGGGAACCATTTTTAAAAGTTGTTTTTGATTTTTAAAAACAAAAACACAAAAAACTTGTTTGGATGAATGATTTTTGAAAACAAGTTTTAAAAACCAAAAAACAAAACTCCCATTTAAAAAACAGAAACAACTTTAACATGTTTTTCAAAACTGTTTTCAAAACAAAACTTCAAGCTGAAACATGTTTTTCATTTTATAACTTTGAAGAAAAAGAAGGATGCACATCCACCACCACCATCGGCACTGGTGCTAGCACCACGAGCTTCGCCAACAACCTCGAGCTCCGTCGGCAACCGTGAGCTCCGTGGCCTCTTCCTTTCACGAACCATGAGCAACCTTGAGCTCCGCAAGCACCACAAGCTCCGCGACCACTACGGCCTCTTCCCTTCGAGAACCGCGAGCAGCACCTCTCCCCTTCGGACCTGCCTTCAGAGCCACCGTTAGCTCTGGGACGCAATCCTCCACCTCCCAGACGCGAGCTGCCACCGTCGCCTTTGGGACCTCCGGGACGCGATCTGCCACTGCCGCCGCCTCTACCCATCTCTTTCTTTTTCTCTGATTCTTTCTCCCTTTCATTGTTGTGTTAATCTTTGTTAATTTCACTGTTGACATTGTAAATTGATTTCACTGTTGATATTTGTTGATCTTTGTTGTGTTTGCTTGTGGTTGTTAATCTTTGTTGTGGATGGTGGTTGTTGATTTTTGTTGTTATGATCTTTGCCAAATAATTTTTTGTTTTATCCATTTTAAAAGTTGTTTTCTAAAAAAATTACCCAAACAAATTTTCTTGTTTTTTGTTTTTAAAAAATGAACTTAAAACTATTTTTTAAAACAATTTTTAAAAACAAAAATAAAAAAAAACTTCCAAACAGCCTCTAAAATTCTTATGACTCTTAAGGATGATCTAACAATGCATCAATGTGGCAGGTTATTGTGTGGATTGAAAAAAGCTTTTTATCATTAAAAAGTATTTACTTCTCGCTGTGTTGGACAAATTTTAGAAACTATTTGACAAAATGATGGAAATGTTTAAATAAAATTTAAAAGGAAAACAAATCTATGAAACAGGTTAAGATACTGATAGTTAGCCTTTTTGAGTTACTAAAAGGAAAATAGGAGATGGATTGGTGGAAAATAGAGTTGTGTTATAAGTGCAAAAGGGGAGTCGCAGGTAACCTAAGTCGAGTTACCGCGTGGGTTCACGAATTAGAAAATGAAAAAGTAGCTTTGATCCCATTTTTTGCATTTTACTCGCTCTCCTCCAACACGGAAGACACACCCATTCATCAAGCTAGAAATAGTTGTCAATTAAGGAAGAAGTGCAGAAATAGAAAGTATCAATTGAGCATATTGGTACAAATTTGATAATAATGAATCCACTAAGGGATTGTTGCCCAAAATATTTTTTGGTCATGTACAATGGATGGGAATCATTGATAAGTGCTTGTTAGCATCATTGTATGATATATGCACATGTGTATGAGTATTTTTTTGCTTATATTGTCGCGACACTTGTGAATTCAATTAATGTTATGTTTATGCTTATTTTTCCTCGTGTTCACATTATATTATATACATGTGTTGTTTTAGTGTGATAACAAGTTATGGTTTTTGAAAGACATTAAAGTCAAAGATTACAATATACTTTGATTTAGTGATACGTGGAAGGAAACATGCCGCTGAATGACATTGATTGCCATGATCCAATCATTTCAATTCAATTAAGGATGATGCCTTGATTATTTCAATGTAAAGTATGCACTTATGATTGTTGAATCTTCAAGTTATCGCATGGACCATGTCGGAGATTGTTAAGTTATTTTAATAACATAATAGTGTGGGTCATGTAACTAAAAGACCTGAATCTAATAGAAGTGGGTTAATATTATGATTTAAAAGATAATAGAGTCAACGGAATATTTTTAAAATTTAAAATGGTCCATCCTCTCCCTTTTAAAAATTGCTGGTGGTTATTCCTAATAAAACAGGGAGCTAGAAAAAGGGAAACAAAACTTTTCTTCGCCATAAGAGAAAACAGAAAGAATGAAGAAAAAGAGGGGAAAAGTAGGAAGACACAAACAAACTTAAAGGCACATCAAGTAATTCGAAAACATGGATCTCGGTATGTTATTATTTCCTATTTATATATCATTGCATGATAATAATGAAATCTAAGATCTTAAGGGCACTGTAATTTTTTTAATTGCATACAAAGAGAAAATTGCAGTTTGCAGAGCAGACACTCTTTGATAACTCCTCAAGGCTCAGAGTCCACAAATACCTTAATCATGATAGCTAGGTCCCTTGGGCCGACCATATGACCAGTGTAACATCCTAATTTTTAACCCAATACTCTAGAACATATTTAGGTTAATCATTAGTCTATTATGTCATAGTTTCCTTTTTACTTTAAAATACTTATCGAAAAATACTGGTAAATTTTTTTTTGAATTATAAAAGCAAAGTAAGAGCTGCGCGACACGATAAGCAATGAAGCATGTAAGGAAATAAAGCAAGCATCTCATAAACATCATAACATATAGCAAGTAAAGGCACATCACAATAAAACTAAACTACATATTTATATAATATGATATGCCCACTTATGGAGAGTGGGACTTAGTTTGGTACAACCGAAACAGAAATACATGGAAAATGAAAGTACAACAGAAGACATAAAAAGAAACTCTCCAAACTCTAGTGCGCCTACAAATAGATAGCCTTAAGACAAAAGGAGGCTATCCTGGTCTAGTCAAAGCTCGAGCACCAGAACACGACGGTTGTCTCCTACTCCAGGCCTCTCTGGAAAGGAGGGACGTATCCGATCCATTGGGCTATCTCTGTCGGGGTGGCTATACGCTGCATCGGTCGGGCATGATGTAACGCCCCGATTTTCTGTCTGAGTGGAAAATAACCGAAATGCCCTTGAGGTTATTTTCGGCCCAGAATTCGAGGATGGTCGACCCGGCAGTCCTCGAAGGGCCAACTCAATGTTTGAAGGGGATTGAATGACCCTTGAGTGGTTCCGGAGACGGAAGTCTCATTTTCCGCAGTTTCGGGTCAAAATGACCAAAATACCCCTATAGCGTTTTACGCGGGTAAAGGTGCCGTTTGAGCCCGAAACTTTTCCCAGAGGTTTAAAACCATGTTATTACATATTTCAAAACATCTGTTTGAGTCCCGGCAGTCCCGGGCAGTTTTAGTGCAAAATTATGATTTTTGCCCCTAGAATAGTGTTCTTGAGCTTAATGATGTGATTAAGCAAACCTAAGCAATATTAGGCTCTAAACGAAGATTAATTAATTTTCATAATTAATCTAGAGTCAAAATAAATTATTAAAATTAATTAGAACCTAAGATTGCTTAGATTAGATTTAAATCTCTTTTCTAAAACTCAAGATTTCACTCTTGGAATCTTAAATAGTGTTTTCTCTCTCCAATTCCTTAAATCAAGGAATTGTGTCTAGAATTGTTTATACACTAAAATAAATTTATAACTCACTAATGATGCAAGAACACTCTTTAATTATATCTTGACAACCTTAATTACCCATTTTCTCACCTAAACACTTTCTTACAAACTCCTAATCTTAATCCTAATCAAAGATACACCTAAACACAACTCTAAACCATAATTAAAATGCAAGAAATCCTTCCCCCATGGCTGATGAAGTTTCGGCCACCTCCTCCCCTATTTGACCACATGTTGATTTGTTTTCTCACTCAAAGAACCATGCTTGAGCCATGCCTTGAACCATACCTCACCATACTTGAACCCATAACTCACCATGCCTTCAACCATGCCTTGTAAGAGATATTTTTCTCCCCAATTCTGCACACAATGGCCAAAGCCTTCATCACCACACACACCCCTCCATTTGCTTCATTTCTCTATAAATAGAATGCCTTGAGGAGCTTGCACCACTTTTAGATCATTTGCAAAGTTTAGTTCTCTCCAAAGCTTTTCTTTTTCTCTCAAAGTTCTAGTGTTCTTCAAGCTCTTCAAAGTTCTTCAAGTTCTTCATCTTCTTCATCTTCTTCTTCCATCTTCAAGATCATCACACCAAGTAGGGATTTCTTTTCATGAATGTTCTTCTTTAAAGCTTGATGTTTATGGTTTCTCTTGTTTTCTTTTTAGAACTTCTTCTCTATTCCTTTTTCTTTCTTGTTTCGGCCATGAGCCCTTAAGAATAGAGAAATGAGAGCTTGATGATGAGAGTTTCATGATGATGTTCATCACTTGAAACAAACTCTAGAGCTTGATCTTTGTTCTTGAGCAAAAATGTTTCTAGTTCTTCCTTTCTTGAACTCTTGAGAACTCTATCTTTGGTGATGTTTCAAAATGGTTCTAAGGACTCAATGATGAGGTCTCATGATGTTGGTGTTAATATATCATCAAGATCATGGACCCTAGAGTTTTAAAATGTTCCTTTTCCTTCTTGAAGTTTCGGCCACTTCCTTTTCTTTCACATGCTAAATGTTTTGATTTTCTAAAAATGATATGTTGAGTTCTAAGGACTCTAGACTTTACTTGATCTTGGTTTGATGAATTTGGGTTGAGGTTTAAGTTCCTTTAAAGTCTTGTTAAGAGCTCTAGAAAGATAAAATGAACTTGCATAATTTATTTTATACTTGCATTTATATTTACATTCTTGCTATGCACCTTTACTTTCAAGCTATCACCTAAGAACATAAAGATTAAAATGGAACTTGCATCATCACTTAATTTAATTCTCAAAGCCTTTCTATTTCGGCCTTAAAGTCGATTGTTGTTGGGCCAAGAGCACTAAAATAAAGAATTGAACTTGCATTATCACCTAATTAATTTCTCGAATGCCTTTCTATTTCGGCCTTAAAGTCGATTGTTGTTGGGCCAAGAGCACTAAAATAAAGAATTGAACCTTGCATATTTACTTTCGAGCTTGCATGTTTAAGTTTATGCCTTGCATATTTATTTTAAGTCATCACTTTATTTTGTAAGCAAGATTAAAAATGAAAAGCATGAGCACGTTTATTTTATGTCATAACTTAAGAACCTAGAGCTCAAAGACTTGCCCATTTCATTTCAAGTTAAGGTTTAATGTGAATGCATTCTTTGAATGCATGTTTCGGCCAAGTAGTGATGATGGACTTGCAATGAGTTTTCATCTAACTACAAGGGCCGATAATCTATGTTCTAAGTTTTTCCTGAAGCTTTACAAATCTTTATAAGGTTATGTTATCATGAGTTATAATTTTATTCCCTTTTTGAAGATGAAATATATTTTGGTCACTGACCTAAGGCTTATCTTAGCCTCCTAATGAATTAAAATGATTTGCAAAGAGTTTTAGAGATTCTAAATTGATTCCAAGAGAAACTAGTTAACTTATGTACCTAGAGATGTCAATTTAGTTCTCTTATTAAAGTTAGATGTTTTCGGTACTGTCATGATGAGCTTGTGGCTGTATGATGATGTTTTGATGTGTTAGAATGTGTGAAAATATCACATGATGATGTAGAAACGATTCTATGCATGATAGGTAAGAAACTAGCTAACTAGAAATACCGTAAAGCTAGAATTTAACATAGTTTAGACCCATTTGTTTTTGGAACTTATCCAAACTATTTTAATGGGAACATAATCAGATTAGGATTGTTTAGACATGAAAAACTTGGTAACGTTTGGAGTAGAATTGAATTTTAGCACCTATAGGGAAACTAGTAACTAGAAAACCGTAAAAATGCAAATGTAGAACTCTTAGAACATTTAGCTTCTAGATTCTGTCCAGAAACGTTACAACATGATGAATGTGATTTATAATTAGTTCTTAAGAATAGGAATGTCTCATAATTGATTTAGATTTAATTTATAGCGCCTTAGGCGAAGACGGAACCGAGAAAGGGTCTAAAACGTAAGTTCTAGAACCCCGTAACCACAAGTTAGAAATTCTGCCCTATGCTTTTCAGATTTGAGTATGAACATGAGGATTAGGAATGATGATTAATTATGAGCCCTTAGGTGCATAACATATGAACAACGGATGTTAGAGAACTATATCTCAAGATTAAGACCCGTAAGGGTCAAAGCATAAGCTACCATAAGGGTAAGCGTTTTGAATGTTCTATGATGATGCATGTGTTATGTGAAGGATGATAATGTTATTCATATGAGGAATTTATGAGGATATATGTTTATGTGGCATAAAGCAAATTTGGAAGGAATTCGGCGTAATGCCATTATGCCGTTGAATTTCCGACAAATTTGGGGATTTAAAGAGATTTTGAAAATTAAGGTACTAAGATGGGTTCTAGGATGACACCGGTTCGGCCGAGCACCTCCATAGAACTCATGTGACATCGGTACCAATTTATACTCTTAGGTGACACCGGTTCGGCCGAGCACTCCTAAGAGAATTGCCCCCTAACCCGTACTCAGATGGTCGGGATTTATGATTTATGATACGCTTATCGTTAAGTGGTAAGTAAGAACTAGTGACGACTAGTTAAGGTATGAGCTCATGACCTAGAGATGTGACACGTTCTGGGTGACACCGGTTCGGCCGAGCACCCCCAGACCGCTTGTCTTTTAGGGTGGCCTATGAGGAAGTTATGATGATTATGTCACAAAGAGAATTTATTTGCCACTTTATGCCACTACTATTATGATGTTCTTAAGTATACGATGACTATTCTTGCATTAAGTAGAGCCATGCATACATTCTTTAATACATGCTTGCATCCATGACATTAAGAATCATGCTAAAATGAATGGACCTTAGCTAAAGTATGTTTTAGAACCTAAAAATGGACTTAATGCATGCTCACTTATTTTGCATAACTAAACCCAAGGTTCCTGAGGACGTAGACGATGACACCTAGGTAGTAGGAGGCCCTACTGAGATTCTTTAGCAAGATTCTCACTCCCTCTATCTCTTTCTTTCCGTCACGTCTTCAAATGGCGATGTTCGTGGTTTTTCTGGACACCCCAACTTGGGAGGTACATTATGATCCGGACCACGGGTCATATCATTTTGTGGGCCGCTGCGTCGTTCGAGTGTTCATGTTCGTTGGACGGCCCTTCAGTCACCCCGTACATAGCCACCGATTCTCTCCTGTCTCATCCTACTATGATTTACTTCAGATTCGAAAGCGCCAAGACGCCCTCGAGAGGAGCGGATCTGCCGCACCCTACCGACGGCCTCTGCCATCCGGAACTACCCACAGTATGTACCCCGCTCGCCCTCATCATTCTCCGAGACGGACCCTTCAGAGGATTCTGCCACTTAGGTACCCTCCGAGGGATCCCCCTCCACCGTGCCGATGGATGTTGGGGAGGGTAGCGAGGCTTCCGTCGCTCAGCTAGTACGTGGAGGACGGGTGAGGATGACTCCCTGCCGTGGAGCTCACGTCTGACCGATGCAACAGATTGCCACCTACCGAGATCGCCAAAGGATCGGGTACATCCCTCCTTTCCAGAGAGGTCCGCAGTAGGAGACGACCATCGCGGTTCTGGCGCTTGGGCTCGACTGGGCTAGGATAGCCTTCTTTTGTCCTTGGGGCTATCCATTTGTAGGCGCACTAAAGTTAAGAGAGTTTCTTTTATAACCTTTGTTGTACTTTCGTTTCCATGTATTTTCATTTCAGTTGTACTAAACTAAGTCTCGCTCTTTATGAGTGAGCATATCATATATTATATAAATATGCAGTTCGATGTTATGATGTTCCTTTACTTTGCTTATGTGATGTTGCTATGCGATGTTTGCTTTAATACCTTTTGTGCATTACTAGTTAACGTGTCGCGCGGCTCTCACTTTGCTTTTATAATTCAAAAAAAAATTTACCAGTACTTCCGCTAAGTATTTTTAAAGTAATGAGAAAGCTATGATGTAACAGACTAATGATTAACCTAATTATGTTCTAGAGTATTGGGTTAAAAATTAGGATGTTACACATGAGCTCCATGGCGGGGAATCATCCTCACCCATCCTCCACGTACTGGCTGAGTGACAGAAGCCTCGCTATCCTCCCCAAAGCCCATTGGTACAGTGGGGGAGGATCCCTCGGAAGGTACATGAGTGGCAGAGTCCTCTGAAGGGTCCGTCTCGGAGAATGATGAGGGCGAGCGGGGCACATACTGTGGGTAGTCCCGGATGGCAGAAGCTGTCGTTGGGGTGCGGCGGATCCATTCTTCTCGAGGGCGTGTGCGCTCGAACACGAAGTCGTCACCGAAAGGTGAGGCATGAGAGAATCGATGACTACGTACAGGGTGATTGAAGGGCCGTCCAATGAACATGAATACATGAACGACACAGCGACCCACAAAATGGTATGACCCGTGGTCCGGATCATGATGCACCTCCCATGTTGGGGTGTCTACAAAAATCATGAATGTCGCCATTTGAAGACGTGACGGAAAGAAGAGATAGAGGGAGTGAGAATCTTGATAAAGAATCTCAGTAGGGCCTCCTACTACCTAAGTGTCATCATCTACGTCATCAGGAACCTTGGGTTTAGTGTACAAAATAAGTGAGTATGCATTAAGTTCATTTTTAAGCTTTTGAAACATAGTTAGCCAAGGTCCGTTCATTTTAGTATGATTCTTAATGTCATGGTTGCAACATAGTAAAGAATGTATGCATGGCTCTAAAGAATAGTAATCATAACATTAAGAACATCATAATAGTGGCATAAAGTGGCAATTGAAATCTCATATAGGAAAACTTTATGACATAATCATCATACTTTACTTCCTCATGGGCCACCCTAAAAGACATTCGTTCTGGGGGTGCTCGGCCGAACCGGTGTCACCTAGAACGTGTCACATCTCTAGGTTATAAGCTCATACCTAACTAGTCGTCACTAGTTCTTACTTATCAATCCCGATAAGCGTATCATAATCATAATCCTGACTATCCAGTATGGGCTAGGGGGCATTTCTTGGGGGTGCTCGGTCGAACCGGTGTCACCCAAGAATACATCTTGGTACCGATATCACATGAGTTCTTTGGAGGTTCTCGGTCGAACCGGTGTTATCCAAGAACTCATCTTAGTACCTCATATCTCATAAAGAAAATCTCATGGGTTTTTCAAAAACTTTCTAAATTCCCAAATTTGTCAGAAATTCGGCAGCACAACAGTAGCACGCCAAATTTCTTCCAAATTTACTTTATGCCACATAAACAAATAAAACATGCTTCCTCAATCATAATCCTATACATTTACATAATCATTCTCAAATAAAAACATATGTTCACATGTAACATTGAAACTCATTATGCTCTTGATCCTACGGTATTTTATGCTTTGACCCTTACGGGCCTTAAACTTGAGATGTAATTATTCTATCATTTTCTATCGACCTCTTATGCACATAAGGATTCTCTTCTAACAAATCCTACTATCATTTATGCTCTTTAATAAATCTGGGCAGCACCATTCTTCAAGGGCAGAGTTATACATTTATGATTACTGGGTTCTAGAACTTACGTTTTAGACCCTTTCTCGGTTCCGTCTTCGCCTAAGGGGCTGTAAATTAAATATAAAATAATTATGAGGCATTCCTATGCCTAAGAACTAATTATAAACCATGTTTTCCATATTATGAGGTTGCTTGACAGAATCCAAAAATTAAATGTTCTACGAGTTCTAGAATTGCACTTTTACGGTTTTCTAGTTACTAGTTTATCTATAGGTGCTAAAATTTAATCCTACTTCAAATGTAACCAAATTTTTCATGATTAATCAATCCTAAACTGATTGTTATCCTACTAAAACAGTTTTGGCATTGATTAAGATTAAAGGGGTTAAACATACGTTAAATTCCAACTTTACGGTTTTTCTATGAAGCTAGTTTGTCCCCTAGCATGTATAGAAGTATTCCTACCTCATCATATATCATTTTCACACATTCTAACACATCAAAACATCATCATACAGCAACAAACACATCAAGTCAGAACCGAATTGTTCAAGTCCAAAAAGACACATAATTTGACGTTTCTAAAACATATAAGTTGCTAATTTCCCTTGGAATCATTTTAGGACTTCTAAAACTCTTTGCAAACCATTTTATTTTATCAAGAGGCTAAAAACAACCTTAGATCAGTAACCAATTTAATTCTTCTTTAGAAGAGGAATAAAATCATAAATCTTGTTGGACATAACTTTATAAAACTCATCAAGCTTAAAGAAAATCCTAGAACATAGGTTGTTGGCCCTTGTAACTAGATGAAACTCATTCCAAGCTTATCGTTATTACTTGGACAAAAGTATTCATTCAAAGAATGCTTCCATATTGAACTTTAACTTGAGGTAAAATGGGCAAGTCTTTGAGCTCTAAGGTCTTTAAGTGATAACATAATATAAACATGCTATGCACTTCATTTGTATTTTTCAGTACAAAGTAAAGTGAGAACTTTAAAGTAAATTATGTAAGACTTGGAAATAAATATGCAAGGCTTGAAATTTAAATATGCAAGACTTGAAGTAAATATGCAAAGCTTGAAATTTAAATATGCAATGCAAGTTATTTTAGTGCTCTAGGCCCAGCAACAATCGACTTTAAGGCCGAAATAGAAAGGCTTTGAGAATTAATTAGGTGATAATGCAAGTCTTGTTTTAATCTTTGAGTCCTTAGGTGATGACTTGAAAATAAAGATGCAAAGCAAAAATATAAACATGAGTGCAACCTCAAAATAAATATGCAAGTTCATTTATATCTTATTAGAGCTCATTCAAGACTTTAGAGGAACTTTAACCTTAACCCAAACTCATCATCGTGACAAGATAAAGTGAGGTCTACAGTTCTTAGAACTCAAGATAACATTCCTTAAAATATAACCATAAATGAACTTTATAACACCTTTATGAAAACTCAAGCTTTAGAGATTTCTTTGTGGTGAACATAAAGTCACCAACTAGAACTCTCATCATCAAGTTATCATGTTGGACCACCCAAGTTGGTTGGCCAAAATTTTAGAGAAAAAGGGAAGGAAAGAAACCGATACTTAAGAGCAAGAAAGAACCATTTTGAAACTCTAGAGACCATGATCTTGATGATGTATTAACACCAACATCATGAGTCCTCATCATTGAGTCCATGTAACCATTTTAAAACACCATCAAAGTTAAAGATTTCAAGGTTCAAGAAAGAAAGAACTATAAATATTTTTAACTCAAGAACAAAGATCAAGATTTAGAGGTTGTTCAAGTGATGAACATCATCATGAAACCCTCATCATCAAGCTCTCATTCCTTTGTTTTCAAAGGCTCATGGCTGAAAATGAAGAAGGAAGAGGAGAAGAAAAGAAGTTCCAAAAGGATTCGAGAGAAACCATGAACACATAACTAGATTAGGAACTTAAATGAAAGAAACACTTAAAAGAAAATCTCTACCAAGTGATTGGAGGTTGAGATGAGTGAGGAGGATGAAGAACTTGGACATTTGAACTTTGAGAGAAAAAGAAAACTTTGAAATGCTCTTTGAAAACTTACACTTAGCAAATGAACTCAAAATGATGCAAGTTCACCCAAGCATGCTATTTATAGAGAAATGAAACAAAATGAGAGGTGTTTAGGGGAGGGAGAGCTTTGGCCATTACAGCCACAAGGAGGAGAAAATATCTTCTCCAAGGTATGGTTCAAGGCATGATGGAAGGCATGGCTAGGTATGGGTTCAAGTATGGGTGCAAGTATGGGTCAAGCATGGTTCTTTGAGTGAGAAACAAATCAACATGTGATGTAAATGGGAGAGAGGTGGCCGAAAATGCATCAGCCATGGGGGAGGATTTCTTGCATTTTAATTGTGGTTTAGAGTTGTGTTTAGGTGTATCTTTGATTAGGATTAAGATTCGGAATTTGTAAGAAAGTGTTTAGGTGAGAAAATGGGTAATCAAGGTTGTCAAGACATGTTTAAGGAGTGGTCTTACATCATTAGTGAGTTATAAATTCATTTTAGTTCATAAACAACTCTAGATACAATTCCATGATTTAAGGAATTAGAAAGAGAAAATACTATTCAAGATTCTAAGATTGGAATCTTGAGTTTTAAAAAGAGATTTAAGTTTGAATCTAAGAAATTTTAGGTTCTAATTAATTCTAATAGCTTATTTTGACTTTAGATTAATTATGGAAATTAATTAATCTTTGATTAGAGCCTAATATTGCTTAGGTTTGCTTAATTACGTCATTAAGCTCAAAAATACTATTCTAGGGGCAAAATCGTAATTTTGTGCAAAAACTGTCCGGGACCATCGGGACTTAAACAGACACTTTTAAACATGTAAAAACATAGTTTTAGACCTTCGGAGAAAGTTTTGGGCTCAAATGGCACCTTTACCAGCGTAGAAACGCTATAGGGGTATTTTGGTCATTTTGACCTGAAACTGCAAAAAATGAGATTTTCGCCTCCGAAACCATTCAAGGGCCATCCAATCCCCTTCAAACAGTGAGTTGACCCTTCAAGGACTGCCGGGCCGGCCATCCTCGAATTCCGGGTAGAAAATGACCTCAGGGGCATTTTGGTTATTTTCCTCTCAGACAGAAAATTCGGGGCGTTACAACCAGAGATTAACCCATAGGAGGACAATTTGGTATACCAAGGTTAATGATCATTCCCTTACTAACTCATAGCTCTATTCAAATTAGTCCCAAGCAAACATATATATTCACATAATTCATGGTAATTTACATTTACATAAAATTATTCTTGATAACTAGTAAATTTCACATATAAAACTATTCTAAAAATTGGGATAATATGAACAGGCATGAACAAGTAGGCATACAACAATAATGGTCTCATGAGATTTTTAAAAACATAATTTTTCATGATTGAAAAACAAGTTGTAAAATAAATATTGAATTACTGAGTTTCTAAAACCATATAAATATAATATAATATTTTGTAAATTTGGATTTTCATAAAAATGAACTATAAAGCTTTCTTAATATTCTAAGCTTTGACAATTGATATATAATGAAATATAGTTTTTCTAAAATATTTTAAATGGCTAAAATATTGAAATACTCCAAGTGTTGGCATTCCTAAAACATCATGAAAAGACCTCTAACATTATCATTATGATCAACTTCTAGCTAGTTCCCTAATATGCTAGGAGAAAATCAGAACACAAGTTTTGAAATGTAACTACCTCCATTCTGCCAAATCTGACTTTTGTCAAGTAATTTGCATATATCATGAGCTAACAATGTTTGATTTACATGATTCTTGTTTCAAAAGGGAGCTAATACAATTTTCTAGAAGTGATATTTCTGGCCCCCTAAGTCGAATTCCAATTGTATTGGGCGTTACACACAAGTTAAGTTATAACACGTGCACTGCAATGCACATCAAAAAATTCAATGCCTTGTAGCTTGCCCACATCATGCTGTAGTGTGTGATCTGCATCATCAACTTACCATTCCAAGAGGATTCCAAGTGTTCCTCACCAATTAATCCCTTTCGCTGAGTGCTTTCACCTTAATTCTTGTATTGGATTAGGAGTTTAGCCAATCTTTGAGCTATTGTGGTATGGTATTCTCTTGCCATTCCATTCCAAATCATGTCTAATTCTTATTCTATGATTCCATGAAAGCTCTTCAAGATCACATAGGTATTAACCAAATGCTCCCGTCAATAAATGATGAGTTGCATTGTTACTTATGGTCATATTTTTGTCATTATAATTACTTTAGAAATTATATTAAGCTATGCATAGGATATTATGATCAAGAGAAACGTCATGATAAATGCCATTTAATAAATCATCGTGACAATTATGAGTTTTTAAAGTCACATGGCAGCCATATTTGTTGTATGCATGCCGGTTTATGCCTATTTGTGAGAATATAAATTATGAAACATATTTTTATGAATGATTGACATGAAAATTTGAATTTTTATTAAAACATGATTATTTAGAATTTATGTAGGTGAAATTAGAATTTATCGAATTTATCTTCATGGACAAATTGATATTGTGATTTCTAGAAAATATATGTTTATACATATGAGCCAGTTTCATGAATGCAGAATGACTTTATGAAATTTTATAGAGTTACAATTAATTTATGGAATATTTTTAAGAGCACTTTTAGAGTTATGTGAGTTGTATATTCATAATAGAAATTCTATAAGATAGGAATTAGTGAGAAACAGAGCTAAGTACAAATGGTAGGTAAAATTATTATTCTTGATATGCTAAACTGCCAATGAGGGCAGTTTCCCTTTTAATTAATTCAAAAGATATAAGAGAAGGTGGACCGATCAGGGACATTTATGCCACTTATCTTACTTCTAAACCTTAACTTTGTATATGAGTTTTACTGTGTTGTTGACATAATCAATAAGGATTTTGATTTATTCCTTACTGTGTGATTTTAATAGAATTGATGACTTTTGCATTGATTTTGGGATAATTATTGGATTAGAGCCTGTTGCATTTAACCTGTCTCTTTGAGTATGGTTTTTACATGCAGGAGCTTTGAATTGAGTGCAAATATCAAGAACAAAGGATCGGACTAAGACAAATAAAGATGTTTTGAAAAGCTCAAGAAGTCCTTTAAAACTTTCATGTTCAGTTCAAAACCCAGTTCTAAGAGTTTCTTGGTGAAAATCGAGTTGCAAGATTAAAGATTGTTGAGTTCTGATGCTGTCCAACTTGACCTCTAGTTAGTATTTTCACAATATCTGGAGTTATAGATGTTCGGTTGAGGTGATTTTGGTGGCATTGAAAAGCTTATTCAAAGTGTTACAATTGCTATTTCTAGTGTCGAAGCCAGATTCAATTCTGCCTAGCGCTGCACCGCTCAATAGCACCTAAAAAATGACGTTCATCAACATAGCTCACTGCTGTGCGCCGCAACGCCCAATGATCGCTACAGCACTCATGTGATGATGTAGAATAGCTCATTTAACCTATTTTTGGGCCCCAGTTTGGGCTATTTTAGAGAGCAATATGTAAGGAATTGTCAAAGATTTTTACCCCAGCTTTTTACTCAGTTTTAAGCCGCCACTTTTAGTTGCTATTATTCTCTCTCTACATCTTCTTCTTCTCTATTCTTCTCTCTCTAAGAGTTTCATTAGTGAAGGTGCTTTATCTTGGAGATTGTGACAAGGATTATTACTATTATTTTCAAGTTCTTCTGTCTTTATTGTTGTAATCCTCCAGAGATGGAGGACTAGATTTTTTTACCAGTGTAGAGATTTTCAGATGGATTGAGATGACATTTGAGACCCTTTGTTTATATTGAATTCATTGGTTTTCTTAATGTTTAGCAGTTCCTATTCCTTTAATTATTGTGGTGATTGCTATAATCTTTATTAGAATAGCTAACTTGGCGATCATCGTTTAGGGAAACCCTTTGGGCATAAATTGATAAATCTATTGGTTTATATTTGAGGGAGAACATTTAAATTAACTTTTCGATTGATAATTAGGCTATAGTAATTGGTTCATTAAATCAATGTGATTTCTAAATAAATTGAGGTCTCATTTATTAGTTATTTGTATTGGTCAAATTCTAGAGGTCAATCGATCACTATTAGAATTGCCAGTAATTTATTACTAATAGCTACTAATAGGTTTAATAATTGGTCAATGATAATTGATTTCCAATCTTAGGAATACCTTACACTAGTGCTTCCCTCACTGTTGCTATTATCTTTGAATTTTCGTTGCTATAATTTCATTCTTCAAAACCCCCAATTATCACAACTAAGTATTGAAGCCTTCTTGAGAGACGACCTAGGTTATGTACTTTACTATATTTTTTGTGCAACTTGGCATTAAAATAAATTTCTAATTTGAGGAGGTAGACAACAACCTCCGTTCATGGGCTCTTTGGTATCGTTCTCACAAATTATATAGAATCATGGAGATCATGGGCCCTAGAGGACATTCCCTTGACTTATTCAGAGATGGTAGAGAATATGGGCATTGCAGGAATGTTCCCATAAATATAGAGAAACTAGAGAAATTCAAATAAAACTGGAGAACTATTTTTTCTAGAAAGAACATGAATTCTATTTCGAATTGATCTCTTTAGAACATGTACAATTTAAAAAGACTAGTTAAGAAATGCATGTATACTATTATTATCATGAGTTGAACTACACGTCTATATTGCATGTATTATTATGTATGTATTTTTCCTTCTTGTCCATTTTTTAGATCTAGCTATTGGTATAGACAATATCTCAATTATTCTCTAGGGATTGCTGCAATACTCTTAGTGAGTTTCGCTTTGCAGTGAAGCAAGAAATATTAGGATTTATGTTATATTTAGTGTTGCTCCGATAATGTGCCAGTAAGGTCCTTAGACATCATTTAGTAGACATAGTTATTTGTTATTTAAATATTTTAAATCAAACTTATCATATTTTGGGTTTATGTTTACTTTGGATATTTTAGTTACTATCAGTTTATGTCTATTTTGGAGATATTGAAATTTTTATGAATACAGTCCTATGTGTTTTAAGATATATATTTTTTCTTACGAGATAATTATGGGAAGATAAAATGGTGTTTTATTTTGCATATAAGCATGATTTACCATCCTCCCAAGTACGACATCAGTCTTAAGCCATGACATCGGACTCAAGAGTTATTACTTATAGATTAGTGGACCTTTCTTAAAATATCTATAACAAGCTTGATTGATTCCTGAGATAGCTATATCGTAATTCGATTAAAATATATGTAACAAGGAAACCAAAATATTTGTTTAATAAAAGGTTAAGTACATAAAGGAAGCTTTTCTATGAGTTTTAACACACCTTCGTTCTCTAACATATTTATGTACATATCCATTCCACTAAATACATCATAATAAAAGTATTAACTACTAAACTATTACACTTTGGAGTTCTTTTGCATAGCAGCCTCTCGGTTCTCTGCATCAGCCTGGAGACAACACGGGAACACAAAAACATAAAGGTGAGAATTATAAAATTCTCAGTAGGATAACTCCCCAAATACACAATCATAGTGTCATCGTCATCGCCCTAGCCACTTTGGTTTATTCAGAAAAAGTGGTCATGCATTACATAATAACAATTTGTTTTTAAAGTTCCAAATTGTACTTTCGAAGTGGGTTACTTTTAACATGCAATCACTTAATATACACATTCCATACTACACAATGTCATATACTGTTAATTTTCCACTTAAACATATTGATATCAATATCAATACTAAACTTCTTCACTTGGCATATAAGACAAAGGATTACTTAGAAAATTTACTTCTTCCACTTGCCTTGGCCCTCGATTAATCTTGTCACATCTGAGCGTTATATACCACCGTCCCTAGCGTAGCAATAATGGGTAATAGACTGCTTTTCAGGACTGAGCTCATTCCTATACATGATCATTAGATTTACTTTCTCCAATTCTCAAGCAGACCTATTCCTAGCTATGTGTGCTTTCCCCGACTCAACTTAAGGGTAGTCAGGTTTACTTTCCCTGACAAACCGGATTTACTTTCTCTAGCCCAAGGATTATAAATCTTATGCTTTGCTTGGTAGTCAGGTTTACTTTCTCTGACAAACCGGATTTACTTTCTTCAGCCCAAGAAACATAATCTTATACTTTTCTTTCACATATGACCAATTCTAATAAGCATTCATATCTATGTGTGCCTAACCTCATCAGTAAGCTCACATGCTCAATTATTCATATTCATATTCATGTGCTCATGTCATACTAGTACAAGATGCCATTATTTCATCAATTCAAAGTATCAATTCATTTTCAGCACAATGGAAGATTTCACACTATTGTGGAATGAATTTATTTGCACATAAAACAATCATTTCAGAGGCTATACAAATTATCAAGGACACCTCAATGTGTCCCTAAGGTGCTGTAAAATTTTCAGGGTAAATAGAGTTCTCTAACTATATTAACAAAATCCTACAAATTTGGTGGTCAGAAACCACTCCACCTCAGCTCAATAACCATAATTCATAATTTTTAACCGTAGCAAATGTTTGAATCAAATCAAGAGAAAAATCAAGGTTATAATTCAGGATGTTATTCACACTCAGTAAGAATTTCAAAAGAAGATCAATCATTTGCTATGGTAACAAAATTAAACAAATTCACAGCTTCAGTTCCAAGAGTTCAGGCAGCATAGGCACGAGTTCAGTCCCAGATTTTTTTAAGGCAGTATAAGCTGAAATTAAAGCTCAAGAAAATTCTTGGAACTAGTTTAAAATGTTAGCTTCAACATATAATTTTTCCAAATCATAAAAACATCTACAAGTGCATCAGAAAATTCATAATTCACAAGGGTACAAATTTGAGAATTCTAGCAGCATATTCCAAAATTCCTTTTGACAAAAGTGATTTCTAACATCATCCAAACATATCACCAAATTAGCCACATCAATATCCATATATTATCAACCAATATAACTAAAAATATTAAATCATCTCAGTGGTTAAAACAGAAAAATGAGTTTCAAACAAAAGAGGTTCAAAATCCCTACTCTTTGGAGCTTTAGAGATCTTGGCTCCAAATGATATTCCAAGAATGATTCTTCTTACTCCAAACCTTTCAAAAAGCACCTAATCCTCCCTTAAATAGTGAAGAATGAAATATCAAAGTGAGAATTGGTAAGAAATTGAAATTTTAATCGGTTAATTTTGTAGGTGGTGATGAGTAGAATAAGTTATGTGAAGAGGGTTTGTGATTTTATCAAGGTTTGGCTATGATTCTGGGAGGTTGAAGTTTGTTAATGGTGGCTTAGAAAGAGAGAAATGAAGGCTGTATTCATGGGAAGCTTGGCCAAGAATGAAGTGTTGGAGTGATAAGGTTGGTTGACTTATTTATCACAAAGTAAACTTAGATTAATATAAATCCTTAATTCTTTCATAAAGGAAAATATGATGAATGGCTACGATTTAATTTTGAATTACAAGATTAAATCTTAGCCTTACACTTGTTCCTAAGGGATATACATGATCCTTTTATAAAGATTAAACTATCTTTCGGTATTAAAAATCGCATACGGAAATTTTACCGAAAGAGTGAAGCATCGCACCCTGTAATCAAACATTGCCTGAAAACTAATTCTATGTATAAAACTCTCATTCCCATCCATTTCTAATTTTAATACTATAATTTCTCATTTTTGGGCACCTCTGGGTCCTAATTCTAGTGTTTCGGCTGTCCCGACGGGTCTGCGAGACCAACAAGTTACTATTCACATTTTTTTTAGAGTGTTACACATGACATGTATTAGCAGGCTTGCATAAGTTTTGGGCAACCCTTACCTTCTGACTTTCGCTCTCTACCCTTGTCTAGTAAGGGTTTATTTTCTCATCATATTAATGCATCTAGTATTGTTTTTGAGGATTTGTGGACTATGGACTCTAGTATAACTGCCTACATGACCTCTTATACCACCAAATTTTAATCTTACCCACCCTTTTTAGGTGACCACCATATCATTGTAGCTAATAGATCTCGTGCCACAGTTGCAAGAATTGGCAGCATTGCTCTTAATCATTTCTTATAGCTAAAAATCTTCTTCATGTTCCCCAACTCACCTATAACCTTATTTCTATTCACAAACTTATCAAAGACTCAAAATATCCTCTAATATTTTTTGAAACTCATTGTGCCATTTAGGACCTTTCCATAGGGAAAATGATTGCAGTTGCTGAGACATGGAGGGTTGTACTTTCTCCTCAATGTACAGGCTATAGGTGGTACTAGTAAGAAGTTGCTTGCTTCTTGTCTCCAATCAAGCACTGAATCTGCCTCTTCCCAAATCTGGTTATATCACAAATGACTTGTTCACCCTCCATTCTCCTTACTTAAATCTATGTTTCCATATCTGTTTTCAAAAGAGTCAGTTAAGTCATTTCATTGTGATGTCTGTCAATTTGCAAAACATCATCATGTCACATTTCCATCTCACTCTAACAAGAGTCATGAACCTTTTGTATTAATTTATTCAAATGTGTAGGTCTTGCATCTATTCCTAACATCACTAGCAAAAAAAAGGTTTATTATATTCATTGATAGTTGCACTAGAGTTACTTTGATTTTCTTGATGAAAGATAATAACAGGTTTTTCACTTGTTTGTCAATTTTATCGCTTGATCCAAGCACAATTTGAAAATTATATCAAGTGTTTATGTTTTGATAATGGTAAGGAATATATGAATGTTAAGGAACGTGACATTATTCATGAACTTATATGTGTTGATACTCCACATGAAAATAGTATTGTAGAAAGGAAAAATCATCATTTTCCTGAAGTCACTAGGTCTTTACTTTCTCAAATGTCTGTTCCTAAGTCATACTAGCGTGAAGCTATTTTAACTCCTGCTTACTTAATAGAGTACCTTCATGATTCTTGATAATGTAAGCCCTATGTAACTTCTGTTGTCTCAATTTCCTACTGCCTCTATTATGCAATGTTCAGAGCCTTGAGTCTTTGGTTGTGAGGCTTTTGTCTTAGCTCCAAAACCCTATGCGCTTAGTTGTTTTGAATGATAACAAAGCCAATTTAAAGAAAATGCTTTGAAGAATGACTGATGTCTCTATTGAGTTTCTTGTAAGAATATAATAGGTCTCTATCGTTTAGCAAAAGTATGGCTTACTCAAATGAGAATATATTTCACTATACATGTGTAAACATGTTTATCTTATATTACAGAATTGAAATAGAAGTGAAATTATATCCTTATTTGTAACACTCTAGTAATTAACCAGATACACCTAGGTTGAATCTGATTAATGACTAGACTTTACTCCTTACTTTGGTTCTTTCTTCATAATTTGAAAATACTTAGTGAAATTACGAGCCATTTTTTTTAAACACATAATTGAAAACATGAGCCGAGTACAACGTGAACGAGTAAGCGGGGTATAATAAGACGTTTAAGAATATATCACATCATATCACTTAGGCTCCATCATATAACATCCATAAGCACATTATAGCATATATTTACATACAATAACCTCACTCAAAGGGTGGGTTATGTTCATACATCATTATCTTATGCAAACCCATAAAAGAAAATATACTTAAGGAAATACATGCCCCTAAACTAGATAACTCCATAAGCCCGGAAGGTTATCCTAAAACTAGGGTGCATGATCACACATAAATCTACTAAGAACCTTCTATGGCCACTATCACGGAAATGGGGAATAAATCCGATCCATCGATGAGCTCCTCGGGACGGGACACACGAGATGCACCAGTCAGGGTCGCATGGACGGCCTTCTCGCTAACCTCGGTGAGTAATCAAGTTTCCTCACTACCCTCTCTTACACGTGTGGGAGTAGGAGCAGAGCTCTCAGAATATACATGAGTAGGAGTGTCCTCTGAAGGATCGGTTGAGAATATCTCGTCTCGAGAACATACTCTGGAAATCCATGGACAGCAGGTGAAGCGGGATAAGAACGTAACATCCTTTCATCAAGTGGACGTGCATGTTCGAAAACCATTTCATCGCCATAGGGAGAAGTAGGAGAAAATCGATAACTAGGGACAGGATGTGCAAATGGACGACCTATGTAAATAAAAACACGAACTACGCACCTCCCTTCAAAATGATACGAGCGATGCACCGGATCATAGTGGAATTCCCAAGTAGGGGTATCAACGAACAGGACGAATGTCGCCATTTGAATCTGGAGACAATGACGGAAATAAAGAAAAGGGAGTGAGAATCTTGCTAAAGAATTCTCGAGAGGGTACCTCCTTCTACAGATGTCATCATCAAAGTCCCCAGGAACCTCGGGATTATTCTAAAATAGTGAGCATGCAAAGATTCATTTTAAGTTCGGACAAATACTTAACCGAGGTTCGTCAATTTTTAATTATGCATCTTATAATGCATCTTATTCTTAACATGTCATATTTACAATGAACATTTCCTTTATCATTACATCATATTCCTCATCATCGTTATCAAAATAACATGCATAAAAGAACGTCATATAATATTAGCTACACATGGACACAGTGCACATATTTCATTTCTTTAGTGCCTTTGGTGACTTAAAATCTTATCATCATCATTATTTTCCTTGGGCCACCCTATACTCCACCCTTTTGGGAGTAATTTAGGTTATGAGCTCATACTTTACTAGTCGTCACTAGCATATACTTATCCCTTTTGATAAGCTAAAGTCCCGACTCTACCCTTTTGAGAGAACGGGTTAGGGGGCTAAAATCACCTTTTCACCACCTATAGTCTGATGGTTCCAAAGGATCATTTTCTTATAAGTTTAAGTCACCATTAAATCTTTGCATGTTATATCATAATACAATTCATAAACATCATAACATTTTCTCATTTATAGTCTTAAGCTAGAATAATATATATCAATCAGTAATCATGCATATGGGAGATTCCCAGGGAAAGAGAGGTGGGTCACAATGGACACGCTTAAATACCAAGTCTTTCCTTAGCGTAACCTTTCCAAATTACACTTTTACAATGATACACTTTCTTCTAGCAACAAAGGTAAATTTTACATAATAAAGAACATTTCATGTACAAGCATTCTCATTATTTGCAACAGGAACGATAACATGCAAGCCAGGAAATCATTCAATGATATCAAGTACTTAATAAGCATCCAATCCTTACATAGAATTATCAATTATAGAACTAATTAGTTACTAAACCAATTATGAATCATTCTCTTAACAATAAACCATAATTATCACAACTTCAATCATATCAAATCATTATCACACATTGATACTAAACTCGGATCGATGGCGAATCATGAACCTCATGCAATTACATAGAATCATATTTTAAGTGCATATAAAATACTAGTTCCCCATAAAATCCTTGCAAAGCCTTAAAACTCATTTAGAAACTAGTTCTTTTGTCAAATTTGGGAGGATCTTCACAATTAAAATTCTCACTTAAGATAAAAAGGAGTAAGTCTTGAGCTTTAGAGATTTAGGTGACATCTTAGAATTATAAACATGCTATGCAACCTTATTTTAATCTTATCTTTATAAGGTGATAGCTTGGAATTATAAACATGATATGCAATTCCATTTCTTTATCTTTAAGATTTAAGGTGATGACTTGAAAATTAAATATGATGCAAGAACTTGAAATATAAACATGATACAAGAAAGCTGGAGCGGTAATCCATACAGACCAGAGAGGAGAAGAAAATATTAAGAAACCGGAGGCGGCGGTAGTCCGCACAGGACGATAGAGGAGAAGAGAATATTAAGAAACCTGAGCGGCGGTAGTGCCTGCAGGACGATAGAGGAGAAGAGAATATTATTATTACATCTTTTTAAGCTCCAATCTCAAGACTTTTTAAAGAATAAATTCTTTAACTCCAATAATCATATTTCTTTGCTTGTGATACATGGGCAAGTCTTTGAGCTCTAGGATCTTTAGGTGATGGCATAAAATAAACATGCCATGCGTTGATTCTTTTAGCCATTATAAAATATAGTGAGAGCATAAATTAAATATGAGATGCAACCTCTTTATTATCTTGAAAGGTTAAGTGATGACTTGAAACATAAACATGAAATACAAGCTTGGAATTTAAACATGAGAAATGTAAGTTCATTTATTCATTCTTGAAAATTTAGTGATGACATAGAAGGTAAACATGGTTATGCAAAGCATAAACTTAATCATGGATGCAAATTCATTTTGTTTCTTTACTAGAGCTCCTTCAAGACTTTAAAAGAATTATAAATTCAACCCAATACATATCTTAACAAGAAATAAAACATAAAAGGAAAAAATACATCTTTCAAGTTCTAAACTAAAAATCTTTGTTTTAGCATCATAAAGCATTATTCTTTAAAGTTTTGCATCAAGTGGAATTTTCAAGCTTTAGAGGCCTAACTTGTGATGGATTTACAACCCACCCTCAAGGTCCTCATCATCAAGCCATCATCTTAGTTCCACCTAGGCCATATGGTTGAATTGGTTAAAGAAAAATTGAAGAGGAAAACCAAAATGAAAAGCTAAGGCAAGTTCATAATTTCATCATTTTGAGCTAAAAACACAACTCCTCAAAGCATAGAAATAAATTTAGAAACTACTCCCTACCTAATCTGAGTTGAAGAAGAGGAAGAGAACTTGGTTTCTTGAAGTGAAATGAAACAAAATCTCTTTGAAAAATTGAAGAAAGAATTCAGCCAAAGAGGATGAAGAAAGAAAGTTTTTGGTGTTCCTAAAAACTAGTTATGAACCAAGCATTCCAAGACCACTCAAGCAAGCCTATTTATAGAAGATTTTGAGGCTTCTAATTGGCCAAAATGATGAGGTAGTGGACGGAATTTTGCAGGAGAAATAAGTGAGGAAAAATCATTTTAGATAAAGTTGTATGAAATTAAGGACTTATGTCTCTTATGGTGACATTTTGGCATTTTGTTTTAGTGCAACTTTTGGCAATAATTCAGCTGCATGATGGCATCAATAATTTCGTCCATTACAGCCCAAAGAAGTGAAATTTTTGTGTTCCATGCATTATTTAGGTGTAGGCAAGGTATTCATGTAATTTAGAGAATTTACGGTTAAGGGTTTAAGTGAATTAGTAAGCAATTTGGGTGTTTTTGAGCAATTTTGGGTTCTAATCAATCTAAATACATAATTTTGACTCTAGATTAATATTTAGAATTTAATAAGCTTTAATTTGAGCCTAATATTGCTTAGGTTTCGGTATACGAATCAAAAATCCCAAATTCAAAAGCGCCCAAAAGCAGGGTAAAATCGTACTTTCACTTAAAAATTGCCCGAGGCCACCCGAGCTTAACTAATGGTTAATCATGGCTTAAAAACACATTTTAAAACATTTTAGTGAGGTTCGGGCTCAGTCGGCACGCACATCGAGTTAAAACAAATTACAGGGCGTTTTGGTCATTTCACAAGGTTAACTCAAAATTGAGATCCTTCTGCTCTATTAACACACATAACACAAACAATCCCTTATTATCCTCAAAATATCCCCTTGAGAATAGGTGGGGCCCACGATCCTCATTTTCTGAGTAAAATAACTTCAGGGGCATTTTGGTCATTTTATACGTACAGAAATTCGGGATTTGCGACTCTCGCATGAATCGTTCCTAACCTCTCTTCTAATGTTATATTCCTTTATTGAGGATTGTTACTCAAATCTTATGTAATAATTACCTACGGTAATTCGGTAATTGAGTAATTTCTAATGACAGTAAAAATTACAGTAAAAATTGGGGCGTTACATTATTCAAGCATTTAATAGCTAATGATAAGGAGAGGATTTCAATGCTACAAGAAACCAAGTTCTGAAACTTCAGAAAGTAGCATGGACATCATAAAGTACACTAGAGATAAAAAAATCAACTCATGTCCAACAGCAACGTATTACTTAATCTTCAATCATCTCTATCACAAAGGAAATATCAGTAAAGAAGATTAGATTGAAGATTAGAAAAATAAAGGATTTATCAAGGGACTGATTACAACATAGAAAGCTCACCTATGAGTAGAGCACAGAATGCTATAGGAAAATGAGGGAAATTTGAATTTTGAATTTCAAATATTCCAGTCAAACCCAGTTTCAAATTAGTACGTCATCTCTTTTGACTGATTGATTAACCACCTTAGCTTCATGAAGGAGGAGTTCAGAAAGCATGTTCAGAAAGTAGAAAAGTAGTTTCTAAAGAAAATCAGAAAACTCAATATTATAATGGCTTCTACAACCGATATGACAGATCTGTTAATCTCTCTTCTAGCTGTTCCTTTCAAGACAAAAATGGATGATCTACACATGTCATTTGGAGATATGATCAATGGCAACAGTCATAAGGGAAAGACTGCTATATATGGAGATGCTATACTTAAAAGCAAATAGAGAGATTTGGTTTTTTTTTTTTACGAGAGGAAACTCTGTAAAAATCTCTTCACACTTCCTGGTAGATTCAATATATCATGTAATCAATTTTTATCCTTGAAGTGTAAGAAAATCTTTCTTCTACATTCTTAATTAGATTTATGCTCTTTCTACGCAAGAAGTGATAGAAGAAAATTATTCAAGTTTTCCTAGGAACTTTTTATGTATATGTTAAGAAAATTTGAGTGTAAGTTAGTTTGAGTAGTAAGCACAATGATACTCTAAATGTCCTTTACAGTGATCGACATTCCAAGAAATCTAAGTTAGGAACATTTTAAACTAACAATTTTTAGCATTTGACATGGAAACATAAAGAAAAGACCAAATAAAAAAAAAAAAAGCAAACCAATTAAAATGTTCAAAATAATACCAGGAACACAATGGTGGTCCTGTTTGCAAAATAGTGGGAAGAGAGAGAGAGAGTTAGGAAGAAAAAGGAGCTCTGCACTATTAAGTCCTATTTTCAGTCTAATGGATTTTCCATTGATAATACTATTAATGAAACGCTGCATTTTATTAAAGCCCATTATTGATGAAATATGTTGGTAAGCTGATCCAATGGAAATTTGTAGCATCTTTGGTGGTTGCATTCTAAAATTCAAAACACAGACAAGAAAATTATTGGTAAGAATTAACAAAAAAATAAACCACTGGCGGCGAGTTTAAATCATATTACTAAAAGGATATGAAAATAAATAAACAAATAAATTACAAATCGAAAACCCACTGGCAACAATAATAAAAAATTATTAAATTACAAACGGGTTTATATGAAAATTTTCAAAAAATAAACCCAAAAAAAAAAATTACAGACAAACTCATCCATCTTTAATACCCCAAACTATAAATTAATTTAATAAATTACCTCGATAATTCTGCCTGTAATTGATTCGCACCAACTATTACAGAAGGAATCATCGACAATTTATAATATCCATGTTTATTTTGGAATTAACCTCATATCCATTGATAACTTATCGGTATTATAAACTGAAAAATTTTCACTGTTAAGATCAGTTGATAATCAGTGTGTTTGTTGTAGTAATAGAGAAAATCTAATGCATTAATACATGTGTGACTTGTCACTGTTTTTTTCTTTCTAAGTGCATCAGCGCTACTTATATGGGCATGTAGTGTCATTCTATCCCACTACTCGGTGGAGGCCCAATATACTTTATCTGTATGCATAGTCTTATCATTACTTAACCACCCTCTATAGAGATACATAAGAGAGATACATAAGGAGCTCGTATCGTGGTCATTGTCACATCTTAAATCCCGAGGGCTTCAACCTAACGGGTGACGGGGTTTCCTTGGCTTTCAACTCGAAGCCTTATTGTGGGTCACCCAACCTAACTCCATGGGCTTCAACCTAACAGGTGAATGGAGTTTTATTTTTTTTATTGTCTTTTAGGGTCACCACACATTCTAGGATCATACTTTATTCTTTTCTTTTCCGTTTAACATAGCTAGTTCATAACATACTTCATTTCTTTTTAGGCATGATTCATGAGGTCGTGCACAATTATGATAATATCACAACATTATGCATCATTCTTCATAAAAAACATCCAATCAATAACATTCAAAATCATTTTCTTCACTTTCATTTGCCTCAAATAGGGGTGATAATGTTACAAATCCCACATCATCGCAGATCAATGACATCCAATTGTATTTAAATCTCAGAACTCTCCCATTTTGTATTGAGCTCTACATTAGACTTGAGTCCATGACATATAAGAGAATAAGTGTTTAATTACTTGAACCAAACAAATATTGATACATTTAAAGTATGGGAAACGTAAATAAAATCTCAATCGATCTCTGACTGAAAGATGTTATTTTAATTAAAATTTCTATTCCAAAGGACTTTCTTATTGTTATTCTAGACAAGACCATGGAATTTCATGAGATTTTGTACTAATTGATGCATGTTGCATTGCATGCTGCCTTCGAAGTATATGTATGCCATGAATAAGCAAGGCATTCTACAATTGTTGGTTGATAGAAACCACGTATGTTACGTTCTCCCTTCCCATCAATTTTTCTTCTTGTGCGGAATGTTTAATTTTAATTTTGACTCCACTGTGAGTGAACCAGGTGATGAAATTTTTAATCCAATTCTCAATATGACAAATGATAAACAATTACTATAATCGGGATTAGGTGTTAGAATTACCTAGAACGATAGAGGTTGATGAATCCATGGCTGTCTGCTTCACTTTTCTGTGAGTGAATCCAAGTAGCAGAGAAAAACTCCTCCTATCACCATGTCAGCTGCAAAAGTTTGTGCACTGTCTCAATGGGTCAACAGCCACTCTGATTAAGGTTAGGAGCACGGGCCTCTGCAGATTAATAATAAAATGGGCCAAGCCTGTCCATTATGGCTAAGCCCAATAACAATAACCAAACAATACCATATCCACTAATAACGAACTAAAATCAAGCCCAATAACAAAATTAACCATAAAATTGGGCTAAACAATATGATCAAATATATTTTAGCATCTAATTAATCTGGGATCAAATTAAAATTAAATTATAACAAAATGATTTATGCTAGTCCACAGATAGAATATTCAATATTCTCCCACTTGGACGGCATAAATCAAAATATCATGATATACCAGATTAATCAACAAGATGCCAAAATAAGCCAACATAAACCACGAAAAGATCCAAAATGGAACTACAAACATCTCAACAATGCAGAAAATCATACTCGAAAATATCATACATTGCAAGACACTTATATCCTGTGACCCAACAACAAGGTGGAATATGGATAAATGGGAAAGCACAACAAAACGACATGCCAAAGTTTGAACAAAGTGTTGTTTCCTAACAAAATGGCCCAAGCATCCGCCCAAGATGCCATATAGGATTCAATGAATCTTATCATAATAACAAGATTGAGACTGGGTCCAAAATGTCTCTACAATATGCCATCACAATATATAAATATACAATAATAATTATAACAATTAAACTGTGCAGAATATTCATATGGCAATAACGGTAGCAACAGTAACCATTATTTGAACAATGTCTCAAATATTATTCAATATGAGGTCATAACAAAACATAAACATAAACTCCCACTAATCCAAAACATCAAAAGACCTCACCACACCCATACGGGTTACATGATCAACAAAAGCTTTAATAGTTATGCCTTTTGTTAAGGGGTCAGCAACATTAAGCTCTGTAGGGATATGCTCGACACGGGTTTTAGACTCCTAAATCTTCTCTCTCACAAACATAAATTTTGTCTCAAAGTGCTTTGTCCACTTTGAGCTCTTATTATTAAGAGAGAAGCTCACCACAGCAGAGTTGTCACAATATATGGTTAGAGGCCTAGAAATGCTCTCCGTAAAATCAAACTCAGCAATAAAGTTCTTCAACCATATTGCCTTACCCATAGCTCATAACAAGCTATATACTCTGCTTCCATGGTTGATGTAGCAATAAGAGTCTGTTTGACACTCTTTCAAGAGATAGCTCCTCCAGCTAACATGAATACATAACCTGATGTGGACTTATGATCATCTGGACAACCACCATAATCAGAATCACAATAACCTATTACCTTAAGATGATCTGACCTCCTGTATGTAAGCATATAATTTTTGGTACCTTTCAGATACCTCAAAACACGTTTTGCAGCCTGCCAATGTGCTACACCAGGTTTACTCAAGTATCTCCCAAGTACACCAACAACAAAAGCAATATCAGGGTATGTACAAACTTTAGTATACATAAGGCTACCAATAGCAGAAGAATAAGGAATTTTCTTCATATCTGTCATTTCACTTTCAATCTTAGGACATTGGACATTAGAAAAATTCTCACCTTTTTGAATGGGTGCAACATAGGGCTTACAAAATTGCATATTGAACCAGTTTAGGATTCTATCAATATATCTTTGTTGAGACAAACCAAGGATACCGTGAGATCTATCACGATGAATCTCAATGCCCAAAACAAAAGATATATCACCAAGATCCTTCATATCAAAATGAGTTGCAAGTATCTGTTTGGTCTCATTCAGAAAACCCACATCATTACTGGCCAAAAGGATGTCATCAATATAGAGAACAAGAATAACAAATTTTCTCCCACTATTCTTCAGATAAATGCATTGATCTACTGCATTTTCCTTGAAGCCAAGAGAGCTTATAACAAGATCAAACTTCAAGTACCACTGTCTAGAAGCTTGCTTCAAACCATAAATGGATCTTTTCAATTTGTAAACCATGTGTTCCTTGCCATTTTCAACAAAACCATCAGGTTGATCCATATAAACATCCTCAAATAGATCGCCATTCAAGAATGTTGTCTTAACATCCATCTGATAAAGCTCTAGGTCAAAATGGGCAACCAAGGCCATCACAATACGAAAAGAGTCTTTAGTAGAGACAGGAGAGAACGTCTCTTTATAGTCTATGCCTTCCCTCCAGTTGTACCTTTTAGCAACAAGTTTAGCTTTATACCTTTCTATTCTCCTCTAGCATCACATTTGGTCTTAAAGATCCATTTGCAACCAATAGGTTTGCAACCTTTAGGTAACTCCACCAAATTCTAGACATCATTCTTTTGCATAGAAGCCAATTCATCCTCCATAGCAACCAGCCATTGTGAACTATGAGGATCAAAGATGACTTCATGAAAGGTAACCGGATCAGAAGCCTCAACAAAAGCATACTCATGTTCCTGCAAATAAACAACATAATCCCTGAATCTAGTAGACTCAGTAGATGTAGGAACACGCTTAGATCGCCTTAATTGAGGCACAACAATATCTGGATTCTGAACATCATAATCAACTTATGGATCAACATCAGCACCAATAATGGGATCAGTGGCTTCATCATGAGTGATAACAGTCGGCATAGAATCGGGCAAAGGAGTAATGGATACAGGAATAGTGACATGCTCTTCTCTAAAGCTAACAACACGCGGCTCCTGAGTTACAACATGTTCTGAATCATTTTCAAAGTAGACAGCACGAGCAGATTCAACAACTCTAGTTGTATAAGTATGACAATAAAATCTAGAACCTCTAGAGCCCATACAATATCCAACAAAGAAACCACTAATCATTTTAGGATCAAGCTTCTTTTGGATTATAGACCTTGACTTCTGCCTTACAACCCCATACACGAAAATGCTTTAGAGTAGGCCTTTTCCCTGTCATAAGTTCATATGGAGTCTTTGGAACTGACTTGCTTGGCACATGATTTAGAATATAAGTTGCTATCTTCAAAGCTTCTCCCCATAGAAAATCAGAAAGAGTTGAATGGCTAAGCATAAGCCTAACCATCTCCATGAGAGTACGATTTCGCCTTTCAGCGACACCATTTTGCTGCAGAGTTCCAGGCATAGTATACTGTGCCTTAATACCACAATCCTGCAAAAACCTTGCAAAGGGGCCAGGATTCCTGCCAGTTTCATCATACCTTCCATAAAATTCGCCACCTCTATCAGATCTAACACACTTAACTTGTGTGCCAAATTTCAACTCAACGGCAGCTTTAAAAGTCTTAAAAGCATATAAAGAGTCTGATTTCTCACGTAACAAATCAATCTAGCCAAATCTTAAGAAATCATCAATAAAGGCTATGAAATATCTAAATCCTCCCAAAGCAATGGGAGTAATTAGCCCACAGATATCTGTATGAATCAACTACAATATACCTTCACTCCTACCAACTCTTTTCTTCCTAACTCCAGCAGTGAGCTTCCTTTTCACACAATCAATACAAGTATCAAAATTAGAGAAGTCCACATTATGAAGAATGTTCTCCTTGATCAACCTCTCCATCCTTTCTCGGGATATATGTCCCCACCTCTTATGCCACAACATAGAGGAATTCTCAACAGCTTTTCCACGTTTTTGCCCAACAACATTATTAACATTGGAATGTCGTTGTTCAAGAGAGAAAGGATCAAGATCCAACATATACATGTCATTCAATTTAACACCATAGCCAACAATAGCAGATTCATAATATAAAACAACTTTATTAGATCCAAAATGGAAAGAGTAGCCACATTAACCCAAAACTGAAACTGAAATCAAATTCCTTCTCATAGAAGGTACACAAACAGTGTCTCACAAAATCAACTCATGTCCACTACTTAATTTCAAAGCAACTACTCCTATATGTTCTACTTTAACATTCATCCCATTTCCAACTGCAACAGACACCTCCCCTTTATTTGGCCTTCTCCTGATTTTGAGCTCCTGCACAGATTTTGCAATATGAATGGTCATTCCAGAATCTAACTACCAAGTATAAGAAGGGACATCAACAAGATTAGATTCAAAACACATTAGAGCTAGATGAATACCTTGCTCTTTTTTCTCTAGCCACTTCTTAAACTTAAAATAGTCAGATTGTTTGTGCCCGAATACATCACAAAACTTGCAAGTGCCATTAAATCTCTTTTTCACACCAGATGGTTCACCATCTTCATGAACTGAAGGAGGTCCAGACTTATCACTCCATTTCTTCTTGAACTGAGGCTTGCTACTCTTTCCTTTAAAATGCTTCTTCTTCTTGTCATGACTCTTGTGGGAAACCAGCTGAACAACTTGAGCCTTACTTTTTTTCATAGTTTGCTCCTCCTGAGTAAGAATGGCTATGAGCTCATCAATAGACCACTCTTCCTTTTGCACATTATAAGAAGTCTTCAAAACATCAAATTCAGAAGGAAGAGAATCCAACACTTGCTAAACCAAAAAATCACTTCCCAGTTCTACTTTCATGGATTTCAAATTGTTGTACCAATTGGTGAGCTTCATAGCATGCTCACGAACACCAGGCACACCATCATATCTAGTCTTTGTAAGCAAAGAAAGATAGTAAGCCTCCTCTGTCTTATCAAATTTCTTGAATTTCTTGTCCACAGACTCAAGAAACTCCTTAGCACTGTTCGTCTCAAGAACATTATCTTTGATGGTCTTGTCCATAGCGAACTTCATGGTCATAAAAAAAACTCTATTAGAATGAGCCCACGTATCATATTTTGCTATAACAGCAGCGGAAGAATCAGGTGCAGGAACTTCAAGCTCATTCTCAGTAAGGGCAGCATCAATGTTAGAAATACCAAGGAACAACTTAATAGAATAAGCCTAGTCCTCATAATTTGTTCCATTTAGCTTTGGTAAAGAGTTCATATTCATAGGCAAAACTGAAATTTTTACATTAATGGGAGATTTTTATCAAGTATATCCAACAGAAGAAATAGAGCTTATGATTACAATAAAGTTATCTCATGCAAATGCAATCTCGTCAAAGGGTCCCGAATTACAATGCACAAGTTAACTCCCACATTACAGAAAATAATTATATTCTTAAAGCTAATATCGAGAGGATACTGAAAAATTTAAAATATAATTATCAATCTTCAGGAACTATTTCAATAAAGACAAACCGATAGGATAAGTGCATTATTAAAATAATTCCTAATACCACATTAGTAACAACAGTTTTTCAATAATAGTATTTTATCATAATTCATCCTGCGAAGGCAAGATCACAACTATGAAAAATACCCAATAACAGTACAAAATGGTCTAAAACAACATATCTCAAAATTATATATCACAAATTTTATAATAGCAATAAAACATAATCTCAATAATTAATAATATGAATATAATAAAGTAAAAAATTATTTAATTGACCAAATGATATCAAAACTGAGAACATGCTAAACATAATGTGCCAAACACTGCTAGAAATGTGCACAAAAAATTTCAGACCAAAATTTGGAGAGTAACCAATATTTTTAAGCAATTTATGCAATGGAAAATTAACAATAATTATTTTTGTTGCCCAGAAAAATAATTAAAAATTACCAATAATTCTAAAAAATTAAAAAACCCAAAATGAAAAAATTACCACGCGCCTAGGCCCGCTAGTGGGGCGGCCTAGTGCACTGTTCATCGTCTTCCTTACCCGGTGGGTCAAGGGCAACCCATCAGACCCTAAACGAGTCGATTACAATATGTCTCTCAAGTCCCAACCAAATTGAGTGATTTTAGTGTCTATGGATTCGTTTTTCAACACTCTACAAAACCCATATAAGATTGTTTCGAGATATAGCTTATAACATCTCAGAAAATTATACGAAGAATAAAGTAGGTAGTCTTAATTTTTTGGTGATTTCTCTCTCAATACTCGACGAAAAAAACATGATTTTGGTGTCAATAGGTTCGAAATTTCATCCTTTACAAAAGTCCTAAGGTAATCGAAACAATTTCACACAAATATGGGTTCAGGTTCATCAACTCGAAATCGGGTTCTAATTTTCAAAGATAAAATTCTCTTTGTACACTCAACCATTTTATACAATTTTTGTGTCGATTTGTTCAGGAAATTATCAGCAACAATAACCCTCAATCAATTTCGAGATTAATCAATCAAATCATAAAATCCCAAATTAGATACTAGGGTTCATTTCATATACGAAAATACATCATTAATATCTAATTTGAAATAGTAAAATCACTCTCATATCAGAATTGGATTGGCTCTAATACCACTTGATAAAATTTTTAATCTAATTCTCAATATGACAAATGATAAATAAATACTATAATTGGGATTAGGTGTTAGAATTACCTGGAACGGTAGAGGTTGATGAATCCATAGCTGTCTGCTTCACTTTTTTGTGAGTGAATCCAAGTAGTAGAGAGAAACTCCTCTTATCACCCTATCAGTTGCAAAAGTCTGTGCACTGTCTCAATGGGGCAACAGCCACTCTGACTAAGGTTAAGAGCAGGGGTCTCTGCAGATTAGTAATAAAATGGGTCAAGTCTGCCCATTATGATTAAACCTAATAACAATAACCAAACAATACCATATCCACTATTAACGAAATAAAATCAAGCCCAATAACAAAATTAAGCATAAAATTAGGCTAAACAATATGGTCAAATATATTTTAGCATCTAATTAATCTAGAATCAAATTAAAATTAAATTATAACAAATAATTTATGCTAGTCCACACATAGAATATTCAACACCAGGCAGTGGCCTCCTAGCTAGATGATTATAACCTTTCTAGCAGAAAAATTGATCAATTCATTTGTCACCACTTAGCAAAAAGTACTAGAAGCCCACGTAGTTGTACACTTGTACATATGTGTTCGTAGTCCTAATAATATGCAGAGGTAATCCTACAGAATGACAGTGTTATCAAATGATTGATACAATTGATTCCAATTTTTCAAAACAAACTTAAGTTATTGCAAAATCAAATCATATCTTTGCAGAAAAGAGGCGGTGAATGGTAGAAAAAAGAAAAAATGGCGAGAAAAATTATTTGGCTCTTTAATACAATGTATTACTCAAATAAATAACATGCTTGTAGATCTACAGTCTTAACCACATCTGTTATTAAATGTCCTTTGTAGTAGTTATGTAGTTCATAAGCTCCAAATTTCACATTCTCAAAACTAACAATATGTTTTCTTTTTCCAAATGGATCTAAGTAATCCCCGAAAGTGTATAGTGTAGCATACTTGATGCCTCCAACACTCAATTGGGTCTTGATTTTCTATTTTCAAGGGAATTAACGTGCATTATGAATGATAAATTGTTTTAGCTCTTTAAATTCAGCTAAAAGTTTGGCTGCAAGCTCTTCTTGTTTTTGTGCATGTTCAGTCTGATTTTGTGCAAGAAGCTCAACTTTCTCTCCCAGATGATCAAGTTTCTCTCCCAGATGATCAACATTCTCTCCGAAGTAATCAACTTTCTGTCCAGCGCGTTTTAGCTCTGTAAATTCAGCTACAAGTTTGGCTGCAAGCTCTTCTTGTTTCTGTGCATGTTCAGTTTGATTTTGTGCAAGAAGCTCAACTTTCTCTCCCAGATGATCAACTTTCTCTCCCAAATGATCAACATTCTCTCCGAAGTGATCAACTTTCTGTCCGGCGCGTTTTAGCTCAAGAAATTCAGCTACAAGTTTGGCTGCAAGCTTTTCTTGTTTTTGTGCTTGTTCGGTTTGATTTTGTGCAAGAAGCTCAACTTGCTTTCCTACATGGTCAACTTGCTCTCCCACGTAATCAACTTTGTTCCCTACGTGGTCAATTGTCTTTCCCACGTAATCAACTTTGTTTCCTATGTGATTAACTTTCTCTCGCACATAGTCAGCTTTCTTTTCCATCTGGTGATCTAGCTTTTCTGCATGAAGTTCCATGGCAATGGCCAACTCTGTTTTTATTGCCTAGAAAACAGTTTTAAAAAAAGTGAGCATATTCATACTTAAGATTTTCCTTAAAAAAAAAAAAGGCTTATAGCAACTACTTTATCCCAATTAAGTTCTTTTGTCAAGTATTGACATACTTAAAAACTTGATATTATAGATAGATGCTTATGATTGGTTTTACATTTCAACACATCATATCTCATATAAGAAATTTTGGTGATTGAAACTAAATAATATGAATTTGTGGGTAAATTATGCTAACTTTCTTTGAGTTTTGGTTAAACTCACCTGAGCTCTCTTATATTTATCCAAGAGACACTAAGCTCCCATGGATGCATTGTTCATTATACGATATAGGGGACAATAGTGTGAGGATTTTATAAACTCAAAGGAGATTGGTATAATAATTTTATAAATTCAGGGACGATCTCCTAAGCAAATTTTTACAAACAATTAAGATGAATTTCACCAAATCTCAAGGAAGGTCGGTGTAATTTACCCTAAATTTTGTATACTTTTTATCAAAATTTAACTTTTATTTATGTGAAATGGGCAACAAGAATTGAATTCAAAATTATTTATTTATAGACATTCTAACAATGTCTTAAGCTCCAAAAAAAAAAAGATAAAATCACTATTTTAGTCCCTCTAAAATTTAAAATCAAAAAAATTGATCCCTATAAAAGTGAAATTCTTAAATTGGTCCTTGCAAAATTGAATAATTGGACATGTTAGTCCCTTTGTTAAGCTGGGCTAGAGGGACTAACTTATCTAAAAATTCATTTTTACATAGACTAATTTGGGATCTTTTTTATACAATGATCAACTTGTCTAACTATTTAATTTTACAATGATCAATTTGGGATTTTTTTTCTAGAAACTAATTGTCTAATTTGAAATTTTAGGAGGATTAAAACAAGGGTTTTGTCAAAATATAAGTAATAAATTGGTGAACTAAGCCCGCGTGAATAGAACAAAAAAGCCATGCATATATTATCAATTTACAATAGGATTAAGAGAAAATGCATGTGAACAAATCTATCTTAAACGATTATTTGCTTCCATGAAGTTTAGAATTATTTTAACATTTAAAAATTAAGTGTCCCTCTCCATCAAATATAATGTATAGAAAGGATGACTAAAGATTACTATTATATCCAATAATAAAAAAGATCGGTGTTGACACCCACATTTCAGATGTGCTGTAATCTACCATGACAAAAAAGGTCAAAAGACAACCTGTAAGTCTTGTCTACGTCGTTCTTCATTCGTTTTGGATTCAGATACCTCAATCATGACTATAGCTCCTGCAGCCTAAACAGAAAGGATATCACATTAATTTATGATATGCTATAACTCTCTCTCTTGGAACAACTTAGAATAAAGACTGATATAATGGTAAGTGTCACAAAATGAAAATTCGCGATATAATATTACTCTTAAGATGATGAGTTGAAAATGAAATGGATTTAAGGACATAAACCAATATGCACATATAATTAACAAATATAAGACCTCGCAAAGGAAACAAGTCCGATGAGATCCCACACTAAATTGAATCAGAAGAGCACTTAAAAACAACCAACCAAAATGAGATAACAATCCAAGAATCTGAAAAAAAAAAAATCACGAGCAGCTTAGATCAGCTCAAGATCTATGATCATAGTTAATTGCAATATTATGACATTCCATAATGACTTTAAAGGAATTCTGCTTTGCATGAAAATATACGTCTACAACGCCACGAGCCTAATGATACAACGTATATGCAGACTATTACTGTGAAGAAACAGAGCTCTCCCAGAAGAGTTGCAGCAGCTTGGACGGCCTTCTCCTCATTCAGAGGCCGTACTACCATGTCAACTGTTCGACCATATATTTGCCTTTGCAGTTTTGTAGTGACGCTATGGTTGACCTGATACAAAATCATCATATAAAATTCACTATGTCAGTGTCAAATTCACGTAAATGTGCAAATTAAATATAATTAAATTCCTAAAGAATCAGACATGGTTTTCAAATCCGAAAACACTGATTGACATATGACCTGTGCGAGGTCTATGATGAACTTGCGAAACTTTGGATGGTAGCTGGCCTCTTTCGCGAGGGAATTAGCTATTGGTTTGCATAACATCTTTACAGCAAGCGTTCCAATCTTGGAGAGAGGTAGAGCAGCCATTCTAAGTGTTTAATGTTGCAGTGTGCCACTAGGCTTGCTTGAAATATATGTTTGTTTTTATTACACAAATGTATATATAGGTGATTGCGACTATGTATGTGTTGTTGTATGTTGTTTTGAATCTTGGAGTGACGTGGACATTATAGTATGAATTGAATTGAATTATTAGAGTTAAATCTTAAAAAAAATAAGTACATTGAATAATTTCAATCAATATTTATACCTTTTGTCAAGTATAGTAATTAATTATTATAATTAATTATATTCAATTATTTTGGACATTTTAAATTTTTTATTTTCATTTAAAAGTAAAGCTTATCTCTTATATTTAGCTAATTTGATATGTAACTAATATCGTAAAATCATACTTAACAAAAAATAAAAAATATTTGGTAGTTTCAATTTTAATAATTAAAAGTTTGAGAGAATTTATTATAGGGAGAAATAAATTAATATGATTTAAAACCTTCTGAATTAATCTTTTAATAATGTTTCTAATATTTCAAAATGACTATTACCTTTTTGATAAATATATTGCTATGTTTTTTGATAAATTGAATGTATTTATTACCTTTTTAGTTTTTTTATTAAGTTTTATTGTTTTAGGATGGTAATTAACAAAAGTTCTTAAAACGATACATAAAAAATGCATTTAATAGTTTAAATCCTACATAATAAGTTTTGATGACTAATATCTTATGACACAATAATTCTACAACCTCATATTTATATAAAGAGAAACTTATAAATTCATTGGCTTTTTCAGATATTTAAAATGAATATTTTTAAGACTACATACCTAAAATGGTTCTTCAAAAATATATATCGAGAGACAAATTAGTTTATCAGATTTTAAAAGTCTTATATTACTCCCTCATATTTCAAAAAAGAATAATTTGGTCTCTTCGTATTAGTCCATACATCTTTTTTTAAATTGTACAAATACTTATGGAGGAATTAATTTGTTTCCTTTTTTAAAATGTGAAAGACCAATACGAAACTTTTAAAATCTAAAAAACTAATTTGTCTTTCAAATTATTTTTGAGGGACCATTTTGAGTACTATTTTTTAATTCTCATTTTTACGTAACTAAGAGACATTCATTTTTTCTTTAATAGATAGTTTCACAAAATAAAATAAATTTAAGAAGTGAATGATTTTTTTTTTAATAATTTGAAGAAGAAAGTGATGCACGTTTTTAAAATTTTTCTAAAATATTAAACGTTTATCCTTGTTCACGGAAAAAAAAGGCATTTAGTTTCACTACGAGAAATTCACAGGTTATTGACAACCTTAACTACAGAATGGTATTTATTCAGTCTTCGGTATTATTATTATTGACGGCATTTCTGACAGAAGATGGTAGCCAATTTTTATTTCAATAAATATGACCAACGATAAAAAAAATTGCCTGTCAGATGTCTTTCAGCGGCTTATTTTTACAAAAGAAGGTGGTAAAATAAAAAATAGGCATTAATTGGGTCGTCAAATTGAATGGCTAGTATTACCGACGATTGTGTATAATATTACAAATAGCATCCGTTGACAAAAAATATAACAAAATAATTAATTTATCATACTACCTATGGCCACCATTAGAAATATGTCTGTCATTGGTGGAATTATTAACGGATTTTTGGGGATTATCTGCTGGAAATTTTGCTACCAACGAAAGACCCATCGAGGGAAAGTCTAACAGGATAATTGTAGAATAAAGAGGTAGGAATTACTCTTGAAAATATGAATAATACATTTTCAAATAACACTTTATTTATTACACAATATTACTTGACCACGTATACACTCACTTGTGCTAGAGCACTCTAATTTACTCACCTGTCACTTGTCACTCTATCTCACGAGACACTCACTCTATGCACTTGCACTTTTTCTCAATGTTATCTCCACAAATGCAACCCTAGCCTATTTATAGACTTCCAACACCGCCTAGCACAAAATCATTAGAATCCTCTAGTGTTGTAATTAATTAATTATAATACCACTTTCTAGTCTTTTCCTCTTGACTTTTTATTATGTTTCTAGATGTAAATAATTCTAGCAACTTACCTATAATGCTAGTAACTTCCATCCAGATTCATCTAGCATTGATTTTTCAATTCTTGCCCTCAGCACTAGTTCTTCTTCGCACTCCAAATTGTTTGTGAAATTCTGAAAACTCGGCATTATTTAACCCTTTGGTGAAGATATTTGCTACTTGCTTCTCATTGTTGACTTGCTCCATTTGTATTTCTCCGTTTAGTACCTTCTCTCTCAAAAAATGATAGTGTACCTCAACATACTTGGTCCTTGCATGGAACACTGGATTCTCTGCTAGTTGTATTGCCGATTTATTGTTGCATTGTAGTGGAATCGCACCTTTGATTGGTTGATGTAAATTGTTCATTAACTGCACCTTGTGCCGCTATTGCTAGTGCTTGATATTTTGCTTCTGTTATTGACAATGAAACTGTTGATTGCCTCTTGCTATACCATGATATCGCTCCTGACCCAAGGGTGAATACGTATCTAGTGGTTGATCAACGAGTATCATGATCTCCCGTATATTCAGTATCATAATACCCAACTATTTCACATACATTACCTTTTTTTGTAAAATATACCATAATCAGTTGTTCCTTTAACATACCTCAAGATCCTCCGAACAGCTTCAAGATGCGGTTTCTTTGGATTTTGCATGTATTTGCTCACCACTCCAACAGCATATGAAATGTCTGGCCTTGTCAATGTTAGGTAGATAAGACTTTCCATCAACTGTCGGTACATAGTTGCATCTTCTAGATCTTACCCTTTATGAGCACAGAGTTTGGCATTCATCTCCATTAGTGTTGATATTGGCTTACAGTCAAGCATGCCAAACTTCTGTAAGAGATTCATTGCATACTTCTGCTGGCATAAGAATAATCCTTCTTTGGTGTGAACCATTTCAAGTCCAAGAAAATGCCTTAGTTCTCCAAGTTCTTTCATTTGGAAGCTGACGGATGGATTCTCCTTTGTTTGATGAATCTTTTTTATGTTGTCCCCTGTGATGATCAAATCATCTACATATACCAACACAATTGCTAGTTTAACTTTACATACCTTGACAAATAGGCTCGAATCAGATGACGTTAAACAATATCCACTCTAAACTAGGAACTTTGCTATCTTCTCGTACCATGCTCTAGATGCTTGCTTTAGCCCATACAATGCCTTTCTCAGCTTGCAGACATAATCTAGATGAGTTTTGCTTTCAAATCCTCTCGGTTGCTCCATGTATATTTCGGGATCGACTTCTCCATGTAGAAATGCGTTCTTTACGTCCATTTTCCAGAGCTTCCATGATTTGTATACTGCCAAAGTATTAGAACACGCACAGTAGTAATCTTTGCGACTGGGCTGAATGTCTCATCATAATCCAACTCGTATTGCTAGGAGAAGCCTCGGGCAACTAAAGAGCTTTGTACCTTTCTATTGAGCCATCCGGACAGCTCTTGATTTTATAGACCCATTTACAAGAAATGGGCTTTACATCTCTTGGCCTCAACACCAACTCCCATGTTTGATTTTGTTCAAGTATCGAGATTTCTTCTTCCATTACCTTGACCCATTCTTCCTTATGTGAGGCATCTTTATAAGTTATAGGCTCCTTTTCTTCCATGATCTTTGCAACATTTTCATACTTCGGATTGGGCTTTATTTGTCTCGTAGATCTCCTGAGTTGTGGTTGTTCTTCGACCTTTTCTCCTTCTTCTTGTTCAGGCTTTTCTTGTTGCATTTGATGAACTCCAGTTTTCCAAGGGCTCTGAGTATGTCTCTGCACTTTGCTTGGACTTAGAGACTTTAGTTCTTCACCCTCTTTTTGCTCCCCCATTTTCTCTTCGGTCATGCCTTCAACATTTTTAGAGTTGGGTAGAATTACCTATTGTGGTGATCACCAAGAGGAGGTTTCATTGAACACTACATTTCTTGATATGTAATATTTGCCCGTTGTAGGATCATAGCATCTCCATCCTTTTCTCTAACTATAGTATCCCATAAAGATGCAGGGAATGGCCTTTTTGTCCATTTGCTCCTTAAGTGATTTGGAACAAAGACATAGCATACATAGCCAAATACTCAGAAGTGACTCGCTATGGGTTTGAACTTCCATAACTTCTCGAATGGTGACACAAACCTTAGCTTGGCTTATGGAAGTCAATTGATTACATGTACTGCAGTCTTCATACACTCAGCCTAGAATCTACTTGGGACATTTTTGGCATGTAGCATGCTTCGATAAATTTCTGCCAAATGGCGATTCTTCCTCTATGCTATGCCATTTTGTTGAGGAGTATTAGGACACGTTATTTGTCTTCGTATCTTACACTCCTTTAAGAACTCATAGAATTCTTTTGATGTGTACTCTCTCCCGTTGTTTGTGCGAAGACATTTAATGTTCCTCCAAACTTCACTTTCAACCTTCTCTTTGAACTCTTTAAATTTTGATAATGTCTCGGATTTTTCCTTCATAAAGTAGATCCATACGTACCTTGAGTAATCATCTATGAAGGTTACAATGTAATGATATTTGCTGATTGAAGGTTGTTTAATTGGTCCAAGCACATCTGAATGAACCAACTCCAATGGCTCTTTGGCTTAAAACTTTGAACTTTCGTATGGAAGTTGGTGAGCCTTACTGTATTGACGTCTAGCGCATATAACGTCTTCTCGCACTTCTAATTGAGGGAGTCCCTTAAGCATTGTCTTCTTCATCATCGTCTTCACATGCCCAAGGCGTGTATTCCACACATCCACTGTCTCGTTCTTTCGAGTTTTATCTACGTAAGCTGATTATGTAGACATTACATAGATTGACTCCAAATGTTGTCCCTTCAACACTGATGTCCCAATAATTTTTATCTTGTCATATATCTTAACATCCTATAGGCCAAATACCACATTCTTCCCTGACTTTGTTATTTGTCACACTGAAAGAAAGTTTTTCTTCATTCCAGGTACATAATAAAAATTCTATAAGCATACTTGATCATCACTGTAGCGAGGTGAAATCACTGTTTCCCCAATATGAGTGATTGGAAACCTCGAATTGTCTACCGTTACCACAACTTGATTATCTTTGTACTCTGTTGTGCTTTCTAGCTTCTCCTTATCACCAGTCATGTGATTGGAGCATCTTGAATTGATAATCCAATCCTTATCGTAATTAATAGCTAACGGGTTTGTTACCGTGAGTGCCAATTCTGCCTTTGGTGACTCCTTGAGCTTCTCATCAGTCTTGTCAAAATCTATTTCTTCCTTCTCGCAAATGTCTTCTTCTATTGCCAGCGAAGCAGAAGCATTCCAATCTTCTTTGATGTCATTTTCTTTTTCTACCAGACGACTTGAAGTTGTAGCATTGCTCTCTGTCATTTTCTTCTTAAACCAACAATTTCGTGCAAAGTGTCCTTGCTTCCCACAATTGAAGCAGGCACCATCTGGTTTCTTTGCTTTTTCAGGCCGCAAGTCCTCTTCTTGCTCCTTCTTTCACTTTTCATTTTTGTTATTTGAATTTTTATTAAATGGTGGCTTCCCTCGTCCCTTTTTTCTACCAATGAAGAGTGCTTATTCTTCACTCTTCATTGATATGTCAGCCATTTGTTTGGCTAATGCCTTTTGGTCAGCCAACAAATTTTGTAATTGTAAAATGAAAGGTTGGGTAAGCCAACCTTGAATTGCAGCAATAAAACCTCTATATTCTGATTTAAGATCATGAATAATAATTCTCTTCACACGTTGATAAGATATTTTACTATCGGGATCTAGCTCAGAAATTTCTTAGTAGAAAGACTTTACCTTGGTGAAATATTGGTTTATCGTCAAGTCTCCTTGTGTTGTTGACAGGAGCTCATTCTCCATGAGTTGCAACCTTGTGTCATTCTTCTTTGAAAATAGCATTGCAAATGTATCCCATGCTTCCTTTGGTGTTGACATCTTCCTTATGTGCTCCAGCATATCATCTTCCACTATGATCTTCAGCGGAAATATCACCTTCCCTGCTTTAATTTTCCACTTCTACAGTGCCTCGACTTCATTTGTAGAAGGTGGCGTGGTCTCACTACCACCAACAACCTCCCACAAATCTTGGCCTTGGAGATATGACTCCATACATGTTTGCCATGTATTGTAATTGAGCTTCCTAATTCCATCAACCACTTGGATATCTGCTATAGTGACTTGATGAAATTTTCTCACCACTGCTTTGGTCCCAGACTAATAGCGTCACAGTCCTATACTGCGATTTTGCAAGAGCTCCCCCAAAACTGATGATCCTCCCACTTGAATCGGTCCCAACTTGTCAAGCTTTGATGCCAAATTGTAGAGCAAGGAGGCAGGAATTACTCTTGAAAATATGTATAATACACTTTCAAATAACACTTGCTTTATTTATTACACAATATTACTTGACCACATGTACACTCACTTGTGCTAGAGCACTCTAATTTACTCACTTGTCACTCTATCTCACGAGACACTCACTCTATTCACTTGCACTTTTTCTCAATGCTATCTCCACAAATGCACCTCTAGCCTATTTATAGGCTTCCAACACCGCCTAGCACAAAATCACTAGAATTCTCTAGTGTTGCAATTAATTAATTATAATACTACTTTCTAGTCTTTTCCTTTTGGCTTTTTATTATGTTTCTAGATGTAAGTAATTCTAGTAACTTCCATCTAGGTTCATCTAGTGCTGATTTTTCAATAATATCGTCTCTGGTAATGCTTACAAACAGGAAAAAAAAATCTTCTTGAAATATTACCGAGAAAATTACTGGCATATTTTTATAAAAAAGCTCTCAAAAATTTGATGAAAAAATTCGTCATTTAGTAAAAAAAAAAAAATTACCAGCAAATTATCCAACAAAAACGGACTCAAAAGAAATTTTTTAAAAATTGTAAAAATTTACTGGGGAAAATCCTGAGGTAATGTAATTATGTTGGTATTTACTATTTTTTTGTGTTACTTAGTTATTAAAAGCTAATTATTCCTAGTTTTTTTTAATAATTTTCAATATATAAATAAATTTGATTATAACAAATTCAAAAAAGATAACTAATAAATCATACATACTATGAATTAGCATAGAAAAATAGGCATACATCTAAATGTCATAAAATGTATACAAACATTATAACAGAGTCAGCAAATAACAAATAAAACAACAATAATCAAGAGACGTCAACATCATCATTATCATCATCAGAGCTACGATGCCATTGAACTATGGTAGTCTTTATCCTCCTTTCTAACAAAGTCTACTGCTTTTCCGCCTTTTTCAGCTGGCATTGATGCTCCAAGTCCTTCTCCAGCATATGTAGAAGTTTTGCATTTAGCAAGTGAATTCACTCACGGATCTCATCATCATCGATGACACACCCAACGACTATAGATGCCCCAATGAAAGAGTCAAAGGATAAACTATCTACATAGAATGTCCCATGTCATAGATGCAGTTCTTGTTATTGCCAACTACCTCTTGCCATAACTAGTTTTCATCAAAAGATGGGCAATTGATGAGTTCACCGCTCTCAGTGCTCTACTGCTGCTATGTCTTGGCTTCCTCAAGGCGCTACTCATACTCATGTTAAAACAAAAAAATTAAAGTTAAGATTTTATCAAATAAATGAAATAATAAATAAAATTTATAAAGGCATAATATACAAATAATTAGTGTTCAAAACATATCCAAGTCTGCTTGAAGCGAGCATTGACCCACATAGACTTCTCCTCCATATATTAGTCTATCTTAATAGCTCACTTAGTGTAGGAGGCCTCTTTTGCTTCTTGGTTTGCAATTCAAGTAAAACATACAATATATTAATACATACAAAAAAAATTACATGAGGAATTTATAAATGTTTGGCATATTGACTACCCATCAATAAACTGGTAGACTCGGTGGTAAAAGAACCACCATAGTGGACCGAGCCACCTTTCTATGTGGTTTTGCTTGCCTTAGCCTTTACAAACTTTTCACAGAAGTGGTCATCACCCCAATATCAGTACAAAAAAGGTCCAAATTGACCTCAATCAGCCACTTGGGGTTCTCATCTTGATGCTCCCAAGTGCCGATGTTGTAATATCTTGGAAGGGTTGGATAAAGTCTAAGAGAGATTATTCGCATGCCTTAAAAAAATGAAAGAGGTTATAATTACAATATAAATAAAAATGAACAAATATAAATATCTATTTTAAATTTATATGAAAATAGTAAATCATGTAAAATTTAAATTAAAAAATTTTAAAGTTAACTGAAGCAAATATTAATCCCAAAAGGAGAAAATAAATTATAAATTTATTTTAATTTTGTACCTGGATCTTTTTCTGTGTTGATATTTAGTTTTTATTTGAATTTAATATTTAACCTTTCTCTGTGATCCAATATTTGATTTTTTTAAAAAATATGACATCATGTTTGATTTTTAAATACTAAAAAATATTATGTTATCAAAATCTATTAGATATAATATTGTTTATAAGTATCGTTGATACTAATATTTTTATTGGTACTTTACACACACACACACATGAAATATTGTCATAACTCGATTTGGGAACATAACCAACCCATGACGAATCTCATCCTCATGTAAGCCTCATGATCATTAAGTTGTACTATTGCATATTTTAATCATAAAATCCATTTCTAAACATAAATCAATTTGCAATTTCAAAGCATAAAAATAATAATTATTCCTTTTCATAAATTAACAATGCAAATTGTAACTATATTACAGAGTAAACTGAGTTGCTCTATTACAAAAGAACCATGAAGCTATAAACCTTTAAGTACATAATGAATATAAATCATGGCAAACAAAATACAAAACATACATGGTTCGAGACTCTACCAGCAAACCACTGGAGCACTCTACAAAACGACAAAAGTACCAAGCTAAAATAATAGTGCTCTGGGGAGGATAAGGTAGAGCATTCGAAGCTATAGCTGTATTTATGAGAACAAAGGGGGAGGAGGGGTGAGTTTTATCTTAAAACTCAATGAGTGGATTTCACCTGTAACCATACATGGGACAAGAAGAAATGTACGTAGTTAATAATGCAATATTCATAAATCATTTCCATTTATAATCCATAATAGCTGTGAAAACACTAATTTATATGAAACATAAAAATCATATTTATTCCTCAAGGAATTACAAAAAGGACAGACTATCCATCAACTGTAAGGTGGTACTCAGTCCCTTGTGAACAAAAGCACCTATCAGAGATCTTAACAGTCCGTCATGGCACTTGGTATACCAAGGTTAATGAGGATTCTAAAATCATACTATGGTTTGCAAAGGGGATTCTATGAGTCTAGGTTCAATACCCCTTAGTCATCATGTATCAGTTTATTCTCATAAACTAAATCAATGTTGCTAAATTTCATCATCATAGATCAAATCTAAAATCATGAAAATAATCATATTTAAATGACTTGAATCTCAAGGATGGTCCTGTGCATTTCTTGAAACAATAATTTTCATGAGAATGTAAAAAAAAATCTCTAATTCTTGCAAAACACATGTAAGCTTATATCATCTCGTAACTCAAGTTCAAATCCTCTAAATACTTTATAATGCTAGAAAATATTTATTTAATGACCAAAATAAGGCCATTGGGTTAAACCCACTCACTTGGAGAGGTGGAATATGAAGTACCAACACCTAGAGAGCTTTGGGGAATGGGAATGGTACCGATGTCTACCATTGTAGCAATAAAACCAAATATTAATATAATATAACCTCTGGGCAACTCTAAAGTAACTTTAAGAACATTGAGGGAGCATTCAAACTTGACAACACCCAAGAACATAAACACCTCACAGCTAAGAACTTGGAAGAATAAAAAGGAAAATGACATAAACGAACAACAATCACAAACCTTGAGGTTTGGAGGAGGTAGATTTGAGTAGGGATGAGAGTGAGGAGGAAGGAAAAGAGATTAAAGGCTAGGTTCTTGGTTTTGGGAGTGAAAAACCAATTAGGGAGGGTTTTAAAGGGTGAGGCTCTTTAAATTAAAATTGTGCCATTTCGGCACTATTCCTGTATCGGGACCCTTGCTAGGCAAGTTTGTGAGCCTTGCTTAGTAAGCTTGTGAGATCTAAAACCCTGCCGAAAAGATAATCTTTGCCAAGTGAGCATGTAAGCACCGCTTGGCAAGACCACCCAAAACCAATACTAGCCTCGGACAAACATGCTTCATCAGGCGAGCTTGTGAGCCTCACCTGACAAACCAGCCAAAATCCAGAGGCAAAATCTTGCATGCAGGGCTTGCTTGGCGACCTGTTCTACATAATTGCTGTCCTTTACCTATCCAAGGCCTTATTGGCAACACAAGTGGTGGATCCATGTCATGGCTCGGTTTTGGAATATGACTAGCACATGAGGAATCCTATCCCTATATAAACCTACTAGGTGACTTGTCCTTCTAAATGCATGAAATAGCATAATTTTATATTTAAAATATGATTTTCTTTGAAAATATTATCCTTTTCTGTATTTAAAACATGATATTCAGATTCATAAAATGGAAACCTTTAACATATATATACCTCTGCAATATCTTAATCATGATCTAAAATTCTGTTTAGTATTTGAAAACCGAATCATAACTACATAGCTTATCCATACATAGATCTAAATGAAGTCTGTAATTGAAATTCATACTTAAATTCTGAAACATATATGGTATTTCATAAACATTGAAATTGGCTACAATATCTCAAAATATATGCATGGCTCAGATTCTGCCTGCACACCTACTGGAACACTTTACTCTAACACACTTCAAATCTAAGCCTTACTGCAAAGTAAGACTCGCCATTGGTACAGCTACTGACTACTGGAACATGACTTGCAACTGTGAGAAGGAAGGGAGAGGGTGAGTTTTATTTAAAACTCAGTAAGTGAGCCCTCACTAGAAATCTCTTTTCATGGGACACCAAAGAAAACAATGCAATAATAAAGCCTTAAAATGTTTCATACTTATAGTCATAATTAAAATCATGTTCTTGTCAACTAACCTAACAATATCTTGTAGAGAAACAAAAATCTCTGGATAATAATCTCTTATTACTTCTAGGCATTATGTATTGTGGGTAAGAATGGGCACGAGAAAGGGGGTTGAACTATGCTTGCCTTTTCTTCCTCTGTTTTGGCTTTTGGAAAAACTCAATCAATAAACTATCAAGTAATGAGCCTTCCTAAGCTTTCACTAGTGACCAATAAACAACCTCTACTATCACAAATCAAGCAGTTATTCACCAACCTCTTCAAACTGAATCGAGTAGCCTTTGACCAGCTTCTCCAAGTTAAACCGAGTAGTCTTTGACTAATCTCTCCAAGCTAAACCGTGACTAGTAAAACACCTTTACTATTGTATTGCAAGTGGTCATTAACTAGCCTCTCCAAGCTAACTCACGCCAATCACTACTAGATCGAGATTACAAGGTATGTGTTTGGGTTTGCAACTCAAACTAACCTACACTCAAATTTTCTTATGATTTACAGTGACAGACTTGGGAAAAACTTGAATGACTTCTTTCTAGTTATTCTTCTTTGAAAAAATGTAACATCCTAATATCTAACTCAACACGCCTAGGACATATTCAAGTTAATTATTAGTTATTACTCTTTGTTCAGTTCTTGTTTCTAATTTTAGAAAATACTTAGTAAAAATAAAGGTAAATTTTTTTGAAACTAAAAATGAAAACGTGAGCCGCACATGCATGAAAATACATTAGTCCTTTGTCTTGCAAAAGTAACATAAAGAACTCAAAGCGTAAATGAAATGGTACACAAGATCATGAACATAAACATGCATCATATATATATAGTAGAAGTTTTACCATACACCAAGTCAAATAGTACAGTCATCCATGCGAATAGATAAGGAAATACAAAATACATAGATACGAATCCCCGCTTACTCTAGTGCAACTAAAGTAGATAACTTCTAAAAGTAAAAGAAGGCTACCCTAAGTGAAGTGTGTGTGCATGCACTACAGGGTCTGTCATTAGCTCTTACTGCTGCCCGCCCTACTGAGGAGGAACGTAGCCAACCCACTATGCTAATTCGGCCAGTCTGGCGAAACGGTGTGAGGGTCGGACGTGAGCCCCTCGATGGGGTATCATCCTCACTCTGCCCCCCCGAAGCGGTTGTGTCACCATGGCCTGACTACCTCCACCCATCTCCATGGGCATGATGGGGGAGGAACCAATGGATGGAATCTCTGTGGTGAAGTCCTTGGAATGGTCGGTCTCTGAATGGGCCATGGGAGAGCGAGGAACGTACTCTGGGAAATCTCGAATGGCTGAAGTAGCAGCAAGGGTGCAACGAGTCTGCTTTCTGCGAGGGTGCACATGCTCAAAGAGGAGGTCGTCATCGGTAAAGGGTGACGTAGGTGTGAAACGGAAACTAGTGACTGGCTGAGCGAACAGGGGATCCAGAAATACAAACATACACATAGAACAATGACCCACGAAGTGGTATGATTGGTGTGTGGTGTCGAAGTGAAGCTCCTAAGTCGACACGTCAACATAAATCGCGAAGGCTGCCATCGTCCTTTGAAAATGCAATGGAAAGAAAGATAGAGGGAGTGAGAAACTTGATAAAGAATCTCAGTAAGGTGTTCTCCTATTTTAGTGTCATCATCTACGTCCTCAGGAACCTCGGGTGTTATTATGAAATAGTGAGCATGCATAAAGTTCATTTATTAAGTTTTGAAATACCAATTACCAAGGCCCATTCATTTTTGTATGCATCTTGGACATTATGAATGCAATATATCTCATCATGCAATGCATGTACATACAAGGTGCAACATTACTATATAGAAACACAAGTGATGCATATAGAACATGATAGATATAGCATGAATTTCTTCTTCTTATTCTTTAGGTGACATAAGTTTATTCTTTCTCTCATTGAGGCCACCCTAATACTCTTTCTTCTTGAGAGTTCTAGGTTAAGTTAACACCCGACTTTTGAAGTATGAGATAAGGGGCATTAGGATCACCTTTCATAACCTTTAATTCGGGGAGTCCAAAAGATCATTTCCTTATTGGATCACCTCTCATAACCTTTAATTCGGGGAGTCTAGAGGATCATCTCCACATATTCTTGTGTCACCTTAGCATTAGCATGTTATATTAAGATGCAAAATCACAAACATATCATATAATGTCACATGCTTTCATACTACTTCAAAACATGCATATTAAACATCTCACATGTAATCATGACCTGGTATAACAATTCTTGAATCTAGCAACCAAGTGTGCAAACATAATCATCACATAAATCTTTAAAGTATATTAATTCCTATCATCTTATAGAATAAGCACTTATATTATCTCTTAACTGATTAAACCTCTACATTGGGTAAACCCAACTTTTGCATTTATTCTTTTATGCATCCAAAGGATTAATTACAATGACTTCCACTAATCATTAACCTTAGGAACATCATTAGACGGATCTGGATAGGTTTAAACAAAAACAAAAATCAGTAAATATCAGTGTTCTAGAAGTTATGTTTCTGACCCTTTCTCACTATTGACTTTTCCTATGATGCTAGAATTAATTCCTAAGTCAATTATGAGTGATTCCTACACATTTTATTAAGTGTTAAACATCTTTTTCACCAAAGTATAACATGCTAGACAGAACTTATATTTTTCACTTTTAAGGGTTCTAGAAATCATATTTTTTTATTCTTCCTAGTTACTAGTCTTTCCTTAAGGGCTAAAAATAATTATAACACTAATTATTAACAAATCTCACACATTTGAGCAACCTCAACCAGCATACATTAAATCTGGAAATGTTAGAGTAGAAACTAAAGTTTAACATTCCAAAGCATGTAAAATTTGCAAGAGTGGGCATTTCTAGTAACTAGTCTTTCTCAAAACTAATTCTAAGTCAGGGAGCATTCTCGAAGAGAACTATAAACTTTAAAACCTCAAGCCAATAATATACCAATTCTTAGAACCTTATTCTTTGAAAACCAAATCATGTTTGTAAGGATAAAAGTCCACGGAACCAAAATTCCTATGTAAGTTGAAAGGGATAAGCCTTGAGCTCTAGATTGTTTAGGTGATGGCATAAACTTAAACATGAAAATACAAACCTCATTTTAGTCTTGGCATTATAAGGTGATGGTGATGGAATTATAAAAATGATATACAAAGCTTGAATATAAATATGAGAATGCAAGCTCATTTTTAATCTTTAAGTTTAGGTGATTGCTTGAGACATAAATATACTAGACAAGAAATATAAATATGAAATGCAGGTTTATTTTCTTATCTTCAAGATTTAAGTGAGGACTTGGAATTAAATATGTTATGCAAGGCTCAAATATAAATATGGAATACAAGTACTTGGAAAATAAACATGAATACACTTTCATTTATTAATTCTTAAGTCCTAGGCTCAAGTCTCCTATTTAGAGTGACAACTCTAAAACACCAATCAATCTTACACCATGGACATGAGCTTTAGAGTCTCTCATTATTATGGTTCCAAGAACTTTGTCTCCTTAGACTCACCATCAAGCTCAATGGAAAAGAATTATCAAAGAAGACCAAATATTATTTTTATTTATTCTTTAAGATTTTAAGCTCTACACTCCTATTTAGATATAAACTCTAAAACACCGATCAACTGTTAGTTGAAAGAGGTAAGTCTTGAACTTTAAATGATTAGGTGATGGTATAAAAATACACATGGGAATGCAAACTTATTTTTAGCCTCTAAGATTTAAGTGATAATTTGGAAAATAAATATGAATGTATGTGTATTTTACTCCTTTTAAGTTTTATGCTCAAGACTCCTATTTAGAGTAACCACTCTAAAACACCGATCAACTTTAAGATTGAAAGGGGTAAGTCTTAAGCTTAAGAAAATTAAGTGATAACATAAACATATTGTTTCATTTTGGTCAAAGCAAAACTCATCAAGAAAACCAAATAACATTTTCATTTATTAAGAACTCCTATAACGAAAATGAAATCTTGAAGCTTTAGAGGTCTAGCAAATGATGGTTTTACAACCAACATCAAAGATCCTCATCGTCAAGCCATGATTCTCAACCCACAAAGCCATCAAGGCCTAAAAATGGAAAGAAAGAAAAAGAAAACCTTGAGGTCGGAAAAGAAAGGAAGAAAAGGAATGAACCAACATTTCAATATTCCAATCAAAATGATTCAAAAGAAAAGAATGAAAACTTTAAAACAACTCCCTACCAAAGGTATTTTTCTTATTTGAAAGAGCAAAGCTTGGTCTTGAAATCAGATGAGAAGAACAATTCCTCCTTGAAGCAAAGAAGTGGTTTCAGCAAAGAGAAGAAAAAGAGGAATGAAGACGTGTATTGGGATTGATCTTGGAAGTGAAAGGCTAAGTATTTTGATGGAAGATTTATGGTGGTTGTGTGGTGGTTTGAGGTGGGGTGTGGTGGTTGATGGTGGTTTCTTTGAAGGAAAAGGAAGAAGAAAAGCTTAGAGAGCTTGAGAGAATTCTTGAGGTTGCCTTGAGGTTGCAAGAAATGAGCAAATGGTGTTTGTGGCTTGCCTTGAGGTTGTATTTATAGAAGAAATGAAACATGAAAGGATGAGGAGGAAGGAGGAGTGGCCGTGTATTCTTGGAGGGAAAAGGAAGGAAAATATCTCTTTGTGTACATCATGTCATGGTATGGCTAGGTATGGGCTCAAGTATGGTTCTTTGAGCGTGTATTTTAATCAAAATTCAACATGTGAAATGGAGAAGGAGTGGCATGTACTTCAAGGTGGGGGGAGAAAATATTTCATTTCATTTGTGTTATGTCATGGCTTAGAGAATAGGTTTGATTAGGCAATTGATTAGGAGTTGTTAATTAGTTGTTTAGGTGAGAAAGTAAATGATTAAGGCTACTTAAGGCAAGGTTAAGGAGTGTTCTTGCTCAATTTATGCAAATCCACTTTTATTAATAAGAAATCTCATCACATGACCATTTCCATGATTTAAGGAAATTAGAGAGAGAATTTACTATTCTAAATTGATATGACTTTAATTCTTGAATTAAGAAAAGGGTTTTGAGTTTTTTTAAGCAATCCTTGGCTCTAATTAACTTTAATTAATCATTTTGACTTTAGATTAATTATTAAAATTAATTAATCTTTAATTAGAACCTAATATTGCTTAGGTTTCACTAATTATGCAATTAAGCTCATTACGCCCTTAATTAGGGGCAAAATGGTAATTTTTTTACAAAAACTCCCTGGGACCACCTGGCTTAGAAGTTAAACAACCCTTAAAAATGACATTTCAAACCCCGGGTATTATCTTGGTTCAAATGGCAGTTAATCTCGCGTCATATTACTACAGGGGTATTTTGGTAATTTTACATGCAAAAACTCAAAAACAAGATTCTTCTACTCTATTAACACACATAATTCCCGTCCAATATCAAAATAGCCCTTTAAGGATGGCTAGGGCTAGCTATCCTCATTTTCTTAATAAAATGACCTCAAAGGCATTTTGGTTATTTGCAAATGGGAAGAATTGGGGCATTACAAAAAAACATATTAACAATGAGGAACGTAAAAAAAAGATTTTACCAACTAGGAAATGATTACAAGAAGTAATAAACTTTATAAGAAAATGAAAAAGGATTTTTTTAGCATTTATGCTCTTTTGTTTAGCATCAATATTACTTCTTTTGAAAAGTTCAGTATCTCTATTTATTTCCTTGTAATTGTTGCCTTTGATCAGATTTACTAGTGATAAGTGTTGATCATCTATTTGTGTCTTGGAAAGATAGTTTGGAAAAGTAGCATGTCTGTTTGTCAAAGCTATTCCAGAAGCTACTGTAATATTGAGGTTTCTGATGTCCCTTCAGAAACCATTCTTACTTTTTGAACGTGATTTCTAAACTTTTTCTTCTAGGACTCAGGATAGTTGACCAAAAAGACAAAATAAATGACATGCCAGTTCCTGACACTAGGTTTTGCTTTTCAAATTCAAATTTGAAATTCAAATTTCCCTCATTTTCTTTGTAAAGCGCATTATATCACTGTAAGTGAGCTTTCTGAAGTACAGTAACATTTCCTTAATGATTCTTAAGTCTTCCTGTTTTCAATCCGCGTTAATTGGTGATCAAAACATTACGATTGTGATGATTAAAGATAGTAGAACACTTTGGCTTCAAAGATTGTTTGATATCTTCATTTTGGGTGTGCTTTCTGAAGTCTAGTGCTACTTTCTGAAGTCTCAAAACTCGATTTCTTGCAGTGTTGCTTTTTTCTTCACATTGTTAGCCATTTTAAAGCTCAAATAAGGATATGATTTTCACTTCCTTTTAGATTATATCTTTTAAAACGAGATGAAACATGTTTGCATATGTAAAGTGAAATTTGTCCTTGCTTACATATGCCTTGATATGCTCAATGGTATAACCTATTTACTTTTTCAACAAACTCAAGATAGACATTAGTCATTCTTCAAAGTATTTTCTTTGAATTGGTTTTTTGTCAATCAAAACTCATTAAAGATTCTTTGAAGGGTTCTAGAGATAACAATCTCCCTCTTTTTGATGATGACGAAAGAGATATTATTAAAAGATAAGCTTGATAATTAATACTCTTTCAACTTATCACTAAAAAGTGATTTTCAAGAAGTTCTTTTTCTTAAGGCTTGATCATGAAAAAAAAAAGAAAAATATTTTGTGAACACCATATTTTGTCCAGCCACTTTTGTCTCTTTTTATTCTAAAAAAACAAATAAAGTTTCTCAAAAAAAAAGGAAAAAAAGTATCAGCCTATTTTATTTTTGTTTGTTTCCTCCCATTTTACTTTTTGGAAGCCCATGTCTTTTATTGATTTGATAACCAAAAAAAATTGAAAAAAATTAAAAAAATAAAAATAAAAAATGAAAAAGAAGAAGCTGGAATTGAAAGGATATAGTGCATCAATTAAAGATAATAAAAAGAAATGAAAAGCTTGAAGGATCATGCTTCCACCGTATGTAAATTGAGGGATCATCATTACAGAGTTGCAATAAATCAGACAAAATCCCTCAACCATTCCCTTTTCATAGCTAGAAGAATCATTACGGGGGCGGGGAATTGATCCGCAATCATACTTAAATAGGACTCAAATTCACAAACAAAAGGGGGGCCAATCAGAGAGTACGGGAATACACATTAGGGGAGATCAATTAGAAAATAGAGAGGAGATACACAGCAGGAGAAATTAATCAGAAAACACAAAGAGACCAACAACAAATATAGGCAACAGAACCAGAAATTCAATCCAACAACAAATAGGAAAGAATAAGGTAATGGGCAATAATAATAGTATCATCATCATTGAAAAAAATAATACAAAAAAAAGAAAAAGGGGAAGAGGTCGTGGTGGTCCTCCTCTCCCACCACCACTGCAACCTCATCATCATCAACAACAGACAACCGCCATAGTTAAGAGAAACTTCCCCTCCCCGTGAATGTCGAGCCAGCTTCAATCGGAAAGCATCAGCCACCATTATCACCTTTGCATGTATCTCCACCGCCCCCCTCTCTCTTGGCAGCAATCTCCACTTCCCACTTGCCTTTAGAACAACCGCGAAGCTTCCCCCTTAGACCTAGCACCGCTAGCGTTCTTATCCACCGTGCCATTATCTCCGCGAGCTAACCTCCCTCCACGATGAGCCTCATTCCACCCAGCACTACCATGCCTCCCCTTCCCTACGAAAGCTAGCACCACTGCCACCTTGAAACCCGCCACTGTTGTAGTCCTCCTTTTCACAGTGGTCTCTTCTTCTCTCTTCCCCCATCTCTCTCTCCCCGTTTCCATCTCTCTCTCTTTTGCTTTTGTTTGTTTTTGAGCGTATGTTAGTGAGGGTGAGGAAGTGTTCTAAGTGTGTGTGTGTGTTAGTGAGAGTAAGTGACATGTGTATGTTAGTTTAGGAATTTTTTTTTAATTTTAGGTTTAGTTTGTTTTGATTTAACTTTTTTTAGTGGGTTATGGCTTTTCTATTTTTTTTTGTCATTTTTTTTTCATTTTAGGCTTATTGGGTTAGCTTGGTTTTAAGTCAGTTTTCTTTTTTTTTTTGGGTTTTATGTCTTCAATTAATAATAATAAAAATCTAAAAAAGAAAGAAGTCTTTAATTTATCTAGATTTTAGGAGTTTACTTAAAAAAAAAAAAAATAAATAAAAGATTGTCTTTATTAAATTTTATCTGGTTAGAAGCTTTTCACAAATAAAATCAATCAACGAACATTTCTTTTTTCTCTTTCATAATTAAAATGCATCAATGCACAATCATTTTCTACAAGAATGACATGGGTTTGAGTTCCTCACTGCACTAGAGGATACGTCGGCGTAGCCAACAACTATCAAGCCAAAATTAACTTTTCTTTAAATCTTATGCTTTTTTATTTAATGTTCTTTTTCTTTTACTTTATTCTTGTATAATTATTATGACTTTTGGAGGAAAATAAATATTACGAAAGTTATAATTAATTTACATAATGAGTTCTAGGGTAACTGTATTTATACGGATGCATTAGGGGTGCAATGGAATTAAGTTTCCAGCCTTCTCTAATCATAATCAGACTCCCAAACCTCAAATCTCTTTTAAAAGACCAGTTTGCAAATCAAAAGATTTTCCAATTTTAACCAGAATTAAAATTGGTAGCGACTCCCAATATTTTATTATTAAATTGGTTGTCATCCTCGTCGGTGCCCTCCGGGTACGTTATAACAGTTTGGTGACTCTACTAGGGATATTTTGAGAGTCAAGCCTATTAAAGTTAATTATGCAAATAATTATAACTTTATAATATTTATGTTTTCCCATCATAACTCTTTTTTTTTTGTAAATAATTTATAAATAATTGTTTACTTTATCTGTAAATATTTGTCACTCATGTAACATCCTAATTTTTAACCCAATACTCTAGAACATATTTGGGTTAATCATTAGTCTGTTACTTCATAGTTCTCATTTTTTTTTTTACTTTGAAATACTTAGCGAAAAATACGGGTAATTTTTTTTTTTGAAATAAAAAGTGAGAGCCGCGTGATGCGATAAACGATAAATCATGTAAAGTAAAACAAATGTCTCACAACATCATAACATAGGGCACACCATGAATAACACTGAATATCATCTCATATATATATAACTTGCCCATTTATAAGTGTGGGGCTTAATTTGGTACAAGGGAATACATGAAAGAAAATGCAACATAAACATAAACATAAGCTACTCCCCTACCCGAGTGCATCTAATGGGATAACCTCTAAACAAAAGAAGGTTTATCCCCATCTAAGTGGTGTGTGCTCTAACCGGATACTCCATCGGTCGATCGTCACCTCCTACTGACGTCCATCTTGCGAACGAGGCAAGTATCCGGGAAACTGGGCGAGCTCCTCGGGCGTAAAGGGGCGGAACGGGGATCGAGAGTGACCCCCGCGGTGTGGCCGCATCTCCGGTCGTCGTGCAAGCAGTGGCTGAGTCACGGTGTCCTCACTGCCCTCCCTCAACGGTGGGGGAGAGGGGGCAGAGCTCTCGCTATACGGATGGGTAGGCGGGTCCTCGGACGGGTCGGTCTCCGAGAAGTAGGTCTGGGGCACGTAATCGGGATAGTCTCGCATGGCTAAGGCGGTGGTGTGCATGCGGAGCACTCTCTCGTCATGCGTGCGCGTGCGCTCAAAAACCCGCTCGTCGTCGCCATAGGGTGCAGTCGGGGAGAAGCGATGGGTGTGCACGGGATGAGCGAATGGGCGTCCTACCAACATGAAAACCCGCACCGTGCACTGTCCCTCAAAATGGTATGACCCGTGAGCCGGGTCATAGTGCGCCTCCCATGTCGGCGTGTCCACGAACACTACGAATGTCGCCATCTAAAGACGTGACGGAAAGAGAGAGATAGAGGGAGTAAGAATCTTGCTAAAGAATCTCAGTAGGGCCTCATACTACCTAGGTGTCATCATCTACGTCCTCAGGAATCTTGGGTTTAATTATACAAAATGACTGAACATGCATTAAGTTCATTTTAAACTTTAAAATGTACTTTAGCCAAGGTCCATTCATTTTAGGATGATCTTAATGTCATGAATGCAACATAATAGAAAATGTATGCATGGCACTACTTAATGCACATACATAAAACATAACATCAAGCATCATCATACTTGGTGGCATAAAGTGGCAATAGTAACATTCATATGGGACAAACTTACTGACATAGTCATAATCATGAAACATCTCTTCCTCATGGGCCACCCTAAAAGACAATCGAACTGGGGGTGCTCGGCCAAACCGGTGTCACCCAGAATGTGTCACATATCTAGGTTATGAGCTCATACCTTAACTAGTCGTCACTAGTTCTTACTTACCACTTAATGATAAGCGTATCATAAATCATAAATCCTGACTATCTGAGTACGGGTTAAGGGGCAAAACTCTTAGGGGTGCTCGGCCGAACCGGTGTCACCTAAGAGTATAAATGGGTACCGATGTTACATGAGTTCTATGGAGGTGCTCGGCCGAACCGGTGTCATCCTAGAACCCATCTTAGTACCTTAATTTTCAAAATCTCTTTAAGTCCCCAAATTCGTCGGAAATTCGGCGGCACGATGGCATTACGCCGAATTCCTTCCAAATTTGCTTTATGCCACATAAACATATATCCTCATGAATTCCTCATATGAATAACATCATCATCATTTACATACCACATGCATCATCATGGAACATTCAACCGTTTATCCTTACGGTAGCTTATGCTTTGACCCTTACGGGTCTTAATCATGAGATATAGTTCTCTAACATCCGTCGCTCATATTTTATGCACCTAAGGGCTCATAATTAAACATCATTCATCATCCTCATGTCCACACTTAAATCTGAATAGCATAGGGCAGAATTCCTAACTTGTGATTACGGGGTTCTAGAACTTACGTTTTAGACCCTTTCTTGGTTCCGTCTTCGCCTAAGGCGCTATGAATTAAATCTAAATCAATTATGAGGCATTCCTATGCTTAAGGACTAATTATTAATCATGTTTATCATTTTGTAAGGGTGCTGGACAGAATCCAGAAAAATAAATGTTCTAAGAGTTCTAAACTTGCACTTTTACGGTTTTCTAGTTACTAGTTTCCCTATAGGTGCTAGAATTCGATTCTAATCCAAATGTTACCAAGTTTTTCATGTCTAAACAATCCTAATCTGATTATGCTCCCATTAAAACAGTTTGGATGAGTTCCAAAAATAAATGGGTCAAAACTATGTTAAATTCTAGCTTTACGGTATTTCTAGTTAGCTAGTTTCTTACCTATCATGCATATAATCATCTCTACATCATCATATGGTATTTTCACACATTCTAACACATCAAAACATCATCATACAGCATCATACTCATCATATCAGAACTGAAAACATTTAGCTCCAGTAAAGGATTTAAATTGACATTTATAGGTACATAAGTTAACTAGTTTCTCTTGGAGTCAATTTAGAATTTCTAAAACTCTTTGCAAATCATTTTAATTCATCAAGAGGCTAAGAGAAGCCTTAGGTCAATGACCAAAATATATTTCATCTTCTAAAAGGGAATAAAGTCATATCTCATGACAACATAACCTTGAAAAGGTTTGTAAAGCTTTAAGGAAAACTTAGAACATAGACTATTGGTCCTTGTAGCTAGATGAAAACTCATTGCAAGTCCATCATCACTACTTGGCCGAAAATATGCATTCAAAGAATGGTTTCACATTAAACTTTAACTTGGAATGAAATGGGCAAGTCTTTGAGCTCTAGGTTCTTAAGTTACGACATAAAATAAACGTGCTCATGCTTTTCATTTTTAATCTTGCTTACAAAATAAAGTGATGACATAAATTAAATATGCAAGGCATAAACTTAAACGTGCAAGCTTGAAAGTAAATATGCGAGGCATAAACTTAAACGTGCAAGCTTGAAAGTAAATATGCAAGGTTCAATTCTTTATTTTAGTGCTCTTGGCCCAACAACAATCGACTTTAAGGCCGAAATAGATAGGCATTCGAGAAATTAATTAGGTGATAATGCAAGTTCAATTCTTTATTTTAGTGCTCTAGGCCCAACAACAATCGACTTTAAGGCCGAAATAGAAAGGCTTTGAGAATTAAATTAAGTGATTATGCAAGTTCCATTTTAATCTTTATGTTCTTAGGTGATAGCTTGAAAGTAAAGGTGCATAACAAGAATGTAAATATGAGTGCAAGCATAAGATAAATTATGCAAGTTCATTTCATCTCTCTAGAGCTCTTAACAAGACTTTAAAGGAACTTAAACCTTAACCCAAACTCATCAAACCAAGATAAAGTAAAGTCTAGAGTTCTTAGAACTCAACACAACATTTTTAGAAATCAAAACATTTTGCATGTTAAAAGAAAAGGAAATGGCCGTAATTCCAAGGAACAAAAAGAACATTTTGAAACTCTAGAGTCCATGATCTTGATGATATATTAATACCAACATCATGAGACCTCATCATTGAGTCCTTAGAACCATTTTAAAACACCATCAAAACTAAAGTTCTTAAGAGTTCAAGAAAGGAAAAACTAGAAACATTTTTGCTCAAGAACAAAGATCAAGCTCTAGAGTTTGTTTCAAGTGATGAACATCATCATGAAACTCTCATCATCAAGCTCTCATTTCTTTGAACTTCAAGGCCCATGGCCGAAAATGAGAAGGAAAAAGGAGAAGAAAAGAAGTTCTAAAAAGAATCAAGAGAAACTATGAACATAAAGCTAGAACAAGAACTTTAAAGGAAGGAATAAATGAAAGAAAATCCCTAATTGATGTGATGAACTTGAAGATGGAAGAAGAAGATGAAGATGATGAAGAACTCCAAGAACTTGAAGAACACAAGAGCTTTGAGAGAAAAAGAAAAGCCTTGAGTGTTCCTAAACTTAGCAAATGATCTAAAAGTGGTGCAATCTCCTCAAGGCATTCTATTTATAGAGAAATGAAACAAATGAAGGGAGCTCATGGAGGAGGATGGCTTCGGCCATGTGTGCAGATTGGAGGGCATCCCATGAGTTCCATGAGGTGAGATAATGTGGTCTTGAGGCATGGTGAGGTATGGTTCAAAGTATGGTGAGGTATGGTTCAAGGTATGGCCTCAAGCATGGTTCTTTGAGTGAGAAACAATTCAACATGTGTGGTAATTGGGGGAAAGGTGGCCGAAACTTCATCAGCCATGGGGGAGGGTTCTTTGCATTTTAATTGTGGTTTAGAGTTGTGTTTAGGTGTATCTTTGATTATGCTTAAGATTAGGAATTTGTAAGAAAGTATTTAGGTAAGGAAAATGGATAATTAAGGTGGTCTAGACATAATTAAGGAGTGGTCTTGCACCATTAGTGAGTTAGATCCTCAATTTAGAGTCTAAAAAACTCTAGACACATTTCCTTGATTTAAGGAATTGGAGAGAGAAAATACTATTCAAGATTCCAAGACTAGGAATCTTGAGTTCTAAAAAGGGATTTAAGTTTAATCTAAGCAATTTTAGGTTCTAATTAACTTTAATAAATTATTTTGACTCTAGATTAATTAGGAAAATTAATTAATCTTCGTTTAGAGCCTAATATTGCTTAGGTTTGCTTAATTACGTCATTAAGCTCAAAAACACTATTCTAGGGGCAAAATTGTAATTTTGCACTAAAACTGCCCGGGACCACCGGGATTTGAACAGAGACCTCTAGACACATGAAAACATGTTTTTAAACCTCTGGGGAAAGTTTCAGGCTCAAACGACACCTTTACCCGCGTAAAACGCTATAGGGGTATTTTGGTCATTTTGACCCGAAACTGCGGAAAACGAAATTTTTCGCTTCCGAAAGCCTTCAAAGGCCATTCAATCCCCTTCAAACATTGAGTTGATCCTTCGAGGATGACCGAGTTGGTTACCCTCGAATTCGGATCAGGAAATGACCTCAGGGGCATTTTGGTCATTTCCCTCGGACAGAAAAATCGGGGTGTTACAACTCAAACCTTAGGGTAGATGATTTTTTGTATATATATTGTTTAAGCTTTTGTCTTGCAGGAATATTTATGCTCCTCACATACTCTACACAATCACTATTTTACACACAATTTTGGCTCTATATCCAAGCTTGTGCAAGCCAGGGAATAGGAGGGGTCCCAACATTGTTATTGAGGGGCTCCATGCTCACTTGGCATATGGCGGGACACCATCCAGATTGTTATTGGTATCATGGAATGGTCATATTGAGAGGGTTCATTCCTACTTGTGATCTTTGCGTAAGCTAGGTCTCTATCGTATGGATAGAGGCAATATGGGGACCATGGCATTTAGAAGTCTAGACTAGTCCCAAAAATTGTGCACTGATAGATTAAAACTTGGTGGCCACCCAATTAAGGTTTAGATCTTAGAAAAATCCACCCCTAGAACTGACCTTCTTAGGACACAAGGGAGTGTCTTTTTTTCTCACTCATTCATTATACAGATTTTCAACATACATGCATACATTTCCAAAAAAAAAAAATTCTTGTCAACAGTTTGTACATTATGCATTCAGTAAAAACAAATCTCATTTCATATATAGTGTATCTCATGCATACATGGCATGCATTCCTTTTTCACATTACTCATACTTACCACTCATCCATGCATACATCTTATATTCATTTTCATTTATTCATAAAAATGGCACACCTTCATGCATCTATCTTATGCATAATCCACAAAAAAAAAAGATCATTCATCCCATGCATTCATGACATAGTATACATTCTTAAGTTTGAAAAATAAAATGAAATGCATTTTCTTTTTTCACTTTTAAACACTCATGGCATGCATTTGTCAAAAAAATCCTTCACCCATCTCCATGCATTTTTAAACATTTGTGATATGCATAAAAAACATGCATTCCACCCAAGCAAAAACAAAAAAAAGAAAAAGAAAAAGGGAAAGTCATCATTTCACCTATTCATACATTTTTTCTATACATGTAGTTCATCTAGCATGCACACATCTTGGCACATTAGCATAACCTTAATAGAAGGATCCATTTTCCTTTCATTTTTCTTACTCTCCTGATCAATTTATTTTCAATGGTTTGCAGTTTCCAGATGTTACTCCCCTAAGGAAACTTTATCTGATTCCAAATAGCTTTGTTTGAAGAGCCTTTGAGAAGCCATGGTAGGAGAAAGAGATTTTGGAAAAGAGTTTGGCAATTTGAAGGCTGTGATGCATGAACAACTAAAAGCAGTCAAAGAAGCTATCGTAGCCATGTGCAAACCTAAGGGCACTGAAACCAACTTCAACCGTGAAAAACCATGATATGATTCATATGAGAATGACAACAATGCAAGCCCACAAGACAAGCCCAAGAAAGAGATGGAGCAACTAAAACTCAAACAAGAACTACAAGAGAGCCTGCAAGAACAGTTCCGAATACTATGAAGGCCCAACCCCTATAGCCCAATGAGTATCAGTGACCTATGTTTAGCTCCTATTGTTGCCATTCCCAAGGATTTCAAGATGCTTGAGTTCATCAAATTCGATGATAACACCAATCCTATCATGCACCTTTGGATGTACTGCACTAAGATGGGAATATGGTCCAAAGATGAGAATTTTCTAATCATTTTCTTTCCTGAGAGCCTAGACGGGGCCACGTGGGAATGGTACATGCAGATGGATCAAACACAAATTAGATGTCGGTAAGATTTGGTATGAGCTTTTGCAAATCAATACAAATTCAATTTGAATGTCGCACCCACCAGGGATCAATTGAAAGGGTTGAGAAAGAAAAAGAGTGAGACGTTCAAAGAGTATGCCCAAAGGTGGAGAGCTATGGCCGCTAAAGTTGTCCTACCGATGTTAGAGCAGGAGATGTGTTCCTACTTCATTCACACACTAGATAGTCCATTCATCAAAAATATGTTAGGAACCAATATCAGGGAGTTTGTAGACTTGGTAGAAATCGGAGAGAAAATTGAGGCGAATATCCAAGAGGGGAAGGTGGAGTTAATAGAAGATGAGTTGCAATCCAAGCAAGGGTCATTCCACAAAAAGAAAGAGAACATTGTGAACTTTGTATAATCACAGCACCTATCCCAATCCTACAAGCCAACCTTCCAACCAAACCATTATCCATCCTACTAACACCTGCACTACCCATCTTCCACAGCTTATCCATCCCCTACATGTTACTTACCTCAGCCATATCAAGTCAATCACATCTCCTCTCCTTAACCACATGCACCCTTCAAACCCATGCCTTACCAGACTATGCCTCCAAATCACCAAAGAACTCCTTTCAACACTACTAACCATACACCCTCAACAAGTAAGCGACCTTTGCCTAACTTTAATATGAGCAACTCTGAATTGTTTAGAAGATTATGTGAAGCAAACCTTCTAACTCCATCCTCTGCGAAGGTTGCTACACCACCATATCCCCATTGGTACAATTTAGATGATGCGTGTGAATATTATTCCAATACCCGTGGGTACTCGATCAACTATTGTAATGGTTTCAAAGATGTTGTATGGCGTCTACTTGATGCAAAAGCTATTGAAATGCCAAGGGAAGATGACCAGGATGGAAAGGATTGCCATTAAATTCATCAATAATCTCTATTTGACGTGGTGTAATCTGAGAATAAATTTGCTTTATGTCTTGAGACTTGTTCATGATTATGTAGATTTCTTTTTACAATCATTACATCATTCATTTCCTTTCTTTCTTAACATCACTGTTCTTTCACTTTATTCTTTTTTCCTCTCCTTTCACTGAAGACCTAGGCAAATAATAATCGAGAAGACCCATTAATTGATTCTTTTGTTACAATGAGCTTAAATAATCATGAACATGATAAAGATCCTAAACTATGCAAAGAATTTAAAAGCTGAAAAAGGTCAAATCAAATATCAAAATGCCACCATCACTTAATAGAATCACGTAGTTTGAGCATTTGGTCTTGAATGTTTTAGTCAAATGACTCCATTTGAAGTAGATCAAGCAAACAACCCTTGCAAATATGTAGCACTTTGCACTATAAAGAAGAAGTTGCACAAGACACTCAATCAAAGCGTATATTTTGTGAAAAAAAAGGTTTGCTAGATTGGAAATAAAAAAAAGCTCGCTAGATTAAAGTCTTAAAATAGAAATGAGAATCTAGGCAAAAGTTAGAGCAAGAAATACCCATCAGGTTGAAAACTCAAAAGGGCGACGTAAGAAAATACATCAACTGGGAAAGTCTACAAATAAGGATTTTTAGAAAAAAGGGGCTAAAATCGAGGCAATCTGATTTGGTAATGAATGACAGATGAAGAAGCATTCGACAAAAAACAAGGAGACAACTTTCACATACAAACTTGCTGGTTACATAGCAAAGGGCTGCAATCTTGGTCATGGTTTTTAAGCTCAACGTAACCTAGTTATCAATAAAATAGGTTTATCAATTAGATCTGCACTTCTTTTAATCTTTCATACCTCACTATTGTAGGTCAAGATATGCACGAGAAGCGGGGGTTGAATCGTGCATAGATCCTTTTTTTGTTTTCTGAAGCATATGAAAAGAATTACTATCAAGTATAAAACTTGAAGTACAGCGGAAACAAAGTAAGTGGCTTCAGAAAGTTACTTTTTGATCCTTGTTAATTAAAATGCTCAGTATTAAATGATATAACGTAAAAGATGCATGATAGAAATAAAATCGATTGATAAGATAAATAACCAAAAAAAAAATGAAAGAGATAAGAAATTAAGGTAAGAGAGAAAGAACACAAAGGATTTTATATTGGTTCAGCCAACATGCCTACATCTAATACTCAACAACTATTGAGGTTTCATTATAACAACAATTTCCTCAACCTGAGAAAAAAAGGATAGTCTTTACATTATCCATCCCAAGCTTTCATGAGTAGTTTTGACTCTGGCTTCTCCAAGCCAACCAGTTACTGAAGAGAGCAGCACCCTCAGCACATTATGAGTAGTCTTTCCCAGCCTCTCCAAGTTAATATGAGTAGTCTTCACTCTGGCCTCTCCAAGCTAACCCGTGACTGACAAGCAACTCCTTCAGAATGTTATTAGTAGTGTTTGCCCAGCCTCTCCAAGCTGCAAGTAATCTTGACACTGGCCTCTCCAAGCCCAAACGAGTAGTCTTGATACTGGCCTCTACAAGCCTAACCGTGACTGACAAGGATCTCCTTCAGCACATTGCAAGTAGTCTATTCCCGACTCTCCAAGCCGCAAGTAGTCTTTTCCTAGCCTCTCCAAGCTACAAGTAGTCTTTGACTAACCTTTCCAAGCTAAACCGTGATAAGCAAGAACATCTTACTATCGCATTGCAAGTAGTTTTACCTTAGTTTCTCTAAGCTATGTCTCACTCTGATCACTAACGGATCAAGGATACAAAGGTTAAGTGTTTGGGTTGCCACTCAAACTAACCTATACTCAAGTTTCCTTAAAGATGATACATTTTAAAATATCCTAGGAGAACTTGAATAACTTCCTTCTTCTACTTCTTTCACAAGAAGAATACAGATCTAACTAAGTATATAGAAGGAAGATTTTCTTTATACTTCAAGGATAAACTAATTACATGATAAGGATTGAATATTCCAGGAAGTGGGAAAAGATTTTTGCAGATTTTCCTCTCTTTGGATCTTCAAAATCTCTCACATTTTTTCAAGCTCAGCATCTCTTTATATAATGGTCTTTCTTGTGACCATTGCCATAGATCAGTCCTTTAAGTGACAAGTGTTGATTATCAGTTGTGTCTTGAAAGAAACAACTAAAAAAGAGGTTGATAGAACTATCACATCAGTTGCAGAAGCCGTTGTAAATGTAAACTTTCTGATCTCCCATCAGAAACCACTTTTCTACTAACGACTCCTTCATGAAGCTAAGGTCATGGATAAAAAAGGTAGAAAAAATGGCGTACCAGATAAAAACTGGGTTTGACTTGATGATTTGAAATTCAAATTTCAAATTTCTTTCTCTTTCCTGTAGCATTCTTTGCTCCACTCACATGTGTGCTTTCTGATGTGCATAATCATCTCTTGAAGAGTTATTTCGCTATCTAATCGTCAATCAAATCTTCTTGATGATGATTTCTTTGCAATTGTGATAATTGAAGACTAAGTAACATGTTGCATATGGACATATTCTGATATCTTCATCTTGAGGATACTTTCTGATGTCCCATGCTACTTTCTGAAGTCTCTTTCCTTGGTTTCTTGGCCTTTGCCTTGATTTCTTCCAGTCCTTAAGTATCTATATGTTCTTTGCATGAGATAATCACTTCATTTTAAGCTTAATCTCTTCACACGAGATAAAACATGCTTGTACATGTGTAGTGAAATTATTCTTGATTCAAGTCCGTTTCTATGCTTTGCTCCATAAGTATGTATACATGCTTTGCTTGAAATAATATTCGCTTTCTATTTGGCTCAATCTCATCCCATAATATAAATCATGTTTGCACATACAAAGTGAAACATTATTCTTGCTATAAGTTTGTAACATACTTAACCGAATTTGACCTATTATGCTTTGTCAAGAAACTCAAGGAGAAATCAGTTGTTCTCCAAAGTATTTTCTTTGAATTGATTTTGTTGTCATTCAAAACTCATGAGTGTAAGGGTTCTGGAGCTAACAACTATCACCCCTATCTTTCCTTTTCATAAAAAATGCGTTCTTTCAATAAACGCATTTTGTTTTGTCCATCTTTGTCTGGAATCATGCATAATCATACAAAGTCAAGAGGCATTGAAAAGAACATAGGAAAAAAAAAGAAAAAAGAAGCCTGCTAGATCGAAAACCTGAAAGGGCGATGTAACATCCTAATTTTTAACCCAATACTCCTGGAACGTATTTAGGTTAACTATTAGTCTATCACTCTTTTAGTCTCATTCTTTAAAACCTTTCTTTAAAATACTTAGCGGAAAATACGGGTAGAATTTTTTTTGAAAACATAAACAAAACGTGAGCCACGCGTAATGTAAAAGGTCGTTAACATAAAGTGTAAACATAAAAAGAATAATATAAACAAAATCATCAGATAGGCTCCATAGAAAGAACAACCATCAGTACATCATCATATAACATTAACTTCAAATATCAAGTCAAACAATATTAATAGAATTAATGTTATAGGAATATTCCACAATAATACCACATCAAATATATTAGCCTACTTATAAGGGTTGAGCATACAACAATTCAAAAACTACACATAACTATGATGTAAATAAGCTAAGACTATGTCCCCGCTTCCGCTGCGCTACTCTGTTCTCTACCATCAAGCTACTTCCATATCGGCACCTCAGGGCAATCCACGGACGTCGTTGTCAACCTTATCTGAAGATGAAGATGGAAAAGAAAAATAGGGGGAGTGAGAAACTTATACAAGAATCTCAGTAGGGCTTCCCTTTTCACACACATGTCATCATCATCGTCCTCAGGAACCTCGGGTTTAATTATCAAAGTAGTGGGTATAAATAAGATTCATTTGTTACATTTTCAAATACCATTAGCCGAGGCCCGTATCTTTTAGCATGAATCTTAATGCATGAATACAACAAGTGTCTCATGTATGCATAGCAATACCTCAGTGCATGCGACATAAATCAACAACGTGTAAATTCAAAACACAAGGCAGGTCTAAGCACAAGATCAGGGGATAATCTATAAAACTAAAACAGTGGCAAATAGATGAATGCATGATAGGGTGATGTAATGAGTAAAATATCATATAACATGCATGGGCAGGCAGGAAAACCCATGGTAATTTCACTCTTCATGAATGAATTCTCACATTTCTTTCTTATTAATTCCACCCTCTTACGTCATCACCAAAACTAACCAACATGTCAACCCTGGCGATTTTTACAATTACCACCAGAACTAACCGACCTAACCGATCGTCTAGGATGAGCTCAGCCTAACTAGCCGTCGCTAAATTTAATATGGGGTAATAGAGGGGGCAACACATCATTTCCTTATTGGATCATTTCTTCTTTGAAACGCATCTACTAGCATCTAGGGCACAGTAATATTGTCCGCTTCGGCAGGCTCGATATCCATACCCCCCATGGTTTTGCTTTCTCCTCACCGTAACAGGAGAAATGCGTCTCGGCATGCTATGCATGAATACAACATAAACACATGTTCTCAAATATCAACATGACATATCACTCAATACTTCATGCTTATCAATTCATTATCATCATAGCATGCCCCAATTTACATAATACTCATGTCTCAGATTCATATATTCTTATGCACACATCATCAGCACTTTTTGCAAAGTGATAAACATGCTCCTACCCAGCATGCCAGAGTAAGGGACCGGGCTCAGCTAGTGCAAATGTTATGCTTAGCAAGTCATATAAATAAATAATCGCACACTTGAAATACTAACTCTCATTGCCTCCCCTATCTTACCATATTTTATGCTTTTGATCCTTACGAATCTTAAACTTACGATCTAATTAACCTAGCATCCAAGGTAGTTCTTTTATGCACCTAAAGGATCATAATTAATAATTCTCACTAATTTTTATGCTCATGAACAGTACCAAACATCATCACACAGTTTGGATAGAAATATTAAACTTCAAATATGGGGTTCTAGAAGTCACGTCTTTGACCCTTTCTAAGTTTCGTCTTCCACTAAGGTGCTAAAATTAATTCCTAAAGCAATTATGAGTGGTTCCTACACTTATGCACTTAATATAACATATTTCTCCAATTTTTAAACATACTAAAATAGAATCCACAATTTCATCCTTAAGAGTCCTAGAATTCACATTTTTTTATGGTTTTCTAGTTACTAGTTTCACTTTTAGTGCTAAGGATCAATCTTACACCAAATGTTACCAAGTTTTTCATGATCAAAAAATCCCAAGCAGAATTCCATCATACCAAAACAGTTTGGCATTGCCTAAAATTAAATGGGTCAAAAACTTGCAAAATTCTAACTTTATGGTTTTCCTAGAAGGCTAGTTTCCGTTCTAACATGCATAGGATGATTCCTTCATCAATAATTATAATTTTTACACATTCTAACACATTAAAGTAGCATCATAAAGTGGTCATAAATCCAGGGCAGTGGCCGAAACATATATCTCACATAATCACATAAAATCTCATTTCAAGTGCATATAAGTTACTAGTTTCCCTTGGAATCATTTTAGAACCTCAAAACTCTTTTAGAAACTAATTTATTTCATTAAAATCATAAAATTATAAGGCTAGGGCAGTAGCTATTTTAAATCACTCTTGAATGAGCTTTAAAACATAAAATCACACTCAACGTATTCTTTGAGCTTTTCTATGCTTAAGAAAATCTTAAGACATAGATTATTGGCATTGGTGACTAGATAAAACTCACACTAAGTTCATCACCATCACATGGCCGAATTGTACATTCAAGAGAATGCTTCCATATCCAACTTTTCCTTGAGATAAAGGGACAAGTCTTTGAGCTCTAGAATCTTTAAGTGATAACAAGAACGTAAACATGTTATGTACTTCATTTTATTCTTCATTAGAAAAGTAAAGTGAGAGCTTAAAATAAATATGAGATGTAACTTCATTTTTATCTTTAAAGTTCAGGTGATGACTTGAAAAGTAAATATGCTAGATAAGGAAATGTAAATATGAATGCAAGTCCAATTCTTTATTTTAGTGCTCTAGGCCCCTTAGAGTATTCACTCTAAATCAACAATCAACTTTAAGGTTGAAATAGGTGGGCTTCGAGTTAATTATTTAGGTGATATGAAAATGCAAGCTCTTATTTTAAATCTTTAAGTTTTAGGTGTTGGCTTAAAAAGTAAATATGATATACAAAGCATAAATTTAAACATGAGTGCAAGTTCATTTTTATATAATTATTAGAGCTCATACAAGACTTTAAAGACCTAACATCTTAATCCCAAACTTAATCTCATCAATACAAAGTAAGCCCTAGAATTCTAAGTACCAAGGTTTCAAGAAACCTTTTGGTGTGAACATCATCATCAAGCTCAAGGAAATGGATTCAAAAGATCAAAATAACTAACAACCTTCCTTTAGAATCAAAAATAAGGCAAGGAAGGTGTAACCGAAACCAAAACCAAAAGGAAAGGAAAAGAAAAGGAAAATCGAAACTAGGATTAAAGAAAAGGAGAGGAGAAACCACAATGTGTTAAGGTCAAAACTATGTTTCAAGATTTAGAGGTTTCTCAAATGATAACCATAAGACCATTGTCTTGAAACCTCATCATCAAGCTAAAATCTTTCCTTTTAAAACCAAACTTCATAGCCAAGAATAAAAGGAGAGAAAAAGAGTTTGGACCAAGAAAAACTAGAACTTTTCATATCAAAACATCACCATAAAAGTTAAAGCTTTTGAAAAACAAGACCCCTACCAAGTAGTGAAGAGGAAAGCTTGGTTCTTAAAGTGAAAATGAGAAGAGGACTTCCTCCCAAGGTGGCTTAAAGTTTCAGCCAAGGTGAAGAGAAAAGGAAGGTGAGGTGTTTTCTTTAAGCTTTGTGTTTTAAGAGGTAGTATGTGGTTGAGAGGTGGTGATATGAGGTTGAAGTATGGTGGTTCCTTGAGAGCAAGAAGAAGATGATAAAGAAGATGAAAAGAACTCTTGAACTTTGAGAGCAAAAAAAAGAACTTGAAGTTGCTCTTGAAAACTCAAAACTTAGCAAATGATCTAAAGGTTCTTACAAGTTCATTTGCATGTGTATTTATAGAAAACAAAACCAAGGGTGTATGAATAGAGGGGGGGCCGAAACCTCATGCTCCATGAGGTGAGATAATTGGTTTCATGGAGGCATGGTGTAGGTATGGCTAGGTATAGTCTTGGGTATAGGCTTAGGTATGGTTCCTTAAGTGTGTAATTTTCCATATATGAAGGTGTGGTGGGAGGTATGGATGACTATCATGGAGGCATGGGCATGAGGAGATATTTTTCTTTCTTTTGTATTAGGAATTGAGTTTAGAGGAAAACGTGATTAGGAATTGTTAATGGAGTGTTTGGGCTAGTAAGTGATTAACCTACTCAAGACATAATTAGAGAATTGTCTTGCTCACTTAGTAAAGTCAAACTTCATTAAGTAGGAATCCAATGCCAACATGTTTCCTTGATTTAGGGAATTGGAAAGAGAAAACGCTATTCCTAGATTCCTTTCTTAAAGAATTAAAACTAGAAAAGAGTTTTGAGTTTCTCTAAGCAATCTTAGGTTCTAATTAACCTCAATTAATTATTTTGACTCTAAATTAGTAATTAGAATTTACTAATCTTTAATTAGAGCCTAATATTGCTTAGGTTTTGCTAATAATATCATTAGGCCCAAATTCCACTATGCAGAGGCAAAATTATAATTTTTTCAAAAACTTTCTGGGACCTCCGGGACTTAAAAAAACCTTAAATATGCTTTGAAAACATAGTTTTAGACTTTGGGGCAAAGTCCGAGTTAAATCAGAGCTCAAAACCGTACTCAATCATAGCAAAGGTATTTTGGTCATTTTGCTCATCGGAACTCAAAAATGAGATTCTTCGACTCTATTAGCACACATAACACACATAATCCCCATTTAACATCAAAACATCTACTCAAGGTTTGCTTGGATCGGCTTTCCTCGATTCCTGAGTAAAAAGGACCTCAGAGGCATTTTGGTCATTTGTATACAGGGAAAAATCGGGACATTACAGGCGATCTAGGCAAAAGTTAGGGCAAACAAAAAGGCTTGCTAGATCAGAAACTAAAATAAGATCTAGGAAAGAAAAAAGGTTGAATCGAGTTAGACTCGACACAGGACAGGGAAAACGTTGAAAATAAAATCCAAAAATGAGATTGTCCAAAAAAGTAGTCAATGATAGCGGCTCCTTGAACAAAATGACATATTTAGAATCAGAATAAGGTTCTCCAAGGAAATGAGATGTTTAGTTACAACAAACTGGGGCAATTGTTTTTTCTCCGTTCATTTCTCTTTGTATAGTCTTTATCATATCGGGTTTCATCTTCCCATCATCAAAGATATGTCACCAAAAAAAATGCAATTTGCTCATCTTTCAATCATCCAGGCTCATCATTAACATTCATTCATGATATTCAGTTTTATCTATGTTGAGTTTTGGGACATCCTTATCTCGTTTAAGTTTATCACCATCATCATCACACCATTCATCATGTATAAATTTTTCTTAAAGCATTCGCATTCCCAATCATCAAATCATCTAGGACATTCATCATGCTCATACCATCAATATTTTTCATACCCCAAACTAGGGCAAATTTGTTTTCTTTGTAAAGTTATCTCATCATGTTAAGGCATTTATCATTTACATTATCAAATCATCTAGGCATAGTATTCATAAGTCATTCATCATATCATTATTGCATTATTTAATCATCCCTAGGCATTTTCTTTTCTGCATCATGATCATTGCATTCATTGACCATTCATTTAGTTTTGCATATTTGCTTTTATCACATTGACTGCATCATGTTCTTTTCTGTACCGTCGCATCATTTTCTTTTTCACAATTATCATATTATTCACTTTTTAGTATTTATCACATCATTTCCCTTTTCAGCATTTATTATATCATTCACTTTCTAGCAGTTATCACATCATTTTCCTTCTTCACAGTTATCACATCATTCACTTTTTTTTTGCATGGTCACATCACTTACTTCTTTGTATTATCACATCATTCATTTTTGCCTTGATCACTTACTTTTCAATCTCGATCCTGATCATTTACTTTTCTACCTTGATCCAATCATTTACTTTACAGTCTCGATCCCGATCATTTACTTTTATGTCTCAATCCAATCATTTACTTTCTGTCTTGATCATTTGCTTTTCAGTCTCGATCCCGATCATTTGTAACACCCTAGTAATTAACCAGATACACCTAGGTTGAATCTGATTAATGACTAGACTTTACTCCTTGCTTTGGTTCTTTCTTCATAATTTGAAAATACTTAGTGAAATTACGAGCCATTTTTTTTTTAAACACATAATTGAAAACGTGAGCCGAGTACAACGTGAATGAGTAAGCGGAGTATAATAAGACGTTTAAGAATATATCACATCATATCACTTAGGCTCCATCATATAACATCCATAAGTACATTATAGCATATATTTACATACAATAACCTCACTCAAAGGGTGGGTTATGTTCATACATCATTATCTTATGCAAACCCATAAAAGAAAATATACATAAGGAAATACATGCCCCTAAACTAGATAACTCCATAAGACGGGAAGGTTATCCTAAAACTAGGGTGCATGATCACACATAAATCTACTAAGAACCCTCTATGGCCACTGTCCTGGAAATGGGGGAATAAATCCGATCCACTGATGAGCTCCCTCGAGAGGGCACTCACGAGATGCACCAGGCTGGGGTCGCATGGACGACCTTCTTGCTAACCTCGGCTGAACAATTGTTTCCTCACTACCCTTTCTTACACGTGTGGGAGTAGGAGCAGAGCTCTCAGAATATACATGAGTAGGAATGTCCTCTGAAGGATCAGTTTCAGAATATCTCGTCTTGGGAACATACTCTGGAAATCCATGGACAGCAGATGAAGCGGGATAAGAACGTAACATCCTTTCATCAAGTGGACGTGCATGTTCGAAAACCATTTCATCGCCATAGGGAGAAGTAGGAGAAAATCGATAACTAGGGACAAGATGTGCAAATGGACGACCTATGTAAATAAAAACACGAACTGCGCACCTCCCTTCAAAATGATACGAGCGATGCACCGGATCATAGTGAAATTCCCAAGTAGGGGTATCAACGAACAGGACGAATGTCGCCATCTGAATCTGGAGACAATGACGGAAATAAAGAAAAGGAAGTGAGAATCTTGCTAAAGAATTCTCAGTAAGGTACCTCCTTCTACAGTGTCATCATCAAAGTCCCCAGAATCTGGGATTATTCTAAAGTAGTGAGCATGCATAGATTCATTTTAAGTTCTGAGAAATACTTAACCGAGGTTCGTCAATTTTTAATCATGCGTCTTATAATGCATCATAATCTTAACATGTCATATTTACAATGAACTTTTCCTTTATCATTACATCATTTTCCTCATCATCATTATCAAATAACATGCATAAAAGAACGTCATATAATATTAGCTACACGTGGACATAATGCACATATTTCATTTCTTTAGTGCCTTAGGTGACTTAAAATCTTATCATCATCATTATTTTCCTTAGGCCACCCTATACTCCACCCTTTGGGAGTAATTTAGGTTATGAGCTCATACTTTACTAGTCGTCACTAGCATATACTTATCCCTTTTGATAAGCTAAAGTCCCGACTCTACCCTTTTGAGAGAACGGGTTAGGGGCTAAAATCACCTTTTCACCACCTATAGTCTGATGGTTCCAAAGGATCATTTTCTTATAAGTTTAAGTCACCATTAAATCTTTGCATATTATATCATAATACAATTCATAAACATCATAACATTTTCTCATTTATAGTCTTAAGCTAGAATAATATATATCAACTGTAATCATGCATATGGGAGATTCCCGGGAAAAGAAAGGTGGAGTCACAATGGACACGCTTAAATACCAAGTCTTTCCTTAGCGAACCTTTCCAAATTACACTTTTACAATGATACACTTTCTTCTAGCAACAAAGGTAAATTTTACATAATAAAGAACATTTCATGTATAAGCATTCTCATTATTTGCAACAAGAACTATAACATGCAAGCGAAATCATTCAATGATATCAAGTACTTAATAAGCATCCAATCCTTACATAGAATTATCAATTATAGAACTAATTAGTTACTAAACCAATTATGAATCATTCTCTTAACAACAAACCATAATTATCACAACTTCAATCATATCAAATCATTATCACACATTGATACTAAACTCATATATCAGTGGCGAATCATGAACCTCATGCAATTACATATAATCATATTTTAAGTGCATATAAAATACTAGTTCCGGGTAAAATCCTTGCAAAGCCTTAAAACTCATTTAGAAACTAGTTCTTTTGTCAAATTTGGGAAGATCTTCACAATTAAAATTCTCACTTAAGATAAAAGGAGTAAGTCTTGAGCTTTAGAGATTTAGGTGACATCTTAGAATTATAAACATGCTATGCAACCTTATTTTAATCTTATCTTTATAAGGTGATAGCTTGGAATTATAAACATGATATGCAATTCCATTTCTTTATCTTTAAGATTTAAGGTGATGACTTGAAAATTAAACATGATGCAAGAACTTGAAATATAAACATGATACAAGAAACTGGAGCGGCGGTAATCCGCACAGACCGAGAGGGAGAAGAGAATATTAAGAAACCGGACTGGTAGTCCATGGGACCAAGAGAGGAAGAAGAGAATATTAAAAAATCGGAGCGGTAGTCCGCAGGGACCAGTACAGAGAGAAGAGAATTATTATTACATCTTTTTAAGCTCCAATCTCAAGACTTTTTAAAGAATAAATTCTTTAACTCCAATAATCATATTTCTTGGCTTGTGATACACGGGCAAGTCTTTGAGCTCTAGGATCTTTAGGTGATGGCATAAAATAAACATGCCATGCGTTGATTCTTTTAGCCATTATAAAATATAGTGAGAGCATAAATTAAATATGAGATGCAACCTCTTTATTATCTTGAAAGATTAAGTGATGACTTGAAACATAAACATGAAATACAAGCTTGGAATTTAAACATGAGAAATGCAAGTTCATTTATTCATTCTTGAAAATTTAGTGATGACATAGAAGGTAAACATGGTTATGCAAAGCATAAACTTAATCATGGATGCAAATTCATTTTGTTTCTTTACTAGAGCTCCTCCAAGACTTTAAAAGAATTATAAATTCAACCCAATACATATCTTAACAAGAAATAAAACATAAAAGGAAAATACATCTTTCAAGTTCTAAACTAAAAATCTTTGTTTTAGCATCATAAAGCATTATTCTTTAAAGTTTTGCATCAAGTGGAATTTTCAAGCTTTAGAGGCCTAACTTGTGATGGATTTACAACCCACCCTCAAGAACCTCATCATCAAGCCATCATCTTAGTTCCACCTAGGCCATATGGTTGAATTGGTTAAAGAAAAATTGAAGAGGAAAACCAAAATGAAAAGCTAAGGTAAGTTCATAATTTCATCATTTTGAGCTAAACACACAACTCCTCAAAGCATAGAAATAAATTTAGAAACTACTCCCTACCTAATCTGAGTTGAAGAAGAGGAAGAGAACTTGGTTTCTTGAAGTGAAATGCAACAAAATCTCTTTGAAAAAATTGAAGAAAGAATTCAGCCAAAGAGGAGGAAGAAAGAAAGTTTTTGGTGCTCCTAAAAACTAGTTATGAACCAAGCATTCCAAGACCACTCAAGCAAGCCTATTTATAGAAGATTTTGAGGCTTCTAATTGGCCAAAATGATGAGGTAGTGGACGGAATTTTGCAGGAGAAATAAGGGAGGAAAAATCATTTTAGACAAAGTTGTATGAAATTAAGGAATTGTGTCTCTTATGGTGACATTTTGGCATTTTGTTTTAGTGCAACTTTTGGCAATAATTCAGCTGCATAATGGCATCAATAATTTCATCCATTACAGCCCAAAGAAGTGAAATTTGTGTGTTCCATGCATTATTTAGGTGTAGGCAAGGTATTCATGTAATTTAGAGAATTTACGGTTAAGGGTTTAAGTGAATTAGTAAGCAATTTGGGTGTTTTTGAGCAATTTTGGGTTCTAATCAATCTAAATACATAATTTTGACTCTAGATTAATATTTAGAATTTAATAAGCTTTAATTTGAGCCTAATATTGCTTAGGTTTCTAAGATACTAATTAAAAATCCTGAAATTCGCAAACTCGCCAAAAACAGGGCAAAATCGTACTTTCACTTAAAAAGCGCCGAGGCCACTCGAGCTTAACCAATGGTTAATCATGGCTTAAAAAACACATTTTAAAACATTTTAGTGAGGTTTGGGCTCAGTCGGCACGCACATCGGAGTTAAAACAGCCACAGGGGCGTCTTGGTCATTTCGCGCGTCGAAACTCAAAATTGAGATCCTTCTGCTCTATTAACACACATAACACAAACAATCCCTTATTATCCTCAAAATATCCCCTTGAGAATAGGTGGGGCCCACGATCCTCATTTTCTGAGTAAAATAACTTCAGGGGCATTTTGGTCATTTTATACGTCTGAATTCGGATTTGCGACTCTCGCATGAATCGTTCCTAACCTCTCTTCTAATGTTATATTCCTTTATTGAGGATTGTTCGGCCTCAAATCTTATGTAATAATTACCTACGGTAATTCGGTAATTGAGTAATTTCTATTGACAGTAAAAATTACAGTAAAAATTGGGGCGTTACATCATTTACTTTATGTCTCGATCCTGATCATTTACTTTTTTGTCCTGATCATTTACTTTTTCTTTCGATCTTGATCATTTACTTTCTATCTCGATCCCAATCATTTACTTTTCTGTACCGATTATTTACTTTTTGTCTCGATCATTTACTTTTCAGTCTCGATCCTGATTATTTACTTTCTGTCTCGATCCCAATCATTTACTTTTCTGGCTCGATCCTAATCATTTACTTTCCATTATCGATCCTGATCATTTACTTTTCTGTCTCGATCCAATCACTTACTTTTCAGTCACGATCTCAATCATTTAATTTTCAATCTCGATCCCAATCATTTGATTTCAGTCTTGATCCCAACCATTTGCTTTTCAGTCTCGATTACAGTCATTTGCTTTCACATTTCATGTGCGTTTACTGCTTTCACATTTACTTTCATATCTGTTTACTATGCTTTCCCAAATTTTAAATTTCACATGCCTTTAATGCTTTGATATTTACTTTTGTAACGCCTCAATTTTGCCCATGTACAAATGACCAAAATACCCCAACAATTATTTTACCAAGAGAATGAGGATGGCTGGCCCCGGCCATCCTCAAAGGGGCCTTTTTGATATTGAACAGGGACTATATGTGGTATGTGTGTTAATAGAGCAGAAGAATATCATTTTTGGGTTTCTGCGCCAAAATTACCAATATACTCCTGTAGTAATTTAATGCGAGATTAACTGCCGAGTGGACTCAGATCTTACCCGGGGGTTTGAAATGTCATTTTTAAGGGATGCTTAATGTCTGTCTAAGCTCGGGTGGTCTCGAGAAGTTTTTATGAAAAATTACCATTTTGCCCCTAATTAAAGGCATAGTGAGTTTAATTGCGTAATTAACGAAACCTAAGCAATATTAGGCTATAATTAAAGATTAATAAATTCTAATAATTAATCTAGAGATAAAATAATTAATTGAGGTTAATTAGAGCTTAAGATTGCTTAAAGAAACTCAAAATCCCTTTTTTAATTGAAGACCTTGTGTCATATCAAAAGAAATAGTATTTTCTCTCTAGAATTCCTTAAACTAAGGAACCAAAGATGTGAATCTTGTTGATTGAGGTTTGACTTCCCTAAGTGAGCAAGAGCACTCTTTAACCATGTCTTGAATGGCCTTAATCACTCACTTTCTTACCTAAACACTTGGTTACAAACTTCTCACCAAAGGCCTAATCAAATTCACTCCTAGTTACATTTCTAATCCACATTAAAATGAGAGGTTTCCTTCCCCATTTCCCTTAATGAAATCGGCACCCTTCCCCCTCTATTCAATTCATCACATTTTAATTTATTCACTTATACAACACAAGGAAAGCCAAATCTAGCCATACCCAAGCCCATACCTAGCCATTTCTTGAAATAATACACATAAATGAGATATTTTTTTCTTCATTTTCCCTCCATATGTGCCATGGCCTTGCTCCCCTATTCATCCTCTCATATTGCATTTTCTCTATAAATAGACTCTCAAGGAAGCTTGCAACACCTTTTGCTCATTCTTGCAACTCTAGTTTTCTCTTTTTGCTCTCAAGAGTTCTTCTTCTTCTCGTTCTTCATTCTTTAAAGAAACCACCATCAACCACCACATCTCAACCCCAAACCACCACACAATCACCATAGACCTTCCCTAAATCACTTAACTTTTCCACTTCCAAGACCAAAACTCAAGACAGATCTTCATTCCTTCTCTTTTTCCTCTTTGGCCGCAATCATCTTAGCCCCAAGGAAGAATTTTTCTTCTCATCCATTTTCAAGATCAAGCTCTTTTTCTTTCAAAAAGAAAAACATCTTTAGTATAGAGTTGTTTTAAAGTTTTCATTCTTTTCTTTTGTATCATCTTTGGATTGGAATGTTGAAATGTTGGTTTTTTCCTTCCCTTCTTCCTTTTCTTTCTTTTCTTTTCGGCCTTGAAGGCTTCATTGTTCATGGCTCATGGCTTGATGATGAGGATCTTTAATGTTGACTACAAAAACATCATTTGTTTGACCTCTAAAGCTCAAGATTTCATTTTTAGTTTTAAGAGTTCTTAACAAATGAAAATGTTATTTGGTTTCTTTGATGGTTTTTACTTTGAGCTTGATGGTGAGTCTAAGGAAACAAGGTTCTTGGAACCATAATGATGAGAGACTCTAAAGCTCATGTCCATTTAGTAAGATTGATCGGTGTTTTAGAGTTGTTACTCTAAATAGGAGTTTTGAGCCTAGGATCTAAAGAAATGATAAATGGAAATGCATTTATATTTATATTTCAAGTCTTTGCATTTCATATTTATATTTGAGCCTTGCATGTCATATTTATTTCCAAGTTATCACCTAAAGCTTGAAGATAAGAAAATGAACTTGCATTTCATGTTTATATTTCTTATCTAGCATATTTATATTTCAAGCCATCTCCTAAACTTTAAAGACAAGAAATGAGCTTGCATTCTCATATTTATATTCAAGCTTTGCATATCATATTCATATTTCCATTGTCATCACCTTATAATACCAAGATTAAAATGAGACTTACATTTGCACGTTTAAATTTATGCCATCACCTAAATAATCTAGAGCTCAAGACTTACCCTTTCAACTTACATAGAATTTCGGTTCCATGGGTATTTGTCTCTACAAATATGTTGTCTTTCAAAGAAATAAAGTTTTGAAGTTTCGTGTATTATTACCTTGAGGTTTTTCAATAACTTGTGCCTTGCCTCTTTTTATCTAAAATGGATTTTTTGACCTTAAAAAGTTAGAGATCTTGAAGTGGCTTTGTTGATGATGAATCTTGGTTTTTATGAGGTATAAGATAGCTTTAAAAGATTTAAAAACTCAAGGAATGGAAATATGTGTGTTTGATTTTAAAATGTTAGAATGATGTTTAAAAAAATAGTTTAGAATGAAAGAATGATTTGAGGAATGTCAAAACTTGAGTTTTTCTTATTTTAGGGTTACTGGTAATCGATTACAGGGTTTACGTAATTGATTACCAAAATGCTTTGCAATGCCCGAACATGAGTTTTTGGCCTGTGCAATCGATTACAACCTCATGTAATCGATTACAAGACATCCTGGGAAATCCAAAATGTGTTCCTAGACTCTGGTAATCAATTACTATTCAATGTAGTTGATTACTCAGATGTTCTTGAGGCCCAGAATGCATTTTCAACAACAGTAGTCGATTATAAGGATTATGTAATCAATTACCAGAACCTCAAACATTCTTGTTATTAAAATTCGAGCTATTTAATCAATTACAAGGATTGGTGATCTTGTATGCTTATTCTCAGATTATGAACATGATGATTTACAGTTTGATGAATATATATATCCTGTAAGCATGGCATGTGCATTAGCTAAGTCCGGTCCTTGAATTCTGGCATACTAGATAAGAGCATGTTTATTTGAATTATAATTCATTCAATGATATATGCAATAAATGTTGAACATGCTTATGTGATTGATTGAGATGCATGATTATGAGCACGACATGTTAAGAAATAAGTTAGGATTTACCTTGTATCTCTATATAACATGCCAAGATCTAAGGTAACGTAAGACACATGGAAATGATACTCTAGACTCCCTAAATTAAAGGTTATGAGAGGTGATCCAAAATAGAAAGTGATCCTTTGGACTCCCTGAATTAAAGGTTATGAAAAGTGATCCTAATGCCCCCTATCCCGTACCTTAAAAGTCAGGAACTTCACTTATCAAAAAGGATAAGAATACATTAGTGATGACTAGTGAGGTATGAGCTCATAACCTAGAACTCTCAAGAGGAGAGAGAAATAAGGTGGCCCCCAATGAGAGAAAGAATAAATTAAGTTACCTAAAGGATAAAATGAAGTAATTCATACTATGTTGACCATGATTTATGTGCATCACTTAAGTTTCTATATAGTATGTTGTACCTTGCATTGACATGCATTTCATGATGAGGTATGATGCATTCATAACATCTAAGACTCATATTAAAATGAACGAGCCTCGGTAATTGGTGTTTTAGAACTTAATAAATGAACCTCATGCATGCTCACTCTTTTATAATGAAACCTGAGGTTTCCGAGGATATAGATGATGACACTAGGATAGGAGGACGCCCTACTGAGATTCTTTATCAAGTTTCCCACTCTCTCTATCTTTCTTTCTATCGCGTTTTCAAAGGACAATGCCGGCATTTGTGATCTACGTTGAAACGCTGACTTGGGAACTCCATTTTGATGCCACACACCAGTCATACCATTTTGTGGGCCGTTATTCCGTCCATATGTTCATGTTCTTGGACTGTCCGTTTACTCATCCAGTCAATAGTTTCCACTTCACCCCTACTTCGCCCTTTGCCAATGAGCTTCTCTTTGATCGTACGCGCCCCAGCGAAGAGTAAACTCGTCGCACCCCTGCTACTACCTCGGCTATGCGAGACTACCCAGAGTATATTCCCCACTTTCCCCTAGCTCATTTATAGACTGACCCCTCTGATGACTCAGCCACAGAGATCCCGTCCATTAGTTCTTCCCCTACCATGCCCATGGAGATAGGTGGAGGTAGTGAGTGTAACACCCTAATATTCGACCCAATACTGCTAGCATGTACTGAGGCCAAATATTAGTCATTACTCCTTGATTCAGTTCTATTATCTTTGAAATTACTTACTGAAAATACAAGCCAATTTCTTTTTCTTTTAAAACCGTTGGTAAAGTATGAGCCGCATATAATGTAATCGAACGATATTGTAAAGTGTAGAAATGTAAACACATAAAAGGCTCCATATCCAACATCATGAACACATATACTGAAATACCTCATACATTAATATATAAAATGCCCACCAATAATAGCGAGACTGTTCAATACATAGAATCCAATACAACTGAAAAGCAGGAAATACGTGGAAACATAAAAGATACATGCAAGAGAACACCCATACCTAAGTGCATCTGAAATGGATAACCTCAACACAAAAGAAGGTTTATCCTAACTACGTGTCGTGTGTGCACTAAGGACTACCCTCTAAACCATATGGCTAAAGTCACAGGTAAGGTGGGACATAGCCGATCCACGGGCGAAGCTCAGCAGGAGTGGATACTCGGGCATGTCCTCCACGTTGAGGTCGCATCTCGAGCATCCGGGCCCTCCGTGGCTGGGTAACCGTCTCCTCGTTGCCTACTGGCATACGTGGGGGAGTGGGGGCAAAGTCCTCCCCATACATGTGGCGGGTGGCTCCTCTAAGGGGTCCTCCTCTAAATGCTGCGAACGGGGTACGTACTCAGGTACAGTGCCCGAGTTTGCAATGTAGGTTCGGAGAATCCTCTTGTTGCGTGTGCAGGCATACTCAAAAACCATATCATCACCATAAGGCGACATCAGTGAGAAAAGAAAGCTATCTACAGGATGAGCAAACTGCCATCCGGGGAACATGAAAACACGAACTGTGCAGTGGCCCTCAAAATGGTAAGATCCGTGCTCCGAATCATGGTGGAACTCCCATGTAGGTGTCTCAATATAGAGTACGAACGTCGCCATCCGAATCTGAAGACGTGACAGAAAGGGAAAGATAGAGGGAGTGAGATTTCTTACTAAAGAAACTCAGTAGGGTTTTTCCTCCTATCTAGGTGTCATCATCTACATCTCTAGGGACCTCAGTTTCTTAGTAAAACATGGGCATATAATGGTTCAATTATGAAGTTTGAAAATATTAACTTCCGAGGCCCATTCCTTTTAATTCTAAAACTTCTTGGTTACATAGTCTATAAGTCATAAAACTTGAATCATAAGTCATGGTACGTAAAATCATAAATCATGGTTCCTAATATCATGGATCATGGCACATAAATTCATAATTCATGGTACATAGAAGCATAGTTCTTGGAACATGGTACATGGTAGTTTATCTTGGTTACCTTAGGTGACATTCAAACCTCATCATTTTCTTCCTGGGGCCACCCTAACTGATCTCCCTTTGGAGAAACTTCTAGGTTATGAGCTCATACCATGCTAGTCGTCACTAGCACATGGACTTATCCCTTTTGATAAGTTAAAGGTCCCGACTTCAAGTACAGGTCTAGGGGGCTAGAATCACCTTATCCCCACCCTTAGTTTGGTGGTTCAAGGATCATTTTCTCATAGTTTAAGTCACCTTAAGTCTTAGCATGTTTATTGAGATGCCACTTAGTTCATACATGTCACATATCTATTATTACAACATAGGCATCTCTAAGTTCTTGAAGAACAATCACATGCAATAATGAAACTATCATTTAAGAATAATAGTTCACATAGCATCATACAAGTCATGAGGTAAACACCAATTCATTATTCATAAAGTAATGCTTAAACCTTTCCCTTAAGAGTAAAAACCCTCACTCGGGTAACCTCAAACTTTCAACTTATTGTCTTATGTCTCTAAGGGATGGATTAACCTTATTATCACAATTTATTAAGTCCTAAAACTTAATTAATTATGGCTGGACAGCATTAGGCAATAAGCTAAATGAGATGAATTACGGTGTTCTAAAAGATGCATTTTAAACCCTTTCTCACATCCGACTTTTTCTATGATGCAACAATTAATACCTAAGCCAATTATGAGTCACTCTCACTGATCTAGACATCATATAATGTGATTCTATGGATGTTAATTAAGCTGGAATAGAATTTATATTTTCTGTACCTATGGGGGCCTAGAATTCACATTTCAAACAATTAAAGTTACTAAGCATGCTCCACAATGTCTAGGATAATTATCATATACTTGGCAAGGTATTTAAACATATTTTGACCACCCAAAACATGATTTAAGGTGCTGGAAATGAACAAGGCAGAACCGAAAATTTAAGATCATCAAATCATGTATAAACTTCCTTTTCAATGTACATAGGTAGCTAGTTTCTCTTGGAACAATTTTAGGACTTCAAAAACATCTTAGAAATCAATTTATCTTGTCGAGAACTCTTACAAAATACATGGGGGAGTAGCTCTTTAGTTTCATTCATGGTTGAGATCCTAAATACAAGAACATACTCAAAATACCTTTAAATGTCACCTATGTTTAGGAAAAATCTAAAACATAAACTATAGGCTCTTGTAACTAATGGAAACTCATCCTAGGGCTTTCATCATCACATGGCCGGATGCATTTTCAAGAAGATACCTCCTTGATTTAACTTTTCTCAAGATGAAATGGGCAAGTCTTTGAGCTCTAGTAGTTTTAGGTGATAACATAAGAGTAAACGTGCTATACATTCCATTTTTATAGTCCATTAGGAAGTAAAGTGATAGCTCAAAGTAAATATGAGATGCAAATTCATTTTTAGTCTTTGAGTTTAGTGATGACTTGAAATATAACATGAAATGCAAAGCTTGGAATTTAAACGTGCATTATGCAAGTTCATTCTTTATCTTGGGGTTTAGTGATAGCATACAAAGTAAACGTGTTATGCAAAGCATAAAATAAACGTGAATGCAAGTTGCTTTTATATTTTGTCTAGAGCTCTGGCAAGACTTTAAAAAGGAATATAGTTCCAACCCAAACCTCATCCTCACAAGAAAAGAAAACTATTAGTGCTAAGATACTCAAAATAAATCATAACCTCAAAGGTTTTGAAAGTGGCCAAATCTTCATCAAGAAGAATGAACCATTTTTAAACTCTAGGGACCAAGATCTTGATGATCTATGACATCAACATCCTAAATCCTCATCATTGAGTACATAGCTTCCTTCAAAACTAACATTTAAAACAAAGTTCATGCTAAAGAAGAAAGCAAAACCAAAACCATACTTGATTTAGGGTCAAAGTTTCAAGCTTTAGAGTTTGTTCATGTGACAAGCATCAACATGAAACCCTCATCATCAAGCTTCCATTTTTCCAAGCCTTAGAAACCTCCATGGCCGAAAATATAAAATGAAAAGGGAAGTCTGAAAAGTGTTCAAGAGAGACATAAACTCCTTCTTTACTCAACCTTGAAAAAGGATGAAACTTTCCTTTAAAAAAAAAAATTCAAGCTTTAGGGGTTGTTAAGTGACAAGCACCATCATGACACCCTCTGTAATGCCCCGATTTTTCTGTCTGAGAGGAAAATGACCAAAATGCCCCTGAGATCATTTTCTACCCAGAATTCGAGGATGGCCGACCCGGCAGTCCTCAAAGGGCCAACTCAATGTTTGAAGGGGATTGGATGGCCCTTGAATGGTTTCGGAGGTGAAAGTCTCATTTTCTGCAGTTTCGGGTCAAAATGACCAAAATACCCCCATAGTGTTTTTACGCAGATAAAGGTGTCGTTTGAGCCCGAAACTTTCCCCAAAGGTTTAAAGAAATGTTTTTACATGTTTAAAAGAGTCTGTTTAAGTCCCGGTAGTCCCGAGCAGTTTCTGTTCAAAATTACGATTTTGCCCCTGGAATAGTATTTTTGAGCTTAATGACATAATTAAGCAAATCTAAGCAATATTAGGTTCTAATCGAAGATTAATTAATTTCCATAACTAATCTAGAGTCAAAATAAGCTATTAAAATTAATTAGAACCTAAAATTGCTTAGATTAAACTTAAATCTCTTTTTAAAACTCAAGATTCCAATCTTAGAACCTTGAATAGTATTTTCTCTTTCCAATTCCTTAAATCATGGAATTGTGTCTAGAGTTGTTTATGAACTAAAATGAATTTATAACTCACTAATGATGCAAGATCACTCCTTAAACATGTCTTGACAACCTTGATTACCTATTTTCCCACCTAAACACCTTCTTACAAATTCCTAATCTTAATCCTAATCAAAGATACACCTAAACACAACTCTAAACCACAATTAAAATGCAAGAAATTCTCCCCATGGCTGATGCATGTTTCGGCCACCTCCTCCCCCATTTGCATCACATGTTGATTTGTTTCTCACTCAAAGAACCATATTTGACCCATACTTGCACCCATACTTGAACCCATACCTAGCCATGCTTTCCACCATGCCTTGAACCATACCTTGGAGAAGATATTTTCTCTTCTCCTTGGCTGTAAATGGCCGAAGCCTTCCTCCCCATTTACACCTCTCATTTTGTTTCATTCCTCTATAAATAGCATGTTTGGGTGAACTTACATCATTTTGGGTTCATTTGCTAAGTGTAAGTTTTCAAAGAGCACTTCAAAGTTTTCTTTTTCTCTCAAAGTTCAATTGTCCAAGTTCTTCAAGTTCTTCATCCTCTTCACTCATCTCAACCTCCAATCACTTGGTAGGAATTTTCTTTCAAGCGTTTCTTTCATTTAAGTTCTTAATCTAGTTATATGTTCATGGTTTCTCTTGAATCTTTTTGGAATTTCTTTTGTTCTTCTCCTCCTTCTTCATTTTCGGCCATGAGCCTTTGAAAACAAAGGAATGAGAGCTTGATGATGAGGGTTTCATGATGATATTCATCACTTGAACAACCTCTAAATCTTGATCTTTGTTCTTAAGCAAAAGGTGTTTATAGTTCTTTCTTTCTTGAACCTTGAAATCTTTAACTTTGATTATATTTTAAAATGGTTACATGAACTCAATGATGAGGACCCATGGTGTCAATGTTAATACATCATCAAGATTATGGTCTCTAGAGTTTCAAAATGGTTCTTTCTTGCTCTTAAGTTTCGGTTTCCTTCCTTTCCCTTTTCTCTAAAATTTCGGCCAACCAACTTAGGTGGTCCAACATGATAGCTTGATGATGAGAGCTCTAGTTGGTAACTTTATGTTCTCCACAAAGAAATCTCTAAAGCTTGAGTTTTCATAAAGGTTTTATAAAGTTCATTTATGGTTATATTTTTAAGGAATATTATCTTGAGTTCTAAGAACTCTAGACCTCACTTTATCTTGTCATGATGAGTTTGGGTTAAGGTTTAAGATCCTCCAAAGTCTTGAATGAGCTCTAATAAGATATAAATGAACTTGCATATTTATTTTGAGGTTGCACTCATGTTTATGTTCTTGCTTTGCATCTTTATTTTCAAGTCATCACCTAAGGACTCAAAGATTAAAACAAGACTTGCATTATCACTTAATTAATTCTCAAAGCCTTTCTATTTCGGCCTTAAAGTTGATTGTTGCTGGGCCTAGAACACTAAAATAAAGAAATGAACTTGAATGGCATATTTACTTTCAAGTCTTGCATATTTAAATTCCAAGCCTTGCATATTTACTTTCAAGTCTTGCATATTTAAATTTCAAGCCTTGCATATTTATTTCCAAGTCTTGCATATTTACTTTAAAGTTCTCACTTTACTTTGTAATGAAGAATAAAAATGAAGTGCATAGCATGTTTGTATTATGTCATCACTTTAAGACCTTAGAGCTCAAAGACTTACCTACTTTATCTCAAGTTAAAGTTCAATATGGAAGCATTCTTTGAATGAATACTTTCAGCCAAGTAATAATGATGAGCTTGGAATGAGTTCCATCTAGTTACAAGGGCCAACAACCTATGTTCTAGGATTTTCTTTAAGCTTGATGAGTTTTATAAAGTTATGACCAATAAGATTTATGATTTTAATCCTCTTCTAAAGAATTAAATTGGTTACTGACCTAAGGTTGTTTTTAGCCTCTTGATAAAATAAAAAGGTTTGCAAAGAGTTTTAGAAGTCCTAAAATAATTCCAAGGGAAACTAGCAACTTATATGCTTTAGAAATGTCAAATTATGTGTCTTTTTGGACTTGAACAATTTGGTTCTGCCTTGATGTGTTTGTTGCTGTATGATGATGTTTTGATGTGTTAGAATGTGTGAAAATGATATATGATGAGGTAGGAATACTTCTATGTATGTTAGGGGAGAAACTAGCTTCATAGAAAAACCGTAAAGTTGGAATTTAACGTGTGTTTAACCCCTTTAATCTTAATCAATGCCAAAACTATTTTAGTATGATAATAATCAGTTTAGGATTGATTAATCATGAAAAATTTGGTTACATTTGAAGTAGGATTAAATTTTAGCACCTATAGAGAAACTAGTAACTAGAAAACTGTAAAAGTGCAATCCTAGAACTCCTAGAACATATAAATTCTGGATTCTATCCAGCAACCTCATAATATGGCAAACATGGTTTATAATTAGTTCTTAGGCATAGGAATGCCTCATAATTGCTTTAGATTTAATTTATAGCGCCTTAGGCAAAGATGGAACCGAGAAAGGGTCTAAAACATAAGTTCTAGAACCCCGTAATCATAAATGTATAACTCTGCCCTTGAAGAATGGTGCTACCCAGATTTATTAAAGAGTATAAATGATAGTAAGATTTGTTAGAAGAGAATCCTTATGTGCATAAGAGGTCGATAGAGAATGATAGAATAATTATATCTCAAGTTTAAAGCCCATAAGGGTCAAAGCATAAGATACCGTAGGATCAAGAGCATAATGAGTTTCAATGTTACATGTGAACGTATATTTTATTTGAGAATGATTATGTAAACGTATAGGATTATGATTGAGGATGTATGTTTTATTTGTTTATGTGGCATAAAGTAAATTTGGAAGAAATCTAGCATGCTGCTATTGCGCTGTGTAACGCCCCGATTTTCTGTCTGAGTGGAAAATGACCGAAATGTCCCTGAGGTCACTTTCGGCCCGGAATTCGAGGATGGCCGACCCGGAAGTCCTCGAAGGGCCAACTCAATGTTTGAAGAGGATTGAATGGCCTTTGAATGCTTCCAGAAGCGAAAATCTCATTTTCCGCAGTTTCAGGTCGAAATGACTAAAATACCCCTATAACATTTTTACACGGGTAGAAGTTCCATTTGAGCCCGAAACTTTCCCCAGAGGTTTAAAAACATGTTTTCATGTGTCTAAAGGTCTCTGTTCAAGTCCCGGTGGTCCCGGCCAGTTTTGGGCAAAATTACGATTTTGCCCCTAGAATAGTGTTTTTACGCCTAATGACGTAATTAAGCAAACCTAAGAATATTAGGCTCTAAACGAAGATTAATTAATTTCCCTAATTAATCTAGAGTCAAAATAATTTATTAAAATTAATTAGAACCTAAAATTGCTTAGATTAAACTTAAATCCCTTTTTAGAACTAAAGATTCCTAGTTTTGGAATCTTGAATAGTGTTTTCTTTCTCCAATTCCTTAAATTAAGGAATTATGTCTAGAATTGTTTAAACACTAAAATGAATTTATAACTCACTAATGATGCAAGAACACTCTCTAATTATGTCTTACCAACCTTAATTACCCATTTCCTCACCTAAACACTCTCTTACAAATTCCTAACCTTAAGCATAATCAAAGATACACCTAAACACAACTCCAAAACCACAATTAAAATGCAAACACAACCCCACATGGGCTGATGCATTTCGGCCAGACCTCATCCCCTTTGACCACATGTTAAATTGTTTTCTCACTCAAAGAACCATGCTTAACCCATGCTTGCACCATACTTGAGCCCATGCTTGGCCATGCTTCCAACCATGCTTTGAACCATACCTTGTAAGAGATATTTTCTCTCCCATTCTGCACTCCTCATGGCCGAAGCCTTCATCACCATTCACACCCTCCATTTGCTTCATTTCTCTATAAATAGATGGCCTTGGGAAGCTTGCACCACTTTTAGATCATTTGCTAAGTTTAGGAGCACTCAAGCTTTTCTTTTTCTCTCAAAGTTCTAGTGTTCTTCAAGTTCTTCATCTTCTTCATCTTCTTCTTCCCTCTTCAAGTTCATCACACCAAGTAGGGATTTTCTTTCAATTACTTCTTTCTTTAAAGTTCTTGTTCTAGCTTTATGTTCATAGTTTCTCTTGATTCTTTTTAGAACTTCTCTTCTTCTCCTTTTTCTTTCTCATTTTCGGCCATGGGCCTTGAAGTTCAAAGAAATGAGAGCTTGATGATGAAAGTTTCATGATGATGTTCATCACTTGAAACAAATTCTAGAGCTTGATCTTTGTTCTTGAGTAAAAATGTTTCTAGTTCTTCCTTTCTTGAACTCTTGAGAACTCTATCTTTAGTGATGTTTCAAATGGTTTTAAGGACTCAATGAAGAGGTCTCATGATGTTGATGTTAATATATCATCAAGATCATGGACTCTAGAGTTTCAAAATGTTCCTTTCCTTTTCCTTGAAATTTCGGCCATTTCCTTTTCTTTTACATGCAAAATGTTTTGATTTTCTAGAAATGTTATGTTGAGTTCTAAGAACTCTAGACTTTACTTTATCTTGGTTTGATGAGTTTGGGTTGAGGTTTAAGTTCCTTTAAAGTCTTGTTAAGAGCTCTAGAAAGATAAAATGAACTTGCATAATTTATTTTATGCTTGCGTTTATAGTCACTACAAGAAATATCCGAGTTACCGACGGATTTTACCGATGGAAAAATTCCGTCGGTAATACCGATGGAATTACCGACGGAAAGTGAGAAATCCAAGAAAAAAAAAAATTTGGCTACTAGGACGTTACCGACGGATTTTCCGTCGGTAAGTCGCCGGTAATATTCGCGCCACATTGCGGGAAGGATGGCACGCGAGTTACCGACGGATTTTCCGTCGGTAATTATATGAATAATTTATTGAAAATTAAGATTACCGACGGAAAATCCGTTGGTAACTATTTTTTTAATTTTTCGTAATGAAATATTACCTACGGAAAAATCCGTCGGTAAGTTTATTTTTAAATTTTTTTCGGTTTTAATAATTACCGACGGATTTTTCGTCGATAATTTTATTTTAAAATTTTTTTGTTTTTGATTATTACCGACGGAAAATCCGTCGGTAATTAATATGGAGAAAAATTAAATAAAAATTGAAAATTACCGATGGAAAAATCCGTCGGTAATTATATTTTTAAATTTTTTTCGGTTTTAATAATTACCGACGGAAAATCTTTCGGTAACTATTTTTTAATTTTTTGTAATGAAATATTACCGACGGAAAAATCTGTCGGTAAGTTTATTTTTAAATTGTTTTTGATTTTAATAATTACCGACGGATTAATATGGAGAAAAATTAAATAAAAATTGAAAATTACCGACGGATTTTCCGTCGGTAATTTGAAAATCCGTCGGTAACAATATATCATATACTCTCAACACCCAACGCTCAAACATTCTTCCTCTCCACTCTCATCTCTCTCTACAGCCGCTTTCGCCGATCACGGCTGACCGACCTCGTCGCCGACCGAGCCCCTTGTCACCAACCGCCGACCGCGCCCCGCCTCCGACTCCCCAACCGCCGATCGCCCTTTCGCCACAATGGTCCGTCCAGGTTGCCCGCCACCGCTGACGCCCTTCCACACCGACGCTCTTCCGCCAGCCCTCTGAAGTCACGTCGCTTCTGGCCGCCCGTCTCCCGCGACGCGCTTCACGCCAGGCCCGCTGCCGCTTCTCCTCCCGACCGGCCACATTGCCGCCCACGCCTCGCCTCCTACTCGCCGCCGGCCTAACCGCCTCCTATAAGCCTCTCTTTCTCACTTCCTTAACTCTATTTTTAGCCTTTTATCCATTATTCTTTCCCTCTATTTGCATGAACAACTTATCTCAAGTAATTTCAAACATTGCCTCTTCAGACATAGATAGAGATAAATTTATTCATTCTCGCTAAATATTTCACCACTAAATTCTAGTCACAGTTAAACCTTTGTGAAAAAACCATGACAAATGAGAAAGACACTATGAGTGGGCTAATGATTGATATTTTGTTCATAATAGTAATGAAAAACATACCTTGAATTTTTTGTTTACAACACTTTCACTTTAGAATTGAAAATAATTTAGTTATTAGATAGAATTATTTACTAGTTCATAGGGTTTCCTCACTATGAAATGTTAATTCCATGCAATATAGTCAAGAAATGTTAATTCCTTTATTGTATCATTGTGGATATAACAATTTTAATGATGCATGACTAATTTCAAAAGCTCCCTGAAGGTTATTACTTCTGTTAGGCACAAGGAGAAGAATTCATTGAAAGAGCTACTAAGCCATATATAAGGACCATCCGAGAATTCTGAGGTAAGTAATTGTTTCTTCTCCTCATTTAATTATATTTTTGTTAGGATAGAGACTTATGATTTATAAGTTAGAGTTGTAGGAAATTGGGATTGCATGACTGGGGGGAAGGGCGTAGAGGTCCTTCCCCGACTTGTTTGCGTTGTTTACTGTGGAGATTGATTGTGTATGCGAAGATTGCAGGAAATGCATGTTGTGATGTTATAAGGGGGTGTACTCTAGAACGGTTTTAGGATCTTTAAATGTTTGTTTGATTGTTTGTGAACTTTATTTGACTGGATTGATATATATATATGTATATTGAAATCAATTTCCTGGGATGTCTTAATTTAAGGGGAGGTTCTGTCGATTTTATTTTTAAAATTAAAGACTGAAAGATATTTTGTGAAGTTAAAGACCACAATCCATTTACTTAAAAGACTTTTATTTTCAAAATTTTAATTAAAATTTTAACTTTTGAATCTTTAAATGAATTTGTTAGGTAAAATTACACAGGCAAGAACCATGATTCCCACAAACAGACTATGGATGTATGACAGGGTGCACCCCAGTCGAGGGGGAATCAAACCTGAATTTTACACGGGAGTTGAACAATTTATAAGGGTGGCTTGTCAGACAGTTCAATTTATGAACGAGCAGAAAGTTAGGTGTCCCTGTGCTAGGTGCAAATGTAGGAAATATTTTGATATGGACACCATTAGGTATCACCTGTATAAGGATGGTTTTATGACGGATTATTGGGTTTGGACTATGCATGGGGAAGTTGCCACACAAAATTTTGAACATGCTAGTGTTGAAAATGCCTATGTTATAGGTAGTTCAAGTAGAGTTAATATTGGTGAGCATGTCACGGGAAATGTTAATTGGGAGGATAACTCTAGACGATATGAGGAAATGATTTATGATGCAGTTGGTCCTCAAATTCATGCAGATTATGAACATTCTGTCGAGGCTCCTAATGCCGAGGCTGAGAATTTTTTCTCTATATTAGAGGCTGTGAAGGTCCCTCTGTGGAAAGGGTGTGTACACTCGGAGTTGTCTCTAGCGGTTAGGATGTTAGCTATAAAATCAGAAGCAAACCAAAGTCAAAATGCGTTTGACCAATGGGCAACATTAATGAGTGAAATTAGTCCACAACCTAGTTCTATTCCAAAGGATTTCTATCAGGCTAAGAAATTAGTTTCAAAACTTGGGCTAAAATCAGAAAAAATAGATTGTTGTTTGAAGGGATGAATGTTGTACTACAAAGATGATATAGACCTAACCGAATACAAATTTTGTGAAAACCCTCGATTTAAACCAAAAAGATCTGGGAATGGAAGATATAAGGATGTTCCTTACAAAAGAATGCACTATTTGCCCCTAATTCCAAGGTTAAAGAGGTTGTATGCTTCAATGAGTTCAGCACCTCACATGAGATGGCACTTTGAGAATAAGAGAAATGATGGTGTCATGACCCACCCTTCGCACGGTGAAGCCTGGAAACACTTTGATCAAACTTATCCTGATTTTGCTGCGGATCCTAGGAATGTTAGGTTGGGGCTTTGTGCAGACGGATTTACTCCGAATAATCAGTTTAGCAAACCTTATTCCTACTGGCCTGTGGTTGTTACACTTTACAATCTGCCTCCTGAAATGTGCATGAAAGATCCTTATATGTTTCTAACTTGTATAATGTTTACCTCCAACCATTGATTGATGAACTTAAAAAGCTATGGTATTCGGGTGTACAAACTTATGATATTTCTATGAAGCAAAATTTCTTGCTGAGGGCAGCATTGATGTGGACTATCAATGATTTTCCAGCCTATGGAATGTTGTCTGGTTGGATGACGCAGGGAAAATTGGCATGTCCAATATGTATGGAGGATACAAAGGCATTTACATTGAAACATGGTCGGAAAAACTCATGGTTTGACTGTCATCGGAGGTTTTTGGATCTTGATCATGAATTTAGGGGTAAGAAGGATGCATTTAAAAAGAAGACGGTTGAACGTGATGAGCCTCCTGTGAGGCTTAGTGGTAACCAAGTCTGGCACCGAGTTAGAGACTTTCCAAAGAAAACGGAACTGGGAAAATCCATACGATTGCCAGGATATGGGGTAGATCATAATTGGACCAAACAAAGTATATTTTGGGAGCTGCCTTATTGGGGGGATAATCTAGTTCGTCATTGTATTGATGTAATGCATGTGGAAAAAAATGTGTATGATAACATCATAAATACTGTGATGGACACTGATAAGACTAAAGACAATGTGAAAGCAAGAAAAGATTTGGCTGAGTATTGTAAGAGACCTGATTGAGTTTACGTGGATTGCCAGACGGTCGTGTGTGTAGCCGAAGGCCGCTACACACTAACTCTGTCTTGAGGAAACAAGTGTGTGTAGGTGCATGCAAGAGTTAAGGATGCCCTGACTGCTATGCCTCAAATTTAGGTAGATGTGCTAATGTTGCACAAGGACAATTTTTTGGTATGAAGAGTCATGATTGTCATGTATTTATGGAGTGTTTACTTCCTATTGCATTTAGAGAATTACCTCTCCCTGTTTGGAAGGCATTAACTGAGTTGAGTCAATATTTTAGAGATATATGCTCGTCCACTTTGAGGGTTGAAGATCTCCTAATTATGGAGAGAAACATCCCTATAATTACATTGCAAATTAGAGAGAATATTTCCTCCTGGTTTCTTTGATTCTATGGAACACTTGCCCATACACTTGGCATACGAAGCGAGGATGTGTGGGCCGGTTCAATATAGATGGATGTATCCGTTTGAACGAAATATTGGAAGTTTCAAGAGAACTGTGAAAAATAGAGCTCAAGTAGAAGGTTCCATATGTGAGGCATATATCTCAAAGGAGACGTCTTTCTTTTGTTCCTATTACTTTGAGTCTCATGTTCAGTCTAGACGAACAAGGGTTGGTCGGAATGATGATGGGGGTGAAAGTTCAGTTCAATATACTTTATCTATATTCAATCAGCCAGGACGTGCTGCTGGAAAGTCCAAGCCACATTGGCTATCAGAGAGAGAGAAACATGCTGCGCATTTGCATATCTTAATCAACTGTGATGAAGTACAACCATTTAAGACGTAAGTTTTATCAATGTATCACTTTCAATTGTTGATACACTGTCATGCATCAAATCTTATTTCACCTGCAATGTTTAATTTACAGGTATTTTGAACAAGTTGATGAGCGACACACCCTTGAACAATTTCCAGCATGGTTCAGATCCTTTGTATGTAATCTAATTATTTAGTAACCATTTGATCCAAAATTCATACACATGTTCTAGTTGTCATCTTTTGTGCTGATGTTTGAAGTTCAATTATTCATGTAGGTATTTGATAAAAACAATAATGTAACATGTCCTTATTTACAAAGTTTGGCTTGGGGTCCTGCTAACAAAGCAAATAGTTGGCCAATGTATTATGTGAATGGATATAAGTTTCATACATTTGAATGGGGCCAAGGGAAAGCAACAAACAATAGTGGGGTATGTGTCAGAGGGGATGCAGGCAGTGGGGAGAATGATTGGTATGGAGTAATCAAACAAATACTGGAGATTGAATATGTAAGTGATAGACCTCAAAAATTGGTAGTGTTGTTTGGTTGTGATTGGTATGACCCTAGACGTCCTGACGGAACACGCACACACAATCAATATAAACTTACTGAGGTGAATCATACTAAGAGATATGCTGCATATGATCCTTTCATTATTGCCCAGAATGCAAGACAGGTATATTATGCACCATACCCCGGAAAGTGTAGAAAGGATTGGAAGATGGTCATGAAAACTAAACCTAGGGGTCGAGTTGAGGTCGAAGAACTACCTGACGATGCTTATCAAGTGAATGACCCAATTCCCTCTCAGGTAGTCATTGATACGGGAACATTGCCAACTTTACGTTCTGATTCGGGCGATGTTCAGATAATTCACTCTTCTAGTGATCAATTAGTGAGTGAAAGCAACGAAAGTGATGGTAGTGCTGAGGAGGATGGGGAGGACGAGGAAGATGAGTTTGAGGATGATGTTGAGACTGAGAATGATGAAGATAGTCCTCAACTTTCAGATTAAATGTGATGTGTCCAGCCTCAATTTATTACTTTTTTTCATTTTAAATTATTATACTATGAATTGATTTTTCATACGTTGTTGAATCTTTTTCAGATATGGCACCTAAACTCAAAAATAAGGGCAAAGGGAAGGGTGTCCTAAATAATCAAACAATCAATCCTCCCACTCAAGCATCCACCACAGCCGCTCACACCTCCACTTCTATCCCTTCCATGCCACCAGCCCGTGCCCATGGGGAGTTTACTATGATACCTACTCCTGGGCGTGTGACCGAAGTAGTGCCTTCACCTCCACCTTTATCACCATTGGCAGATCCCATGGTCACCCCCACACATGACTCAGAAGGGGGTGCCGAAAGCGGGGCAGTAAGTGGTGCCTCAGCGGGGCAATCAGGACATGGGGCCACAGAAGATAATCGGATAAAGCTTATACGTGTCCGTGACAAGTAAGTAAATTAATTTTTCAATTTCTTATGAATCATGTTGTAATAATTTGAACAATTTCTTGACATGCTCACTTCGATGTTTTGTACTTTTTGCCAAGCAGTTAGGAGCCAAACACAGCGGCCATGCATGAGGTGACACACACCATCCAAAAATTATATGAACGGCCGATTGAGTCATTCGGCAAGTTATCCAAGTCCGAGAAGGAGCGCTGGTTTCTTGAGTGGAAGGTTCATGAAATAATTATTATGAAATGTGTGATTTGCTTCAAAAATACTTTCAATTACCTTTTTTTGTTTATTTTCATGTGTAGAGCCACTTCATCATCCATCCCAAAGATGAAGAGTTTATGTTTAAGTGCTTCAAATCCAAGGCAGCTCATAGGTTGCAACACATGTACATCGACATTCGGTAGCGGCGGGATGAGAACCCCAGGTGGATGACTCAGGCTAGTTTGGACTATTTGTGGCAATACTGGAGAGGTGACAAGTTCAAAGTGAAGTCTTTGAAGGCCAAGGAGAGCCGAGCATCGCATAAGGGTGGCTCCCTTCATTGTGGTGGTTCTGCTAGTATTGAGTCTACACGTCGCCGGATGGTTTAGTCATTATTTTAAACATCTTTTAATTTTTCTTGTTAAACTTATATTTTATCATACTAATATTTTACATGTTTCACTCGAAATGCAGACCAATGAGTTGAAGAGGCCACCTACACGGAGTGAGTTGTTCAGAAAGACTCACACGCGCAAGCTAGAGAAGACGTGGGTCGATCCTCGCTCAGAGAATATTTGGGTATATATGTTCTGTGCACTTATTCATTGTATATATACATAATTTATTATTTCATATATTTGACTGTCATTACTTTCATTTTTTTATAGCATGCTTATGAGCAGTGCTATCTGGAGGCCACAACCCAGCGGGAACAAAGGATCGCAGCTGGTGAGGATTGCCCACCGCTTGATGAGGACAAGTTATGGCAGGAGGCAGTCGGTGGTCCTTACAAGAACCGCATCTACGGCATGGGATCATTTTATGCGAGTAGTTTATCGACTGGGGCATCTACAGGTGCTGGATCCATCGCTGATGATGATGAGGTCTGCGAGCAAGTTCACTTGCTCAATGCGGAACTTCATCGTATGCAAGAGAAGGAGGCGGCGACTCAGCGAGAGTTGGAGGAGGTGAAAAAGAACATTAAAGACAACGAAAAGGCCTTGGAGATCAGATTACGAAAGCAAATGAAGAAGGAGATGATGTCTTTATGGCAGAAGATGCAGGCAGGCTCTTCTGCACCACCAGACATTGATGATGATGATGATGATGGTAGTGGCGGCGATGGTGATGCTGATGGTGGTGGCAATGATGGTGATGCTGACGATGCTGCTGACTTCTCCTGATTTGAGTTTCTGTTTTTCTCATTATTTATCATATGTTGACTTCTTTATATTTATGCTTGTACACTTTGTTGTATTTGTGTTTATGTTTGTAGACGATGGTGGAACTTTGTGTTGCTTATTAATTGAGTATTTTTTTTATAATTTGTTATTATTAAATATATTTATAATTATTGTTAAGTAAAACATCAATTCTTAAATAATCAAGTAATCCAAATATTGTTAAATTTTTATTTTTTTAAATAAAAAAATTACCGATGGATTTTCCGTCGATAAAATAAAAAAATAAATTTACACTAAAATATTACCGACGGAAAATCCGTCGGTAAATAAAAAATTAAAAAATAGAAATTTTGGATTTTGATAATTACCGACGGATTTTTCGTCGGTAAATATTAAGAATAAAAAAATAAAAATTTTTGATTTTATGATTACCGACGGATTTTCCGTCGATAAAATAAAAAAATAAATTTACACTAAAAAATATTACCGATGGAAAATTCCTCGGTAAATAAAAATTTTAAAGAATAGAAATTTTGGATTTTGATGATTACCGATGGATTTTCCGTCGGTAAATATTAAGAATAAAAAAAATAAAAATTTTGGATTTTATGATTACCGACGGATTTTCCGTCGATAAAATAAAAAAATAAATTTACAATAAAAAATATTACCGACGGAAAATCCGTCGATACATAAAAAAATAAAAAAATAGAAATTTGGAATTTTGATGATTACCGACGGATTTTCCGTCGGTAAATTAAAAAATATAAAAAACCTTAAAAATTATCAACGGAAAATCCGTCGGTAATGAATAAAAAATCCGTCGGTAAAAATTTGAACCGACGTTTTTTCTTACGTCTATGTTAATCAATTTACCGACGGATTTTTTTGTAATAATCCGTCGAAAAATCCGTCAGTAAAAATTTCCGATGGATCGTTTCCGTCGGTAATAATTTTCGACGACGTTATTACCGGTTGACAAAATCCGTCGGTAATAGATGTATCCGTCGGTAACTTAAAAAATCCGTCGGTAAATTCCGTCGGTAATAGATGTTTTTCTAGTAGTGAGTTACATTCTTGCTATGCACCTTTACTTTCAAGCTATCACCTAAGAACATAAAGATTAAAATAGAACTTGCATCATCACTTAATTTAATCCTCAAAGCCTTTCTATTTCGGCCTTAAAGTCAATTGTTGTTGGGCCGAGAGCACTAAAATAAAGAATTGAACTTGCATTATCACCTAATTAATTTCTCGAATGCCTATCTATTTCGGCCTTAAAGTCGATTGTTGTTGGGCCAAGAGCACTAAAATAAAGAATTGAACCTTGCGTATTTACTTTCAAGCTTGCACGTTTAAGTTTATGCCTTGCATATTTATTTTAAGTCATCACTTTACTTTGTAAGCAAGATTAAAAATGAAAAGCATGAGCACGTTTATTTTATGTCATAACTTAAGAACCTAGAGCTCAAAGACTTGCCTATTTCATTTCAAGTTAAAGCTTAAAGTGAATGCCTTCTTTGAATGCATGTTTTCGGCCAAGTAGTGATGATGGACTTGCAATGAGTCTTCATCTAGCTACAAGGACTAATAGTCTATGTTCTAAGTTTTTCTCAAAGCTTTACAAGGTTATGTTATCATGAGATATGACTTTATTCCCTTTTAGAAGATGAAATATATTTTGGTCATTGACTTAAGGCTTCTCTTAGCCTCTTGACGAATTAAAATAATTTGCAAAGGGTTTTAGAAATTCTAAATTGATTCCATGAGAAACTAGTTAACTTATGTACCTCGAAATGTCAATTTAGTTCTCTTGTTGAAGTTAGATGTTTTCGGTACTGTTATGTTGAGCTTATGGCTGTATGATGATGCTTTGATGTGTTAGAATGTGTGAAATTATCACATGATGATGATGTAGAAACGATTCTATGCATGATAGGTAAGAAACTAGCTAACTAGAAATACCGTAAAGCTAGAATTTAACATAGTTTAGACCCATTTGTTTTTGGAACTTATCCAAACTGTTTTAATGGGAGCACAATCAGATTAGGATTGTTTAGACATGAAAAACCTGGTAACATTTGGATTAGAATTGAATTCTAGCACCTATACGGAAACTAGTAACTAGAAAACCGTAAAAACACAAATGTAGAACTCTTAGAACAATTAATTTTCTGGATTCTGTCCAGCACCCTTACAACATGATAAACATGATTAATAATTAGTCCTTAAGTATAGGAATGTCTCATAATTGATTTAGATTCAATTTATAGCGCCTTAGGCGAAGACGGAACCAAGAAAGGGTCTAAAACGTGAGTTCTAGAACCCCGTAACCACAAGTTAGAAATTCTGCCCTATGCTTTTCAGATTTGAGTATGAACATGGGGATTAGGAATGATGATTAATTATGAGCCCTTAGGTACATAACATATGAGCGACGGATGTTAGAGAACTATATCTCAAGATTAAGACCCGTAAGGGTCAAAGTATAAGCTACCATAAGGGCAAGCGTTTGAATGTTCTATGATGATGCATGTGTTATGTAAATGATGATGATGTTATTCATATGAGGAATTCATGAGGATATATGTGTATGTGGCATAAAGCAAATTTGGAAGGAATTCAGCGTAATGCCATCGTGCCGCCAAATTTCTGACAAATTTCGGGACTTAAAGAGATTTTGAAAATTAAGGTACTAAGATGGGTTCTAGGATGACACCGGTTCGGCCGAGCACCTCCATAGAACTCATGTGATATCGGTACCAATTTATACTCTTAGGTGACACCGGTTCGGCCGAGCACCCCTAAGAGAATTGCCCCCTAACCCGTACTCAGATAGTCGGGATTTATGATTTATGATACACTTATCGTTAAGTGGTAAGTAAGAACTAGTGACGACTAGTTAAGGTATGAGCTCATAACCTAGAGATGTGACACGCCTGGTGACACCTGTTGACCGAGCACCCCCAGAACGCTTGTCTTTTAGGGCGGCCCATGAGAAAAAGAAGTTTCATGATTATGATTATGTCACTAAGTTTGTCCCATATGAATGTTTCTATTGCCACTTTATGCCACTAAGTATGATGATGCTTGATGATATGATTTATGTATGTGCATTAGGTAGTGCCATGTACACATTCTCTATTATTCTGCATTCATGACATTAAGATCATCCTAAAATGAATGGACCTTGGCTAAGCTATGATTTGGAACTTAAACATGGACTTAATGCATGCTCAGTCATTTTGTATAATTAAACCCAAGGTTCCTGAGGACGTAGATGATGACACCTAGGTAGTAGGAGGCTCTACTAAGATTCTTTAGCAAGATTCTCACTCCCTCTATCTCCTTCTTTCCGTCACGTCTTCAGATGGCGACGTTCGTGGTATTCGTGGACACCCCGACATGGGAGGTGCACTATGACCTGGCTCACGGGTCATACCATTTTAAGGGACAGTGCACGGTGCGGGTTTTCATGTTCGTAGGACGCCCCTTCGCTCATCCCATGCACACCCATCGCTTCTCCCCGACTGCACCCTATGGCGACGACGAGCGGGTTTTTGAGTGCGTGCGTATGCATGACGAGAGAGTGCTCCGCATGCACACCGCCGCCTCAGCCATATGAGACTATCCCGACACGTGCCTGACCTACTTCTGAGACCGACCCGTCCGAGGACCCGCCTACCCATCCGTATAGCGAGAGCTCTGCCCCCTCTCCACCATTGATGAGGGAGGGCAGTGAGGATACCATGACTCAGCCACGGCTTGCACGGCGACCGGAGATGCGGCCACACCGCTGGGGTCACTCTCGATCCCCGTTCCGCCTCTTTACGCCCGAGGAGCTCGCCTAGTTTCCCGGATACTTGCCTCGTTCGTGAGATGGACGTCAGTAGGAGGTGACGATCGACCGATGGAGTACCTGGATAGAGCACACACCACTTAGATGGAGATGAACTTCTTTTGTATTAGAGGTCATCCCGTTAGTTACACTTGGGTAGGGGAGTTGCTTTTATAGTTTCCGTTGCACTTTCTCTTGTATTTCCTTTTTAATTGTATTACCCGTGTTATACTAAATTAAGTCCCACACTTATAAGTGGGCAAGTTATATATATATATATGAGATGATATTCAGTGTTTCCCATGATGTGCCTTTATGTGCCTTATGCTATGACGTTATGAGATATATGTTTTGTCCGTTACTTGTTATATCGCATCACGCGGCTCTCAGTTTGTATTTCAAAAAAAATTTACCCGTATTTTCCGCCAAGTATTTCTAAGTAAAATTGATAACTATGAAGTAACAGACTAATGATTAACCTAAGTATGTTCTAGAGTATTGGGTTAAAAATTAGGATGTTACACGCTGCCGAATTTCTGACAAATTTGGGGACTTAGAAAGTTTTTGAAAAACCCATGAGATTTTCTTTATGAGACATGAGGTACTAAGATGAGTTCTTGGATGACACCGGTTTGGCTGAGCACCTCCAAAGAACTCATGTGACATCGGTACCAAGATGTATTCTTGGGTGACACCAGTTCGGCCGAGCACCCCCAAGAAATGCCCCCTAGCCCATACTAGATAGTCGGGATTATGATTATGATACGCTTATCGGGATTGATAAGGAAGAACTAGTGACGACTAATTAGGTATGAGCTCATAACATAGAGATGTGACACGTTCTGGGTGACACCGGTTCGGCCGAGCACCCCCAGAACGAATGTCTTTTAGGGTGGCCCATCAGGAAGTAAAGTATGATGATTATGTCACAAAGTTTTTCCATATGAGATTTCAATTGCCACTTTATACCACTATTATGATGTTCTTAATGTTATGATTACTATTCTTGCATTAAGTAGAGCCATGCATATATTCTTTACTATGTTGCATCCATGACATTTAGAATCATACTAAAATGAATGGACCTTGGCTAACTATGTTTCAAAAGCTTAAAAATGAACTTAATGTATGCTCACTTATTTTGTACACTAAACCCAAGGTTCCTAAGGATGTAGATGATGACACTTAGGTAGTAGGAGGGTAGGAGGCCCTACTGAGATTCTTTAGCAAGATTTTCACTCCCTCTATCTTTTCTTCTCGTCACGTCTTAAGATGGCGACGTTCGTGGTTTTTGTGGACACTCTGACGTGGGAGGTGCACTATGATCCAGAGCACGGATCATACCATTTTGAGGGTCAGTGCACGGTTCATGTTTTCATGTTTATTGGATGACCCTTCGCCTACCCTGTGCAAACCCATCGCTTCTCCCCGACAGCACCCTACGGCGACGACGGGCGGGTTTTTGAGCGTGCTGGTACGGACAACGAGAGAGTGCTCCGCATGCATACCGCCACTTCAGCCATGCACGACTACCCCGACTACGTGCCCCGGACATACTTCTCGAAGACTGACCCGTCGGAGGACCCGCCTACCCATTTGTACAGCAAGAGCTCTGCCCCCACTCCACCACTGATGAGAGAAGGCAGTGAGGACACTGTGACTCAGCCTCGGCTAGCACGACGATCGGAGATGCGGCCATGTCGTGGGGGTCACTCCCAATCCTCGCTTCGTCTTTACATGTCAAAGGAGCTCGCCTAGTTTGCCGAGTATGTGCCTCGCTCACGGGATGGACATTAGTAGGAGGTAGCGGATGACCGATGGAGTATCCGGGATAGTGCACACACCACTTAGATGAGGATAAACCTTCTTTTGTTTAGAGGTTATCCCTTTAGTTTCACTTGGGTAGGGGAGTTTGCTTTTATGTTTTCCATCGCACTTTCCTTTATATTTTCTTTTTAGATGTATTTGTTTCATGTTGTACTAAACTAAGTCTCATTCTCCATTAGTGAGCATATCATATTATATAAATATGCAATTCAGTTTTATTGTGATGTGCCTTTATTTGCCTTATGTTATGATGTTTATGAGATGTTTGCTTTATTTCCTTACGTGCTTCATTGCTTATCGTGTCGCGTGGCTTTCACTTTGCTTTTATAATTTTAAAAAAAAAATTTACCAATATTTTTCGCTAAGTGTTTTAAAGTAAAAAGAGAACTATGATGTAATAGACTAATGATTAACCTAAATATGTTCTAGAGTATTGGGTTAAAAATTAGGATGTTACACCCTCATCATCAAGCTTTCATATTTCTAAATGTCAAAGGCCTTCATGGCCGAAAAACATGAGGAGGAAAAGAAAGAAGATCCAAAATGTTCAAGAGAAACATAAACTCATCCTCAACTAAACTTGTAAAAGATGAAGCTTTTCTTTAAGAAAACTCAAGCTTTAGAGGTCTCATGAGAGATGGACTCATGGTCACATCTAGAGAACACTCATCAAGCCATCATATCCAAGGCCTTGAGGCCAAAAACTAAAGGGAAAGGAAAGGAAGAAACCAAAAAAGAAAACAACATGGAGGTTCAACCATTCATTATTTCCCAACAAGATTCCAACATAAAGATCAAAGAAATATTTTAGAAAGGTTCCCTACCTTGTGTTTTTCGAAAAAGAGAGGAAGAACTTTGAGCTTGAAGAACTCTTGAAAGCTTGAAAGAAAGAAGAAGTAAGAAAGCTTGGGACTTTTTTAGAAGTGAGCAAAAGAATGAAGTTGTGTAGTGTTGTGTATTTATAGACAAATAAATCATGAAGGAGTGGAGGGGGAGGAGCATGGCCAAAGCTTCTTGAAAAAGGAAGAGGGAAGAAAAATCTCCTTGTGTTGTCATTCATGGTGTGATTGAAAGCATAGTAGGCATGGGTCATAGGGTGGCTTTTGAAAGACAACTTGATTGACTACATAAAATACATTTCTTTTGAATTTTGGGGGGAGAGTGGCCAAAAATCATAAGGCCAAGGGAGGGAAGATTTCATTCAATTTAATCATGTACTAGTGAGGTGTTTAGGAGCAAACAAGGTTAGGTCACTAATTAAGGTTGTGTAACCAAGTGTTTAGATGAACTAATTAGGTGATTAGGGCCATGAATTCCTTGGATTAAGAGTGATCTTGTAGGATTAATGGAGTTAAACTCCTATGACTATTGATTAGAGTGTGACAACTTTTTCTTGGGAATGGGAGTGTCAATAGTGAAAATACTATTCATAGTTGCTTTTTCTTTAAAGAAAGAAAAGAATTAGAAATGAGTTTTAAATTTCCTTAAGCAATTTTAGGTTCTAATCAACCTCAAATAATTATTTTAGCTCTGGATTAATTAAGGAAATTAATTAACCTTTCATTAGAGCCCAATATTGCTTAGGTTTGAGTTAAGTAACTCGTTAGGCTTAAAATGCACTAAGCAGGGGTAAAATCATAATTTTTATCAAAAGTTGCCCAGGACCTCCGGGACTTAGACCAACATAGTTCATGCCTCAAAATCATCGTTTTTGATTTTCGGGATGAGGCCAGGTCCATCAAAACTTAGAAACTGCCTTAAATCTATGCAAGGGTATTTTGGTCATTTACGCACAGAAACCTCAAAAACAAGATTTTCTGCTTGTTAAACTTTCACATACATATAATTGCCTTCATATATCATAAAAGCCCTGTGAGGATGGCCGAGGCCGGTCGTCCTCGTGTTTCAGGTAAAAATGATCTCAGGGGTATTTTGATCATTTAAAAGTTTAGAGGAAAACAGGGCGTTACAGTGAGGCCACGGTGACTCAACCAATTCAAGGAGGTAAAGTGAAGATGATACCCCGTCGTGGGGCTCATGCTCGACCCTCTTACCGTTTGGCCACACCAGCCAAACTGGCCCAGTGGGTTGGTTATGTTCCTCCTCCTTGGGACAGGCAGCAGTAGTAGTTGGCAGTGGCGTAGTAGTGCATGTGCACATATATTGCATAGGATAGCCTTCTTTTATTTTTAGAGGTTATCTACTTTAGGTGCACTGGAGTAGGCGAGGTTTCTAGTTTATGTATTTGATGTTTCCTTCTATATTCGCACAGATGATTGTACTAATGCTACTACTTGATCACCTCTTGTTCTGGGATTCTACCTTGTTGGTTTTGAAATTTGGAGGATGCACATTTTCTTGAAGTTCTGAAAGAAGAAGGTGTGAAAACAATTCCTTCCAAAAGCTCATATCTTTCAGTGAGAAGTGGGAAGTGCATATGTTGGAGAAGTCTAGTCAACAACATTCCATATGGAATACTGGTAGTTCTTCATTTTTCTCTTGTGGTTACACTTATCATATAATCCAAAATGTGCATTGGTAGGTTTACTTTTCTTTTTGCCATCAACCAATAAAAAAGTATGCAATCTATGCCATCAAGTGCATTGTGCTTCCTATGCATGGCAAGATAAACTGGACCACCATATATACTTTCCTAGCCCAAGCACTTAACATGGTAGTGGCAATTTCATTGGACTTATGAAGAATGGAATCAGTTAGATATGTGGATACATATTCTTCATTTATTCCTAGAGATTTAACCCAGTTTAGTGAGGAACTGCAGATAATTCCATCATTTGATGCTTTGATTATCTTGGCGAGTCCTGAGGCAGTGATCTTAACAGCATAGTCTCTAATCATTATTTTGACAGATGGGGTTAAGGATCTCTCCAGATGAAAGTAGAAGGCAATAACTAATCGTGGGAAGACAAGTTCATTGATCTCCAAATATTTCTCCTATTTTTGAAAAGTAAAAACTTTATCAAGAATAGTAATTTCTTCACGAAGACCTTTCCATAGAGATTTTCCAGGTGCCATCTTTCTTGATGCGAAAAACTTTTCATAATGATCTTGTATGCCAGGATCATCGTACGTGTAAAAAGAGGTGTTCCCAGTAGATTGAGTCACACATTTTCCTTTAGCCATTTATGAGGTATGTGGGTGAAGAAAAGACAAAGGATGAGGTAAAAGATTGAATCTTGAGAAGGTTTGAGAGAAGATTATGGTTTTAGTTGTAGGAAATGAGGGTTTGAGAGAAGAGAGTTGCAATTACAAAGAAGATTATTTTGAGAGAAGATGAAACAGTTCAGGGTTCGTGTTTAAGGTTGAAAAAGAAGGTAAAAGAGTGGTGATGTGTAAAAAGTAAGGGTTATTTAAGTGATGTGACATGACTGGCTGAAAGGTGAAGGACGTGGGAAAGAGAAACTCTAAAGTATGGGAATTATCCCTCCTTTTCATCCTTCTTTAGAAATAGAGATTTCTGACTCTTGAGTGCACTTTTTGAATAGCTTTCCTTCTGAGCTTAACTATTTACCTTCTGACCCATCGAAAACTCATCACAAATCCACCATAAGTTTATCTTCATATGCAAAATTTTGAGACCCTATGATTTCTCCATTTTGTGATCCTCATTTCTTTTTTCTGACTATCCCATATACTTTCTGAACAAACTACCTTCTTTCTGAACTTGCAAACTAGAATTCTTCATTTTGGGCTTTAGCTTGGAGTTATGGAGAGAGAGAGTAGCTAGAGATGTTTGTGCATGAATGCTTATGCAGATTTGAAAATCATTAAGTTTAAAAGCTCTTGTAAAACACAAAAATGATCTTAGCTAATGGCTTTGTGAATATATTTGATACTTGATTTTCAGTATTCATAAACATTAACTCAACATCTCCTTTTTGAATATGATCACAGATAAAATAATGTTTAACATTAATGTGCTTGGATATAGAGTGCTGGATTGGATTCTTTGCAAGATTAAAAGCACTAGTATTATCACAGTAGATAGGGATTTTGAAATACATCAGGTGATAATCTTCTAACTAGTTCCTTATCTACACCATTTGGATATAACAATTAGCAACAACTACATACTTAGAATCAGCAATAGATAGAGCAATTGTATTATGCTTTTTGCATGACCATGTGATCTTGCTTTTTCCAAAGAAGCACCAGCAATCACTGGTGTTTTTTCTCTCAACTCTATTTCCAGTGAAATCAGTATCATAAAAACCTACAATATCACAAGAAGTACCTTTCTCATTCTAGAAGCTGAGATTAGTAGTACCTGATAAATATCAAAGGATTCTCTTAATAGCATTTAAGTGTGATTGCCTTGGGTTAGATTGAAATCTAGCACAAATTTCCATACTTAATTGAATGATTGGTTTACTGTTGTACCTTACAGCTAATAGACCAGACATTCTACATTAATTGAATGTCTGGTCTACTAGCTATAAGGTACAACGGTGAATCAATCATTCCACGATAATTACTTTCATAAACTTTTTCACTATTCTCATCAGCATCAATGATTTTAGATAGATGCATGAGGGCACTTATTGGTTTGGCTTGATCCATATCAAATTTCTTTAAAAGTTCTTTTGTATATTTTTCTTGATGGATCAAGATTCCTTCCTTTTGCTATTTTATTTGCAAACTAAGAAAGAATTTTAGTTCACCTATCATACTCATCTCAAACTCTACATTAATTTTGAAAACTTTTCATAGAGAGAATGATCAGTGACACCAAATATGATGTCATCAACATATATTTAAACTATTAGAAAGTTATTATCTAGTTCAAGAGTAAACAGAGTTGTATCAACTTTACCTCTCTTGTACCTATTCTTCAGCAAGATGGTGCTCAGTCTATCGTACCAAGCTTGTGGAGCTTGTTTCAGCTCATAAAAAGCCTTTGTTACCTTGAAAACATGGTTGGGAAGGTCTTTACTCTCAAATCTAGGAGGCTACTTCACATATACTTCCTCAGAGAAGAATCTATTTAGAAATGCAGACTTAACATCCATTTGGTAGAGAGTGAATCCTTTGAAGGAAGCAAAAGCAAGTAGCATTCTAATGGCTTCAAGCCGAGCTACAAGTGCAATAGTTTCATCATAATCAATTCCCTCTTGTTGATTATAATCTTGTGCAACCAATCTTGCTTTGCTTTTTATAACTTTGCTGGCTTTATCAAGTCTATTCCTGAACACCCATTTTATATCGATGATGGTCTTTCCCTTTGGTCTTTCAACAAGAGTCTAGACTTTGCTTTTCTCGAACTAATCCAGTTCTTCTTGCATAGCATCCACCCAACTTTGATCATGCAAAGCTTCTTCAATGCATTCAAGTTCCAAGGAGGAGATGAAAGCACAATTTGACATATTTCTAAGGGATGATCTGGTTCTCACACTATTGGAAATGTCTCCAAGAACTTTGTTCTTAGAAACTGCCTTTAAATCATAAACTCCTTTATAGTTTCTGTGACTTTGAAGTTCTTTAGCTTCTTCTTCATCTTCAGATTACTATTCTTTATTTTCAGAAATTTTGCTTTTTGATTGCTTAGGAGTTCTAAGCAAGCTTTCTGAAGTACTTGTGTTTTGGAGCTTACTTTCTGATGTTTAGGTTTTCATCATCTTGCTATCAGAAGAATCCTTTAGATTTAATTTTTGAAGACTTTCTTCCAAATCTTTAAGATCATTAGCAAGGTCTTTCTTGAGCTCTTTGAACTTAGTGTGTATGGTCTATAGCACATATAGCGTTCTCTTATTGTATATCTTGTAGGCTCTAGAGATAGAAGAGTAGCCTAGAAAGATACCATCATCAGATTTTGGATCAAACTTTGCAAGTTTGTCCTTAGTGTTAAGAGTAAAACATGATGAACCAAACATGTGAAAATATGAAATGTTAGGTTTTCTACCTTTCCATAGCTCATACAAAGTTTTCTTAAGGATTGGGCTTAGAAAGATTCTAGTTTATATATAGCAAGAGGTATTTATAGCCTCTACCCAAAAAACTTTGGAGAAATTACTTTCTAAAAGCTATTCTGGCCATTTCCTGCAAGCATTTTTTTTTCTTTCAACTACCCCATTTTGTTAAGAAGTTCTAGGTACAGAAAACTCGTGAAGAATGCCAAACTTTCACAAAACTCTTTAAAAAGATGATTCTCAAATTCTCCTCCATGATCAGATCTGATAGAGCTTATTTGGGAATCTTTTTCTATACAAGCACATTTTACAAAAACTTTTAATCTTTCAATTACCTTATCCTTAGAAATTAGAAAGATAACCCATGTAAATCTAGAGTAGTCATCCACTATGACAACATAATATCTCTTTCTAGCAAGAGTCGTAGTCTTGGTTAGTCCAAAGAGATCCATTCGTAAGAGCTCAAGTGGCATAGTAGTTGAAACTACATGTTTGTTATGGAAAGAGGCTTTGGTTTGCTTACCCTTCTCACAAAAATCAGAAGTTGAATTCTTGTCAAATCTGATATCTGGAATGCCCTTAACAAGCTCTTTCAGAGAAAGCTCTGAAATAAGCTTCATATGAGCATGCCCAAGCTTTTTATGCCATATCCACTTATCATCCGCAAAGATGCGAGGCATTTTACATTTTGACCTCTTAGGTCATCCAAGAATAACACATATGTGTTATCATGCCTATTACTAGGCGGAATGACTTATCTGGAAGTGGGACTAACTATCTTGCATGCATGGTCATTAAAGATAACATTAAAACATTGGTCACAAAATTGACCAATTCTTAATAAATTATGAGCCAAACCATCAACAAGCAAAATATCAAAAATTTGGTGAGAAACATCCTTACTAACATTTCCTATGCTTGTAACCTTAGCCTTACCTTGTGATACCCGAGGTACGCGGGTCAGCAATAAGGTTCTGTATAGCCTCAAGGATTCCTTGGGAACCATCGTCGGATCCTGAATTTTACTAAGTCTGGATCCTACACCTCCTTGGAGGGCTATATGATAGAACCATATTCTTGGGATCAAAAGTCCCGGTAATTGTTCCTTGAGGGAAAACAAGTTGAAGGGTGATTTTTAATGAATTTTATGAAACCTGCAAATGTTTCGTTGTTAGCCCACAAGTTTAGAAAATCTCGGAAATTCCCGGATTTGAACTAAAACCCAAAATTTGGATTCTGATTTGATGGAATTTTGATTTTTGTGATATTTTATTTGAATCCAAATGGGGGGTATTTCCTTATTTACATTTATGTTTTAAAGTTAATGGAGAGTAAAATTAGTAAATGTAAATAAGTGAGTGTTGGAACAACCCAAATGCTAGAATGACTGAAAAACACAGAAGTTGGGAGTTTCTGTCACTGCTATAGCGGTCCAGGACCACTATAGCGATCACCAGGACTTGTTCAAGCGGTGCAGCGGACTGAGGTACCGCTATAGTGGTCCAAGACTGCTATAGCGGTCATAAGTGACTCCGTGGGACCGTCAGACGCTGTTAGACCGCTATAGCGGTATTTTATAGCGGTGTCAGTGAGGGATTAAAAACCCCTAAATCGGGCAGAAGGAAGTAGAGACACGACTCTTTTCCCTTCTCCCTCATTTTTCTCTCTTTCTCTTAAATTCTCTCCAATCCATCATTCCAAGCTTCAAGGTAAGTTCATGTTATTAGATTATGTCTTTATTTCTCCATGATCTTGGATTTGGACCGATTATTTTTCTCGTTTTTGTCAAGTGGGGGTGTTTTCCCAATTTTAGTAGAGTTAGAATAGAGCTCTCTAGAGATTTTTAGATGTTAATCTAGAGTTATGGTTGCTCCATGGCAGTTGTTGGTGTCATTCCAAGCTCTTTAGGTCAAGTTGGTGGGGCCCACGTACTCCCGGCTTTAAAATGTGAGTGGGTTCAAATCCTATGATCCTTATGTTGATCATTAGAGTTAATTTCAGTAAATTATAGCATGAGATATATATGTTTTTCTGAAAACTCATGGAACCATTATTGTTAAAGTGATTTTTATCAAAGAGCTAAAGTATATATTTAAAGATTTATGGAACATTATGTGATTTCCATAGTAGAGAATATGTATATGATAGAGTTTTAGAGAAAATAAGTGTTTTTATGATTTTCAGAAGTATGGAATTCAATATGATTTGTAACAACTGCCAGATACATATTCTGTAGGCTTGAAATCAGAATGCCTACAAATGGGTGATCCCTTGGGCATAATTTCACGATCACAGTTATGCTAAAGTCAGATTGTTAGAGTTATATGAGACCAGAACTTTTCGAGTTTCAAGAGTTTTCATATTTAAATAATTTTATGAATTTTAATCTGTTGATTTATATGCTAGAGCTTGTGAACTCTAGGGTAGAAGACTTATGAGATATAGAGAAAAGATTTAGATTTCTGATTGAATCGACAAAGAGCTATAGAGAAACAGATCATGAGTTAACGCGCTATTCCGTTAACCTTGGTATACCAAGTCGCCTTAGGGCCAGAGAAATAACAAACGAGACCTATTTAGGTGCCCCAGAGATTAGAGACTTTGTTATGCTATGCATAACCAAAGATTTGTTATGTCACGTGAATTGAGCATAACCAGAGATTCCTGTTTCTTTATTAGCATACTATGGTTTATGATTTCTACAGAATAATGATTTTAGAACTATTTGTTATTCTTATGAATATGAACTTTAAAGTTATTGCATTAACTGGTTTGATGAATATATATATATATATATATATATATATATATATATATATATATATATATATATTATTTATTTCCCTTGACTGTCCCATGAGAGGGTTATGGGTGAGGACTTACTCACTGAGTTTTAGATGAAACTCACCCCTCTCCCTTCCTCCATTACAGGTGCAGTAGACACTGCGGGTTCTTCTCTTCCATCTCCTCCCCCGTAGTAGAGATTTCCCAGTTGGTGAGCTTCACTTTGTGAGTGAAGTAATTTTGGTATTCTGTTTAGAGATAGAGTGCTCCAGTGTGCATGACGGGCAGGGTCTCGGACCATAGAGATAGACTAACATGTTTTTATCATGAATATTTTGTATTTTCATGATTACGAGTTCTATGGTTTATTTTGTATTAAGAGCAACTCGTGTGTTTTGTATCAGAGATATTTACTAGAGCTTGATTATGAAAGTATTTATGATGATTTGTTTTTCAAAGAGTTAAATATATATGTCAGAGATGATTTTATGATTTGGAAAAGGATTTTATATTAAATTATCCATATAGAGGGACTCAAAGATCACGAGGCTTACGTGGGAATGAGGATTTCTCACATGCCGGTCATGTGCCCAAGTCGGGTCATGACATATCTCTATCAGCAAATTTTACTGATCCAGAGTTTTTGGGTTGCAGATTTCTGAAATACTTTCTAGACTCGGACACGTGCCTTGAGCAGCTATTGCCCATCTACCACTTGTTGTCAGGTTTCACATGCATTCTTAGACATATCTACAACAAACACAGTTTTTATTTTAGGTACCCAGATTTTCTTAGGTCCACTTGAGTTAGTCTGAGAAGGAGGTTTTCTAATCTTTTTGACGAACTTCATTTTCATGAAGTATTTGTCAGGTGGATATCCCTTCTTGAAACAAATAGTACAGGAAACTTTCTTCCTTTCTTTCTTGAAGAACGTTGATTTTCCTTTTTCATCAAACTCTTCATCATATCCCAACCCGATTTTTTGAAAATATGGTTGTTGGTCTCCAAGTATTAGATCAAGATTCTTTGATCTATTCACCATTTTTTCTAGGTCAAATTTAAGAAGCTTTGAAGTTTTTTCAAGCTCAAATATGACATTCTGGATGTTTTCATTTTTATTTACAACTTTTGATTCTAAGGTATTGAATCCTACATTTAAAACTTTTTTCTCCTTTCAGTTCTTCTAGAATAACAAGGCCATTATGAAGCCGATACATATGGTGTCAAAGATTTAGTAATGTAGACTACTAGCAATTAAATATAAATTCAAGCTATAAATTATAATTGTTTTCTTTGCAAATATATATATATGATTAATCTATTACCTATTATTTCCTCAAAGAATATATAACTAAATTGATAAACTAAAATTAATTAAAATCGTGTGTGTTAAGGTCTTACTAGATATAATATATCATATAACTTCAACCATGTTCATCTATAGTCCACCAATACTCATGCGTTACATCGGATGGCATCTTGAATGTTGACGAATGAGATGAAGAAACTTTTAAAATTTAACAAGCAATTTATTAAATTTAATGATTAGTATTTGAACGTTAAAATTGTAACAACCTTCTATTTCCATATTTTTTATCTAATCTAAAAAGGTTTTCACTAAGATTATATACATATATATAATTATGTTTTCAATTTTTCCTTTTATAAATTCTTTAATTAAATAACCATATTTTATACGATACTAACTTATTATGATGATACTTCTTTCTTTATTAGGGGAAGGTTGAGGAGGCACCACGAGCTTATTATTTTATTTTATATGAGTTATATTTTATATTTTTTATCAATCGAATATTTATAAAATATTTTTATAAGCTACTAATAGGATCGTGAAGCACTTCAAGAGGTAACCGCCTACATTAATATTGTAATCATGGGAGATGAATTGACATGAATGCGTTTAAAATATATAAATGCATTAATTTAAATCAACATAATTGAAGCTTTATAACGATAAGAGAATATTACAGTAAAATTTTAATTTTATCAAATTTATAAAAATTCTGTTAGCTTGAATATGTTGTAGTAGATACTATTAATTTATATTAACTTTCAACAAGCGTTTGAATTAGAATTCTTATTGAAACCAGCAAATGAATTAATTTATATTGCACTCATTGTACAGTGGTCCCTTTCAATATGATAGTATCATTTCAACTGTCCATGCATGTTGAGATTAAATCATTTACAGTCTAAATTGCACTCATTGTACAGTGGTACCTTTCAATATGATAGTATCATTTCAACTGTCTATGCATGTTGAGATTAAATCATTTACGGTCTATAAATAAATCAAATTATCATAAAGTCATTGAACACCTATAATTTTAAATTTAAAATGACTTATTAGTTTTAATTTGAAATTGAAATGTAGTAAATCTTAAGTAAAACAATAATATTACGGATTTAATTGCTATGTACTGACAATGTAAAAAAAATTTATACAGTCATCCAATCATGTATTGTCACATAAGTCATAATAGTCAACTTTTATACTACCTAAAAAGTCATCCAAATGAAATATTTTGATTGGATGACAATGTAAAATTATTTTATACTGTTAGTGCATCAAAATTTAACTCTAATATTATTTAGTATTCCACTCCAACTTCCTAATAATGTTTGAGTTGCCAAGTAAATGGATTTCAAAATAGTAGAGTTACAAATTTAGCAATAACTTGAATATACTTATATTTCATTATTATATATATTTATATATTGATCATAATTATATTGCTTAAAAACATAAATCTCTATTAGGTTTGTGCAATGGAAAAATAATTTTTATCAACATATTTGTACCATATGTAATTTATAATCATCACAATAGATTTCCATAAAAATTTGTTTAAAATGTAATCAATAACCAAAAAATTAACAAAACCGTGCAACGCACGGGCATAACTTCCAGTTTATATCATATTTTGTTATGTTAGAGCCAGAAATTTTAAATTAACTATACAGAAACACATGTATTATTGTGTCATATAATAGGTAAAATTGTTAATATTTTTGACCGTTGACTTAATTTAATTGACGTGGTTGGTCCAGATTAAACACTTGACGCTGCCACGCTTCCAGGCCAATTAAGATCCGCCCCTACTCTACCGCGCCTTGTTATTCACTTGGAAGTTGGAACCCTAACATCCCCAATTCTTCTGCAGTCCCAATCCCAATCGTTGTGGGCAGTACAGAGTGAATATGGTATGCATAAGGAAGGCGACGGTGGACGACCTGCTGGCGATGCAGGCATGCAACCTGTTCTGCCTGCCGGAGAATTACCAGATGAAGTACTACCTCTACCACATCCTCTCCTGGCCCCAGCTTCTCTATGTCGCCGAGGACTACAACGGCCGCATCGTCGGCTACGTCCTCGCCAAGATGGAGGAGGAGACCACCGAGTGCCACGGCCACATCACCTCCCTCGCCGTCCTCCGCACCCACCGCAAGCTCGGCCTCGCCACCAAGCTCATGACTGCTGCCCAGAACGCCATGGAGCAGGTGCCTAAACTTTTTGTCCTCCCTGCGTTTTCGGTTGCTAACTGTTTCCCTTTTGTTAGGTTTCGGTTACAAGTTTGTTGCGCGTTAGCTTCCTGTGTGTAAACGATGTTTGGCATCTGATTTCAGTGATTTGCGATTTTGCTGTTGAACGCCGCGCTTTGGCTGTGGTTTCTGTTTGCAAGTTGTTGAAATTGAGTTACGGGTTTGTCAGGAGGTAGTTTCTGCAATTACATGGTTTTTAGTAGACATCGAATTGCTTACACGTTGTTATGGGACTTACGATGTTATTGCTATTGGCTTAGTACCATACATCGGTTTCCACCCACTAAGTTCTGAGGTTTCCCCTCTTGGTAAAGAAGCAAAGTCTCTGTCGCAGTCCATGTTTTTTGCAGTGATGTGGTGTATTTGGTTAGAAATGAACTCTAGAGTTTTTAATGATTCATTTTCGACTGTTGATTTTATATGGGATATGATCGCTTTTTTTGGCATCCATTTGGTGCTCTGCACATGGGATGTTTAATGGTGTTCCTCTAGCTAATATACAAAAGGAGTGCATGCATTGTTATATGGTTTAACATCTAAAATCGTCTTTTTATTTAAGAAAAAAAAAATGGATCTTATTACTATTGGCAATTTTGCAATGGAACTATTTCCATCCTCATTGTTTTTCTCACTCTGTATGCTTTCAGTCAGCGAGTTGTCGGTTTCAGTTATGACTTTAAAGTTTGTTATGAGTTTGTTTTTGTACTTACTAGTTTTGCATATGGTGTAAGTGTATGCATATAGCCAATGCGGGTTTTGTAAACAATAAGATCAAAGTTCAAACCATGAAAAAGGCAATGGCTGGGAGGGATTTCTAGTTATTACAATACCTAAGTGTTTGTTTCATAACAATGTCTTTGTGAATACTGTCAAAGACAAAAGTAATGTTTCTATGTGAAGGAGGGGTTTAGTATATCTTTTTCAACTCTTTCTTAGTCCTGCACTTCTTATTCTTTCTCTATTTTTATTTACAGTCTCAGTTAGCAAGTTGTTCAGTTCAGTTATAAGTTTGGTAGATGTTAATTTCTGTGATTACTAGTTGGTAGTTGGCATTGAATTGTATATAACTGAGGGCTGCATAAAGGGCCTTGGTATCCGATTAAAAAATTATCTAAATTATCTCTCTGTTTCTCTCACTCTATGTTTCTGGATAACAAATGTGATGCAGGTGTTTGGTGCTGAGTATGTTTCTCTACATGTCAGGAAGAGCAATCGTGCTGCATTCAATTTGTACACAGAGACTTTGGGCTACAAGATTCATGATGTGGAGGCAAAGTATTATGCAGATGGGGAGGATGCTTATGACATGAGGAAGCAGCTCAAGGGGAAGCAGATGCATCAGCATCAGCATCATCATCATGGTGGGGGTCATCATCACCACCACCACCACCACCACCACCATCATCATCATGAGCATGGTGGAGGGTGTTGTTCTGGTGAAACCAAGGCAGAGAAGACGGATACAAAGGGGAATGCGAAGGCCACCTGATTGTGAGATTAATTTCCCCCTATTTGTTTCTTGGAATTTTTTGTTATGGAAAAAATTGGGTGTGCCTCATATTAAATTGCTAAAAAGGTGCGGTTATCTATTGTGTAATTGTTGTAGGTTTATTGGGTTATGTTGATGATTTCATATCTTAATATGAATTGTTACTACTATTACTTCATGACAAGGTTGTCAATGGTGGATGGAGGTTTATGGCGGTGAGCCAAAAAACCACCATAAAAATATGGCGGATGGCATTGCAGATTATGATGGAAGCCATGGCGGACTAAAGAATATATAAAAATATATATAAAAAAAATAAAATATAAAGACATAATGCATGCTCAAAGCCTCAAAAACGTATTCAAAGCCGCAAATACACAATTAACATACTAATTCATTCATTAGCTCCTCCCCTGGACATATTTTTTGTCTTCAAATAATATCTAATGAAAAATAAGCAAAATATGTGGTAGTTTTTATTTTTATTTTTTTTTAGGTTAGAAGAGGTTTTTAATCTTAATAAAACACAAGCAGTGTTCTACCAAAAAAAAAAAAGGAAGACTACCACAATTCCACACGGCCTACACCCAAAAATACAAATGAAAAGCCAAGAAAACCCACACAACCTAATCCACGCCCATGACCTTGAAAAATAACCCATACACGTGTCAAAGATCCACTTACCAAGCCATGCAAAACCCAAAGAGAAAGACATAAAACCAGATCTGAAATCTGAATATCTGACCCAAAAAATAAAAAAGACAGAAGCAGATATAGCGAAGAGAAACCCAGGGGCTGATTTAGACATGAATGGTGGAGACTGGCGGCCAGAGGTTGCGCGACGACCAGCGGAGGCTTGGGAGGTGGCAGATTGGCAGCAACGCATAGACAGGGAGCACGTGTGTGAGGTAAAGAGTGAGCTCGGTTGCGCAACGAGAGAAGGAGAAGGAGAAGAAGAAGATGATGAAGGACCTTGCTGGGTACTGGCCGCTGTCGCCGGTGTGGTGAAACTCCGGTGCCGGTGTGGTGCGCCGCCTTTGCTGGAGAAGAGCAAAGACAGATTTTGAGAGACTGAGAGAAATGGAAGGGGGTCGGGTTCATTAAGGTTTCATTAATGAAACCTGAAAACCCTTAAATACCCTCTAAAAAAACCCCCAAAAAAATGGGTTTTTGGCCCATTTTCCCCCATGGCCGCCACGATCCTGTCACCGCGCCGCCGCCACTGCGACCGCCACGCCATCCACTTCCCCATAGCGGCGGCCTCAGATTCTGCCACGCTATGGCTGATATTTGACAACACTGCATCATGATGCTTGAATGGAGGTGATCGTATTTCAGCTTGCAGATTTATCATGGGGAATTATTTGGACTTGTTATTGATGTTTCTGATGAAATTTTTGTTGTCTACTTTGTTGATGTGCATTTCTAGTTCTCCCGTGAGTTTTAATGTACTTCCTGTGTTTCAAATTAGGTTAGTAAATGAGTGGTGACTGATGTTGATAAAATTAATGGTGAGAATGTGTTTTTACTTCCGATGTAAAAATGGAAGGATACCTTGGTGATTGTGGAGTACAATAAGGATCAAAGATGATGAGAATTTTACAAATAAGAAAAAGATTATCGATCAATGTCTTATTGCTGCATTACCAATTTTCCATCATGCTATACTCATTATATTTCTGATTTTTGCTAATCCTTATTGTTATGGTAGTTTGCTTGTTGATAATTTTTTTTTGGAGGTTGCCAATGCGAATATTTTGTTTATCACTGGATTTTGACCTACTTAAATTTTTCATCCTTGGATGTTATGTGCTTTATGTGGATGAATGCCATAATAGTTAGTGCAAGGTTTTATCCAACAATTCACATAGTGATTCTAATGACCCATCAATTCTACACATCAATTTGAATTGGCAAAGAAGTGAACCGCATCGGATCTTGTGATTCGTGATTTTGAATCTTGCAACAGTAACACTGATTTCCCTTGCCTTATCTTTGGCTTGTAATTTGATTTTCTGCACTGGAGTTCGTAAAAACTGAAGGAAAAATACAGAGCTGTCATAGACTGCCAATTTCATAAAAATTGAGTTTGGTTTACCTAATTTCTTGTGTAGTTCATGTATATTTCTTGTGTGGTTCATATATTTTGCATTTTTAATATTGAGTTTTAATATTGATTGGTAATCGGCTCTGTATGTCCAAATTTTATGAATGGTTATTTGACTCATTGTATGTCTAAAGTCTAAATTCATGTCCTCTCAAAACGGATGCTTGCTCTATCTTTGCCCCAATATGAGTCATGTGACATGTTTGCTTTATTATGTTGAGGTGAATCTTTTCTTACTTTTTATCTATTGTATCTATGAAGGAAGTTTTGCTGAGGTGAAGATTCCAGAATTATTGGATGGTTGCTCATTCTGTGTATGCTCCCACGTGGCTGTTGTTTAAAGTGAGCTAGGATATCACCTTTTCTCTTCATTTGTCTACTGCAACTAGCTGAGTTACAGTGTAATATAATACAAGAGTTGTGCCCAAAAGCTAAAAGAATAACAGAAGTTCTTTACTAGTGAGACTAGAGTTATGTATGTCTTTCTTAAATACTTAAAATTTGATAAAAAACGATGTTTTGGGATACTACTCTTATTCTCTGCAGATTTTATGCATATATTGAGACGCAATGGTCCGATGTAGTTGTTAGTGCTCTTTGGAAATTGTCTTTTCATATATATGATATGATGTCTTGTGATATGCTGGACTATGATAGGTACCAAGCCATGTGAGTGAATATTATGTGTGTATTGAGAACAAACTGAAAGTACAAAATAGCACAGAGTATTAGAGAGATTCTAAAACTCTCCCAAGTCCTAATTCCAATTCCCAAATGCCCCCCCTCAATAACCCTTCCCTTGCTTGTATATGCTCTACCCTAACTAACTAGAATATTCTCTCTTTGCCTAGGTGGCAGAGTTAGTTACAAAACTCCTTATCCATTGCCCACAATTAGTTACAAAACCCTTTACCCACAGCTCATATACATCAGTAACCCCCTTAGGTAACATGTGTATCCCTATAAAGAATAATAGCCTTAACATCCAATATTACTAGATCTAACAATACTCTCCCCCTAAAAAATCACCTTGTCCTCAAGGTGATGTACATAAAGGAAAACAATAGTGCTGAAAAATAAAAGGCTTTCTCCTGGGTCCCATATCTTGAAAAATAAGGAGAGTAAGATTGCATTGTTGAGTTGTCTTCCCGGGTCCCATGGATTGGACACTAGTTCTACCACTAGGTGCTAGTTCCTGAGGCCAGAGCTTTTCGGCGATTGTGAGCTCTTCTCCCCTCTGCTTTTCACCTGCGGGATTCCATCGCACGTTCGCTCCAGTCGGAGCTTCACCCATTAGCTGCTTGACCTCCTTCAATGGTTCTTCTTCTTTCACGATCTCTAGCTCCAATGCTTCCTCAGATTGATGTGTATCATTACCTTCATCATCAATGCTCTCTGGTGCAACATCTCCATCCTCTTTCTCCACTTCATTCTGCATGCTTTGAAAAAACACTCAAACACTAGGAGGCCAATCAGCCATGGTGGATCTCTTTCTTCTCCTCCACCGCCAATCTTCATCACCCTCCCAAAATAGAGTCTCGACGATGCAGTTGGTCTCGGCCTCTTACTAGAGTTTTAATTTTCTTCAGATCCTGCTCCATCTTCATCTACTTCATCTTCTTTGACTCAAACTTCATGCAGCAGCAACTGGCATAGGTTCTAGCACATGGCTCCCAAGACAAGGAGCAATGATATCATTTGATAGGTACCAAGCCATATGAGTGAATATTATGTGTGTATTGAAAACAAATTGAAAGTGTAAAATGGCTCAAAGTATTAGAGAGACTCTGAAACTCTCCCGAGTCCCAATTCCAATTCCTAGATGCTCCCCTCAATATCCCTCTCTTTGCCTATATAGGCTCCCCCCTAACTAACTAGAATATTCTCTCTGCCTAGGTGGCAGAGTTAGTTACAAAACCCTTTACCCATTGTCGACAATTAGTTACAAAATCCTTTACCCATAGCTCATATACATCAGCAGCCCCCTTAGGTAACATGTGTATCCCTTTAGAGACTGATAGCCTTGACATCAAATAACTATTGTCATTACCTTAGCTGTGTGCGGCTTTGCATATCACAAATATTGTTGTGGCCGAGTCATTAAGCATCTTCTTCGTAACAAAAAAATCCAAGCTGGCCTTGCCAAATTTTCTGAAAGATACTTAAGCCTTTGTCGTCACATGCCTTTTTTATAATCATGTTTTAAACATTATATAGTGTACTGGCCTTGCTGGTATTGTTTGACAATTTACACTTTAGTTGTGTGTGTGATTGTGTGTACGTATGTCAATTATGAGGCTTGGTTATTCTGACAAGGCAAAGCTTTTTCTTTTTTTTTTCTTTTTCTTTTTTGGTCTTGGACAAGGCAAAGCTTTAAGATATTGATATTTGCTTTCTTGTTGTAGGACTTGCTGCGAAAACAAATTTATTGCCTTTGACTTTGTGGCCGTACTAGTTGTGTGAAAATGACCTGGGGCCACCTGATTAGACTGCATATATCTTAGGAGTGCCCATTGTGTTGGATCCACCCACAAATCCATGGGTTTCAATCCAACACTATATATAAAATACAGGTCAAGTTCGATTGAAAAATCTCTAATCCATATGGTATGGGTTAGGTTGTGGGTTCTGGAATTTTCAATCCACATAACCTAATCCAATCCGTCCATTGTCTCTTTGTGGTTTCAAAATTATTCAAAACATGGGCAACATAGTGGAATTTTCTTATTAGGTTTGAAGAATTAATTTTATTTGCTTTAAAGAACTCTTTTAGAAAAATAGACCCTGAGAATAGATCATTTGGATGCTAGTGTCTACGTGAAAAGATTTAGAGTGAACTCAATATTGGGGTTTCGGTGGGAATTAGGGTATTGTTGGGTCCTAGGATTGTCATCATTGGTGTTGTGTGCTGCACACGGTAAGTTGAAAGGCATGCAACTTATGGGTTTCAGGGTATTGGGTGGGTGCATTTTTACCTGTTTACGACACGACACAATTTCCAAGAGATGACACCGAAATATGCTAATCCCAATCAAAGCGAGTGGTGAGACACGATCGTTATGGTGTTTAGGTTATTATATAGATGTGTCTTCTATCAATGTGTGGGGGTATTTATAATTAGATTTGCCTCCTCTAAATTGAATAGATTGATGAAGTGTAAAAATAAAGGGTTAATCAGTTTTAAACAAATGATCGCCAAATAGATAAGTAGGTAGGTAGATTGGATATGCAAGTAAACAAGTGGGCCATGTAGCTTGATTATTTGGATGAATCACAGGTCCTTCAACCTCGGCCTAGCTAAAGTGAGGAGGCGTTGGGAGAGGAAGGTTATCCCAGCGATTTATGAAGCACGGATGTTGGTATGGACACGAGATATTACATGATATGAATACAAGGAACGCATCAAAGTTGAAATGTTTATAGGACATGGATATGATATATATATATAACTAAAAATTTAAAGAAAATAATAAATTATTTAAACTATCATTTGTATAAGCTTATACTTTATTTTCTTAAAAAATGAAAAAACTAATTGTTATTTTCGATTTATAACCTTATTTGAATTGTGTTTTTCTATGTCAAACTAAGAAAAAAATAAATTTTAAATTAAATATATATATAAATATGTTATTGATATGTTATGTAAGATTTGATATAGATATGTGATTGATATGTAGAGATGACATCTAAGTGGTGAATCGGTACTTTATAGCCAGCAACTGAGTAGAGTCAGTTGGGCCAATGTGCAATATTTCAACTTAATGAAAGAAGTGGTCTACTATTCTTCAATGTGGCGATGTTTTTATTTTTTCACCCGTTATGGTCACACGTAACCCCCATGCTGCATTGATAACGAAAAGAAATATGTTATTCTTACTTCCGTTGCTGCCTTCTCTACCGTTGAACATTAAACAAGTCACCCCGTGGCCCTGCCCAATAGTGCCAGATGTCTGTTTTCTTGAGATCTTTTCTGGACCCCATGATTTATTATAACATGTGATAAAGGCAACGCACCAACTTCCAACTCTGAATTATTCGTTCCAAAGTCACATCTCTAGCAATAAATTTTACAACAAATTAGAAATTGACAGCTCCGTTTGATCTTTTATGAAGAACAGATTTTGCAGATCTATACCAAGAGTTTCTGCTTCATGTATATTTTAAATTAATGAGTCCTGGTATTGATGGCAACTTCAACTGTAGCCTAGTAGTGTTATGCCACCTCTATCCATGAATAAATATCTTAAAGTAGGCAGTTATTTGTATAAAATTATCATGAGAAGTATGTGAGAATCTATGTAAGAATAAGTATAAAAAAATTAATTAATACTTCTTTGAAACTATTAAATGATAAGTAATATTGGATAAATTTTTTCCCTTAAAACGATATTTATTTATGAACGAAGTATGAATATCCAACATATAAGACACTCATTTTATCACATATGTGATAAATAAATGATGTAAATGAGGATCATTATCATATCTAATAATAATAAGAATTCCCATTTTTAGGTAATTTGTTTCCAAAGAATTGCATGGAGAGTTCATATCTTTGTGGACGTGTCAATTTTTTATTCAACTATTGTTTTTGAATAAGGAGCAAGCAATTTAACAGTAAGCTTATTTCATTTTTTTTAAAAAATCCAATGTAATAAATAATCATGCAACAGTTAGCCTTTGGAATCTTGTCAGGTGCCGAAAGTTGGCGAGAACATTTTTTTTTCTTCAAATCAATAATGTTATGCTCTGCACCAGTCGTTGTGGGTCAGTTGTTTTGATATTCGGTTTGAGTGTATGAATCCAAAGGAATCGGTTTGGGGCGACATAATAAGTGATTTTGAAAATAAAATAAAATAATAATTTGATGTAAATCTCACGACAGGCAAGAATTTTTGAAATTTTTTTTAATAATTTAAAAACCAAAACATGCCTCTGGCGAGATTTTTCAAAAGAATTTTAAAAAGAACATTGATAAACATACATCATTATACTTACATTATATATTTACACCAAGTTAAAAGTTATAAATCAACATATAAAAAGTTATAAACTCAGATTAAAAAATTGTAAACTAATATACACAAGTTTATAATATACTGGTTTATAACTTTTTACAAATTGATTTACAACTTTTGCATACAGGTTTATAACATTTTATACACAAGTTTATCACTTTTGATTTGATATAAGTGTATGGTATAAATATGGTGGTGTATGAGTATCACTCCTCTTTTAGAAAATAAAACTCATCTGTGACAAGATTTTAATAAAAACTATTAAAAAAAGGGAAATGGAATATCGAATGTTATGAAATTTTAATTTAATGCCACTTGCGATGTTTTTCATCAAATATTAACATATTATATACTCTCTATTTAAACTACTTCTATCATCTCTTTTTTTGTTCGATTTGTTTGTCAACACACAGTGGTTGGGTAGGGAAAAAAAAAAGAGTAGAATAGGAGGAAAATAGATATGTTCTCCTTCCATATTTTGTTGGCGTGTTTTCTTTTTTTATTCCTAAAAAAGTTATGTGTAAAAAAAAAAGAGTTTAAAAAAAAAGGTTCTGGTATGCATGAGCAAAGCCTTGTGATAAAAGTTCCTACTTATGTATGACTCTTGAGACATTGTTCTAAGCACTTGATTCCTTATGTTGTGTATCTTTTTGAAGAAGAGATATTCTTTTCTGGACTTTTGTCGTTTCTAGAGAAGGTTGGCTTTCTGTGGAGTAAATGATCCTTCTGATGGCTTTGCACCTTTTTTCTAAAGACGTTTTGGCATGTTTCTCAAGAAATTCAACTTTCTGAATATGTTCTCCTATAAAGAAATAATATCTCAGGGACACGTGTCAATAGATAAGTTTGGTATGGCCTTCGAGTCCCTTGGGAGCTACCGGTGTTGCCAGGAAGGCCCCAAAAGCATGAGAGACCTTTTTTTATGTAGATATGGTGAAATGTCACCGCTATAGCAGTCACAGGTATGGGAAAGGTGTGTCAACCGACGCCATTTCACTTAATGAACCCATCCACCCCGTTTTAAACTCCAACTCGGGCTGTTATCCCCCAAACCCCAAAACGTAGCTTCTAAACACCCTTCCCACTCCTTTTCTCTCATTCCACTCAAATCCTTCTCCTTCCAAGCGATCAAGGTAATATTTTATGGGTTTTCATCATCCTTTTCTTCTCCATTTTATATCCTAGGACATGAGTTGTTGTTTTTCTCCATTGTTGTCAAGTGGGGGTGCTTAGAGTTGATCTAGAGCAAACTAGAGAGTATTAGAGATTAATCTAGAGTTTATGGTTGTGATGGCAGACATTGGTGTCATCCCTCTGTCATGACCTGACCTGGGAACGTGACCAGCATATGAGGAATCTCATCCCCACGGAAACCTCATAACCTCTGAGTCTCTCTATTTGCAAAATTTAATAACAAATTCGTTTATAAAACATCATTTCATCTCTAATAAATCCTTGGCTCTTTGAAAACATAATCATCATCAATAATATATCATAACCAAACTCTAGCATAGTCCTCTAGCTTTTAGAAAGATCAATCACCACAATTTCATTTTCAAGCTCTAAATATGTTTCTGTGATTCAAAATATGAGTCGCTCTCTATACAAAATATCCATGAAAACTATAGTTATGAAAATACAAAATAGTCATGATAAACCAATACAAATCTATCTCTATAGTCTAGTACCTTACCCACCATGTACACTGGAGCACTTTATCTTTAAGCAAAACACAAAAGAATACTTCACCCCAAAGTGAAGCTCACCAACAGGAATATCTCTACTGTGGGGGAGGAGGTGGAAGAGAGGAACACGTAGTGACTATTGCACCTATAATGGAAGAAGGGAGAGGAATGAGTTTCTTTTAAAACTCAATGAGCAGGCTCTCACTCATAACCCTCTCATAGGATAACAATAGAGATAAATAACTATAGATAGTCATCAAAACTGGTTAATGCAATAATTCTAAAATCATATTCACACATATGTGTGTGTGTGTGTGAAATGACTCTAAATGAAAATTCTCTAGAAAGCATAAACAATAGTGCTAGAGAGACAGGGATCTCTGATAATGCATTTCATAACCACATAAACTTATACATATGTTCTCTAGTTATGCATATCAACCATGATATAACGAGTTCTTTGCCCTATGATCCCTTTGGGATCTAGGTTGGACACCTAACTAGGTTCCGTTCTCTACTCTATGAGATTGTTCTTTCAGGACAACTTGGTACCAAGGTTAACAATCGAGGTTCAGCTATTAACTCACTGTCTGTTTCTCTATGGCCATCATCTAGTCTTTAATTCATAAAACATATTATTTTTCTCTAAACCTCCGTTATGACATTCCTCTAGGCATAAAACTCTATAATTCATAATTATTTCACTCTTGAAATCATTGTGGTAATTTATAAAATCTCTAATCAAGTCATAGTCATACTCTAGCTCTTTAATAAAATCATTTATATAATAATGGTCCCATGAGTTTACATTACAACATAAATTTCATGCTCTAGTTGAAAATCATTATTTCAATAAATATAGCAAACCAATTGTGATCTCTAATGTAACACCCTAATATTTAACCCAACACGCCTAGGACTCATTTAAGTTAATTATTAGTCATTACTCTTTTATTTCAGTTCTTAACTTTAATATGTTAAAATACTTAGTGAAAATAAGGGTAAATTTTTTTTTGAAACTTAAAATGAAAATGTGAGTCGTGCATGCTTAAAACAAACTATGTCATCCATCTTGCATAAAGGTGGAAAAGGAATTCAAGCACCTCATAGGTATACATGGATTAAAAATAAACACAAAGCCATAAGCATAACACATCATCATAGATTCATACATTACCGACATTAGATGTTCCTCTTTACACACCATAATATGTATTTAAAATAAGTAGCATCATACCCACCATTATAGGTTAGGATAGTACAGTTATCCATAGAAAAACATGAAAAGAAAGACTAGATACTGCTAGCCAAAACCTCCCCCTACTACTCTTGTTGGGGTACGCCTAGGTAGATAACCTCTAAATCAAAAAGGCAAAAGAAGGCTATCCTATCCATGATATATACACGGCACTCCGAGGTCCGCTGCTAACTCCTACTGTTGTTTCTCCTAGAAATGAGGAAGGTAACCAATCTATTAAGCCAGCTTGTCAAGTGTAGTTAGGTGATGGGTAGGATGGGCATAGGTACCTCGATATGGTCGAGTAGCTCCCCTAACTCCTGTCATGGGCTGAGTTATAGTGGCCTCACTACTGCCTCCTATCTCCCTAGGTACTATAAGTATAGAACCATCAGCATAACACTAGATAGCAGAATCCTTGGACAGGTCTGTCAATGGCTCCATCGGATAGGGGGTGATCAGGGGATGTAGACGGGGTAATCTTAGACAACCGAAGCAGCAAGGCGAGTACGGCGAATATGCTCTTCACACGAACGAGCACGCTCAAAAGCAAGATCATCAGTGAACGGGGTAGCAGGAGAAAACCTAAAGCTAGTCACTGCGTGTGCAAAGGGGCACTCCATGAAGACAAAAAGACATATTGCACAATGACCCAAGAAGTGATAAGTCTGGTGAGTGGCATTGAAGTGCAACTCCCAGGTAGGAGCATCAATGAAGATCATGAACGATGTCATCGACCTCTGAAGGTGAGATGGAAGGAAAGAAGGGATAAGAAACTTTTATAAGAATCTCAGTAGGGCGCTCGCCTCCTAACATGTGTTATCATCTACGTCCTTAAGAACCTTGGGTTTAATTATCAAATAATGGGCACATATATACAGTTTATTTATTAGGTTGTAAATACCATTAACCAAGGCCTGTGTCTTTTAATATGAGTCTTTAATGTCATGAATGCATCATACCATATGATGAAATGCATGTCAATATCACGTGCAACATACTATAAAGAAACATGTGTAAAATAATTCATGACATAAAGAACATAAATAGCATGGCATGATCTTTCCCCTTTTACTCTTTATGTGACATAAATTTCTCATTTCTCTCTATGGGGCCACCCTAAGAGTTCTAGGTTATGAGTTCATACCTAACTAGTCGTCACTAGTCTATACTGTTAGCTCCAGAACCCTTGTGCTCATGTGTTTTGAATGATAACAAAAACCAATTCAAAGAAAATACTTTGAAGAACGACTGATGTCTCTATTGAGTTTTTCATAAGATTATAACAGGTATTTATCCTTTAGTAAGAGCAAGACTTACTCAAATGAGTATATATATTTCACTATGCATGTGCAAACATGTTACAAGATTTGTTATATTAAAGAAGTGAAATTATATCATTATCCAAGCTTTTGATAGCTAACGATCAGAGGAAGGCTGCAATACTACAAGAAACTAAGGAAAGAGACTTTATAAAGTAGCATGGGGCATCAGAAAGTACTCTCAAGATGAAGGTATCAGAATATGTCCATATGCAACATGTTACTTAATCTTCAATCATCATAATGACAAAGAAATCATCATCAAGAAGATTTGATTAAAGATTAGAAAGCAAAATAACTCTTTAAGGGATGATTACGTATATCAGAAAGCTCATCTATGAGTAGAGCAAAGAATGTTACAAGAAAATAAGGGAAATTTGAAATTTGAATTTGAAATTATCAAGTCAAATCTAGTTTCAAACTGGTACATCATCTCTTGGCCAACTTGAACAACCAACCTGGCTTCTCAAAGAAGGAGTTCTAATGCATGCTTAGAAAATGGAAAAATAGTTTTTGATGGGAGATCAGAAAGCTTATATTTACAACGGCTTCTGCAACCGATGTGACAGTTCTGTCAACTTCTCTTCTAGCTGTTTCTTTCAAGGCACAACTGATGATCAACACATGTCACATGAAGAAATGATCTATGGCAACGGTCACAAAGAAATACCATTATATAAAGGGATGCTAAGATTGAAGAACGTTAAGAGATTTTGTGATACCCGGCATATACGTGGCAGCAGATAAGTTCCGTATTGCCCCAAGTCCCCTGGGACCCACCCGTGTTGTTGGAAAAACCCCGGAATACCCGGAGGACCCTTAGTGCAGCTAATGTGGTGAACTGTCACCACTATAGTAGTCCAGGACCACTATAGCTATCACAGTGGGGTGACCGTGACATTTTGGGCATGAGGGGACCGCTATAGCAGTCTAGGACCGCTATAGCGGTCATAGGGAATGTGGCAGCGTGTTTTGGGTATTTTGGGGACCGCTATAGCGGTCATGAAGGTGGTGCAGCACGTATTTTTGGCCTCTAGGGACTGCTATGGACCGCTATAGCGGTTGTAAGTGGGGGGTAGATATAGACCGCTATAACGGTGTCAGTAGTACCCAAACAGTCCAAAATACGTCGTTTCGCGTTAGTGAGGCCCCCAACCCTTTTTAAACCTTTCAAACTCGAGATCTCACCCTAAAATCCGAAATCCCTTTCTTCCCAACTCTCTCTCACCCCTTCCTCACATAAATCCTCTTCAATCCTTCTTCCTCCAAGAGATTAAAGGTGAGATTTATGGGTTTTGTTGTCTCCATCCTTCTCACTTTGTATTCTAGAGTTTGGGTTTGTTGTTTGTCTCCATTGTTGTTAAGTGGGGGTGCTCCCCCAATGTTGTTAGAGTTATGTTTGAGTAATATAGAGGTTAACGGAGACTAATCTTGTGTTTTGTGGCTCCAATGGCAGACATTGGTACCGTTCCTTTTCCCCGGAGCTCCGTTGGAGTTGACGTCACCATTCCCTCCCCTTCAGGTGAGTGGGTTTGGAACCCATGACCCCTATGTTGGTCATTAGAGCTAATTTCCATCGAATTATTATTAATTGCATGGTTTTAAAGAGATTTCAAGAGCTTAGAGTCTCCGTTGATATGTCATAAATATTGAAATGTCAAATTCCAACTAGAGCATGAAATGTTTGTTTTATTACGAACTCATGGGACCATTGTCGTTAAATAATTTTATCACAAGAGCTAGAGTATTACTATTATATTTTTTTTGAATTGAGATTTCCATGAAAATATTTTGAATGAACGATTTGCGAATCATAGAGCTGTGCTTAGAGAAACATTAGAATAGAGATTTAGAGAAAATATTATGTTCATTGGTTTAGAGACTAAACGTTAGCTATAGAGAAACAAACAGTGAGTTAATGGCTGACCCCGATTGTTAACCTTGGTACCAAGTTGTCCCGGGAGGAGAATCTCATAGAGCAAAGAACAGAACCTGTTTAGGTGTCCACACTAGATCCTCGATGGGTCATAGAGAATAATGTTTCAGTTCTTGAGGAACCATAGAGTAAAGATTCCTGTTTCTCTCATAGAGTATTGTTGTTATAATTTCAGAGAAATTTCTATTTAGAGCTTTTACTTTCACATGTATATTAGTATGATTTCAGAGATTATTGCATCAACTGATTTTAATTATTTGTTTATGATTATCTATCTTCTTGGTCGTCCCATGAGAGGTTTATGGGTGAGGACCTGCTCACAGATTTTTAGATGAAACTCACCCTTCTCCCTTTCCCATTACAGGTGTTGTAGACGTTGCGAGTTCTCCCATTCCACCTCCACCCCCACAGTAGAGATTTATTGTTCGGTGAGCTTCACTTAGTGTGAAGTATTCTATTTTGCTTTTGTTAGAGATAGAGTACTCCAGTTATATAACGGGTAGGGTCCCGAACCATAGAAATGAATTGGCAGTATTTTATCATGATTATTTTGTACCTACACGATTATAGATTTCATGTATATTTTGTGAAGAGAGCAACTCTTGTATTTTGAACCCCAGTGATATGATTAGCGGTTGAAATGGAAATGATTGATTATAGTACTCCAGAGATTTGTGTTAAAGTTTGTTTATGTTTATGTTTCATGGAACCAATGGTTTATTAGAGATGAAACAATGTTTTGCAAACGGTTTTATATTAAATTATGCATATAGAGAAACTCGGAGGTCATGAGGCTTACGTGGGAATGAGGATTCCCCACGTGCCAGTCACGTGCCCAAGTCGGCTCATGACAGATTTGAAGATTTAAAAGAGGAAACTCTGCAAAAATCTCTTCGCACTTCCTGGAATATTCAATCTTTATCATGTAATCAATTTTATTCTTGAAGTGTTAAGAAAATCTTCCTTCTATATTCTTAGTTAGATGTATACTCTTCTTTTTGAAGAAGTAGAAGAAGGAAGTCATTCAAGTTTTCCAAGAACTTATTAACTGTATCATCTTTAAGGAAACTTGAGTATAGGTTAGCTTGAGTGGCAACCCAAACACTTAACCTTTGTATCCATGATCTGTTAGTGATCAGAGTGAGACATAGCTTGGAAAGGCTAAGGTAAAACTACTTGTAACGCGATAGTAAGATGTTCTTACTTATCACGGTTTAGCTTGGAAATGCTAGTCAAAGACTACTTGCAGCTTGGAAAGGCTAGGGCAAGAATACTTTCAACATGTCAATAGAGGTTGCTATTGCATATGATTGGGCTTGGAGAAGCCGGTGTCATGACTACTCGATTGGGCTTGGAGAGGCCAGTGTCAGAACTACTTGCAGCTTGGAGAGGCAGAGAAAAGACTACTAACAACGTGCTGAAGGAGTTGCCTGTCAGTTACGAGTTGGTTTGGAGAGGCCAGAGTCAAGACTACTCATGTTAACGTGGAGAGGCTAGTACAAAACTACTCAAAGTCTTTGGTTACAGGTGATTTCTAAAATCCTTGGATGATAGCTTGGGAAGGCTAATGTAAAGACTATCCATCTTTACTTTCTCAGGTTGAGAAGGCTGCTGTTATAGTGGAACCTCAACAGTTGTTGAGTACTAGATGTAGGCAGTCTAGCTGAACCAATATAAAATCTTTTGTGTTCTTCTTTCTCTCCCTAATCTCTTTTATTTACCTTTGTTGCATCGTTAACTTTCCATCAGTCTTATATATATCCTGCTCTCTTTATGTTATCTCCTTTAAATAGCAACTGATTTATTTAATAAGGTTCATAAAGCAACTTTCTGAAGCTACTAACTATGTTTCTGCTGCACTTCAAGTTTTATACTTGATATTCATCTTTTTTAGTAATTTCAGAAAATGCCAAAAAGGATCAATGCATGATTCAACCCCCTCTTCTCGTGCACATCGTCACCTACATATACTTATCCTCTTGATAAGCTAATTCCCAACTCCCAAAGTGCAAGATAGGGAGCATAAGATCACCTTTCATAACCACTAATTCCTGGAGTTTAAAGGGTCCTTATTGGATCACCTCTAATAACCATTAACTACTGGAGTCTGGAGGATTATTTTCCTGTGTTTTATGTCACCATTAATACTAGCATGTTATGAGCATATAATTATAATTGTCATCATAACTTATCTTTTAATATTTCATGCTCATAAAATACATAAATCATGCATATCAAATTCTCAATTCACAATCGCAATTCATCATGTAATTATTCATATAAGCATGACATCATTAACATCTCTTGAAAGGGCAAATATGTTTCAGCTAATGCATATGCCATACTCATCAAGATATATATACATATACACAATGTACTAAAGATCATTACAAATACCATTCACATTTTCATCCTCAAGTTGTCAGTAATTACTCAGTAACCCTTAAACCGGTCAAAACTACAAATCGGTTTAACCTAACACTTGTAATTATTCTTTTATGCATCTAAGAGACCAACAATGGCTATTACGATAATTTTCACTAATTTTTAACCTCATGAATAGTACCAAACAACATTGCACAGTTTGGGCAGTATTTAAAATAGACAGTTTCAGAGTTCTAGAAATTACGTTTTTGACCCTTTCCAGTTACTGGCTTTTCCTAAGATGCTAAAATTAATTCCTACACTAATTATTAGTGATTTTTACACATATACACAATATCAAACACCTTTTACAGAATTAATATATGCTGAAACAGAATCCGTAATTTCAATTCCTAAGTGCTTTAGAAATCACATTTTTGATCCTTTCTAGTTACTAATTTTTCTCTATGTGCTAAAAATAATTATTACACTAATTATTAGCAAATTTTACACAATTAGACAATTCCAAACAGCACCAAACAGAATCACATAATTTCAAGCAGTAACCAATAATTCAAATGTCTAGAAGCTTTCAAAAATTACAATTTTACATATTTCTAGTTACTAGTTTTGCCTAAAGTGTCAAGAATGATTTTTACAACAATTAATAGTAATTGTCACACATCTAAACCAGTCCAAATAGCATGTTACATGTAACGCTCTGATTTTCTGTCTGAGTGGAAAATGACCAAAATGCCCTTGGGGTCATTTTCGGCCCGGAATTCGAGGATGGCCGACCCGGCAGTCCTCGAAGGGCCACCTCAATGTTTGAAGGGGATTGAATGGCCCTTGTGTGGTTTCGGAGGCGAAAGTCTCATTTTCTGCAGTTTCGGGTCAAAATGACCAAAATACCCCTATAGCGTTTTTACGCGGGTAAATGTGCCGTTTGAGCCCGAAACTTTCCCCGGAGGTTTAAAACAATGTTTTTACATGTTTCAAAATATCTGTTTGAGTCCCGGGCAGTTTTAGTACAAAATTATGATTTTGCCCCTAGAATAGTGTTTTTGAGCTTAATGATATAATTAAGCAAACCTAAATAATATTAGGCTCTGATCGAAGATTAATTAATTCCCATAATTAATCTAGAGTCAAAATAAACTATTAAAATTAATTAGACCCTAAAATTGCTTAGATTAGATTTAAATCTCTTTTTAAAACTCAAGATTTCACTTTTGAAATCTTGAATAGTGTTTTCTCTCTTCAATTCCTTAAATCATGGAATTGTGTCTAGAATTGTTTATGCACTAAAATGAGTTTATAACTCACTAATGATGCAAGACCATTCCTTAAATATGTCTTGACAACCTTAATTACCCATTTTCTCACCTAAACACTTTCTTACAATTTCCTAATCTTAATCCTAATCAAAGATACACCTAAACACAACTCTAAACCACAATTAAAATGCAAGAAAACCCTCCCCATGGCTGATGCACTTTCGGACCTCTCTCCCTCAATTACATCACATGTTGATTTGTTTCTCACTCAAAGAACCATGCTTGAGCCATACCTTGAACCATACCTTACCATACTTTGAACCATACCTCACAATGCCTCAAGATCACAACATCTCACCTCATGGAACTCATGGGGCTGCCCTTCATGGTTGAAACTCCCTCCTCCTCCTTGCACCTTGAATGTGTTTCATTTCTCTATAAATAGCATGCTTGGGTGAACTTGTATCATTTTGGGTTCATTTGCTAAGTGTAAGTTTTCAAAGAGCACTTCAAAGTTTCCTTTTTCTCTCAAGTTCAAGTGTTCAAGTTCTTCATCCTCTTCTCTCATCCCAACCTTCAATCACTTGGTAGGGATTTTCTTTCAAGTATTTTCTTTATTTAAGTTCCATTTCTAGTTATGTGTTTATGGTTTCTCTTGAGTCTTTTTAGAACTTCTCTCCCTCTCCTTTTTCTTTATCATTTCGGCCATGGGCCTTTGAGGACAAAGGAATGAGAGCTTGATGATGAGGTCTCATGGTGGTGATGTCCATCACTTGAACAATCTCTAAAGCTTGATATTTGTTCTTAAGTTAAAAATGTTTTTAGCTCTTTCTTCTTGAAACCTTTCACTTTGATGATGTTTTAAAATGGTTACATGAACTCAATGATGAGGACTCATGATGTTGGTGTTAATGCATCATCAAGATCATGGTCTCTAGAGTTTCAAATGTTTCTTTTTCTTCTTAAAGGTTTCGGTTCCTTTTTCCTTTTCTTGCTCCAAATTTTTGACCATGTTGGCCAATGAGATTCATAATGGCATGATGATGAGAGCTTCTAGATGATGACTATGTGTTCATCACAATGAGATCTCTAGAGCTTGAGGTTCAATAAAAATGTTATTTATGACCACATTTCAAGAAAAGAAACTTTGTGTTCTAGTGAACCCTTGAGGTTCACTCTTGTCTTTACTTTATCTTATCATGATAAGTTTGGGTTGAGGTTTAAGCTCTTTTAAAGTCTTGTATGAGCTCTAATAAGAAATAAAATGGACTAGCATTCATATTTAAATTCAGGCTTATGCATTACATATTTACCTTGAGCTTTGCATTCATATTTATTTTTCCAAGCCATCACTTGAAGTTAAAGGATAAAGAATGGATTGCACCTCATATTTACATTCTTGTCTAGCATATTTACTTTTCATCACTAAAGAACATAAAGATTTAAAATGAGAGCTTGCACTATCACCTAACTAAATCTCAAAGCCTTTCTATTTTGGCCTTAAAGTCGATTGTTGCTGGGCCTAGAGCACTAAAATAAAGAAATGAACTTGCATGGCATATTTATTTTAAGTCTTGCATATTTATTTCAAGCCTTGCATATTTATATTTCAAGTCTTGCATATTTATTTCAAGCCTTGCATATTTATATTCAAGTCTCGCATATTTACTTTAAGCTCTCACTTTACTTTGTAATGAAGAATAAAAATGAAGTGCATAGCATGTTTAAATTTTGCCGTCACTTAAAGATCTTAGAGCTCAAAGACTTGCCCATTTTATCTCAAGTTAAAGTCTAATGTGGAAGCATTCTTTGAATGCATAATTTTGGTCATATAATAATGATGAACTTGGAATGAGTTTTATCTAACTACAAGGGCCAACAATCTAAGTTTTAAGATTCTCTTTGAAGCCTCATGAAGTTTATGAGATCAAGACCAACAAGATTTATGAATTTAATTCTCTTTTAAGGAGGGATCAAGTGGTCACTGACCTAATGATGTTTTAGCCTCTTTTACAAAATAAAATGGTTTGCAAAAGAGTTTAGATGTCCTAAAAAATGATTCCAAAAGAAACTAGCAACTTATGTTTTAGAAAATATCAAGATATGCATCTTTTTGGGACTTAATGTTTCGGTTCTTCCATGATAAGTTTACTGCTGTATGATGATGTTTTGATGTGTTAGAATGTGTGAAAATTTTGTATGATGAGGTAGGTGTAACGCCCCGATTTTCTCTAAACTTTCAAAATGACCAAAATGCCCCTGAGGTCATTTTCACCCGAAACACGAGGACGGCCGGCTTTGGCCATCCTCATAGGGTTCATATGTTATATGAAGGGGGTTGTATGATTGTGAATGTTTAACCGAGCAGAAAAACCTCATTTCTGAGATTTCTGCGCATAAGTGACCAAAATACCCCTGTGACAGATTTCAGGCAGTTTTAAAATTCCGTTTTGACCCGGACTTTGTCCCGAGGTTTAAAACCATGATTTTAAGGCATGAACTATGATTGTTTATGGTTTGGTTAAGTCTCGGTGGTCCCGGGCAGTTTTTGAGTAAAATTACGATTTTACCCCTGCTTAGTGCATGTTGGGCTTAATGAGTTATCTAACTCAGAACCTAGGCGATTTTAGGCTCTAATTGAAGGTTAATTAATTTCCATAATTAATCTAGAGCCAAAATCATTATTTAAAACTAATTGGAACCTAGAATTGTTTAAGGAAATTTAGAACTCTTTTATAAATTCTTTTCTTTCTTTTAAAAGAAAAAGCAACCATGAATAGTATTTTCACTATTCACACTCCCTTTCCCAATGACACTCTCCTTTCCAAGAAAGTTGTCACTCTCAAACAATCATGATCACATTTGAAAAATATATGTCATTCAAAATTCAAAAGAATAAATTGTTTATGTTGTCACTCAAAGCTTTCAATCAAGCTTCATAATCAATCGTACCTTCCATACTTTCTTCCATACCTTTGAATGACAACACATATAGATATTTTATCTTGTGGCCATGAAGTTTTCTCTCCTTTGGCCCTATAATTTTCAGCCACTTCCCCCAAGAATTCAAAAGAATTTTATTTTATGTAGTCAATCAAGTTGTCTTTCAAGCTACCCTATGACCTATGCCTACCCATGGTTTCAATCACACCAAGAATGACCACACAAGAAGATATTTCTCTCTTCCTTCTTCAAGAAGCTTCAACCAACTCCCCCTTCACTCCTTCATTTGCCTATAAATACACCACACTCTACAACTCCATCACTTTTGCATCCTTCTCCAAAGTCTCAAACTCTCTCATTTCCTTCTCTCAAGCTTTCTCACTTTTCTCTCAAACTCTCAAAGAGTTCCTCAAGCTCAAGTTCTCTCCTTCATTTTCAAGACACAAGGTAGGGAACTCTTTCCAAATATGTCTTTGATTCTTATGCTTGAATCTTGATTGGGAGATGATGAATGGTTGAGCCTCTATGTTGCTTCCTTTTTGGTTTCTTCCTTTTCTTCCCCCTTAGTTTTCGACCTCAAGGCCTTGAATATGATGGCTTGATGATGAGTGTTCTCTAGATGTGACCATGAGTCCATCTCTCATGAGACCTCTAAAGCTTGAGTTTTCTTAAAGAAAGTTTCATTCTTTACAAGTTTAGTTAAAAGAGTTTATGTTTCTCTTGAACATTTTGGATCTTCTTTCTTCTTCTTCTCATGTCTTCGGCCATGGAGCCTTTTTACATAGGAAAAATGTAAGCTTGATGATGAGAGCTTCATGTTGATGCTCGTCACATGAACAAACTCTAAAGCTTGAAACTTTGGCCCTAAACCAAGCATGGTTTTGGTTTTGCTTTTGCTTTCTTCCTTATCATGAACTTTGTTAAATATTTATTTTGAAGGAAGCTATGTACTCAATGGTGAGGACTTAGGATGTTGATGCTTGGATCATCAAGATCTTGGTCCCTAGAGATTTAAAAATGGTTCCTTTCTTCTGTTAAGATTTGACCACTTTCATGATTCTTGAAGTCATGTTTTCTCTTGATGCCTTAGTACTAATGGTTTTTCTTTTCTTGTGAAGATGAGTTTTGGGTTGGGACTATGTTCCTTCTTAAAGCCTTGTAAGAGCTCTAGACAAGATATAAAAGTAACTTGCATTCACGTTTATGTTTATGCTTTGCATGGCACATTTATTTTCTATGCCCTCACTAAATCCCAAGATAAAGGATGAACTTGCATTATGCACGTTTAAATTCCAAGCTTTGCATCTCATTTTATATTTCAAGTCCTCACTAAACTCAAAGAATGAAAATGGATATGCACCTCATATTTACTTTGAGCTATCACTTTACTTTCTAAAGGACTCTAAAATGAAATGCATAACACGTTTATTTTATGTCATCACCTAAGATACTAGAGCTCCAAGACTTGCCCATTTCATCTTGAGAAGAGGTTAACCATGGAAACATTCTTGGAATATACATTTTGGCCATGTGATGATGATGGCTCCAAGATGAGTTTTCATTAGTCACAAGAGCCTATAGCTCATGTTTTAAGTCTTTTTGAAACATAGGTTGTACTCAAAAGCATTTTGAGTATGTTCTTATATTTATGAGGGTTTTGACAAGTTAAAATGATTGCTAAGATGTTTTTGAAGTTCAAAATTGTTCCAAGAGAAACTGGCCACCATAAGCATTTCAAAGGAATGACTCAGATATGTTCAGACCTGATTTTTTCGTGTTTTTAAGATGCTGGTAATCGACACGCAACCTATGTAATCGACACGTAAAGCTCCTGATGAGCTCAAATATGAACTTTTGCCCAAAGTAATCGATTACTATATAGTGTAATCGATTACACATTCTGGACTCTAGTAATCGATTACCGAATCATGTAATCGACTACCCAGATGTTCTAGGGGCCCAGCAAAGTGTTTTTAAACAAAGTAATTGATTACAAGTTCCATGTAATCGATTACCAGAACCCCCTATCTTCCATGTTTTGAAATCTTGAAGCTGTGTAATCGATTACGATACTTATGTAATCGACACGTAACTCCAAGTTCACAAACAGAATGCCTTTCTGATTCGATGACTTGAAGCTATGACCTTACTTTGCTTGAATCTGGGAATTTTTATGACATGAGTTTATGCTTTAGCCTAACATGAATATATGATCTTACGTTAGATTTCAAGCATGATTAAGTTAAGAGGCTTATTGCTCTTGCTTACTTTATGATGATTTTTACTCCATGAGTCAAGTATGATGGTACCATGTGAACTATTATACTTCAATGATAGTTTTATGTTTGCATGTTATTGTTCTTTAAGAACTTTAAAGATACCTATGATGTAATTATGTTTGACATACATGAATTATGTGGCATCTTGCATTAACATGCTAAGACTTAAGGTGACTTAAACTATGAGAAGATGATCCTTGAACCACCAGGTTAAGGGTGGGGATAAGGTGATTCTAGCCCCCTAGACCCGTACTTTAGGTTGGGACCTTTAACTTATCAAAAGGAATAAGTCCATGTGCTAGTGACGACTAGCGTGGTATGAGCTCATAACCTAGAATTTTTCTCCACAGGGAGATCAGTTAGGGTGGCCCCAGGAAAATAATGATGATGTTTTAATGTCACCTCAAGTAACCAAGATATGTATCATGTTCCATGAATTATGCTTCTATGCACCATGATTATATGAATTTATGTGCTATGACCCATGACATAGGAAACCATGATATATGATTTATGTTCTATGATCCAAGTTATATGATTTATGTTCTATGATCCAAGTTATATGATTTCTGTCCGAATTATATGATTGAAGTCCCACGATTTACTTCCCATGATTTATGTAAATACAAGTGATATGTTAAAAGGAACGGATCTCGGAAATGGAGACTTTAGAAAACTCATAATTGAACCAATAGATGTCCATGGTTTTATACATAACCCGAGATACCTGGAGACGTAAATGATGACACCTAGGATAGGAGGAGAGCCCTACTGAGTTTCTTTAGTAAGAATCTCACTCCCACTATCTCTTTCTTTCCATTACGTCTTCAGAGCGAGATGGCGACGTTCGTGCTGTTCGTTGATACGCCGGTGGGAGGTCCACCATGACCCGGAGCATGGGACATTCCATTTTGAGGGCCGATGTACTGTGCGCATCTTCATGCTTTTGGGACGGCCATTTACACACCCCGTATATAGTTATCGCCTCTCCCCGGCATCCCCCTACGGTGACCCCATGATCTTTGAGCATGCACGGCCACGGCATGAGAGGAACCTACGGACCCACTCTGCCTGTTCCGCTGACATACCGGAGTATGTGCCACTATCGCAGCACTCGGAAGAGGACCCTGTGGAGGACTCCCCCATGGACCATGAGGGCTCTGCCCCCACTCCGCCTCTGCGACCAATGGGCAGCGAGGAGACAGTCACTTAGCGTCAGAGGGCTTCGGTGCCCGGACCACAACCCCGACGTGGATGACATGTTCAGTCACAGGGCATGCCTGCACCCGCCGAGCTCCACCCGTGGATTGGCTACGTTCCTTCGTACACGTGATTCTGCTGTAGAGATTGGGGGGTAGTCCTTAGTGCACGCACGATACGTAGTGTGGATGAAACCTCTTTTGCATTGAGGTTATCCACCTTAGGTTGCACGTGGGTAGGGATGTTTCTTTCTAGTACATTTCCATGTATTCTGTATTTTCATTGTATTCATGTTTACTATGTACTTGAAGAGTCCTGCCCTGTAGGGTAGGCATATTATATATATGAAGTATTTCAGTTGTGATGATGTTATGATTTGGAGCCACCTCTATGTTTATATTTCTGCACTTTATGGTACCGACCCAATGAGATACGCGCGGCTCCTATTTTATGTAATGTTTTAAGAAAAAAAATTGGCTCGTATTTTCGTTAAGTTACTCTTTAAAGAACCATGTCAGTAAGTAATGACTAATATTTGGCCTGAGTACATACTAGTAGTATTAGGTCGAATATTAGGGTGTTACAGTAGGAACATTTCTATGCATGATAGGAGAGAAACTAGCTTTCTAGAAAAACCGTAAAGTCAAGATTTAGCATAGTTTTAACCCATTTATTTTTAGACACTAACCAAACTGTTTCAATGGGAATATAATCAGATTAGGATTGTTTAATCATGAAAAATTTGGTTACAATTGAAGTAGGATTGAATTTTAGCACCTATAGAGAAACTAGTAACTAGAAGACCGTAAAATGCAATTCTAGAACTCTTAGAACATTTAATTTTTAGAATCTGTCCAGCAACCTTATGATGTAGAGAACATGGCTTATAATTAGTTCTTAGGCATAGAAATGCCTCATAATTGGTTTAGGTCGAACTTATAGCGCCTTAGGCGAAGACAGAACCAAGAAATGGTCTAAAACGTAAGTTCTAGAACCCCGCAATTATAAGTTTATAATGCTGCCCCTAAGGAATGATGTTCAGATTTAATAGAGAGCATAAATAATAATAAGATTTGTTAGAAGAGAACACTTAGGTGCATAAGAGGTTGATAGAAGATGATAGGTTAATTACATCACAAGTTTAAGGCCCGTAAGGGTCAAAGCATAAGATATCGTAGGACCAAGAGCATAATGAATTTTTAATGCTGCTTGTGAACGTATGAGAATGATTATGTGAATTTATGAAAATTATGATGGAGGATGCATGTTTGAATGACTTATGTGGCATAAAGCAGAATTTGGAAGAAATTCGGCATGCTGCGGTTATGCTGCTGAATTTCAGACAAATTCGGGGACTTAAAAAGTTTTTGCAAAAACTATGAGATTTTTATTTATGAGGTACTAAGATGAGTTCTCGGAAGACACCGGTTCGGCTGAGCACATCCAGAGAACTCATGTGATATCGGTAGCAAAAATGAATTCTTAGGTGACACTGGTTCAGCCGAGCACCCTCAAGAAATGCCCCCTAGCCTGTACTGGATAAGTCGGGATTATGTTTATGATTATGTTACGCTTATCGGGATTGATAAGTAAGAACTAGTGACAACTAGTTAAGGTATGAGCTCATAACCTAGAGATGTGACACGTTTTGGGTGACACCGGTTCGGCCGAGCACCCCCAGAGCGATTGTCTTTTGGGTGGCCTATGAGGAAGTAAAGTATGATGTTTATGTCACAAAGTTTCCCATATGAGAATTTAATTACCACTTTATGCCACTAATATGATGTTCTTAATGTTATGATTATTATTCTTGTATTAAGTAGAGCCATGCATACATTCTTTAATATGATTGCATCCATGTCATCAAGAATCATGCTAAAATGGATGGACCTTGGCTAATTATGTTTTAAAGCTTAAAAATGGACTTAATGCATGCTCACTTATTTGTATACTAAACCCAAGGTTCTTGAGGACGTAGATGATGACACCTAGGTAGTAGGAGGCCCTACTGAGATTCTTTAGCAAGATTGTCACTCCCTCTATCTCTTTCTTTCCGTCACGTCTTTAGATGGCGACGTTTGTGATTTATGTGGACACCCCAACATGGGAGGTGCATCATGATTCGGACCACGAGTCATACCATTTTGTGGGTCGCTGCGTTGTTCGTGTATTTATGTTCGTTGGACGGCCCTTTAGTCACCCCGTACATAGCTAGCGATTCTCTCCGGTTTCACCCTTTGGTGACGACTTCGTGTTTGAGAACGCACGCCCTCGAGAGGAGCGGATCCGCCACACCGCATCGACAGCCTCTGCCATCCGGGACTACCCACAATATGTGCCTCGCTCGCCCTCATCATTCTCCGAGACTGACCCTTTGGAGGACTCTGCCACTCAGGTACCCTCCGAGGGATCCTCCCCCACTGTGCCGATGGACGTTGGGGAGGGTAGTGAGGCTTCGTCGCTCAGCCGGTACGTGGAGGATGACTGAGGATGATTCCCCGCCGTAGAGCTCATGCCCGACCGATGTAGCGCATAGCCACCCCGGCCGAGATAACCCAGTGGATCGGATACATCCCTCCTTTCTAGAGAGGCCCGCAGTAGGAGACGACCGCCGCGTTCTGGTGCCCGAACTTTGACTAGGCTAGGATAGCCTTCCTTTGTCCTAGGCTATCTATTTGTAGGTGCACTAGAGTTAAGAGAGTTTCTTTTTATGCCTTTGGTTGTACTTTCATTTTCCGTGTATCTTTATTTCAGCTGTATTAAACTCAGTCTCACTCTTTATGAGTGGGCATATCATATTATATATAAATATGCAGTTCAGTTTTATTGTGATGTACCTTTACTTGCCTTGTGTTATGACGAGATGTTTGCTTTATTTTCATCCATGCTTTATTGCTCATCGTGTCGCGCGGCTCTCACTTTGCTTTTATTATTCAAAAAAAAAATTTACCAGTATTTCCGCTAAGTATTTTAAAGTAATAAGGAAGTTATGACGTAACAGACTAATGATTAACCTAAATATGTCCTAGAGTATTGGGTTAAAAATTAGGATGTTACATGACAGATTTAGAAAGGTGAAAATAGTATATATAATTTTAATTTCTAAAAGCATTGAAAATTGTAATATTAATCATTCCTAGTAACTAGTTTTTCTCTAAATTTATTCTAAGTCAATGAAAATACTTAAAACCAATTTACCCCTTTGAAAATATAATTAATAACCCTTAGGGCAGTAGCAAAAATAAAAAAAATTCCATTAATAAGGTTTTATCCATGAAAACCATATTTTTGATACCTTCAAAGTTTCTAATCCTTTTAAAAGAAATTACAAGATACAAGTTTTGAACTTTAAAATAAGGTAAAATCCATTCCAAAACCAACATTATATCATGGCAGAAAATACATTCAATAGAAATTGCCATGATCAAAATTTCCATTTAAGATACAATGGCAAGTCTTTGAGCTCTAGAGATTTAGGTGATGGCAACAATCATAAACATAAAATGCAACCTCATTTTTAGTCTTTGTTATTATAAGGTGACGGCTTGGAAATATAAATATGATGTGCAAGACTTGAAATTTAAACATGGAAATGCAAGTCCATTTCTTTAGTCTTCAAGATTTAAGTGAAAACTTGAAAATAAACATGATATGTAAGGCATAGAAATATAAACATGAGATGCAAGAGCGTAAAATATAACATGATGCAAGGCCATTTTTATATCTTGCTAGAGCTCATTTCAAGACTTTAAAGAATGATACTTCCAATCCAAATCAATTTTAACAAATGGAAGTGAGCTTTAAAGTCTCTCAACACCATGGTTCTAAGAACCTCATTTCTTAGACTCACCATTAAGCTCAAAGAAAAACCAACAATGAAAATTGAAAATGAGACCTTAAGCTTTAGAAGTCACGTATATGATGATTCCACAACTATCATTAAGAGCCCTTATTATCAAACTATGGCCTTGAACATCAAAGAAAGAAAATATTTCAAAGGAACCAACAAGTATTCCATCTTTATCTCATTCTTTAAAACCGAAAAAAAAGAAGTAAGACTTTAGGCTTTACAGGTCAAGCACATGGTGGTATCAACCCCACCATCAAGATCTATCATCATCAAGCTATGGTTTTTAACCATCCAACAAAAACAAAACCAAAAAGAGAAGGAAGCAAAGGAAAGTTCAAAACCAAAATGGAGGGAAAGAAAAAAGTAAAAACATAGCCATTCCTCCATCATCAAATCCAAAAGTGAGAGGAAAAATAAAAGAGGAAAACTTTTCCATTTATGCCAACATCCAAACCAAAACATAAACCAAAGAAAAAGAGAAGGAACTCAAAACAAAATCTCTACCAAAGTTGTTTTCTTGTTGGAAAAGAGGAAGCTTGGTCTTGTGTGTTGAAATGAGAAGAGAAAATCTTCTTTTGGGACAAAAACAAATTCGGCCAAGAGGAAAAGAAATGGAGGGAGGATTTTTCTTGAGTTCTTGAGCTTGAGGATAGAAAGGTTGCGTGTTTTAGAGATGCTTTATGGTGGAGGTGTGGTGGTTTGAGATGGAGAGGAGGCTTCTTGATGGTGGAAGAGGAAAAGAAAGCTTTCGAGTTGAGAGAATACAAGAGCTCTTTTTTTACACAAAACTTTTGACCAAAAAAGTGAATGGTAAAAGTAAGAGTGTTTGTGAGTGTTAGTGTGTAAAAAGATTAAAATATGAGGGTGCATTTTGGGGAGGAAGGCACAGCTTTTAGGCTGTCTTGGGAGGGAAATATTTTATTTTTCATGTAGGTTAGAACATGTATTAGAAGTAGATTTAATTAGCTAAAGGGTTAGGGATTGGTAATTAAGAGTTTGGAGTTGTAAGCATGTGTTTAAAACCTCCAAGACATGATTAAAGAGTAGTCTTACACTCTTAGTTTGAATTAAACTCAATTAGTTTGAAATTCAAATGCCAACAAGTTTCCTAATTTTTGGGAAAATGAGAGAGAAAATACTATTTACTTTTTGACTTTCTCAAAATCTTAAGAGCTCTTTGATTAAGAAAGGGATTTAACCTTTTTCTAAGCAATCTTAAGCCTCAATTAATTATTTTGACTTGAAATTAATAATTAAAATTAATTTATCTTTAATTAGAACCTAATATTACAAACATTTTCTTAATCGCTTAATTAAGCTCATTATGCACTAATTAGGGGCAAAATGGTAATTTTGTACAAAACTACTCGGGACCACCCGAGCTTAAACAGATATCATGTATCCCTTAAAGTCAACATTTCAAACTCCCAGGTAATGTCCAGGTCTAGTCGGCAATCAATCCCACATTAAATTACCACAGGGGCATTTTTAAAATTTCGCGCGTGAGAAAACCAGAAACTGATATTTTCACCTTTATCATCATGCACAACACACATAATCCCCTTCAAACATTAAATAACCCTTTGAGGATGGCCGAGGCCAGCCGTCCTACATTTTCGGGTGAAAATGATATCAGGGGCATTTTGGTCATTTTGTACTATAGGAAAAATTAGGACGTTACATCTAATCTCTTTGAAATATTCTCTAAAATCATGCAATCATGTTATGATTTAAGGAAATTAACTCTAGTGACCAACATAAGGGTCACAGGTTCCGAACCCACCACCTGGAGGGGAGAAAGTGATGGTGTCAACACCAACGGAGCTTTGAGAAAAAGGGATGGCACCAACGTCTACTATTGAAGCAACAAAACTCAAGATTAGACTCTAACAACCTCTAGATAGATCAAATATAATTCTAACAACATTGGAGAGCAATCCCAGTTGACAATAATGAGAGAAACAACAAAGCTCATATGCTAGGTTACAAGATAGGGAAGAAGGAGACAACAAAAACCTATAATCTCTTACCTTGGATCCTTGGAAAATGAAGAAATGAAGTGGTATTGAGTCGAAGAGGGTTTGGAGGGAGTTAAAGAGGGAGGGCTTTGGGTTTCTATGAGAAAACTCGAGCCTTGGGGTGTTTTAAAGGGTTGGGGGTCTCACTAAACAAAATTGTATTGTTTTGCATTATGCTATCATCAGACCTGCTCGCTATAGCGAGTGACAGCGAACAAACTCACTATAGTGAGAATAACTTGCTGCAACGAGGCTGTTCTGTGGAATTTTGCAGCAACAACACCCAACCTACATTCCCTGACTCTCCACCCATCCAGGGCTTTCTCGACGACATGGGTGGGTCCCAAGGGACCTTAGGGTAGTACGGAGCTTATCCATTGGCATGTATATACCAAGTATCACACCCTTCTTACTAAAGCTCCATTGGTGTTGACACCATTCCTTCTTCCCCTCCAATCGGTTCAAATTCTATTATCCTTATGTTAATCATTAGAATTATTTTCCTTAATTGTGGCATGATTTTATAGACTTTTTCAAAAGATTAGAGATTATGGTTGATTTTACCAAGTTTATGAAAATGACAATTTTCAATAGAGCATGAAATACGTGTTTTAATGAAAACTTGTAGGATCATTATTGCTAAATGATTTTATTAAAGAGCTAGAGTAGAGATTTTATGAACTATTATGATGATTTTAAGTGCAAAGTAATTATATATGATAGGGTTTTAACTCCAGAGTAGAGCTTAATACGGAGTTTTAGAGGAAATGATAATTTTTATGATTTAGAGATTGGACGGTAGTTATAAAGAAACAGACACTGAGTTAACGGCTGAACCCCAATCATTAACCTTGATACCGAGTTGTCCTGAGAGGGTAATCTCATAGAGTAGAAAATGGAACCTAGTTAGGTGTCGAATTTGGATCCTTGATGGATCCCAGAGATTAGATAATTTGTTATGTCATGGTTCACATGCATAACCAAAGATCCATGTTTCTCTAGTAGAGTACTGTTGTTGATGTCTTATAGAAAAATCTCAGTTTTAGAGCTATTACGTGTATTTATATGAATATGATTTCAAAAATTTTGCATTAACTAATTATGATGATTTTATATATGTGCATATACATATCTTGTTGTTGTTTCATGAGAGGGTTATGGGTAAAGGCCTACTCACTGAGTTTTAGATGAAAATCTTCCCTCTCCTTTTTTCCATTACAAATACATTAGCTATTGAGGATTCTTCTCAGCCACCTCTTCCCCAAAAGTAAAGATATCCAGTTGGCAAGCTTCACTTCAAAGTGAACTATCTTTTGTATTCTATTTAGAGATAGAGTACTCTAGTGTATATTGTAGGCAAGGTCTCAGACTATAAAGATAGATTGCATTTTGTATTTACATGATTATAGCTTCATGGTTTAGTTATAAAGAGAGCAACTCATATATTTTGTATTACAGAGACATACTTATAGCTTGAATATGAATTGTTTATAATGATTTGATTTTCAAATAGCCAGAGATTTATATAAGAGATGAGATTATGCTTTGATAAATGGATTTTATGATTTAATAATGCATATAAAGGGACTCAGAGGTCATGAGGCTTATGTGGGAATGAGATTCCTCACGTGCCGGTCACATTCCCAAGTTGGGTCATGACAAAGTGGTGTCAGAGCCATAGGTTTTACCTACATGTCACTAGAGAAAATGTTCACAAGTAGCGTAGGATTTATGAAAATGGAAGCACACCCATTTGCATTAATGAAGTATTACTTGAGGCCTTTAAGAACTATTAGTTGTGTTTAGATTTAGAGATAGAGTCTTGTCTTCCTTTTAATATCGGTGTCTTATCCCTTGTATTCAGGTTCTTTCAAATTCAGTATGCCTCTCCTATGTCATGTTTCTTCACGCCGCTGCCATAGCAGTGGTTCTTCTAGCTCCGATGCCCATTTCAAAGTATTAGAACAAGCATTGGCCACCCTCATAGCAGTGTTGGCTAGATAGGCTGAGGCCGGATTTTGGCAACCCTTGGTTCAGCCACCAGTTAGAGATCTAGATGACTTAGTATTAGAGCATTTCAAGAGGATGGATCTACCCATTTCCAAGGGCATCTCACGATGGAAGATCCTCAGGCGTTCCTCTGAGAGATAGAGTGTAACACCCCAAAAATTATTTAAAAAATTAATTTGAACTTTATTAGTGAAAATTTCAAAAATTTGACAATCTTAGCAATGATGAGAATGACCCAATAGACATGTTGAAAAAAACAATTCGAGTCAGGCATGAATAATGATTTCAGGCCTAGGTGTAAATAGTAACCTTATGGGCTCGTAGACGCAATAATAACATTGGAATTAGGATCAAGAGATCCCTAGGACCAAGGGAAGATGGGATAAGAATTGGGATAGAGTACTAGACCCAAGATTAATTTCGAGTAATATTTTGATTTCCCCGGTATGGTGTTTCACTTATTCGGTAAAATTTCAATGTGTGATTTCTTACACCGAAAGATAGTTTAATCTTTAAAATAGGATAATGCTTATCCTTTAAAAGCTAAGTGGATGGCCAAGATTTAATCTTGACTAACAAGATTAAATCCTAGCCATCCATCTCATTATTTCTTTTTAGAAAGAAAGAAATACATATTTGACTACATAATTTATAAATTTAACCAAGATAAGACCAAGCTACCAAACCTTATCACTCCAGGACTAAACATTTCAGCCAAGAAGCAAAAAAGTCACCTCCCATGGTGTTTTCTCCCAAAACCTAGCTTCAAATCCTAAAAGCTCTAGTTTATAATCAGGAAAACCCAAATCTCCTTCACAAAACTTATTTTACTCATCACAATCTTCGAAACAAACAGATTGGAATTTTGAATCATCTCAATTCTCCACCTTGAGATATCATAAACCACTGTTTAAGAAAGGATTTGGAGTGGATTTGAGGAGCTAGCGGTAAAAGAAGCCATTTCTAGAAGATCCTTCCCTAAAGCTTCACAAGTAGGGTTTTTCAGCCTCTTTCTTTCTCAAATTTTTCTCTCCAAGTTATTGAATGGTTGGCCTTGATATTTTTAGTTGTATTGGTTGATAATACATAGATATTGATGTTTCTAATTTGGTGAAGTATTTGGATGATATTAGAAAACCCTTTTTTCTCAAAATATGTTTTGAGCTATATTGCTAGAAATCCTAGTTTTAGGTAAGTAACTGGATTTACTTGTTTTTCTAAACTAGATAAAGACCTTATCTTGAGTTGAAAATTTTATATGATGAAGGTAACATGTTAAGGTATTTTTAGTATTTTTCTTGGGTTTTCAAAATAAATTTTAGTAATTTCTAAAAATAAAAAACCGAGACTGTTCGTGTTGTTGTCTAGACAACCACTTCTGAAGCTCTAAATTTGTCTAGTTTTGTTACTGTAACAAGTGATTGAATTTTAACTTGAACATTTTACAGGTGTTGAGGACATCTTGAAGTCCAACCCTAAATATTTGTAAGATTTTATATGTTCATTTGGTATAGTAATAAAATTGGTAATTCATTCTGTTGGCTGTATTGAGGGGGTTTCTGACCTCCGAATTTGTACAATTTGGTTAATGTAGCTAGAGAACTATTTTTACTTTGAAATTTTTACAGGACCTTGGGAACATATTGAAGTATCATGGAATTGGTTGTTTGATAGCCTTGGAATTGGTTGTTTGATATGCAAAATAATTTTTGGAACATAAGCATGAAATCTGCCAAAGTGCTAGAATTGTATCAATGCTTTAAACTGATGATATAAAGGTATCTGGTTCTAGTATGACATGAATACTTAATTGTGAATATTTGAGCATGTTCCTTTGATATATATATGCATGCTAGAGGAAGTAAAGATTGGATTATAAGGCATGATTGAAATTATATTGTGAATGAATGCCTATATGTGCTCTATGCATGCATTTAGAAAAAGAAAAGTAAATGATGCATATATGTGGTAAAAGAGCATGTATGAACTTCAATTGTGCATGTGCTGGAATATGGACAAAATAAAAACAAGACTTATGTTGAATTAGGGGAAGGCAAAAAGAGAAACTTCCCTAAAGATATTATGAGTAGGTAGACGTATCGGCTAGGAACGGATCTAAGTGTGATTCGGAGAGGAAAAAACTGAAGTCCAATGATCACGTATAGAAATGAGCTCAGTCCTGATAAGCATACTATTTCCCATGTGTGGTGTTATCTACTATAGATACCATTTGGTATGAACTAAGTCTTTTCTATGTCGATGAAAAGAGAAAAATGCATTAAATTGAGTTCTATGGTCACAAGAGAAATATAGATCCCTTTATGTACTAAGGGCACGTAATGATGAGAATGGTATAGATGAGATCCCCTTCAACTTGTCAAAGGCACTAAAGAAAGATGAGATTCCCTTTGACATATCAAGAGGCATGGGAAGTTAAGAAAGATTACCAAAGTAAAGGAAAGATCACTGCATTTATCATATGCATATGCATATTTTATTTAATTATTTGTCTAGAATGAATTACTATGAATGGTGAGTACTATGACATATGTATATTAAGTGATTGAATACTAAAAGAAATCCAATTTGGAAAGATGATTTTGTACTTTAAAATGAACCATTATTATGTAATGCATAATCATATTTTCTTAAAACCAAAGTGGCTAGGACAATGACGATGACATAGATTTTTATTATACATTTTGGGGATGCCCTATTAAGAATTTTAGAATTCTCACCCCTATGTTTGTATGTTCTCATGTCATCTCTAGATTGATCAAGAAAACAATGAGACTGCTACACAAAAGAATCAGATTTGCATTAGTTCAATAGTTAAGGCTTTTATCAATTGTGCTTTGTTGTATGTATATGTCTGTAAATGTAATAAAGAACAGACGTATTTTGGAGCTCATAGAAAAGCTTGTTCTTGTATTTGAATGTGTATTTCATAAATAATTGTTTCTTGTTATATATTTTAATAGAATTACAAACTAGTTACTGTTTGATTCGCTCCAATAAACTATAGCTACTTAAGTAAGGTCCACTAAATTTATAAGCAACAAACCCTAAGTATAATTCATAGCTTAAGGATGATGTTGCACTTGGGAGGGTGTTACATAGAGAAGATCACCAAAGTCATCTATTGCTCGTTTGAGAGAGCAGTAGAGTTGGCTGGCTTCTAGCTGGGAGGCCAAGCAAGGATTTGGTATGACGAGTTCCTTCAGGGGCGTGGCGACTCTGAGCCACCCTCTTGGGAGGAGTTCTTTGCAGCCTTTCTGAGGAGGTTCCTTTCAAAGTCACTAGGCACAGATTGTTGAGGAGTTTTTGAGACTCTGACTGACTCCGAACATGTCAATTGTGATGAATGATGAGAGGATTTTTGTATCTGGTGCAGACAATTACTGGTATATTGCCATCAGAGATAGAGGTAGACGGTTTATCCAGGGGTTGCCTAAGGACATGTTTCTGAGTTTACAGCCATACGTAGGGGCTATAGATTATGCCCAGGTAGTAGATACAACTATCGGGTTAGAGCCGGTTTGGCAGAGAGGAAACCAGCTTCACAGTCTAGCAACAAGGCCAAGAAGCATTGTCACGACCCAACTTGGAAACGTGACCGATACGTGAGGAATCTCATCCCCGTGTAAGCCTTATGGCCTCTGAGTCTCTCTATATGCATAAAATATGTGATATTATACTTAAAATACGATCTTTCTTATAAATTATTATCATTTTCTCTAATTAAAGCATAATATTTAAATTCATAAAAACTAAGGTATAATCATGGTCATAAACTGAAAATCAATTTAAATTCTTGAAAGCTGAAACACTAATACATTTTCAATTCACTACATAAATACTTAGGCATAGTCTACATTTCAAAATACATACTTTAACCTTGAAAACATATAGGGAAATACATATTCACTGAAAATAAATACAGTGTCTCAAAATAAATGCATGGCTTGGATCCTGCCTGCACATCTACTGGAGTCTTCTAAAACTAACAGAAGCCTAAACTAAGCCTTACAGTAATGTAAAACTCACCAAGGGATCACTGCGGATAATGGACCGATGAAAAAACTGGATCTGCACCTGCAACTATGAGAGGAAGAGAGAGGGGTGAGTCAACGAATTCAATGAGTGAGTACTCACCCATCAACCACATGGGACAATCAAGGAATATACCATATAATGTACATGCAACAATCATATACCATTTGATATTCATATGCATAATCTCATTGAAAATATATGTCTGTATTCATAAATTCATAAGATAACATCTCTAAGTTCTTACTCCAACAAGAAAATCATTTATCATATATATACATAATATCTCTTAAATCAAATATTATTCGAAAAACTTCAATAATCTCTAAAAATATAATTAACAGTATTCTAATAGAGAAACATGGATATTTGTCAAATTATGCATGTCAACCATGACATAACCAATCCTCTATGGGTGCCAGACACGGGCTCCACCCTCAGCCTCTATTGGGTGCCAGACACTGGCTCCACCCTAAAGACTTCGATCCTTCCCCCCAGATACGAGCACGGGGAAAAACATGTATTTTCTGTTCTGTGAGATTGCCCCTAAGGACAACTTGGTACCAAGGTTAATGATCATTTCTCCCAGTCATTAATTGACTATTTGTTTCTGTACAGCTACCGTCTAAACTAGTTTGTACTTAGTTCATATAATCTGAAAACTCTGAAAGCATTGAAACTCTGTTATATACTCTAATCTAGATATCAAAACTCTTTCATACATAATTATTCATATTCCTTAAAATCATAAAATCTCTAATATATATAAAACATCTCTACTTGATATTCTTGCCAAAATGTTTCAACTGATATTCTAAAATCACATTCCAAAATCTCTAATCTTGAAGTATAAATATGTCATAGCTCTTGTTCATATTTCTCTAACATATGTAATTATCTTGACTGAATATTTCAAAAAAAAAACATAGCTTGAAATCTAAATCTTGAAAACACAATAATGTCCTAAACTCATAAAACATATTTGATAAAAAACAACTAGATAAAATCATATATTATTCTAAAAATCGTTTCATTAGCATATAAAATATTTTCCATTCACACAACATAATAATCATGGTCCCATGGTTTTGTAAAACTCACTCTTTCATGCTATCATCATAAAACATAATTTTCTAGCTTAACATAATTATGTAAAATCATATTATATACTTTTGCTCATCTCAAATTTCATATTTCGCAATTATCATGCATCAAACATAATCATAATGGCTAAAATAAGGTCATGAGCTTGAACCCACTCACCATTTGAAGCTGGGATTATATGGTATCACCAACTTGACCTGGAGAACTTGGAATGGCACTAGCAACTACCATAGAGTGACCATAAACTCTAAATTAATCTCTAACAATCTCTAGAGAGCTATATTCTAACTCTAATAACATTGAGGGAGCACCCCAAAACCCAATCCAAGATTATGAAGGAATGGAGAGAAAGAAGAGATAATCTAACAAAATATACATACCTTGATGATTGGGGATGATGAAATAGAGTAGATTTGAGAGAAGGAAGGAAAATGAGGGTTTGGGGGTAGAGAGCTTCAGTTTCTGCTAAAGGAAACCAAAGGGGAGGATTTATATAGGGGTATTGGGTTATTAACCCAAAACTGCGTCGTTTTGCACTGTGCTGACATCAGATACGTTCACTGTAGCGAGTGAAGCTCACTGCAGCGAACTTGGAGAAGCAACAACTCGCTGCAGTGAACATATCTCGCTGCAACAAGCCTCGTGGCCTGCTCACTAATTGCAGCGAGTATTTCTAGCTGCAGTAAGGATGTTCTGTAGAATTATGCAGCAACAGCAACTGAAGTTAATGTCTCCATTTATTTTACTCTCTATTAACTTTTAAACATAAATGTAAATAAGGAAATTCCCCCTCTCCCTATTTGGATTCAAATAAAATTTCATAAAAATCAAAATCCCCACTAATCAAAAACCAAATTTTGGGTTTTAATTCGAATCCAAGAATTTTTACGATTTTACAAACTTGTGGACTAAAAACAAAATGTTTAAAGATTTCATAAAATCCATTAAAAATCGCTCTTTAACTTATTTTCCTTTAGGAAACAATTACCAAAACTTTTGATCCCAAGAAAGTGACTCTAACATATAGCCCTCCAAGGAGGTGTAGGGTCCAGACTTAGCGAAATCCAGGACCCAGCAACATGGGTAGGTCCCGGTGGACCCTACAACCATACGAAACTCGTTTACTGACATGTTTACCTGGGGTATTATATACATCCCCTTTTAAAAGATTTAGTCCTCAAATCTAAACTGATGTAACATGCAAGATCAAGGAGATGGAATACTTAACCCACACAGGTTTCAAGGATGGACCTGGATGCCCAGAACATTCTGACATGATACACTGACATATAAGGTAATACTTTAGGAGATAATGCCATTACTGAAGGCCACTATACTCTTGCTGAGGATGCCAAATGTCACTCCTAAGGTAGCTCTGCCTCTGAGGGTAGCCCTTTCCCCTCAAGGCAACAAAGGCCCCTATCATGGCACTTATACCGGGCGGCTCCACCTCCAAGGGTACCCCTTTCTACGATACAAGTCCTGGATGAGCATCTATGCTCTGTTGTCTTACACACGTGTGCAAGTTCTCAAGGAAATGGGGCTAAACATCACTTTCGTTCTTGCTATGGTTCTAGTTCTCTTGTGTTTGACATTGACTGATACTGCAAGGACTCCTAGTCCTTGGTTTCTGAACTCTTTGATTCTCTACGTGAGCACAATGCTAAGCGTTCACATGCCTATACTCCTAGCATGCACACGTGCAACACATCAATCACACTTATTATATAGATCAATCAAACAACTACATCATGCACTAAGGTCTCTAGGTTGTTCTATCATGATAACATGTATTATTGGTTCTTATGCACTACATTTCTTTGCCTCAAGGCTGTTAACCCTTAGCCAAACTCTTTCAAGCATAAAAGCACGCACTCAAAACATCCAATCATGTTCTCACCAAATACAAGTTTATGTGATGGAGGCAAACAATATGCTTCTTGTCTCTTAACTCCTTACTATTGTGTTATCAAACCGCAACTTAATGTGATAATTTCATTTAAATCTCTTTTATCTAACTTACATGCATAGGTTAAGGGAAGAAAACATGCATTGGACACATATGAGCTTCTCAAGTTACTCTAATCATGTTTTTGCAATACCAACTCACCTAAACTATCATACATGCATGTATTGCTCTAATTTACGTCACATAATCTTAAAGTAATATCACATTTGCACACATAATATAAAAGGAAACATTGCCCAATCAAAACACAACTTGTTAAAACATCCAATCTCAAACCAAGTCATTCTCTATGAGCATAAAACAAAATTATCTAAGATTATTTGAATATATTAAATCATACACTAGTGAACATGTTTCTAAATTCCTCTATTCTATTTTAAGAACAAATCATGGCAGTGCGATACTAGTAAAACTTCTTTGAGAAAAACTTTTCATATAGAATCTTGCGAAACATTTACCAAAAGGAAAAACTTAAGTATACGTAAAACCTCTTTTGCAAATATATACAGCAACACCCAATCACATGTCAAGCCTATAAACATAGTAACATAACAATACTTCAAGGAATCTCGATGCTCGTCAACATGGGCTTCTAAGGTTATAAATGCATCAAGGGAAGCTATTCTACTCTTTATGCTAGAAGGCATTATAAAATGAACATGCACATGCATGAATTCATGGACTTAACTACTAACATAGATGTATCTTTCTTGCACTTCAGTTCATGCATATGATTTGAAGAGAATCCACAAGCAGCAGCCAAAGCAATCGATGTAACTAATATGCATACTGATTCAGACAAATGTCCAAAACTAAACTAGCATATCGCACCATGTTGTTCACATACTAGGCATGCATATCATACTCATATCATGCAACGTCGTAAAAGACATTCAAACTAGTCTAGCCGTTCATGTTATACCTACTAACATATTCTTCATGCATACTACATTCATATCAGGCTAAAAACATGACTCTAAACACAAATCATGAATAGTGCACCCTTTAAACAACCTATGCATGAGATCAACAGCATCAAGTCACTTAAAATAGTCCAATATGTCACAATTAATCGTCATTCCTACTAGATGTCTACATGCATGGTCTATATTTCAATTGTGATTCTACTTGCTAGCTTTGGACCACTCGCATGGGGACCTCCATCAACTGGGATGGTTGCGCTGCTCCCAACTACGAAGTAGAGAGGCTGTACTGGGGCATCAGGTGGCTCTAACCTCTGGCTAACTGCTCCCTGGAGTAATAGGCAATCCTTCTTCAGGTGCCCCTTCTAGCCGTATCCATAACATGCAGCTAAGCCTCTCAAGCACTAGCCCTGGTGGCATTTTCTGTACATTGGACAGGATGGAGGTGGCCAATTGGCCTACACTGAACTCTGCACTCCAGGTTGGTTATTTTGTTGACTCTTAGGTCTGGTGATGACAGGATGCATCGGAGAGGGTGCTAAGGAGGTGGCCCCGACCAATGATGCCTACTGCTGACCTCTGTCTAGGCTGGTTATGCCTAACTGTGTCCTCTACTGATGCACTCCAGCTCTGAGGTGCTTGCTAACCACCTCTGCTAAGCTCAAAACAGCTAGCTCGAGGCGCTGGATGTAACAGCCATTAGCCGACATAAGGCTACTGCGGTGACGATGGCAACAACGGCTCATAGGTGGCATAGCTCACCTAAGAAGAGGGGAAAATATAGGATCAGATCAAGAGTTCCAAAGAATAACAGAGACTCTTAACTGAACCTAGACATGACTGACTCTTCCTATAGACCTCAAATAACATCACATTAGTGCAAATGGCCATGGTTCCATTCACATAAACGTCACGCTATTTGTGGACGCTTGCTCCAGTACCATACAACGAAACCTAATGCTCTGATACCACTCTATCATGACCCGACTTGGGAACTGACCCGCATGTTAGGAATCCTATCCCCACGTCAACCTCGTGACCTCTAAGTCTCTTTATATGCATAAAATATATGACATTATACTTAAAATATGATCTTTCTTATAAATTATTATCATTTTCTCTAATTAAAGCATAATATTTAAATTCATAAAAATGAAGGTATAATCATGGTCATAAACTGAAAATTAATTTAAATTCTTGAAAGCTGAAACACTAATACATTTTCAATTCACTATACAAATCCTTAGGCATAGTCTACATTTCAAAATACATACTTGAACCTTGAAAACATATAGGGAAATACATATTCACTTAATATAAATACAGTATCTCACAATAAATGAATGGCTTGAATCCTACCTGCACATCTACTGGAGCCCTCTAAAACTAACAAAAGCCTAAACTAAGCCTTATAACAATGTAAAGCTCACCAAAGGATCACTGCAAATACTGGATCGATGAAGAAACTAGATCTGCACCTGCAACTATGAGAGGAAAGGAGAGGGGTGAGTTAACAGACTCATTGAGTGGGCTTTCACCCATCAGCCACTTGGGACAACCAAGGAATGTACCATATATAATGTACATGCAACAATTATAAACCATTTGATATTCATATGCATAATCTCATAGAAAATATATCTCTGTATTCATCAATTCATAATAAAACATCTCTAAGTTCTTGCTCCAATAAGAAAATCATTTCTCATATATATATAATATCTCTTAAATCAAATATTCTCTGAAAAACATCAATAATCTCTGAAAAATATAATTAACAGTATTCTAATAGAGAAACATGGATATCTGTCCAGTTATGCATGTCAACCATGACATAACTAATCCTCTATAGGTGCCAGACACGGGCTCCACCCTAAAGACTTTGATCCTTCCCCCTAGATACGAGCACGGGGAAAAACATGTATTTTCTGTTCTGTGAGATTGCCCCTAAGGATAACTTGATACCAAGGTTAATGATCATTTCTCCTAGTCATTAACTGACTATTTGTTTCTGTACAGCTACCGTCTAAACTAGTTTGTACTTAGTTCATATAATCTAAAAACTCTTAAAGCATTGAAACTCTGTTATATACTCTAATCTAGGTATCAAAACTCTTTCATACATAATTATTCATATTCCTTAAAATCATAAAATCTCTATAAAACATCTCTACTTGATATTTTGCCAAAATGTTTCAACTGATATTCTAAAATCACATTCCAAAATCTCTAATCTTGAAGTATAAATATGTCATAGCTCTTGTTCATATTTCTCTAACATATGTAATTATCTTGACTGAATATTTCAAAAAAAAAAATATAGCTTGAAATCTAAATCTTGAAAACACAATAATGTCCTAAACTCATAAAATATATTTGATAAAAAGCAAATAGATAAAATCATATATTCTTCTAACAATCGTTTCATTAGCATATAAAACTTTTTCTATTCACACAACACAACAATCATGGTCCCATGGTTTTGTAAAACTTACTCTTTCATACTATCATCATAAAACATAATTATCTAGCTTAACATAATCATGTAAAATCATATTATATACTTTTTCTCATCTCAAATTTCATATTTCGCAATTATCATGCATCAAATATAATCATAATGGCTAAAATAAGGTCATGAGCTTGAACCCACTCATCGTTTAAAGCCGGGATTATATGGGTATCACCAACTTGACCCAGAGAACTTGGAATGGCACCAACAACTGCCATAGAGTGACCATAAACTCTAGATTAATCTCTAACAATCTCTAGAAAGCTATATTCTAACTGTAACAACATTGGGGAAGCACCCCTACTTAACAACAATGAGAGAAATAACAAAACCTAATCCAAGATTATGAAGGAATGGAGAGAATAGAGGATAATTTAATAAAATACATATACATTGATGATTGGGGATAATGGAATGGAGTGGATTTGAGAGAATGAAGGAAAATGAGGGTTTGAGAGGTGCAGAGCTTCGATTTTTGCCCGAAGAAGAGGGTTTATACAGGGGTATTGGGTCATTAACCCAAAATTGCATCATTTTGCATTGTGCTGACATCAGATACATTCACTATAGTGAGTAATGCTTGCTGCAGCGAACTTGGAGAAGTAGCAACTCGCTACAGCAAACATATCTCGCTACACCAAGCCTCGTGGCCTGCCCGCTCGCGGCAGCAAGGATGTTTTGCAGAACTATGCAGCAACAGCACCCAAAGTGCTTTGGCTTCTAGGTTATCTCAATACTCACTTATTTACATTTAAGTTATTGTCCCCATTTATTTTACTTTACTCTCCATTAACTTTAAAACATAAATGTAAAAAAGGAAATACCCTATGTTTGGATTCAAATAAAATATCATAAAAATCAAAATCCCCACCAATCAAAATCTAAATTTTAGGTTTTAATTCAAATTCGAGAATTCTTATGATTTTTCAAACTTGTGGACTAAAAAAAAAGTTTAAAGATTTCATAAAATCCATTAAAAATCACTCTTTAACTTATTTTTCTTTGAGGAACAATTACCGGGACTTTTGATCCCAAGAAAGTGGCTCTAACATATAGCCCTCCAAGGAAGTGTAAAGTCCAGACAGCGAAATCCAGGACCTGGCAATATGGGTAGGTCCCAATAGACCTTAAAGCCATACAAAACTCGTTTACTGACACGTATACTTGGGGTATTACATGCATAGCCACTTTTCTTAAGGAGCTTTTTCGAGTGGAGGATCTGGCTAGCAGGGCCAACAGTGGTCCCAGTCAGGCAGGGCCACCTTCTCAGAGCCCATCCCAACCAGGCCTGCTACTTCTCAGAGTCAGAGTAGAGGGAGTAGCCAATACAATGGTCAAGCTTCAGTTCAAAGCTTCCGCCTGTGTCAAACTTGTAGGAAGAGACATGATGGCCAATGCATGATTGGCACTTTCGGTTGTTATGGCTATGGTCAGTAGGTCCACAAGTACACAGAGTGTCCATTCAAACAAGGAGCATCTGGCCAAGGGTCGATGAACCCCACTACTTCAGTTTAGTCTTGTCAGTTAGTAACCCCAGGTGGTTCAATTGCTCTATTCGGTAAAGGTGATTGGGGGCCGGGGCTTTGGAGGTAGAGGTTCTAGTGGCAAAGGCAGAGACTAGGGTGGTGAGGGACAGCCCCGTTTGTTTGCTTTTATGTGTTAGGGCGCTGCAGCATCAGTCGATGTAGTGACAGGTATTGTCAGAGTTTTCTCCCTTGAGACATTTTCGTTGATCGACCCAAGTCCACACATTCGTATGTGTCCCCATTCTTTGTAACATGGTTTGAAAGACCTATTTCTACCTTAGAAAAGCCATTTTTGGTGGGGATACATTCGAGGGGACCACTCCTAGTTCAGTTAGTTTATAGAGAGTGTGAGGTTAAAGTTGGAGACATAGAGACGCTTGCGAACCTTTATGTGCTAGATATGTCAGATTTTGATGTCATCTTGGGCATGGATTGGCTAGCTTCATGCCATGCCATAGTGGACTGCTATAGTAAGTCTATGAAGGTTGGTGTTCCTAGAGGCGAGCTCCAAAAGTTCAAGAGTACCAGTTGTTCAATCCCAACCAGCTTAATTTTGGCCATGACTGCCTTGAGGCTCATGGATAGAGGGAGTTATGGGTTTCTAGCTTCAGTCAGAGATATAGATGTAGAGGTGACGAGCCTAGAGTCCGTTCTTATAGTTTGCAAGTTCCCATATGTTTTCCCAGAGGAACTACCTCGGATACAGCCGGAGAGAGAGACAGAGCTTGGGATAGAGCTTAAGCCCAGAGTTAGGCCCATCTCTGTTCCCTCATATCATATGGCTCCCAAAAAGTTGAAAGAGTTGAAGGATCAATTGCAAGACTTGCTTGACAAGGGATTCATCCAACCGAGTACCTTGCCTTAGGGTGCTCTAGTGTGGTTTGTGAAGAAAAAGGATTGGTCTATAACGATGTACATAAATTATCGGCAATTGAACAAAGTTACAATCAAGAACCAGTACCCTTTGCCATGCATTGATGACCTATTTGATTAGTTCCAAGGGGCTACATGTTTCTCTAAGATCAACCGTAGGTCAGGCTATCATCAGTTGAAGATCAAAGGTAATGATGTGCCCAAGTTGGTCGTTAGGACACGCTATGGACACTATAAGTTCTTAGTGATGTCCTTTAGGTTAACCAATGCCCTTGTAGCTTTTATTTGCCCGATGAACTGGGTTTTCAGACCATTTCTAGATCACTTTGTGATCATCTTCATTGATGACACTTTAGTGTACTCTAGGAGTGAAGAGGAGCATGAGCACTAACTTAGGATTGTCTTTCAGACCCTAAGGGAGAACTAGCTATATGCCAAATTCTCCAAGTATGAGTTTTTGCTTGATCAAGTGGCGTTCCTTGGGCATATAGTGTCCAAGGTATAGGTAAAAAGGCACGCGAGAAAGGGGGTTAAATCGTGTTTTTCCTTTCCTTTCCCTAATGGACTTTTGAAAAACTTTATCAAAAACTATCAAGTTATGAACTTGAAGAACAGTGGAAAACAGCGTTAGTAACTTTAGAAAGTGAACTTTTTGAACTGAAAAAGTAACAAACAAATGAAAGAAAGTTTTCTAGAACAGATATTAATAATAAAATAGATATAGAGATAAAATAAGAAATAAAGAAGGAGATGAGAGATACTACATAAGAGATTTATACTAGTTCGGTAACCTGCCTACATCCAGTTCTCAATAACCATTGAGTTCCACTAAATCTTTCTCAAATCCAAAGAAATAACAAATGATAGTCTTTCCAATAGCCTTCCCAAGCTTTCACCAGTGACCAGTCGATAACCTCTATTGGCACAAATTAAGTAGTTATTCACCAGCCTTTTCAAGCTGAACCGAGAGTCTTTGATGAGCCTTTCTAAACTAAAACCGAGTAGCCTTTGACCAGCCTCTTCAAGTTAAACCATAACCAGTAAACCAATTGTTGCTATCTCATTGTAGGTAGTCTTTGACTAGCCTCTCCAAGCTACCTCGCTCCCTACTAGATCGAGGATACAAATGTTTGTGTTTGGGTTTGCAACTCAAACTAACCTGCACCCAAGCTTTCTAAAGATTTATAGTAAAGGACTTGAAAACTTGAATAACTTCTTTCTAGTTATTCTTCCTTAGAAGAACGTATGAACAATAAAGAATGTAGAAAGAAGATTTTGTGAACAAGGAAATGATTACAAGCAGTAATTATCTTTACAAGAAGCTACTGCTTGCTTCCTACTTCCCAACAAATACAACAGATGCTGCCTCCTACTTCCCAACATCAATAAAGATTTAGTTGGTGAAGCATTCTTGATACAATTTAGAGTACTCCGGTCTCATAGCAAACAGGAGTCCTTATTCTTGATACACTTTAGTGAAGCATACTTGATCATATTTTGTTTTGTTTTAAAGGATTTGGATAGATATGGATACTTTGAATAAGGAGTACTTAATACATATTCATACATAGATAATATGATGATGTCGGACTTTGGATATTGATTATGAAATCTCTATTATGGATTATCTTAATTATAGAGAGCATGTGATTTGTTTATAGAAAATGATATTATGTTTTGAAGGATTTTATGTATTAAATATGCATATAGAAGAGAACATAGGTTATGAGACTTACGTGGATATGAGATTCCTCACGTGCCGCTCACGTGCCCATATCAGGTCATGACACTTTAATGCTTTGCAAAAGAATCTAATACAGCTAGCTTTGACCACCATTGAAGATTGGGATTCATTATGTGACTTGAGAGAAAGCAATTATGTGGAATGCATAACATATTAATAGCGTATCAGGGTGATTTGATCGTGATATGGCCCAACACGTTAGAAAGAATCTACATTGATTAGTTGCTTTGATTTTGATTTGTAGTGCAATAAATTAGGGTTTTAATATAAATTTATTATTAGATTTAGGTTAGATTTGAATGGGTTAAATTTATTTTAATTTAAATCAAATCTTATATAAATCTTGTAAGGGTCAAATTTGATTTAAATTGATTAGGAGTTAGTATTTTAGTTTAGGATTATCTGTTTGATATTAAATCTTTAGGAAGTTAGGAATAATCATTGTAGATTTTAGTTTTATTTATTTTGATATACTCATGTTTAAATAGGAAAAACTTATCTTCAAACAACTCAATTTTGATATCAATACAATTTGTGAGGTTTAGTCCTTATTCTCTCATATTTTGGTGAGTCTTTGATATTCTTGGTTCTTGTTTCATTTATAAACAATGGGCCAAGAATGCTAATATTTATCCCAAGGTTCTTATTATGGGTTAAGTAAGGGTTGCATTCACGTCACGTATCCAAATCCTTTACAAGTGTCACGTCTCTACATGAGATTCGTATCAAATGGGATCAAAGTAAAAGTAATGAAAATATGCCATCTAGCCACTTGAAATGCAACAATCGCATCCTTTCATAGATTCTTTATTTCTTGTACAAATTCCTTGGTGTGATGTGGGTAAAGGTAGATGGAGAATGCAATGCAACATCTTCTTTAATTCATGATGGTCGATTGTGCGAGGTTGATCTCAATCAAGGATCATGGATTGGGAATTTCATAAATTGGGAATGAAGTGTGATTAGGTTCTTTTGGGCTCCTTCAATTTTAGAAGTTGGATTTTTTTTTTCTTGTTTGATGTGAATGATATACTATGTATAATACTCTTTTATGGTATATATATACATTATATATATATATATATATATATATATATATATAAAATATATCTTTGATACATGTATTATCATTTTAAATTTGAATTCTTATTTTTGTCATAATTTTTTTTATTTTTTAAAAATAAATTGTAGACAAGGATTACCATCTCCATGTGTCAATCTACTACTACTCTTTTTGTCCTTTAATAATTGTCCATTTAAAAAAATTGTATAAGAATAATTGTCTATTTCAAAAATTTAAATAGCATTATATAACACCCTAATATTTAACCCAACATGCCTAGATGCATATAAATTAATTATTAGTTATTACTCTTTGTTTCAGTTCTTAACTTTAGGTTGTTAAAAATACTTAGCGAAAATATGAGTAAATTTCATTTTGAAACTTAACACGAAAACGTGAGCCACGCAACTTAAAGAACTATATTGTACGATATGCCAACAAGCCGATAAGAAACTAGACTCGCCATAAGCATACATCGATTAAAGTAAATTCAAACCATAAGCATAACACAACATCATGGAGGCATACATTAATAACATCAGAAGTTCACATTACATAAGTACTTAACACAGTAGAGTTATGCCCACCAATAAAGGTTGGGATAGTACAAGCATCCAAAAGCATAAAAGGAAAATAATAGATACAGCTAGCCATGGTCTCCCCTCCCCCTACGCCTAAGTAGATAACCCTAAAAACAAAAGAAGGCTATCATTTACGTGGTAGTGCACAGGCACTCGATGAGATCCATTATCACCTCCTACTGCTGCCCACCTCCAGAGAGACAAAGGTACCCAATCCGCTATGCCAACTCATCGGGTATGGCCAAGCGGTGAGCCGAACGGACGTGAGCACCTCGGCATGGTTGCATAGCCACCCTCGCTCTTCTCCTAGGCGGGGTCACAGTAGTCTCGCTACGGCCTCTGACATCCATGGGGACAATAAGTGTGGAACCCTCTGAAGGGCACTGAGTAGCCGAGTCCTCGGACGGGTCGTACTGAGAGTCCATCATAGGTGATCGAGGAACATACTCCGGGAAGTCATGGACGATAGAAGTGGCAATATAGGTGCGGCAGGTCTGCTCCTCATGAGGACGAGCACACTTGAAGACAAGGTTACCACCGAAAGGAGAAGCAGGAGAAAACCGGAAGCTAGAGACCGAATGGGCAAAAGGGCGCTCTATGAACACAAAAAGGCGAACAATACAACGACCCACAAAATGATATAATCGATGGGTGGCGTCATAGTGCATCTCCCAAGTGGGGCACATCAACGAAAATGACGAACGAAGCCATCATCCTCTACAGACGGGATGGAAAAAAAGAAGGGATGAGAAACTTACAATAGAATCTTAGGAGTGCTCTCGCTTCTTAACTAGTGTCATCATCTACTTCCTCAAGAATCTCGGGTTTCATTATGAAATAATGGGCAAGTATGCAAGGTCCAATTAATTAGTTCCAAATATTATTAATCCGAGGCCTGTCTATATTAGCATGCGCCTTAATACAAGGATACAACATGACATACCATGAATAAATAACCAATGCCACAATCAGTCTCATAAAGTAAAGGATGTAAAAACTCTATAACATGATCTTTTTCTCATTAATCTTTTAGGTGGCTTAAGCTTCTTATTCTCTTATTCTTGGGGGCCACCCTATAATTCTCTTTTCAGAGATTTCTAGATTATGAACTCATACCTCACTAGTCGTCACTAGCCTACACTTATCCTCTAGATAAGCTAATTCCTGACTCCTAGAGTGTAGGATAGGGGCATAGGATAACCTTTCATAACCTTTAATTTAAGGAGTCTAAAGGATCACCTTATTGGATCACCTCTTATAACCTTTAATTTGGGAAGTCTAGAGGATCATTCCATGTGTTTTATGTCACCTTAAGCTTAGCATTTTTTTTTATGATGCAAACATGAGCATATAATCACATCACCATAATTTATCAATTAACTTATTATGCTCATAAAACACATCAACTATGCATCCTCAAATATCTCAATCGTAATTGCAAATTCACATAAACATGCCATCATCAACATTTTATTAAAGGTAAATATACTCCTACCTAGTATGCCGGAATCCAGGACCGGACTCAACTAATGCATATGCTATGTTCAACAGGGAGTATATACACATATATGAGGTACTAAAGATCATCACAGATATTATTCACATAGCCATGCTTAAGTTATCGGTAATCGCTCTTTAGCCCTTAAATAGGTCAAAACTACGATTCGGATTAACCTAACATTAGTAATGATTCTTTTATGCATCTAAGAGATTAATTACTATGATTTCCACTGCTTTTAACCTCATAAACATTACCAATCAAGGCTGTAAAGTCTTGGACAGCACTTAGAACTAAACCATTTCGGGGTTCTAGAAGTTATGTTTTTTATCCTTTCTCATTATCGGCTTTTTCTAAGATGCTAAAATTAATTCCCATACCAATTATGAGTGATTCCTACACATTTACTAAGTTTTGAACACCTTTTTATAGATTTATGACTTGCTGAAACAGAATCCATAATTTTTATCCTTAAGGGTTCTAGAAATCACATTTTTTATCTTTTCCAATTACTAGTCTTTCCCTAAGTGCTAAAAGTAATTATTACACTAATTATTAACAAATTTTACACACTTAAACAATCCCAAACAGCACCATACAGTAATGAAATAGTTTGGGCAGTAACCAAAAATGGAGTTGTCAAAGGCTTCCAAAATTGCAATTTTACGTGTTTCTAGTTACTAGTTTTTACCTAAAGCATCAAGGATGATTTTCACCACAATTAATAGTGTTTTTTACACCTCTAAACCATTCCAAACAGCATATAATAGAATCAAAAGAATCAAATCAATAGCCATAATTTAACTTCTAATAACATTGAAAAGTTGCAAGATCAAGCATTTTTAGTAACTAGTTTTCTTAAAAAAATAAACAGAGGGATCATTGACACAAGGTTTGAACCTTAGGATAGAATAAAATTCCATTTTCAAGACCAACACTTGTCATGGCCAAAAATACCTTGAAGAGAGGTAACTATGATTAAAACTTTCATTCAACATACAAGAGCAAGCTTTTGAGCTCTAGAGATTTAGGTAATGGAAGAAAATAAATGTGATATGCAATCTCATTTTAGTCTTTATCATTAGGAAGTGATAGCTTTGAAAAGTAAATATAATGTGCAAGACTTGAATATAAATATGAGAATGCAAGTTTATTTTTAAGTCTTTGAAGCTTTAGGGGATAACTTGAAACATAAATATGAAATGCAAAACTTGAACATTAAACATGAGAATGCAAGTTCATTTCTTTAGTTGTCAAGATTTAGAGTGATAACTTGAAAATAAATATGAGGTGCAAGGCATTGAAACATAAACATGAAATGCAAGAGCTTGAAATATAAATATGATGCAAGCCTATTTTTACATCTTACTGGACCTTATTTCAAGACTTTAAGGAATAATACTTTCAACCCCATACAATTTTAACAAATGGAAGTGAGTTTTAGAGTCTCTCATCATTATAGTTCCAACAACCTTGTTTCCTTAGACTCGCCATCAAGCTTAAAGGAAAACCAACAAAGAAAACCAAATAACATTTTCACTTGCTATGAAATCTTAAAAACCAAAAATGAAATCTTGAGCTTTAGAGGTCAAACAAATGATGGTGTCACAACCAACATCAAAGATCCTCATTATCAAGCTATGATTTTTGAACATCAAAGGCCAACAAGGCCAAAAAGGAAAGGAAAGAAAAAGAGAAAGTTGAAATCAAAAAAAAGAAAGAAAGAACAGAACCAACATATAATCATTCATTCAAACCCAAAATAGCCAAAGAAAAAGAGAAAAACTCAAAGTAAAAATCCCTAACAAAGGTACTTTCTTGTTGCAAAGAAAGAGCTTGGTCTTGTACAAGAAAATGAGAAGAAAAGAAAAATCTTCTCTTGGGTTTAAGAGAGGTTTTGGCCAAAGGAGGAAGAAAAGGAAGGAAAGTTTTTCTTGAGTTTTTGTTTTCAAAGATGGATAGTTTGCATTTCTTGAAATGGTTTGTGGTGGTTTGAGGTTGAGGGGTAGTGGTGGGTAGTGGTTCTTGTAGTGGTGGAGGAAGAAAAAGAAATCTTTGAGAAGTGAGAGAAGAGAGAATTTGAGAGCTCTTTTTTTACACAAGGCTTTGGCCAAAAAAGTGGATGGAAAGAAATGAGAGTTTGTGTGTGCTTGAGTATTAAATAAAAAAAACCACACATGGGGGGTATGGTCCATGGAGTGGCCGGCCACAAGGAAAGCATGGGGGAGGAGGAGATATTTTTATTTCTTGTGTTAGGAGTTGTGTTTAGAGGTAAGTTTGATTAGGCATTTGGTTAGGATTTGGTAAATGAGTTTTGAGCTAAAAAATAAGTAATTAAGACCCTGCAAGAAGATTAAAGAGTTGTCTTGCTCAATTAGTGGAAATCCACCTTTATTAGTAAGGAATCTCATCACATCATAGTCCCAATGATTTAAGGAATTGGAAAGAGAAAACACTATTATACTTGACATGACACAAAGTCTTAGATCAAGGAAGGGATTTTGAATTTTCCTAAGCAATCTTAGGCCCTAATTAACCTCAATTAATTATTTTGACTCAAGATTAATAATTAAAATTAATTAATCTTTAATTAGAGCCTAATATTACCTATATTTCTTTAATCACACAATTAAGCTCATTATGCCCTTAATTAGGGGCAAAATAGTAATTTTATACAAAAACTCCCCAGGACTGTCCGGGCTTAAACAGATATCATGCATCCCTTAAAAATAATATTTCAAACTCCTGCGTAAAGTCTGGGTCCCGTTGGCAATTAATCCCGCATTGAATTACCGCATAGGTATTTTAGTAATTTCCCGCGCAGAAAGCCAAAAAAATGAGATTTTCACCTCTATTAACACCATAACACATATAATCCCTATTCAATATCAAAAAAACCCTCTGAGGATGGCCGAGACCGGCGATCCTTGATTCCCAGGTAAAAACAACCTCAGGGACATTTTGGTCATTTGTACATAGGAAAAATCAGGGTGTTACACATTAAGTATTTTTTTTTTCAATAATATCTCTATTAAATACTATTAGAGGAAGAGACAGACATAGTAGGGAAATGAAGGGAAATAGAAGGGAATTTCTCCAGTACCCTACGAAATTTATGAATACCAGTACCTTCTAGATAATTATGTGTCCTATTAACTAAATTTATTAATATTTTAAATACTCATAATTAAATGACAACCCTTAAATGTAAAATAATATTGATATCCTTAGAGTATTATAAAAAAAACTTTAAAAAAAGTACAATTCAATAAATAATTTTTATTTTTTTATTTTTGATATTTTTTCAACCGCTTCATTAATTTTAGTATGCATTTATAAGGTTTTTTTACGTAAATAAAATAAAAAGGAGAGATATTACATTTCTCCCTGATATTTCGTTTGGTTACATAAATGTCCTGTTTTGATTTTAATGAAAGTTGACTTAAGTTGACTTCCTTTGGACATAAAATCTTCTCATGGTGCTACAATGAAGTCGGTTCAAATTTACTTCTATGTTGTAAATTACCAAACAAACGTCAAATCATGTTGGGCCAGCAAAATAACACCAAAGTTGACTAAAATCGATTTCATAACCACCAAAATACTTGGGCTAGAATGTGTCAAGTACAGTGTGGAGCCAGGTTGAATTGACTTCAAATCAACTTCCGTGTTATACAGAAGTCGATTCAACCCGACTCCGCACTGTACACATTCTGGCACCTTTCGTTGACCCAACTTGAGTTATATAGAAAGTCAATTTAAATCGACTTCTTTGTTGAATAGAAGTAAATTTAAATTGACTTCTGCATAACACAGAAGTCAATTAAATCGACTCCAAACAGTATCTGACACACTCTACCAGCGACGCAGAACCCATTGGACACGTTTTCCTGCTACACTCCCGTTATAAATATGAGCTTGCATCTTAGTTTGCAAACCAAAGAAATTTGCTGAGCGAGGATACAAATTTTAAAAGGATATGGCTAAGAGTTATGTTAATATTCTTGTCTATTATGATGGTGAGATTGTAAACACAGTTAAGGGTGAGACATTCTGTGGTGATAATCAAGCTTGGTTGGTTGTCCGTCCACCTATTAGTTTGTTGGAGCTGCAACGCAGAATATTAGAGGAGTACGAAGGCAACAACAAGCAAATAGGAAAAATATTTTATCAGATACTGGTTGATATTGGGCCAAATGGGATCTAGTATAGAAAGTTTTAGATTCGAAAAGATGAGCACATCAATCACATGTTTGCTTATTTTTATGCATTTGCAGAAGTTCGTACTATAGATCTATTTGTCGAACTACAAGATGGGTCTTTAAGCTCTGGAGGTTCTACTCAGGGTCCAGCATTTATTGCGGGGCCTAATGCATCTGCATCTATTGAAGTTCCATGTGATCATGTCCAAAGATCTTATGCAACAGATGATGACATGGCTTCTCTAAGCTTTGCACAGCTTGTGAGGCAGGTAGAAGAGCCATCACTGCTAAATCCATAGCCAGTGGCAAAGGCCAGCCCACTTGGGGATTTTGATTTTATTGTAGAGCACTAGGATGATGAAGAGGGGGAGCTTGGTCATGTGGCAGATGATGAAGAGGAAGAGCAATAGCAATTGTTTCAAATAGAAAACTTGGGTGAATAGTTCATGTCACAGTCTCAATCTTGAGCGCATCCGAGTCACTATTCAGCAGTGGATTTAGATGCAATGTGCTCTGACGTAAGTGGATCTGCTTCAGGTTCGAACATGGTGGGGGAAAAAGAGTTAGCGATCGGGCAAGTGTTTCAAAGTAAAGAAGAAGTTTTGTTTGCAATTAAACATTACAGTATTCGAAGAGGCATGTAATACAAAGTGTATGAGTCTGACCACATAAAATTTCATTACAAATGTGTCAAGTTTGGTGTTGACTGTAATTGGAGTATACGCGTCATGTTTTGCAAGAAACTGTAGATGTGGCAAGTGCAAAATCTAAATGGACCTCATACATGTGTCTTTCCTGAGTCAACAGATCAACATGCGCAGATGGATTATCATATCACCTATGCACACATATACCCCATGGTGTAAGCGGATCCAACAATAGCCATCAAATCACTGCAAGCATCGGTAGAGGCAGAGTTAAGGTTTTAGACAACATATCGGAAGGCATGGCTAGCCAAGCAGAAAGCAATTGCCATGATTTATGGCGACTGGGAATAATCCTACAATGAGCTTCCTAGATGATTGGACGGACTGCAAGCTTATATGCTAGGTACTATTATCCAGTTACAGACTGGACCGTACTATGTTGGTGATATTGTATATATAATAGTTGCTTTATGTTCCACCGACTTTTTCGCCATGCATAGAGGCATTCAAATATTGCAAACACCTTATTTCAATTGATGGTATTCACTTGTATGGTAGGTATGCTGGAACATTGCTAATGGCTATTGCCCAAGATGGCAATTCTAATATTTTACCTATTGCATTTACCGTGGTGGAAGGAGAGACAAAAGAGGTGTAGTCTTTTTTCCTGGGAAATCTTCGACAGTATGTAACACCACAAGGTGGAATTCTTGTAATATCTGATAAGCATCATGCTATCAAAGCGACTTTAGAAGCAGAAGGGAGTGGCTGGCATCCTCCTTCGACTTATCAGGCATATTGTGCTCACCGCATTGCGTCAAATTTCGCCATAAAGTTCAAGAACAAAGATGCCAAGAGGTTGCTAATGAATGCAGCATATGCAAAGACTAAGCATAATTTTCTGTACTGGTTTAAGGGGCTGGGACATGTGGATCCAGCGATGTGTGCATGGGCTAGCAACATACTGCGTGAGAAGTGGGCTCACTATACTGATGAGGGTCATCAATTTGGGTATATGACAATCAATTTGTTAGAGTGTATGAATACTGTCATGAAAGGCACTCGCAATCTTCCGATTACAGCCATCGTAAAGTCAACATATTATCGACTTATTGAACTGTTCGTCAGAAGGGGGACAAAGGCGAAGACCCAACTTGCAAGTGGACAAAAATTTTCAGAGAAACTATTGAATACAATTGAGGAGCATAGACGACACTTTGGCAATATGACTGTCACTCAAGTAACCAGCGAGACTTTGGAATACTTAGTGTTTGAGTGAGATGGCATCGACAGTCGTGGTCATCGAGAATTTAGGGTATATTTAACAAAGCGATGGTGTGATTGTGGCGAACTCCAAAAATTGCACTATCCATGTCGTCCTGCACTTGCCGCCATAGCTAATGCCCGATGAGAGAGGCCATCCTTTGTTCATGAAGTGTACACCATGGAGTCGGTGTTCAATGTGTACAAAATAGAGTTCTCTGCTGTCACAAATGAAGACGTGTGGCCACCATATACTAGCAAACCTATACAACCAAATCCTACACTAAAGCGAACCACTAAGGGCTGTTCGATTTCCACCAAGATTCACAATGAAATGGATGAGGTTGATCTAGGGCATTAAAAGCAATGAGGACTATGCAGGGGAGTGGGTCATACTAGACGATCATGCCCCCATGCCCTCTCTAGCTAGTGTCATTGATTCATTCAGGCCTTATTCCTCTATTCGCATTATTGTTTCTTGCGTCCAGTCAACTTAGTATTGTTTCTGTAACACCCCGATTTTCTGTCTGAGAGAAAATGACTAAAATGCCCCTGAGGTCATTTTTTCGCCTAATTCGAGGATAGTCGGCCCTGGCAAATTCCTCGAAGGGTCAACTCAATATTTGAAGGGGATTAGATAGTCCTTGAGTGATTTCGAGAGCGAAAATCATGTTTTCTGCAGTTTCGGGTCAAAATGACCAAAATACCCCTATAGCGTTTTTACGCGGATAAAGGTGCCGTTGAGCCTGAAACTTTCCCTGAGTGTTTAAAATAATGTTTTCATGTGTTTAAAAGTGTCTGTTTAAGTTCCGGTGGTCCCAGGCAGTTTTTGTGCAAAATTACAATTCTGCCCCCGGGATAGTGCCGTTTAAGCTTAATGACGTAATTAAGCAAACCTAAGCAATATTAGGCTCTAATCGAAGATTAATTAATTTTCATAATTAATCTAGAGTCAAAATAAGTTAATAAAATTAATTAGGACCTAAAATTGTTTAGATTAAGCTTAAATCTCTTTTTAAAACTCAAGATTCCAATCTTGGAATCTTGAATAGTATTTTCTCTTTCTAATTCCTTAAATCATGGAATTATGTCTAGAATTGTTTATGCACTAAAATGAGTTTATAACTCACTAATGATGCAAGACCACTCCTTAAACATGTCTTACAACCTTGATTACCCATTTTCTCACTTAAACACTTTCTTACAAATTCCTAATCTTAATCCTAATCAAAGATACACCTAAACACAACTCTAAACTATAATTAAAATGCAAGAAATCCTCCCCCATGGCTGATGCATTTTCGGCCACTCCCTCCCCCCCCCCCCCCCAATTTACATCACATATTGATTTGTTTTTCACTCAAAGAACCATGCTTGACCCATACTTGCACCCATACTTGAACCCATACCTAGCCATGCTTTCCACCATGCCTTGAACCATACCTTGGAAAATATATTTTCTCTCCTCCTTGGCTATAAATGGCCGAAGCACTCCCTCCCCTAAACACCTCTCATTTTGTTTCATTTCTCTATAAATAGCATGCTTGGGTGAACTTGCATCATTTTGGGTTCATTTGCTAAGTGTAAGTTTTCAAAGAGCACTTCAAAGTTTCCATTTTCTCTCAAAGTTCAAGTGTTCAAGTTCTTCAAGTTCTTCATTCTCATCACTCATCTCAACCTCCAATCACTTGGTAGGGATTTTCTTTCAAGTGTTTCTTTCATTTAAGTTCTTAATCTCTTTATGTGTTCATAGTTTCTCTTGAATCTTTTTGGAAACTTCTTTTCTTCTCCTCCTCCTTCTTTGTTTCAGCCATGAGGCTTGAAGAGCAAAGGAATGAGAGCTTGATGATGAAGGTTTCACGATGATGTTCATCACTTGAATAAACCTCTAAAGCTTGATCTTTGTTCTTGAGTTAAAAATATTTATAGTTCTTTCTTTCTTGAACCTTGAAATCTTTAACTTTGATGATGTTTTAAAATGGTTACATGAACTCAATGATGAGGACTCATGATGTTTGTGTTAATACATCATCAAGATCATGGTCTCTAGAGTTTCAAAATGGTTCTTTCTTGCTCTCAAGTTTTGGTTTCTTTCCTTTCCTTTTCTCTAAAATTTCGGCCAACCATCTTGGGTGGTCCAACATGATAACTTGATGATGAGAGTTCTAGTTGGTAACTTTATGTTCACCACAAAGAAATCTCTAAAGCTTGAGTTTTCATAAAGATGTTATAAAGTTCATTCATGGTTATATTTTCAAGGAATGTTATCTTGAGTTCTAAGAACTCTAGACCTCACTTTACCTCGTCATGATGAGTTTGGGTTAAGGTTAAAGTTCCTTTAAAGTCTTGTATGAGCTCTAATAAGAAATAAAATAAACTCGCATTCATATTTATATTCAAGCTTATGCATTGCATATTTACTTTGAGCTTTGCATTCATATTTATTTTCCAAGCCATCACTTAAAGTTAAAGGATAAGAAATGGAGTGCATCTCATATTTACGTTCTTGTCTAGCATATTTACTTTTCATCACTAAAGAACATAAAGATTTAAAATGAGAGCTTGCATTATCACCTAGTTAATTCTCAAAGCCTTTCTATTTCGGCCTTAAAGTTGATTGTTGCTGGACCTAGAGCACTAAAATAAAGAAATGAACTTGCATGACATATTTATTTTAAGCCTTGTATATTTAAATTCTAAGCCTTGCATATTTACTTCAAGTCTTGCATATTTAAATTTCAAGCTTTGCATATTTATTTAAAGTCTTGCATATTTAAATTCTAAGTCTTGCATATTTACTTTAAAGTTCTCACTTTACTTTGTAACGAAGAATAAAAATGAAATGCATAGCATGTTTAGATTATGCCATCACTTAAAGACCTTAGAGCTCAAAGACTTGCCCATTTTATCTCAAGTTAAAGTTTAGCATGGAAGCATTCTTTGAATGCATAATTTCGGCCAAGTAACAAAGATGAGCTTGGAATGAGTTCCATCCAGTTACAAGAGCCAACAACCTATGTTCTAGTATTTTTCTTAAGCTTGATGAGTTTTATAAAGTTATGACCAACAAGATTTATGATTTTATTCCTCTTCCAAAAGAAAAATTAAATTGTTTACTGATTTAAGGTTGTTTTTAGCCTCTTGATAAAATAAAATGGTTTGCAAAGAGTTTTAGAAGTCCTAAAATGATTCCAAGGGAAACTAGCATCCTGTATGTTTTAGAAACGTCAAATTATGTGCCTTTTTGAACTTGCACTATTCGACTCTGTCTTGATATGCTTGATACTGTATGATGATGTTTTGATGTGTTAGAATGTGTGAAAATGATATATGATGAGGTAGGAATACTTCTATGCATGTTAGGGGAGAAACTAGATTCATAGAAAAACCGTAAAGTTGGAATTTAACGCGTGTTTAACCCCTTTAATCTTAATCAATGCCAAAACTGTTTTAGTATGATAACAATCAGTTTAGGATTGAATAATCATGAAAAATTTGGTTACATTTGAAGTAGGATTGAATTTTAGCACCTATAGAGAAACTATTAACTAGAAAACCATAAAAATGTAATTCTAAAACTCTTAGAACATTTAATTTTTAGAATCTGTCCAGCAACCTCATAATATGGTAAACATGGTTTATAATTAGTTCTTAGGCATAGGAATGCCTTATCATTGGTTTAGATTTAATTTATAGCGCCTTAGGTGAAGACAGAACCAAGAAAGGGTCTAAAACATAAGTTCTAGAACCCCGTGATCATAGAGGTATAACTCTGCCCAGATTTATTAAAGAACGTAAATGCTAGTAAGAATTATTAGTTATGAACTCTTAGGTGCATAAGAGATTGATAGAGAACAATAGAATAATCATATCTCACGTTTAAGACCCTTAAGGGTCAAAGCATAAGACACCGTGGGTTCCCGAGCATTATGAGCTATAATGTTGCATAAAATGTATGTTTAATTATTAGAATGACTTGATGTCTTATGGTGATGCTGAATGGCTATGCATGTTCTATATGTTTTGTGGCATAAAGCAAGTTTGAAGGAAATCCGGTGTACGCCGTTACGCTGCCGAATTTCCCACCAAACTTGAGGATTTGGGAAAAGTTTGCGAAAACTCCTGGGTGACACCGGTTTGGCCGAGCACCCCTGGGAAAGGTTCTAGGTGACACCGGTTCTGCCGAGCACCCCCAGAACAGATGTGACGTAATGCTGAGACGCATTTCTCCCGCTACGGTGGGGAGGAAACAAATCCGTGAGGGTATTGACATTGAGCTTGCCAAAGCGGACAATTTGCTGTGTACTAGATACCAGTAGAGCGCTTCAAAGAAGGAAATGATCCTAAGATAGGTGATCCAAGAAAGTTATGTATACCCCTTCTATTAGCCCATATTAAATCTAGTGATGACTAGTTAGGATTGAGCTCATTCCTAAGCGATAGGTGAGATGTAGTTTGGTGACCAGATTATCGCCGGGCCGGTGAGTCGGTTGGATTTTTGGTGGATATGTTAAGAGGGTGGTCTTTAAGAAAAAGAACTTAAGAGTTTGACTTATGAGAAAGATGTCACATGAGAAGTGTTGTGCCTTTTATGCCACGTGTATGATTTATGTTTCTTTATGCTGAGCCCAAGAGCAATCATTTTGATGTTAATGTGCATATGTTATTGTCATGCATTCATCAAATATCTGTTGCATTCATGCCATTAAGACTCATACTAAAAGACACCCACTTCAGATAAATAGATTTGGAAAGCCTAAAACTGAACCTTATGCATGTACACCATTTTCATAATTAAAACTAAGGTGACTGAGGACGACGACGATGACACTCGTGTTAGAGTCAGGAATCCCTACTGAGAATCTTGAATGAGTTTCTCATCCCTTTCTTTTCTTCCGTGTCGTCTCTAGACGAGGATTACAATGAGGTTCGTGACTTCTTCTAAGGCTCGTGCTTAAGGGTCACGATAGCAAATAGAGTAGAGGGTCGCCACGGAAGCATAGATAGTTTAGCTTTTGGATTGATACTCATCCAACCTCATAGGTGGATAAGGATCACTTCATGTATATAGGCATGTTTTGGTGTAAATAATGGTACAATGATGCTAGTAATTTATGTATTTATGAAGGGGTGATGATATTATGATTGTTATGTATGATACTATATTTCATGATTATGAATGGTGTGATTACTTTTCTTGCACGATGTGGTTATGACGAACGTTAGGTTAGCACGTGGCTCGCATTTTGTTTTCGAGTTTTGAAAAAGAAAAATTTATTCGTATCTTCCACTAAGTATTTTAATAAAAGGATTTAAAAAATGAGACTAAAAGAGTAATAGACTAATGGTTAACCTAAATATATTCTAGGAGTATTGGGTTAAAGATTAGGATGTTACAGTTTCTCTTTATGTGTTCACTACTCGGTGCTGTATTTTTATTTATATTTTGTAGTGGTGTACTTGTTAGTGTAACTCTGTTGTGGTTCCTCAGTTAATGTAAGTTTTCATGTGGTCCCTACTTTATTAATGTGAATCTGTTATTTACTCTCTCTTAATTTACATGCAATATGTAAAATAATTAATTGAAACCAAAAAGTCCAAATTACAATAATTCTAAAATGCATAAACACTATATAAAAAGTCTGAATTACAAAGAGTCCAAATTATAAAAACTCCAAAATACATAAACACCATATAAAAAGTTCGAATTATAAACGGTCCAAATTATAAAAAGTCCAAAATACATAAACACCATATAAAAAGTCTGAATTACAAAGAGTCCAAATTATAAAAAGTCCAAATTTACATTATATACATGATCATAAACTCCTAATCACTTCCCACCTTGCTTGGTACGTCTAGGGCCGATGAAGTGACTCCCCGTATAACAACAACGATATATAATCTGTCATGCAGGCCTGACCCGTACCTCCTCCTCCTGGTCCTGATCCTCCTCGGACTAGCCATCCCCATCCTCTTCCTCACCATCCCCATCAGTGCCCTCCTCATGCTCTTCCCCATCCCCCTTTCCACATGCTCCTCCCTCTCCTCCTCCTACTGCTCATCATGGTCATCCTCCTCCTGAAGCTGCTCCTGCTCCTAAACTGGGCCATGCTGATGAGATGCCTGTTGTAAGGGAGCTGGTATATGCTCCAATGATGGTCGATAAAGCATGTTCTGGTGGCTGAAGAACTGACTAAGATCAAGGCGTGCTTGGTGGATTTATCCAAGCTAGCACCTGAGAAGCTGATGGCCATAACGAGCTAAATGATATGTGTCAAGCTATGTCGCTCTGGGCCAATCCTGTCACGAACTGTTGAGCTGGACTAAGGTGAAGAAAAGGGTCTGAAATAAACTGGTGTGAAGGGCCAACCATGAATTGCTGGCTCGGCATGATGAATTGCTGCTAAGGCCACTAATAAATTGCTGCTGAGTGGGGTCAGGCATGAATTGTTGCTGCATGGGGTCTAGCATGAACTAGTGCTGGTAGGGGCCAAACGCGAACTAGTACTGTGTGGGGTCATGTGTGAACTAATGCTAAGAGGGACCAGGCATAAACCGGTGGCTAGGCCCACCCATGAACAGGTGCTGAGAGGGGTCAAGCATAAATTGCTGGCTGAGGCCACCCATAAATTGCTAGCTAGGGTATATAGGCATAGGGTGGTACACGTAGAAGGGCTGCTCCTGATGCTTGGGCTCCGACTCAGGCTGTTGACTGGGCTCTGACTGCTCCTGATGTCTCCACTCCGACTGAGCCTATCTACTGGGCTGGCTATGTAATTGTCGACTGTGCTCTGGCTGCTCCTGATGTCTGTGCTCAGACTGAGGCTATCTACTAGCCTGTGTCTGAGACTGTCTACTAGGCTGGGTCTGAGATTGTCTACTGGGCTGGGTCTGAGACTGTCTACTAGACTCAGCATGAGACTCTCCTAGCCTCTGGCTGAGGATGCACATTATCATCGTGCTGATAATCATAATCATCTAGTCTACCTCCATCATCACTACCTGCATCCTCCTCATACTGGCATGTGCTTGTTTATATCCCGGCACGCACACAATGCCTGAAAAGCCGTCCATCTAGCACGTCAACAGGATGTGAAATGCTTGATGCTGGTGGGGCCTGCACTTGTACACCATCAGGCAAATCCCTAAGCTTAGGATCCTCAGGGGCTCCATCTATTGATAAAAATCTATTTGCTATTGACAAGTACTATTGAAAGTACTCCACAGATGGTCGGTCGTCATCAGATAGCGGATACTGGACCCGCTACTCCCTACGTGCCTCCCATGCAGCATGCCATGGCACATGATAATCAGGCCACCATATATCTAAATCCCCTCTACCATCCTTGCCGTGCAATCAATCAATATTTATCAAGACAGATGGTATATGCTGTCCTCCACCAAACTGTCGAACAACACGATCAGCAGGGTGCCACTCAATCAAAGCAAATTGTATAAGTGTTGTCATTAATGCCTATACTTCAGCCTCTTCATAAACAAATGGAGATGTCATGTCCCTAACTTCATCACAGGTGTAGGGAGTCCACCTAAACTGCAATAGTAAGCACAAAATATTAGACTCAACGCTAATAAAAACTCAATAGAGACATTAATAGCATAACCGATGTATGCTACTTACCCCAGTAATGCCAATCCTATCAAGGCACTCCCTATAACGGGACAATTGAACTGAGTCTAAGCTTGTCGAGCACCTAAATCGACTCCATCTTATGTAATTAGTTTTTATCATCACAATTTACACCTGCAATTAAATAGGAAAATAAAAATATTGACATCTATATATACCTCAATGCAAGTGGAAATGTGAGTGCATGGTGTTGTCTTGGCCCAAATTGGGGCATTCTGTACCATGCCTAAGACTGTAGAACAGCTAAACAGCCCGCAATATCAGTGACATTGTATTTTACTGCATGACAAAGCTCACGATAAAGGGATCCTAGAACTGTAGACCCCCAAGTATACTCTGCTGTCTCATCAAAATCAATAAGAAAAAGGAGCCACTTCATATGAACCCTAAATCTAGATTTATCTGGGAATAAGACCCCACCAAATAGAATCATAATAACAGCTCTAATATAATGAATAATTGACAGCGAATTAGCATTCCGCGGCAATGACCCAAATGTCTCTGTAAACCAACGCGGATTAACCAAAAATCCTTTTTTGTCCTTGTTCTCTAGAACAGCACCAAGTAGATCTGCACACATTGACCAAATATCTCGGTCATAAAATTTCTCCCATGTACCGATGCATCCACTCACAGGTGGTCCATCCACATGTAGACCCAGCTAGAACACCACATCCTCTAGTATGATAGTACACTCTCCATACGGAAGATGAAAAGTGTGTGATTCGGGCCTCTAGCGCTCCACAAGTGCACTTATGAGTGCCCTATTGTAATCAAACACTGGAACCATTTGCGCAACGTGCCATAAACCAGCTTGCTTAAGAAATGGTTCCATCCGTGGGTCTGGTGGTACCATCAAATTATACCGCCCTGTCTTTAGAATCTGTGTATTTGGTATCATATATATACCATGACATGATCTTAAATTTAGCAAATTAAAGTAAAATTGTACAAAATGTCAAAACTACACCTAAAGCACATTAATTAACATTATCTTTTTATATAAATTGGCCCTAAAATAAATAATTTACAACAAAAACTATAATTTAGCATTATCTTAGGATACGAAATACACATAAATTAAATATGACACAAAAAATAAAGCTTACAGAAGCAACATTATTTTTATTTAAGTTTACCAATTAATCTAAATGCTCACTTTATTATAATAAAAAAATTTAAACAAAATTTAATGTTACCACTTAAAATTATAATTATGTTTTACGCCTAGTTAATAAAATAAACAAAAACTAAAATCAAATTATCTCATCAAATTAGCTACTTAAAATTAAGCTAAATGTCCACTACTTTTCTAAAACTTGAATACTTTTCAATAATTCATTACAACAAATAAAATAACACATTAAAGAAAAAAAATTAAACTACAAGTTACCATTCTGTTAAATTAAATTATAATAACATTTAATAATAAAATAAAATAAAATTTTCACTAGTATTATGTAATATTACTATATGTTCTTTTAAAATTATGCTTAAATAAATACAAGCAAACTAAACAATAACAAACTTAAAGTATTATGATTTCACAACCAAATAAAAATAAAAAATACCTAATTTCTACTTGAATTAACTATGTTTTTTGCCTTGAGAATAAAATTAACAACTAAAATCAAATTATCTTAATCACAATTAGCCAATTAAAATTAAATTAAATGCCCACTAGTTTTCTAAAATTTGAATACTTTCCAATAATTTATTATAACAAATAAAATAACACATTACTTGAAAATAAATTAAACTAAAGATTACCATTTATTTAAATCAGAATACATATTCTACTCAGAATAATAAAATAATACTATATAATACTTTCTTCTACCTAAATTACACTAAAATAGCCTATGCTAGAAAATGCTGCCTATGTCAAAAATAAATTTTAACATTTGCAGTGTTTATGAGAATAATAAATACAATTAACATCATATTTCTACAACCTATAATGCCTACAAAATCTCAAATTTAACTTCGGTAAATTAAAATATGAAATGAAAATAAAATATTAATACATAAACAAAATAAATTTGATTACTTGTACTTCCAGTTTGCCTGTAATATGATCTACAGCATTAAGACGATAAAGATTGTTATCCATTGTCACCAGTGTAACACTCTCCTTTCTCTACTCACCACTGCTGCCCCCTTTCTGCCACTGCTTCCTCTTGTCCCACAATGCCACCACTCGCTCAGAGCCTTCACAGCCTTCTCAAAAAATCGAGCTGAGTTGTCTGCCTTTTATAGATGGAAGGCACAAAGAAGTCAAGTCCAATAGGTTTGTCACAGCTGACACAAGCACTGGGAAGCCGATTGAAGCTAGTTTCTGTTTTGAACACAAGTCGATTCAAATCGACTCACTGCAAAAGGCTGACGCATTTAAATTTTGCAGGGACTACAGTACATGGTCGATTGAAATCGACTTCGGTTCAGCGTGGATGACCGCTACAGTGCGACACATGCATGCTGTTGTGACGTGATGTGATCGCTACAATGAAGGTGCAGGTTCATTGATAAGTCGTGTCTAATCGACTTTGGATTATTTCTTTCAGATGTTTGAGACAATGGGAAAGACGTTTTGAATCGATTTCTATTACATCCAAAACAAGACATTTACGTAACAGCATACAAAATGGGAGAAATCCATAATATTTATTTATTTTTTATTTTATTACCGTAAAAAAACCCATTTATATTGGGCAAGTCCGGAGCTAGCAGTACTAGTACTACTACTGTTGCTACTGCTACTGTACTGCTACTTCTACTGCCGCTACCGCTACTCCTACTACGACTACCGCTACTTGTTGCTAGAGACGATTCCGGTCCCATGCAAATCTTTGGTTACCAAGCAACCATTTTTTTTTTTCCTTATTTTATTTTTTAATGTCCATTTTTTTTTATGTTTTTAGTACACACCATCACCAGCTCCGGTCTCCCCATCGACCATCGTGCTTCTCTCCGCATTCAACATTATAAAGACGTCTAAGAGGTTCCAAGGCTAGCGTGTTCTGAGAGCCTGCCTGTTCAGCAAGGAGCCGTTGCAATCACCGACGAAAGACGCACACTGAGGAACCGATCTCGCAAATGGCTAAGGAGGACGAGTTCCTGAGAGAGAACCAGAACGCTTCCGTCAGAGGGCAAGTCTCTCGCAGCGACTTCCCTCCCGATTTCGTCTTCGGTGTCGCCACTTCCGCCTATCAGGTTAGCTGATCCGCCCGCATGCGTCGCTGTCAATGCAGCGCGCATACTTCGTTACTTTTATCTCCCCCCCCTCTCTCTCTCTCTCTCTCGAATCTGATCAAGATTTTTGGTTAAAATATGTTGATGTTTGGCACGCCTTGATTCTTGGTTTCGGTTGTTTTTCTTGTGCGATGACTTTGATTTTCCTGCAAATTTATTTATGATCTAATCTCGGTGTTTTTTTTTTTTAACCTTTCCAGTGTGCATGATCTGAGCCTTTACTAGTTGTCCTGTATTTGTGGTTTTATTTGTTGAGTAAACTACCTTTTGACTCTTAAATGATCACCGCCTGTGCAAACTAGTCGGTTCCTAAAAGATCAATGTGTTCAGAAATTAGTCCCTACGACGTTCTTTTGATTACACTGACGGAGCTAATTAGTAATAGCGGAATTGACCATTGGTTACCACAAAGGTACACAGTATGAAGCACCACGGGACCCGACATGGGCACGAGAACACATCCAAGTTGAAAAATTAAAAATTATAGCACACGGAAGCGAGATATGTATAACTAAAAATTTAAAGAAAATGGTATATTATTCAAAATATTATTTATATAAGTGTGACTCCTTTTATTTTAAAATGTTATGTATCATTTCTTTTTAATAACCTTGTTTATATCATGCCTTTCTATATTATAGTAAGAAAAAAAGTAAATTTTAAATTAAATATATACAAATATGTGTCATCAGTGTCACGTAAGATCTGACATTGACACGTATCTGACATGTAGACACAGCACTGAAATGGTGTGTCCATACTTCATAGGTACAAACTAATAATATATCTTTTAACAAGTATATCAACATATTGATGTTTATGCTTCATTTTCTTAAATTTTGAAGTCTCATGATGAGAGATCAGTTATAAGGGGGGTAGTGAAGTTTTAGGTCAAAACAAAGATGGATATTAATATAATTTTTGAAACTTTAAGGATCTATGTACAAATTTTAAATCATAGGGATTTATTTGTATTTTCTTTCAGAAAACTTATGTGGACCGTATGAACAATTTAACTGAAAAAAATCTCTGTCCAAGAGCTCTGTGTTATGGCTTTTCTTGGAGCAAAGCTGGTGCATTGGAGACTGTGAAATGTTACTGTTGTTGCTACCTTATTTTCTGTGATTTTACCTTTTAATTCTTTGTGGAGCCTGTGTTATGTTTTAGTGATTGGCCACAACTGTTGATAGAGCCAGTTACTTGAATTTTGTTATTGATCTCAGTATTTAATTTTGATTCATCTTTTTTATGTTATCATTCCAGAATTTGTTGATTTTGACTGCACTGAACTAACTATTCTCTTTGTGTTAGTTCGTATCTCTTCAGAGTTCAAACCTTTGAAATTTTTCTTGTTCTTCTTTGGTAGTAAGGTCTCTGTTTTGTTTGAGGTCTTCAATCTATTTTATGTGCCTTGGTTCCTCCTTTCCTTAATCATAGGCTTCCTTGGATTTCCATAAAACATTGGCTTTGATTGAGTGTAATATAATGTGAAAGATAACTTGAAGCCAAATTGGTAAACCATTTATGTTAGGGACGCATTAGGTAGAATCAAGTATAGGAAGGAGGAATAATGGGCCAGCAGCTAGGCCCAACATATCAAGCCAGCAGGGAAGTTAGTGACAGCTGGAGATCAGTTATAAGTAGTTAGAGGAAGTTGGTTTTGGAGGGAAATCATATTAAGAGTAGTAGATGTGTAGAAGGGGAGGGAGAATAATTGTAAAGGCATGGAATTCATTCTAGATACCTAGAAGAGATTGGAGTCTCTATATTCTCCCTTAGGGTTCTTACTTGTAATCATTTATCTAGGGATTTCTGGTGTATTACCAGGATCTCCATCAATAAAGAGTGTCATTCAGTTTCGGTTCTAACAATTTATTTAAAAAATTGCTTGTAAAATTGTATTCACCACAAAAAACAAGGTAATTAAGAAACCATGGGCAAAAATTTGCTTCAATTAGAAAAATATTTTATAATTGATGGGAAAATTTTTAAGTTAGACATTTAACTGTTTATTGGTTACTTTTAGATCGAAGGTGCTTGCAAGGAGGGTGGTAGAGGGCCTAGTATATGGGATGCCTTTTCACACACTGAAGGTATGTGAACTTTTCTTCAATTGATATATTGTGATATCCTTCACTATCATTTTGCTTTAATGGTGCTACTTGGTGTTGTTTTGTTAGGAAAAATTCTTGACAAAAGCAATGGTGATGTAGCAGTTGATCATTATCATCGGTATATGGTCAGTAATATCATTGTTCTTAAATGATTGAAATTCATTTTTCATCTGTTTATATATTGCCTTTGTGGAGTGCTTTTGAGCTAGAAATAAGCATCGGCTATGCTATGCTATGTTTCTACTTGTAAATATCAAGATTTTTATGCATCATCCTTTAAAATATTATGGTTTTTTCTGTTCGATCCTTCTCTTTGCTCAATGGAGGGACTAATGGGAATGAAAAAAAGTTTTGAGGGAGAAAACAGAAACTTTTTGAAAAAGAAGTACCAAATGGGAAAATTGTGATATTTTGAGGGACCCAAAGCTTAGTTAAGCCACTTTCTTATCATACAAATGTCTGTTTTTCTCTTTTTCCCACATAATTGTTTTTGCACAAGTTTGTTCTTGAAACCAAATATTTTCTTCGGGGATGTCATCGCATCTATTATGAAATAACTCTGCACATAAGATTATGGTGATAGATCTGTAATTTTATTTATGGTATCTGAAAATTATTTCTATTAATTGTCCAGCTCCTGCTTTCCTCGCATTTTTGCCAATCTTAAAAGTTTCTGAATGTAATTATGATGACAGGAAGATATTGATCTTATAGCGAAACTGGGATTTGATGCTTACAGATTTTCAATTTCCTGGTCTCGTATATTCCCTGGTATGTCTTGTTACTTCTGTTTTCTACGCGGTTAATTTTACATAAATAAATTTCTGCATCCAATGTGAAGGTTTTTCAGTTTCTCTGTTTTCATCCTTACACAGTCAGTAGTTGACATTTACCACTTTTAGCTCCAAACATATGCAGTGCACAGGAATTGATTGAAGCTTTACTTAGGGCTTTGATTTGAGGGAAGGGATTGGTTGGGAAGTGTTTTCTGGATGCTGACATTCTTATTCTTGGTCTTCTTTTAGAGAATGAAATCTTTCTTTCTGTGTTCCTTTACCTATCTATAATAACTTGGACATTTGTATGGAAACCACTATAACTAAAGCCCAAATTTGCCCATTGAAGCTGGTAGGAGTCTAGGAGCCAGAAATTTTATCAAAGAACTAGGGAGCAACAACAACTAAGTCTTGTCCCACTATGTAGGGCTTGCAACATGGATTAGAAGGTGTAAATGGACAGTTGTATACTTATATGACAAATGCTTTTCTTTTACTCATTCATATTTGGCTTGTATTGTAATGCTACACTGTTATTTATATATGATGAAGATTCTTTGGATTTAACTTTATTGTACTGTTTCATTTTGGGTGTAGATGGCTTAGGAACTGAGGTCAATTATGAAGGGATAACTTTTTATAACAACATTATTAATGCTCTTCTTGAAAGAGGTATGGTCTATAAGGAGCCACTGGACCTTTCAAGGTCTTATATCAACAACAACAACAGTATTACTTTAAGCTACTCTTTTGAAACAGGTATTCAACCTTATGTCACTTTATATCATTGGGATCTTCCACTGCATCTTCATGAGTCAATGGGAGGATGGCTAAATAAAAAAATCATGTAGGTATTATATTCCAGTCTAAATGATTTATATTTTCATTTTACAATTTTTTTTATTTCCCCAAATAACCAGAAAACTGGTTTATATGATATGCTTGAAAGTAATAAAGGTTATGTGGTAGTATAGAAACCTATTCAATTAATTGGTGAGCTGACAGGGTTATGGTTTTCATATCTGTTTTGTGACTATTTCAGTGGTCGGAAATGAAAATGGTGGATGCCCATAATGAGTGCATTGAAAAGGCAAATGTATTTTTTGAAAACACACGTGATCTTTTTCCACCCATTGTCTATGGAACTTTTTCTATAGGCAAGAATAACTGCTTGAATCCCTAGTTGAATCAGTGTTGCAGACACTACGGGCTTGTTTGACAACAGTTCTGTAAAACTGTTTTGAGTTTAAAGAACGAAAAGCTAAAAAAATTTGTTTGGCAACTTGTTTTGTAAATGTTGGTTTTAAAAATGAAAACACACATTGAGTTTTAAAAACTGAAAATCAAAAACAGATGTAAGTTGTTTTTCAGTTCTCTTGTTTTAAAACTGATGGAAAACACAGTGGTATAATGGTAAATAAGTGGACTTATTGTTTTGGCCTTTCTTCGAATCTTCAGAGAGTTGCTCCGCCACCCATTCGTCGGCGGGCTTGTGCTACTCTGCGACCCACACCGCAACCTAGCCCCTATTCTACGGAAGAGGCTCGACCTAGCATGTGACCCAGCAGCGCGACCCAGCCCCTATTCTTCGGCAGACGCGTGACCTGGCATTCGACCAAATCCACTGGCACATGAAGCAAGTTGCAGCGGACAGGGGCGGCGCGGCAACAGCAGCTGCATCAATCACTGTAGAGGGATGCTATGGGGCTTCGCGATTGTTCCCGGCAACGTTGCAACGGAGGCACGGATGAGGTGGCCAGACGCTGGCTTCTCCGGTGGCTAGTTCGCAGTGGTTCTGGTTAGGCTGCGGACAGGTTGCTACATGGTGGTCCACGGTGGTGGCTGTCTTCGGTGATAACAGACGGTGGCAAGGTTGATGGTGGTGATGTTGATGCCAATGGAAGCTTGATGGTGATCAGATGGGGATAGTGGCTGTTGTGTGAGGAAAAATAGGATCAAAGATGAAAGTTTGATGATGATGATGGTAAGAGGATTTACTGGTGATGAAGGCTCATGGTGGATGATGATGGTGAATGCATGAAAGGTGATGATGTGAGTGGTTTAGATGAGGAAGGGATGTGATTTCGGTTTTTTTATTCAAGGGGAGCTGTGAGGGTGATAATAGTTAAAATTTGTCATTTGTAGTAATGCAATTTGTCAAACAGTTTTTTGTTTTATTAATTTTAGAAGTTGTTTTTTAAAAAAATTATCCAAACAGATTTTCTGTTTTTTACCATTATAAAATTGTTTTTGAAGTTAAATTGCCAAACAAGTTTTTCTGTTTTTTTATTTTTAAAAAATGAATTTAAACTTGTTTTCTAAAACAGTTTTAAAAAATTTAAGAACAAAAACACTTCCAAATAGGCCCTAGTTTTTGCTAATAAGAAAGTATGGCATGCCCATATTTAAAATATTTTGTTAAATTCACAATAGCATTCCTGTTATTCACCTTAGATTGCTTCTAGGGCATAACACTGCCACTTTGTCTCTGTTTCTGTAGAGACTAGATGGTGTTCTTGCTTGAGGATGTAAACAAAATAGTCTCAATAAACACTTGGGCATTTCTTCTCCATTGACCTAGCTTTTGGGGAGTGAGTTAGGCCTATTCAATTTGAAGATGGTATCAGAGCCTATCCTGTAATTGATATTGGGCAACCTACAGAAGTACAGATAGATATCCAATGCTGCTAACTTCACACACTAAATGTCTATTCCAAGGGTGGAGGAGGAGTATTTAGCCCCACATCACTTAAGGATACAAACAAGATAGCCTATATCAATGCATGTCTTCATTTAGCTGGCAAATCCTAAGGGGCTATAAACAGTACTGTTCACTGTTATTTTGGTGGTATTAAAAATAAATTTATTGGATTTGGCTTCTCTAAAGTGAGGAGATTGGTAAAATGAGGAAGTGAGGGGTTAATCACCCTTGGATTATTTAGTGGGACCCAGAGACAGTGGAAGTTATAGATCAAAGAATGATTAATCCCTCACTTTCTCACTTTACCAATCTCCTCACTCTAGAGAAGCTAAATCCAATTTTATTAAGGAAAAGATAAATAATTCAAGTAGATGGAGGACAAGATAATCTCCACAATGAAAAAAAAAATCTGTGTACAACAAGAACCAATTGAAGATTCAAGACTGTAGTTGAGGTGCTCAGTCTCTCTACAAATTAGAAAGAGAAACTACCTTGAAACAGCCATAAACTGAAAAGAAAAAAGTGCTCATAAATCTAATCATATCTCACAACAAGCTTATTGCTGAAGAAACATCCTTAAACTGATATGATCTGTACATTACTTTCTGTGTCATTATATTTGTGGCATTTGACTGTACTAACAAATTTGTTTCAAAATTAGGAGTAAGGACTAACTCAAATCTGTAGAATGTTAATGTCATTGTCTACCTCTCTCTTCCCTCCTCACTTCCCTCAATCTCTCTTATTGACTCTAATAGCTACAAAATATCATGGTTGTGCTTTTTATTTTGCGAAAGTAATACTCCAAAGGAAACAATAAACTTGTTTTTCATGTTCTTTACAAATTTTATTTGTCATTCCTAGTAAAGTTTATTAAATCATGATTGTTTCTAAGATATATGCTTCAATTATGTCTAAAGATTTTCAGTGTCTTTATTCCAATGGCCTTGTTGTCTAGTGGCAACTAGGATGCCCAGTCCAATCTGTTATGCTTATGCTAAACCCACCTTTCCCCATCTCTGTACATTGCCGGTCATAGGACTAGTTGTAGATTTTTTCCTTGGTACCTTTATTGAAAAAAGTTTCAAAAATCATCTTGAAAATTCTTTGTCAATATTCAATGTCATTAAATGGTTTGGTTCCTATGGCATATGCCAGAGAATATTTTGCAGTCTATGCAGATACTTGCTTTGCAAGTTTTGGTGATAGAGTGAAGAACTGGATTACTATTAACGAGCCCCTTCAAACTGCTGTGAATGGGTATGATGCTGGAATCTTTGCGCCTGGAAGACATGAAAATTCATTGGTAGAGCCATATTTGGCAGCACATCATCAGATCTTGGCTCATGCAGCAGCTGTTTCCATATACCGAAGCAAGTACAAGGTGCAGAAATGTTCTTATTTTTTCTGCAGATTAAAGTTGGATTATTTTCATTTTGTTCAAATATTATGTTATACCAGGTTGCTCCCCCCCCCCCCCCAAAAAAAAAAAAGAAAAAAAAAAACCACACCAACAAACCAAAGAAAAGCATTTGTTTTTGCTCTATTTTCTTGATTTTTGAATTGTCTTCAAATGTTTAGCTATTTATCAAACTTGGTTTGCCATAAAGACCCATGGCATCAATTAATTCATATAGCAAAACCCTTGCTTGCTTTTAGATACGGCATCGTTGTTGTTATTGTTCTTGATTTTTGAATTATTTGATAATTTTATTTAAGATATAAAGCCATCCATTTGCTTTTCGTCATCAGCTTACGCTTTTGAAGAAATGGTTTTTGACATATTATTGGTCTTTTTTACCAAGTGATTTAGAGTTTGATCCTTGACGCTACCATTCTTCTGAGTAAACACAAGGTTGATGGGAGTCATGGGACTATGCATATCCATGCTTTAAGTCCTAAGGGATCTTACTTGAGGGGACATATTAAGATATTAAACCATCCATTTGCCATTTGCCTCTTCCCTAGAGCTTAAGCTTTTGGGAGAAATGGTATTGACATTATTCAACAATTTCTTAATGGTGACAGAATTAGAAAAATGTTATACTGGTAAAATTTTGTTCTTTTTAAGCCATTGTCTTGATGTTCCAGGATAAGCAAGGGGGACAAGTGGGCCTTGTGGTAGACTGTGAATGGGCAGAGGCCAATTCCGATAAGATTGAAGATAAATCTGCTGCGGCAAGACGCCTGGATTTTCAGCTTGGCTGGTAGTTCTGCTTCCAATCATTCCAAGCTGAAATGAGTTTTTTGCTTGAAATAAGTTCACACACATGTAGATGCACTTGCAATCTTCCCGGACAAAGACACATAGACAGATTCGGTTCTTATGTTCCCTTACCCTTTGTTTGGATCAACCGAAAGTGCATTAAAACCAGTTACCTCAATTTGGATGAGAAGAAAATAAGGGGAAGAACAAAATAAACATGTGGGGCTCACCTCCAAAGTTTTCTTCTGTTATAAGAGTAGAAAATGAGATGGAAGCAAGAGATTATTTAAAAAGAAAGTTATATCCATTAAAAATATGAGTTTAATTTCCATGCACTGATTTTAAACTATTAATGCATCAAAATTGAATGCCAAAAATGAAGTTTAAAAATTTGTATCGTATATATATTTTTAATATAAACAAATAATTTAAAATGATTTTAAGTGTTAATCAATAAATTTTTATCAAAATTATTGTAAAATTATTTATTTATTTTGTAAATTTTTTTAAAGAATTAATTAAAATAACATTTATTTTTTTGTTACAATGAGGACATATATGTGAATTTAACACAAATCATTTTCTTTTGATTTAAACATATAAAGACAAAACACTTTTCTCTTCTCTTCATTTTCTTTCTCGTCCTGTTCTCTCTCTTCCAAACAAACCATGATTATCAGTCAATTTTCTGGAAATCTTGTTTCAATGGGAGCTCAATTTAGGAAATTGTCTGGGTTCGAGAAATTCTTTCTTTCTATTTTTCTTTGTACCACAACAAAATACTGAAGATAAACTGATCCAATTTTTTGTGACTCTGATGAGCACTAGAAAGTGAAGTAAAATTTTAAATGAAGAAAATAAGGTAAATTAGACCAGAGGCTTGTATTAGCTTTGCAGGTTGAACTCATGACCTTGGTGTAAGCTCCATACTTATGCTAGCATGTATTTTTGACCCAGGTTCTTACATCCACTATATCATGGAGACTATCCTGAAGTAATGCATGAACGACTTGGAAACCAGCTTCCCAAATTCTCAGAGGATGATAAGAAGTGGCTTTTGAATTCTTTGGACTTTATTGGTTTAAATCACTATACATCAAGGTTTATTTCTCATGTGACAGAATCCACTGAAGAAAGTTATTACTACCAGGCACAGGGGATGGAGAGAATTGGTAATAATCAGAATCTTGCATCAATTTTGTCTAGCCATATTGAATGCTCCTTGCTGAATGATCTCTGTTTGTCAACAGTGGAATGGGAAGGTGGCCAGGTCATTGGTGAGAAGGTGTATATCCTCTGTGTGACTGATGTATGTATATATACATAACCAACCATGCCAATTTCATGTTTTGAGTGTATGTACAGGCAGCATCAGAGTGGCTTTATGTTGTTCCTTGGGGTCTTCGGAAGGTTCTCAATTACATATCACAAAAATATGCTACCCCAATATATGTCACAGAAAGTGGTATGTAATTATGTTTTTCCTTCTTTATAAAGTTGGCAAGAAAATAATACAGAATGAGCAACTAGAGATAAAAGTGAGGGAGAACTTTGGCGTTAAGGGGGTGTTTGGATGGGATTTTTTGGGGGGTGAAAATCACTTTGTTCACCTCAAAAAATTGCTTTTCGTATGTTTGAATAATTTTTAAAAAATAGTCAAAATCTTAAAAAAATATCCTTTCTGCTGTTTCAGTTATATATAAAATTTAAGTTTCATAATCACTTTTTCTAAAATATAGAACAAGTGCACCCTATCAGTCTTGTATGTTATATCTCTTTGTTGATTCTTTGACTGTATAATGCCACTTAGGATGCCCAAAAGGTAAACTTGAGCATTTTTCTAGGTCATTACCACTTTCTTGATTCCTTAACACCTGACTAATTCGCTTGCGCTTCATCACTTTGAGGTTTGCAAAGAATAAATACAAAAAATTAATAAGAATGGGTTTTTCTTTTTCCCTCACACTCACAAAGACAATCTCTGTGTGTGTGTTGGTTGGAGAGGCGGAAGCCTGAAGGGCTATTTTTTAGTTTGAGGAGAGAAAAAGGGCTGGTTGGAGAGGCAGAAGCCTGAAGGGCTATTTTTTAGTTTGAGGAGAGAAAAAGGGCCTGACCCTTATGGTTTTGCTTTAGATTCTTTAAAAATATTGGGATATTTTCAGGTCTGACCTCCTTAGGGTGTTTATTGAATTCTTTTTCTAATGGTAAAATTAGAGTTTGCATGAAATACACTTTTATTTCCCTTGTCCTAAAACGGACATGTCAACTAAAGTAAATGATATTCAACACATTAGTTTGGTGTCTAGTGCTTATAAGATTATGAGGAAAGTGCTTGTAGTGAGATTGAGTGAGGTCCTTTCTCATACCATTTCTAAAACCAAAGTGCATAGGCAAATTCTAGATTTAAACCCCATTGCATATGAGGTGATAGAAAAGGTTAGATCCCAGAGAGAATATGGTCTTGCATTTAAATTAGACTTTGAAAAAGCTTATGATTGTGTTGGTTGGTATGGATAAAGTCATGGAGTGAAAAGAGTTTGGGAATAGATGAAGAAATTGGATTTGAAGGTGTGATGTTAGTTATATTGGATTTGAAGGTGTGAAGTTGGTTATCGAAAGAAAACAGTCTTGTTCTTAAACTAGATTTTGAGAAAGCTTATGATCATGTGGTAGGGTTTCCTGTATAAAGACACATAGAGGAAAAGGTTTGGGGAGAGTTGGAGATATCGGATTTTGGGTGGTGCCTATCCTTCTCTGCCTTTCTGGTTATTGTGAATGGCTAACCTAGATCTTAGTTTTAAGGTCAAATTGGCATGAGACAAGATATGCTTTATTTTTGTTTCTTTTTATCATTGTGGTCAATGGGTTGGTTAAGGATTTAACTATCGGTGTAGTGGGAGTGTTCAAGAACCGGATAAGAGAATCCTCCTATTTTTTTCCTAAAGCACCATTAGACAAAAGTCCTTGTTCTTGCATATGCATATGCTTCCATCAAATGTGAAGCATCTCCCCTTCACCCTTCTTTCTAGGTATTCAACATCTGGAAGTGGCCTAAACCCTTGGCCTTGTGGGTTGCCCGTGCTAGGTTCTTGCCTTTGCATGCCCGAGTTCTGCCTCCCAACCCCACTTATACTAATCCCCACACTTTCTTTGGGTGCAGTGCATTTGCTTGTGATTGTAGAAGCATTCTTTCTCCATCCTTCGCCCTCCACCCTTCGCCGTTGATTGTGACCAAGTAGGCACATCATGACTCCCCTGGCACCGAGGGCACTCTTCCTTGCGCATATATCCTATTTAGCTCATCAATCTTGTCTGCCATGACCATCAACTCCTTTATCGTGTTCAGCGTGTGGAGATTCAACTATGCTATGATCTCATCCTTCAATTTGAGAAACAGACTTTGAAGGTACTGTTAATCCTTCATTTCTGTTAGAATATGAAAATATCTATAATTATCTATAATTAGGGAAAATATATCTTTGTAATTATCGTATATTTATTGTACATTGTCTATATATATTTTCTCCGTTGTGTAGTTCAGACATACGGATTCATTCTATGATTTTCTCTCTTTCTTTGTTTATCAACATGGTATCAGAGCCTAAGAAAGAAAGAAAACCCTACTCCATGCCGTCATGAGGGCCCACTGCCCTTTGGTGATTTTTTTTTTCGGCCAAACCGTGTTTCCCTTCCGATTTTCCTGCCTTTCCCTTTCGTTGTGCCCCATTTCAGGGGAAAATAGCCTCTGTCGACCGCTGTTTACCGCCGCCGGCCACTTTTCTAGCACCGTTTTCCACCGACGACCTCACCCCCAGCCTCGCCTCACCGTGCGCGGCCCACCCCCAGCAACCGCGGCTCCAGACCGGCTGCCACGTGCTCCCACGCGCGGCTTCACCTGTCTTCGCTGTTTTCCGCCGTTGCCCCTTTTGGCAGCGCGTGGCGGCGCATCCGGCCTCCGTTTGGGCCGTCGTCTCCTGCGTTTGACTCAAGTTGCTTTCCTCTTTCCGGATCTGTCCTTGGCTTCGCAATCTGTGCTCTCCGACGACATGACTTCTTTTGTAATTCCCATTTTGCCCCTGCCTCCTTGTAACCATGGCTGCTGGTAACTCTTCCTCTAATGATAAGGGTGTTCCGAAAGCTGAGCCTCCTGCTTTCACTAGTTATGTCAGTGTGGCTCTTTCCGCTGACAAATTTGATGGCAACAACTATGATACGTGGGCATCTGACATCAAACTTTGGTTGGCAGGGTAGGATTATGTTGACCACCTGTAGACATCCCGGTGGATGGGCGCCCCCGTTGGGTTAAGATTGATGTCCAGCTGTGTAGCATTCTCAAGTCCACCATTGCTCCTTCCATCAAACAAATCTTTCGGGCTCATGTCACTTGTGAATCTGTTTGTGCGCAGGCAAAAACCCTTTCCACCAATGACACTCAACGTCTTTATCGTGTTTGTCAGGATCTCATGGGTATCATTGCTCCTCGCCAGCTTGATGGTTCTATGTCCTCTTATTTAGGTAAGATTCACGGTGCTCTCCATGACTTCAATGAACTCTTGCCCCTTGCTGATACCCCGGAGAAGGAGTTGGAGCAACGTAGCTCCTTCTTTATGCTCTTGGCCCTTTATGGCTTACCTTTAGAGTATTTTGCTACTCGTGATCAGCTTCTGGGATCATCGACTATGCCTACTCTCTCCATGGTGTTTGCCTCTCTCCTTTGGGTTCTCGCCAAACCATCGGCTGAGTTGCTCCTTCCTCCGGTCTTGATTGATACCTTTGCACTCGTCACCCAGGGTACCAGTCGTGGCTGTTCTTGGAAGTTCCGACTTAAGTGTGACCATTGTCATAAGTCAGGCCACACTATTGATCGCTGTTACTCTTTGCATCCTCATCTGCGCCCTACTGTTAATGTTGCCCAGGCTGGTGTTCCTATTTCCTCGGACTCACCTGCTCCCCATCCATCGTCTCCAGCTGACTATGCTGATTTCCTGAAGTGGTTTGAGCAACATCAGAACTCTGGTTCCACTGCTTCTGTTGCACACTCTGGTAATTCTTTTGCTTGTCTCTCGTAGTTGGCCTCTTTGGGTCCTTAGGTTCTTGATTCCACCGCCATTGATCATATCTCCGGTAATAAAGCTTTATTTTCTACACTTTCTACTTTTGGATATTTACCTACTGTCACTTTGGCCAACGGTTCTCACATACAGTTTCACGGGGTGGGCACTGCCCATCCCCTTCCTTCTATGTCAGTTGATTCTGTTCTTTATGTTCCTAATTCTCCATTCAACCTACTCTCTATTTATCGGTTAACTAGAGCCCTTAAATGTATTATTTCATTCACTGAAGATTCTATTTACTTGCAGGACCGGTGCCCGGGACGGATGATTGGCATCAGATGCGAGTCTCGTGGCCTCTATTGGCTCCGCCCCTTGTCAAGTGTTTGTTCCCTCACCCCTGATCCTCTCACCCTCCATGCCCAGTTAGGTCATCCCAGCCTTGCCAACTTGCAATGCATGGTGCCTAGCCTGACCAAACTTTCCAGTTTATCCTGTGAGTCGTGTCAATTTGGGAAACACACGTGGAGTCATTTTCTAGATAGTATTAGTAGTCGAGTTGCGTCTCCCTTTACTTTAGTTCATTCAGATATTTGGGGTCCTAGTCGCACAGTGTCTAGTTTAGGATTTCATTATTTTGTTACGCTTATTGATGACTATTCTCGTTGTATGTGGTTATTTTTATTAAAACACAGGTCTGAATTGTTTTATGTTTTTACTACATTTTATCAAGAAATAAAAACTCATTTTGGTGTTCCTATTCGCACTTTACGTAGTGATAATGCCAAAGAGTATTTGTCTCATGATTTTCAAAAATTTTTAGTTTCTCATGGGATTCTTTACTAGACGTCCTGTGTTCATACACCTCAACACAATGGGGTTGCTGAGCGCAAGAATCATCATCTCATTGAAACCACACATACTCATCTCCTTCATCATCATGTACCTTTTCATTTTTGGGGCGATGCCGTTTTAACTGCATGTGATTTAATTAATCGCATGTCTTTTTCTGTTTTGGGCTATCAAGTCCCCCATTCCATCTTATTTCCTCATGACCCCTTGCATTCCCTTCCCCCACACGTTTTTGGGTCCACTTGCTTTGTTCACAACTTAGCTCTTGGTCTTAACAAACTTTCTACACGTTTACTTAAATATGTTTTTCTTGGTTTCACTCGGTCTCAAAAGGGTTTTCAGTGTTTTTCTCCGACGCTGCGTCGTTATCTTATTTTTGCGGATGTTACATTTTTTGACACTATTTCCTTCTTTGAGCCATCTAACCGTTCCACCTCTCCTGCTTCTGAGGAACTCCCCCTTCCTATGATCCCTGTGTCTTTGCCACCCCTTCTGCTTACACCTACACCTACACCCCGCCCCCTTTCAGGTCTACCATCGTCGAGCCCTCCACTAGCCAAGCTTGTCCAACCTCTGACACCCATTGCACCTAACCAGCAGCCGCAGTTGCTGCCTGCTCCTACTCCTTCCTCCGAGCCTATCTTGGCTAATGTGGACTCTCCTCCGGTGCCTGATCTGCTGCCTCCTTTGGTCCTGCCAGTTGCACCTGATCTTCCCATTGCCCTTCGTAAAGGTATTCGTTCCACTCGTAACCCATCTTCTCACTATACTGCCTTGAGTTATCATCGTCTATCTTCTCTCCATTATGCTTGTCTGTCTTTTGTATCTATTCCTAAGACTACAGGTGAGACCCTCTTCCATTCTGGGTGGAAACAGGCTATGATTACTGAGATGTGTGCACTTCAAGACAGTGATACTTAGAAATTGGTGACTCTCCCTCCGGGTAAATCTGTGGTTGGTTGTCGGTGGATTTTACAGTTAAGGTAGGGCATGATGGCCAAATTGATCGTCTTAAGGCCCGTCTTGTAGCCAAAGGGTACACTCAGATTTTTGGTTTGGATTATGGTGATACATTCTCCCCGATTGCCAAGATGGCTTCTGTTCGTTTGTTTCTCTTTATGGCTGCTATGCGTCGTTGGCTTCTTCATCAGTTGGATATTAAGAATGTCTTCCTTCATGGTGATCTTGAGGAAGAGGTTTATATAGAGCAACCTCCTGGGTTTGTTGCTCAGGGGGAGTCTTCTGGCCTTGTTTGTTGTCTTCGCAAATCATTGTATGGTCTTAAGCAGTCTCCTCGGGCTTGGTTTGGAAGGTTCTCCGTTGTGGTTCAGCAATTTGGTATGACTCGGAGTAAAGCTGACCACTTTGTGTTTTATCATCATACTCAGAGAGGTTGCACTTACCTAGTTGTATATGTTGATGATATTGTCATTACAGGGAGCAGCACTTAGGGTATAACACAAATCAAACAACACCTATGCAAGCATTTCCAGACCAAAGACCTTAGCAAACTCAGACACTTCCTAGGTATTGAAGTACCATAGTCCAAAGATGGTATAGTTCTCTCTCAGAGAAAGTATGCTGTTGACATTTTAGAGGAAACAGGTTTACTTGCTGCAAAACCCGTTGATACTCCTATGGACCCTAACGTCAAGCTCCTACCAAATCAGGGGGAACCACAAAAATCCAACACAAAAATACTCCTAATCAAAAAATTAAAATGAGAATAAAGCATGCATTCTGGAGAAAGGCTATTCCATGCCAGGCAGCCTTTTCAAACATCTTCCCATATTCTTCACTCCTTGTCACATTAAAGGCTATGGCATTGTTGTAAAAAAATGAAGCAATTTCTTCACATGCTTCCTCTCTTAAGTTCTTCTTAAATATAGTGTTAATTGTGACTTGAGTGCTAATTCCTCTTTTCTTGAATAGGCTTGTAGGAGTCTCTATTTCTTTTCCTTTCCTTTTCTCACCAATTGAAGAATCATCAGTTTGTTCATCATTATTTTCTGCTAATGCTTCCTCATTACTCCTTGTTTTCATGATCAAATTTTTTTGTAAACCAGCCACAATATCTCATATTTGTTTTCTTACCTCATCACTAACAGAAGTACATGCTTCAACATCTTTTTGAGTTCTAGCCAAATGATGTTTTAATCTATAAAACCCCTTATAATCTCCTTATGGCAATGTTTACATTTGATTTTTCTAGTATTTCCATCAATAGAAATTCCATGCTTCCAGCCTATATCACTTCTATTTCCACGTGCTTTTTTAGGAGTTTTATTCCCTCTAACTGAAGCATTCCTAGCAACACTTCCACTTTCAGACTGAGGAGTAGAACCAGAACCGCTATTGTCCCCTCCACCAGCACGTCCATTGCCCTCTACACTAGCATTATCTGATGACATTTTTCCCCACTCAAACAATACCTAATACAAAATCCAACACAAAAATACTCCTAATCAAAAAATTAAAATGAGAATAAAGCATGCATTCTGGAGAAAGGGAGCAGAAAGCATACAGAGAGAAGAGAGAAAGGGCGAGTAGTGGCGCAGTGTGTAGGGAAGTAGAAGCAGAGACCAAAGAGAGGCGGCACGGCGGCAGTTCGAAGAGAGTGAGAGGGGACCGATTGAGAGTGCCTAAGTGGGAAAGGGACAGATCTTACTTAGGGTTCTAATTGGGGGCTGAGAATGGGTTGGGTTTTGGGCCAACTTCTCTGGGATCGGCCGGATCGCCGGGATTGCACGATTTCGGCAATTCCACAATCTTGCTCGGCAATCTTACCGCGCGGCGGTGATGGCGAGCTGGAGGTGGGATCAGGATCGTTGGCATGGGGTAGAAGCGTGGGATCGCACGATCCTATGGGTAAAAATGCGATCCTAGCTACCTTGCAACTAGATCCTTCAATATCTAAAGGGATCCTTGTGCAAGGGACTGCACTTTGGAAAACACCAACATAAGAATATTAAGATATTTACTGATGCCGATTGGACTGGATCCTTCACAGACAGAAAATTGACAATTAGTTAATGTTCATTTGTGTGGGGAAATTTGGTCACATGGAGAAGCAAGAAATAGCCCGTGGTCGCTCGAAGCAGTGCTGAAGCCAAATTTCATGCCTTATCTCATAGCATATGTGAAGGAATCTGGCTCCAAAGGATGCTCACAGAATTTGGATTCACTTCAGACAACCCTATGAAGATCTTATGTGACAAGAAGGCAACCCTAAGTATTGGAAAGAATTCGGGGCACCATGACCGAACCAAACATGTGGAGATTGACCGTCACTTCATAAAGGAAAAGATAAAAAATGGGACTATCAGTTTGGAATACATACCCTTAGTCAACCAAATAGACGATATCATGACTAAGGGACTCTCCACATATGAAGACCTCAGAACAATCTGGGAATGATAGATATCTACCACCCTGATTGAGGGGGAGTGTAGAAATATCTTGATAATATCTTCTCATTATAGGAGAATATTTGATGAGATTTTCCCTATAATATTCCCTAATTAGCATATCCTTGTAATATTTCCTTTTTTGTTAGGATAACATATCTGTGCATAATCAAGGGGATCAATTCACTCCTTATTTCTAGGAATATGGTCAGAATAGACATGATTTTGTTTGTATATTTCGGCCTTTTTATACTGGCCAATATCTCAAATGAATTATTACCTTTCCATAGATTGTCACTTTGTTAGGAGAAGATTTAATCTGGAGAAATTTCAACTACCTTTGTCAATTCTTATGAACAGTTGGCTGATGTTTTCACCAAGTCCTTCGAAGTCCTTAAATTTGTTATATTTGTAACAAGTTTGGTGTATATGACATATATGTACCAACTTGAAGGGGGATGTTGCAAATATTGGAACTGGCATCTATAGTTAATGGGGTTCATGTATCTTAGAGAGTGACATAGGAAATAGCTTAAACTATTATTGATAGTCTTGTAAGTAAGAATAGCAATTATGATGCAAATAGACTCTCATATATATATATACGCGCGCGCTTGCACTAACTTGCACGTAGTCTTGTCATTATTGAATAAAATCATTCAGAAAATTCACACATCAATCTCTAGTCTGTTCTTTTTCAAGTTCTTGTATTACTCTTTTTTTTTTTAATAGCTGTAATATTTTATCAGATTTGTTAGCCACTCTTATGACTTATTCTAGGCTTCTTCAAATTTAAGCTCTAATCATCCACTGCCAACTGCATCTAGATTTATCTAGAAATGTGCAGCACTTAATGCAAAACATGATAAAATGGTTGTGTCTCTGGTTGGATTTCCTTTTGACAGGTATGGATGATGAAGATAATGATAACTTGCCACTACATGAGATGTTGGATGACAAACTGAGAGTTCGCTATTTCAAGGAATACCTTGCCTCAGTTGCTCATGCTATAAAGTAAGTATGCCTATTTTCTACATCCAAACTGTCTGAGTATTTTTCTTTTTTTCTTTTTGTTTTTTGGTGTGGATAGACGAAGAATTATATTGAGAAAGAGATAAGAAGCCAAATCCTTGTGACTAGATTTGTTAGTTTTGGGAGGAGGAAAGAAGCTGAATCCTTGCAGCAATGTGTTGTCTCTGTAGTTGTTTGGTGTATTTAGTTAAAGCATAACTCTCGCATTATTAATGGGAAGTATTATGATAAGCAAGTTTTGTGGGATAGGATTAGACGTCTAGTTGGTGTCTACTTGGTGTTAGGCGTATGATCTTTTTAGAGGGATTTTCATCTACGATATGCTAAGAGATTGAAGAGGTTTGATCTTTTGATATCTTCTAAAGTGTATTCTTTTTGTCTTGAGGATCTCTCGTCTTGTTTGCTGTATATATTATTCTTCTTTTCTTGTCAATGAAATTTCTTCTTTTATCCCAAGAAAAAAAAAGGATAAGAAATTACAAGATAGGAGGATAAGAGATCCTCTATACAAGAACCAAAGCTTGCTAGAGAAAAAATATCAATGAAGCATAGCTCACTAGTCTCTCAACATGTCTAAGTGGGAAAGTCCTCTAAAAGACTGTATGTTTTACACCAAATAGACTAAATGCCTAATCCTATCCCACACCATTTATACAAGTTAAACCTATTCATTTCACCAATTAATAAGTAATTACACCAAATAGACTAAATGCCTAATCCTATCCCACACCATTTATACAAGTTAAACCTATTCATTTCACCAATTAATAAGTAATCTGGTGGTTAGATACATCTCTTCTTTAAATATATGATGGTTGATGCCTTCTCATCATAGTGGGTTTTGGCCCGGCTCTATTTCACCCACAACCACTGTACCCATTGTCAATGATCAAATTCCCCAGTCACACATCCTATTGGCAACCTTCGTCTTCTCTAGCAGCCTTTCTTCATTTCCTGTGACTGTTCCACCTTTGGTGACCTTCTTCCGCCACTCGTCTTGCTACACAGCCCTGGAATCGTCGTCTTCACCTCCCGAATGGCTAGATCTTGAGACCGGACCTTCATTAGAGCTGCAATGTGCCACCACAAGTTCTCTGTGTCTAACATTCACCGATAGCGCATGAGGATGCATTCGGAAACTTTTCTGACTGCCACAAGTCTCACCAAACTCGCCTTGAGTTCCTCTATCTAGTTCTGATGTTGGAGCTCATCCATGCTACTATTCATTCTTTAAAAAGAAAAAGGGAGAAGGAGCCCCCAAGTTTTGAGGTCACCATTGATTCAAAATAGTATTTTACTCTCTCCAACATCTTTATTCCATCCATTACAAGTAAGTGACTCACAGGTTCAAGCTCTTATAGATCGTGGGCATCATTAGTAAAAGTTTGATTTGTTGGACAGGGGAAATCAGACTATCTTTCAACCAAATTTGAAGATGTTTGCAAACATTAGTCAGCTAAATGGAAACAGGCAAGACTCACAACTTCTTAGTGGCCTTTTCATTGACCCATCTATTGTGATCTTTTCCAACCATTTGAAACTTGTGGGAAAACGCTTCTAATCTCTATTCCAACGACATGCAATGCCTTTATTCTATTGTGTCTGATATGATAAATTTGCGACAATAATTTACAAAGATGGAAACTTCTCTTAGGATAGCTCGTTCTTTGATGCAACATGGCCTTTCTTTCTCTATGGCTGCTTTGCGCCCTTGGTAGCTTCATTAGTTGAGTATTAAAAATTTCTTCCACCATAGTGACATGAGGAAGAGGTTTAGATGGAGCAATCTAGAGGTTTGTTCCCCAGAAGGTATCTTCTGGCATTGTTTGTTGTTTTCAGAAATCATTGTACGGTCTTAAGTAGTCTCCTCGAGCTTCGTTTGATAGATTCTTCACTGTGGTTCACTAGTTTGGTATGATTCGGAGCGAAGTTGACCACCCTGTTTTATTGTCACACTCAAAGGCTACATCTACCTAATTATGTGCATTTATGACTTTCTCATTATGGGGAGTGATACGGCATAGCATAGATCAAACATCTATGCAATCACTTTCAGGCCAAAGACCATGGTGAACTCCAGTATTTCCTAGGCATTGAAGTACACAATCTAGAGAGTTAAAGACGTATAGTCTTTTTATAGAGAATGTATGCTATGGACATTTTATAGGAAGCTGGTTTACTTGGTGCAAAACCTCTTGATATTCCTATAGAGAATGTATGCTATGGACATTTTATAGGAAGCTGGTTTACTTGGTGCAAAACCTTTTGATACTTTTATGGATCCTAATGTCAAGCTTCTAACAAATCAGGGAAAACCATTATCTAATCCTGGGAGATACAAAAGATTTGTTTGGAAATTGAACTACCTTATAGCCACTCATCCGAACATTTCTTTTGCAATGAATGTGGTTATTCAATTCCTAAACTCACCTTGTGAAGGTTGCCAGAGGTGGAGTAGGTGTTGGAAATGGAGAAAAACTCGTAGAGAAACAACGGTTGCTGGTTGGACACACATCCGAGAGAGATGATGGGTAGGATGCACGGCTGAGGGCTTTAATCATTGGATAGTGGGCATAGTGACTTATGCATGAAACAGAGCCGAATCGATACCCACTCTGAAAAGCAACTTGAAAAGGAACATACTAGATTGATATGGGTCAATATTTCTAAATGAGTTTATTCAATCATGACAAAACTGTGTACTCCCTCTCTTTCAAAATGTTTGTCCACTTTTAGACAAGGTCATTTTTCAAACTATCTGTTCGTTTTCATATTCCAATAAAATAGACTTTTTTTTTGTTCCATTTGTACTCCTAAGTAATTAATTGACTATTAGTGTAACCTTTCATTTTCAACCGTTTGATGTGCTCTATAATTAGTGACCGTTAAAGTATATTAGTCCATGCACCATTATTTTACATAGGAATACTCTATTATCATATTATTTATCGTCTTTTTTAATACCCGTGTTTTTCAAAATTTGACATATTTTATAAGGGAGGGAGTATATTATAGATACATGAGAGCTATCTAACTCATGAATGTTGTTCCTATGCACAAGACTATCAATAATGAGTTTCAACTATTTTCTATGTTACACTCTTAGATATATATGTACTACATTAACTAGAGATGTGAGTTCCAATATTTCCAACACTAACTGTGCTCTCGATGTGTATATTCAAAGTTTAGAAATAGTCAAAACTCTTTTGGTGAGGTATCTCTGAAGTCTTTTATTTTATTTTACTTTTTTTGGTTCCTTTTTCTTTTGGCCAACAGAACAAGATCACTTTTGTAAGTCATGAAAGGATTTTTCACACTAAATGCATTTCTGTCCACCTTAACAACCGGGGAAAATCACCTCGAAGAATGACAATTAAAATAAATCGACTTTAAGTTTCGTATATCATTTTGAATGCACAGGGATGGAGCAGATGTAAGAGGATACTTTGCATGGTCATTACTGGACAACTTTGAATGGGCTCAAGGTTATACCAAACGCTTCGGATTGGTGTATGTGGATTATAAAAATGGGCTCACCAGGCACCCGAAGTCTTCTGCATATTGGTTTTCACGGTTTCTGAAAGCTGGTGAAAACAAAATGGGTAAAGAAGAGTAGTTTGACTTCCATTATTATTTGTCTTACCAAATGAGGAATAGAATAATGCTTAAATAAACAGCTCCCATATTGTTTGTACGTGGAAGCTTTATATAGGCTATAGTCGCATTTCTCTACTTGTTTCTAGTTGTATCAAATCTTATGTCCCGTGTGCCTTATGTTAGAGATAATATTGTTCATCTACCGTTTCTCAAATAATTTTTGGAGGATCTTGTAACTTCGGAGAAAAAATTTGTTGCCATGGTATCAGAACATTTACAACTAAGTGATCTAAAGTTTGATTTTTGTTACTTTCATTCTTCTAAACAGAAAGTTAAATTTCAGCACAAGATATGTAGAACTATACATTGTTCATGTTGAAGGTCCAATGAGCATTCGTTTGAGGGGGTACCTAATAGATTAAGCTTTTGGATAGATGATTGTTAACGATTCATTTGTTGTGGTTTCTGAATTGGATAGGGTTTGTAATTTTATTTGTTTTCTTAGGTACCTTTAATGCTAAATTCCCAATTGGTGGCTGTGCAAAAATGTTATTGCATTTGAAGTCTAAAAATAAACAAAATGAATTTGAAGAAACTTTCAATTTTGTTTTACCACTTTTCTCTACATGAAACTTGAGTTATTCTCAAATGAAATGAAAATATAATATCCTAGTTTTAAATAAAAAGGTTAGAATTTTTTTTTTAATAGGAATGGTGCAAGTTATCTTTATCTACCGTGTCGGATTTTGAATTTCACTAAGTCTGGATCTTACATGTTCTTTGAGGGCTATATGATAGAGTTGTATTCTGGGGATCAAAAGTCCCAGTAATTGTTTTCAAAAGGAAAATAAGTTAAAAAGTAATTTTTAATAAATTTTATAAACATTTTAAACTCGGTAATTGGCTTCAAAAGGAAAATAAGTTAAAAAATGAATTTTAATAAATTTTATGAAATTTTTAAATGTTTCATTTTGGCCCATAGGTTTAGAAAATTTTGAAGATTTTCGGATTTGAACTAAAACCCAAAATTTGATTTGTTGGGATTTTAAGTTTTCTTAATATTTTATTTGAATCCAAATGGGGAGTATTTTCTTATTTATATTTATGTTTTAAAGTTAATGGAGAGTAAAATAAATGAGGACATTAAGTTAAAATTAATAAGAAATGTAAATAAGTGAGTATTAAGACAGTCTAGATGCCAACATGACAAGAAAAATGCAGAATCTGGGTGAACTATCACCGCTATAGCAGTTCAGGATCGCTATAACGGTCACAATGTGTGAGTTTAGGCGTTTTGATGGTCTGAGGACTGTTATAACGGTCGTAAGTGATGAGTTCAGGGCATCCAAGAATGCCTTAACAGTTATAACGGTCATAGATCGCATGAACAGTGCCAAAACAACGTCATTCTGCCTACGGACCCCTCCTCTTTTATATAAATCCTTTCCCACTTCTTCCTTCCCCATTCTGTTTTTACTCTTATCCTCTATCAAATTTAGCTTTCCCAAATCATTAAGGTATATTTATATTGATAGATTTTATCTCCATTCTTCCATGCTCTTAGTATGAGTTATTATTTTCTTTCATTGTTGTCAAGTGGGGGGTGCTTCCCCAATATTGTTACAATTACATTAGAGCTATTTAGAGGTCATTAGATATTAATCTAGAGTTGTATGATTGCTCTATGGTAGTTGTTGGTGACATTCTAAACTCTTCAGATCAAGTTGGTGGTGTTTATATACTCCCGACTCCAAACGGTGAGTGGGTTCAAACTCATGACCTTATTTTAGCCATTATGATTATATTTGATGCACGATAATTGTGAAATATGAAATTTGAGATGAGGAAAAGTATAGAATATGATTTTACATGATTATGTCAAGCTAGAAAATTTTGATTTATGATGATAGCATGAAAGAATGAGTTTTACAAAACCATGGGATCAAGATTGCTATGTTGTATGTTATGAAAAATGTTTTACATCGTTGAGAAATGATTTATTAAGAAAATAGGTTTTGTAGCAAGTTTGCTATTTTATCAGATATGTTTTATGAGTTTATGATATTACTATATTTTTATAAAATGTTGGATTTTAGACTATGTTTTTAGAATATCAAGTTTAATTATTATGTTTTTGAGATTTCAAACTATTCTTTAGAATATCCAAATAATATATATATTAGAGAAATATGGGATAAGAGTATGATTTATCTTTAAGAATAAGTGCTTTATGATTTTAGAGTTAAGTCTATAAAAATATGTTAGCTTAAGACATAAACCTAGAATTTCAATTTTATGGTACCAAGAGGTGCAGAATTTAGTATGATTCATAGCAACTGCCAGATACATATTTTGTGGGCTTCAAATCAGAATGCCTACAAGTGGTGACCCATTGGGCATGATTTTCACAGTTACAATTATGTTAAAATCAAAATTATTAAAGTTATATGAATCCAGAACTCTCAGTGTACTGAGAATTTAGGGGCTCTCGTTTGCCAGGGACGGAGTACCCACTTTTAGTTATGGTTTTTGTCAAATTAGTTTAGACAGTTGAGATAAGGAAATAGACAGTTAGTTAACGTCTGTGATGAGATCATTAGCCTTGGTACTAAGTTATCCATCCGAGGACAATATCGTCCTTCAGCATACATAGAAAACGAGATCTAGTTTGGTACCCATAGCTTGTTCCGATAGAGTTTATGAGTTTACAGCTTATATATGTATTTATTCAACTAAGCAAATATTGTTTCTCGAGATTCTGTCGCACCCTCAGTTAAAATGATTTCATGATTGATTGTAAATTTATAAATGTTTGTTATAAAATTATGGATGAAGTTTTTCCATATATCTATGCATGTAAATATCAAATTGTTTATGATTGATGCATGTATACTGCTTTATGTATTCTCTTGGTTGCCCCTGTGGGTGATGCGTAAGAACTCACTCACTGAGTCGTTGACTCACCCCTCTCCCTTCCTCTCATAGATGTAGGTACAGGTTCAGTCTTAACCCAGCTTGGTTGACACAGCTTTTCCCAGTGGTGAGCCTTCTTTTGGAGTAGGGCTAAGCACAGGTTCATGTTAGTATTAGAGGGTTCCAATAGATGTGCAGGTAGGATCCAACCCATGTGTTAATTTCAGATATTGTATTAGATTTTCGGGGATGTTGTATTTCCATTAAACAAAACCCCAAATCAAATTTCTCTCCAAAATACGCAAAACTTCACCCCTCTACTCTAGTTTCACCCCAATCTTTTTCTTTCATTTTCTCTCAATTTCAACTTCAATCTTCCATTCCTAAGGCTTCAAGATACTGATGCCATTCCTGCACCAAAGAACTCTGTCAGCATTGAACCTTCATCTTCTGCCATTCCAGGTGATTGGGTTCAAACCTGTGATCTCTATGTCGTACATTAGAGCTATTTCCATGGAAATGCGACTGGTAACATGATTTTAGAGATTTCTGTTGATTTATTTACCTTGTGAGAATATGGTTTTCAAATAGCATGAACTACATATTTTCTATAAAACCATAGGACCATTGTTGTTAAAGAGAATTTATATAGAGCTAGAATGTATGTGACTTCAAATGTTTAGAGTTGATTTGATGATTATATGATTTCTAATACTGGATGCTGTTACACGAGAAAGTTTTGAACCCTAGGATAGAAGACTTTATGAGTTATAGAGAAAAGATTCATATTTCTAACTAAGTTGGACAATAAGATATAGAGAAATAGACTATGTGTTAATGATAGTTAATTCATTAATCTTGGTACCAAGTAGCCCAGCCTAGAGATAATAGAGAATTCATTGTCACACTGTCGACGACAATACGTAACACCTCAAGATATGATTATGAATATGAAATTTTTAAAGTTTTTATCCTTGTTATCATTATGAGTTGTCCATCTTCCTTTGGTGTCCCATGTAGGAGATTTCGGGCGAGAACTCACTCACTGAGTTTTGGTCACAAAACTCACCATTCTTTTCTTTCTCACATTTACAGGTACAACTGCTGCTGCGAATACTCCTCAACCATCTTCTTCCTAGCAGCGTTAGACTTCAGTTGGTGAGCCTTATTGTCATTTTGTCTAGGGTGCTCCAATGTTTATGCGAGCAGGATCTCGGACTATAGAACATGGTTATGTTTTGCATGGTTTTGTATATTGAACTGTTATTTTGGATTGTACTTATATAACTTTACTTTTCTTGGATATTTGTACATGAAGAATTCTATACAAATTTTATGATGTTATGAAATACATTTTGGGAATTTCAATTTGATCATTATGATTTAATAGAGCAGGTGCTAATTTTGAAAACTAAAACATTATTTTAAGTTGTTTCTGTTAGCTTCAGAACATGAGTATTGGTCATTTTGAGTGATAAACCTAAACCCAAACCTTTGTAACCCTGATCTAGTAGTGATCAGTGTAAGTTAGCTTGGAGAGGCTAAGTAAAGACTACTTGTAATGTGACCATAGATGCGATTTACAAGTCACAGGGTTAGCTTGGAGAAGCTAGTGAAAGACTACTCAGGTTGTGACAACAGAGTGTACTTTGTGGTCACTGGTTTAGCTTGGAGAGGCTAGTGAAAAACTACTCAGGTTGTAACAGCTGAGTGTACTTGCCTAGTCACTGGTTTAGTTTGGACAGGCTAGTCAAAGACTACTCAGTTTGTGACAGTAGAGTTAGCTACTGGTTACAAGTAAGAGCTTGGGAAGGGTATTATAAAGACTATCCAACTTTCTCAGGTTAAGAAAGATTTGGTGGAACTAAATAATTATTGAGAACTAGATGTAGGCAGGTTTGTTGAACCAGTGTAAAAACATCTGTATTTTATATCTTTCTCCCTTAACTCCTTAAAATTTACTGTATTATGCACATCATATTACTTTGTCTGAAAAACTATCTTATAGACATTTTTATCATATTTGCTATAGTTCAAAAAGTGACTTTCTGAAGTATCTAACGTTATTTTCGATGTGCTACAAGTTATATACTTGATAGTATATTGTTTAAGTTTTTCAGAACCATAGAAGGAAAGAAAAAGCAAAACACGATTCAACCCCCCTTCTTGTGTGCTTTCCTACCTACAAGTGGCATCAGAGCTCAAGCCTCTAAGGGGTTGAGCATTCTAACAATTGCAGATGACAAACATCTTGAGGAGTTATGGCACAAAGTATCTGCATAGCAGAAGGACACTATCAATAGATCATTATTCTTTTATGGTGGAGACTATGCCTATTGGAGAGATTGTGTGGAGCTACTTATAAAGTACACAAATCTTGACTTGTGGGAGATCATCCAACAAGGAGACTATGTTCTAATATAAGAAGTTCTTGGAACAGAATACGCACCTTCAACCTTAAGGGAAGTCCCCCTGAGTAGGTGGACATAGCAACATAAAGTCAGAGTTCAGTTGAACTCAAAAACTAAGTGCCTACTTACGTGTGCACTAAGCAAAGCCTTGTGACATAGCTAAGGAGATATGGGACAAACTGCACATGCTACATGAAGGAAATGATCAAGTCAAAGAGACAAAGATCAGTATGCTAGTTCATCAATATGAAATGTTTAAAATGACAGACCAAGAGAGTATTGATGATATGACTGCAAGGTTTATCCACATCATAAGCCAACTAAAAGGTCTAGGCAAAAGGTATTCTAACTCAAAAATGGTTAAAAATCTTAAGAAGATTCCCTGCTAAATGGTTGCATAAGGTCATAGTGTAATACATGGTATATACGTGTCAGTGGATAAGTTCCGTACAACCTTAAGGTCCCCCGGGACCCACCTATGCTGTCGGGTCTTGAATTTCACTAAGTCTAGAATCTTATACCTCCTTGGAGGGCTATATACTAGAGCCACTTTCTTGGGATCAAAAATCACGGTAATGGTTCCCAAGAGCAAAACAAGTTAAAAAGTGATTTTTAATAAATTTTATGAAACCTTTAAATATTTCATTTTTAGCCCACAAGTTTAGAAAATCTCGAAGATTTTCGGATTTGAACTAAAACCCAAAATTTTGATTTTGATTTGTTGGGATTTTGATTTTTGTGATATTTTATTTGAATCCAAATGGGAGGTATTTCATTATTTACATTTATGTTTTAAAGTTAATGGAGAGTAAAATAAATGAGGACATTATTTAAATCCAAATAAGTGAGTATTGCGACAACACAGATGTCAGGAGCAAGGTTCTGAAAATCGGACCGGATATCGAACCGGTCAGGGTAAGGGTTCAAAGGTTCAGAGGTTCAACCGGGGGTCCAACCAGAATATAACCTGTATATAATAAAACATATATTTATATAAATATATAAAATAAAATACATGTCATAAAATAACTAAAAATTAAATTGGGTATCAACAAAATCATAGAACATAACATAATTCAACTCTTAATCAAAATAAATATTATCCATATGGATCAAATCTCTCAAGTTACTACTTTCCATATTAGAAAAGGAAAAAGAATAGGAAATATGATATTTTAGGCTTTTTTTTAAAAAAAACCCAAAATATGCAATTTTGCATTTTTTACAAAAAAAAAAAATGATTCGAACAAGTTTTTTGGCCTGGCCGATTTGCCCGGTTTACCGGTTCCCGGCCGATTCTCAGCGATTCTTGAGCGGTTTTTTACAAGGCGATTTTCAGGTTGAACCCGAACCGGACAGCAGGCCGGTTCCCGGTTCAACCGGTCCGACCGGCTGGTCAGGTCTGGTCCGGTTTTCAGAACCTAGGTCAGGAGCACCTAGAGGTGCTGAACTAGTTTTACTGTCATCGCGATATAGGACCGCTATAGTGGTCACAGTGTGCGAAACAAGGTAGTTTTGGGGTCTGAGGACTGCTATATCAGTCCAGGACCGCTATAGCAGTCATAAGTGTGTCAGCAGGGGGCACGGGAATGGCTAGACCGCTATAGCGATGTTAGTACAGCAAAAATAGTATAAAACGATGTAGTTTCACTTAAGATACCCCTTTTCCTCTATTTAAATACCCTAACTCGAATTCTTCCCCTATTTTCGCGATCAGAAACCCTTTCCTCCCCATTTTCATCCTTTTTCTCTTATTCTCTTCAATCTAGCTTCCCTAAATCATCAAGGTATGTATATGTTGTTAGTTTATGTCTCCACTCTCTCTATTCTTTTATGATCTTGAGTTAGGTCTTGTTATTGCTCTCATTGTTGTCAAGTGGGGGTGTTCTCTCAATATTGTTAATATTATATTAGAGCTATCTAGAGGTTATTAGAAATTAATCTAGAGTTATGGTTGTTTCATGGCAGTCGTTGGTGCCATTTCAAACTCTCCAAGTCAAGTTGGTGGTGCCCACATACTTCCAATTTCAAACGGTGAGTGGGTTCAAATTCATGACCTTATTTTAGCCATTATGCCTATGTTTGATGCATGATAATTGTTAAACATGAAATTTGAAACAAGAAAAGTATAGAATATGATTATGTTAAATTAGAAAAATTATGATTTGTGATGATATCATGAAAGAATGAGTTTTACAAAACCATGGGACCATGATTGTTGTGTTGTATGTATGGAAAATGTTTTATATGCTAATGAAATGACTGTTAGAAGAATATATGATTTTATCTAGTTGTTTTTTATTCAAATATGTTTTATGAGTTTATGACATTATTGTGTTTTCAAGATTTAGAGTTCAAGCTATGTTTTGAATATTCAGTTAAGATAATTATATATGTTAGAGAAATGTGAACAGGAGTATGACCCAACTTTATGGATAAATATGTTAAATGATTTTCGAGTTTTATGATTACAAATCCCAGTACTTTGAGCTATGATTTTTGATTGATAGTTTAAGTTTTGAATTTATAACTTCAGTTTTATGGTACCAAGAGGTATGAAATTCAGTATAATTCTCAGCAACTGCCAGATACATATTCTGTGGGCTTGAGATCAGGTTTCCTACAAACTGGTGATCTCTTGAGCACGATTTGACAGCCACAATTATGCTAAAGTCAGATTGTTAGAGTTATATGAATCCAGAACTCCCAGTGTATTAAGAATTTAAAGGCTCTATTCGCTAAGGACAGAGTACCCATTTTTTAGCTATGGGTTTTTGTCAAACTAGTTTAGACGATAGAGATCAGGAAATAGACAGTTAGTTAATGGCTATATAAGATCATTAACCTTGGTACCAAGTTGTCCATTAGAGGACAATATCGCCCAACAGCAGATACAGAAAATGAGACCTAGTTAGGTAAGCTTGTCCGCTAGGGACTATTTGATTTTACAGCTTTGGTTATTATATATATATATTTATTCAGCTCAGCAGATACTATTTCCCTAGGCTCTGCCGCACTTTAGTTAAAATGATTTCGTGTTTCTTATGAGTTTACAATTGTTTGTTGATGGATTTATAAAATGAGAAACATTTTCTTATATAGTTATATATTTAAATATCAAATGATTATGACTGTTGCATGCATGGTATTATATGTATGTTCCTTCGTTGTCCCATGTAGGTGATGGCTGAGAGCTCACTCACTATGTCTGTTGACTTACCCCTCTTCCTCCCTCTCATAGTTGCAGGTACAGGTTCAGTTTCAACTCAGTTCGGTTCACTCAACTTTTCCCAGTGGTGAGCCTTATTTTTGAGTAAGGCTTAGTATAGGTTTATGTTAGTATTAGAGGCTCTAGTAGATGTGCAAGCAAGATCCAAGCCATGCATTATTTTCAGATATTGTATATTATTTTAGTATTTCATGTGTATGTTTTCAGTTTACAAGCATAGATTTAAAATGGTAAAATTGATTTGAGTTTATGTAACAAGCCATAGATGTACTTATAGTTCAGTTTCCAAGTATTAAGTTGATTTTCAAATTTAAAATTTAGATCAAGCGATGAATCAGTTTATGTTTTCATGATTAACATGTTTAATGGAGATGTTATATAGTTTTCTATATTAAGGTGTTTCAATCTTGTGAAATTGGATATCAGATTTTGAATAAACATTTGGATAAAGATTTAGAGGAAATTATGTTTTCAGAATGTGAATAAAAAATATAATATTATTATATTTTATGCATTTAAGGACACGTCATCTAGTAGGCTTATGTGGGGGATGAGATTCCTCAGGTGCTGGTCACGTTTTCCAAGTCGGGTCATGACATACAGCCATTATAGATGCCAAAAACCTTCAAACTCTTAGCCTAGATGTACTTATTGGGTCTCTCAAAACCTATGAGATGGTGCTCTTTGAAATGCATGGTGAATCCAATAAGAAAAGCAAGTCCATGGCCCTGAAGTCATCTTATCAAAAACAAAATAAAGGCAAAGCAATGAAAGTTACTGAGACCTTGATGATGAGGAAGAATCTGATAAAGAGACTGAAAATGAGGATGGAGACAAGATCTCTATGCTAGTGAGAAAGATATCTAAAGCCTAAAGAGGTAGATCAAAGAGAAAAAGATACATCAACCTCAGAAAGGACAATAGGGACAAAGGAAAGCTGGAAAGCATCACTTGCTACAATTACGATGAAAAGGGATACTTCAAACTTAAATATAGAAGAAGTTTGCCTAGAAAAAAAAAAGGTAGGCTAGCTACCTAAAGCGGCGCAGAGGAGGAGAAGGGCAGTTCAGAAAGCCATAGTGAGTTAGAAGATGTTGCTAATCTATGCTTCATGGTTGGCTATACTTTAGAAGGTGAACCTAAGGTAAATAACTCTGACCATGATCTTTGCTATGATTGAGCTATTAGCTTTATATGATGAGTTACTTAAAAACTCTCAAACTTTCTCATCTCATTATCTCAATTTGAAAAGAAAACATCAGAAAGTTATTTTGGAACATGAAATGGCTAAATTAGATGTTGAGAATCTAAGGCTTAAAAAGGAAGAGATAAACAAAGAAAATAAAGTTTTAAACGTTAAGCTCAATGCCTTAGAAGTTGAAGTTACCGAGAAAAATGAAAAATCTCATAAAGTTATTTATGAACTTGAGAGAACATCAAAGCTTCTCAAATCTGATCTTGAAAAGATGGTAAACAATTCAAGGAATCTTGAACTAATTCTTGGAAGTCAAAGGCCATATTTTTGAAAGATTAGGTTGGGATATGAGGAAGAGATGGATAAGAAGGAAAAGACAACTTAGCCAAAGAAGTAAAGATCAAAGTTTCTTGTACTTTCTGTCATTAGAAGGGACACCCACTTGACCAGTGTTTCATGAGAAAGAAATCAGTTAGAAAGGTTTGAAAACCTCCTTCTCAAAAAACTAACCCAAAAGGACCCAAGAAAATCTGGGTAACTAGATTAAAAAATATCTTTGTTGCAGGTGTGCTTGAGAACACATGTTGATTAGGACAACAAGTGGTACATGGACAGTAGCTGCTCTAGACACATGTCTGGATCCAAATGGTGGTTCAGAAATCTGAAGCCAAAGAAATATGAATCAGTCAAGTTTGCTGATGGAGATAAGGCTAAGGTCACAGGATAGGAAATGTTGGCAAGGATGACTCTCACCCAATTTTTTATGTTCTTCTTGTAGATGATTTGGCTCACAATCTATTGAGTATCAGCAAATTCTACGACCAATGTTATTTAAAAATTAATTTAAGCTTTATTAGTCATAATTTTAAAAATCTGACAATTTTAACAATGATGAGGATAGCCTAACAGATGTGTTAAAAAAAAATTTTTCAGGTCGGGGTGATTAGTGATCTTGTAGGCACTACAGGTCTGTCGGGACAGCCAAAACCCTAGAATTGGGAACCGAAGATGCCTAAATCTAAGAAATTATAGGATTGGGATTAGAAATGGTAAGGAATGAGGATTTTATACCTGGAAAATAATTTCAAGTAATGTTTGATTACTGGATACAGTTTGTACCAATTTAGTAGAGTTTTAATGTGCGATTTTTAACACTATATAAGTTACTTGGTGGCCAAGTAATCTTTATCAACTACCCCAAGTGGGTGCAAGGATTAAAAGTTGAAAAGAAAGTTATAATCTTGATCTTTAAATTATTCTATTTTACTTGAGAGCCAATATCTCTTCCGTTATGCGGAATTTAGGTGTGCGATTTTAACACTGAGAAAGCTACTTGCTCCCTAAGTTAAAGTGAGCCACTTATCTTAAGCCAAATGAATAGTCAAGATGCATTCTTTGACCAATAAACCAAATCCTAGCCATCCATTTTACTATCCTTCTTTAAGAATTCTCCTTTTATAACCAAACTTCTCCATTAAGCCACGTTTATTTCGGCCAAGAGGAAGGAAGAACATCCACATTGTCATCCTCTCCAGGAGGTCAAGTTTCCATTTCAAATCATCAAAACCCTTGCCTAAAGTTGATAAAACCACAAACTCCCTTCACAAAACTTGTTCTACACATTAATACCTACAAATCTAACTGATTGAAATCTCAATTCCTAATTAACCCCTCTCGAGGGAAGGTTTAGGGCTGATTTGGTAGCCTTGAAGTCAAGAGAAATCACTTCGAACAACCTTTGCAATTATAAAGCTTTGAAGTTCTCAAAGTACAGCTTTTGAACCTCTTGTACTTCAAATATGTTTTCATGCTTTGCTTACTGATTTGGATGAATGTCTTTTGTTGTATTGGTTAATAATATATGGATATTGATGCATTAATTTTGGTGGGTTGTTTGGATGATGTTAGAAAACCTATTTTGTCAAAACAAATTTTGAATCATATTGCTGGAATTCTCATATTTGTACTAATAGGTTATGATTTATGAATTTTCTGATGTATGTGTAGATGTTTTTATGAGCTAGAAAAATTATATGTTGAAACTAACACCCTAAGGCAAATTCGTGATTTTCTTGGGTCTTAAAAATGGCTTTTACTATTTTCTAAAAATATGAAACCAAGATTGTTGTTTAGTTGTCTGGACAACCAATTTTGAAACACTGAATTTTGGTAATTTTGTTTCCATAGCAAATAATTGAACTATTACTTGAAATGTTTACAGGGTGTTGAGAACATATTGAAGTCAATAGGGGGTTTCTGATATGATCATTTTTTATGATTTGATATGATCATTTGATAGAATAATAAAATTGGGGAATATGGTTGTTGGCTGTAAATAGGGGGTTTCTGACCTCTGAATTTATCTAATTTTGTTAATATAGTTAAAGAACTCTTTTTGATATGAAATTTTAATGGAACCTTGTGAACACATTGAAGTGTCTTAGATAATTTTTATAGCCTCTGCATTGGTTAGTTGTTATGCAAATTAAATTGTGCTACAATGGTGTGAAATCTGTCTAATTGTTGGAAATGAAACCAAGACTTGAATTGAGAATGTAATGGCATTTTGGTTCTAGTATGACATAAATACTTGATGTTAAATATTTGGCCATGAGACTTACGATATATAAATGCATGCATTTGAGAAAAGAAAGTACATGATGCAATTAGAGGAGAAAAGAGAATGTATAAATTTCAATCGTACATGTTCTAACATATGGAGAAAACAGAAACAAGACTTATGCTGAATGAGAGGAAGACAAAATGTAACACTCTAATATTTAACCCAACTCGCCTAGGATGTGTTCAGATTAATTATTGGTTATTACTCTTTTGTTTCAGTTTTTTATTCTAGTGTATTTAAAATACTTAATGAAAATATGGGTAAATTTTTTTTTTTTGAAGATTAAAAACAAAAATGTGAGCCCTGCCACTTAAAGAACTACTTCATACGAATACGTATACAAGCCCAATGGAGTTAAGAGTATCATAAGCAAATACAAATCATAACATATCACCGCATCTTGTATTAACAAGAATAGAAATTTCATAATACACCACATAATATAAGTACTAATGTAGCAATACGCCCACCATCAAAGGTTAGGGCAATATAGTCATCCATAAGGATATAAACAGGAAATAGCAAAAGGTACAACTAGCCACGATCCCTCCTACATATTCTGCCTAAACAGATAATCCCAAAGAAACAAAAGAAGGCTACCGTCTATGCGATACGCACATAAGCCATTGATGAGATCCACGATCTGTAACATCCTAATTTTTAACCCAATACTCCTAGAACGTATTTAGGTTAACCATTAGTCTATTACTCTTTTAGTCTCATTCTTTAAAACCTTTCTTTCAAATATTTAGCAGAAAATATAGGTAGAATTTTTTTTTGAAACATAAACCAATGCGAGCCTCGCGTATCGTGAAGCGTAAATATAAAAAGAATATTATAATCAGAAACATCAGCACATCATCATATAACATTAACTTCAAATATTAAGTCAAACAAAATTAATAGTATTAATGATATGGGAGTATTCTACAATAATACCACACTAAATATATTGAGCCCACCTGTAAAGGTTGCGCATACAACAAATCAAAACTACATACAACTGCGATGTGAAAAGGCTAAGACTACGTCCCTGCTTCCGTTACGCCACTCTGTCCTCGACCATCAAGCTACTTCTATGTCGGCACTTTAGGGCAATCCAGTAAACACATCACAGTAAACACTGAGGTGATCAAGCTCAATACTTTATGCAAAGTAAGCTAGTTACCATGGCATATTCACATACAGCCGTCATGCATCTCTGTTCTATGACTTATCCTATTAATAAAGCAACTACACATGACATAACTATCGCATTATGCTTAGGAAGCACAGTCAGTCCAATCCTCAAGCTCTGTGAGAACCGAACTACTCTGATACCAAAATGTAACACCCTAATATTTAACCCAACAAGCCTAGGACGCGTTCAGATTAATTATTAGTCATTACTCTTTTGTTTTAGTTTTTGATTCTAGTGTATTTAAAATGCTTAATGAAAATATAGATAAATTTTTTTTTTGAAAATTAAAAACAAAAACGCAAGCCGCGCTACTTAAAGAACTACGCCATACGAATATGCATACAAGCCCAACGAAGCTAAAAGTATCATAAGCAAATACAAATCATAATGTATCACTACATCATGTATTAACAAGAATAGATATTTCATAATACACCACATAATATAGTTACTAATGCAGCAATAGGCCCACCGTCAAAGGTTAGGGTAATACAGTCATCCATAAGGATATAAATAGGAAATAGCAAAAGGTATAACTAGCCACGATCCCTGCCTATTCTGCCTAAACAGATAACCCCCAAAGAAATAAAAGGAGGCTATCGTCTACGTTATACGCGCATAGGCCCTTGATGAGATCCACGGTCACCTCCTACTGCTACTCACGAATGAAATCATTGTCCTCTGAAGACGTGATGGAAGAAAGAAAGAGGGGATGAGAAGTTTATAAAAGAAACTCAATAGGGAGTTCACCTCCTAACAAGTGTCATCATCTACGTCCTTAGGAACCTCTAGTTTCTTTATAAAGTGGTGAGCATGCACAGGGTTTAATTATTAAGTTCCAAAAATTATTATCCAAGGGCCGTTCATTTTAGAATGTGTCTTAATGCAAAATACCGCATGACATATCACGATAACATAACTAATACCATAATTAATCAACATATAAAAAAGAATGCAAATTCTTCTAGCATGATCTTTTCCTCAATATTTCTTTTAGGTGACTTGAGGTTCTTATCTCGTTTTCTTGGAGGCCACCCTATTATTCTCTCTTCTCAAGAGTTCTAGGTTATGAGCTCATTCCTCACTAATCGTCACTAACTAACACTTATATTCTCGATAAGTAAATTCCCAGCTCCATCTCAGAGTATGGGATAGGGGGCATAGAAATATGTATCCTCTCAATAAGTACGGTTATCCTCTCGATAAGCAATTCCCCGGGATCACCTTCTGTCGAGCCCGGCTCATTACGAAAGGATCATTTCCGAATCTTTTATGTCACCTTGAGCTTAGCATGTTATGTTGAGATGCAAGAGCACAAATTTATGATGTAATGTTACATGCTTTCATGTAACTTCAATATATGCACCTTAAATGTTCCATGTGTAATCATAACATCCCACAATAAATTTTGTTAATTAATGAGAATCATAACATCTAACTTTCATTATCTCTTAATCGATTAAACCTCTAAATCGAGTAAACCCAACGACTTTCGTATTTATTTACTTATGCATCTAAGGGATCAATTCCAATGATTCTCATTAATTACTAACCTTAAGAACATCATGAAACCATGCTGGGCAGATTTGAACAAATACAGAAATTTAACCGTTTTGGTATTTTAGAAGTTACTTTTTTGACTCTTTCTCATTACTAGTCTTTTTCTAAGTGCTAAAAATAATTATTACACTAATTACTAACAAGTTTTTCATATTTGAAAAATCCCAAACAGCATTATATCATACCAAAAAAGTTTGGATAGTGACTGAAAATAGAGTTGTCAAAAGTTTTCCATGTGAGTTGAAAGGGGTAAGTCTTGAACACTAGATTAATTAGGTGATGGCAAAAACTTAAACGTGCAAATGCAAGCTTCATTTTAATCTTGACATTATAAGGTGATGGCAAGAGAAATATAAATATGATATGCAAAGCTTGAATATAAATATGAAAATGTAAGCTCCATTTTTAATCTCTAAGTTTAGGTGATGGCTTGAAAAGTAAACATGCTAGGCAAAAAATATAAATATGAATGCAATTCCAATTATTTATTTTAGTGCTCTAGGCCCCTTAGAGTATTCATTCTAAATCAATAATCAACTTTAAGGTTGAAATAGGTAGGCTTCAAGTTTAATTATCTAGGTGATGACATAAATGTAAATATGCTAATGTGAACTTCATTTTAGTCTTTAATATTATAAGGTGATGGCAAGGAAATATAACCATGAATGCAAAGCTTGAATATAAATATGAAAATACAATCCATTTATTATTTCTTTGAGTCCTAAGCTCAAGACTTCCATTTAACTCTTTAAAATCACATAACATCTTATTTGTTAAAACTCTTAGAAGTGAAACCTTCAAGCTTTAGAGGTCAAGTAAATGATAATTTTACAACCAACACCTAAGATCCTCATCATCAAGCTATGGTTTCTCCAATATATAGGCCATCAAGTCCAAAAATGAAGAAAAGGAAAAAGGAAGATAAGAAGCCAAAAAAAAAGAGAAAAGAGAGAACCAACATTATAACATTTCAATCCAAGAATTATGTAAAAGAAAAGAATGACAAACTTCAAACAACTCCCTACCAAAGATGTGTTTCTTGTTACAAGAAAAAGAGCTTGATTTTGAAAAGAGGTGAGAAGAAAATTCCTCCTTGGAGTCCAATATAGTTTCGGCCAAGAGGAAAAGTAAAGGGAGGAAGGTTTTCCTTGAGTTTTTGATCTTGGAAATGGTTAGGTTATGTGTTTTAGGGAAGATCTATGGTGGTTGTGTGGTGGTTTGAGGTTAAGAGGTGGTGGAGGGTGGTGGCTCTTGGTAGAATGAAGAAGAAGAAGAAGAAGAATTCTTTGAGAGACTAGAGAGAAACTTGAGGATTCTTGAACAAGAATTGCAAGAAATAAGCAAATGGTATGATGAGAGTTTCCTTGCATGTGTATTTATAGAAGAATGAAAGGAACTTGGTGGCCAAGTTTCATCAATTTTTGGCGGAACTTGGAGGCCAAGTTTCATCTTAATATAGGTTAGGGTATGTATTAGAGGAGATTTAATTAGGAAAAATGTTAGGAATAGGTAGTTAGGTGTTTGGGTTGATAATTATATAATTAGGAATTTCAAGATCATGGTTAAAGAGTGGTCATAAATATTTAAAGGAGTTAAATTGATTTAATTTGAATTAAACTCAATTATTTCGAATTTCAAAAGTCAACACATTTCCTTAAATCATGGAATGAACACTATTTACCTTTTTGACTCTTTAATATCATAAGACCACTTTGATTTTAAAAGGGATTTATTTTTTTCTAAGCAATCTTAAGCCTCAATTAAACTCAAATAATTATTTTGACTCAAGATTAATAATTAAAATTAATTAATATTTAATTAGAGCCTAATATTACCTATGTTTTATTAATCATGTAATTAAGCTCATTATGCCCTTAATTAGGGGCAAAATGATAATTTTACAGAAAACTCCCCGGGGCCACCCGGATTTATACCGACATCATATATTCCTAAGAAAATGACATTCCAAACTTCTGAGAGAAGTCCGGGCCCAATCAGTAATTAATTCTGTATTAATTAGCTACAGGGGCATTTTGATAATTTTGCTCGGAAACTCCAAAAACTGAGATTTTCACCTCTAACATCATGCACAACACAACTAACCCTCTTCAATTGTAAAACTAACCTCTTGAGGTTAGTCGGGACCGACTGTCCTCGATCCCTAGGCAGAAATGATCTCAGGGGCATTTTGGTCATTTATACACAAGGAAAAATTAGGGTGTTACATAAAAAGGGGAACTTCCCTAAGTTGAATGAGCAGAAGGAAAAAAGGGGAACTTCCCTAGAGATAAATTGAGTTGGTAGACGAATCGGCTAGGAATAGATCTGTATATGATTCGGAAGAGGAAAAAATGAAGTCTGATGATCATGTATAGGAATAAGCTCAGTCCTGATAAGTAGGCAATTTCCCTTGTATGGTGTTATCCATTATAAATATCAATAGATATAAACTAAGTCTTTCCCATGTCGATGAAAAGAGAAAAATGCACTGAGTTCTAAGGCCACAAAAAGAGCCACGGAAAAGTCCCTTTTAGTATGTAAAGGGCAGGGAAAAGATTAGCACATTTGTCATATGCATATGCCTATTTTATTAACTTATTTATCTGGAAGTATTACTATGATCTTGAATGGTATGGAACATATGTTCTAAGTGAGTGATTATTAAAAGGTACCCATTTCAAAAGAATGGTTTTTGAACTTTAAAATGAACCTTTGATAAATGTTGTATGATCACAATTTCTTGATAAACCAAAGTGGCTGGGACGATGACGATGACATTATGATTGTGTAATTGGGGAGTTATCCTACTGAGAATTATATAATTCTCACCCCTATATGTTTTTGTGTCCCTGTGTTACCTCTAGGTCAATCCAAAGAACAATGTGGCTACTACGTGAAAGAACTTGGGATTGCAGTAGTTTAGTCATTGATGTTTTTACTTTATTATACTTAGTTGGAGTTATATATATTTAAATGTAATAGAGAATGTATATGTATTAAATCTCAGAGGAGAGCTTCCTTTTGTACTTAACTATGTATTCAATAAATGTTGTGTTTCTTTGTTATATATTTTAATAGAATTACGCTTAGTTATTATACGCATTAATTGAGCTTGCTATTGATATTTAAGAAAGGTTCACTAATTAATAAGTAACAACTCTCGAGTACGATGTCATGACTTCAAGATGAGGTCGTACTTGGGAGGATACTACAACCAACGGTTTAATATTTTATTTAATGCTCATACATGCATGATAGTAAATCACACTTTGGAACAAATCGTCTAATCTAGCAAGAGGCATGATAACACTTATGTGTTATTCTTGGATGATCATTTAGATCAAGATGTAGAATATTTTCCATCCTTCATGGATAACAAGTGACTGTGGCATAAGGAGCTTAGACATGCTCATATGAAGCTTATTTCTGAGCTTTCTCAGAAAGAGCTTGCTAAAGGCCTACCAAAGATCATATTTGGCAAGGATTCAACTTGTGACTTTTGTGAGAATGACAAGCAAACGAAGGCTTCTTTCCACAGCAAAAATGTGATTTCAGCCACTAAGCCACTAGAACTTTTACACATGGATATTTTTAGACCAACCAAGACTACAAGTTTTGCTGGGAAGAGATATTGCCTTGTCATAGTGGATAACTTCTCTAGATTTGCATAGGTTATCTTCCTAGCTTCTAAGAATGAACTGGTTGAAAGATTCAAGAATTTTGCAAAACATATTTGTATTGAAAAAGATTTTCAAATTACCTTTATAAGATCATATCATGATGGAGTATTTGAAAATCATGGCATCTCTCATGAGTTCTTTGCTTCAAGAACTCCCCAAAAACATAGGGTTGCTAAAAGGAAGAACAGAAGCTTATAGGAGATGACCAGAACCATACTTTTAGAAAGTAGTTTTTCATAAGGTTTTTGGGTAGAGGTTGTAAATACCTTGTCCTATATCCAAAATAGAAACTTTCTAAGGCCAATCCTTAAGAAAATACCTTATAAGCTATAGAAGGGTAAAAAACCCAATATATCATAATTTCATATATTTGGCTCATCGTGTTTTATTCTTAACACTAAAGACAACCTCACAAAGTTTGATCCTAAATCCGATGCTAGTAGTTCCCTAGGATATTCCTCATTCTCTAAAGCTTACAGGATGTACAACAAAAGAATATGATGCATTAAGGAGACTATCCACATCAAGTTCAAAGAGCTCAAGAAGGACTTTGTTGATGATCTTAAAGAGCTGAATGAGAATCTTGAGAAACTAAACCTTAAGAATTCTTCTGAAAGCAAGTAGATGAAAGCTCTATTAGCTCCAGAACCTTGCGCTCATATGTTTTCAATGACAACAAAATCAATTCAAAGAAAATATTTTGAAGCACGACTGATGTCTCTATTGAGTTTTCTTGTAAGAATATAACAGGTTTTATCGTTTAGCAAGAGTAAGGCTTACTCAAATAAGTATATATATTTCACTATGCATGTGTAAACATGTTACAAGATTTGTTATATCAAAGAAGTGAAATTATGTCCTTATCCAAGCTTTTGATAGCTAACGATCAGAGGAAGGCTACAACACTACAAGAAACCAAGGAAAGAGACTTTAGAAAGTAGCACGGGACATCAGAAAGTACTCTCAATATGAAGATATCAGAATATGTCCATATGCTATGTGTTACTTAATCTTTAACCATCATAATCACAAAGAAATCATCATTAAGAAGATTTGATTGAAGATCAAAAAGCAAAATAACTCTTCAAGGGTTGATTACGTACATCAAAAAATTCATCGGTGAGTGGAGCACAGAATGATATAGGAAAGGGAGGAAAATTTGAAATTTGAATTACAAATTATCAAGTCAAACCCAGTTTCAAATTGGTACATCATCTCTTTGCTAACTTGATCAACCAACCTGGCTTCATGAAGGAGGAGTTTAGAAAGCTCGCTCAAAAAGTAGAAAAGTAGTTTCTGATGGAAGATCAGAAAGCTCATATTTATAATGGCTTCTGCAACCGATGTGACAGTTCTGTCAACCTCTCTTCTAGCTGTCTGTAACATCCTAATTTTTAACCCAATACTCTAGAACATATTTAGGTTAATCATTAGTCTATCACTCTTTTAGTCTCATTCCTTACAACCTTTCATTAAAATACTTAGCGGAAAATACGAATAAATTTTTCTTTTTGAAACTTGAAAGCAAAACGCGAGCCGCGCACTAACCTAACGTTCGTCATAACCATAACGTGCAAGAAAAAGTAACCACACCATTGATAATCATGAAACATAGTATTATACATAACAATCATAATATCATCACATCTTCATAGATACATAGACTACTAACATCATTGTACCATCATTTACATCAAAACACGCCCATATATGTGAAGTCATCTTTATCCACCTATGAGGTTGGATAAGTGTCAACCCAAAAAGCTAAGCTATCTATGCTCCCGCAGCGACCCTCCGCCCCGTCCTCTAGTGTGATCCTTAAGCACGAGCCTTAGCAGAAGTCACGAACCTCGTTGTAATCCTCGTCTAGAGACGACACGGAAGAAGAGGAAGGGATGAGAAACTTATTCAAGATTCTCAGTAGGAATTCCCGACTCTAACACAAGTGTCATCGTCGTCGTCCCCAGCCACCTCGATTTTAATTATGAAAAAGGTGTACATGCATAAGGATTGGTTTTAGGCTTTTCAAATCTACTTATCCGAAGTGGGTATCTTTTAGTATGTGTCTTAATGACATGAATACAACAGATATTTGATGAATGCATGACAATACCATATGCACATTAACACGAAAGTCGTAATACTTGGACACATCATAAGGAAACAAGAATCATATATGTGGCATAAAGAGGCATAGTAATTTTCATGTGATATCTTTCTTATAAATAAAACTCTTAAGTTCTTTTTCTTAAAGACCACCCTTTTAACATATCCACCAAAAGTCCAACCGATTCACCGGCCCGGCGATAATCTAGTCACCAAACTACATCTCACCTATCGCCTAGGAATGAGCTCAATCCTAACTAGTCGTCACTAGATTTAATATGGGCTAATAGAGGGGGTATACATAACTTTCTTGGATCACCTATCTTAGGATCATTTCCTTCTTTGAAACGCTCTACTGGTATCTAGTACACAGCGAATTGTCCGCTTTGGCAAGCTCAATGTCAATATCCTCACGGATTTGTTTCTTCCCCACCGTAGCGGGAGAAATGCGTCTCAGTACTATGTCACATCTGTTCTGGGGGTGCTCGGCCAAACCGGTGTCACCCAGAACCTATCCTGGGGGTGCTCGGCCGAACCGGTGTCACCCATGAGTTTTCGCAAGCTTTTTCTCAAGTACTTAAGTTTGATGGGAAATTCGGCAGCGTAACGGCGTACACCGGATTTCCATCAAACTTGCTTTATGCCACCAAACATATAGAGCATGCATAGCCATTCAATACCAACATAAGGCATCATAATCATCATATGCATCATAAGCATCATAATTTTGCATAACGCATCATGGCGTGAGCATCAACACATCAAAACTATATACTCTCATAAGAGATCACATGCTCAAGTTGTTCTCATAATAAAACATACACTTGCATGAAACATTAAAGCTCATTATGCTCTTAAGCCTATGGTGTCTTATGCTTTGACCCTTACAGGTCTAAATCTTGAAAACTAATTACGCTATCATCCGTTTTTATCCTTTCATGCACCTATAGGCTCACAACTAATAATTCTTTCTAATTTTTATGTTCGTCAATGAATCTGGACAGCCTTATACTTTAAGGGCAGAAATTACATCTTGTGATTATGAGGGTTCTAGAAACTACGTCTTAGACCCTTTCTTGATTCCGTTTTTAAGCCTCTGGTAGCTATAAATTAAATCTAAGCCAATTATGAAGTATTCCTAAGCCTTTGAACTAATTATAAACCATGTTTACTACATTGTAAGGGTGCTGGACAGAATCAGAAAACTAAATGTTCTAAGAGTTCTAGAGTTGCAGTTTTACGGTTTTCTAGTTACTAGTTTCTTTATAGGTGCTAAAATTCATTCCTACTTCAAATGTAACCAAATTTTTCATGATTAATCAATCCTAATATGATTATATTCCCATTAAAACAGTTTGGGCAGTGTCCATAATTAAATGGGATAAAACTACGCTAAATCTTGACTTTACGGTTTTCCTAGAAAGCTAGTTTCTTCCCTAACTTGCATAGAAATGTTCCTACTTCATCTTACATAATTTTTTTACTCATTCAAACACATCAAACATCATCACATGGCAGCAAACACATGACGGAAGAACCGAAACATTAAATCCCAAAAAGGTACATAACTTGATATTTTTAAAACACATAAGTTACTAGTTTCTCTTGGAATCATTTTCAAGACTTCTAAAACTCTTTTGCAAACCATTTTATCATGTCAAAGAGACTAAACACATCCTTAGGTTAGTGACCACTCAATCCCTCCTTAAAAGAGTGTTAAATTCATAGAACCTTGTTGGTCTTAAACTTAAACAAATTCATGAGCTTTAAAAGGATTTCTCAAAACTTGACTTCTTGGTCCTTGAAGCTAGATGAAACTCATTCCAAGTTCGTCATCACTTCATGGCCGAAATCATGCATTCAAGGAATGCTCCCTCATTAAACTTTAACTTGAGATAAAATGGGCAAGTCTTTGAGCTCTAAGATCTTTTAAGTGATGACATAATTTAAATATGCTATGCACTTCATTTTTATTCTTCATTACAAATTAAAATGAGAGCTTAAAGTAAACGTGCAAGACTTGAATGTAAAAATGCAAGGCTCAAAATAAATATGCAAGACTTGGAAGATAAATATGCAAGGCTTAAAATATAAATATGCAAGTTCAATTCTTTATTTTAGTGCTCTAGGCCCAGCAACAATCGACTTTAAAGCCGAAATAGAAAGGCTTTGAGATTTAGTTAGGTGATAGTGCAAACCTCATTTTAGATCTTTACGTTCTTTAGTGATGAAAGGTAAATATGCTAGATGTAACATCATAACTTTTAACCCAATACTCTAAAACATAATTAGGTTAATCATTAGTCTATTACTTCATAGTTCTCATTTTTACCTTGAAATACTTAGCGGAAAATACGGTAAATTTTTTTTTTGAAATACAAAGTGAGAGCCCCGTGATGCGATATAACATGTAACATACAAAACATACATCTCATAACGTCATAGCATAAGGCACACCATGAATAACACTGAATATCATCTCATATATATATAACTTGCCCACTTATAAGTGTAGGACTTAATTTAGTACAAGGGAAATACATGAAAGGAAATACAACATAAACATAAACATGAACTACTCCCCTACTCGAGTGCATCTAATGGGATAACCACTAAACAAAAGAAGGTTTATCCCCATCTAAGTGGTGTGTCCTCTAATCGGGTACTCCATCGGTCCATCGTCACCTCCTACTGACGTCCATCTCGCGAACGAGGCAAGTATCCAAGAAACTGGGCGAGTTCCCCGGGCGTAAAGAGGCGGAACGGGGATCGGGAGTGACCCCCGCGGTATGGCCGCATCTTCGGTCGCCGTGCAAGCCGTGGCTGAGTCACGGTATCCTCGCTGCCCTCCCTCATCAATGGTGGAGAGGGGGCAAAGCTCTCGCTATACGGATAGGTAGGCGGGTCCTCGGACGGGTCGGTCTCCGAGAAGTAGGTCTGGGGCACGTAATCGGGATAGTCTCGCATGGCTGAGGCGGCGGTGTGCAAGCGGAGCACTCTCACATCATGCGTACGTGCGCGCTCAAAAATCCGCTCGTCGTCGCCATAGGGTGCAGTCGGGGAGAAGAGATGGGTGTGCACGAGATGAGCGAAGGGGCGTCCTACGAACATGAAAACCCGCACCGTGCATTGCCCCTCAAAATGGTATGACCCGTGAGCCGGGTCATAGTGCACTTCCCATGTCGGGGTGTCCACGAACACTACGAACGTCGCCATCTGAAGACGTGAAGGAAAGAAAGAGATAGAGGGAGTGAGAATCTTGCTAAAGAATCTCAGTAGGGCCTCCTACTACCTAGGTGTCATCATCTACGTCCTCAGGAACCTTGGGTTTATTTCGTAGAAGCAAGTGAGCATGCATCGAGTTCATTTTATACTTTAAATTATACTTTAGCCAAGGTCCATTCATTTTAGGATGATCTTAATGTCATGAATGCAATATAATAGAGAATGTATGCATGGCGCTACCTAATGCACATACATAAGTCATATCATTAAACATCATCATACTTAGTGGCATAAAGTGGCAATAGAAACATTCATATGGGACAAACTTAGTGACATAATCATAATCATGAAACTTCTCTTCCTCATGGGCCACCCTAAAAGACAATCGAACTGGGGGTGCTCGGCCGAACCGGTGTCACCCAGAACGTGTCACATATCTAGGTTATGAGCTCATACCTTAACTAGTTGTCCCTAGTTCCTACTTACCACTTAACGATAAGCGTATCATAAATCATAAATCCCGACTATCTGAGTACGGGTTAGGGGGCAATTCTTTTAGGGGTGCTCAGCCGAACCGATGTCACCTAAGAGTATAAATTGGTACTGATGTCACATGAGTTCTATGGAGGTGCTCGGCCGAACTGGTGTCATCCTAGAACCCATCTTAGTACCTTAATTTTCAAAATCTCTTTAAGTCCCCAAATTTGTCGGAAATTCGGCGGCACGATGGCATTACGCCGAATTTCTTCCAAATTTGCTTTATGCCACATGAACATTTATCCTCATGAATTCCTCATATGAATAACATCATCATCATTTACATACCACATACATCATCATAGAACATTCAAACGCTTACCCTTACGGTAGCTTATGCTTTGACCCTTACGGGTCTTAATCATGAGATATGGTTCTCTAACATCCGTCGCTCATATTTTATGCACCTAAGGGCTCATAATTAAACATCATTCATAATCCTCATGTTCACACTTAAATCTGAATAGCATAGGGCAGAATTTCTAACTTGGGATTACGGGGTTCTAGAACTTACGTTTTAGACCCTTTCTCGGTTCCGTCTTCGCCTAAGGCGCTATAAATTAAATCTAAATCAATTTATGAGACATTCCTAAGCTTAAGAACTAATTATAAATCACATTTATCATGTTGTAATGTTGCTGGAAAGAATTCAGAAAATTAAATGTTCTAAGAGTTCTACATTTGCGTTTTTTACGGTTTTCTAGTTACTAGTTTCCCTATAGGTGCTAAAATTCGATTCTAATCCAAATGTTACCAAGTTTGTCATGTCTAAACAATCCTAATCTGATTGTGCTCCCATTAAACCAGTTTGGATAAGTTCCAAAAAAAAATGGGTCAAAACTATGTTAATTTCTAGCTTTACGGTATTTCTAGTTAGCTAGTTTCTTACCTACTATGCATAGAATCATTTCTACATCATCATATGATATTTTCACACATCAAAACATCACCATACAGCATCACACTCATCATGGCATAACCGAAATCATGGAGCTTCAGTAAAAGAATTAAATTGACATTTCGAGGTACATAAGTTAACTAGTTTCTCCTGGAATCAATTTAGAATTTCTAAAACTCTTTGCAAATCATTTTAATTCATCAAGAGGCTAAGAAAAGCCTTAGGTCAGTGACCAAAATATGTTTCATCTTCCAAAAGGGAATAAAGTCATATCTCATGATAACTTAACCTTGTATGTAACATCCTAATTTTTAACCCAATACTCTAGAACATACTTAGGTTAATCATTAGTCTGTTACTTCATAGTTCTCAATTTTACTTAGAAATACTTAGCGGAAAATACGGGTAATTTTTTTTTTAAATAAAAAGTGAGAGCCGCGTGATGCGATATATCATGTAACGATCAAATCATACATCTCATAACATCATAGCATAAGGCACAACATGAATAACACTGAATATCATCACGTATATATATAACTTGCCCACTTATAAGTGTGAGACTTAATTTAGTACAAGGGAATACATGAAAGAAAATACAACATAAGCATAAACATAAACTACTCCCCTACCCGAGTGCACCTAAAGGGATAACCTCTAAACAAAAGAAGGTTTATCTCCATCTAAGTTGTGTATGCTCTATCTCGGCCATCTACAGCCTCCTACTGGCGACTATCCCTCGAGCGTGGCAAGTAACCAGGAAACTGAGCAAGCTCCTTCGGCGTGAATAGGTGGGACGGGGCTCGGAAGTGACCTCCACGGCGTGGCCTCATCTCCGGTCATCGTGCAAGCCTCGGCTGAGTGACGAAGGGCTCGCTACCTTCCCCAAGATCCATGGGTATGGTGGGGGAAGATCCCTCGGAAGGTACCTGGGTCGCCGAATCCTCGGAAGGATCCGTCTCCGAAAAAGACGACGGGCAACGAGGCACATACTAGGGGTAGTCTCGAGCGGCGGACGTGGATGGTGGAGTACGGCGAAGCCTCTCTTCTCGGGGACGTGCGCGCTTGAACACCAGGTCATCGCCAAAAGGTGAGACGGGGGAGAAACGATGGGAATGTACAGGGGGAGTGAAGGGTCGACCCATGAACATGAATACTCTAATCGTGCATCGACCCACAAAATGGAACGACCCGTGGTCTGGGTCATGGTGCACCTCCCATGTCAGCGTGTCCACGAACACTACGAACGTCACCATCTGAAGACGTGACAGAAAGAAAGAGATAGAGGGAGTGAGAATCTTGCTAAAGAATCTCAGTAGGGCCTCCTACTACCTAGGTGTCATCATCTACGTCCTCAGGAACCTTGGGTTTAATTAGACAAAATGACTAAACATGCATTAAGTTCATTTTAAATCTTTAAAATATACTTTAGCCAAGGTCCATTCATTTTAGGATGATCTTAATGTCATGAATGCAACATAATAGAAGATGTATGCATGGCACTACCTAATGCATATACATAAAACATAACATCAAGCATCATCATACTTAGTGGCATAAAGTGGCAATAGAAACATTCATATGGGACAAACTTAGTGACATAATCATAATCATGAAACTTCTCTTCCTCATGGACCACCCTAAAAGACAATCGAACTGGGGGTGCTCGGCCGAACCGGTGTCACCCAGAACGTGTCACATATCTAGGTTATGAGCTCATACCGTAACTAGTCGTCACTAGTTCTTACTTATCACTTAACGATAAGCGTATCATAAATCATAAATCTCGACTATCTGAGTACGGGTTAGGGGGCAATTCTCTTAGGGGTGCTCGGCCGAACCGGTGTCACCTAAGAGTATAAATGGGTACCGATGTCACATGAGTTCTATGGAGGTGCTCGGCCGAACCGGTGTCATCCTAGAACCCATCTTAGTACCTTAATTTTCAAAATCTCTTTAAGTCCCCAAATTTGTCGGGAATTTGGCGGCACAAAGGCATTACGCCGAATTCCTTCCAAATTTGCTTTATGCCACATAAACATATATCCTCATGAATTCCTCATATGAATAACATCATTATCATTTACATACCATATACATCATCATGGAACATTCAACCGTTTATCCTTACGGTAGCTTATACGTTGACCCTTACGGGTCTTAATCATGAGATATGGTTCTCTAACATCCGTCGCTCATATTTTATGCACCTAAGGACTCATAATTAAACATCATTCATAATCCTCATGTTCACACTTAAATCTGAATAGCATAGGGCAGAATTTCTAACTTGGGATTACGGGGTTCTAGAACTTACGTTTTAGACCCTTTCTTGGTTCCGTCTTCGCCTAAGGTGCTATGAATTAAATCTAATTCAATTATGAGGCATTCCTATGCTTAAGGACTAATTATTAATCACGTTTATCATGTTGTAAGGGTGCTGGACAGAATCCAGAAAAATAAATGTTCCAAGAGTTCTAAACTTGCACTTTTACGGTTTTCTAGTTACTAGTTTCCCTATAGGTGCTAGAATTCGATTCTAATCCAAATGTTACCAAGTTTTTCATGTTTAAACAATCCTAATCTGATTATGCTCCCATTAAAACAGTTTGGATAAGTTCCAAAAACAAATGGGTCAAAACTATGTTAAATTCTAGCTTTACGGTATTTCTAGTTAGCTAGTTTCTTACCTATTATGCATAGAATCATTTCAACATCATCATATAATATTTTCACACATTCTAACACATCAAAACCTCATCATACAACATCACACTCATCATATCAGAACCGAAAATATTTAGCTTCGGTAAAGGATTTAAATTGACATTTCTAGGTACATAAGTTAACTAGTTTCTCTTGGAATCAATTTAGAATTTCTAAAACTCTTTGCAAATCATTTTAATTCATCAAGAGGCTAAGAGAAGCCTTAGGTCCATGACCAAAATATATTTCATCTTCTAAAAGGGAATAAAGTCATCTCACATGATAACATAACCTTGAAAAGCTTTGTAAAGCTTTAAGGAAAACTTAGAACATAGACTATTGGTCCTCGTAGCTAGATGAAAACTTATTGCAAGTCCATTATCACTACTTGGCTGAAAACATGCATTCAAAGAATGGTTTCACATTAAACTTTAACTTGGAATGAAATGGGCAAGTCTTTGAGCTCTAGGTTCTTAAGTTATGGCACAAAATAAACGTGCTCATGCTCTTCATTTTTAATCTTTGCTTACAAAATAAAGTGATAACGTAAGATAAATATGCAAGGCATAAACTTAAATGTGCAAGCTTGAAGGTAAATATGCGAGGCATAAACTTTAAACGTGCAAGCTTGAAAGTAAAGATGCAAAGTTCAATTCTTTATTTTAGTACTCTTAGCCCAACAACAATCGACTTTAAGGCCGAAATAGATAGGCATTCGAGAGATTAATTAGGTGATGATGCAAGTTCAATTCTTTATTTTAGTGCTCTAGGCCCAACAACAATCGACTTTAAGGCCGAAATAGAAAGGCTTTGAGAATTAAATTAAGTGATGATGCAAGTTCCATTTTAATCTTTATGTTCTTAGGTGATAGCTTCAAAGTAAAGGAGCATAACAAGAATGTAAATATGAGTGCAAGCATAAAATAAATTATGCAAGTTCATTTTATCTTTCTAGAGCTCTTAACAAGACTTTAAAGGGACCTAAACCTTAACCCAAACTCATCCAACCAAGGTAAAGTAAAGTCTAGAGTTCTTAGAACTCAAGACAACATTTTTAGAAAATCAAAACATTGAACCATGTAGAAGAAAGGAAATGGCCGAAACATTCTAGGAGGAATAGGAATATTTGAAAACTCTAGAGTCCATGATCTTGGTGATATATTAACACCAACATCATGAGACCTCATCATTGAGTCCTTAGAACCATTTTAAATCACCATCAAAACTAAAGTTCTCAAGAGTTCAAGAAAGGAAGAACTAGAAACATTTTTACTCAAGAACAAAGATCAAGCTCTAGAGTTTGTTTCAAGTGATGAACATCATCATGAAACTCTCATCATCAAGCTCTCATTTCTTTGAACTTCAAGGCCCATGGCCGAAAATGAGAAAGAATAAGAAAGAGAAAAGAAGTTCTAAAAAGAAACAAGAGAAACTATGAACATCAAGCTTGAAATAAGAACTTTAAAGAAAAGAATACGTGAAAGGAAATCCCTACTTGGTGTGATGAACTTGAAGATGGAAGAAGAAGATGAAGATGATGAAGAACTTTGAAGAACTTGAAGAACACTAGAACTTTGAGAGAAAAGAAAAGCTTTGAGTGTTCCTAAACTTAGCAAATGATCTAAAAGTGGTGCAAGCTCCTCAAGGCATTCTATTTATAGAGAAATGAAACAAATGGAGGGGGTGAGGGGCTGAAAGGGTTTCAGCCATGAGGGTGCAGAATGGAGGCATCCATGAGTTCCATGAGGTGAGATAATGTGGTCTTGAGGCATGGTGATGTATGGTTCAAAGTATGGTGAGGTATGGTTCAAGGTATGGCCTCAAGCATGGTTCTTTGAGTGAGAAACAATTCAACATGTGTGGTAAAAGAAGAGAGATGGCCGAATATGCATCAGCCCATGTGTGGTTGTGTTTGCATTTTAATTGTGGTTTAGAGTTGTGTTTAGGTGTATCTTTGATTATGCCTAAGATTAGGAATTGATAAGAAAGTGTTTAGGTAAGGAAAATGGATAATTAGGGTGGTCTAGACATAATTAAGGAGTGGTCTTGCACCATTAGTGAGTTAGATCCTCAATTTAGAGTCTAAACAACTCTAGACACACTTCCTTGATTTAAGGAAGTGGAGAGAGAAAATACTATTCAAGATTCCAAAACTAGGAATCTTGAGTTCTAAAAAGGGATTTAAGTTTAATCTAGGCAATTTTAGGGTCTAATTAACTTTAATAAATTATTTTGACTCTAGATTAATTAGGGAAATTAATTAATCTTCGTTTAGAGCCTAATATTGCTTAGGTTTGCTTAATTACGTCATTAAGCTCAAAAACACTATTCCAGGGGCAAAATCGTAATTTTGCACTAAAACTGCCCGGGACCACCGGGACTGGAACAGAGACCTCTAGACATATGAAAACATGTTTTTAAACCTCTGGGGAAAGTTTCGGGCTCAAACGGCACTTCTACCCGCGTAAAAAACGCTATAGGAGTATTTTGGTCATTTTGATCCGAAACTGCGGAAAACGAGATTTTCGCTTCCGGAAGCATTCAAAGGCCATTCAATCCCCTTCAAACATTGAGTTGACCCTTCGAGGATAACCGTGTTGGTTATCCTCGAATTCGGATCAGGAAATGACCTCAGGGGCATTTTGGTCATTTCCCTCAGACAGAAAAATCGGGGTGTTACTTTGTAAGATTTATAAAGCTTTAAGAAAAACTTAGAACATAGACTATTAGGCCTTGTTGCTAGATGAAAACTCATTGCAAGTCCATCATCACTACTTGGCCGAAATCATGCATTCAAAGAATGCATTCACATTAAACTTTAACTTGAAATCAAATAGGCAAGTCTTTGAGCTCTAGGTTCTTAAGTTATAACATAAAATAAACGTACTCATGCTTTTCGTTTTTAATCTTGCTTACAAAGTAGAGTGATGACTTAAAATAAACATACAAAGCATAAACTTAAATGTGCAAGCTTGAAAGTAAATGTGCAAAGTTCAATTCTTTATTTTAGTGCTCTTGACCCAACAACAATCGACTTTAAGGCCGAAATAGATAGGCATTCGAGAAATTAATTAGGTGATGATGCAAGTTCAATTCTTTATTTTAGTGCTCTAGGCCCAACAACAATCGACTTTAAGGCCGAAATAGAAAGGCTTTGAGAATTAAATTAAGTGATGATGCAAGTTCCATTTTAATCTTTATGTTCTTAGATGATAGCTTGAAAATAAAGATGCATAGCAAGAACGTAAATATGAGTGCAAGCATAAATTAAATTATGCAAGTTCATTTGATCTTTCTAGAGCCCTTAACAAGACTTTAAAGGAACTTAAACCTCAACCCAAACTCATCAAACCAAGATAAAGTAAAGTCAAAAGTTCTTAGAACTCAACATAACATTTTTAGAAATCAAAACATTTTGCATGTAGAAGAAAAGGAAATGGCCGAAATTTCAAGGAACAAAAAGAACATTTTGAAACTCTAGAGTCCATGATTTTGATGATATATTAACACCAACATCATGAGACCTCATCATTGAGTCCTTAGAACCATTTTAAAACACCATCAAAACTAAAGTTCTCAAGAGTGCAAGAAAGGAAGAACTAGAAACATTTTGCTCAAGAACAAAGATCAAGCTCTAGAGTTTGTTTCAAGTGATGAACATCATCATGAAACTCTCATCATCAAGCTCTCATTTCTTTGAACTTCAAGGCCCATGGCCGAAAATGAGAAAGAAAAAGGAGAAGAAAAGAAGTTCTAAAAAGAACCAAGAGAAACTATGAACATAAAGCTAGAACAAGAACTTTAAAGAAAAGAATACATGAAAGAAAATCCCTACTTGGTGTGATGAACTTGAAGATGGAAGAAGAAGATGAAGATGATGAAGAAGATGGAGAGCTCCAAGAACTTGAAGAACACAAGAGCTTTGAGAGAAAAAGAAAAGCTTTGAGTGCTCCTAAACTTAGCAAATGATCTAAAAGTGGTGCAAGCTCCTCAAGGCATTCTATTTATAGAGAAATGAAACAATGAAGGGTGCACATGGAGGAGGAGGCTTCGGCCATTGCAGATTAGAAGGCATCCCATGAGTTCCATGAGGTGAGATAATGTGGTCTTGAGGCATGGTGAGGTATGGTTCAAAGTATGGTGAGGTATGGTTCAAGGTATGGCCTCAAGCATGGTTCTTTGAGTGAGAAAACAATTTAACATGTGGTCAAAGGGGATGAGGTCTGGCCGAAATGCATCAGCCCATGTGGGGTTGTGTTTGCATTTTAATTGTGGTTTTGGAGTTGTGTTTAGGTGTATCTTTGATTATGCTTAAGGTTAGGAATTTGTAAAAAAAGTGTTTAGGTAAGGAAAATGGATAATTAGGGTGGTCTAGACATAATTAAGGAGTGGTCTTGCATCATTAGTGAGTTAGATCCTTAATTTAGAGTCTAAACAACTCTAGACACACTTCCTTGATTTAAGGAATTGGAGAGAAAAAACACTATTCAAAATTCCAAGACTAGGAATCTTGAGTTCTAAAAAGGGATTTAAGTTTAATCTAAGCAATTTTAGGTCCTAGTTAACTTTAATAAATTATTTTGACTATAGATTAATTAGGAAAATTAATTAATCTTCGTTTAGAGCCTAATATTGCTCAGGTTTGCTTAATTACATCATTAAGGTCAAAAATACTATTCTAGGGGCAAAATCGTAATTTTATACTAAAACTGCCCGGGACCACCGGGACTTGAACAGAGACCTCTAGACACATGAAAACGTGTTTTTAAACCTCTGGGGAAAGTTCCGGGCTCAAACGGCACCTTTACCCGCATAAAACGCTATAGGGGTATTTTGGTCATTTTGACCCGAAACTGCGGAAAACGAGATTTTCGCTTCCGGAAGCATTCAAAGGCCATTCAATCCCCTTCAAGCATTGAGTTGACCCTTCGAGGATGACCGAGTTGGTTACCCTCGAATTCGGGTCAGGAAATGACCTTAGGGGCATTTTGGTCATTTCCCTCAGACAGAAAAATCGGGGTGTTACACTAGATAAGAATATAAATATGAGATGCACTCCATTCTTTAGCCTTTAACTTTAAGTGATTGCTTGGAAAGTGCAAAGCTCAAAATAAATATGTAATGCATAAGCTTAAATTTAAATATGAATGCTAGTTCATTTTATTTCTTATTAGAGCTCATACAAGACTTTAAAGGAACTTAAACCTCAACCCAAACTCATCATGGCAAGATAAAGAAAAACAAGAGTGAACCTCAAGGGTTCTTTAAACACAAAGTTCCTTTTCTTGGAATGTGAACATAAATAACATTTTTATTAAAACTCAAGCTCTAGAGGCCTCATTGTGATGAACACATGGTCATCATCTAGAAGCTCTCATCACCAAGCCATTGTGAACTCCCTTGGCCAATATGGCCGAAAACATGAAGGGAGGAAAGGAAAAGGAACCGAAAACTTTTTAGAAGAAAAAGAAACATTTGAAACTCTAGAGACCATGATCTTTGATAATGCAATAACACCAACATCATGAGTCCTCATCATTGAGTTCATGTGACCATTTTAAAATATCATCAAAGTGAAAGGTTTCAAAGATTCAAGAAGAAAACTAAAAACATCTTTAACTCAAGATCAAAGATCAAGTTTTAGAGATTGTTCAAGTGATGAACATCATCATGAAACTCTCATCATCAAGCTCTCATTTCCTTGATTCACAAGCCTCATGGCCGAAAAACAAAGATGAGTAGAAGAAGAAAAGAAGTTCTAAAAAGGATTCAAGAGAAACTATGAACACATAAAGAGATTATGAACTTTAAATGAAATAACTCTTGAAAGAAAATCCCTACCAAGTGATTTGAGGATTAGGATGAGAGAAGAGGATGAAGAACTTGAAGAACTTGAAGACTTGAACTTGAGAGAAAAAGGAAACTTTGAAGTGCTCTTTGAAAACTTACACTTAGCAAATGAACCCAAAATGATGCAAGTTCACCCAAGCAAGCTATTTATAGAGAAATGAAACAAATTCAAGGTGCAAATGAAGAAGAAAATTTCGGCCATCAGCCTCATGGGCAGTCCATGAGTTCCATGAGGTGAGATAATGTGGTCTTGAGGCATGGTGAGGTATGGTTCAAGGTATGGCTTCAAGCATGGTTCTTTGAGTGAGAAACAATTCAACATGTGTTGTAAATGAGAGAGAGAGGGATGAAATTGCATCAGCCATGGGGAGGGTTTTCTTGCATTTTAATTGTAGTTTAGAGTTGTGTTTAGGTGTATCTTTGATTAGGATTAAGATTAGGAATTTGTAAGAAAGTGTTTAGGTGAGAAAATGGGTAATCAAGGTTGTCAAGACATAATTAAGGAGTGTTCTTGCATCATTAGTGAGTTATAAACTCATTTTAGTGTATAAACAATTCTAGACACAATTCCTTGATTTAAGGAATTGGAGAGAGAAAATACTATTTAAGATTCCAAGAGTGAAATCTTGAATTTTAGAAAGGATTTTTAAATCTAATCTAAGCAATCTTAGGTTCTAATTAATTTTAATAATTTATTTTGACTCTAGATTAATTATGGAAATTAATTAATCTTCGTTTAGAGCCTAATATTGCTTAGGTTTGCTTAATCACATCGTTAAGCTCAAAAACACTTTCTAGGGGCAAAATCGTAATTTTACTCTAAAACTGCCCGGGACTGCCGAAACTCAAACAGATGTTTTGAAACATGTAAAAACATGGTTTTAAATCTCTGGGGAAAGTTTCGGGCTCAAACGACACCTTTACCCGCGTAAAACGCTATAGGGGTATTTTGGTCATTTTGACCTAAAACTGCAGAAAATGAGACTTTCGCCTCTGGAACCACTCAAGGGTCATTCAATCCCCTTCAAACATTGAGTTGGCCCTTCGAGGACTGCTGGGTCGGCCATCCTCGAATTCTGGGCCGAAAATGACCTCAGGGGCATTTCGATCATTTTTTACTCAGACAGAAAACCGGGGCGTTACACTGTCTCTTTCAAGACAACTGACGATCAACATGTGTCACTTGAAGAACTGATTTATGGCAACGGTTATAACGAAAAACTATTATGTAAGGAGATGCTAAGCTTGAAGAACGTTGAGAGATTTGAAGCTGCAAAAATGTCTTTCCACTTCTTGGAATATTCAATCTTTATCATGTAATCAGTTTTATCCTTGAAGTATAAAGAAAATCTTCCTTCTATATTCTTAGTTAGATTTATCTTCTTCTTATGTAAGAAGTAAAAGAAGGAAGTCATTCAAGTTCTCCCAGGATCTTTGTAAAATGTATCATCATTAAAGAAACTTGAGTGTAGGTTAGTTTGAGTGGCAACCCAAACACTTAACCTTTGTATCCTTGATCCATTAGTGATCAGTGTGAGACATAGTTTGGAGAAGCTAAGGTAAAACTACTTGCAATGCAATGGTAAGATGTTCTTGCTCATCATGATTTAGCTTGGAGAGGCTAGTCAAAGATTACTTGTGGCTTGGAGAGGCTAGTCAAAGACTACTTGTGGCTTAGAGAGGCCAGGAACAGACGACTTGCAGCTTGGAAAAGCTGCGGAAAAACTACTTTTAACGGGCTGAAGGAGTTGCCTGTCGGTCATGATTAGGCTTGGAGAGGCCAATGTCGAGACTACTCGGTTGGACTTGGAGAAGCTAGTGTCAAGACTAGTCAGTTGGGGTTTGAGAAGCCAGCATCAAGACTATTTGCAGCTTGGAGAGGTTGGGAAAAGACTACTAAGAATGTGCTAAAGGAGTTGCCTATCAGTTTTGGTTTGACTTGGAGGGGACAGAGTCAAGACTACTCATGTTAGCTTGGAGAGGCTAGTACATAACTACTCAAAATTCTTGGCTACAAGTGATTTTTGAGATCCTTCGATAATAGCTTGAGAAGACTAATGTAAAGACTATCCATCTTTACTTTCTTAGCTTGAGAAAGTTGTTGTTATAATGGAATCTCAACAAGTTGTTGAGTACTGGATGTAGGCAAGTTGGCTGAACCAGTATAAAATCTTGTGTCCTTTCTCTCTTACCTTGATATCTTTTATATACCTTTTGTTGCATTGTTTACTTTCTATCAGTACTATATATATATATATATATATATATATATACACACACACACACATACCCACACATATATCCTGCTCTTTTATGTTATCTCTTTTAATAGCGAATGCTTTATTTAATAAAGTTCAGAAAGCAACTTTTTGAAGCTACTAACTATATTCCCGCTGCACTACAAGTTTTATACTTGATAGTACTTATTTTTAGTAGTTTTTGAAAATGCAAAAAAGGATCAATGCATGATTCAACCCCATTTTCATGTACATCTTCACCTACAAGCTCAACCTCTAGAAAGTAAGCTCGAGAATGTGGACTCTTTAGAAAACTTACTCAGGACTCCAAAGCAATTAGAAAGTAACATTCCCGAGCATGAAGAAGAGCAGTCTGAAGATGAAAGAGAAACTGAAGAACGTCAAGGCTACAGAAACTACAAGGGAGTTTCTGATTTAAAAATAGTTTCTCAGAACAAATTTCCCGGAGACATTTCCAAGGGTGTGAGAAGCAAATCCTCCCTTAGAAATATGTTAAACTATGCTTTTATCTCCACCGTAGAGCATGAATGTATTGAAGATGCTTTGAACGATCAAAGTTGGGTGGATGCTATGTAAGAGAAACTTGACCAGTTCGAGAAAAGCAAAGTCTAGACACTAGTTGTAACATCCTCCGAAGTACAATCTCATCCTTAAGTCATGACATCAAACTCGAGAGTTGTTACTTATAAATTAGCGGACCTTTCTTAAATATTTATAGTAAGCTCGATTAATGCGTGTAATATCTAAGTGTAATTCTATTGAAATATATAATAAAGAAACACAATATTTATTGAGTACATAGCTAAGTACAAAAGGAAACTCTTCTAAGAGCTTTAATGCATATACGTACTTTATTATATTTACATAATATAACTCCAACTAAGTACAGTAAAGCATAAACATCAACTATTAAACTACCACAATCCCAAGTTCTTTCATGTAGCAGCCACATCGTTCTCTGGATCAACCTGGAGCCAACAGGGGAACACAAAAACACATAGGGGTGAAAATTATACAATTCTCAATAGGGTAACTCCCTAATTACACAATCATAATGTCATCATCATCGCCCCCAGCCACTTTGGTTTATCAAGAAAAGTGATCATGCAATATATCTTAAAGATTCATTTTTAAAGTTAAAAAATCATCCCTTCGAAGTGGGTAGCTTTTAATAATTAATCACTTAATAACATATATCTTAAAGCTCAAACATATAGTTATTAATCCTAATCAAGCAATTAGATATGATATGAGTATGCATATGCTAAATATGGTGAACTTATCTCAAAGTGACCTAGTTTCACATGTGGCCATAGAACTCAACTCAGTGCATTTTTCTCTTTTCATTGACATAGAAAACACTTATTTATACCCAATGGGTATTTATTGTAGACAACACCACAATGGATAATTTATACCACATGTTATTTATAATGGATCATACTGCACAAGGGAAACAAACTGCTTATCGGGACTGAGTTCATTCCTACACGTGATCATCGAACTTCATTTTTTTCCTTGTCCTAATCACACACAGATCTATTCCTAGCCAGTATATCTACCGAGTCATAATATCTTTGGGGAAGTTTCTCTTTTTTGCCTTCCCCTATAATATCTCTAGAGAAGTTCCTCTTTTTGCTTTCCCTCATTCGGCATAAGTCTTGTTTTTATTTTTTCCATGTGTTAGAACATGCACGAGTGAAATTTATACATTCTCTTTTGTCACAAAATTGCATCACATACTTTTCTTTTTTTCAAATGCATGCATATGTAGGCATTCAATCACAAGTAATTCTCATTTGTGCCTCATAAACCAATCCTTGAAATCACTAGCATGCATTCATATACATCACGCTTGAACCAAGTGTCATTATATCACCAATATAAGGCCTAAATATAGCATATGGGCAGATTTCACATCCTTGTAGCACGAATTATCTTGCACATCAAAAACCCAACTAAGAAGCTATAAAAATTACCTATGACACTAAGGTTCGATAAAAATCTCAGAGCAAAAAGAGTTCTTTAGCTGTGCTAACAAAATTAGACAAATTTAGAGGTCAGAAACACCCTAATTATGGCCAACAACCAAAGTCCCAATTTTATTATCCTACCAAATGATCATATCAAATCATGAAAAAAATTCAAAATTGGACTTCAATATGTTCTTAACACCCTGTAAAAATTTGAAGTAATAATTCAATCATTTGATATGGTAATAAAATTAGGAAAATTTATAGCTTCTATTCCAATATTTCAGGCAGCACATAGATCACTTCAGTTTCTAACTTTTTAAGCATAGCAAAAATGCCCATAATGGCTCCAAATTTTTACTAGAGACACCTTAACATGTTAGCTACATCCCATAAAATTTTCAGCTAAATCCAAGATCAATAATTAGGTTAGAAAATTCGACCAAATTTCCTGCTTGCTTCAAACCATGATTTTCTAGCAACAATGTTCAAGTAACATGAATTTTTTTCAAGCAGAGAAAGTCCTTAACATGACCCAAGAAAAATCATGGAGTTGTCTTAGGATATTAAATTCAATATATAATTTTTCTAACTCATAAAAACATCTACAATACTTCAGAAAATTCATGATTCATAGCCTAACAGTACAAATCTGAGGATTTCAGCACATGAGTCAAAACTTGTTTTGCCAAAATGGATTTTCTAACATCATCCAAACACTCCACCAAAATTAATAAATCAATATCTATATATTATCAACCAATACAACCATATCAATATAAATCAAGTGATAGGTTAGGACTTGGTGATCAAGTGAGAGGTTAGGCAATAGGTTAGGACTTGGTGATTAAATGTTTAGGCAAGAAATCAAGTGATTAAGGTCATTCAAGACATGGTTAAAGAGTGATCTTGCTCACTTAGGGGAGTCAAACTCCATTAGCTTGAAATTCAATCCCATCATGGTTTCCTTGATTTAAGGAATTGAAGAAAAAAAAGACTATTTCACATGACATGACATGACATGATGTCTTAGATTAAGGAAGGGATTTTGAATTTTCCCTAAGCAATCTTAGGCCCTAACCAATCTCAATTAATTATTTTAACTTAAGATTAATAATTAAAATTAATTAATCTTTAATTAGAGCCTAATATTGCCTATGTTTCCTTAATCACACAATTAAGCTCATTATGCACTTAATCAAGAACAAAATGGTAATTTTATGCAAAACTCCCCAGGACCAATCAGGCTTATACAGACATCATACATTCCTTAAAAATAACATTTCAAACTCTCGGGTAATGTTTGGGTTCAGCTGATAATTATTCCCGTGTTGGATTACCTCAGGGGTACTTTGAGAATTTTATGTACGGGAAAAATCAGAATTTGAGGTTTTCATCTCTAACAGTATTAACAACACATCTATTCCCCTTCAAACATCAAACAAACCTGTTGAGGATAGCCTGGGCCAACTGTCCTCAATTCCCAGGTAAAAATGACCTCAGGGGCATTTTGGGTCATTTGTACACAGGAAAAACTGGGGCATTACATGAATCCACTCACTTGGAGTGGTAGAAAATGAAGGTGCAACACTACTAGAGTTCCTCAGAACAAGAATGGCACCATTATATACCATGGAACCGATAGAACTCTAAATTAACTTCTAAAACCTCTAATTAACTCAAATCTACATCTAACATACTAGAAGACCCTCATTTCTTAAACCACATGAGAAACCATCAAAATTATCCCAAGAATAAGAAGGAATTGAAGAAAAGGGAGCAAAATCAAGAGAACAACATACCTTAAAGCCTTAGAAATGAAATATTGAGGTTGATTTGAGAGAAAAATGAGGAAAATGGTATTTCAAGGTGAAATGGAGGTGGAAGGACAATGTTTTCGTGTTTAGAGATGTAAGAAGTGCATGTGTGCATCTTGGACCCCGAAATAGGGGTTTTATGAAGCTTTTGACCACTGCTTTGAGTGCTGTAGCACTCACTCGAGTGCCACATTTTGCCAAAATACACCGCCTTAGTGTTCATGACCGCTACAGTGCTCATTTTAGCACTGCAGTGCTCTCCAGAGTTATTTTTCTCATATCTCTGAGCAATAATTCAAGCCGGGCCTACCATTAATATGAGTGGATCTTGAAGAACCCTATGGTGGTCCGGATTTGCCTAGGGACACATATAATGCTGTAAACCCTCCTAAGGAACAATATGCCTACATATTACACTAAGGCCCTAAACCTAGACTTAGTGCAAGTGACTCTAAAGAAGATCTAGTTGATTAGAGAATAGTTGTTGGCAGCTCAATCCAGATAGAAATCCTCTACTGATAAATGGCATCGAGACTTGGAGTTTGCGGTGGGTGGCCATGTATTCTTGAGGCTATCACCCATGAAAGGGGTGGTAAGGTTCCATAAGCTGGGAAACTAAGTCATTGCTATATCAGCCCATTTGAGATTTTAGACAGAGTTGGAGCAGTGGCCTATAGATTGGCACTGCCTCCCAATTGGTCAGCTATTCATCCTATCTTTCATGTTAGTATGCTTAGAAAGTTCATGTCAGATCAGTCTTACATCCTTACCCTGCAAGCTGTCCAAGTTGATGAGAGCTTAGCATATGAAGAAGAATCGGTCGCCATTGTGGATAGGCAAATCAAGAAGCTTTGCTCAAAGGAAGTGGCATCAGTGAAAGTTATCTGGAGAACTACTCTTGCGAGGAAGCTGAAAAAGCCATGAGAATCAAGTATTCATACTTTTTCCCTCCTCAAGGTATGTTTAAGATTTAGGGACCAAATCTCTTTTAGGGGTGGAGTATGTAATACCTCTAGTATACATGTCTGTTGTTAAGTTCTGTACGGCCCCAGTGTCCCCCAAGATCTACCCATGTTATCGGGAAGGCCCAAGATACATGAATGACCAAGTTATACAGTGACAAGCTTTGTTGTCACCACCATAGCAATCCAAAACCATTATAGCGATCAAAGTGTTAGGCTGGCAGAGTTTGGGGACTCTACCAACCACTATAGTGGTCCTATGTTGATGCACAGGCAAGGCTGGAATGCCTTGACCATTATAGTAGTTCCCCATAAGTGTGAACAGTGCTAAAACGACATTGTTTCACTTGCAGAACCCTCTTACCTTATAAAACCCTTCCCCCACTCATTTTTCTCCATTTTCTTCTAACCTTCAACCCTAAACCCTCTCTTCCACTCCCTCTACTCTCAATCCCACTTAGAATTACCTCTCCCAAGCTTCAAGGTGAGTAAATGTTGTTAGATTGTGTCTCTTTTATCTCTATTCTTTTATGTTCTTGGGGTGGCAGTTGGTATTTCTCAATGTTGTCAAGTAGGGGTGCTCCCCAATGTTGTTAAAGCTAGAATAGAGTCATCTAGAGATTATTAGCACTTAATCTAGAGTTTTGTAGTTGTTATGACTGATGATGGTACCATCCCCACTCCCTAGAGCTCTCGGGGTGTTGGTTATTCATGTTTCATCACATCAAGTGGGTTTGATCTCATAACCCTATTTTAGTCATTATATAGTTTTTTGGTCAGTATTATGATATATTTTAAGGATTTATTCTTGAGATTTGGCATAGCACAAATTTATATGTGCTTTTGCAAGAAATAGAAAATGTATTTCCAAGCTCTCATGAAATCATTATTACAATAAATGCATTGGAACATATTTGAACTATGATTTCCTTAAAAGATTTAATCTGTGATTTTGAGTTGATTATGAAAATGAGATTTTGTTATGTTGATTATATGGAATACAAAATATTATCTTTATTTACGAGAAATGAGAAATGTTAAACTTTGAAATATAGAGTTCCCCTTTTGATAACTTTAGCATGGATTAAGAATAGGGAATTACTGATAAGAATAGAGCTGTAGGCTAATGGCAGTTATTTCGTTAACCTTGGTATACCAAGGCCCATAAGGGGTATTTATCCACATGTTAGATCAATCCATGAGGGACGCAGTTCATAAGGGACCGTTACGATCTTAAGCAGGTGCTCTCATGCGCGAGGGACTAAGAACCACCTACAGTTCATGGATAGTTTGTTCTCTTTGGTAGTCCTCGAGAAGTAACGTGATTTCATGTTTTCAGCAAAACTTATGACTTCATAGTTATTATGTAAAATAGATATAAATGATTTATGAATGTGCATTACTATTTATGTATCTTTCTTTTTGCCCTATGTATGGTTTAAGGTGAGGATCCACTCATTAAGTTTTGTGATAAAATTCACCCATCTTTCCTTTTTTCCTCACAGATACAGGTGTAACCTTAGATCCTTCATGCCCACCCCTTAGCAATAGTTTATTTCTAGCTTGGGTGAGCTTTATGTTGTCGTTAAGTACTTGTCTTTTGTAGAGTGTTTCAATGAGCTGTGGGCAGGGTCTCAAACCATGCATTACTTTCATATTTGTATGCCCTGATTTATTTTGAAATTAGAAATGATATAGCTTTCATGATTATTTTGTATAGAGAGCAATTCATTATATTTTGTATAACAGATACAATTATAGTTTGACTTATGAGAAAAGAGTTATTTAATGATTTTTATGGTTTAGGTAAATTGTTTTAAGAATTGAAATGGATTTTATGAATAAAATATGCATATAGTATGACTCAGCGATCACGAGACTTACGTAGAGATGAAATTCCTCACGTATCAGTCACGATCCAAGTCAGGTCGTGACACTATTCTCATATCCTCGAGTGGGGATGGATGGCCTTCTTCGCATCCACGAAGGATGATTCTGGCGGTTTGTTTTGTCCTTGCCAATGTCACAAATGGGTGAGTATATTTGAAGGTATTGGGGGTAGAAAACACTTGATGTGCCCAGCCTTCAAGATCTTTAATGATTGAGGATGGTTAGGAGGTACCTATAAGAACTGTAATACCTAAATCAGCAGGAGTCAAAGAGGTTTAAGTGTATTGGATAGGTTACGTACCTTTTTCATGAAATAGTCTCATTTATATATTTGGATTCCTCCCCTTGTCACTTTTCCACCAATTTCGGCGATAGCTAGCATGGGTATATCGGTGTATCGTCCACATCCGCGTCATGGAGATCGTGGGTTCATGTAGGGCGTTTAAGAACCTCCACATTAGCCATCATGAAAGAGGATTCATATCCCCAGGTTGGAGTTCAATGACCTTTTGTGGGGCAGGTCCATTTTACGACTTAGGCTTGCAGCTCGTGATATTGGTCGATTCGGCATGGGCTATTCTACCTTGGATCAACCATCACTAATTAGGCCTTAAAGCAGAGAATAAATCATTTCCTAGAATAGCTTTTGCAAAAGGGCCCCATTTAACATGGGCCTCGCTTCTGGAGGACCATGACGGAGCATGTATCCAAAACCATTCGATTGACATGCATTACGAGATTGTATCAGGATAGTAAACCTGTAACTGGTTCAGCTGGGATACATGAAAGATTTCAGATTTTCTAAAACCACCTCTTGTCTTGGTTAATATAGTTGCATTCACCCTGTTTCCACATTCATATATTAAATACAATTTAAATGTAGCCAGTTTTGATTTTGTTTATATGCTAAAAAATTAGTGAATAGATAATTGCATACAAATTAATACTACTATTTATTGTATTTTTAAAATATTATTCATTATTATCACAAGTAATATATCAATGTGAACGAAACTAATAGTAGTATTAATTTATATATATATATATATATATATGAAGTTGGTTATAATAGTTAGTAATATTTTAATAATTGTTTATGCAAAAAAGTTTGTAGAGTTTCATTCATATGTATCGATAATGTTTTGATTAATTGAATATTTAATACTTGAAATTGGAACCATCCAATTAGAGTCAATTAATTCCTCTTTTTACATGGATAATTAACACTGAAATTTTAGTAGATAATTCTTTATTACTCAAAAATAAAATCATATGAAATATACAAATTCAAGTGAAAGTAATCTTCACCGCATGATTTACACCCTTCTATCCTTAATCTTTGCACTTACATGATTTTTTACTGTGTCAAGTCACTTTCACACATTTCTTGCTTACAATTTTATAGAACATAGCATAGCTTAATTTTAAATTAATCAATGAAATAAATTCTCTCTTGCAAGTTGTAATTTACAACATTCAATTGATTACTTAATACATGTAAAAGAGATTTTGAATTAAGAAGATTTTTATACATACCAATTAGAAGTGTTATGAAATACAACATTCATATGAAATACACTTGCCATTTTGTAGTTTCTAACGTGTTAAGACTAAAAAATGTAAATTAATATTTTATAATACCTTTTAGAGAAATTAAAATATAATTATCAATAAGTAAATACTATAAATTTGTCCCTAAAATAAAAAACCATAAAAAAAACTACATGATTAAATCAAACGAAAATGTTAATTGGGAAAATGAACCCATTGAATGCTGGACATGAAAGGCATGTAAATATCTTTTGAAATGTTTCTGGTTCTAGGATGCAAAAATTTAAGAGGCTGAAATTTAAAATTTGATAATTAATGAGTCACAATAAAAACAATAATAAAATCAACTGTAGAAGATAAAAGGTAAGGGGTTCATGATGGATCAAATCATGAGAGCCCCATGGTATAATGCACCTTTGCAAAAGCTAATAAATCATAACTGAATGACGCAATAGTTGTATTCAAACATGGGGGAGGACTATTATGGTTTCTTGCCCTAATAGATGACTAAGAATTTATAAAAATAACAGTCAAGCCTTTCTTTCAGTTAGGTGGGATTAACTATGCTGCTATAACATCTTAACATAAATCATATCTATGATGGTGGATAATTTGGTCCCCACCTCTTATGAATTATGGATTGGTGTCTTAATCTTCACCATCGAATTTTCTTTGAATAGCTATGATTTAATGGTACTATAACTTTAATTTAAAAATATAATAATTAATAAATTTATGAAATTAAAAATAATTTTTAAAATTACAACAGTGTCCTTTTCCCCTATTCCGTCGTCAACTCCTCAACCCGTTGTCCAAATAACAGCAGCCTTCCTCAAACCACTGCTGCAGCCAAGCCTTCACCACGTCCAACTTATTTGCAGGCCACGTCGTCCTTCTCGCCTGGCCGCTCGGCACCAACAATATCGTCGCCACAAAAAATTCTAGAATCCGACAGTGAGCCTTGACAGTGTGCAACTCCTCTGGTGGCACCGCGGCAAAGCAAAAGAAGGAAAAGGCAAGGGTGGAGTGGCACACGAACCAAACAGCGCGACTTCGTGACATAACAACTTTTCTCTCGCATCCGCTAAATTACAAGACGTCCCCGCAATGGATCTTCTACTTCAACCCATGGCAGTGGCATATCACAAGTAACAATGATGATGGATCTGGAAATGTGGTTTATTGTTTGTTATCCCAGAAGAGATCTTGAAAATATTGAGGTGAAAGTGTTGCCAAGAATGAGAGGAAATTGCCCCTTGTGTGTTCAATGTTAACCTTTGTTTTGCAGAAAGACCATTCCTTTAATCTTGTATAAAAAATGGAGACACAACTACCTAGTGGTTGAGAAATATGGATGGAAAACGAGAATCTACGTGACGATGTGGGTAATGGGTGGCACCGACAATGACATCAACGGTGGTGGTGATTGCTTGAAGAATGCAGGTGAGGATAAAGAACGCATTATTGAAAGGAATTACAATTTAAGATGGGGTTAATTTAGTAATTTTGACAAGATTAAATAAACAACATCAAATAATGTTAATTTAGTAATTTTGACAATATTAAACGAAATATCAAATAACCCAAAACATTTAACAGACCAAATTATCCTTCACCTCGTATCTATGGAAAACTATTTAAATCTAAATCCTTTTTCCTGGTTTTACCTACAATTTTTCTTGGTCTTTCTCCCTCTAACTATTAGCCTATCCTACATATGATCTACTCCATACCAAGGCTTTTTGTTAGTCTAATTCGCACATTACCAAATCACTTAAAGATTCTACATTTTTTCAATGAAAAAAAAAAATGTTGCTTGAGTCCCCTATTTGAGAAAGCACAACTCTCAATGGGATACAAAAGTCCCAACAAGTCCAAGAAATGAAAATAGTTTGTAAGGCTTTTTTTATTATTAACCAGCCACTTTATTCCTAATTTTTTAATTTAATATCAATTTGATCATAATAAATTTTTTTATATTAATTTAGTCATTTTGTTGAATTTTAGTTTTATATGAATGACTAAACTAAGATCAAATAAAAAAAAAATAAGTCTAAATTGATGTCAAAATTATAGATGTTAGAACCAAATTGATTTTAAAAATTGTTAGGTTCAAACTGAAGTCAAAGTTAAAATGTTAAAAGTAAATTGATATAAAAAATTTTGTTAAAACTGAATTAATATCAAATTGTTAGGATGAAAATGATTGTTAAGTCTTCTTTTTTTTTTGGTCAACGAATTTGTTAGGCTTGGAGATTATCAAATCAAATACTTAGTCTTTTTTTTTTGCGTCCAGTAATAGCTAGCCTTTTAGACAATAGTTCAATCCAAGTCTAAGCCCAACAGGCCAGATGCCTCATTTAATGACAAACCCAATGCTAAAATCTTTCAATGAATTCTTTGTTTTTCTCGACCCAAAAAAAATGATTGTTTTTTCTTATGTTGGAGAGAATAAAGTCCTTCTTAAGTTACCAGGATTGGGTTGGACTAGTCATGAGAAATTTAAATAATTTGGTACAAGTTCAACACGATTTCATTCGTCACAGTATTGACAAGTGCTTGGAAATTGTCATAATACAACTTTTGACCATAAACTGGATATTTTATCCCGTATGTCGCACAAATGATACAAATCATATATGGTTAATTTTCATTTTTCAATCATAAATTGTCAATATATTTAAATATATTGATAATGAGAATTTTCATACTATCGTTCAATCAAAATTTTTATATGTACATGACTTTTAAAGTAGTAAGGTAAGGTCAAATTTTATGAATTTTGACAATATATAATTAAATGACACTATAAAAAAATTTACACTCTCAGTAAATCAAAATTAAATTTCAAATTTATTTACAATTGTAAGGAATTACATTTCAATTATTTTAATAAAAATATTTAATTAAATCTTTATCTAACAAAATGTAATTTAATGTGAAAGTAATTATAATATTTTAAAGTACAATCTGTCTTAAATTAAAAAAAAAACTATGCAATAGAATTTTAACTTTTTCATTGACTTTATAATAGATAGATTAAATATTAAATAATTTTCTGTGTTTAATATTTTGAAGAGAATTATTTTAGATGTATACAAGATTTTTAATTATTTCTTTTGATTTTTATAAAATAACATTTAACTTATTATTAATTATATTGTGCTAACTTTAATTTTTCTTAAATTCAGGGCTTTGACTTTAATGAACTGATAGTATAAAATTTTTAACACTGTTATCCAATAATATTTTATCATGTAAACTATAATGGTTAACTTTTGTATCCACTACTTGAAAGATCATTCAAATTGAATTATTAGATTAGATGATAATATACAATAATTTTTAACACGTCCAGTGTATTATAGTTTAACTCTAAATTAATTGAGTATAAAATTTTAGTTAGTTTTGTTACCTTACATATTTATAAAATATTTTACACATCTTATTGTGACATTAATAATTATTCACTTTAATTACTATTTTCAAAAGAAATTTTAAAAAAATTTCTTGATTATGATATGATAAGAAAGATGTAAATGAGAAATACGAAATATTAATTAAAATATAATAATAATATAATTTCAAAGAATTTAAAAATTTAAGATTAAAGAAAAAATATCATGTAACAAAGATAGTAGAAGAAATAAAAGATAAAAAATATTCTTATGCAAGCAATTAAATAAGGCTTAGATGTTTCGAAGACACTAATCCAAGTAGATCTTAGACTCACATTATCTTCCTTCCATAATCTATGATTGTACCAGCATAAAAGGTACTTGAAACTAGTATATCAAAACTCATGTAATGCATGGGCGATTTTACACTTACAGTATGTTTGGCTAAGGAGTAAAAATAATTACATGTAAAACTCATCTAGATGATTTTTACTTCCTAACCAAAACACCCTTAGAATGGCAAAACTATTGATTTGTTAGTAAGAGTAAATTAAATTGAACAATGAATTTGCTTCATAAAAGTGAAGAAAGTCAAAGTTGGACGACGGATATAATATTATATTCAATAATACTTAGAAAATAGGAACATTTCATCAGTTTCAGAGTTTTGAATGTATATATACTGAAATAGGTAAGCAGTTGTTGATGAAACAACTTGTATGTTAACTTCAAAAGTAATTCTAAAGTGAAATTACATAATGGCTGGGAACAATCCATAGAAGAATTTGATTGCTATTTTTGTAGGAAAAGTCCAATAATTTGCTGTTATATGCAGCTTTGCTTGTTCTCATGCAGATTGATAAAAGAAACAGCCTACATAACTAATTATCAAGACCATAGCTGAAAACGACGACTAATCCCCTTGAGGCATAAAGCTCGCAGAATTGAGTATTGTCTCTGGCCACAAAGTCATCTCTATACACACCGTTAAGAATTGAACCCCTAACTAGATGCTTAGGAATTTACAATGCAAGTCATCCCTTTTGTAATACCCCGGATTTTAAATAAAAGGATTAGAAAATTTTTTGAACTAGAAACAGTGATAGTCATCGTTACCTGTCAATCGGGTCCTGAATTTTTTTACTAAGTCTGGACTCTATACGTCCTTGGAGGACTCTATGATAGAGCTATAATCTCGGAATCAAAGTTCCTGATAATGATTCCCTGGAGCAAAATGAGTTGAAGAGTAATTTTTAATGAATTTTATGAAACCTTTAAACATTTCATTCTTAACTTAAGAGTTTATAAAATCGTGAGAATTTCTGAATTTGAACTAAAATCCAAAATTTGGATTTTGATTTGTTGGGATTTTAATTTTTCTGATATTTTATTTGAATACAAATGGGGGGTATTTCCTTATTTACATTTATGTTTTAAAGTTAATGAAGAGTAATAAATAAGTGCATCCTGTAGAGTATCCTGAAGCATTGCAGACATTTGCGCCAGTCAACAGAACAATAAAAGCTTGATGCAATTGGGCTCGGGTGCCTGTGCGGTGGTCATGAGTGACTACGCGATAAACAGAATTATAAAAACCCCTATTTCGGGGTTCAGAACACTCCACACACCCATTCTCACCCCCAACCTCGAGCTCTCACCCAGAAAACATGGTTTCCACCCTAGAAACTCTATCTTCTTCCAATTTCTTCAAGTTTAACCTATAATTTTCCCTCCTTTAAGGTTAAAGGTATGTTATCTTGTTAGTTTTACTTCAGTTTCTTCAAGTTCTCCTTCTTTGAGCGAGGTTCTTCATGGTTCTCAAGGGAAAGAAGTTTTCTACCTCCTTAGAGATGGATTCTTGGGTATTGAAGAGGCTTTAGAGGTTAATCTACAGTTCTACTGCTTCCATGTTAGATAGTGGTGTCATCTCCTGCTTCTAAGAGTCCTGGTAGTGCTGTTGGTGCAAAGTTTCATTATTCATCCCACCAGGTGAGTGGATTCGCATCTATGATCTCTATGTTATGCATTAGAGTTATTTTCATAAAGATATCATTTGCTACTTGAGTTTAGAGCTTTCAACAAAGAAGTTTGAGATTTCTATTGGTTTTATGTTTTAGAACTCTAGTTTTAGAACATGAAACTGGTTTTTGATAAAACTCATGGGACCATACTTGCTATACTGATTTTATGTAGAATTGATTATTTATATGATTGTTAGAGGCTTTTAGTATTGTTTGAATAGATTCTGAAAGTGGTTTATATATATGAAGTGGTTTTATATCCAGATATGCAGTTTAGAGAGGAAAATGGAATTATGACTGCAAGCTTTGCTATTTTAAAGCATGATATTGAGTTTTCTAAGTATGAAAAGCTGGATAGTTGAAGATATATTTTAGATAACTAATCAAAAGGTTTTTAGAATTTGAATTTTCATGGGATTCAGAACAATTGATGGCTACATATTCTGTGGAGGTATGGAATCATAAATGTCTACATAGGGTGATCCTTCGGACATGATTCTATAACCACGGATATGCTAAGGTCAAACTGTTAGAATCAGGTGGATTCATAGCTCTCAGAATATCAGAGTTTGTTGTTGGTAAAGGATAATCTAGAAATTAAGACAAAAGGATTTTAGAGTGTGAATTTTTGTATGACCCAAAACAGTTGGCGGATACATATTCTGTGGACTTGAAATCATTATGTATGATTGCATAGTCACAGTTATGCTAAGGTCAAACTGTTAGAGAGTTACAAAAATTCAGAGCTTACAGAGAATTAAAAGGTTTTAAAGATTTCCAAAGATGGATGAATGTATTTAATCAAATTAGAAGGTAGCCATAGAGAAACGGGCTGTATGTTAACAGCAGTTAATCCGTTAACCTTGGTACCAAGTTGCCCGGGCCAGAGATTATAAAGATTATACAGAGATTCATATTCAGAGTTTGAGATTAGTCCATGAGGGACGCGGTTCACGAGGAACCGTTAAGATCTCAATTAGGGACCCTTGTTCACAAGGAATTGGGTACCCACAGAGTAGAGATTATTGTTTCTCTAGGAGCTACTATAATGTAAGCTTATATAATTTCTGATATGAAAGTAAGTTAAGAAAATAGTTTTTGAATTGTAACATGACGATTGGAATGTATATACATATGCATGCATAAATGACTATGAATACTTTTGAGTAATTACCAATGTTATTATGACTTATTGCATTACTTTTTGGTGTCCCATGGAAGGGGGTTTCAGGTGAGGATTCACTCACTGAGTTTTGATAACAAAACTCACCTGTCTCCTTGTCTCCCGTTTTACAGATAGAGCAGTTGTTACAGAGCCTCTTCAACCCTCTTTCTTCTAGTAGTACTAGACTTCATTTGGTGAGTCTTGTTGTTACTTTGGTTTAGAATGCTCCACTGTAGATGCAGGCAGGATCCCGGACCATAGATTATGTGTTGCATTTAGCATATTATGATGATATATTCATATTTTATATTTAAAGACATAATTGTATAAATTTCATGAAGATTTTGAAGTAGAGCAAGTTTTATATTGTATTATGATTTCAGACTTTAGAGGCAGATTATGAATCAGCAAACTTGATTACCTCGATTATTTTGTTTATTTGAAAATAAAGAATATGTGATTTATATGTAGAAAAGAGGAAATTCTCTCGTTTTCATGGTTTTTATAAACAGAGCATGCATGTAGAAACAGTGAATAGGTCACGAGGCTTACGTGAGAATGAGATTTCTCACGTGCCGGTCACGTTCCCAGATCAGGTCGTGACACCTTCACTTCCCTTCCTTTCTCCTCTAAAATCCAAACCCACAGATATATCCTAAGGAGCCTAGCTAGCTATCAACTATGCTAGGTCTCGTGGTTATTTATTCTACATGCTTATCTCAACTTAATTCTAATATCGGTGCATGCCAAAAAAACCAAAACATGCACCTTCAACAAGAACAATAATAAGCTAGTGATGTGTTAAAGTGTCACGACCTAATTTGGGCACATGACCAGCACTTGAAGAATCCTCATTACCACATAAGCCTCGTGACCTCTGAGTCTCTTTATATGCATATTTTAATAGTAAAACCATTTACAAAAGATTATTTTAGCTCTAATAAATCTTTGACTCTTTGAAAACAAAACCATCATCAATAGCAAATCTTAATTAAGCTATAGTATAGTTCTCTGAAGTTAGAAAATCATTCACCTAAATTTCATTTCCAAACTCTAAATATATTTCTGTGATTCAAATACATGAATTACTCTCTATACAAAATATCAATAAAAAGTATAATCATGTAAATATAAAATAATCATGATAAAAGAATGCAATCCATCTCTATGGTTCGGGACCCTACTCGCAATGTACACTGAGCACTCTATCTCTATACAAAATACCAAAGATACTCCACTTCAAGTGAAGCTTACCAACAAGAACTCTTTACTATTGGGGAGGAGATGGATGAGAAGGACTCACAACAACTAATGTATCTGTAATGGAAAAAACAAAGGGGTGAGTTAGACAATCAAAGAGATAAATAATTATATAGAAATCATCAAACTAGTTAATGCAATAACTCTGAAATTCACACACACACACACACACATATATAATATCTCTAAGTGGAATTTCTCTGAAAAACATAACAACAGTACTTTACTAGAGAAACATGAATCTCTACTCTATGATTCTTCAAGAATCGAAAATGTTATGCTCTATGATCTATCAAGGGTCTAATGTGGACACCCAACTAGGTTTCCATTCTTTGCTCCATGAGATTGTCCTCTCGGGATAACTTGGTACCAAGGTTAATGATTGGGATTCAATCGTTAACTCACTGTCTATTTCTTTATAGTTACTATCTAGTCTCTAATTCAATAAACATATTATTTTCTCTAAAACTATGTTATAATATTTCTCTAGGCACAAAACTCCATAATTCATAATTAATTCTCTCATAAAAACATAGTGGTAATTTTTTATGGAATATTTAATCAAGTCAAAATTTTACTCTGGCTCTTTGATAAAAATCATTTAACAATAATAGTCCCACGAGTTTGCATTAAAACAAATATTTCATGCTCTAGTTGGAAATCATTGTTTCGATGAATATAACAAACTAATCGGAATCTCTAATCTCTTTGAAACTTTCTCTAAAATCATGCAATAATGTTATATCTTAAGGATATTAACTCTACTGACCAACATAAGGGCTAGAGGTTCCGAACCCATTCACCTAAAGGGGAAGGAGTGACGGTGTCAACACCAACAGTGCTCCAGAGAGGTGGAATGGCACCAACGTCTGCCATTGAAGCCACAAAACTCTAGATTAGACTCCAACAACCTCTAGATCGCTCAAACATAACTCTAAAAACATTGAGGGAGAACCCCTACTTTACAACAATAAAGACTAACAACAACTCATTTGCTAAAATATGGAATGGAATAGAAAGGGACGACAAAACTCATAAATCTCACCTTTGATCTCTTGAAGAAAGAAGGATTGCGGTTGGATTTGAGTAAGGAAGAAGGAAAAGGGGTTTGGGAGTGATAAGGTTCAAAAATGGGATGAAAATCTCAAGTTTGGAGTGTTTAAAAAGGGGTGAGGGTTTACTTATGCGAAACTCTGCATTTTGCACAGTTTCAGCATACCTGACACCCCTATAGCGGTCTATGATTGCCATAATGGTCCTGCTTGCTGCACTGCCTCAAACCCCTCACTTACGACCGCTATAGCGGTCTACAGACCTACAAAATTCTTCCAGTCACACATTGTAACTGCTATAATAGTGATAGTTCACCAAAAATGCAGCTTTAAGGGTCTTTCATGCATCTTGGGCCTTCCTGGCAACATGGATAGGTCTTAGGGGACCCTTGGGCAGTATGGAACTTATCCATTGACACGTATACCTGGTGTATCACATTCTCCCCCTTAAAAGAGATTTGGTCCCCAAATCTTAAAATATACCTTGAGAAGGGAAAAGATGCGGATACTTGATTCCCATGGCTTCCTCATTTTACCAAGTGACTTCCTCGTTAGGGTGGATCTTCTAGATGACCTCCACTGAGGCCACTTCCTTTGAGCAAAGCTTTTTGATTTGCCTATCTATGATGTCAACTAGTTCTTCTTCATATGACAAATCCTTATCAACTTGAGCCGCTTATGGAGTAAGCATGTGAGACTCATCTGGCACATATTTTCTGAGCATGCTGACATGAAAAATGAATGTATCTTTGATAAACTAAGAGGCAATCCCAATCTGTAGACTACTGCTCCAACTCTCTTTAGAATTTCAAACGGGCCGATATAGCGTGGATTCAACTTACTCTGCTTACCAAACCTCATTTCTCCCTTCATGGGAGAAACCCTCAGAAATACGTGATCATTCACAACAAACTCTAAGTCTCTGCGCCGGTTATCAGCATAAGATTTCTGTCTAAACTAAGCTGCCAATAACCGCTCTCTGATCAGCTGAACTTTCTCTAAAGTTTCTTGTACCAGATATGGGCCTAGGGCTTTAGCTTCCCCAAGCTCAAACCACTCAACAGGAAATCTATAGCGTTTACCATACAACACTTCAAACGGTGCCATCTGAATGCTTGCTTGGCAACTGTTGTTGTACAAGAACTCTATCAGTGGCAAGTGGTCACACTAACTCCCACTGAAGTCTAACACGCAAGTTCTGAGCATGTCCGCTAAAGTCTAGATAGTTCTCTCTGCTTAGCCATCTGTCTGCGGATAAAAAGCTGTGGTTAAATCCACTGGAGTCCCAAGAGCTTCTTGAAACGCTCTCCAGAACCTCAAAGTAAACTAGGACCCTCTATCTGATATGATTGACACTGGCACACCATGGAATTGAACAACCTCATTTATGTAAAGTTGGGCATACTGGGCGGCATTGAAGGTTGTCTTTGCTGATAGGAAGTGAGCAGACTTGGTCATTTTATCCATAATCACCCATATGGAATCAAAGCCTTTAGTGGTCCAATGTAACCTGTAACACCCTCCCAAGTACAACCTTATCCTTAAGTTATGACGTCATACTCGAGAGTTGTTACTTCTAAGTTTGCGGACCTTTTTTAAATATCCATAGCCAGTTTGGTTGGTTCGCGAGATACTAGGTCATAATTATACTAAAATATAAAGCAATGAAACCAAAATATTTATTTAATACAGAGTTAATTACATAAGGGAAGCTCTTTTATGAGTTTTAATACACATCCGGTCTCTATTATAAATACAAACATAAACATATGACTAAGTACAGTCTGTACAAACTCTAGCTGTAAACTACTACAAATCTGATTTCCTTTCATAAAGTAGCCTCCTTGTTCTCGGGATCAACCTAGAGACGGCATGGGAACACAAACACATAGGGGTGAGAATTCTAAAATTCTCAGTAGGGTAACTCCCCAATTACACAATCATAATGTCATCGTTATCACCCCAGCCACTTCGTTTTATTAAGAAAGTGTGAGCATGCAATATATAAATATATATCAAATGTTCATTTTAAAATTATAAAATCACCTTTTCGAAGTGGGTTTCTTTTATTATTCAATCACTTAAAACATGTATTTCATAACATTCAAAATCATAGAAATTTCTTCAACACCAATAATTTAACAAGATATACATATGCATATGGCAATTATAATGATCTTTTCGTGCCCTTGACATAATAAAGGGAACTTTTCCGTGCCCTAATGGGGACTTTTTCGTGCCCTATTGGGGACCTCTTCGTGCCCTACTGGGGACCTCTTCGTGCCCTTTTTATACTAAAGGGGACTTCATTGTTCACTTACCACATACATCATCCTCAAACTCACATATACATGCATCACATTTCTATATGCATGAACATAATTCTCTGATCTCATAATACTTCAAACCTATATATATTATTCATTCATTCCTCATAACATAATCTTGAAAGTTCATGGCATGCATTCATACACATCAACTTGAACCAAATGTCATTAGGTCATTAATTCAAGGCATTATCACAACTTCAGCACATTAGTAGATTTTTCACTCAAGTGGCACAATTTATTTCTCATGCCAAATGATCAATTAAAATGCTATAAAAATTCTCAATGACACCTCAATATGTTCACAAGGTTCCATAAAAATTTCATAACAAAAAGAATTCTCTAAATATGTCAAAAAAATTAGACAACTTCGGAGGTTAGAAACCCCCTATTTATAGCCAATAGCCATAGTTCCCAATTTTATTACCCTACCAAATGATCATATAAAATCATATAAAAATTCAGGGTTGGACTTCAATATGTCCTCAATATCCTGTAAAACTTTCAGCTCATAATTTGATCGTTTACTAGGTTAATAAAATGTCACAAGTTCATAGCTTCAGATTCAACATTTCAGGTAGCATAGTTACAACTTTGGTTCTTGAATTTTTCAAGGCATTAGGAATCAAAATCAGAGCTCAAGAAAATTCATGGAACTATCCTAGGATGATACATTCAACAAATAATTTTTATAGATTATGAAAACACCCAAAACTCCCTCAGAAAATTTGTGAACAATCACTGCCAGCAGGAAAACCGAAAATCCAGCAAACCACTTCAGAATCTCTTTTGATAAAAGTCATTTTTCCACAACCCCAAACACTCCACCAAAATTAACACATCAATCTCATCATATTATCAACCAATAAATCCAGAAATTTCGGACCAAACACAATCAGAAAAGTCCAGCATAAAATTGGAAAGAAAAGGTCAAAGAAAACCCTACTTGTGAAGCTTTAAGGCTTCTAACTCCAAGGGATCTTTCAAAAATGATTTTTCTTCACTTCAAGCCTTCCAAACAGCACCTAATCCTTCCTTAAACAATAGAGAATGATAGCTCAGGGTTCAGCTTGGAGATTATTTAAAATTCTAATCGATTGGTTTTGTAGGTATTGATGAGTAGAACAAGTTTTGTAAAGGGAGTTTATGGTTTTATAAAGTTTAGACTAGGTTTTTGAGGGTTTGAAATCAAGTTTCCATGGTTTTGGTGAAGCAACAATGGAGGATGGCTGGTTTGAAGATGCTGCCTGAGAAAGAGAATGGCTTCATGGAGAAGTTTAAAGTCATATTTATCTTGTAATGAATATAGTAATATTGTAGTATATAATTAAATCATCATTAATTCAAGTAAGAAAAATGGATGGCTAGGATTGAATCTTGTAATTCAAGATTGAATCTTAGCCATTCATTTGATATAAATGGATAAACATTATCCTTTTGTAAAGGTCAAACTAGTTTTCGGTGTCAGAATTCGCACACCGAAATTTCACCGAACGGGTGAAACAATGTACTCGGGTAATCAAATATTGGCTGAAAAATAATTTCGGGTATAAAATCTTTATTTCTACCTATTTCTAACCATAATCATATAATTTCTCAATTTTGGGTATCTCTGGGTCCCAATTCTAGAGTTTCGGCTGTCCCGGTGGGCTTGCGGGGCCCACAAAATACTATTCATATTTTGTTTTTTTTTTTTACAAATCCGTTGGATCGTCCTCATTATTGTTCAAACTATTAGATTTTTGAAATTATGACTAATAAAGCTCAAATTAAATTTTAAATAATTTTTAGGATGTTATATAACCCAACTACAAAGTCCATGATTATCCTCTCCCACTTTCACTCAAGGATCTTTATCTGTTGTATCAAGCCCGTAGGTCTTTGGTGCTCAACCTTTACCTGCTAACACACCAAACACCATGCCACATAGTCACTAATGTCTCTCTTCATGCCTTCCTACTAGTATAGCTGTTTGAGATCTTGGTACATCTTTGCTGAATCAGGATGGATGGAGTATGTAACACTGTGGGACTCCTCCATCACTCTTTTCTTCAACTCACCCATATCAGGTACACATGGATAGTCCCCAAAGTGCAACACACTCTCCAAATATACTGAAAACTCAGGGCTTTCTGCTCTGTGTACATCCTCCATAAGCTTAACCAACTTAGGGTCTTCCCTCTGTCGTGCCTTAATCTGCTCCACTAGGGTTAACTAGGCCACAATATGAGCAAGAAAGGCTCCAAACTCACCAAGCCCAAACTAGACTTCCTCTGCCTTTAGCTTATGGATCTCCTCTATTAGCGGTTGCCTTAAAGGTGCAATGTGGACCAAACTTCCCATAGACTTCCTGCTTAGAGCATTGGCTACCACATTAGCCTTGTCCGGGTGATAAGATATAGTGCAGTTGTAGTCTTTCAACAACTCTAGCCACCTACGCTGCCTGAGATTCAGATCCTTTTGCTAGAAGATATACTTCAAACTCTTATGGTCGATGAAGATCTCACATGTCTCTCCATATAGGTAATGCCTCCAAATCTTCAAGGCAAAGACTACCGCTACTATCTCTAGATCATGGGTCGGATAGTTCTGTTCATGCCTTTTAAGCTGACTAGATGCATAAGCCACCACTCGACCATGCTATATAAGGACACAATCAAGTCCGACTCTAGAGGCATCACAGACCACCAAGAAACCACCCGTACCCAAGGGCAACACAAGAACAGGAGCCGTGGTTAGACAGGTCTTGAGTCTCTAGAAACTTTCTTCACACGTATCTAACCACTAAAACTTAACACTTTTCTGAGTCAACTTGGTCAATGGTGCCGCTATCCTTGAGAAATCTTTAACAAACCTCAGGTAGTATCCCACCAAACCCAGGAGACTACAGATCTCTGACATTGTAGATGGCCTCGGCCACTGCTGAACCGCTTCGACTTCTTCAGGTCAACTAGGATACCATCTTTGGACACCACATGCCCAAGAAATGCCATTTGATCCAGCCAAAACTCACACTAGAGAATTTGGCATACAACTAGTTCTCCCTTAGGGTCTGCAAGAAAATCCTAAGGTGGTGTTCATGCTCCTTTTCGCTCCTAGAGTCCATCAAGATGTCATTGATGAAGACAATCATGAACCAATCCATGCCCAAGATGACATCAAAATCTAACATATCCAATAAATGAAGGTTAGCGAGCGCCTCCATACCTCCAACCTTGACCTCACACTCCTTATAGATAAACTGAATCAGGAAGGGTCCTTCCGAGGATATCCTTACCAAAAATGGCCTTTCTAAGGTAGAAACATGTCTCTCGAACCGTGCGCCAAAGAACAGGGACACATGTGAATATGTAGACCTATAGTCAATCAACGAAAAACCTTCAAAGGAGAAGACTCTGATGATGCTCGTCACTACATCGGCTGATGCTGCTACATCCTGATGTGTAAGAGCAAACAGACGGGACTGTCCCCCGCTGCCCTAGCCTCTACCTTTGCCACCCGAACCTCTAATTCTAGGGCCCCTGGCCCCAGCACCTTTGCTAGCTGGAGTAGCCGAGCCACCCTAGGTCCTTCACTGCTAAGGTTGAACTAAAGTAGTAAGGTTCACCGACCACTAGCTAGATGCTGCCTATTTGAATGGGCACTCTGCATGCTTGTGGCCTGCTAGGCACAGCCATAACAAGCAAAAGTGCCAATCATGCACTGGCTATCATGCCTCCTCCTACAAGTTTGGCATTGTCGGAAACTCTGAACCGAATCCTAGCCACTGGTCATCATGCCTCCTCCTGTGCTCTGACTCTGAGGAGCAGCTGGCTTAGTCAGGGCGGACTCTGAGAAGGCAGCCTTACCCAACTGGGACCGCTGCTGGCTTTGCTGGCCAAATCCTCTGCTCGAAATGGCTCCTCCAGAGAAGAAACCATGAGTTCTGGCCTTTTTGCTAGAATATGTTGTAACTCTCCTGTCTGCTAACCCGGCCTCTAACCCAATAGTTGTATCCACTATCTGTGCATAATATATGGTGCTGACATGTTGCTAGAGACTAAGAAACATGTTTTGAGGCAGCCCCTGAATGAACTATCTGACCTTCTCTGACTCTGATGTCAGCATACCAGCTGCTGCCTGGGCTAGATATATAAATCTTTCCTCATACTCCGTAACTAACATGCTCAGCGTCAGTCGATGCGTCAGGAACTCCTCAACCATCTGAGCCTGATAGCTCTCTAAAAGAATCCTCCTTAAGAATGCAGCCCGAAATTCCTCCTAGGAGGGTGGCTCAGAGTCACCATGCCCTTGAAGGAACTCATTGTACTAGATACCAGCCTGGCCTACCAGCAAGAAGCCAGCTAACTCTACTGCCCTCTCAAAAGAGCAGTGGATGACTCTGATGATCTTCTCTACCTCGTAGAGGAATGTTTAAGGATCCTCCATCGTGAGACGCCCCTAGAAGGTGGGTGGATCCATCCTTGAAGCATGCTAACACGGAATCGTCTGGATCTCTAACTAGTGCTTGAACCGGGGGTGTCTATACCGGAGGTGGCTGAACTAAAGGTGCCTAGATTTGGGGTGGCTGAAACCCAACCTCAATCTGCCTGGTCAATGCCCCCGTGAGGGCGGCCAAAGCTTGCTCTAATGCCCTGAAACGGGCCTCTGAAACAAAAGATCCGTGCGATGACGGTGACGGTGTGAAGAAGAATGACGTAGGGGAGGCATACCGAATCTAAAAGAACATGAATACAAAGGATAAGACACAGATCTTGAAAGAAAGACAAGACTCTAACTTTGAACCTAGACATGGCTGACCACTCTAAAGGTCTCAAGTAATGCTTTGTTACTGCAAATAGGCGCTTCCATTTACATAAATGCCGTGCTACTTGTGGACACTTGTTCCAGTGACATGCAGGGAAACCTAAAACCTTGATATCACTTTGTCACGACCCGATTTGGCCACGTGAACGGCACATGAGGAATTCTCATTCCCACGTAAGCCTCATGACCTATGAGTCTCTCTATATGCATATTTTAATAGTAAAGTTGTTTACAAAACATTATTTCAACTCTAATAAATCTTTGACTCTTTTAAAACATGACCATCATTAATAGCAAATCTTAATCAAGCTCTAGTATAGTTCTTTGAAGTTAGAAAATCAATTCACCTCAATTTCATTTCTAAACTCTAAATATATCTCTATGATTCAAAATACATGAGTTGCTTTCTATACAAAATAGCAATAAAAACTATAATAATGTAAATACAAAATAATGATGATAAAACAATACAATCCATCTCTATGGTCCAGGACCCTACCCACAATGTACATTGGAGCACTCTATCTCTAAACAAAATACCAAAGATACTCCATTTCAAGTAAAGCTCGCCAACAAGAACTCTACTACTGTGGAGGAGGTGGATGAGAAGGACCCGCAATAGCTGATGTATCTGTAATAGAAAAGGGAGAGTGGCGAGTTTCATCTAAAACTCAATGAGCAAACCATCACCCATAACCTTCTCATGGGACAATTAAAGAGATAAATAATTATATAGAAATCATTAAACTAGTTAATGCAATAACTCTAAAATTCATATACATATATAATATCTCTAAGTGGAATATCTCTGGAAAACATAACAATAGTATTCTACTAGAGAAACATGAATCTCTATTCTATGGTTCTTCAAGAGCCGAAAATGTTATGCTCTACTATCCATCAGGAATTTAATGTGGACATCTAACTAGGTTCCATTCTCTACTCTATGAGATTGTCTTCTCGGGACAACTTAGTACTAAGTTTAACAATCCGGGTTCAACCGTTAACTCACTGTCTGTTTCTCTATAACTGCTATCTAGTTTCTAATTCAATAAACATATTATTTTCTTTAAAACTCTGTTATAATATTTCTTTAGGCACAAAACTCCATAATTCATAATTATTCTCTCATAAAAACTTCATGGTATTTTTTTATGGAATTTCTAATCAAGTCATAATTATACTCTAGCTCTTTAATAAAAATCATTTAACAATAATAGTCCCATGAGTTTGGATTAAAACAAATGTTTCATGCTCTAGTTGGAAATTATCATTTCGATAGATATAACAAACCAATCAGAATCTATAATCTCTTTGAGACTTTCTCTAAAATCATGCAATCATGTTATATCTTACAGAAATTAACTCTAATGACCAATAAATGGAAATTGTAATACCCCGATTTTTCTATCTGAACAAAAATAACCAAAATGCCCCTAAGGTCATTTTTCACTCGTGGACCAAAGATACCTACCCGATACCCTAGAAGGGTCAACTCAATGTTAAAAGGGGATTATGTGTGGTATGTGTGCTAATAGAGTAGAAGGATCTCATTTTCGAGTTCTAACACACAAAATGACCAAAACGCCCTGTGGCTGTTTGACCCTGATTAATGAGCCGATCGAGCCCGACCTTCACCCAAAGGTTTTAAATGATGTTTTTATGAGTATGGACAGGTCCGCTTAAGTTCCGTTGGTCCCGGACAGTTTTTGTGTAAAATTACGATTTTGCCCCTGATTAAGCACCTAATGAGCTTAATTATACGATTAAGCAAACCTAAACAATATTAGGCTCTAATCAAAGATTAATTAATTTTTCGTAATTAATCTAGAATCAAAATAATTAATTGGAATTAATTAGAACCTAAGATTACTTAGAGAAGCTCAAAATCCTTTTTCAAAATCAAGACATTATGTCATAAATCAAAGAATAGTGTTCTTTCTATCAATTTCCTTAAATTAAGAAAACAATGGATGTGATTGAGAATCTTGATTAGAGGATGTTTGACTCCACTAACAACCAAGACCACTCCTAAACTTGTGTTCAGAAACCCTTAAATACCCACTTTCTCATTCAAACACTTAATATCAAACTCCTACTCAAATACCTAATCAAACCTATCCTCTAAACCACATCATAACACAAAGGAAATGAAATAATTTCCCTCCCCACGGCCACTCCCCCTCCAAATTCCATCACATGTTGATTTATTTTAATAACATTTTACACTCAAAGAATCATACCTTCAACCATACCTAGCCGTACATTGAAATGACACACACAAGAGATATTTTTCCTCCTTTTCCCTCCTAAATGGCTAGCCACCCCTCCCTCCTTCTCACCCTCCATGTATTTCATTTCTCTATAAATAGAAAGAGCCCTCCAAGAGCTCATTTTGTTCATTTCTTTTACACCTCCCAAGTTTTCTTTCTCTCATCTCAAGGAGCTCTTCTTCCTTTTCCTCTACTCTTTTCAAGGCCAAGCCCTCCCTCTTAATCAAGAAGCACATCCAAGGTAGGGAGCTATATTCTTTTCTTTTGTTGTTTATCGCTTGACTTGTGAAGATACAATGTTGGTGTTTCTTTCTTCTCCACTTTCTTCCTTTTTGGTTCTTATTCATCCTTTTCCCTTCCTTTGATCTTCGGCCATATGGCCTACATTGCAAGAAACCATGATTTGATGATGAGGATCTTGAGTGTTGGTTGCAAAACTATCATTTGTTTGACCTCTAAAGCTTGAAAGTTTCACTTTTGAAAAAGGTTTTTAACACAAAGAAACTATGTTGTTGTGAAGAGTAATCTTGAGCCTAAGATTCAAATAGATAAGAAATGGTTGCATTCATGTTTATTTTCTTTGCTATCACTTTAATAATTAATCTCAAAGCCTACCTATTTCAACCTTAAAGTTGATTGTTGATTTAGAGTGAAAACTCTAAGGGGCCCGAGCACTAAAATAAAGAATTAAACTTGCATATTATATTTATTTTTCCAAGTCATCACCTAAAGCCCAAAGATAAGAAATGGACTTGCATTTATGTTTACATTTCTCATCTAGCATGTTTATGTTTCAAGCTATCACATAAACTTAAAGATTAAGAATGAACTTGCATTCTCATGTTTATTTTCAAGTCTTGCATCTTTACTTTTCCTTGTCATCACTCTATAATGCTAAGATTAAAATGGAACTTGCATTAATATGTTTATGTTTATCACCTAAAGATCTAAGGTTCAAAGATTCTCTTTTAACTAAATCTTGAAAGCTACGGGCTTTTATCTTGTAAAAGTGTTTTGATTTCAAAGGAAATGATGAAAAGAGGTTTAAAATGGTTGTGAGAAGGAAGGAATGACTTAGATGTGTTTTAAACTTGATTTTTCATATTTTGAAGGTGCTGGTAATCGATTACAGAGCCCATGTAATAGATTACCAGAGAGCTTTGATGCACTCGGATGTGAACTTTTACCTGAATGTAATCGATTACATATTCTGGACTCTAGTAATCGATTACCATCTCATGTAATTGATTACTTAGATGTTCTTGGGGCCCAAGAATGCAACAGTGGTAATCGATTACAAGGCTCACGTAATCGATTACCAAAGCCCTCAATTCCTTTGTTTTGAAAACCCAAAGCTGTGTAATCGATTACAAGGCTCATGTAATCGATTACTAGAGCCCTCAATTCTTCTATTTTAAGACTCGAAGCTGTGTAATCGATTACAAAGCTCACGTAATCAATTACTAGAACCTAATAAATGCAGTAGGCACTTTCCTTACTTGAATGACAATAAGCTATGATCTTATGCTACTTGGATTTATGATTTTGTACGATATGAACATATGATCTTGTTTACCATGAATTTATGAAGTTTACATGATATAGTTGTTAAAATATGAATGGCCAATTTTGGATCATGAGCATGTTTATTTTATGAACAGTATAAATTCATTAACTTAAGTTATGATGTGTTTATGCATATGAAGTACATGTTTATGATGACTTATCTTGAATATGGAATCATGATTGATAGTACATACTCTATGAGTTCTTGTGACATAAAGCAAGTTTGAAAGAAATGTGGTGTACCACCATTACGCTGCCAAATTTTCGTCAAACTTGAGAACTTGAGAAAAGTTTTTGAAAACTCCTGGGTGACACCGGTTCGGCCGAGCACCCCCAGCATAGATGTGATAATGCTCTCGGGTGACACCTGGTTCGGCCGAAGCACCCCCGTAATGTATGTGACATATACTGAGACGCGTTCTAGGTGACACTGGTTCAGCCGAGCACCCCCAGAAATAAAACCATGAAGATATGGACATTGAGCTTGCCAGAGCGGACAAATAACTGAGTACTAGTTACTAGTAATTTTATTTCAAAGAAGGAAATATTCCTATGGACTCCCCGAATTAAAAGTTATGATAGGTGATCCTTATGCCCTCTAACCCGTACTCCAGAAGTCGGGGTTTATTATGTTATGCTTATCGAGAGGGATAAGTAAGAACTAGTGACGACTAGTTAGGTATGAGCTCATAACCTAGAGATGTTTTTAGGGTGGCCCCCATGATGAAAGTATGAAGTTTAATGTCACACAATTGAGAAAAAAAAAGAAAGTTTCATGTGAAAAGTTATATGCCACTAGATGCCACTTATATGATGCTCCTTGATGATTATGTTTTATTGTCTTCTTGCATAATGTATATTCATGCATTCATGCCTTGCTATGTTGCATTCATGATATTAAGATTCATCCTAAAATGAACGGGCCTTGGATAATTACGTTTGAAAACCTAATAATGAACTCTACACATGCACACCTTTTTATAATAAACCCAAGATTCCTGAGGACGTAGATGATGACACTAGGATAGAAGAAGTTCCCTACTAAGATTCTTTAGAAAGTTTCTCATTCTTTCTATCTTCTCTTTCCATCACGTCTTCAGAGGACGATGGCATCCTTCGTCATATATGTTGACACGCCAACATAGGAGCTACATTTTGACGCCACGCACTAGTCCTATCACTTCGTAGGCCATTGCTCCGTCCATATGTTTGTGTTCCTGGATCGCCCTTTCGCTCAGCCAGTCACTAGCTTCCGGTTCACTCCGACCTCACCCTTCGCTGATGATCTCCTGTTCGAGCGTACACACCTCCAAGGAGAGCGCATTTGTTGCACCCCCGATGCTGCCTCCGCTATCCACGCTTATCCAGAGTATGTTCCCCGTTCACCTCGGGCCTTCTCCAAGACCGACCCCTTCGAGACGGACATCCTATCCATGGGTTCTTCCCCCATTGTACCCATGGAGTTGGGGAGTGAGGATACCGTGACATAGCCACTCTGAGGAGGTGGAGTGAGGATGGTACCCCGCCGCAGAGCACACGCTCGACCGGCTCATCGCTTGGCCACTTCAGTTGAGCTAGCCCAGTGGATTAGGTATGTACCTCCCGTTGACGAGCAAGAGTAGGAGCTGACAGCTGACTTCAGTGCACACACTCCTACATGACTAAGGTAGCCTTCTTTTGATTTTAGAGGTTATCTATTTTTAGATGCACTATTGTAGGTGGAGATCCAGATGTATTTTTCTTTATGTTTCTCTTATGATGTATGGATGATTGTAACAACTCTACTACTATTCTGGTGTATGGCATGACTATTATGTAATTTCGTTTATGATATTGTGTTTCCTTTGGGTATGATGTGTTTGTTTTTTTTCTTGCGAGGTGATGACGTAGTTACTTAGCACATACGTATGGCTCATGTTTTGTCTTTCCTTTCAAAAGAAAAATTTTATTCGTATTTTCCATTAAGTATGTTAAAGAAATGTTTTTTAAAAAGAATGAGACTAAAGAGTAATAACTAATGATCAACCTAGTTACGTCCTAGGAATACTGGGTTGAAAATTAGAATGTTACAGGAACCCACTCACCTGAAGGGGAGAGAGTGATGAGGTCAACACCAATGGAGCTCCAGAGATGAGAAATGGCACAAACGTTTGCCATTGAAGCCACAAAAGATTAGACTCCAACAACATCTAGATTACTCAAATATAACTCTAACAACATTAGGGGAGCACCCCCATTTAATAACAATGAAAACTAACAACAACCCATTTGCTAAGATATGAAATGAAAGAGAAAGGGACAACAAAACCCATAAATCTCACATTTGATCTCTTAAAAGAAGAAGGATTGGGGTTGGATTTCAGTGAGGAAGAGGGAAAAAGGGGTTTGAGAGTGATAGAATTTAGAAATGGGATGAAAATCCCGACGTTGGAGTGTTTAAAAAGGTATGGGGGAATTCACTGATAGCTAGCTGTCGTTAACACCAAGTTTAACAAGGAAATTTGAGTTTCCCAAGCCAAGCTATACAAACACTTAGATAATGGTGTACAACCCGAGTCGTCTCACAAGGAAGCTGAGCTAATTAGTTGGAAATAAAATATGGGGTTTTGTTGCATAAAAATAAAAATGAAATAACAAGCAATTGAAATTAACGATTATAAAAGGAAGCTAGCCTAGGGGATTCTCAAGTTAGGGAGTGTTAATCGTTAAAATAACAAAAATATCAAACATTTGGTGGGGAACTGTGTAATAACCATGCAATTACACAATTAGCTAGCAATTCTCCTTAAAGTCAATCAACTAGAAGGTAACAATAAGTTCACACACTTAAATGATAGCAATCACAACATATAAATGTACGAACCAAATAAAATGCCAATTGCCAAAATCCAATTCTCAATCAAGAACCATCTCTATTCTCTTAGTTAACTAAATACTCACTAATCAATCAATTAGCATACATTTAATCAACCAGCTAAATCAAGTATGCTCACAAATCATGCTCACATACACAAGACAACACCTAACTCAACATGCATATGGATTATAAACATAAAAGAGAGGAAAAACACAAGAGAAAGAGAACAACACCAAAGCTTTGTATTAATATCAACAATGTTTCAAAATACAACCCCAGCCCTTGAATCCCTTGAGCTAGCAAGAACACTACTCCTTCATGAAGGAGATTACAAACAGAGAAAGATGAAAAATGCAAGAATCAGAGATGGAAATTTGCATAAAAGATAATCTAAACTATGTGTATCAGTGTGTTCTTCAAAGAAGAGAGGAAGAAAAAGAATGAGAGGGGAAGGAGGAGGAGAGTTCTCTAAACCTAGTATTCCTAATTTGGCAAAGAATGCCTCAGTTTTCATGCCTCAGAGCCTTACATCATCATCAAATTTGCTAAAAAAGTGGCCTAAGTGGGTCAAAATTTAAAAATTAAACTTTCATGTTCAGTCCTGCAATTCTCACTGTAGCAACTGATGTTCGCTACAGTGAATGGACTTGAAAATCACCACCAGCATCACTTCTCATGCTCGCTGGAGCGATTGATGTTTGCTGGAGCGACTGATGTTCGCTGGAGCGAGGCTATCTTCATTTCTAGCCTGGCTCTGTCTTCCATGCTCACTGAAGCGAAGCTGTCCAAGAAAAATTCTTCCATTCAGCTCTCTCTCTCTTTCTTCCGCTTGCTCCAAGCTCTACTCCACGGGGCACTCTCAGGGGAGATTCTTCAGATGACTGTGACCCACTCTGTAGGAGAAATAAAATTCAATGAATAAAAGTCACAAAGCAAAATTATGGAAAAGTCACTAAATAAAAGTTACTGAAACCAAAATTATGCAAAAGTCACTGAATAAAAGTCACAAAGCAAAATTGAGTGCAGGGAGGGAAGGATTTAAAAATTAACAAACTTATGAAAATTAAACTCAAAAGAATACAAAAGCACCAAGTGTAAAGGGAAAATATTTACAAAAAGAGTGTTTATCATTCACTTACGCGAAATGCCGTGAGCCAGATCAAGTTTAAAGATACATGACACCACTATAGTGGTCGGTCTATGATCACTATAACGGTCCTGCTTGCCTGCGCCACCCTGAACCCCTTACTTATGAGGACTGCTATAGCAATCCACAGACCCACAAAATTTATCTAGCCACACATTGTGACCGTTATGCCGGTCCAGGACCGCTATAGCAATGACAGTTCACTAAAAATGCAGCTTTAAGGGTCTTTCATGCATCTTGAGCCTTCCTGACAATATGGGTGGATTCCAAGGGACCCTGGGGTAGTACGAAACTTATCCACTGACATGTGTACTTGGGTATCACATTAAGGAAATAATAAACTAGTGATATATTATACTATGAAACAGCTATTTGACTTCATTTGTCCAAAACTAAAGTATGAAAATTGCTGCAAAGCTTCCTGTAAATCCATTTGTAAGGAGTTATATCTTTGATCAACACAATAGGATCAACATTTGGTGCAAAAGTTCCTAAATGCTGAAACTCCAATGAACTACAATTTTTCCACCAGTTAGAAGTATAGAATCAAAATCAATTTGGTTGTATTAAAGTGATAAAAACATCAAGGAAAGAGAATATTTAATCCAGTGCACTAAAACTTAAATTGTTATAACATTGCCAACGTGCTTTAAAAAAAGAATGCAATAAATGTAGCCGCAACTTTGTAACTCAGCCAATACAAACTTTTGACTAAGCCACAAACAAACTAAAAGTAGATAGGACATTGACTATATGTAACTAACGGGTATACTTAAATTGGTGGAGTTACATAGAGCAGAGTGGAGTGGAATGTGATTTTTATTTGCTCCATTATTTAGATTTCCAAACCTTGATGGAATTGAGTCAATGGAGTGGAAATAAGTGGAATTCATTCCATCTAATTTCACTAATTTTTCTCAATTTTCTTTTTCCCAAATTGGGAGGAATGATATGGAATAAAAGATATCTAAACAATGGAGTAGAGTAATTCTTCCACTTTACTTCGTTCCACTCCACTCCACTCCACTCTATACCACTCTGCTCCCAAATCAAACTTTTGCTCGCCTAACACATGCTGCAAAAGATGCATGAATTTCAAGCTTTTATGTCTATCTCACAGCAGTTATATATATATACTGAAATTTTTTATTCCACTTTCATCAAAGTGTTTAAACATGCACCAGTTTTCTCAATATGCACTACCACATTATATTTTGACGTGTTTAAGATATTTAAATAAAACCATATGGTACTATAAGCACTCAAAGAAGACGTGTGCAAACTGAACTATGGTGAAATCTCCATTTTTGGTGGTTAACACTGGTGGAATCTGATTTATTGAATAATGACAGTTCAATCATAGATCAGATAATAGCAGCATGTTAACTAACAAGGGTGACCGCATATAGTTCATATTTTCATGCTTTAAGTCGACAGACTATAGATTAGTCAATTTAAGTGTATTTACCCTAATTATAATTTAGTTATAAGACTAACAGTATGACACTGTTTATTAAATGTAAATGTGATGAAGCATATTTACCCGAAGCATATAGTTCATATTTTCATACTTATAATTTAGTTATAAGACAAACTATATGATACCTGTTTATAAAAGGATTAAGACATTAAGAAAGGAAAATGTTAATTCCAGAGAAACTGGGGAAAAAAGGTGCCGAATTCCGTTGGTGTTCCCTAACCCACCCATTAGCAAGCATCGAATTATGCATAAAACCAAAAAAAACACGATAAAAAAATAGAATCGAAGTGAAATTGATGAAAAATGGAAAAGGAAAGGGGAAGAATGCTGCAGACCATTTTCCTCTCTCAAGGATCTGAGGTAGAATGCCTAGGCTTTTGGATCGAAAACCATGAGTGGTGGTAATAAAATGACCACAGGGAGACATTCAAACTGCCTGAAAATGGTTGATCCAAGCTGAAATGAATAGTGGAATACCAATTAATCAGGTAATATTAAGTTTTATTGAGTCAGAAAATATTTTTAAATAAGAAACCAGCGTATTTTTCCTAGTGACCATCAGTCCTCCGAGCAATACTTCATTTCCCATTCTCATTCATGAATGAAATTACCAAAAACATTAATGAAATAAATTAAAAAAAGAAAGGTTTGGTTAGACAAGGATTACCTTCTGTATTGCTCCTGGATGAATTTAGAGTTCTCAGCATCTTCCTCTGCAAAACAGGCGAGAGAAAAAAAAAAGAAGAAGAAGAAGAAAGAAGAATCGCTATGTGCAGAACAAAAAGAATTTCACAAATATTATTGCTATTAAAACAAAAATGGGAGATGAGCAAGAGGCGTACTATTGCAAGGCCAAAGGAGTTGATGACAATGGTACGGGTGATTCTGTCTACAAGTCGTTCTCCAAACTACAAGAAGAACATACAATTATAATCTTTAGCCACTGAATATATATATATATATATAGAGAGAGAGAGAGAGGCATTAACTGAGAGTGTCATATTATTCAACATAATTGAAGCCCTTACCTTCCCGGTTTCTGTTCCTTCCTCTCCATTTGAAAGCTTAGATTATGACCTCTTCATTTATTCTTATGGTAGGGATGTGAGAAACCTCAGACAAATGTTTCCCTGTCCTGTTCTTGTACCTTGCTTCCAGCAGAGGACAGTCCTGGATTCTCAGTAATGAAAGAGAGGAAGGCAGCCTATCAACTGGCAAGGACTCAATCTTTGAACACCTTAGGATGTGAAACTCTTGAAGCGAGGTGAGATGTTGAAGCGCATTCCCTTCCAGGAAAGCCTGGGCAAGATCATCGCCACCAATGCCAAACTTCAAAACAGAAGTAAGCCACTGGAAACCATACTCAGCTATACCCATGGATGATAGACTTTCACAAAAGCCCACGAATACTGATCTTAACCTTGGCGGCAAACCACCTTGAGGAAATGACACAAGTTGTGGGACACTAGAAATTTCTAAATCTTGAAGAGCATTGAGGGTGTACATCTGCTCTGGCAGTGATCTAAGTTTTCCACAATGAATGACCTTGAATTCCATTAGGTTGGGAGCGGACAATCCACCATGAGGAAAAGACTCCAAATTAGGACAGCTGCTTATTCTCAATATTTGAAGATTTGACAAACTCTGAGCCGAAGTTTCAGCATCTGAGATGGAAACCGATCTGAGGTTGGGGCAGCTCCAGATGTGAAGATATTTGAGCACAGGGAAGCATCCTAATGGAAAGGAACTGAGTGAGTGACAACTGTCCCATATCATCAAATTTTCAAGTGAATTGTAATTTCCCCAGGCTTCATCAGGTAGGAATTCCAAATTCTTGCATTCTGATACGGATAATGTTCGTAAAGTCTGTATACTTTCGGTTGGGAAGGATGTGAGAGATGGAATTTTAGTGAGATACATGTCACGGAGACCATTGCTGCTAAGAGCCATTATGGGAAATGATGTCAGCTGATCATTCCTTTCGATCTTGATGTAGGATAGCAAGCACTGTGTGGTGTTTGCAAGGATTGGCATTAAATGTTGACCCCCATCAATAATAGTCAAACTTTTGGTTGATGTAATCCAATGTAAATTAGCAGATGCTTCCAGCTGATCACAGTATGATATGTTAACGTCTGTCAAGCTGGAAGGAAGACAATGAGGTAAATGACCCTTCAGCTTAGGACAATTGTACAAGCGTAGATGTTTAAGTGATGGAAAAGGGAAGTCTATGCCTTCACCGTTGAATGCAAGCCATTCCTCCCAATCCAGCATCTCCTCAAATGATAAAGTCTCAAGGGATGGGAATGGTTGAAAAGAAGAGGAAGAAGTACCATAGAACTCAGGACCAACAGTCTTTATCATTTTCATTCTCATAACATAAAGCTCCTTGAGAGAAGGCAGTTGTCCAAGTGATGGGAGAAACAAGCAAAAGTTGCAACCACTAATAGACAGAAACACAATATTAGCAAACGAAAAATCTGCCAACCAATTCGGAAATTTGGTGCCATTATATGATTCAATGATAAGCTTCCTAAGGTTGGTTGATGGCTGCAAGAGGTCAAACACCTCTGTTTCAATTTGTAAACCTTGACTGGCTTGCCTGCTCCAATCCAACACCAACTCCTCAATGAACTCTTTGTTCTTCAAGTTAGCCTCCACAGCATCTATTGTATCATCCACATTGCACAACTCCATAATTGACAGTGTTCCCTGCAGTTCTGGGAAGCATCTCAAATCTTTAAGCCTTAGTCCATCATACTGTTTGCCAACAACAAAAGTACTCAAAGTTTGGAGATTTTGTAGGGCAGTGATCTGTCTTGGCATCTTCAATTTAGTGCCAGTCATGTCTAGATGATGCAAGTTAGCTAGGTTTCCTATGTCTGCGGGCAATTCCGTGAGGTTCTGACAGTATAACAATCTTAATGTTTGAAGATTGTAGAGCTTAAATACTGCACTAGGCAACCTTTTGATTGGAGTAAAAGAGAGGTCCAAAAATCGCAAGTGTATTAGATTGCCTATTGAATTAGGCAATTCACTAATGTTATTATAGTTTGCCAATGACAGCACTCTTAGGCATCTTTGTCTGAGTAGAAAATCATGTGTGACCCTTTTAGTCAAGTAATGTTTCCAGTACCACCATAAAGTGGGATCATCAGTTAATGGAAGAGGGAGGAACATCCGCAAACACTTTGCTCTATAACAACTCTCAAACTTGGTAGAAGAGTCATACTTACCTCTAGAATAAGAAAAATGACGGACACCTTCTGACATTTCACAACCCTCAAACCGATTACAACTTTTCCCTGATACAACTGTGGCCAGATCATTGATTAGGTCGTGCATTACATAGTCATCTCCGTCTTGTTGAATTATTGATCTTGACAATAGTTCCTCAAAATATTGATTACCTATTTCTTCTATTGATTTATTCTGCCCTTGTTGAAGCAAACCCTCTGCCATCCAAAGTAATAGTAGGTGTTTCCTATTCAAAGGATACCCTTTTGGAAAAACTGAGCAATAGGCAAAACATCTTTTTAAATTAGCAGGGAGATAGAGATAGCTTAACCAGAGAGCTGGTAGAACATCATCATTGAGTAATTCCCAGATGTTACTATTCAAAATATTAGTCCACTCATTCTCATCCACTTTGGACCGCAAAATACCCCCTAATGTCTTTGCAGCTATAGGTAAGCCACCACACTTCTCTGCAATCTTTCTACCGACTACCAGCAAGTTGGGGTGTCTGCTAGAATCTGTATTTTCAAATGAATGTTTGGACAGCAGTGACCAGCAATCTTCATGAGACAATGGTTCTAAATGATAGATTGGGAATGTGTATGTCATTCGAGCAACATCCCTTTGACGGGTTGTAATGATGATCCTGCTTCCTTGTTTTCCCTCACTAAAAGGAGTTCGTAGGTCATCCCACTCAACATACTTGTTATTCCAAAGATCATCCAACACAAACAAGAATCTTTTCCCTTTCACGATTCGCCTCAATTCAATTCGGAGAAAATCTAGATTATCACTTTCAAAATGTTTAGAAGCTGCGGACTCAAGAAGGGTCTTTGTTACCACAGTGGCATCAAAAACTTCTGAAACAGATGTCCACGCTTTCAGATCAAAATGTTCTTCTACTCTAATGATCATTGTAGAGAAGCTGAGCAAGGGCGGTCTTGCCAACACCACCTATGCCAAGAATTGTAATCACTCCTATGTTACTGCTACTGTTTGGATCATTTGATATCAGAAAACTCATTAGCTTTTGCTTATCATCATCTCTACCAACCACACCCGACTCATTTGCCACAGAACTTGTTGGTGCTCTAACAGAGGCCCTCAAGCTAACAGGTTGCAAACCAAGGCCACTTTTCTGTGCAACAAAACGCTGGAGTCTTTGGCACAAGGCCTCTAACTTGGAATTCACACCACTATGAAACTGACAACCGGAACAAAGAAAGCTCCTTACCTTCCCTGCAACAGTTTGATGTGGACGTTGAGACTCCACCTTGTGTCTAAGAGCCTCAGTTTTGACTTCATCCAGCAAGTCTTCTGCATCATGCACGGCATCTTTTAGCCGATCCAGCCATTCTTTGACTGCAGGGTTGGTAATCTCCTTCTGTTCTGCATCATTGAGCACAGCCTGAAGAAGCGGCAGTGTTGTCTCCAACTCATCCAAGAGTGAGCAGTTGAGCTTCCTGGTCTTCCTGAACAAGTCTCGGAGCTGAACTGAGGTTATTGTCTCCATTAAGCTTTGCACAGAAGCAGATAGAAATGCTCCTGCCACCAAAGCTTCTGCCATGTCTTCTTTTTCTACAACTCTGAGGCTACAGCAGTATTTTGAAAATGAGTAAAGAGAGCAAGAGATTAGTAGGTATCTTGCAATTCAAAGAGATTCTCTGCAATTCAGCTTCAGCTGCTTACAAAGTCAATGCTCATAATAAAGTCAATGTTCAGCGGCTGATTCCCCATCATTGGTAGAATAGATATTTCTTTTTTAAGATACCACAACCTTATTATAAACAAGAGTAAATTCCTACCTCTCCCCTGAGAGAAAGTATTGTTACACTCCCCTCTCTTCTATATACTGTGCTCCCTAAAAAATTAATAAACAAGACTTTAACCTATCTTAAATTTTTCATTAATTCTTCATTTTTTTTCGTGGTTACTATTTATATATTTATTTTTTTCCTAAAATAACCTTTATTAATAGTTGTACATATTAATTTTTTTAACATATGATAAATGTAGCTTATACTAATATAAAATATTGACATATATTTAATTTAGTTTATAATTTGTAAGATTTATTTTTAAAAATAAAATTTTTTCCTCAACTATTAATTTTATAATATTAATGTATATTTTTACAATAACAAAAAAATCTTCTGTTATCTTTTTCGGGATTCATCTATATACACAAAATTAACAAATAATTTTGATTTCCATATACATTATTATTCCAAAATCAATAACTGAAAAAATAAGTAACTTTTATGTTTTAAAATAATTATTATAAATTATTTTTACCATTAATAAATTGTTCTCTTGATATAGTAAAATTAAATTTAAAAATAAATAGTTCTGCTAACCTGGTAGTCCGTGATTGCATAACTTTTGTACAGGTGGGAGCTCTCATAGGCTTCCAACCAGATGTTGTCTGCTGGAGCTTCCTGTGAAGCCCGGCCTGGCTCAAACATTGGGTTGCTCACGGTTTGTGAGGGCAATTATCCAGAACCTTAAGATTTTAGCTCACTGATTGCAGTGGCTAATTGACTAATCTGTGTCTGCAAATACTGGATACTAGCTTTCGTTCTGCGTTGAAACTGAATGTAATTGGTTGCCATACGCTAATGCTACATAATCACACCCTTAATATAATGGGATGGAGTGTAGATTTTGTAAACTAATAGGGCAGAGGTGTAGATTTTCTTGATATACAGATATCTGCATTTTACCATCAAGGAGGCGCTTTTTTTTTTTTTTAATTAGTGTGCAAGATAGTTTTTAATATTAAAAAGGAGTCGATGATTTCTTTTGTCAATTTAGAAAAACATCAAGAATAATTTTAAAAATATGATTAACTCACTTAATATGCTTTCTCTCTTGTATACTACTTTAAATGTGGGAAAAACAGTTCCCTATCTGCTCAAAAACAAAAGTACTTATTTCCTCCCAAAATTTTAACCGAAGGAGCCCTATACTCGAGCATGCTTAGTTTGATATCAAACCTTTCTTGATATTAATTTTAAGCCTTGAGGGAAATTACATGAAACCAAGGAATAAAAACTAGAGCGCAAAAAATGGGGATTACCCGGAGAATTTCGTATCATTTACATTAGCTTTCATTCTATCAATTTTTACATCCATACAAGTCAAAATCAAAAAGCAAGAAATGGAGAGAACTCGGTCACAATTTAATCTAATGCATGAATGTTCCCCCCTCCCCGCTCCACCCTCGGCCTAAAAACACTTGTTTATTAACATGTTTTATCTACCAGGTTTTGCTGCTTCTTGTAGAGCTGCTTTGAGACGAAGACCCTGACATTATTTTTGCCTTATGCCTTGTCAGCTCAAGGATAAGATCTTGAATCTCCTCAACTAGATCCTCACACTCTAGGTTGTTGTCTGAAATGCACCGTAAAACGGATCGCAGACTAGCAATTCCTTCATCTATGGCCTTAACCTGGGTTCATGTTCAACATGTAACTAACATGCAACTATATGATATGAAACAAAATAATCGAATAGAACTTGAATAAGAAAAATAGAACCTTAGTTCTAGTAGATATGATTTTCTCGCAACTGCTCTCACAAATCAGTTTTGCCCTCAGCACATGTTCTCTCAAGAGATCAACTGGTTGATTCTTCTCAGCCAACTTATATGCACAAATGAATCTAACACCTTCAATATGCTGCTGGCTCTTAATTAGATTCTCTACAAAATCTGTGAGATGCAAGAACACTCCACTTCATCAACATTCAACATGAACCAGAAAAGGTCCTTATATCGCTATATACGGGAGAGAGACACAACGGGAGATACTGGTGACTAAACAAGACAATTTCCAATTAACTTACCAGAGATTTTATCTCCAAATCCAAAAATCCGAAACAGTTCAACAGCTTGCTTGTGCCGAGCAGCAGTTTCGAAAAGCTTCAATAGTTCATCTTCATCAAAAGAAGAAACTAATCCATAAATTGACAGAATAAGCAGGAAACCCAGAGCCACCAAAGAGTCTTCAGTACTTGCTCTCATATCTGCTTTCAAATCAAGCGCTAGCTTCATTGCTTCTTCTCTTACACAAGGTTTAATATGCGGCGAGATTTTCATCAGCTGTTCTAGCAGAAAGATGTGCTTAACATCAAGACTTACAGTTCTGCCTTCCTTCCTAGATGGTGGAACAATAGGATCCTTTATCATGTTCAAAATGAGCTTCGCTGGATCTGGTGCGGCTCGGAGATGAAATAAAATCTCATCAGCAAGCAACTCAGGTTCTTTTATTTGCTCAATTGGGAGCAACTCCGAACTTCTTTCATCATTGGAGGAACTTGATTGATTATCTTAGCGATAAGAAACAATATATTTAGCTAGAAATATAGGAATTTAGGAACCATAGAATATAACACAAACGAACTTCAAAATCTAGCCAAGATTAAAATGCATAGGTGACAGTATGCCGATTTAAACAAATAATCTAATATTTAAAAGCCATATCATCATAACAGTATAACTGAATCACTGGAAATTTTACAAGAACAACAAGAGGTCAAGAAAAAAGGTAGCACAAATATGAAGTTCCCCCATGGATTGACAGGATGTTGAACTAATAGTCTATGAGCCTTGTTGATAAACAAAGAAAGAGAAAATCATAGGATGAATACGTGTGTCTAAACTACACAACGAAGAAAATATATATAGACAATGTGCAATAAATACACGATAATTACGAAGATATATTTTCCCTAATTATAGATAATTACAGATATTTACAGATTCTAACAAGCCTTTCATTAGTACTCTAATATATTTATTGTAGTGCCATAATGTTAAACCACTTACCCAAGGATACAATGCAATACTTTTTGTATTTAAGAGCTTCCATAAGTGATTAAAACCGCCCACCGCGTGCCCCGCAGGTCGGGTTGGGTGGGAGGGAACAATCCTAGTTAGTCCTAATTAGTTTGACTATTTATATATAAGAAAACGAAATTAGCCTGATTAAAAAGATTTTAAACAAAATTAATAGATCAGGTGAATTGAAATATGAACATCATTAAAAGTCAAGATCAAAATGATATTGTTGCAACAAACCAAAAATAGAGCACATTTACCCCGTGCTTGCTCCTCTTCAAATGATTCTATTAGTGCTTCATATTGCTTCTTATTAAACTCAAGCTCCTTCAGTTGTCTTTCAAGTTGATTCTTTTTTGACTCAAGAACTTTCACTTCACCTTCAAACTGCATCTGTTTTGACTTGAACTCCTTCAGTTGCACTTCAAGCTTTTTCTGCTTAAATATGAGATCTTCCACTTCTCCTTTGAGCTGATGCTTTTTTGACTCGAGCTCCTTTGCTTGTACTTCAAACTTATTCTCTTTTAACTTAAGCTCCTCCACTTGGCCTTCAAGTAGCTTCCGTTTTAATTGGAGCTCCTTCAACTTACCTTCAAAATGCTTCTTGTCTGACTCATGTTCCTCCACTTGGCCTTCAAATTTCTTCTCTTTTGACTTGAGCTCCTTCACTTGACATTTAAGTTGCTTTTCTTCTAACTTGAGTTTCTTCACTTGTCCTTCATATTGCTTCTCTCTTGTTTCAAGCTCATTTACTTGTCGCTTGAAAATCTTCGCTTTTGACTCGAGATCCTTCACTTGTCCTTCAAATTCGTTCTCTTTCGATTCAAGGTCATTCACTCGCCTTTCAAATACCTTCTCTTTTGACTCGAGATCTTTCACTCGTGCTTCAAATACCTTCTCTTGTGATTCAAGCTCATTCATTTGCACATCAAATAGCTTCTCTTTTGACTCGAGTTCCTTCACTCGTTCTACAAATTGCTTCTCTTTTGATTCAAGCTCCTTGGCTCTTCCTTCAATGTGCTTCTCCTTTAAGTCAAGCTCGTCCATTCTTGCTGCTAATTGCTTTTCTTTTGACTCAAGTTCCTTGATTTGTCCTTCAAACTGCTTCTTCGATGACTCAATCTTCTTCACTTCAGCTTCAAATACCTTCTCTTTTGATTCAAGCTCATTCATTTGCCCATCAAATAGCTTCTCTTTTGACTCAAGTTCCTTCATTCGTTCTATAAATTGGTTCTCTTTTGATTCAAGCTCCTTCGCTCTTCCTTCAACATGCTTCTCCTTTAACTCAAGCTCTTCCATTCGTCCTGCTAATTGCTTTACTTTTGACTCTAGTTCCTTGATTTGCCCATCAAATTGCTTCTTCATTGACTCAATCTTCTTCAATTCAGCTTGTTGAATTTTTGTTGTCAACATTACCTTCAATAGTGTCTTCTTTTCTAATTGTAGTTCCTCAGCTTTTCCATTAATTAATTTCTGCATTGCACCAAGCTTTTCCGCTTTGGTCTTAAGTTCCTTAGTACACTCTGCAATTTTCTTTGAAAGAGCCTTGAGTTCCCCTTCCTTCCTTTCACGCTCTTCAACCATGTTATCCATCACTTGATGAAATTCTTTCTGTTCCATCTTGAGCTCCTGCTGACACAATTTAATTGTGTCCTCTATTAGACTGAGCTGCGCTTCCTTTAATTCAATATTGTCATCACATTCCTCAATTTGTCTCTGCATTTTCTTATGAATTTCATCACGCTCACTGATCACCTTCTGCACCATTTCAAGCTCCTTGATACATTGTTCCTCCTTTAACCTCAAATGCCTCTCGCATTCACTGATCAGCTTCAGCACAGACTTGAGTTGCTCTCCCTTTGCTTCAAACTCCTTGTTGCGTTCTTCAATGCTTCTTTGGATTGCTCCATATTCACTCTTTTTCATTTCAATATCTTGGGAATATGAACTCAGCTGTCCTTGAATAGAATCAACCTGCTTTTTCTTGTTTTCAAGCTCTTTGGACAGCTCCTCAATATCTCTCTCTAGCGAGTGCAATCTTTGGTCTTCAACATGTCTCTTCATACAGCATTCCTCAATAGAATATGGAACCAGTGCAAGTACTTTCTCTTTTGAATCCAGTTCAGCAGAGAGGATGGAACATTCTGAATCACTGCCAGACATTTTTATACCATCATCATCATCTTGGAAGTGATCCACATTCTGCTCACTTTTCCCATAAACTAGCTTAGTACTGATTGATGCAGCTGAATACAATACTTTTGATTTCTTAACTGAAGAGCACAAGTAATCAAACTCCTCTCGTGCTGGTAGTCTCTTCTTAACCAACATTGCAGACGGCTCTTGGGTTCCTCCCGCACCTTCTGAAATATCCCTTTTCTGAACAGAGTTATCATTGTTACTGCTACATTTTCCCACACTAGACTTCTGTAACAAGATATCATGATCATCATCATAGCCATCATCATCAAAGTCTTCAGAATATTTCTGAAAAACAACAGCAGCATGAGTCGCTTTATTATCTTGGTTGGACTCTATCTTCAGCTTAACACTTGATGGTATACTATCCTCCTCATCCTCTAAATCTTCAGCACAATGTTTAACTTCTATGGACATTTTCTCATCCAAAAGAGGTTTGTTTTGTCTCCTGATGACAGTGATTTTGAACTTGCTATAGCCAACATCCCAGGATAGTGTTTATACTTGGCATTGGCTTATACATCACATAAAATCCTAGGAGGAAAAAAAAATCATTAATAATGTTATAGATCAATATGTTAGGTACCTAAACAATTATAGATCCAGACTTAGTTGTAATTGGTGAGTTTGTATGAGATGAGAAGAGTGAAGCAGGTGCCAATGTGGAAAATGTGAATTTTTTAACTAACTGTGCTGAGTGGGCACAGAAAGAGAATTGAGAATTGGTGGGAAATTCTGTCACAGGAGAGATTATAAGGGAGGGGAGGTATCCTGAAGGGAGGGGACCAGAAAGGTCAGAATTGGGTTGGGAGAGTTTCAGAATCTCTCTAATACTCTGAGTCACTTTACATTTTCTGTTTGTTCTGAATACACACACAATACACACTCATCTTCTATAGTGAATTCTTACGGCATTTTCTATCTATATCTATCCCCTATGGCTTGGTACCTGTCACAATACTTAAGTATTACATGCAAATTCCAAAGGAAGCTTGGATGACGAGACCAACGAAATGAGAAATCATTGCACGCTCACAATGTTCCAGATGGATTGTACTCACACTCTAATAGGTCCCACTTTTAATTTATACTATTACCTATACTGTCACTCAATTATTGGGTATTATACGAGCACATCCATCTATGAGCATGCAAAAAATTCTCATCGCATTACAGAGAATATATCTTTTACAATGCACTACAAAGCAATATGCAAGAAATCGAGGTTAAATACATCATTCAATCAACTGAAAATATGAAACCCCTTCATCAAATTACTCTCAGTGAGAAATGTTTGGAGCGATACATAGAATACGGTGTAATGTGAAGCAAGTAAAATATTCACCTTGGAAAAACCAGACGAAGAAGGCGAAAAAGCAGACACTTTTAGAAGACGGTGAGAACAACAGGAGTGATCAACAAAGAAGGGATCAAAAAGCTCCAACTTCTTTTCTTTCCGCAACACAAAGCTCCAACTTTTATTTATTTATTATTTATATTTTTTTGGTGAGAATGAGAATATAGGATCTGAGCCTATGACTGCAGTGACTCTTGAGGGTGACAAGCAGAGTCTCACGAGAAAGGACTTACTTCCCTTGCTAACTTTTTTTGGGTGGCTCTTGCCTTGCTCACTAAGTTTGCACTATAAACGGAATTTGTGAGCTGTCATCCACTTTTTTCAATATTTGATTTTATAGCAAGCATTTTTAAATTTTTTGTTAACAACGAATTTGAGAAAAATAATAATAATAATAATAATAAAACAAAGAGACTAAGATCCAGCAATTCATTCTCCGATTGTGTCCGCAATTATTAGATGAACAAGTTTCAGTGATTACCACACTGCCACCACCTATCAAATGCTATTAAAATAGAATTTTTATTAGAATATGATTATTCAAATATCTAAAAAAAATATATTTATTGGGACATATACTTAATAATTATTAGATATGATATAATAAATGAAGTTTGTGAGATTTACTATCATATTCAATGATTGTTAAATGAGTTTCCTAATATATATCTATTTTTTTAATATCAGAATAATATTTTTGTTTTTATTAATAGATGAAACATTGGAGCAGGGGCAAAAAACAATTGTTAAATATATTCTGCAATATTATAAAATATTATTTAAAAGTGAATGTTTTTATATTTAATTAATTTAGTTAAGCTTTATTCCTATGATATATGTATAGTCGGTTATAATATGGTATGATTTTGCATATCTTATTTTTTGATTGTCTATCTATAATATATAATATATAAAATTTAGGTCTAGATGAATTCAATGTCATGTTGTGTTTTGCTCTCTCATACATTCTGCGATCAATTGAAATATCTCATGTTAATTATAAAAATATTTTTTTATGATTAGGAAAGGATAAAAATTGAATTTCGCTGCATCCATAAAGCATTTGAATAATATGGTTATCCAAAAGTTTGTTATATAAATTTATTTATAACTTTCAAAATATTTATTTTTCCCCTAAAATTATAATAATTATTTACAAAAAAAGAAAAAAAAGAAATGAAAAGAAGAAAATTAATTAAAGATAAAAGGAAAAATTAAATTTAGCTTGATAGGTGCATCGTGTACGCTAACATATCTTCTGGTACAATGAGAAACTAAAAATTATATCGTTCTTATATAAAATAAGTAGGTGTTGGATTGGTTTTTTAAAGAAAATCAATAAAAATTTCACTTTTACTTAGGATTTAGGATAGCATATATACTATACAATAAACTCTTGTACTCTTGTAAAATTTGAGGATGTTAAATCATATATTAATATTATAAGTTGTTGCATGGAATAAAAAAGTATAAAAAAATATTAGTTTTTCTTTCTTATTCATAAAAAAAGAATCTGTAAATTAAGCACGCACAAAATTATACCAGTCATATTTTACTAAGTTCGAGACCCATTATGATTTTGGAAGAAAAAGGCTAAAAAAAGACTTATTTTAATTGAAAACTAAACAAAACTTTCAGCGATAAACCAAGAAAACAAAAAAAGAAAACTAAACAAAAAAACCTTTAAAAAACAAGCAAAAAAGATCGAACAAACCAAAAGAAGGCAAAAGAATAAAATTAAAAAAGAAAAAAATACTCACACAACGTTTTAGCATTTGATTAGGATTGGAAAACAAAAGGAAGGAAGCTACACGAATAAAAGAAAAATGAAATTCTATAACAAATCAACACTATACATTTGATCACTATTAAATATAATAAATAGTCCTCATTCCACCCGTGCTTCCTTCTTTCTTTATCCATTCGCGTGTGTGCACCTCTATTCATGATGGGGGAGTGTACAAAGAATGGGGCAGAAAGGCTCTTGAGAATCGGTTAGTCAGTTAATATAAAGTCGTTGGGATTTGAGTTAGTGAAAATTGGGTTAGGATTCAGATTTTTTGTTTTTTTAGTTGGAGTTAGTTAAGATTGGATTGTTTAGGATTTCTAGTAAGGGATTTAAATTTAAAATTCCATCTTCTGAAAATACATAAAAAAATGTTAAAAAAGAAAAAAGAAAAAAGAATACTATTAGAAATCCGCGTGATACTGACTGAGGTTATCGAGGGGTAATACTGATAGGTTGATGTGTTTCATTAAACATATTTTTTCATTTAAAAACTATACGATAACCCATTGATACACCCATTGGAATGCTTGGCGCCATTATGCACCATATGGTGTGCACAAATTCAGAGGGCATATCGAGGGGTGTACTGACAAAATTGATATTTATTTCACGCCCATCAAAAACCTGTCTGTATAGGCTATCGCGCCATGTTGCATGAATAATATACCGATGGTTATATTTTATTTTTTTTTAAATCTAGCATTCTAACGGATGTACTAACAGATTTATATTAAATTAAATTTTATTTGTTTATTCGCATTATCGACAGGTATACCGACGGGTTTTTGAATTTTTTGGATGTTGGGATTCCCTTTTTCCGTGGGTAAACCAGTCAATAATTGGTAAATTTTGAAATGCATGGTTGCATTTAATGATTATTGACGGTACACTCGTCGATAACTCATGTAAATAACTTGAGACAAAACTCTTCTCCCTCACTTCACAAAATGTCTCTCTCAGCTGCCACAGCCATGGCCACTGCCACTGGCTGGCCGCTGCCGGAGCCTCCCTTTGCAAAACCAAGCTCACCATTGTGATTTTGTTAATATAGGAGTTCTATTGGAGGGAGCATTGATTGTGGAAGCCTTTTTTTTTTGCTATTTTTATTGTGTATTTTTGCTTTCAAGTCTTATAATATGTTTATTATGTTGTTGTCGTTTAATAATGTCTATGATTGTTGAATGCATTGATTAATTGATAGTGGAAGATCTGCAACTTCAGATTCTTTAGATGCTGTAGTATCTGTTTCTAAGCATATCTCCTTTTTTGATAATGCCAAAAAGGGAAAAGAGAAGAATTGAAGAATATCATGTGCCAATGGAATTCAGAGGGAGGGCCATGAAATTCAGGGAGAGCTTATGCTGAAAGGGAGCTCAGAGTTTTTGAAGTTTAGCATGCACTTTTTTCTTTTAATATTCTATGTTTTCGAAAATCTCTTGACAGTTAGCTTTCCATGTTTTATATATTATTTTTTCTCATATATATCATAGTTTTTTATGATGCATATATGTCGTTTCTGTCTTTAGTTTTTTTTAAGCTTTGATTCATATCGATGCTCTTCTCATGCTTAGCTAATCATATATCTCTCTGATAAATGTCTGCTTCTTATCTCTTATGCTTATATGTTGCCTTACAAAATTTTTCCCCGTAACAGTTGACCCCTACAACATTTATGTAAAGTTTTGGGGACCTACTAGGTCCTTTAGGGATAGGAAGAAAAATGTCAGACTTGGCGTAATGGTTCAACATTACACGGTTGGCGTAAAGCCAATCCATGCCGAGGATCATATCTAAGTCACGCATAGATAAACAGACGAAATCTAGAATAAAAGGTTTATTTTTGACAATGAAATAACATTTTAGGCAACACCTACAAGTTCTACCAGGCTTTCCAATGTGGGTAGAAATAGTGGGATCAAAAGGAAGTTTTGACACAGGCAATTTTAAAGACTCAACACTAGCATGTGATATGAATGAATGAGTTACCCAGAATCAAATAGTACAATTAAGGTCATACCATTCATTTCACACCTTCCTTTCATGAGGCTCTCGGACTTTGTTGAGTCTTTAGCACCGAGGGTAAAGACCCTCCCTTGGCATTGTGGCTTGGGGTTTGGGGTTGTCGGGTTCTTCTCTGGGCATTCCCGTGCATAGTGGCCGGGTTTCCCGGACTTATAGCATATCACCTGGCCTAACCAATAGGGTCGATCTCCATAGGATTTTCCGCATTTAGGGCAAACTGCAGCAAGGGCGGGTCTTGGAGGTACAGCTAGGGCTCTCTAGGGCACCTTGCATTTGGGGCCACTAGATCCCCCTTGATGGTACTCCTTCTTAGGACCTTGAGGTCTGAACTGCTGTCTGGGTGGTAGTTTGTATGGTGGCTTGAATATTGGAGCTTGCGGTGCTAGCTTCTTTGTGAAGTTGTCACCTTTGGTGCGCTCAGCTTCTTTTGGCCATCCTTGATAATGAGCACTTGTTGACTAGGGTTGGAAAATCCCTAATCTCCAAATGTACGACAACAATGTTGTTCTCCGGCTTCAATTTGGCTTCGTACTTGACGCACTTCCATATTTCATCCGGGTTCCCTTGGAATATTCTAGAGAACTTGCTCAGCTCCTCGAACTTCACAGTGTATTGCGCGATGCTCATGCCTCCTTGCACTAGCTACATGAACTCGATGTCCTTTGCATTTGTTACAGACTCCGGGAAATACTTCTCGTAGAAATGGGCTTTGAACAACTCCTAGTCGATTGGCATGTTAGACTTCTCCAGCAACCTTCGAGTTTTGGTCCACCAGAATTCAGCATCTGCTTCTAACATGTAGGTGGCAAAGGTCACCTTTTGCTCCTCTGAACAGGTGATCACGGAGAAGATCTTTTCTATGTGCGTAATCCATTCTTCAACGATGTTTGGGTTCAGAGCTCCTCGGAATAATGGAGGATTCGCTCTTCGGAACTCCCCAAATCTAGCATGCTCGAGATTCTCCACAGTATTGGGACCACGGCCGGCATTGCCTTGCTGCTCCATTTATTCGAACATCATCCGCATAGTCCTGGCCACGTCTTGGAGAGCTTCAGCCGTCTCGTTATCCTAACCATTCGAGCCTGAAGTGTCTGTCGTGATCGTGTCATTGGTTCCTAAGCACACATCATAGCAAACACTGAGATGATCAGGCTCAGTACTTTATGTTAAGTGAGCTAGTTACCGTGGCACATTCACATACAGCAGTCATGCATCTCTATCCTAAGACTTATCCTATTAATAAGGCGACTACACATGACATAACTATCACATCATGCTTAGGAAGCATAGTCAGTCCAATCCTCAGACTCCATGAGAACCGAACTACTCTGATACCAAAATATAACACCCTAATATTTAACCCAACACGCCTAGGATGCATTTAAGGTATTTACTAATTATTACTCTTTTGTTCCAGCTCTTACTTTTAAATTGTTAGAATACTTTAGCGAAAATACTAGTCAATTTTTTTTGGAATTTTAAACGAAAACGCGAGCCGCGTAACTTGAAAGAACTACGTCGTATGATACGCCCGAAAACTGATAAGGAACTAGACTCATCATAAGCATACATGAATTAAAGTAAATCTCAAAACATAACACATCATCATAAAGTCATTCATAAACATATCATCAGAGGTTCATATTACATAAATGCTTATCATAATAGAGTTATGCCCACCAATAATGGTTGGGATAGTATAATCATTTAAAGGCATAAAGGAAATAACAGATACAATTAGTTAGGATCTCAATGCCCTCTATACTTTAAACAGATGTCCCCTAGAAATAAGGGGGCTATTGTCCATGTGACAATGTGCGGACCTTGATGAGATCCATGGTCGCTTCCTACTACTGTTCACGAACGAAATCATTGTCCTATGAAGATGTGATGGAAGAAAGAAATAGGGGATGAGAATCTTATAAAAGAAACTCAATAGAGAGTTCACCTCCTAACAAGTGTCATCATCTACGTCCTCAAGAACCTCAGGCTTCTTTATAAAGTGGTGAGCATGCATACGGTTCAATTATTAAGTTCCAAAAATTATTATCCAAGGCCCGTTCATTTTAGAATGCGTCTTAATGCAAGAATGTAACGTGACATACCATAACCACATAGCTAATGCCATAATTAAACAACATATAATAAAGAATGCAAATTCTTCTAACATGATCTTTTTCTCAATATTTCTTTAGGTGACTTAAGGTTCTTACTTCTTTCACTTGGGGGTCACCCTATTAATCTCTCCTCTCGAGAGTTCTAAGTTATGAGCTCATACCTCACTAGTCGTCACTAGCTAACATTTATCTTCTCGATAAGCAAATTTTCGGCTCCATCTCAAAGTGCAGGATAGGGGGCATAGGATTACTTTTTGCTGGGCCCGGCCCATCACAAAAAGGTCACCCTCCTGGATCACCTCTACGCCGAGCCCCGCTTGTTACATAAGGATCATCTCTGAGTGTTTTATGTCACCTTAAGCTTAGATGTTATGTTGAGATACAAGAGCACAACCTATCATGTAATGTCACATGCTTTCATATAACTTCAATACATACAGCTTAAACATTCCAAGGGTAATCATAATATGCCACAACAAATCTTGCAATTGGTAGCCAAGTTTGCAAACATAATCATCACATAAAATATTAAATCATAACATTTCCTAACGCAAGCACTTTCATTATCTCTTAATCGATTAAACCTCTAAATCGGGTAAACCCAACTTTCGTATTTATTTATTTATGCATCTAAGGGATCAATTCCAATGATTCTCGTTAATTATTAACCTTAAGAACATCATGAAACCATGCTGGGCAGATTTGAACAGAAATAGAAATTTAACTGTTTCGGTGTTCTAGAGGTTACGTTTTTTATCATTTCTCATTACTGATTTTTCCTATGATGCTAAAATTAATTCCTAAGTCAATTATGTGTGATCCCTATATATTACTAAGAGTTCAACCCTCCTTTATATAATTATAGCTTACTAAAATAGAATTTGTAACTTTCTTTTTAAAGGTTCTAGGAATCGCATTTTTGATCCTTTCTAGATACCAGTTTTTCTCTAAGTGCTAAAAATAATTATTACACTAATTGGTAACAAGTTTTTCATATTTGAACAATCCCAAACAGCATTATATCATACTGAAACATTTTGGATAGTGTACCGAAAATAGGATTGTCAAAAGTTTCCATAAATATAATTTTACGGGTCTTTAGTTGCTAGTTTTTACCTAAGATGCCAAGGATGATTTCCACCATAATTGATAGTAATTTTCCCACATTTGAGCCACTCCAAACAATTTAAAACAAATCTGGAAATGCTATGGAAGAAACCAAAAATTTAATTTTCCAAAAGCATGTGAAGTTGTAATGTAAGGCATTTCTAGTAACTAATCTTTCTAAAATTAATTCCTAGTTAGAGAACATTCTTAGAACCAAACTTTACTCCTTTTGAAAGATGGAAATATAACCTTTAGGACTTAGTTGACAACTTGGAAAATAAATATGAATGCATTTCCATTTCGCTAGTTTTAATGCCCAAGACTCCTATTTAGAGTATTTACTCTAAAACACCGATCAACTTTAAGGTTGAAAGGGGTAAGTCTTGAACTTTAATTAGTTAGGTGATGACATTAATATAAACATGCTAATGCAAGCTTTATTTTAATCTTTAAGACTTAGGTGATAACTTGGAAAATAAATATGAATGCATTTCTATTTCTTTCTTTTAGTGCTCAAGGCTTTTATTTAGAGTCATCACTCTAAATCACCGATCAACTTTAAGGTTGAAAAGGGTAAGCCTTGAACTTAAGTTAATTAAGTGATAACATAAACAAATTACTCCATTTTAGTTCAACCTTTTTGAAAACAAGATGGAACCCAAAACCTTGGGCTCTCAATGGTCTATCACATGATGGTTTTACAACCATAACCAAGATCCATTATCATCAAGTCATAATTTCAACATTTTAATGACTAACATGACCAAACTAGAAGAAATAAAAAGAAAAGAAAGGGACCAAGCCGACATGGTGAAGAGGAAGAAAAGAAATGAACTCAACCACATATTATTCATCAAGGCCGAAAATAAAGAGGAGGAACACATCATTCTAATATTTTAAAGGCTTTGAAAATAGAGAGAGATTACAAGAGAAAAACCAAACAAAATCCCTACCAAGGGTGCTTTCTTTTTTGAAAGAAAAGAGCTTGATCTTGAAAATGAGATGAGAAGAACAATCCTTACTTTGGAGAAAGGAATGGTTTCTGCCAAGGAGGGAAAGAAAAGAAGAAAAGTTTGTCTTGGGTTTTTGATCTTGAAAATGGAGAGGCTAGGAAGATCTATGGTGGTTTGAGGTTGAGAAGTAGTGATGAGTGGCGGTTTTTGGAAGAAATGAAGAAGAAGATGAAGAAGAACTCTTTGAGAAACTAGAGAGAAACTTTGAGGATTCTTGAACCAAGATTGCAAGAAACGAACAAATGGTGTTTGTGGCTTGCCTTGAGGTTGTATTTATAGAGAAATTTTAACATGTGAGGATGAAAAATAGGGGGAAATGCCGCAGCCATCTAGAAGAACTTGGGGGGCAAGTTTGATCTTAATGTGGGTTAGGATATGTATTAGAGGTAGGTTTAATTAGGAAAATAGTTAGGAATGGGTAGTTAGGTGTTTAGGTTGATAATAATGTATTTAGGAATTTCAAGATCTTGATTAAAGAGCGGTCATAAATATTTGAAGGAGTTAAGTTCATTTAGTTTGAATTAAACCCAATTAATTTGAATTTCAAAAGCCAACACATTTCCTTAACTTAGGGAATGAATACTATTCACCTTTTTGACTTTTTTAATATCATAAGACCACTTTGATTTTAAAAAGGGATTTAGCTTTCTCTAAGCAATCTTAAGCTCTAATCAACCTCAATTAATTATTTTGACTCAAGATTAATAATTAAAATCAATTAATATTTAATTAGAGCCTAATATTGCTTAGGTTTTGTTAATCATGCAATTAAACTCATTATGCCCTTAATTAGGGGTAAAATGGTAATTTTACAAAAAACTCCCCGGGGCCACCCGGATTTATACCGTTGTCATACATTCCTTAAAAACAACATCCCAAACTTTCAAATGAAATTCGGGCCCAATCGGTAATTAATTCTGTATTAATTAACTGCAGGGGTATTTTAGTAATTTCACTTGAAAAAAACCAAAAACTGATATTTTCACCTCTAACATCATGCACAACATAATTAATCCCTTCAATCATAAAACTAACCTTTTGAGGTTAGCCGGGACCGACTGTCCTTAATTCCCAGACAAAAATGACCTCAAGGGCATTTTGGTCATTTATACGCAAAAAAAATCAGGGCGTTATATAAAACAAGGCATTTTTCGGATTTAGTTCATTTATTTTATTGTAATCTGGAAATTCCTGATGGATTATCTATTCTGAGGTCAAGAAAGTTCCCATCGTCATTGATCAAGGTCTATTCTACAATATTATAAATTTGAGTACTGATGGTGAACTATTTGAGGGGTGCATTGTTGACGATTGGAAAATGGACTACTCCAATCTTGATGCGCATAGAATGATTTGTAATGAAAGGGCTAATATATCTAGTCGATTACTTGCAGGGTCACTTAATTTTGAATGTCGCATCATGCACCATGTTATCTCTCGCATTTTGAATCCTAGGCTCACAAATCTTGCACAACTAACGGAAGAGCATATCATCTTGATGTGGGCTTTACTGACCGATCGCCACATTAATTGGGCTTACCTTGTACGTTATAGCATGCAAAAAGCCCTTAAGGCAAATGCACCACTTCCATATGCTCACTTGATCACCTTATTTTTGGAGTACTTTGATGTCCCTCTATCTGATGAGCACTTTGTTATAGTTTAGCGGTCTTATGCCATTGGTGCTGGTGCTATTTCTTCCTTTGGCTATACAAAGAATACTCTTAATCAATGGGTTCGCAAGAAAAACATTCAACATGAGGATCAAGCAGAACGAACTCCTTCCTTTCCGCCTCCTTCAGCCTCGGTCGCCTCCTTCAGCCTTGGCCCTCTCCTCTTCATCCATGTCCGCACTTCTTTTTGAATTGCGTGGTCTTCGTGTCTATGTTGGAGAGTGATTTGATGCACTTGATTCTCGTATGGCTCGCATCAAGGGGGATATGGGATCTATTCATCGTCACCTTAGTATTCAGGATGATTTAGTTGTTGATGATGCACCATAGTGTTTTGTTTCTCCTGCTGGCTCTTTTGACTTATCTTTTGTTTATTTTGCTTGTGAACTGTTATTTAGCTTATGGCCTTGTTGTTGGACTTAGTTTGGATTATATTTCTGGTAACTCTTGGTTATGGTTTATAATTTGTTGTTTGGTAGTTGGACTTCTAGTTTGTGACTTATGGTGAACCTATGATGCTTAAGTATATTTCTTGGATTATACATATCTTTTGTGGGTTTTGATGTTTGTTGAGATTGTTGATTTTTGTATACTTATCTCTTTTTGATAATGCCAAAGGGGGAGAAAAATATAGGAGGTTATATATTCAATGATTAAGAGGGAGTATGCATTCAATGTTTGTCTTTGTATTCATTTTTTTTTTGTCTTTGAAAATCCATGCATATTCTTAGGGGGAGTGAATGCAATGCAAATTTTACTTTGCTCATGTCTATTATTGCTTCTCACCTAAGATGGTTGTCATCATCAAAAATGGGGAGAATGTGAATGTTGTATTGTAGGTTTTGAAGATGGTTTTGACAATGCCAATAAGTCAAGCAAATGACAAAAAGAATAGAGGCAAATAGCATGGAAATTCCTAAAGATGAACAAGCAAGTGATCAAGTTAACTAAAAGGTTTCATTTAATAAGTTTATTTGGGCATTTTCAAGTTAATCAAGTTTTAATCTAAGAAATGAGTTTGAATTTAAAGAAAACTTGATTTGAAATAATTCAATTGCTGTTAAATGAAGTTTTGACTTAACTTGTGAAAAACATTGGCTTTATTTTAAAAGGAAATGGATTGCATGATGATTAAAATGTTTCTAGAAAGAAAGAGTGCCTTAAATCATGTTAAAACATTAACTTTCAATTTTTTGGAACTCATGTAATCGATTACAACATCATGTAATCGATTACAAGGTTGCTTGTGTGCCCAGAATGTGATTTTGAACTCTTGTAATCTATTACAATGATCATGTAATCGATTACCAATAAGTGACCATTGCTAGTTTTTGAAAATTTGAACTGTGTAATCAATTACCAGTCCATGTAATCGATTACAAGACCCAAAAATGTACCAGTAGGTGTGTTTTGAAGAGATACATCTCTTGGGAGTGATCCCTAACTGTTTACATAATTTTTATCTATAAATATCCATCTTTTAACACTTTTTAACTAATGAAAAACATACTGCAAAAATCATTTTAACAATCATTCTTTCTCATTAATCTCTTTGTTCAAATCTTGGCCAAATACTCTTACTTTTAAGAAGCCTTCTAGTGCCTCAATTTGTAACATCTACTTTATTCAGAGAGTGAGTTCTTGTATTTCTTCTTCAAGTTTGTGTACAAGGGTGAGGCATCCCTTGATAGAACAAGAGTGGGGTATCTCTTGGTTCTTAAGAGACTTAAACACAAGGGTGAAGGATCCCAAGGTGTAGAAGTGCTCATCAATTGTAAAGGTTAAAGTGATAGTGAAACTCTTAAGTGGGTTGCTTGAGAGAACTGGATGTAGGCCACAAGAGGTGACTGAACCAGTATAAACCAAGTTTGCAATATCTCTTCCCTTATCTCTTTACATTTATTGGAAGTTACTTTTCATTATCTTGTTCTTCCATAGAGTTTCAAGTCTTAGTCACCTGCATTTTCATCTTTGAAATCAAGTCTTTATTACATTTTCCTATATTTTATTATAGAAGGAATTAGAGTGGAATAAAATTGAAAAAGTTAGAGAACTCAATTCATCCCCCCTCTTGAGTTCATTGAGGCCACTTGAATAATATTCTCCACGAGTGTCCAAACTTTGCTTTTCTCGAACTGATCTAGTTCCTTTTGCTTAGCTTCCACCCAACTTTGGTCAACCAAAGCATCTTCAATGCATTCTAGCTCGATGGTGGCTTGTCTTTAAGGTAGATTGCTAATTTGTGGCGAACTACGTTTGAACTTATCCCCAACATATTTGCCGTTGTCCAAGAAAACAGGTCAGAGTTTCTTCTTAAGAATGCAGGCAGCTTCTCTTTTAGTTGTGCAAAAAATCCTTTGTTAATTCGAGTCATTTTTTGCTTCTCTTATCCAATCTAGACTTCTCTTATCTCTCCTTCAAGTTCAAGTCAATCACTATGCTTCCTACTTCTCCTAACGAGGTCCACCACAACTACATTTTTTGACTCCTTCTTAGATTGTGTTTTCCTATCTCGAGGCTTGCATTGTAGAATTGTCTCGCCACCAATTGGTTTCCTTTGATTGTGATAACTCATGTGTCATTGGCATAACACTTTATCAATAGGAGCCCTATGGAAACAATCGCTCCTAGTTTGTTTAGTGTTGGCCTCTCTAAGATTGTATTCTAGGCAAAGGGACATCAAACCACCAAGAAATCAATCATCATGGTTCGGATTGTCGAAATTGATCCTAGCATCACATACAAAGTTAGGTATCCATCAAGCTTAGTCTTTACCTCTAAAAACCCTACTAGTTCATCTGAGTAGGAGTTGAGGTCTCTAGCTTGTCGAATACATCCCAAAATAGTAGATGAACTAAGCTACCCTAATCCACCAAAATTCTCTTCACTTCTGTATTCATGATGATCGCGAAAATGACCATAGGGTCATGGTTGGGGACAATGTCTAGGTTGTCTTCATCAGAGAAAACGATGGCCGGACACAGCTTCCTCTTTTTAGCCAACTCCTAAGTTTAGACTTCCACCTTCATAGCTTCTGTCAAGGCTCTTTTCCTCAAGGATTTGGAAAGATCTCTGCTTGTGAATCCTTTAGCAATGGTGTGGATTGTTTGGGTTACAGGTTCATCATGCGAATCTTTCAATGGTTAAAGTCCTCTAATGAGTATTACCAAGGTCATTTGTAGGCTTGGATTTTTTATGTGCAATGCTTCTTTATTGAACCGTTCTAGGTAATCATTCAATGGTTTATATGGTTCTTACTAAAAGCCCAAGAGCTTGGTAGCCAACTTAGCTTTTGTTCTACTCATGATGAACAGCATTAGAAACTGAACACTAAAGTCGAAGAACTTCTAGATCAATACTGATGGCAACTAATTGAACCATTGGAGGGTAAATTTTTTTAAGATGATTAGGAAAGCTCGGCATGTCACCGAGCCTACTACATCATCAAGGAGCATTCGGGTTTTGAAGATATCCAAATATTCCTAAGGATCCATTGTCCCGTTGTATTGCCTAATCTTAGTCAGGGGTTTGAAGCCCGTAAGATATAGGTACTTTACGATACGGTCGATGAAAGGAGTCTTAAAATCCTCCTCCAAGTTATTAGAATTTGGTGTGCAAGTTCAAATCCTTGAGCTTCCTTCTTCCAAGTCAGATCCGTACCCACTGTTGTCCTAGGCTGAGAAAAATTACTAGGAGAGGCTTATGCTTCTTCTTGATTTTCCAATATCAGGGAACTTGACCCCGGAATAGAGTGAGCTGTATCTTCTCTTTAGGCTTGCTCATGGGCCTAGGTTTCCTCTGCCTCTCTCAACTTTTCTTCAAGCTCTAGTATCCTAGCCTCCTTCCTCTAGAAGCAGGCCTCAACTTCATGCACTCTCACTACTTCTTAGGCATACTTCTAGTCATCTTGCTTCTTTTGCTTCAGCTCAGCCTCCATACTTCTCAACTTCATGTTCTATTCTTGTGAAAGGTGCATAACTTCTTAATATGGTAAGGTAGAGCTTTCAGGGACCTCCATAACTGAAGTTTTTCCCTTCTTTTCTACTCTAAAGGGATCTTGCATCCATCATCACCAGCTCTCGACCGGGTTTAAAAGCTGTTTGTTGGTGTAGGAACCAAAGTCAAGGCCTGTTTCCTTATCCTTAGGATGGGTTGTTATGTCCTCTAAGGCTCCACTTTGAGTTTTGATGATCGTTATTTGGAGTGTGATCATTGGTTTGGGTGTTAGGAAAAAGTGTTTCATGTTTTTTGGGTAAGGGTAGGTCATGATCAGAGAACAACCAAAAAGGTTCCCTAGCAGTAATGCCAATTATTCCTGGTGTTACTTTGGGATGGTAAAGCCTTGATGCTCTCTACTATGAATGAGTGGTCATGGGGTTATCCTCTTGGGATGGTAAAGCCTTGATGCTCTCTACTATGAATGAGTGGTCATGGGGTTATCTTCTTCTCCTGGATGGCTCCAATGAGTTTTCCACTGTCTTGGGGGGTACCTACAAGAACTATGATGCCTAAGTTAGTAAGGATTCAGGAGAGGTAAATAGAAAAGATAACATACCATTAATAATGCTTTCTTTATACTTCCTTTAGCTTGGGACCTCATTCCAGGTCCACCCTGTAACCTTCTTGTAGTAAGATTTGGTCCATTATTTCCTCCCATAAGATGCAATCAACCTTTTGTCAATATTGAGGAATAAAAATTTTCTTCATTTTTAGTGGTTTTTTTAATGTTCTATTTAATTTGATGAATGATTCTTGCACAAAATAACTTAAAATTTTAATTATATTTGATTAAGAACCTTCATTGTTTCCAGAAAATCTCAATTTGCAAAAATTAAAAGCTAATTATGTGATGTACCAAGTGTGGTGTATGGTGCACTTGCAGGTTGAAAAGTGCACAAGAAGGGGGTTGAATTGTGCTTTCACTTTCTTTATCCCTATTTCTGAAAGCTTTAAATAAAGACTATCAAGTGTTTACTTGAAGTGCAATGGAAATATTTGTTAGTAAATATGAAAAAATAACTTTCTGAACTTAGTTGTAAATAATAACACTAGTTAAATTGTTTTTTCAGAAACATATTGTTTTGGATCACAAAACAGAATGTAAATGAGATAAAGAGAGATGAAAGATATTATACAAAGAGTTTTTATACTGATTCGACTAATCTGTCTGCGTCCAGTTTTCAACAACCTATGTTGAGTTTCACTAAATCAACCCATTCTCAACCCAGAGAAAGTAAGATAGTCTTTCAATAGCCTTCTCAAGCTATTTCACATGACCAGTAGCTTACTCTATTGTGATTCCCAAGTAGTCTTTGACTAGTCTTTCCAAGCTAGCTCACAATGAGCACTATTGAATTAGGATACAAAGATTTTGAAGGTTGGTTCATTCCAACAAATAAACACTCAAGTTTTCTCAAAATAAAATAGTGTATGACCCGAAAACTTGAATGATTTCTTTCTAACAATTCTTCCTAGAATAAAGATGTTATCTAATAAGAACTTAGAAAGAAGATTTTTACAAAACCAAAACCTAAGTACAAGAAGTAATTTCTTTACAGAAGAGGAAAGCTATTCTTGCGTTCTTGATATCGTTTCAAATGTATCAACCAAAAGTCTTAAGTTGTAAGCACTTATCCTCCTTTTATACTTGATCTTCAATTTCAGACTATTGCCATTTGATTTGTTTTCTTTATGACACATGCTGATCTTCTTTTTGGGTCTTCGAAAAGCAATCTAGGAGACTAGCATGGCTGTGTCAGAGCTACTTTTATAGTTGTAGAGATTGTTATCAAATAAGGTTTCTGAGTGTATCTTTAGGAACTACTTTTTACTTTCTAGATAAGGTTTCTAAAATTTTTATTCTAGAAACTGGAATAATTGACCAAGTAAAAAAGGTGAGATGTCCCTGTTTGGGTTTAACTTTAATTTGAAATTTGAGTTTTCCCTCCTATTCTGTAAAGTGCATAGTTTCCAAGCAAGCGTGCTTTCTGATGTGCTTATATAGTTTTTGCACTTCTTATTAATCTTTATTTCTTAATAAGAGCTTGTTGGTAATCTTATCACCACGATTGATGATGGTAACCATGACTTGCTTCAAAGGAAGATAGATTTCTTCATTACATATCATATACTGAAGATGAAGGTTACTTTCTAAAAATCTGAACTTGGTTTCTTGCTTTGGAAATCCTTTCTTCGTGTGTAAAAACATACCAACATTTATTTCAAGGATTTTTTTTCACTTCATTTAAGTTCTGAATCTCTTTGAATGAGATTAAACATGTTGAAACATGATAACGTGAAAATAAAACTTGTTAGTGGAACTTGTATGCCTACAAGAATGGTCCTGTTGAGAGCTCAAGAAATTCAAGTAAAGGATTAGTCCATTTTTCAAAATATTTTAATAAAATTGATTTTGTTGTCACTCAAAACATCAAACTATAGCACTTTCTAGAGGGTTCTAGAGCTAATAACACTAAATGGAAAATAAATGGTTTATCTTGTAGGTCGCACTAATCCAACCCAATTAATTTCTATCAATTGTTGAGATTACTATGGAGAACTAATACAAACATTTTTGAGGTGACCAAGATATGAAAAAAAAATCTTAGGTGCTATGAGAGTTAGAGAGAATATTTACTTTGGTCCATTTATATAATTGACACATTAGTTTTACTAGTCATTTGTATCGTATTCTCCTTGCATATTTAGTGCAATAACTGATATTTCAATTCATAAATGGAGCAAAACAAATAATTTCTCTTGCTCTAAGTTCATCTAAGTATTTCTCCAAAAATTTATCTTTATAATACCAAAAAATTCCAATTAATTATAGGTCCTTGCAAATAAATTAAGGGATAAATTACTCTTATATCTTCTCAAGTTTGTTGAACTACAAATTGCCTCCATTTTTACTTGTCCAACCTTTGTCTAATGAAATCAATAATTAAGCAATTTTATGTAAGTTACCAAAAATGCCTTTTATCTTTCTTCCTTCACCTATGGCATGTAATACCCTCCTAAGTATAACATCATTCTTAAGTCATAACATTAGACTCAGAAGTTGTTACTTATTAATTAGTGATCCTTTATTAATTATCTATAGCAGACTTGATTGACTCGTACAATAACTAATTCATAATTCTAGTAAAATATATAACAAAAAAACAAAGTATTTGTTGAATATACTTCCAAACACAAGAAAAAGCTCCTTTATGAGCTTTAATGTATATCTGTAACATCCTCCCAAATACGACATGATTCTTAAGTCATATCATCATACTCGAGAAGTTGTTACTTATAAATTAATGGACCTTTTTTAAATATCTGTAGCAAGTTCGATTGAAATGTGAAGTAACTAAATCGAAGTTCTATTAACATATATGACTAAGAAACAACCATTCATCAATTACAAGGTTGAGTACAAAAGGAAGCTCTTTTATGAGCTTCAATACACCTCTGGTCTCTATTATAAATACAGACATAAACATATGACTATGTACAATCTATACAAACTTCAACTGTACACTATTGCTAATCCGATCTCCTTTCATAAAGTAGCCTCCTTGTTTTCGGGATCAACCTGGAGATGACATGGGAACACAAACACATAGGGGTGAGAATTTTAAAATTCTCAGTAGAGTAACTCCCTAATTACATAGTCATAATGTCATCGTCATCGCCCCAACCACTTCGGTTTATTAAGAAAGTGTGAGCATGTAAAATATATATATATATATATATATATATATATATATATATATATATATATATATATATATATCAAATGTTCATTTTAGAGTTCTAAAATCACCTTTCTGAAGTGGGTAGTTTTTAATGATTAATCACTTAAAACATGTATTTCATGACATTCAAAATCATAGAAATTCCTTCAAGACCACTAATTTAACAAAATATATATATACATATGGTAAATTGCAATGATCTTTTCATGCTCTTGACATAATAGAGAGGACTTTTTCATGCCCTAATAGGGACCTTTCCATGCCCTTTTTATACTAAAGGGGACTTTTTCGTACCCTTTTGGAGACCTTTCCGTGCCCTTTTCATATAAAAGGGGACTTTGTCGTGCCCCTTTGAGGACCTTTCTGTGCTTTTTTTATACTAAAGGGGACTTTGCCGTGCCCTTTTTAGATTAAAGCGGACTTCATTTTTCACTTAGCACATACATCATCCTCAAGCTCACATATACATGCATCACATTTCTATATGCATGAACATAATTCTTTGATCTCATAATACTTCAAACCTATATATATTATTCATTCATTCCTCATAACATAATCTTGGAAATCCATGGTATGCATTCATACACATCAAACTTGAACCAAATGTCCTTAGGTCACTAATTCAAGGCATCATCACAATTTCAGCACATTGGCAGATTTTTCACTTAAGTAACACAACTTATTTTTCAATTCAAACCATCAAATTGGAGACTATAAAAATTCTCGATGATACCTCAATGTGTCCACAACCTCCAATGAAAATTTCAGAGCAAGAAAAGTTCTCTAACTATGTTAAAAAAATTAGACAAATTCGGAGGTTAGAAACCCACTATTTATAGCCAACAGTCATAGTTCCCAATTTTATTACCATACCAATGGTCATATCAAATCATTCAAAAATTCATGGTTGGACTTCAATATGTACTTAATGACCTCTAAAAATTTCAAGTGATAATTCAATCATTTGCTATGGTAACAAAATTATACAATTTTATAGCTTTAGTTTCAATGATTTTGACAGTATAAGAAACATTTTGGTCTCTGATTTTTTTAAGGCAATTTGACTCAAAATAAGAAACCAAGAAAATTCGTGGGACTAGCCTAAGATGTTACCTCCAACATATATTTTTCTCAACTCATGAAAATGCCTACAACATGCCCAGAAAATTCGTGATCACACACTGCCTATAAGAAAATCGAAAATCCAGCAGCCTAGTTAAAACTTCTTTTGACAAAAATGATTTTCTAACCTCATCCAAACACTTCACTAAAATTAACACATCAATATCAACATAACATTAACCAATATAACTGGAAATTTCGGAGTGATACCAGTCAGAATTTCTTAGAAAATTTTTGAAAGAAAAAGGCCAAAGAAAATCCTACTTGAATCTCTATAGGTCTTTGCCTAGAACAATCTTCCTCAAGTGTTTTTCTTCATTCAAAATCCTTCCAAATAGCCCTTAAACCTCTCTTTGGCAGTGATGTATAATGGCTCAAAGTGAAAAAATAGTGATAGATTAAAATTCTAATCGGTTAGTTTTGTAGATATTGAGGTGTAGAATAAGTTTTGTGAAAAGAGTTTGTGGTTTTAGTAAGTGTAGGCTAGGAGTTTGGGAGATTGAAATCAAGTTGAAGCTCTTTGAAGGAAAGAACAATAGTGGCTATTTTCATGGGAGACTTGGCTGAGAATGAAGAGCTTGGAGGGATAAGGTTGGTTGACTTATTTATCACAAAATAAAACTTACATATTATGTAATATAAATCCTTAATTCTTGCAAAAAGGAAATATGATGGATGGCTAGAATTTAATCTTGTAATTCAAGATTAAATCTTAGCCTTGCACTTGTTCCTAAAGGATATGTATCATCCTTTTGTAAAGATTAAACCATCTTTCGGTGTTAAAAATTGCACATCGAAAATTTATCAAACTGGTGAAACACCGTACCCGGGTAATCAAACATTGCCCGAAAATTTATTCCAGGTATAAAATATATATTTACAACTATTTCCAGCCCTAACGCTATGTTCCCTGAATTTTGGGCATCTCCGAATCTCAATTCTAGAGTTTCGGCTGTCCCAACGAGCCTGCGGGGCTCGCAAGTTACTATTCATATTTTTTTTTTTACAAATCCGTTGAACAGTCCTCATCATTGTTAAAACTGTCAGATTTTTGAAATTACGACTAGTAAAGCCCAAATTAATTTTTAAATAATTTTTAGGGTGTTACAATATCTGTCTTCTAGTACATTTACAAACATATACATACAAAATAAGTACAATTGATAAAAACTTCAGCTATTGAACTACTGCAAATCTGATTCTTTCCTGAAGCAGTCTTATTGTTCTCTGGATCAATTTGGAGATAACACAAGAATACAAAGCATAGGGGTGAGAATTCTAAAATTCTCAGTATGGCATCCCCAAATACATTTTAAAATCCATGTCATCCCCATCATCATCGTCCTAGTTATTTCAACTTACTAAGAAAATATGATCATACAATGCATATCAAAGGTTCATTTTAAAGTTATAAAACCATCCTTTCGAAATGAGTTTTTTTTATCATTCAATCACTTCATATAAATACATCACCAACATTATTTATCATAATCACTTTGTTTAGATATCATCATGTAAAACATTTAAAACATATATTGTCAAGTTTCAACTTAAACATGTTGGTCTCAACATAGATGCTAAAATCATTTACTTAGCACATGATATAAAGGACTACTTAGGACAATTGCTACTTCGACTTATCTTGGCCTTTGACCTATAGTGGCTTATTCTACTCATAGGTAATAAACTGCTTTTCAGGACTAAGTTCATTTCTATACATGATTCTTGGATGTTCTCCCTAATTCATATACAGATCTATTCCTGGCCAAGTTTTCTCTTCGACTCAATTCAAGGGTAGTGAGGTTTACTCCCTAACTGACTAGATTCACCTTTTTTCGGCCCAATACGACATATTCATTCTTGGAAACAATTGTAATAAGTATTCACATTTATATGTGCCTAACATCATCAATAGATTCACATATACAAGCATCACAATCATATATGCATTAGTATCAATTTCTGAGTTTCTTAATGCATCAAGCATACATATCACTCATGATCATTGGATTTTCTCTTCAATTCACACACAAATCTATTCCTAGCCATGTTTTCTCGCCGACTCAATTCAAAGGTAGTTAGGTTTACTCTCCAATTGACTGGATTCACTTTTTTCCAGCCCAATATGACATATTCATTCTTGAAAGCAATTGTAATAAGTGTTTATATCTATACGTGCCTAACATTATCAATAGATTCATATATACAAGCACAAAGTCATATATGCATTAGCATCAATTTCTAAGTTTCTTAATGCATCAAGCATACATATCACTCATGATCTCAATCTTCTTTTCATATAGGACCATTTATCATGAGCACTCATGTTTTCATATGTGTAACATCATCATTGAATTCACATAGTATCAATGAAATCAAATCATAGATATTTCATCATCTTTTCAACCAATCTAGTATGCTGCCAAAATTTCCAACAACCCAGCTATTTCCAATTCCCTACTTTTAAAGTTCAACCCCGAAAAGAAAAAAACATTAAAAAAGCACATGTCTAGGGCAAGGCAAACCATAGACATGGACCAGGTGGTTTTCTAAAGGCAAAATCCACAGTGGCTCACAGCAGTTACAACCGGCCAACCCGGCAAAGAACCGTGTTCAGTTTCAATCGATAACATGCTTTTGGCTCTGCAGGAGATGAAGAGAGGGATCGTAAACTTTTGAGGAGGAGGATGATGATGGTGGGAATGGATATTCTTGAGTAAAGAAAAAAGATGAAGCACTTTTTTTTGGTAACTCACACAAAACTATTTGATTATTGATGTCATTAGAGGGAGGTAGGTGTAGGTTGGACAACTAAAAGGAAAGTGAATTGGATTTCAACAAATCTCAGAGGAGGTAAATGTAATATAGCTTAAATTAGATTATTTATTTGTTTGATGCTAAAATTAATTAGAATTTTTTTTTTTGAGAATCACAATAAAAAAATAGGTCACTTTTGAAATTTGGAAATGTCATTAAAAGCATTTTAAAATTGGCTAAATAATTTTTTTGGGATGTCACATATATGAAATCAGATCACTTTTAAAATAATTCTATCAATAATCTATAGTAATCTAAACCATTGATTGAAATTCGGCAACTTAAATCAATACAAACTATAACATAGACCACTTCTTTTTCACTTATGCATCACACACCATATCTGAATTATTTCACCATAGAATTGGCCTAAATTAAATAGAATATCAAAGAACACAACAGAGAGTAAAGAGACTTTATTTCCCAACTAGTAAAAGGAAAAAAAAATTGGTTGCACTTCCCATACACAGGAAAAGTCAAAGAGGAGCCGAAGACCGAAGAAAGACAAATAGCGTTGTAGTTATCCTAAAGGTATAACAATCATTCTAACCAGATGGGAATTTGAAAAATAACATCATTACTATTAAAAGTTATGTATAACATCCCTTTCATTTCTTTAATGGTCGGCTAACATCAAAAGAAGTGGCTATAACAATAACACCATAAATTCTCAACAGACGCCAACATAAATTTCAAAACGAGAGAATCATGTAGAATGATGATAAACTTCAAGGTGAGTATAATATTTCCTTATTTATATTATTTCAATATAAAAATAGGTTTTTACTTGGGGTAGCCATACCGCAAGTCCGCAACGAACCAACATCTTAGAACTCGTGAGATTCGTCAACTGATTGCAGGAATAATTAAATAATTAGTAGTTAGTGGCTTCTACTCACATCTTACCAATTAAAAAAATAATAATAATGGTGGGACTACACCTTATGGAATATCCCAAAAGTATATGTGCAAAATACACGTGTATCATACAAGGACAAAGCCCACCTAACTCACTTTCTTTGAGTGGCCTAGTTGATTAGTCTCATTTGCTCCACATTCCTTCGTTTCCAATACAAAAAGCCAATAATGGTTCCAACCTCATTAAGCCAGATCATACTCAACAAAACCACCTCATCAGCCATCATGCAATTGTATTGACTTCAAATCAACCTTTTTCCTGGTCATGGTCATGACTCATGACGCTTCCACCCCACTGATGGCATCCTTACCAAACAAAAACTACGTCACATCTCCGAAGCCTCCACGAACTTGACTCTCGGCGCAAGAAGAAAATTGTGAAGCAAGTTATTGCACTAAACAAATTATTGCACTAAGTCCTTGTACTCCTCCAGCGTACCCTCGGCGTAGGCACAACCGCATCACGGCCTGTTTTTAACAAGGCTTGACGGTCCTTAATTGTTTTATCGAACAGTCTGTTCTCTGGACTCTCAGCATAGCATACATAGTAACAACTCACACAGGCATGAGGCACTGCCATGGCAATCCTAGTCTGCAAACGAGTGATCACATTAATTAAGTGCATTCAACCCTAAGTACCAGATATTATATAATATAAACAAATCATTTCATATTCATTTTAGTAATTCATTATACAGAAGCAACTTCATTCTGCATCCAAACAAAATACACAACTTAAGAATTACTATTAAGTTTAATATATCCAAACATAAATTAATTTTCACATAAGTGATTGTGTGAAAAAGCGATTATACTTGTGATCCATTATTGAAATAATTTCAATCCCACAATTTTCTCAAACATACCTTGAGAGTTTGGTCACGTGATAGTTATTCGTTGTGAACTAATAAAAAATATTAAAGAAGTGGTCAAATAAGGGGTACCAACCAAAAGGTATCCAATGAAGAATGTGAGGAGGGATAAAGTGGCTGTGAAACTTTGGTGTACTGTATCGGTCCAAGCAGCCACCACAATGACACAGATAGAGCCGCTGCAAACTCCAGTGAGGAAGCAAATTGAACTGGTTATATCAGAGTCCACAATTGGCACCATGTCTTCCTTCTCAAAGAGGGCCCAGGTGTCTTGGGACGCCATTACAAAACCTTTTCCATAGGCTGCAATCTGTTGAGATCAAGTCAGATATGTAGCTTAATCACTTAAGAGCAAATAACTGGCATTAAACCATGAATTAATCATGCTTAGTACACAGTTAAATAAAAAAAAAATAGGGGAAGGACCACATTGACAGGGCACCAACTATCAGATGGTGATTGCTCGGTAATAACTTCAGAACAACGGAAAGGAAATGTTTACTATAAAATTTGAAAGCCCCAGTCGGGACCATAAAACAAAAGAATCCAAAGAGTATCAGATAAGTCCAATAAAAAAAATGTTTACAGATAAATTTTAGTTTTTAACAACTATTCAATAAAGAAATATTAAATGCAACTTTCATTCTTTTGAATTCTGAAACCTAACAAGGCAGAAAAACTCAATTTTATAAAGCTACTCAAAGGCTAACAATTCATACATCATGAACACTGAATGACAGAGCTTCATATTACATAAAATGCAGATATGTTAACCAATTTCTTAACTGTCTGTAAAATCACCTGTACATATGCCCAGCTATTGCCGTTTCTGAAGATGGATTCCATGACATTGAGACAACAATGAGCACAACAAAACATGAACTCATCTTCTCCCTCAAGCAAATTCAGACCCCGGGCAACAATTCTTAGTGCTTCAATTGTTGGCACAAAGAGAGAACCCAAACAAGCGCTCCCAAGATTCCGGGTCAATGCTCTCAGAAAGCAGAATTGGGTGCTAGACTGCATTCCCCTCAAGTAATACAAGGAAATAACCCTGCTAACAGTGATATTGACAACATTCCTCATCACCTCTGTAGTCCAAGCCAAGCTCAAAACCAATGCAATGATGGTCAAAGGTGGGAAATAGAAGTTCAAGGCTCCAATCACAGCTAAAATCCAGAGAGATATCCACAAGAACCCGGCTGCGAGCATGTGATAAGTGGGTCGATTCAAATCAGGAAATTTGGATATGGGCTGAAGTGATAAACTCAAGACCTTGCAACAGAACTTAATTCTATGACTAACCCAACAAGCATACAATCCATTGCCAATTGCAAAAGCAATGAAGCACACCCCAACACCATCAGTTGGAGGCTTCTGGAAGCAAACAAGTAGAATCCCAGCAGCCAGGGACATCACAAAAGTGCACCACAGTATGAAATGAACCATAAAGGTGGGCCATTTCCTGATCGCCTCTTGCCAAGTAAATGCAAGAATAATGCTCATGAAAGATGCAGCCTCCACTTGAGGCAGGAAATACTTCAACACGTTCTTCTCTTTCCTCTTCATGGAATCAGATGCTTGGATGAGCCCTTGAATCCCTTTGAACACAAGAAAGCACACCAGCACAATTGCCAAAAACATGTGGAGAACGAAGAGGAACAAGGATATTCTGTTGGTATATCTTCTGGAATTAAGAGTGAACGGTTGCTGCTGGAAAAGGTAAAAAAATAAAAATAAAAATAAAAAGAGAATCAACTAAAGCTAAAGGTAAACATATTCCAAAATTAGGAAATAACAGCATGACCTGGAAGATTCATTCCCCTTTATAATTTTTTAACAAAAAAGATGTGCATTTTCATGAAGGATTTTGACCTGAACCACCCAATTCGCCGCAAAAATTAACAGAAACAAGAAAGAAGAGTAACATACTTGCTGTTGTGGGGTTGGGATAGGGATTGGGGTTGGGGTTGGGGTTGGGGTTGGGGTTGGAATAGAGCGAGGGCGAGAGCGTTGAGATTGAGCAGGTGCAGGTGTAGGTGCAGGTGCAGGAGAAGGACCTGCAACTCTGGTGTTGCTGTTAATGACAATCCTCAAAGGGTTTGTGGGGTTCAGCCTGTTGAAGCTGGAGAGCTGAAACTGTTCATGGTCACTGTGAGCATCGCCATGATTATCATGATGATCATTATCATCATCGTTGCTATGAATCACTCTCCTTTCAAAACCCACTCCTCCTTTCTCCAAATCCCTCACCCCTTCCCCATCCTTTGCAACCCCTTCTCTCACTTCAGCTTCAGTTTCATTCTCTCTTTCAACCACCTACCACAACCCCCCCAAAAAAGAAAAAGAAAAAAATTATAATTTTACATAAATGGCAAACTCTTTAAAGTTCAAAAACATCACAAAAAGGTGGGGGAAATAATTAACATACTGGTTCTGCAGCACCCATTTGGGGAAGTTCAGTTCCTCTGGTGACGGTGAAGACAACAGTGGCGGTGTTGGTGTCTCAGGAATGCTGTTGCTGTTGCTGTTGCTGAGAATGGTGGATGACGTTACTTGTTTTCCCTGTTGTTTTCAGTTTGGACTTTCGCAAATTTACACCATACCTCAGAAAAAGTATGATGCCAACCTTTGGACCCACAAGGGAGTGTGGAACCACAGACTCGCTACAACACTCCGCGTGGATACACGCGCCAATGGCTGCCCCGCAGCCACTTGTTCACGTGTCAGAGGAGACACGGCACGTGCAAATAGAGATTGGTTTTGGTTTTGTTTTGGGTGCTGACGGAGAGAGAAGAGAGCGTCTTTTTCCACTCGAGAATTTTCTGGCACGTTGGCGTAAGAAATTGCACTGCAGTGGTTATGGTTAATTTGGGGTACACACCGAGACACACGTTAAAATTGATGCAGCGGGTTTAAGATCTTTTGGACTGTGTTAAATTAGTTGGAAACCCGGGCTGCACGGTTTGCGCAAAATTACTCTCCTTATCAATATCAATATATATATATATATATATATATATATATATATATATATGTAAAATTGCAACAAAAACAAAATAAAAATGTATTATGTTAATTTTTGCAACATGGTATCGCACTACGTGGATTAAAATAAAAATGTACAACCAGTATATGGTAAATAGTGTTTAATGCAATGTATAAAAGTATGATGTGTTAATTTTTGGCATCACATGGTATTGCTCTACATTGCGCTACATATATTAAAAAAAAATTAGAACCCATATATCTAAAATTGCATTTAATGCAATGTATAAAATTCTGTTGAGTTAATCTTTTTTATCGTATCGCATTAATCTGCAATACATAGATTAAAACTCAATATTAGCAAACTCAATACAATTATAATTTGTAGACAGTTTTAGAATTATTATCATTAGTATAATTATAATTAGTGGATGGTTTTAGAAGATACTACTAAATTATCTTTTAAAATTCTGTAACTTCTTTTTGTAGCCAACATCCTATTCTACTTTCCTCCCTTCCAAATTGTCTTATCACGTTTTTCTTTTGTTTTTTCGCCTCTTTGTTTTCTTCTAATAGTACAAATATCACAGTACCCTTGAGAAATAGTTTATAAAGTGGGATAGAATGGAAATGTTTGAAAATGGTAGAGGTCATATGCAAAGAGTCTACATGGAGAAGCCACAGGATCGATATTAGATAAGGATGTGAGTGAAGAATTATTTCAATCATCATCCATATATATATCTACGCATTAGAGAGAACATCATGCGTATTGTTCATGATTATTTGTAAAACATTTTCAACTCTGCATTTTTTATTTGCATGTGGGCATCCATCTATGATTATTTTCTTCAACATTTTAGAGCTTTCATGTAGTTTCTCTTGGAATGTTGTGTTTTTCTCCTTTCACTTATTAATAATATGTTCACTTATTAGTGTAACCTTATGCTTAGTTTGCTTTATGTTAATGGTTTTGTTCATATTTTTATTTTCTGTTTCTGATTTTATAAAATAAAAAATATATTTACACTCTAATTTTAATATCACTCATGATTTTTCAAAGGTCCAGTCAAGTTTAATCATGGTCACTTTAAAGAACTATTTGAAAAAAGTATGTATGAATTTTCCTTCACTATCAAAACACACACACATAGATATATATTATCAAATTTATATTCATGTCAACTGCAAATTTCAACAATTAATTTTACAAAACAAGAATGTAAAAGATTCTATAAATTCAACCTTATTTGTTTCATTTGATGAAAGTTCTGATATATATATATATATTATCAAAGTTATATTTACGTCAAATACAAATTTCAACGATTATTTTTACAAAACAACCTTATTTGTTTTATTTGATGAAAGTTGCTGAACAATTAGCACAAGTAAAGTTACATGATCTTACCCCAGCCTTTAAAAGTGTAAGAAATTAAATAAATAAAATTTTTAATCATTTGAAATTTCACATTATATAAAAAAAACTCATGTGAAGTACTTGTATATTTACGAATTTATTTAATTTAGAGAATTGCCGATCTATTGGAGCTATCTTTACTGCTCCTTAAAATTATAGGTTCTTAATAAAATTTTGAAGCTAAAAGTGAAGGTATAGAAGCTTCCAAGTGAATCTTTGTATACCATGTAAAGTAGATTGGTTTCAGGAATTGTTATTGCACCATTAATGTTCACACTAAACGTTTCATGATAACAAAATTTTGTGTTACGTTGTACAATTATTATAACGTATTTGGAGGCTATAATTTATAAATTAGAACACTTTGTTAATTTTTGAAACTGAAATGCAACAAATTAATTTCATAATAACAAAAATTAAAATAAAATTTTATTTGCTTTCAATGATTACTATATAATGGTAAGGATAAGTATTGTCTAATATATTTAATAATAATTCTGAAATTAAAGTAGAGTTTTATTTTCTCTATAAGTTGTTATTAATTTTTCATGCTATACATTATTTTTAAATTTTTTTGGCCTAATCGAATTATCAATATTAAATTATTACACTTCTAATTAATATAACACTAATTATTAAAATTTAATTTTTCCCATGATTAAAAATTATTTTTAAAATTATGCTTAAATATTTTTTTAGTTCTTATAAATATAAGTTATTTTAGTTTTAGTTCCTCTAAAAAAATTTTTTTGATTTTATTCCTTCTTTTTCATTTTCTTTGTTTTTGATCCATATTGTTCTAAATTTTGGTCTCAACAAATACTTTTGAATATATATTCAGTTGTTACAAATATTGAAAATTTTAGTTTTTCCTTTAAATATTTTAAATAGTTTCTTCTGATCCATATAAATATCATAATTTAACATCAAAATGGACTAAAAATATGACAATGGAAAAAAAGAGGGACAAAACCAAAACAAAAATTTTAGAGTGACCAAATAAAAATGACATATTTATGAGGACTAAAAGTATATTTAGGCCTTTACTTTATATCCATTAAATTATGAATTTAATTAATTAATTCAATTTTATTAGTATAGTATTTAAATTCATAAATTTTTTGGCACAATTTAAAAGTGTTCTAATTAAGATTATATATGGTTTTAAGTTTTGATGTTGTCTACGTATTCTCTTTGTTAATTAAATGATTTCTTAATTTTTATTGTATAACAAAAATATAATTTATGGCCAAATAAAAATCAAGCAATCCATTAGAAGATAATGAATAAAACACTGATGATAAAAATTTAATTTATCATTATATTTAGTTCTATTTTTCATTCATAAAATTATGAATTTTATTATAAGTATTTTTTTAAGGGAATTTTATTACAAATATTTGTAATAATTAATTTTTTTATTTTTTGTTACAAAATTAACAATATTGTTGATGAGTCATAAAAACAAAATTAAGCACAACACTATAATAAAAATTATTAAATTCAGTTATATTAGAAGTGATAGTCAGTGTAAAAAAGCTAGTGATAATTGAAATTTTTCTCCACTCGGACATGATGTTTGAATTATCAAGTGTGTAGGTTTTAAAATAATAGACTTATAATTAATTATTAATATCAACAGTGCATATTTGTAACATTTTAATTTTTTTTTTGTTCAATTTTTCTCTCATCAATGATGAATATTTTAATATTAAATATTATCATCCTTCTCCTTTATTATGATGTATCGTGCATAAAAATATAATAAAAATAAAATCAACAATATAATTTATGAAATAATTATATTATATTTTTTTTCCAAAAATAGAGCATATTAAATTTGTTACTTGATTTTTGGCTCAAAGAATATTAGGACTAATAAATAACTAGAACTCAATGAAATAATAGTTCCTTAAAACTAATACTTTTGAATTTCATGATGATCAGGGAAAAAAAAATGATAAATGAGAGAATGATGAATGAAAATTTTATGAATGATAGAAAATATTAGGTAATACAAGTGTAATACATTCTTATATTGAGTAAGATGTATAACAAACTATTAACTAATATTTAACAAACTAAACTAATACTAACTAATTTCAAATTTCAAGTATATCTTATAATACCCTTCATGAGCTAAAAGATATGTATTTTTTGTATCTCCAACTTAGAATGAAAGTGCAATATAACTAAAATAAAAATATATATAATATATGTAGATGAAACATATATGAACTAAAACATGACGAAAAAAAATGTAACACACTAGCTTACCAAGCAAGGCATCAAAGGCGTTGCCATGGATAATGAAGATTTCTTCCACAGCCAAGTAATGAATGCTATTTTAGCAACACAAATCAAATTATTTTAAAAAACATGGAGTAATATAAACGTGAAGTCATCAACACAGCACCTGAGGTTCAAATTTTTAAATTGATGGTGAAACTATCTTCGCTTCTGGGTAATTTCAAGAGTCTTAGTAGAACCCCCTAAGGATTGGTGATAGTATTTATTTGAAAAGTAAAAAAAAAAAAATTGAGAGTGTTTCTTTTAGCTAAAACCAGCCTTTTCAATCATCCTATTCTTTCATCTTCAAATAATGTATTAACCTTAATGATGTAGTTTAGATTCTTCTATCACACACCATAAGCAAAAAGTAATTTCTTCTTTCACTGCTTACTTTTGTATTTTTATTTCTCTTTCTATCTTAAATTTCAGAAGTTGTATAGAAATTAAAATATATTGCACTATTATTTACACCACAATTATCATCTTAAACTTGATGTGATGTACCACTATTTTTTTTTTAAATAAGAGTTTAGTATCATTTCATAGTTTTTCCTATATTTTAAGTTTATAATAATTCAAAAGTATTAAATCTCATTGTTTTAAAGTTCTAAACACATTAGTGTTACCTTTTTTCGGAATAGTTTTTTTTATATATATATTGATGCTTTCTTTATCAAAGATTTCTGGGTTTAAAAGTCTTGGCAAAAGCTTCTAAAGATTGGCAATAGTATTCATTTCAAGAGTCAAAAAAGGTATGTGAAGTGCGAGCATTTTTTAATCGTAAAAAAGCATCATATTTCTTGGAAATAATCAAGAGTGCTTTCCATAAGAGAAAAAAAATAGCTTTTTTAATCATCTTCTTTCTATCATCTTCAAATTATGTGTTGGGCCATGCAATTTAAATTCTTCTATTATACCACTACCACAAGGAAATTTCTTCTTTTTCACTACTTACTTTTATACTTTTAATTCTTATTTTATATTTTTTTTTGATATTGAGAAATTGCATAGAAATTATTGCACTATTTTTTCAGGCTAAAATATTGCACTATTATTTATACCACAATTATCATTTTCCACAAGATGTGATGTACCACTATTTATTTTTTTAAAAATAGTTTCCTCTATTTTTGTTTCCTTATTATAACGTATCATTTGATTGTATTTTCTAAAATATAGTTTTGAGCTCATAATAATTCAAAAATATTAAATCTCATGGTTTGAAGTTCTAGACACATTAGTGTTACCCATTATAGAAATAATTTTTTATTGATAGCTTTATAAAATTATTTATCTCCCACGTATTAAAATCAATATTTTGGTAAATTAAACATCCATGATTACAATTCTTTGTTAAATTTTTGACAAAACTTTAATTACAAATAGTTTAGATAAACAATATTTTTAAAAAAGGTTGATATAAATGGACAAATAAAACATTATATTTCCATAAGTATTATTATTACATTATAAAAAATATTTTCAATTTGATTTTAATTTTGTGTAAAAATAGTTTTCAAAAAATCTTATTAGGATTTACGTACGAATATCTTTTGCATTAATATTTATAGAAGTTATAACTTAAGGTGCCTACTACCCTACAGTTGTTAGTCAATGCCTTCCTTGCAGTTGTCATTTAACCACATTTAAAAAATATGAGTAATTAAAAAGAAAAAACTGTTCACTGGCTAGAGTTCGGGGACCTTCAAACTCTTAACCTAGATGCTCTCATTTGGTCTCATAAAACCCATGAAGTTGTACTCTTTGAGGTTCATAGGGAAACCATGATGAAAAGCAAGTCCATGGCCTTGAAGTCCTTTCACAAGAAGCAAACCAAGGGAAAAGTAATGAAATTTACTGAAACGTCAGATGAAGAAAAAGATTCAAAAGATGAATCTGAAGAAAAAGATGGAGATGAAATTTCCATGCTAGTAAGAAAGATGCCCAAAGCTTGGAAGGGAAAAACTAAGAAAAGAAGGGACATCAGCTTTAAAAAGGATAGAAAAGATAAAGCAAAGTTAGAAAGCATAAACTGCAATAACTATTGTGAGAAAGGATACTACAAAACTGATTGTCCTAAGCTCAAGGGTCCATAGAAAAATTCTCTACAAAGAAAAAGGGAATGCTGGCCACATGTAGTGATTATGAAGAAGAAAATGAAGAGTAAGAAAGCCAGGATGGACCTGAAGATATGGCAAACCTATCCTTTATGGTTGGCTACAACTCAGAAGGAGAACAAGAGGTAAAAACTTCTTCAAAATCTGATTTATCTTATGATGAACATTTTGTAGGTAGAAAAGCACATGAGAAAGGGGTTGAATCATACTTTGCTTCTTTTCCTCTACTTAGCTTATGAAAAACTTAAATAAAATACTATCAAGCTTCAAGCTTGAAGTGCAGCAGAAACAGTGTTAGAGGTTTCAGAAAGTAATATTTTGAACTACAATGTCGATAACAGAGTAGCTAAAAAGATAGGCTTTAAGCAAATATAAACAAACAACCATAAAGAAGCAAATGTAAAAGAGATAAGGGTGAGGAAAATACTACACAGATATTTTTATATTGGTTTGGCTAACCTACCTACATCTAGTTCTCAACCACATTGAATTTCACTACCACTTTTCTTAATCAAGAAAGAAATCTGGATAGTCTTTACAATAGCCTTTCCAAGCTCTAACCTATGACTAGTAGACAATGCCTACTATCACAAAACAAGTAGTTATTCACCAGCCTCTTCAAGCTGAATCGAGTAGTCTTTGACTAGCCTATCTAAGCTAAACCGAGTTGTCCTCGACTAGCCTCTCAAAGCTAAACTGAGTAATCTTTGACTAGCCTGTAACGCCCCAATTTTCTGTTTAAGAGAAAATGACCAAAATGCCCCTGAGGTCATTTTCTGCCCGGAATTCGAGGATAGCCGACCCGGCAGTCCTCGAAGGGCCAACTCAATGTTTCAAGGGGATTGGATGGTCTTTGTGTGCTTTCGAAACAAAAATCGTGTTTTCTGCAGTTTCGGGTCAAAATGACCAAAATACCCCTATAGCATACTACGTGGGTAGAAATGCCATTCGAACCCGAAACTTTCCCTAAAGGTTTAAAATAACGTTTTCAACTATTTTAAAGTGTCTGTTTAAGTTCCGATGGTCTCGGGCAGTTTTTGTACAAAATTACGATTTTGCCCCCGAGATAGTGCTGTTTGAGTTTAATGATATAATTAAGCAAACCTAAGCAATATTAGGCTCTAATTAAAGATTAATTAATTTCCATAATTAATCTAGAGCCAAAATCATTATTTAAAATTAATTGGAACCTAGAATTGTTTAAAGAAATTTAAAAACCCTTTTCTAAATTCTTTTCTTTCTTTAAAGAAAAAGTATCCATGAATAGTGTTTTCACTATTCATGCCCCCATTTCCAAGAAAAGTTGTCACACTCACATCACTAGTCATAAAAGTTTTTGACTCCACTAAACCTACATGATCACTTCTAACCTATGGGATTATAGCATTAATTAGCTAACTAGTTTACTTAAAGTACCTACATAACAACTCTTAATCCTAAGTCTAATCCATAACACACCTAAACACACCTTTAAACCATGATTAGAGGAGATGATTTTGCCCCCATGGTTGCCCAAAAAATGGCTCCACTTTTCCCTCCACTTTGCATCACATGTTGTTTGAATGTGTGGCACACAATTGGCCATGTCTCCAAGACAACTTCTCATTCATTCTCCTCCACATACTTCCCTTATTCTAGAAGACAACTACATGGCCTCTTCCTCTCCACTCATTCATGACTCAAGGCTCTATATATAGCTTGCCTTGGTGAACATTTTACTACTTTAGTTCATTTGTAAAGTTTGGATCTCTCCAAAGCTTTTCTTTTTCTCTCAAAAACTCTTGTGTTCTTCAAGTTCTTGAAGCTCTTCATCTTCTTCCATCTTCAAGATCATCACACCAAGTAGGGATTTTCTTTCATGTATTCTTTCTTTAAAAGTTCTTATTCTAAGTTTGATGTTCATAGTTTCTCTTGATTCTTTTTAGAACTTCTTTTCCTTTCTTTGTTCTTTCTCATTTCGGCCATGAGCCTTGGAGTTCAAAGAAATGAGAGCTTGATGATGAGAGTTTCATGATGATGTTCATCACTTGAAACAAACTCTAGAGCTTGATCTTTGTTCTTAAGTAAAAATGTTTCTAGTTCTTCCTTTCTTGAACTTTTGAGAACTCTAACTTTGATGATGTTTCAAAAATGGTTCTAAGGACTCAATGATGAGGACTCATGATGTTGGTGTTAATATATCATCAAGATCATGGACTCTAGAGTTATAAAATGTTCCTTTTTCCTTCTTGAAGTTTCGGCCTTTTTCCTTGTTTTTCCAAGTTTTATGTTTTGGTTTTCTAAAAATATTATGTTGAGTTCTAAGAACTCTTAGCTTTACTTTACCTTGGTTGGATGAGTTTGGGTTAAGCATTGAGTTCCTCTAAAGTCTTGTTAAGAGCTCTAGAAAGATAAAATGAACTTGCATAATTTATTTTATGCTTGCACTCATATTTACATTCTTGCTATGCATCTTTACTTTTCAAGTCATTACCTAACAACATAAAGATTAAAATGCAACTGGCATCATCACTTAATTTTATTCTCAAAGCCTGTCTAGTTCGGCCTTAAAGTCGATTGTTCTTTGGGCCTAGAGCACTAAAATAAAGAATTGAACTTGCATTATCACTTAATTAATTTCTCGAATGCCTTTCTATTTCGGCCTTAAAGTCGATCGTTGCTGGGCCAAGAGCACTAAAATAAAGAATTGAACCTTGCATGTTTACCTTCAAGCTTGCACGTTTAAGTTTATGTCTTGCATATTTATTTTCAAGCTTGCACGTTTAAGTTTATGCCTTGCATATTTACCTTTCAAGTCTTGCATATTTATGTTAAGTCCTCACTTTATTTTGTAAGCAAGATTAAAAATGAAAAGCATAGCACATTTACTTTATGTCATAACTTAAGGACCTAGAGCTCAAAGACTTGCCCATTTTATCTCAAGTTAAAGTCTACTATGGAAGCATTCTTTGAATGCATAATCTCGGCCATGTAGTGATGATGAGATTGGAGTGAGTTTCATCTAGTTACAAGGGCCAACAACCTAGGTTCTAGGATTTTCTTTAAGCTTGATGAGTTTTATAAAGTCATGACCAACAAAATTTATGATGTTAATCCTCTTCTAAAGGATAATTTAATTGGTTGCTGACCTAAGGTTATTTTTAGCCTCTTGATGAAGTAAAATGGTTTGCAAAGAGTTTTAGAAGTCCTAAAATGATTCCAAGAGAAACTAGCAATTTAGATGCTTTAGAAATATCAATTTATACATCTTTTTGGGGCTTGATATTTCGGTTCTTTCATGATGAGATTGCTACTGAATGATGATGTTTTGATGTGTTAGAATGTGTGAAAATTACTTATGATGAGGTAGGAACCTTTCTATGTATGTTAGGAAAGAAACTAGCTTTATAGAAAAACCGTAAAGTTGTGTTTCAACCTAGTTTTGACCCATTCATTCATACCTAATACCAAAACTGTTTTAGTATGATAACAATCAGTTTAGGATTGATTATTCATGAAAAATTTGGTTACATTTGGAATAGGATTGAATTTTTAGCACCCATAGAGAAACTAGTAACTAGAAATACCGTAAAGTTAGAATTTAACATAGTTTCAACCCATTTCTTTATGGATTCTGCCCAAACTGTTTTATTGGGAACATAATCAGATTAGGATTGTTTAGGCATGAAAAACTTGGTGACATTTGGATTAGAATTGAATTTTTAGCGCCTACAGAGAAACTAGTAACTAGAAAACCGTAAAAAAAAAACGTAATTCTAGAACTCTTAGAACATTGAATTTTCTGATTCTGTACAGCACCCTTATAATGGAGTAAATATGATTTATAATTAGTTCAATGGCTTAGGAATACCTCACAATTGGTTTAGATTTAATTTATAGCGCCTTAGGCGAAGACGGAACCAAAAAAGGGTCTAAGACGTAGCTTCTAGAACCCGTAATCCCAAGATGTAATTTTGCCCTTAAGAAAGATGCTGTCCAGATTCATCATTGAACATAAACATTAGTAAAGATCATTAGTTGTGAACCTATAGGTGCATAAAAGGTTAATAGAGAATGTGACAATAATTATACCTCAAGTTTAAGGCTCGTAAGGGTCAAAGCATAAGACACCATAGGCGTAAGGGCATAATAAACTTTAGTGTTTTACGTGATCGCATGTTTTATTATGAGAATATCTTGGGCATATGATTTCTTATGAGGATATGCAATGTTAATTTATTGATGCTCACGTTATGATGCGTGCGATGTTTTACAATGCCTATGATGCATATGATGATGATGCTTATGACACACATGATTATAAATGATTGTGTAAAGATATGAATGTGGCATAAAGAAAGTTTGGAAGAAATTCGGTGTCTTCTTTGTTAGGTGCCGAATTTACGATAAACTTGAGGACCTTGAAAGTTTTGAAAGTACATGAGTTTTTAATGTGACATAGCATCGTGAAAACGCGTTACGGGGACGGCGATACGTAACGCCCGAAACAAATCCTTGAGGGACGGCGATACGTGCGCCCGAAGAGGACAATATTCACCGTGTACTTGATGCGGTGGGACGCGCTTTGTTATGATTATGATTATTATTATGATTACGCTTATCGGGATTGATAAGTAAGAACTAGTGACGACTAGTTAGGTATGAGCTCATAACCTAGAGATGTGACACGTTACGGGTGACACCGGTTCGCCGAGCACCCCGGATCGATTGTCTTTTAGGGTGATCCCTATGTTACTGATTACAATGCTTGGAATGTCACACAAGTTATAGAAAGATGTTTTACATGAGAAGTATATGCCACTTTATGCCACTTACGTGATATTGATTCTTCTATGATGATTAAATGATTTATGCTTGATGCATCTTCATGCATTCATGCTTTATTATGTCGCATCCGTAACATCAAGACTCATTCTAAAATAGGCGGACCTTGGCTAATTACGTTTAGTAACTTAAAAATGAATTTGATGCATGCTCACTCATTTTATACAATAAACCCAAGGTTCCTGAGGACGTAGATGATGACACCTAGATAGGAGGTTACCCTCCTGAGATTCTTTAGCAAGATTCTCACTCCCTCTATCTCTTCTTTCCGTCACGTCTTCAGATGACGACGCTCGTGGATTTTGTGGATTCCCCGACGTGGGAAGTGCACCATGATTCGGAGCATGGGCTATACCTTTTTGAGGGCCGATGCACTGTTCGTGATTTCGCGTTTGATAGGCGACCCGACATCACCATACTGCTGACGAGGATCAAGTTTTGAGCATGCCCAATTCCAGATGTGCCTCGCCCTTGGATTGGATACGCCCTATCCTTTACGGGATCCTAGCAGTTGAGGCTCGCGGGTAGAAATAGTGCACACACCACATAGGAGAGGATAAACCTTCTCTTGTATAGAGGTTATCCGTTTTAGATGCACTTGGGTAGGGGAGTTTTCCCTTCACTTTCTGTAGTAATTTCCTTTCTAATGTACCTTCTTTTCAGATGTATTTGTTCTATGTTGTACCAAACTAAGTCCCGCTTCTTATAAGTGGGCATATCGTGTTATATATATATATATATATATGCAGTTCGATTTTCTTGATGATGTGCCATTATCCATTTTATGTTGTGATGCTTATGAGATATTTGTTATATTTCATTATGTGGTTCATCATTCACCGGGTTACGCGGCTCTCACTTTGCTTTTATTATTCAAAAAAAAAAAATTTACCCATATTTTCGCTAAGTAATTTTAAAGTAAAAAGGAGACTATGAAGTAATAGACTAATGATTAACCTAAATATGTTCTAGAGTATTGGGTTAAAAATTAGGATGTTACAAGCCTCTCCAGGCTAAACCCAGTAGTCCTTAACCAGCCTCTCTAAGCTAAATTGTGACTAGTAAAATAGCTTTACTGTCACATTGCAAATAGTTTTTGACTGGCCTTTTCAAGGTAAACCCACATTGATCACTACTGGATTGAGGATACCAATGTTTTGCTTGGATTTGCAACTCAAACTAACCTACACTTAGGTTTCCTTAAGATATAGAATGAATGACCTAGGATAACTTAAATGACTTCTTTCTAACAATTCTTCTTTGGAACAACATATAAAGCAGTTAAGAACGTAGAAAGAAGATTTTTACAGACACAGAAACTGATTACAAGTTGTAAAACTTTATAAGAGATGAGGAGAAATTTTCACAGAGTTTTAGCACTTGTGCAACGTCAGTATCTTCTTTATTTGAAAGCATAGCATCTCTATTTGTAGATGGTCTTTAGTTATGACCATGCCCTTGATTAGTTCTCCAAGTGACACGTGTTGATCATCTATTTGTGTCTTGGAAATGCAGTATAGAAGAGTAGCTTGTCTGTTTTTTAGATTTTTTGCAGAAGCCATTATAGAGTTGAGTTTTCTAATGACTATTCAGAAACTACTTTTTATTTTCTGAACATGGTTTTTAAACTCTTCTTTTTAGAAGCTAGGGTAGTTGACCAAGTTAACAGAAGAGATAATATGCCAGTCTATAACTACATTTGACTTTTAAATTTCAATTTCAAATTTCCCCCATTTCTTGTAGAGTGCAATGTTTCATTATTAAGTGAGTTTTCTTATGTGCGATATCAATTCATTGATGAATCTCCGGTCTTTTAGTCTTCAATTAGAGCTTGTTAATGATAAATAGATTGTGAACATAATGATTAAAGATTGTAGGACACTTTGGCTTCAGAGTTTGATTGATATCTTCATTCTAAGCGTATGTTCAGAAGTCCAGTGTTGCTTTCTGAAGTCCCGAGTCTTGGTTTTTTGTTCTGGTTGTTTTTCTTCAATCTACTAGGCATGTATATGCTCAATTTACGATATAATTATCACTTCCATTTTGTTCCCATCTCTTAATACAAGAGAAATCATGTTTGCACTTGTAAAATGAAATTATTCTCGTTAAGGGAGCCATGTTATACTAACAAAAGAACTTGTCTGCTACTTTAAGAAACTTAAAGTAGATATTAATCATTCTTCAAAATATCTTCCTTAAATTGGTTTTATTGTCATTCAAAACATATTACCGAAGGGTTCTGGAGCTAACACTTTTGTGTTTATATGATGAATTGCTAGAAAACTCTCAGACCCTGTCCTCCCACAACCTCAACGTCAAAAGGAATAATCAGAAAACTATTTTAGAGCTTGAGAAAGTCAAAAAAGACCTTGAGAACCTAAAGCTTGAGAAAGAGAAAATACAAGGAGAAAATAAGTTTTTAAATATAAAATTCAAGTCTTTAGAAAATGAAGTTTCTGACAAAGATCAAAGAGCTCAGAAAGTCATTTCTGAACTAGAAAAAACTTTGAAGCTTCTCAAGTTTGATTTAGAGAAAATGGTAAATGGCTCTAAGAATCTTGATCTAATGCTTGGAGAAAGACCATATTTTCCAAAAAAGGATTAGGATATGAGAGTGAGATGGATGAGAAGGTTAAAATAATCTCATCAGAGAAAATAAAGAATAAAATGTTCTATAATTTTTGTCATAAAAAGGGACATCCACTTTACAAATGTTTCATAAGAAGAAAAACAATAAAACAGGTTGGCAAACCTCCCTCAAAGAAGATTAACCCCAAAAAAACCCAAGAAAATCTGGGCACCTAAAATAAAATCTATTTTTGTTGCAGGTGTATCTAAAGATACACATTGACAAAGATAACTAGTGGTACATGGACAGAGGCTGCTCTAGACACATGTCCGGGTCTAGAAAGTGATTTAGAAACCTGAAGCCAAAGTACCCTGGATCAGTAAAATTTATTAATGGAAGAAAAGCTAAGGTACATGTATAGGAAATGTTGATAAGAATGGTTCTTACCATATCTATGATGTTTTACTTGTTGATGGTTTGGCTTACAATTTGTTAAGCATTAGCCAATTTTGTGACCAAGGTTTCAGTGTTTTATTCAATGCAAGTGTTTGTAATATTGTAAATCCCATATCTGGACAAGTAATTTTATCTAGTAAGAGATTTGATAACACTTATGTGTTATTCTTGGATAACCTTCTAGATTAAGATGTAAAATGTCTTTGTCATAACCCAATATGGATCGTGACCGACATGTGAGGAATCTTATCCCCACCTAAGCTTCGTGATTACTAAGTCATACTATATGCTTGTTTTGTTTATAAAATCTAACTTGAATCATAAGCAAATTTCATATAAACTTACGACAAATATGAATAAATTTTTTCTCATAATAAAATATGAAACCATAGCTGTGATATAAATCAAGCTGGCTCATATACAAAATAAACCATGAATTTTATATTCTTTAAATACAAAAAAGAATCATAGTAATAACAAAATACAAAAACATGACAATATATGTTCCGGAACCCCACTCCATCATATGCAAAATACTATAGCTTTATGCCAAGGTAAAGCTCACCCTAACTAAAAGCTAGTGCTACTGAGGAGGAAGAAGAGGAGGATTTGAGCTACACTTGTATCTGTGAGGGAAAAAGGAAAGAAAAGAGGAGTGAGTTTTGTGACAAAACTCAATGAGTGGATCCTCATTCATAACCATACATGGGACATGAGGGAAATACATAAATAATGATGCAATATTCTTAAATCATTTCTACTTACTTTGCATAATAATATAAAATCACAATTTGATAAAAACATAAAAGCCACATCATTCATCAAGGTATTACGAAGAGAATAGATTATCTATACTAAAGGGTGATGCTTAGTCCCTGGCAAACATGAGCCCATAGTTTAGGTCTTAATGGTCCATGTCGAAACGTGTCCTTGATGAATTAATCTAGAATAAGGATTACTTGCCCCTAGCGGACCTTGGTATACCAAGGTTAATGGAGTAATTACCGTTAAATTATAATTTTTTTTTCTCTTGGTAATTCCCTAATCTAAAATCAACTAAAATCACTAAAATCATAAAAAGGGAATTCTAGGTTTCTAAGTTCAACATTTCTCAATTTTTCATAATAAACATAAATCTTTAAGTTTCATTTCATCAATCATAGATAATTCCAATTTGTTGTAATCAAATCGAATAATGAATTAAATCATATAAAATCTTCATAAAACAATTATGGTCCCATGCATTTTCAAAAATAAAAATTTTCATGTAAAGATTTGGATGGAGCATTTCCAACCAAAGCACATTTTATATATAACCATATCATGTAAGGATTCGTTTTCAAAGCTCTAAATACTCTGTAATGCTAGAAATTAATCATATAATGATCAAACTAAGGTCATGAGATCAAATCCACTCACCTAGAGGGGCGGAATGTGAAACACCAATGCTACGGGGACTTTGGGGAAGAGGGATGACATTAATATTTGCCATTGAAGCAACAAACTCATGAGAGAGTTATGGATACATCTAGATTACTCTAAGACAATCCTAATGATAATGGGGCAGCACCCCCGCTTGACAACAATGTGAGAAATGACAAAGCCCAATGCATGATCATGAAAGAATAGAGAGAATAGAGACATAATCTAACAACATATACTCACCTTGTAGCTTGGGGATGATGGATTGGAGTGGATTTGAGAAAAGGAGAGGGGAGGGGAGGAAGGGTTTTGGTTTCTGCTTCTATGGGGAGGGAGCCCAAAACTGGGTTTAAAAAGGAGAGGTTTAGGTCATTAATCAAAACCATGTCATTTTCTGAGACTATGCTGACACGGGGTACTCACTACAGTAAGCTTGTGCTGCAAAGTAGGCACAGAAGGGCTCGCTGGTTCCCTGCAGTGAGGATTTATATAATTCTGCAGAACCTGGGGCTGCAACTTGATTGCTGCCTCTAGGGCCGATCCGGCTACTTGAGTAGGTCCTAGGGGACCCTTGGGCCACATGGAACCTATCTAAGGATACGTGTACCTTAGGTATTACAGTCTTACATCCTTCATGGATGACAAGTGCTTATGGCATAAGAAACTTGGGCATGCTCATATAAAGCTAATTTCTAAGTTATCTCAGAAAAAGCTTATTACAGGCCACTAAAAATCAGATATGACAATGACTCCACTTATGATTTCTGTGAAAAAGACAAGCAAATCAAAGCTTTTTTTCCATAACAAAGATATGGTTTCAAGTATTAGGCCACTTGAGCTTTTTCATATAGATCTTTTTGGACCAACCAAGATTGCTAGTCTTTCTTGAAAAAGATATTGTTTTGTCTTAGTGGATGATTTCTCTAGATTTACATAGGTTATTGTCTTAGCTTCTAAAGATGAGATGGTTGAGAGATTTAAAGTTTTTGCAAAATGAGTATGTAATGAAAATTATTCTCAAATTACCTCTATTAGATCATATCATGGAGGCGAATTTGAAAATCATGTTTTTAAAGAGTTTTGTGAAAAACATGGTATTTCTTATAAGTTCTTTGCTCCTAGAACTCCCCAGCAAAATGGAGTTGCAAAAAGAAAAAATAGAAGCTTGCAGGAAATGGCTAGACCATGCTTTAGAGTGTTACGACCCGACCTAGAAATATGACCGATATGTAAGGAATCTCATCCTCACATAAGCCTTTTAGGTGGTATGTCTCTCTAAATGCATATAATAGTATAACATTATACTTAAAACATGATTTTCTTCAAAATCAATATCAATTTCTCTGTTCAAAATATAATATTCAAATTCATAAGAACTGAAGTATTTAATATTCAAGCTTTGAAAATCTTTTTTAACCAAATTTGCTAATCATGAAATCATAACTGTCTCATCACATAGTCTAAATTTTAAATCTGAAAATCAATTTAACACTTGAAGACTGAATCATAAACACATATTTGGTTTGCTACATAAATCTTTAACCATAGGCTACATTTCAAATCCATACTTGAGCTCTGAAAACATATACATAAAGGATTTAAATTTTGAAACTTAATACAAAATCTGAAAATAAATGCATGGCCGGGATCTTACCTACACATCTACTAGAGCATCCTAATACAACATGAATATGAACTAAGCCTTACTTCAAAATAAGGCTCACCACTTGGAGCAACTGCATTTACAAAGTTGGAGGCGAAAGGATACATATACCTACAACTATGAGGAGGAAGGGAGAGGAGTGAGTCAACGAACTCAGTAAGTGAGCTCTCACCTATCTCTCACATGGAAAAATCAAGGAATATACATATAACACCATACATACAACAATCATAAATCATTTGATATTTAAATACATAGATATATAAGAAAACACTTTTCATTCCACAAATTTATAAATTCATAATCAAGCATGAAATCATTTTAACTAAGGGTGTGGCAGAGCCTTGGGAAATAGTATTTACTGGACATGATAAATACATATATAATAACAAAAGCTGTAAAATCATAAACTCTAAGATGGTACTTAATCCTTGGCGAATAAGAGCACATGCTGAAATCAAAACAGTTCCTATTGGACAAATTATGGGTACCTAACTATCTAATTTTCTGTATATGTTAGGGGCAAAATTGTCATCTGGTGGACAACTTGGTACCAAGGTTAACATCTCTTCACAGCCATTTCTGTTTCCTTATCTTTACCGGTGAAACTATTTTGACAAAAACTGTGACTAAAGGGTAGGTGCTCAGTCCCTCGTGAACAAGAGCCCCAAAATTCTTAGTATACTGAGAGTTCTGGATTCATATAACTCTAACATCTAACTTTAGCATAACTGTGGCTGTAAAAATTGTGCCTAAGGGATTACCCGTTGTAGGCATTTCGATTTCAACTATACAGAATATGTATCTGGTAGTTGCTATGAATCATACTGAATTCCGTACCTCTTGGTATCATAAAACTGCAATTCTAAATTCATATCTTAAGCTAACATATTTTTATATACTTGATAATTCTAATATCACAGTTCAAAGCACTAGGGTTCTAAATCACGAAAACTCTAAAACCATAATAGCATATTTCTTCATAAAGCTAAATCATACTTTATTCAACATAGCTTAACTTAATATTTTAATAAAATGCTTTCTGAAATTCCAAGCCTTAAAGCATGGCGAATACATATTTGGCACTTTCATAAACATCTTTAAACCCTACATTTTTCTCAATGATCATTCCATGAGCATATAAAATATTTTCATAACATGCAACACTCTAATTCATAGTCCCATGGTTTTCTAATGCCAAAAATCAAAATCATAAACTTTGCCAGTTTTGTCGTCACTTGTAAATACATATCTATATCATATTTTCATCTCAAATTTTCATATTTGACAGTCATCATATATGGAAGGAACATAATTGTAATGATGAAACCAAGGGATGAGATCAAATCCACTCACCATTTGGAGTAGGGAGTATGTGGGTATCACCAACTTGACCTTGGAAGTTTGGAATGGCACCAACAACTGCAATAGAGCAACAAGAACATATGAATACTCTCTAACAACTCTAGAATAACTCTAAACCAACTCTAACAACCTTAGGAGAGCACCCCCACTTGACAACAATAGAGAAAAACAACAACTCAAACCGTAAAACATGGAATGGGGAAGAAAGAGATGACAAAAACCTATAAAATCTCTTATCTTGATCTTGGAAGGAGAAGGAATAATGATGAATTAAGAGAGGAAGACAGGAAATATATTTGGGAGGGTAAGGGTTTTGGGTTTCACAGTCCGGGGTCGATGGGGTTGAGTATTTATAAAGAAAAGGGGTGTTTTTGTGAAATTGCATCGTTATGGCTTGCTTGGTTGCTGTAATGAGCCTGTTCTGCAAAATCCTATAGAATCTATACCACAAAATGGTTTCCTCTATCTGGGGTTTTCTAGCTACACGGGTGGGTCTCAGGTGTAGCACCCCGATTTTTCTATCTGAGTGAAAATGACTAAAATAATCTTGAGGTCATTTTTCATTTAGAATTTGAGGATAGTCAACTCGGCAGTCCTCGAAGGGTCAACTCAATGTTCGAAGGGGATTGTATGCAAGTAAATGTTAACGGAGCAAAAAAACCTCTTTTTTTGAGTTTTCGGGTTAGAATGACCAAAATACCCCTATAATGTTTTTGCGCCTGTATAAGCGCAGTTGAGGCCGGAACTTTCCCAAAAGGTTTAAAATGATGTTTTTATAAGTTTGGGCACGTCTGTTTAAGCCTCGGTAGTCCCGGGCAGTTTTTGTGCAAAATTATGATTTTGCCCCTAGAATAGTGATTTTGAGCCTAATGATGTAATTAAGCAAACCTAAACAATATTAGGCTCTAATCAAAGATTAATTAATTTTCATAATTAATCTAGAGTCAAAATAATTTATTAAAGATAATTAGAACCTAAAATTGCTTAGACTAAGCTTAAACCTCTTTTAAAAACTCAAGATTCTAAGTCATGGAATCTTGAATAGTGTTTTCTCTTTCCAATTTCTTAAATTAAGAAATTGTGTCTACAATTGTTTATATTTCAAAATGAGTTTCAATCTTACTAATAATGCAAGAACACTCCCTAATTATGTTTTGACATCCTTAATTGGCCATCCCCTCACCTAAACACTTACTTAACAACTCCAAATCCTAAACCTAATCAAAGTTACACCTATACACACCTCTAAACCACAATCAAATGAGACATTTTCCTCCCCCTTGGATGCTCCAAAATGGTGCCACCTCACCCCCCAATGAATCATATGTTTGTTCATTCAAACACTCAAAGAACCATGCTTAGGACCATACTTTAGGTCATACTTAGCCATACTTTCCACCATACTTCACCATACCTCACCATGCCTCCATGAAACCAATTCTCTCTCCTCATGGAACATGAGGTTTCGGCCCCCCTTCTATTCTTTCACCCTTGGTTTTGTTTTTCTATAAATACACATGCAAATGAACTTGTGAGAATCTTTAGATCATTTGCAAAGCTTTGAGTTTTCAAGAGCAACCTCATGTTCTTCCTTTTCTCTCAAGTCTAAGAGTTTTCTTCCTCTCATTCTCTTCATCTTCTTCAAGCTCACTTCAACCTCACCACTTGGTAGGGAGCTTATTCTAAACTCATTCCTTTACTTGGATATGCTTTGTTCTTAGATTAAAATGTTATTTTGATGAACCTTCTTGGGATTTCTCTTTTTCGGTTCCTTCTTCTTCTTCCTTTATCATTTTGGCCTTCAAGGCCTTATTTACCTTCCATGATGGTTTTGTTTTTTAAAAGTTTTAACTCTCATGTTGATGTTTTGATATAAAAAGTTCTAGTTTTTCTTAGTTCAAACTCTTTTTCTCTCTTTTTATTCTTGGCCATGAGGCTTGGTTTGAAAGAAAATTTTCTTAGCTTGATGATGAGGTTTCAAGATAATGGACCCATGGTTATCATTTGAGAAACCCCTAAAGCTTGAAACTTAGTTTTGATCTTAATACATTTTGGCTTCTCTTTTCCTTTTCTTGGCCTTGGTTTTCGATTTTTCCTTTCCTTTTCTTTCCCTTTGGGTTTGGTTTTGGTTCCTTCTTCCTTGCCATATTTTTTACTGTAAAGAAATGTTGTTAGTTACTTTCGATCTCTTGATCCACTTCCTTGAGCTTGATGATGATGTTCAAACCATAAAGTTTCCTTGAAACTTTGGTACAAAGAACTCTGAAGCTCACTTTGTCTTGTTAAGATATATGTTGGATTGAGGTTTATAATCCTTTAAAGTCTTGTATAAGCTCTAGTAAAGAATAAAATGAACTTGCACCCACGTTTAAATTTATGCCTTGCATATCATATTTACTTTACAATGCCAACACTTAAAACTTGAAGATTAAAACAAGAGTTTTCATTTTTATATCACCTAAATAATTAACTCAAAGCCTACCTATTTCAACCTTAAAGTTGATTGTTGATTTAGAGTGAATACTCTAAGGGGCTTAGAGCACCAAAATAAAGAATTGGATTTGCATATCATGTTTAGTTTCAAGTCATCATTTGAACTTTAAAGATAAGAATGAAGTTGCATTTCATATTTATTTTGAGCCATCACTTTACTTTTCTAATGAAGAATAAAATGAGGTGCATATCATGTTTAGGTTCTTGTTATCACTTAAAGATTCTAGAGTTCAAAGACTTGTCCATTTATCTCAAGCAAAGGTTGGACATGGGAGCATTCTCTTGAATGCAAAATTTGGCCATGTGATGATGATGAGCTTGGTGTGAAGCTTCATCTAGTCACAAGTGCCTATGATCTATGTCTTAGGATTTTCTTAAGCATAGGTAAACTCAAAGAATATTTCAAGCATGATTTTATGTTTCAAATCCCAACCATGGACCATCTAAAATAGTTGCTGCCCTTATTTATTTTATGATGATTTTAATGAAATAAGTTGGTTTCCAAGGAGTTTTAGAAGTCCTAAAATGATTCCATGAGAAACTAGTGTCTTATGTGTATTGAAAATGAAATTCTATGCTCAATATGATGTTGTATATTTTCGGTTTTGCCTTGGAATGTTTGCTACTGATTGGTGATGTTTAATATTTTAGAATGTGTATGAATTGATGAGAATTGGAGTGGAGACTATTCTATGCATGTTAGATAAAAAGCTAGTTTACTAGGAGACCGTAAAGTTGTAATTTTAGAGGTCTTTGGCCTAATTAATCTTAGCCATTATCAAAACTGTTTTAGTATGATGAAATTCTGTTTGGTATGGTTTAATTATGAAAAATTTGGTAGCATTTGGTGTAAGAATGATTTTTAGCACTTAGAGAGAAACTAGTAATTAGAAAACCGTAAAAACATGAATTCTAGAACCTTAAGGATGTAGATTATAAATTATATTTTAGGAACATGATAATTCGGTAATAGGTAGCTGATACTTGGTAAAATATGTGGGATATACTCATAATTGGTTTAGGAATTAATTATAGTATCTTAAGCGAAGACAAAACTTAGAAAAGGTCTAAGACGTAGTTTCTAGAACCCTGTAATTAAATGATATCAAATCTTCCCACATTTTTATGATGCTGTCTAGATTTGTTTATGATAATAAAAATAAGTGAGGATTATTAGTCGTGAACCTATAGGTGCATGAAAAGTTAAAGACGGATAGTAGGTTAGCTAGATTGCAAGATTGAGACCCATAAGGGTCAAAAGCATAAAAATTTGTGAGTTAAGGGACATAATGAAGTTTGTTAGTATGGATGCATGTGTTGCGAAGAACATGATTATATGCCTTTGATGACTCGTTTTGAATATGGAATTATGATTAAATGTACATACTCTATATGTTTTGTGGCATAAAGTGAGTTTGGGAAAATTCGGTGCACAGCCGTTGTGCTGCCCAATTTTCGCCAAACTTGAGGACTTTAAAAGTTTTTGAAAGATATGAGATACGTTCTGGATGACATTGCTTTAGCTGAGCATGCCCAAGAATAAATGTGACATAGTACTGAGACACGTTCTGGGTGACACTGGTTTAGCCGAGTACCCTCAGGAACAAAACCGTGAGGGTATTAACATTGAGTTTGCTAAAGCAGACAAATAACTGTGTACTAGATACCAGTAATTGCATTTCAAAGAAGGAAATATTCCTGTGGACTCCCTAAATTAAAAGTTATAATAGGTGATCCTTATGCCCCCTGGCCTGTACTTTGGAAGTTGGGATTATTATGTTACGCTTATCAAGAATGATAAGTAAGAACTAGTGACGACTAGTTAGGTATGAGCTCATAACCTAGAGATGTTTTTAGGGTGGCCCCCATGATGCAAAGTATAATGTTTAATGTCACATAGTTGAGAAAAGAGAAAGTTTCACATGAAAAAGTTACATGCCACTTTATGCCACTCATATGATGTTGCTTGATGTTGTATTCTATTATCCTCTTGCATAATGTATTACCATGTATTCATGCTCTGATTTGTTGCATACATAACATTAAGATTCATTCTAAAATAAACAGACCTTGGATAATTATGTTTACAATCTAATAATGAACTATATGCATGCACACCTTTTTATATTAAATCCAAGGTTCCTGAGGATGTGGACGATGTCACTTAGATGAGAGATTCCCTACTGAGATTCTTTAATAAGATTCGTACTCCCTATTTCTTTCCGTCGCATCTTTAGATCTTGATGGCGACTTTTGTGCTGTTCATTGACACCCCTACTTGGGAGGTTCACTGAGACCCCGACCATCGGACCTATCATTTTGAGGAGAGTTGCACCGTCAGAATTTTCATGTTTTTGGGATGCCCCTTTGCACATCCTGTACATAGTTATCATTTTTCTCCGACTTCTCCTTTTGGCAATGACATGGTCTTCGAGCGTGCACGGACGCACAATGAGAGGATACTCCGCACGTATACCATTGCATCTGCCATTCGTGACATGCTTGACTATGTTCCCTACTCTAGGCATTTGGAGACTGACCCATCGGAGGATCCGCCTACCTATCTCTATTCCGAGAGTTCTGCCCTCACTCCCCTACTGAGGATGAATGGTAGTGAGGAGACGGTTACACAGTCGAGGTTGGCACGGAGGCTAGCTATGCGACCCCGACGTGGTGCCCATGCTCAGGCATCTCGTGTGCTCACTCCCGACGAGCTTCGTCCATGGATTGGCTATGTTCCACCCTATCCGGACTACCAATAATAGGCCTTTTGGAGGATCAGTAGTGCACACATACCACTAGTTTAGGATGACCTTTTTTTGTTCTAGAGGTTATCCATTTTAGGTGCACGAAGGTAGGGGGTGACTTCCTTTATGTGTTTTCGTTTATATTTCCTTTGTATTTTTTTTTTTGTTGTACTCGCACTTGTGATGTACTAAACTTATCCAACCTCCCGTAGGTGGACAGTTATTATATTAATATAATATTATTGTGGTGTGCATATGATTGTCCAATGTTATGAAGTTATTTGATGCTCTTATCTTATGCCTTCTTTTGTATGAGTTACGTTTTATGACTAAACTACGATATCTGTGACTCTCACTTTGCATTTATGTTTCAAAAAAAAATTTATCCGTATTTTCAGTTAAGTATTTTAAAGAAAGGTTTGAAGAATGAGGCTAAAAGAGTAATAGACTAATAGTTATTCTAAATACGTTCTAGGAGTATTGGATTAAAAATTAGGATGTTACATCAGGGAACCCTAAGGCTGTATGAAACTTGTCTACTGACACATGTATATTGGGTATTACACTAAGGTTGTTAATACCTCATGCTATAATCAAAATAGAATCTTTCTAAGGCCAATCCTCAAGAAAACTCTTATGAGCTGTGGAAAGGTAGAAAACCTAATATATCGTACTTCCATATCTTTGGTTCATCTTGTGTCATTCTTAACACCAAGGATAAACTTGCAAAGTTTGACCCTAAATCTAATAATGGTATTTTCCTAGGATACTTTTTAGGCTCTAAGGCTTATAGGGCTTACAACAAAAGAACACTTTGTGTTGAAGAGACTATGAACATCAGGTTTAAGGAACGAAAGAAGGACTTTGCTGATGATCTAGAAGAATTAGAAGAAAATCTTGGGAAGTTGAACCTCAAGGATCCCTTAAAAAGCAAACAAAAGAAAGCGCAACCTTCAGAAAGTAAGCTCCAGAATACTGTCAACTCAGAATGCTTACTCAAAACTCTAAAGCCCTCAGAAAGTGACATTTCTAATCATGAAGATGAACAATCTGAAGATGATAAAGAAACTAAAGAACAACAAGGTTCCAGAAACTACTGAGGATTTTTTGATTTAAGAGCAATTTCTCAAAATCATGTTCTTGGGGACATTTATTTTGAAGGTGTGAGAACTAGATCCTCCCTCAGGAAAGAGACCAATTACACTTTCATTTCCACCATCGAGCCAGAATACATTGAAGATGCTTTGTGTGATCAAAGTTGGGTGGAAGGTATGTAAGAGGAATTAGGTCAGTTTGAGAAAAGCAAAGTTTGGACACTTGTGGAATAGCCAAAAGCAAAAACCATAATTGGAACTAAGTGGGTGTTCTTACCTGGAAATAGTGGTAAGGGTACAGGTAGCTCCAACGTCCGTGCAAGCGGGGGGTCGGGTGCCTGCGAAGACACTCCGATGCTCAAGTCAGTAAATGAAAGAGGTGTAGAGTGGTAAAGAATGGCATGTAATTAGCTCGTCATACCTAGGGTCGTTGAGCCCCGTATATAGTGTGAGGTGACCCCGTGATAAGTCGGGAGAATATCTTCCTTGTATAAGAGAGATATTCCTGGGATTTGACAGATATAAGATATATTCTGTATGCACAGGAGATAAGATACAATATATGAGATATAATGTAATAATGACAAGATATAATGAGAAATAGGGAGATCCTGTGCGGGATTTGGAAGGTATCCTCAACTAAATCTAGGATGAATCCGTAGGAGACTGGGCACCATGCGGTCGAGCTCTGGGACCTCTAGCCGAGCTCTAGGACCTGTAACGCCCCAATTTTTACTGCTATGTAAAAATTACCAAAATGTCCCTAGGTAATTTTTACACATAATTCGAGGTCAAATAATCCTCAATAAAGGAATATGACATTAGAGAAATATCATAGGAGACTTGATTAGCAATTCGTGCGAAAGTTGCAAACCCTGATTTTCTGTACGTGTAAAATGACCAAAATGCCCCTGAGGTCATTTTTACCTAGAAATCAAGGATAACCAATCTAAATTATTTTTGAGGGGTTAATTTTATGCCTAATGGGGATTATATGTGCCTTAGAGGTAAAAATCTCAATTCTCTATTTTTACTATAAGTAAAATTACCGTTTTACCCCTGCAGTAATTTTTCATGAAATTATATAATTTTTGAATTCGGTTTTCACCCAAAGGTTCAAAATGACTATTTTAAGTATGATTTGAGATTGTCCAGTACTTACAGGGAGTTTTTATGTGAAATTACCTTTCTACCCCTGGTTGTGATAAATAGGTTTACTTGTGTAATTAAGATAGAATTAAAGTTCTATTTGAATTCAAATTGATTTTATTCATTAACCTTGAGTTTAAAGTTAATTACCCAACGTTAAAAATAATTACTGAGGTAATTAGAGTCTAAAATTACCTAAGGTAAAATTAAATTATCTTTCCTTAATTATAAAAGCTCATAAAATTAGTGATAATTGAGATCAAAGTTAAGATTTCGGTTTAGGTAAAATATTGTACATTTACATTTTTTTATCCTAAGTTTAGAACCTATATTACAAATTAATTTTTTACTCATTTGAAATTAACCTCATTTACTAGTATATGATTTCTCTTTTTACCTTGTCTTGTATTGATCTAAACACTTAACCTTTTACTATTTTCACTAATCTATCAATTCCTAATCTTTTACCTAAGTAAATACACATCTAATACATGATTTATGTAACATCCTAATTTTTAACCCAATACTCTAGAACATATTTAGGTTAATCATTAGTCTGTTACTTCATAGTTCTCATTTAACTTTGAATTACTTAGCGGAAAATATGGGTAATTTTTTTTTGAAATAAAAGTGAGAGCCGCGTGATGCGATAAGCGGTAAACCATGTATGGTAAACAAATGTCTCACAACATCATAACATAAGGCACAACATGAACATCACTGAAAATCATCTTATATATATATAACTTGCCCACTTATAAGTGTGGGACTTAATTTAGTACAAGGAAAATACAAGAAAGGAAATACGACATAAACATAAACATAATCTACTCCTCTACCCGAGTGCATCTAATAGGATAACCTCTAAACAAAAGAAGGTTTATCCCTATCTATGTGGTGTGTGCTCTGACTCGGGCCATCATCCACCTCCCATCGGGCGACCATCTCGTGAGCAGGCGGATATCCGAAGCTGGGCGAGCTCTCGGACGTGAAGAGGCGGATCGGGGATCGAGGGTGACCCCCCCGGTATGGTCGCATCTCCGGCCGTCGTGCAAGCCATGGCTGAGTCACGGTATCCTCAACGCCTCCCTTGTGTCCGTGGTGGAGAGAGGCGAGTTCTCGCTATACGGATGGGTAGGCGGGTCCTCGGACGGGTCGGTCTCCGAAGTAGGTCCGGCACGTGGTCGGGATAATCTCGCATGGCTAAGGCGGCGGTGTGCCTACGAGTACTCTCTCGTCATGCGCGTGCGCACGCTCAAAAACCCGCTTGTCGCCGCCATAGGGTGCGGTCGGGAGAAGTGATGGGTGTGCACGGATGAGCGAAGGCGTCCTACGAACATGAAAATCCGCACCGCATCCCCTCAAAATGGTATGACCCGTGAGTCGGGTCATAGTGCACCTCCCATGTCGGGTGTCCACGAACACTACTGACGTCGCCATCAAGACGTGGACGGAAAGAAAGAGATAGAGGAGTGAGAATCTTGCTAAAGAATCTCGGAGGGCCTCCTACTACCTAGGTGCCATCATCTACGCCCTCAGAACCTTAGGTTTAATTATGCGAAAAAGTCTGAACATGCATTTAGTTCATTTTAAACTTCAAAATATCGTTAGCCAAGGTCCATTCATTTTAAGATGATCTTAATGTCATGAATGCAACATAATAGAAAATGTATGCATGGCACTACCTAATGCACATACATAAAACATAACATCAAGCATCATCATCATTGGTGGCATAAAGTGGCAATAGTAACATTCATATGGGACAAAAGTTAGTGACATAATCATAATCATGAACTTCCCTACTCTTCCTCATGGGCCACCCTAAAGACAATCGAGCTGGGGTGCTCGGCGAACGGTGTCACCGAGCGTGTGTCATACATCTAGGTTATGAGCTCATACCTTAACTAGTAGTCACTAGTTCTTACTTACCACTTAACGATAAGCGTATCATAAATCATAAATCCCGACTATGCAGTGCGGGTTGGGGAGCAAATCTCTTAGGGTGCTCGGCCGAACGGTGTCACCTAAGAGTATAAAATGAAATACCGATGTCACATGAGTTCTATGGAGGTGCTCGGCCGAACCGGTGTCATCGTAGAACCCATCTTAGTACCTTAATTTTCAAAATCTCTTTAAGTCCCCAAATTTGTCGGAGAAATTGCGGTGACGGTCATTACACGAATTTCCTTCCAAATTTGCTTTATCTCCACATTAACATATAATCTCATAAATTCCTCATATGAATAACATCATCATCATTAGCATACTTCATGCATCATCATAAATCATCCAAACGCTTACCTTTACGGTAGCTTATGCTTTGACCCTTACGGGTCTTAATCTTGAGATATAGTTCTCTACATCCGTCGTTCATATTTTAAGCACCTAAGGCTCATAATTAAACATCATTCATAATCCTCTCATTTTACTTTTAAATCTGAATAGCATAGGGTGGAAATCCTAACATGTGAATACGGGGTTCTAGAACTTACGTTTTAGACCATTTCTTGGTTCCGTTTTACTTGAAGGCTATATATATTAAATCTAAATCAATTATGAGGCATTCCTATGCTTAAGGACTAATTATTAATCATATTTACCATGTTGCAAGGGTGCTGGACAGAATCCAGAAAATTAAATGTTCTAAGAGTTCTACATTTGCATTTTTACGGTTTTCTAGTTTCTAGTTTCCCTGTAGGTGCTAGAATTCAATTCTAACTCAAATGATACCAGAAGTTTTCATGTCTAAACAATCTAAATCTGATTATGTCCCCATTAAAACAGTTTGGAAAAGTTCCATAAACAAATGGGTCAAAACTATGTTAAATTCTAGCTTTACGGTATTTCTAGTTAGCTAGTTTCTTACCTATCATGCATAGGATCAAACTACCACATCATCATACGATATTTTCACACATTCCAACACATCAAAACATCATCATACAGCATCATACTCATCATGTCAGAACCGAAAACATTTAACTTCAATAAGAAAGTTAAATTGACATTTCTAGGTACATAAGTTAACTAGTTTCTCTCGGAATCAATCTAGAACTTCTAAAACTCTTTGCAAAACATTTTAATTCATCAAGAGGCTATGTGAAGCCTTAGGTCACTGACCAAAACATATTCCATCCCCTAAAAGAGATTGGAATCACAACTTATAATGACATAACCTTATAAAAAAAAAATTGTAAAACTTTAAGGAACACTTAAAACATAGGCTATTGGTCCTAGTAGCTAGATGAAAACTCATTGCAAGTCCATCATCACTACTTGGCCGAAAAACATACATTGAAAGTATGGTTTACATTAAACTTTAACTTGGAATGAAATGGGCAAGTCTTTGAGCTCTAGGTTCTTAAGTTACGACATAAACTAAACGTGCTCATGCTTTTCATTTTTAATCTTACTTACAAAGTAAAGTGATGACTTAAAATTAAATATGCAAGGCATAACTTAAACATGCAAGCTTGAAAGTAAATATGCAAGATTCAATTCTTTATTTTAGTGCTTTCTTGGCCCAACAACAATCGACTTTAAAGGTAGAAATAGATAGGCATTGAGAGATTAATTAGGTGATAATGCAAGTTCAATTCTTTATTTTAGTGCTCTAGGCCCAACAACAATCGACTTTAAAGAGGCCAGAAATAGAAAGGCTTGAGAATTAAATTAAGTGAAGATGCAAGTTCCATTTTAATCTTTATGTTCTTAGGTGATAGCTTGAAAATAAAGATGCATAGCAAGAATGTAAATATGAATGCAAGCATAAAATAAATTATGCAAGTTCATTTCATCTTTCTAGAGCTCTTAACAAGACTTTAAAGGAACTTAAACCTCAACCCAAACTCATCAAACCAAGACAAAGTAAAAGTCTAGAGTTCTTAGAACTCAACATAACATATTTAGAAAATCAAACATCTAGCATGAAAAGGAAAGGTAATGGCCAAAACTTCAAGGAAAGAAAAGAAATGTTTGAAACTCTAGAATCCATGATCTTGGTGATATACTAACACCAACATCATGAGACCTCATCATTGAGTCATTAGAACCATTTTGAAACAACATCAAAGTTAAAGTTCTCAAAGGTTCAAGAAAGGAAAAACTAGAAACACTTTTGCTCAAGAACAAAGATCAAGCTCTAGAGTTTGTTTCAAGTGATGAACATCATCATGAAACTCTCATCATCAAGCTCTCATTTCTTTGAACTCCAAGGCCCATGGCCGAAAATGAGCAAGAACAAGGAAAGGAAAAGAAGTTATAAAAAGAATCAAGAGAAACTATGAACATAAAGCTTGAAGCAAGAACTCTAAAGAAAGAATTCATGAAAGAAAATCCCTACTTGGTGTGATGAACTTGAAGATGGAAGAAGAAGATGAAGAAGATGAAGAACTTGAAGAACTCCAAGAACTTGAAGAACACAAAGACTTTGAGAGAAAAAGAAAAGCTTTGAGTGTTTTCTAAACTTAGCAAATGATCTAAAAGTGGTGCAAGCTCCTCAAGGCATTCTATTTATAGAGAAATGAAACAAATGGAGGGAGCTCATGGAGGAGGAGGTTTCGGCCATGAGGGTGCAGATTGGAGGCTTTCCATGAGTTCCATGAGGTGAGATAATGTGTTCTTGAGGTATGGTGAGGTATGGTTCAAAGCATGGTGAGGTATGGCTCAAGGTATGGCTCAAGCATGGCTCTTTGAGTGAGAAAACAATTTAATATGTGTGGTAATTAGGGAGTGATGGCCGAATATGCATCAGCCCATGGGGGAGGTTTCTTTGCATTTTAATTGTGGTTTAGAGGTGTGTTTAGGTGTATCTTCGATTATGCTTAAGATTAGGAATTTGTAAGAAAGTGTTTAGGTAAGGGAAATGGGTAATTAAGGTGGTCTAGACATAATTAAGGAGTGGTCTTGCACCATTAGAGAGTTAAATCCTCAATTTAGAGTCTAAACAACTCTAGACACATTTCCTTGATTTAAGGAATTGGAGAGAGAAAACACTATTCAAGATTCCAAGACTAGGAATCTTGAGTTCTAAAAAGGGATTTAAGTTTAATCTAAGCAATTTTAGGTTCTAATTAACTTTAATAAATTATTTTGACTCTAGATTAATTAGGGAAATAAATTAATCTTCGTTTAGAGCCTAATATTGCTTAGGTTTGCTTAATTACATCATTAAGCTCAAAAACACTATTCTAGGGGCAAAATCGTAATTTTGCACTAAAACTGCCCGGGACCTCCGGGACTTGAACAGAGACCTCTAGACACATGAAAACATGTTTTTAAACCTCTGGAAAGTTCCGGGCTCAAACGGCACCATTACCCGCGTAAAAACGCTATAGGGGTATTTTGGTCATTTTGACCCGAAACTACGGAAAACGAAATTTTCGCTTCCGAAAGCATTCAAAGGCCATTCAATTCCTTTCAAACATCGAGTTAACCCTTCGAGGATGACCAAGTCGGTTACCCTCGAGTTCGGGTCAGGAAATGACCTCAGGGGCATTTTGGTCACTTCCCTCGGACAGAAAAATCGGGGTGTTACAATTTACCACTTGTAAAACATTACCAATCTGATCCTAAAGGAATCAGAAACCAATGGTCAAATTGTCTCCTTTTCACCATATTTTAATTGTTTTTCCAACAAAGAAACATATCCAACCATAACACCATACCTTTAGCTTTCTTTTGCATTATTTTTGGCTATGTTTATTCAAAAGAAAACCCACCCATTTCAGCCATGATGTGATCAGTAACAATGTCTCCCATTAGCATCATATTTTAGTGTTTTCATCCATTATGCATAAACCAAATTATTACAAGAATAAAAACATTCTTTTTCCATGTTTTCTTTAATTGAAAATGAACTAAAAACTCCATTTTTTCCAGCCACAAGGTAGCTTCCATATAGCCCTCCTTGGCCTATAAATATGAGCTCTTCCATTGCCTAAATGCACACATAAACATTCCTAGCCTTAGCATTTTCTTACTTGATAGTTTTCTTACTCAAAGTTTGCTCAAAGTTCTCTAATTCTCTCAATACTTCAAGCTTTCTTCTTCTTCCTCATTCACACTCAAGAGACTCCATTCCTAACCTCTAATCAAGTTCTAAACCTCAAGCATACACATTCCAACCATAAATCAACTCCTAAACACATAACCTTCCCATTAACAAACACAAAAACACAAGAAAAATCCTTCCTCCATTTGCTCTACTCTTGGCTGAATTTCAAGGACATATCAAGGACATATTTTCTTCACCTAACTTCTCTAAAGATCAAGCATTATCTTTTGATAACAAGAAACAACTTGGTAGGGATTTTATTTCATGTTCTTTCTCTTGTTCTTTCTTTATATTTTTTATTTTTATGATTTGATTATGACCATGGCTTGATGATGAGGAATCATGGTGGTGGTTGTGAATCCATCATTTAAATGAACTCTAAAGCCCAAGGTTTATATCTTGATGTTAAAAGATTAATAAAGGAATTACTAAGTTTTGAGTTTTAAGCTTAACAAGATATAAAAATGAACTAGCATCCATATTTATGTTTCAAGTTCTTGCACATCATATTTAAATTTCAAGCCTTGCATAATTATATTTAATTTCAAGTTCATCATCTTAAATCTTGAAGATAATAATATGAACTTGCATTCTCATGTTTAAATTTCAAGTAATGCATTTTATGTTTCAAGTTATCACTAAACTTTGAAGATCTAAAAATAAACTTGCATCTTTATATTTATATTTGAAGCATTACATATCATGTTTATATTTCCAAGTTATCATCTTATAATGATAAAGATTAAAAATGGATTGCATAGCATATCTATAATTCTTGCTATCACCTAAATCTCTAAAAGCTCAAAACTGACCTCTTTAATCTTAAATAGGAATTCTTATACTTAAATTAAGTTAATTTCAGCCTCTTGATGTTCTTGGTATTAGGATTTGTTTATTTTATTTTTAAGGCTTTGATCTTGTCTTTAAATTACTTAAATAATTCTTGTTAGAGTTAGAAATCCAAAGATGTTAAAGATTGTGCTTTTCTCAAGCTTTTTGATTTAAAAATTATGTTACTGACCTGACTTAAATAAAATGGTTAGAATACTATTTTATAAGGTTTGAATGTGTATAGATTACTTATAATTGATGTAAGAATTGTTTTTAGCATTTTTGAGATAAACTAATAATTAGAAAGGATCAAAATCGTAATTTTATAAAGCTTTAGACAATGAATTTTCTGGATTAATTCCTCACTAATTTGATACTGATCTTATAGTTTATATACATTAGAATTATTAGTATTTGATGTATAAATTGTTTTTGGTATCTTAGAGGTTGAAAAGAATAATTACTAGTATTAGTTTTGACAGATTCATAAAATGCGAAAAGTTGTGTCCTAAACTATCAATTATGTAATTTTTTGATTCAAAGGATTTTAATTAGAGTAAATAATGATATCTGATGTGTATATGTGTTTAGAATACCATTTATGATGTTTAGAGAAATTTTTAGAAGTATTGGCTTTTTAAGTGTTAAAAATAAGTAACTTTGTACTTTGACCCCTAAAATATGTTAAATTTAGTCTATGGCCCTAAAAGGTTTTTATTATGAGTTTGAATGGTTTCTGATAGTTACATGTCTCTTGAAATGTATTGGTTAAAGTTAAAGGTCTTTAATTTATGAGTAGGTATTAAAAAGGGGTAATTACATTTTGATCCGTAACCTTTGAGAAATTGTGATTTGACCCTTTGGGACTTAAACGTAAATATTGATAATTTGATGAGATGAAGGTGATTGATATCTTGTGATGGCTATGTTCATATATTGATATTTATATGGCTTATGGATATATGCAATGAAATATGATGCATGTTTATGTGATTTGATTTATGGCATGTTACGGTTATATCTGATTCATTGAGATGCATAAGTTCATGAAGTTTATGAGCATGAAATATTAATGATGAGTTATTCATATTTGCATCTCTATATATCATGCCAAGATTTAAGGTGACATAAAACACATGAAAATGATCCTCTAGACTCCCCGAATTAAAGGTTATGAGAGGTGATCCGAGTAGGAAATGATCCTTTGGACTCCCCGAATTAAAGGTTATGAAAGGTGATCCTAATGCCCCCTATCCGATTCCTTAAGAGTCGGGAATTTAACTTATCAAAAGGGATAAGATTATGCTAGTGACGACTAGTGAGGTATGAGTTCATAACCTAGAACTCTTGAGAAAAGAGAGAATTATAGGGTGGCCCCCAAGGAAAAGAGAATAAAGAAGTTTAAGTCACCTGTAAGAATGATGATCATGATGTTCTTTATATCATATGCATCATTTTATGAATTTTATGATATTATGTATACGATATTGACATGCATCCATGATTAATATGTTGCATTCATGATATTAAGATTCATGCTAAAAGATACGGGCCTTGGCTAATGGTATTTATAACTTATTAAATGAACCTTATATATATGTTCACCATTTTCATAATTAAACCCGAGGTTCCTGGGGACGATGACGATGACACTTGTGTTAGAGTTGAGAAGCCCTATTGAGATTCTTGTATAAGTTTCTCATCCCTTTTTCTTTTCTGTGTCGTCTCCAGACATGAATGATGGTGTAGTTTGTGATTTACCTTGAGACTGGATGAAGAGCTACGGAGATAACTATCCTTTGGATATTTGCCTTTAGAGTGATTGTATTTCATATATCAGTTTGTATTCTATTGATGGATATATATTGATATCCTTAAGTTTACAAGACATCACCATTATGATACAGTAATTGATATGTTATTATTATTTGAGTTATGTTATGCCATGGATGTATTATGTATTTATCCGCTATTTGTTTCTAACATCTCTCTTACGCAGGTAAGATAAATGACGTTAGATATCTAGTATGCGTGGCTCACGTTTTGGTATTTAAAGTTCAAAAAAAAAATTTACCCATATTTTCACTAAAGTATTTTTCAAGAAGTTTTGAATCAAAAACTGAAACAAAAGAGTAATAACTAATACTTAACTTAAATACGTCATAGGCGTGTTGAGTTAAATATTAGGGTGTTACATTTTGGTATTGGAGCAGTTCGATTCTCATGGAGCCTGAGGATTAGGCTGGCTATGCTTCTCAAGCATAATACGATAGTTATGTCATGTGTAGTTGTCTTGTTGTTAGAATAAGCTATAGAATAGAGATGCATGACTGCTGTAATTGGAGGTGCCATGGTAACTAGCTCACTTAGCATCAAGTATTAAACCTGATCACCTCAGTGTTTGCTGTTTTGTGTGCTCAGGAACCAATGGCACCCCCAAGACAGAATAGGACTTCAAACAGTGATGACCAAAATAATGCAACTGCTGAAGCTCTGAGGGACATGGCGAGAGCCATGCAAATGATGTTCGAAAGAATGGATTGCCAAGGCAAAAATGGACGCTATTCTGTTACTGCTGAAGGCCTCAAGCATGCCCGATTTGGAGAATTTTGTAGGGCAAATCCACCATCATTTAGAGGAGCTCTAAACCCAAATCATGTTGATGAATGGATAAAGAATATAGAAAAGATCTTCACAGTAGTCATATGCTTTGAGGAACAAAAGGTGACCTTTGCTGCATATATGCTGGAAGCAGATGCCGAGTTCTGGTGGACTGGCACCCGAAGGCTATTAGAGGCATCTGGCACCCACATTAATTGGGAATTGTTCAAAGCTCACTTCTATGAGAAGTACTCTCCCGAGTCCATGAGGAATACTAAGGACATAGAGTTTATGCAGCTAGCTCAAGGGGGTATGAACATTGCTCAGTACACTGCAAATTTGAGGAGCTAATCAAGTTCTCAAGGATTTTCCAAGGCAACCCAGATGAATATTGGAAGTGCATGAAGTATGAATCCGGACTAAAGGCAGAGATAAATGTCATTGTTGTTCACTTGAAGATTAGGGATTTTCCTACCTTAGTCAACAAATGCCGGCTTACTGCATATATATATATATATATAATATGCCCGCTCATGAAGAGTGGGACTTAGTTGGTACAACATAGAAACAAATACATCCGAAATGAAAATACAATAGAAAGGAAAAGACAACAGAGAGCATAAAAGAAAACTCCCTTACCTAAGTGCATCTAAAATGGATAACCTCTAAACAAAAGAAAGTTTATCCTCATCTATGTGGTATGTGCACTATCTCTACCCACGGGCCTTTACTGTTGGGGTCCTGGAAAGGGTGGGACATAACCAATCCACGGTCGGAGCTCGGCAGGAATGGGCATGCCAGAGAACTGCGAGTGACCTCCACGACGTGGGCGCATAGATGGCTTCCAAGCTAGTCTCGACTACGTGACAGTCTCCTCACTGCCTTCTCTCATCTACAGTGGAGTGGGGGCTGAGGTCTCACTATACATGTGGGTAGGTGGGTCCTCCGACGGGTCAGTCTCCGAGAAATACGTATGAGGCACATAGTCAGGGTAGTCACGCATGGCCGAAGTGGCGGTGTGCATGCAGAGCACCCTCTCATTGTGCGTGCGAGCACGCTCAATAACCCGATTGTCATCATCGTAGGGTGATGTCGAGGAGAAACGGTGGGTATGTACAGGATGAGCGAAGGGTCATCCGACAAACACGAAGACACGAATAGCACATCGACCCTCAAAATGATATGATCCATGCTCTGGATCATAATGCACCTCCCACGTCAGGGTATCCATGAAAACCATGAATGTCGCCATCTGAGGATGTGACAAAAAGAAGAGATAGAGGGAGTGAGAATCTTTGCTAAAGAATCTTGGTAGGGCAACCTCCTATCTAGGTGTCATCATCTGCGTACTCAAGAACCTTGGGTTTCTTTGAAAAAGATGAATATGCATATACTTCATTTATTAGGTTTCAAACTTAATTATCCAAGGTCCGTTTCTTTTAGGATGAATCTTAATGTTATGGATGCAGCATAATAAATCATGAATGCATGAAGACGCAATAGGCAGAAATCATTTAAACATTCATAGAGAAATCAACATCATGCAGGTGGCATAAAGTGGCATGTTCTTCTCATGTAAAAGCATTTCTCTTTCTGTAACTGTGTGACATTCAAAGCATCATACTGCAACGGATCACCCTAAAATCGTCTCTAGGTTATGAGCTCATACCTTAACTAGTCATCACTAGTTCTTACTTATCCTCTGATAAGCGTAATCACAATAACAATAATCATAACAGAATGCGTCTCACCGGTATCAAGTACACAGCGAATATTGTCCTCTTTGGGGCGTTACGTATAGCCGTCCCCCTCAAGGATTTGTTTCTGGGGCATTACGTATCGCCGTCATCCAGAACGCGTTCTCACAGTACTATGTCATATTCAAAAACTCATATCTTTTTGAAAACTTTCTTAGTCCTCAAATTTGTCAGAAATTTGGCAGCATAACAACAGCGCACCGAATTTCTTCCAAATTTGCTTTATACCACATTCATATATATACATAATCATCATATGCACCATAAGCATCATAACATTGAATTTCCTTTCATAAGGCATCATAGCATGAGTATTAACATATCAACATTATTTGCTCTAATAGCAGATCACATGCTCATGTTATTCTCATAATAAACATGCATTCACATGAAACACTAAAGCTCGTTATGCTCTTAAACCTATGGTGTCTTATTCCTTGACTCTTACGGGGCTTAAACTCGAGATATAATTATTCTAACATTCGCTATTAATCTTTTATGCACCTATGGGTTCACAAATAATTATCCTTATTAATTTTTATGCTTAGGAGCAAACCAAACAACTCTATACAGATTGTTGAGTTCTAAATCTTGCAATTACGGGGTTCTAGAAACTACGTTTTAGACCCTTTCTATATTCCGTCTTCGCCTAAGGCGCTATAAATCAATTCTAAACCAATTATGGGGCATTCCTATGTTATAAACCATGTTTACTGTATTACAAGGTTGCTGGACAGAAACAGAAAATTAATTAATCTAAGTGGTCAAGAATTGCACTCTTACGATTTTCTAGTTACTAGTTTCTCTATACGTGCTAAAAATCAATCCTACCTCAAATGTTACCAAGTTTTTCATAATTAAACAATCCTAAACTGAATGTTATCCTATTAAAACATTTTTGGCAGTGGCTAAAAACAAATGAGTCAAAACTATGCTAAAACTCAACTTTACGATTTTTCTGTAAGACTAGTTTCTTTCCTAACATACATAGCAAGGGTCCTACCTCAACACATGTAATTTTTACACATTCTAACATGCCAAAACAACATCATACAGCAGCAAACCTACCAAGGTAGAACCGAAACATTAAAGTTCAAGCATTATTCAAAAATCATGTCCTTAATACATATAAGTTACTAGTTTCTCTTGAAATCATTTTAGAACTTCTAAAACTCATTGAAAACCCATTTTATTTTATAAGAGGAGACTAAAAATAACTATAGGGCAGCAGCTAATTCAAGGCATGTTTAGAAGAGGTTTAACTCATAAATCTTGTTGGTAATAATCTTATAAAACTCTTAAGGCCTAAAAAAATCTTAGAATATAGATTGTCGGCTCTTGTGACTAGATGAAACTCACATTAAGTTCATTATCATCACATGGCCAAAATATGCATCCATGGGGATGTTTCCATAACCAAACTTTAACTTGAGATAATAAGGACAAGTCTTTGAGCTTCTAGAGTCTTTAAGTGATGACAAAATATAAATATGCTACGCATCCCATTTTATTCTTTATTATAAAGTAAAGTGAGAACTTCAAAGTAAATATGAGATGCAAGAACTTGAAATATAAATATGAGGTACTAGAAATATAAACATACAAGACTTGAAAATAAATATGCAAGACTTGAAAGTAAATATGCAAAGCTTGAAAGCAAATATGCAAGTTCATTTTATCTTTTAGGATTTAAGTGATGACTTGAAATATAAATATGCTAGACAGGGAAACGTAAACATGAATGCAAGTCCAATTCTTTATTTTAGTGCTCTAGGCTCCACAACAATCGACTTCAAGGCCAAAATAGGCGAGCTTCGAGATTAATTATTAGGTGATATGAAAATGCAACTCTTGTTTTAATCTTTACGTTTTAGGTGATGGCCAAAATAATAAATGAGCTAGGCAAGGAAGGTAAATATAATACAAGTTCATTTTATATTCTTCACTAGAGCTCTTGCAAGACTTTAAAGGAACTTAAACCTCAACCCAAACTTATCATAGCAAGATAAAGCAAGCTTTAGAGTTCTTGTACCAAGATTTACAAAGAAACCATATGGTGTGAACTTCATCATCAAACTCTAAGGAAATGAATTAGAAGAATCAAATGATCTTAAAGAAAAGGAAAAATGGCCGAAACCATGGGAAGAAAAGAATGAGACTTTAAAACTCTAGAGGCCATGATCTTGATGATGTATTAACACCAACATCATATGTCCTTATTATTGAGTTCACATATTCATTTTAGGACATCATCAAAGTTAAGTTTCTCAAGAATAAGGAAGAAACCAAAAACCATCTTTTACTCAAGAACAAAGATCAAGCTTTAGAGGTTACACAAGTGATGAATATCATCATGGATTCCTCATCATCAAGCTCTCATTTCCAAGTTCCTAAAGGCTCTTGGCCGAAAAAAATCAAAGAGGAAGAAAAGAAGTTCTAAAAAGTTTCAAAAGAAATCATAAAGCACAAAACTAAATAAGAACTTTAATGAATGAAACACTTAGAACAAAATTCCTACCAAGTGACTTGAAGTTGAGATGAGTAAAGAAGATGAAGAAGTTGACGAAGAGGAACTCTTGAACTTGAGAGAAAAAGAAAAGCTCAAAGTGCTCTTTGAAAACTCAAACTTAGCAAATGAACTAAAAGTGACTCAAGTTCATCCAAGCATGCTATTTATAGAGAAATGAAGCAAACGAGAGGTGTAATGAGGGGGAGGAGTTTTGGCCAAGTCCCATGAGTTCCATGAGGTGAGATGTTGTGTTCTTGAAGTATGGTGAGGTATGGCTCAAAACATGGCTCAAGGCATGGTTCTTTGAGTGTTTGAAATTTCAAACATGTGATGGAAATAAGGAGGAGGGGTGGCTGAATGCATCAGCCAAGGGAGGGAGGAAAATCCCTCTTTTAATTGTGTTTTAGAGTTGTGTTTAGGTGTGTCTTTGATTAGACTTGAATTTAGGAATTTGTGAGAAAGTGTTTAGGTGACTAAGGATGTAATTAAGGATTTCAAGACAAGGTTAGGGAGTGCTCTTGCTTCATTAGTGAAATAAAAACTCATTTTAGTATATAAACAATTCTAGGCACAATTCCTTAATTTAAGGAATTAGAGAGAGAAAACACTATTCAAGATTCCAAGACTAGGAATCTTGAGTTTTAAAAAGAGATTTAGGTTTAATCGAAGCAATTTTAGGTTCTAATTAATGTTAATAACTTATTTTGACTCTAGATTAATTATGGAAATTAATTAATCTTTGATTAGAGCCTAATATTGCTTAGGCTTGCTTAATTACATCATTAAGCTCAAATGGCATTATTCCAGGGCAAAATCGTAATTTTACACAAAACTGCCCGGGACCACCGGGACTTAAACAGATACTTTTAAACACAAGCAAACATCATTTTAAACCTTCGGGAAAGTTTCAGACTCGAACAGCACCTTTATCCGCGTAAAAATGCTATAGGATTTTGGTCATTTTGACCTGAAACTACAAGAAACAAGATTTTCATTTCCGAAACCACTCAAGGACCATCTAATCCCCTTCAAACATTGAGTTGACCCTTCGAGGACTGCCGAACCTGCTATCCTCGAATTCAGGGCAGAAAATAACCTCAGGGGCATTTTGGTCATTTTTCTCTCAGACAGAAAATCGGGGCGTTACATAAGTGTTGAGGTTAACTGTGAGTATGGCGACTTTGGTGCGCCTTCACAACTCGGTTGGTGCTAAGGTTTGCTGTAACATCCTTTGCTACTTTATGAATTGACCACTGTCCCCACAAACCAACAGGGTCTTTTCAGCGTGCTTTGTCCTCACTGACATGCGTCCTAGGAAAACTTCCCAGGAGGTCACTGTAACACCCCGATTTTTCTGTCTAAGGAAAATGACCAAAATGCCCCTGAGGTCATTTCCTGACCTGAATTCGAGGGTAACCAACTCGGTCGTCCTCGAAGGGTCAACTCAATGATTGAGGGGGATTGAATGGCCTTTGAATGCTTTCGGAAGCAAAAATCTTGTTTTCCGCAGTTTCGGGTCAAAATGACCAAAATACCCCTATAGCATTTTTACGCGGGTAGAAGTGCCGTGTGAGCCCGAAACTTTCCCCAGAGGTTTAAAAACATGTTTTCATGTGTCTAGAGGTCTCTGTTCAAGTCCCGGTGGTCCTGGACAGTTTTAGTGCAAAATTATGATTTTACCCCTAGAATAGTATTTTTGAGCTTAATGACGTAATTAAGCAAACCTAAGCAATATTAGGCTCTAAACGAAGATTAATTTATTTTCCTAATTAATCTAGAGTCAAAATAATTTATTAAAGTTAATTAGAACCTAAAATTGCTTAGATTAAACTTAAATCCCTTTTTGGAACTCAAGATTCCTAGTCTTGGAATCTTGAATAGTGTTTTCTCTCTCCAATTCCTTAAATCAAGGAAGTGTGTCTAGAGTTGTTTAGACTCTAAATTGAGGATCTAACTCACTAATGGTGCAAGACTACTCCTTAATTATGTCTAGACCTTCCTAATTATCCATTTTCCTTACCTAAACACTTTCTTACAACTTCCTAACCTTAAGCATAATCAAAGATACACATAAACACAACTCTAAATCATAATTAAATTGCAAAACAAGCCTCCCCTTGGCTGCAACATGGCCGAATAGCCATGCCCCCTTTGGCCACATGTTTAATTATTTTCTCACTCAAAGAACCATGCTTGAGGCCATACCTTGAACCATACCTCACCATACCTTGAGCCATACCTCACCATGCCTCAAGACCACATTATCTCACCTCATGGAACTCATGGATGCCCTCCAATTCTGCACCCTCATGGCCGAAACTCATCAGCCCATTCACACCCTTCATTTGTTTCATTTCTCTATAAATAGAATGCCTTGAGGAGCTTGCGCCACTTTTAGATCATTTGCTAAGTTTAGGAACACTCAAAGCTTTTCTCTTTCTCTCAAAGTTCTTGTGTTCTTCAAGTTCTTGGAGTTCTTCATCATCTTCATCTTCTTCTTCCATCTTCAAGTTCATCACACCAAGTAGGGATTTCCTTTCATGTATTCTTTTCTTTAAAGTTCTTGTTTCAAGCTTGATGTTCATAGTTTCTCTTGTTTCTTTTTAGAACTTCTCTTCCACTCCTTTTTCCTTTTCATTTTTGGCCATAGGCCTTGGAGAACAAAGGAATGAGAGCTTGATGATGAGAGTTTCATGATGATGTTCATAACTTGAAACAAACTCTAGAGCTTGATCTTTGTTCTTGAGCAAAAATGTTTCTAGTTCTTCCTTTCTTGAACTCTTGAGAACTTTAGTTTTGATGGTGTTTTAAAATGTTTCTATGAACTCAATGATGAGGACTCATGGTGTTGGTGTTAATATATCACCAAGATCATGGACTCTAGATTTTTCAAATATTCCTTTTCCTCCTAGAATGTTTCGGCCATTTCCTTTCTTCTACATGGTTCAATGTTTTGACTTTCTAAAAATGTTGTCTTGAGTTCTAAGAATTCTAAGCTTTACTTAACCTTGGTTGGATGAGTTTGGGTTGAGGATTGAGTTCCTTTAAAGTCTTGTGAAGAGCTCTAGAAAGATAAAATGAACTTGCATAATTTACTTTATGCTTGCACTCATATTTACATTCTTGTTATGCATCTTTACTTTCAAGTTGTCACCTAAGAACATAAAGATTAAAATGGAACTTGCATCATCACTTAATTTAATTCTCAAAGCCTTTCTATTTCGGCCTTAAAGTCGATTGTTGTTGGGCCTAGAGCACTAAAATAAAGAATTGAACTTGCATCATCACCTAATTAATCTCTCGAATGCCTATCTATTTCGGCCTTAAAGTCAATTGTTGTTGGGCCAAGAGCACTAAAATAAAGAACTGAACCTTGCATCTTTACTTTCAAGCTTGCACGTTTAAAGTTTATGCCTCGCATATTTACTTTCAAGCTTGCACGTTTAAGTTTATGCCTTGCATATTTATCTTACGTCATCACTTTATTTTGTAAGCAAAGATTAAAAATGAAGAGCATGAGATTTTATGTCATAACTTAAGAACCTAGAGCTCAAAGACTTGCCCATTTCATTCCAAGTTAAAGTTTAATGTGAAACCATTCTTTGAATGCATGTTTTCGGCCAAGTAGTGATGATGGACTTGCAATGAGTTTTCATCTAGCTACAAGGACCAATAGCCTATGTTCTAAGTTTTCCTTAAAGCTTTTCAAATCTTTTCAAGGCTATGTTATCACGAGATATGACTTTATTCCCTTTTAGAAGATGAAGTATATTTTGGTTATTGGCCTAAGGCTTCTCTTAGCCTCTTGATGAATTAAAATGATTTGCAAAGAGTTTTAGAAATTCTAAATTGATTCCAAGAGAAACTAGTTAACTTATGTACCTAGAAATGTCAATTTAAATCCTTTACTGAAGCTAAATGTTTTCGGTTCTGATATGATGAGTGTGATGTTGTATGATGATGTTTTGATGTGTTAGAATGTGTGAAAATATCATATGATGATGTAGAAATGATTCTATGCATAATAGGTAAGAAACTAGCTAACTAGAAATACCGTAAAGCTAGAATTTAACATAGTTTTGACCCATTTATTTTTGGAACTTATCCAAACTGTTTTAATGGGAGCATAATCAGATTAAGATTATTTAAACATGAAAAACTTGGTAACATTTGGATTAGAATCGAAATCTAGCACCTATAAGGAAACTAGTAACTAGAAAACCGTAAAAGTGCAAGTTTAGAACTCTTAGAACATTTATTTTTCTGGATTCTGTCCAGCACCCTTACAACATGATAAACATGATTAGTAATTTGTCCTTAAGCATAGGAATGCCTCATAATTGATTTAGATTTAATTCATAGCGCCTTAGGCGAAGACGGAACCGAGAAAGGGTCTAAAACGTAAGTTCTAGAACCCCGTAATCACAAGTTAGGAATTCTGCCCTATGCTTTTCAGATTTAAGTGTGAACATGAGGATTATGAATGATGTTTAATCATGAGCCCTTAGGTGCATAAAATATGAGTGATGGATGTTAGAGAACCATATCTCATAATTAAGGCCCGTAAAGGTCAAAGCATAAGCTACCGTAAGGATAAACGGTTGAATGTTCCATGATGATGTATGTGTTATGTGATAAATGTTAATGTTATTTATATGAGGAATCCATGAGGATATATGTTTGTGTGGCATAAAGCAAATTTGGAAGAAATTCGGCGTAATGCCTTCGTGCCGCCGAATTTCCGATGAATTTGGGGACTTAAAGAGATTTTGAAAATTAAGGTACTAAGATGGGTTCTAGGATGACACCGGCTCGGCCGAGCACCTCCATAGAACTCATGTGACATCGGTACCATTTTATACTCTTAGGTGATACCGGTTTGGCCGAGCACCCCTAAGAGAATTGCCCCCTAACCCGTACTCAGATAGTTGGGATTTATGATTTATGATACGCTTATCGTTAAGTGGTAAGTAAGAACTAGTGACGACTAGTTAAGGTATGAGCTCATAACCTAGATGTATGACACGTTCTGGGTGACACCGGTTCGGCCGAGCACCCCCAGTTCGATTGTCTTTTAGGGTGGCCCATGAGGAAGAGATGTTTCATGATTATGATTATGTCACTAAGTTTGTCCCATATGAACGTTACTATTGCCACTTTATGCCACTAAGTATGATGATGCTTGATGTTATATTTTTATGTATGTGCATTAGGTAGTGCCATGCATACATCTTCTATTATGTTGCATTCATGACATTAAGATCATTCTAAAATGAATGGACCTTGGCTAAACTATGTTTTAGAACTTAAAAATGGACTTAATGCATGCTTACTCATTTTGTATAACTAAACCCAAGGTTCCTGAGGACGTAGATGATGACATCTAGGTAGTAGGAGGCCCTACTGAGATTCTTTAGTAAGATTCTCACTCCCTCTATCTCTTTCTTTCCGTCACATTTTCAGATGGCGACGTTCGTAGTGTTCGTCGACACGCCGACGTGGGAGGTGCACTATGACCCGGCTCACGGGTCATACCATTTTGAGGGACAGTGCACGGTGCGGGTTTTCATGTTCGTAGGATGCCCCTTCGCTCATCCCGTGCACACCCATCGCTTCTCCCCGACTGCACCCTATGGCGACGACGAGCTGGTTTTTGAGCGCACGCGTACGCATGACGAGAGAGTGCTCCGCATGCACACCGTCGCCTTAGCCATGCGAGACTATCCCGATTACGTGCCCCGGACCTACTTCTCGGAGACCGACCCGTCGGAGGACCCGCCTACCCATCCGTATAGCGAGAGCTCTGCCCCCTCTCCCCCACCGTTGAGGGAGGGCGGTGAGGATACCGTGACTTAGCCACGGCTCGTACGACGACCGCAGATGCGGCCATACCGCGGGGGTCACACTCGATCCCCGTTCTGCCTCTTCACGCCCGAGGAACTCGCCCAGTTTCCCGGATATTTGCCTCGTTCGCGAGATGGATGCCAGTAGGAGGTGACGATCGTCCGATGGAGTACCCGGGTAAAGCACACACACTTAGATGGAGATGAACCTCCTTTTGTATTAAAGGTCATCCCGTTAGTTGCACTTGGGTAGGGGAGTTGCTTTTATAGTTTCCGTTGCATTTTCTCTTGTATTTCCTTTTTAGATTGTATTACTCGTGTTGTACCAAATTAAGTCCCACACTTATAAGTGGACAAGTTATATATATATATAAGATGTTATTCAGTGTTTTCCCATGATGTGCCTTTATGTGCTTTATGCTATAACGTTATGGAGTTTAGGTTTTTCCCGTTACCTGTTACATCGCATCACGCGGCTCTCACTTTATATTTCAAAAAAAAATTTACCTATATTTTCCGCTAAGTATTTCAAAGTAAAAATGAGAACTATGAGGTAACAGACTAATGATTAACATAAGTATGTTCTAGAGTATTGGGTTAAAAATTAGGATGTTACAGTCACCCATCTCAAAATTGCTCCAAGTCAAGCACACTTAACTATGGAGTTCTTTAGTGATAGGCTACCGAAAAGAAGATGCATCTTGTTGGTATAGATAGTACAAATCAATTCATATAAGCTTTCCTCAACTGTATAGTCCTATACCTATACAGTCTTAGGATCCCTCTCATTTGGGTGTGTAATGGTTCATTCATGTACCCCTCTGCTTTCAAAGTCTGCCAGGAGCCACTCCTTATCCGTGCTTCCTTGCACTGGCGATCACTCCCCGACTTCGCAATCCCTGGGCATTACTTGCCCACCATCTTCCGCTTGGTTCATCCCCGAGCCACACCGTAGTGGGAGAGGTGCTTTATGGATTGACCACTGTCCCCACAAACCAACACGGGTCTTTTCAGCATGCCTTGTCCTCACTCACACGCTTCCTAAGAAAACTTCCTAGGAGGTCACTCATCCCAAAATTGCTCCAAGTCAAGCATGCTTAACTATGGAGTTCTTTAGTGATAGGCTACCGAAAAGAAGATACATCTTGTTGGTATAGGTAGTATAAATCAATTCATATAAGCCCTTCTCAATTGTATAGTCCCATACCTATACAGTCTCAGGATCCCTCTCATTCGGGTGTGTAATCGGTTCATTCATATACCCCTCCGCTTTCGAAGTCTTCCAGGAACCGCTCCTTGTCTGTGCCTCCTTGCACCGGCGATTACTCCCCGACCTCACAATCCTTGGGCGTTAAATGGTTTAATGTAACACCCTAAAAATTATTTAAAAATTAATTTGGGCTTTACTAGTCGTAATTTCAAAAATCTGACAGTTTTAGTAATGATGAGGATGGTCCAAGGGATTTGTAAAAAAAAAAATCATAAATAGTAACCTTGTTGGCCCTACGGGCCTGTTGGGACAGCCGAAACCTTAGAATTGGGATCCTTAGGTGCCCAAAACTGAGAAATTAGAGAATTGAGATTAGAAATAGTTAGAAATGAGGATTTTATACTTAGAATTAATTTTCGGGCAATATCTTATTACCCAGGTACGATATTTTGCCCGTTCGGTAGAGTTTTTGATGTGCATTTTTTAACACCGTACAAGTTACTTAGTGGCCAAGTAACCTTTACCAATCACTTTATGCTAAGTGGATGGCAAGGATTAAAATTTGAGAGCCAATAACCTTTGATTTATTATATTTTGCTCGGGAGCCAATAACTCATCCGTTCGGTGGAATTTCGGTGTGCGGTTTGAACATCGAAAAAGTTATTTGCTCACCAAGTTAAAGTGATCCAATTGTCTTGAGCCAAGTGGATGACCAAGATCCATTCTTTGACCAAGGAAACAATCCTATCCATCCATTTTGTTAGCTTTCTTTAAGAATTATCCTTTTACATTATAATAACCAAGCTTTCCTTACAAGATGAATACAAAACCAATCTTTTCCATTAAGCTACCATTATTTCGGCCAGCAAGAGGAGAATACAGAAGCCACCATTTTCATCTTATCAAGAGTTCAAAACTTGATTTAAGTTCCCAAACTCCTAGCCTAGACTTGTTAAAACTCTAAACTCCCTTCACTAAACTTCTTCTACTCCTCAATACCTACAAATCTAACCGATTAGAATTTGAATCTATCACTTTTTCCAGCTTTGAAAGCTCACCATCTGCTGTTTAGGGAAGGGTTTGGTGTTGAATTGGTGGCCTTGAAGTGAGCAAGATGACCCTTGGGACATGCTTAAAGCCAAGATCCTTAAAGCCATCAAAGTAGGGTTTTTGAACCTCTTCTTCTTCAAATCTATTTTTTCTATTTTAATCACTAATTTAAATTGATATTTTTAGTTGTATTGATTGATGATATATGGATATGGATGTATGAATTTTGGTGGAGTGTTTGGATGATGTTAGATATTATTTTTCTTAAAAGGAATCTTAGACAATGCTACTGGATTTTTGAATTTCTTCTAGGCAGGTTATGAGTCATGAATTTTCTAATATATTTGTAGATGTTTTTATAGCTATAAAATTATATGTTGAAGCTAACATCCTAAGGCAACTCCATGATTTTTCTTGGGTCCTAAAAATGAGTGTTACTATTTTATAAAAATAAAAAACCGAGATTGTTCTTGAGTTGTCTGGACAGCCAATTCTGAAGCTCTGAGTTTGTCTAATTTTGTTACCACATCAAACGATTGATTTTTCCCCTGAAATTTCTATAGGATATTTAGAACATGTTGAAGTCCAACCATGAATTTTTTTATGATTTGATATGATCATTTGATAAGGTAATAAGATTGGAACATTGGCTGTTGGCTGCAAATAGGGGTTTCTGGCCTCCTATTTTGTTGAATTTTGTTATCATACTTAGAGAACTCTTTTAACCCCAAAATTTTTAGAGGACCTTGGGGACACATTGAAGTGTCTTGTATAATTTTTATAGCCTTGGATTTCATGGTTTGAAATGCAAAATAATTTGTGCTATAGATATGTGAAATTTGCCATTGTGCTGAAAATGAATTAGTGCTTTGAGTTGATGAAATAATGACATTGGCTTCAAGTATGACATGTATGAATGTATGCTAGTGACTTTAAGGAATAGTTTGAGGCATGATTGTAATCATATTATGAATGAATGCATATATGTGGCTCATGCATGCATTTGGAAAAGAACAGTGAATGATATGTATATGTGGCAAAAGAGAATATATGAACTTTAATCGTGCATGTTCTAACATATAGAGAAAATAGAAACAAGACTTAGATTGAATGAGGGGAAAGCAAAAGTAGGAACTTTCCCAAAATACTGAGTGTGCCTATTTTGACATATGGAGAAAACAGAAACAAGACTTAGATTGAATTAAGAGGAAAGCAAAAAGAAGAACTTCCCCTGAGATATTATGAGTCGGTAGACGTATCGGCTAGGAATAGAACTGTGTGTGATTCGGAAATGGAAAAAAATGAAGTCCGATGATCACGTATAGGAATGAGCTCAGTTTTGATAAGCAGTCTATTTCCCTTGTATGGTGTGATCCACTATAAATGCCATTTGGTATAAACTATCTATTGTGGAGTTGTCCATGGAAGATACCCATTGGGTATAAACTAAGTCTTTCCTATGTCAATAAAAAGAGAAAAATGCACTGAATTGAGTTTTGCAGCATGATATAACCTAAGTCTTTCTTATGTCAATGAAAAAAGAAAAATGCACTCAATTAAGTTCTATAGCCACAAGAGAAACCTAGAGAATTCCCTTTGATATATCCAGAACAAGTGAAGATAATTTCATTACAGATTTCGGCATGTTATCATATGCATATGTATATTGATTTGAATTGTCTGCCTAGGATGATTTACTAGGTTTTTGAACATTGGATATATGCACTAAGTGACTGGTTATTAAAAGCTACCCACTTTGAAATTACGATTTGGAACTTTAAAAATGGACCATTGTTATGAGATGTATGATCACATTTTTCTAATAAACCAAAGTGGCCGGGATGATGACAATGACATTATGAGTGAGTTTTTGGGGAGTTGCCCTACTGAGAATTGTATAATTCTCATCCCTCTGTGTTTTGGGTTCCCGTGTCGTTTCCAGGTTAATCCAGAGAATGATGCGGTTGCTGCGTGAAAGAACTCAGGATTACAGTAGTTTAATAGTTGATATTTTTAATTTACTATATTTAGTTAGAGTCATATGTATGTAAATGTAATAGAGAATGTATATGTATTAAAGCTCTTATAAGAGCTTCCTTTTGTACTTAGCTATGCATTCAATAAATATTGTGTTTCTTTGTTATATATTTTAACCAAATTACGCTAGTTATTACACGATCTTATCGCATTTGCTATAGTTATTTAAGAAAGGTTCGATAATTTATAAGTAACAACTCTCAAGTCTGATGTCATGACTTAAGGATGACGTTGCTCTTAGGAGAATGTTACATTTGCTGTGAGTATGGTGACTTTAGTGCGCCTTCACAACTCAGCTGGTGTCAAGGTTTAGTGAGTATGGCGGCTCTTTTAGTGCGCCTTCACGACTCGAACGTGTCGAGGTTTATTGTGAGTATGGCGACTTTAGGTGCGCCTTCACTACTTAAACGTGTTGAGATTTAATGTGAGTATGACGACTTTGTAGTGCGCCTTCACGACTTGAACGTGTTGAGATTTAATGTGTATCTGTGGAGACATAATATAATGATATAGAATTAAAATAAAGTATGTTACATTTGTAACTTTTCTTGCCACGGAAGTGTTCGACTCACATCCAATCATGCCTCGTTAAAACCTTTGTTGGTAAAACCCAGTAGGATAAAACCCAACAAAAGAAAAAGAGTGCACCCATTGAATGTGATTAAGGCGTCGGCTTACTAGCTATAATATCTCCTTAGGGACAAGGTATTCCATGTCCGTGGGAGGTCTTGTCCTGAGAGCTCGACGATCTTGTAGGCTCCTCGGCCAACATCTTGGGTGATTCAAAAAGGTCCTTCCTAGTTTGGAGTTAGTTTTCCTTCTTCTAGAGGCTTTCTTTGCTGTTCAAGCTTGCATAGGACGAGGTCCCTAACTTGGAAGGCTCTCAGGTCGAGTTTCTTATTGTAGACTCGGGCCACCCTCTGTTTGGTTGCTTGTTCTTTGATGTGAGCTAGTTCTCACTCTTCTTCAATGAGATCTAACTCTGCCCTTCATTTTTCTTCATTCGTTGTGCTTGTTAATGCAAGTTGGCGGCCATTGGGTTGGGCGACCTCTACTGGGAGCATAGCTTCACTGCCAAAGACGAGTCTGTATGGTGTTTTATGTGTTGAGGATTGAGCAGTGTTGTGGTATCCCTAAAGGATCTCAGGAAGGTGCTCGACCCAGAAGCCTTTAGCCTTGTTAAGCTTTTTCTTTAAGGCTGTAAGGATAACTTTGTTAGCTGCTTCTGTTAGGCCATTGGTTTGGGGATGTTCTACAGATGTGAAGATGTGTCTAATCTGGAAATTGTCACAGAGTTCCTTCAGTTTTTGGTCTCTAAATTGTGTACCATTATCAGTGATCAGTTCTTTGGGAAGTCCGAATCTGCATATGATTCTTTTCCAGATGAATTTCATGACCTTTTCCGCAGTGATTATTGCCAGAGGTTTCACGTCGATCCATTTGGTGAAGTAGTCAATGGCCACCACTAAGTATTTTAGCTGTCCTAGTGCAAGGGGGAAGGGGCCGAGGAGGTCGATTCCCCACTTGTGGAAGGGCTAGCTTGCTTCGGAGAAATGTAATGGCTCTGGTGTTTTTGGGAGACTTCGAAGAACCTTTGGCATTTGTCACACTTTCTCACAATGTTTGTTGTAACATCCTAATTTTTAACCCAATACTCTAGAACATATTTAGGTTAATCATTAGTCTGTTACTTCATAGTTCTCATTTAACTTTGAATTACTTAGCGGAAAATACGGGTAATTTTTTTTTGAAATAAAAGTGAGAGCCGCGTGATGCGATAAGCGGTAAACCATGTATGGTAAACAAATGTCTCACAACATCATAACATAAGGCACACCATGAGTAACACTGAAGATCATCTCATATATATATAATTTGCCCACTTATAAGTGTGGGACTTAGCTTAGTACAAGGAAAGTACAGGAAAGGAAATACAACATAAACATAAACATGATCTACTCCCCTACCCGAGTGCACCTAATGGGATAACCTCTAAACAAAAGAAGGTTTATCCCCATCTTAGTGGTGTGTGCTCTAATCGGGTACTCCATCGGTCGATCGTCACCTCCAACTGACGTCCGTCTCGTGAACGAGGCAAGTATCCGGGAAACTGTGTGAGCTCCTCGGGCGTAAAGAGGCGGAACGGGGATCGAGAGTGACCCCCGCGGTGTAGCCGCATCTCCGGTCTTCGTGCAAGTCGGGGCTGAGTCACGGTATCCTCACTGCCCTCCCTCATCAATGGTGGAGAGGGGGCAAAGCTCTCGCTATACGGATGAGTAGGCGGGTCCTCGGACGGGTCGGTCTCCGAGAAGTAGGTCCGGGGCACGTAATCGGGATAGTCTCGCATGGCTAAGGCAGCGGTGTGCATGCGGAGCACTCTCTCGTCATGCGTACGCGCACGCTCAAAAACCCGCTCGTCGTCGCCATAGGGTGCAGTTGGGGAGAAGTGATGGGTGTGCACGGGATGAGCGAAGGGGAGTCCTACGAACATGAAAACCCGCACCGTGCACTGCCCCTCAAAATGGTATGACCCGTGAGCCGGGTCATAGTGCACCTCCCATGTCAGGGTGTCCACGAACACTACGAACGTCGCCATCTGAAGACGTGACGGAAAGGAAGAGATAGAGGGAGTGAGAATCTTGCTAAAGAATCTCAGTAGGGCCTCCTACTACCTAGGTGTCATCATCTACGTCCTCAGGAACCTTGGGTTTATTTATACAAAATGGCTGAGCATGTATTAAGTTCATTTTAAACTTTAAAATATATTTTAGCCAAGGTCCATTCATTTTAGGATGATCTTAATGTCATGAATGCAACATAATAGAAAATGTATGCATGGCACTACCTAATGCACATACATAAAACATAACATCGAGCATCATCATACTTGGTGGCATAAAGTGGCAGTAGTAACATTCATATGGGACAAAACTTAGTGACATAATCATAATCATGAAACTTCTCTTCCTCATGGGCCACCCTAAAAGACAATCGAATCGGGGTGCTCGGCGAACCGGTGTCACCCGAGCGTGTCATACATCTAGGTTATGAGCTCATACCTTAACTAGTCGTCACTAGTTCTTACTTACCACTTAACGATAAGCGTATCATAAATCATAAATCCTGACTATCCGAGTGCGGGTTAAGGGCAAAACTCTTAGGGCTGCTCGGCCGAACTGGTGTCACCTAAGAGTGTAAAATGGTACCGATGTCACATGAGTTCTATGGAGGTGCTCGGCCGAACTGGTGTCATCCTAGAACCCATCTTAGGACCTTAATTTTCAAAATCTCTTTAAGTCCCCAAATTTGTCGGAAATTAGTGCACAACGGTCATTACAATCAATTTCCTTCCAAATTTGCTTTATGCCACATTAACATATAACCTCATGAATTCCTCATATGAATAACATCATCATCATTTGCATACTACATGCATCATCATAAAACATTCGAACGCTTACCCTTACGGTAGCTTATGCTTTGACCCTTACGGGTCTTAATCTTGAGATATAATTTTCTAACATCCGTCGCTCATATTTTTATGCACCTAAGGGCTCATAATTAATCATCATTCCTAATCCTCATGTTCATACTTAAATCTGAATAGCATAGGGCAAATCCTCTAACTTGTGTTCACGGGGTTCTAGAACTTACGTTTTAAACCCTTTCTTGGTTCCGTCTTCGCCTAAGGCGCTATGAATTAAATCTAAATCAATTATGAGGCATTCCTATGCTTAAGGACTAATTATTAATCATGTTTATTATGTTGTAAGGGTGCTGGACAGAATCCAGAAAATTAAATGTTCTAAGAGTTCTACATTTGCATTTTTATGGTTTTTCTCGTTACTAGTTTCCCCATAGGTGCTAGAATTCAATTCTAATTCAAATGATACCAAGTTTTTAATGTCTAAACAATCTAAGTCTGATTATGTTCCCATTAAAACAGTTTGGATTAGTTCCATAAACAAATGGGTCAAAACTATGTTAAATTCTAGCTTTACGGTATTTCTAGTTAATTAGTTTCTTACCTATCGTGCATAGGATCGCTTCTACATCATTACATGATATTTTCACACATTCTAACACATCAAAACATCATCATACAGCATCACACTCATCACATCAGAACCCAAAACATTTAGCTTAAATGAGAGAGTTAAATTGACATTTCTAGGTATATAAGTTAACTAGTTTCTCTCGGAATCGATCTAGAACTTCTAAAACTCTTTGCAAAACATTTTAATTCATCAAGAGGCTAAGTGAAGCCTTAGGTCTCTGACCAAAACATATTCCATCCCCTAAAAGATAATAAAATCACAACTTGTGATGACGTAACCTTATAAAGATTTGTAAAGCTTTGAGGAAAACTTAAACATAGACTATTGGTCCTAGTAGCTAGATGAAAACTCATTGCGAGTCCATCATCACTACTTTGGCCGAAAATATGCATTCAAAGAAGGGTTTCACATTAAACTTTAACTTGGAATGAAATGGGCAAGTCTTTGAGCTCTAGGTTTTTAAGTTTCGACATAAACTAAACGTGCTCATGCTTTTCATTTTTAATCTTGCTTACAAAGTAATGTGATGACTTAAATTTAAATATGCAAGGCATAAACTTAAACGTGCAAGCTTGAAAGTAAATATGCGAGGCATAAACTTAAACGTGCAAGCTTGAAGGTAAATATACATGGTTCAATTCTTTATTTTAGTGCTCTTGGCCCAACAACAATTGACTTTAAGGCCGAAATAGATAGGCATTCGAGAAATTAATTAGGTGGTAATGCAAGTTCAATTCTTTATTTTAGTGCTCTAGGCTCAACAACAATCGACTTTAAGGCCGAAATAGAAAGGCTTCGAGAATTAAATTAAGTGATGAGACAAGTTCCATTTTAATCTTTATGTTCTTAGGTGATAGCTAGAAAATAAAGATGCATAGCAAGAACGTAAATATGAATGCAAGCATAAAATAAATTATTCAAGTTCATTTTATCTTTCTAGAGCTCTTAACAAGACTTTAAAGAAATTTAAACCATAACCCAAACTCATCCAAACAAGGTAAAGTCAAGCTTAGAGTTCTTTAAAACTTAACATAATATTTTTAGGAAATCAAACCATGAAGCTTAGAAAAATTTAAGGAAATGGCCGAAATCTTCAAGAAGAAAAAGGAACATTTTAAAACTCTAGAGTTAATGATCTTGATGATATATTAACATCAACATCATGAGTCCTCATCATTGAGTTCATAGAGCCATTTTAAAACATCATCAAAGTTAAAGTTCTCAAGAGTTCAAGAAAGGAAAAACTAAAAACATTTTTGCTCAAGAACAAAGATCAAGCTCTAGAGTTTGTTTCAAGTGATGAACATCATCACGAAACTCTCATCATCAAGCTCTGATTCCTTCATTCCCAAAGGCCCATGGCTGAAACATAAAGAGGAAGAAGGAGAAGAAAAGAAGTTCTAAAAGGAACCAAGAGAAACTATGAACATCAAGCTTAAAACAAGAACTTTAAAGAAAAGAATACATGAAAGAAAATCCCTACTTGATGTGATGAACTTGAAGATGGAAGAAGAAGATGAAGAAGATGAAGAACTTGAAGAACTCCAAGAACTTGAAGAACACAAAAACTTTGAGAGAAAAAGAAAAGCTTTGAGTGTTCCTAAACTTAGCAAATGATCTAAAAGTGGTGCAAGCTCCTCAAGGCATTCTATTTATAGAGAAATGAAACAAATGGAGGGAGCTCATGGGGGAGAGTGGCTTCGGCCATGAGGTGCAGAATGGAGGCTTCCATGAGTTCCATGAGGTGAGATAATGTGTTCTTTGAGGTATGGTGAGGTATGGTTCAAGGTATGGCGAGGTATGGTTCAAGGTATGGCCTCAAGCATGGTTCTTTGAGTGAGAAAACAATTTAATATGTGGTCAAAGGGGGAGGATGTGGCCAAAATGCATCAGCCCATGGGGGAGGTTTCTTTGCATTTTAATTGTGGTTTAGAGTTGTGTTTAGGTGTATCTTTGATTATGCTTAAGATTAGGAATTTGTAAGTAAGTGTTTAGGTAAGGTAAATGGGTAATTAAGGTGGTCTAGACATAATTAAGGAGTGGTCTTGCACCATTAGTGAGTTAAATCCTCAATTTAGAGTCTAAACAACTCTAGACACATTTCCTTGATTTAAGGAATTGGAGAGAGAAAACACTATTCAAGATTCCAAGACTAGGAGTCTTGAGTTCTAAAAAGGGATTTAATGTTTAATCTAAGCAATTTTAGGTTCTAATTAACTTTAATAAATTATTTTGACTCTAGATTAATTAGGAAAATTAATTAATCTTCGTTTAGAGCCTAATATTGCTTAGGTTTGCTTAATTACGTCATTAAACTCAAAAACACTATTCTAGGGGCAAAATTGTAATTTTGCACTAAAACTGCCCGGGGCCACCGGGACTTGAACAGAGACCTCTAGACACATGAAAACATGTTTTTAAACCTCTGGGGAAAGTTCCGGGCTCAAACGGCACCTTTACCCGCGTAAAACACTATAGGGGTATTTTGGTCATTTTGACCCGAAACTGCGGAAAACGAGATTTTCGCTTCCGGAAGCATTCAAAGGCCATTCAATCCCCCTCAAGCATTGAGTTGACCCTTCGAGGATGACCGGGTTGGTTACCCTCGAACTCGGGTCAGGAAATGACCTCAGGGGCATTTTGGTCATTTCTCTCGGACAGAAAAATCGGGGTGTTACATTTGTGCAGCTAATTTTCATGGTGGTCTAGAAATATCCTGCTCAGAGTATTTTGGCAGCTAAGGCTCGGCCTCTGATGTGATTTTCACATACTCCTTCATGTACTTTGGCCATTACATCATTTACTTCTGGAGTGTCAAGGCATTGTAGGAGTGGAAATGAATATCCCCTTTTGAACAATAGTCCTCCACAAAGGATGTAGAAGCTTGCTTGTCTTCTGAATCTCTTTTCATCAGGTATTGAGCTTGGGATTTCTCTGGTTGCAAGGTAGTTAAGGAGTAGAGTTCGTCAGTCTGGGTCTCCCACTTCCGTGTTGCAGCTTTCGGATTAAAGACAGCTCGGTTTCTGGAGTTTTATTTGGATTATAGATTTGTTGTTCTGTGGTTTGCTAGTAGTGGCAAGTTTGGAGAGAATGTCAGCTCTGGTGTTATGTTCCCTGGGTATATGTGACACTTCACATGAGTCGAAGTGTTGCATTAGGCTCTTTACTAGTGCGAGATATTTTTCCAGGAGAAGGTCTCTGGCTGTAAAGGTGCCAGTGACTTGGCCAACGACTAGCTGTAAATCAGCTTTGATGATGAGTCTTTGGGCCTTGACTTCTTGGGCGAGCTTAAGGCCAACCATGAGTGCTTCATATTCTGCTTGGTTGTTGCTGGCATGGAATTAGAACTGGAGGGATTATTCGATTAGGAGTCCTTTGCTATTTTCAAGTATGATTCTTGCTCCGCTTCCCTTCCCGTTAGATGCTCTATCTACGTGTAATATCCAGGAGCCGAGGTCTTGGTCAGGAGTGAGGGAGAGCTCAGCGAGGAAGTCGGCTAAGACTTGAGCTTTGATTGGTCCTCGGGGTTGATATTCTAAGCTGTGCTCTGAGAGCTCGATCGGCCATGAGATCATTCTTCCTGCTAGCTTTGGCTTGATTAGGATTTGCCTGATGGGTTGTTCAATTCGGACAATGATATGGTGGCTTTGGAAGTATGGCTTCACCATCTTGCAGATACCCCATGGCAAAGGCTAACTTTTCAATCTTCTGGTACCTCTTCTCGGGTCCTTGTAGTGTTTTGCTTACAAAGTGGACAGGGTGTTACTCCCTGTTTCACTCAGCTAGTAGGACTGAGCTTGCTGCGTGCTTGGTAACTGATAGGTATAAGAAGAGGGTTTCTCCTGGGCAAGATGTGGTGAGGACAGGTGGTGTCGAGAGGAATTCCTTTAGTTTGGTGAAGGCTTTTTCATATCCTTTGGACCACTCGAACGATGTCTGTTTTTTCAATGTTTTGAAGAATAAGGCTGCTCTTTTGCTAATCTTGACAGGAATCGGGATAGGGCCGCAAGTCTACCTGTGAGTTGCTATACTTCCTTGACCGAGCTTAGGCTTTTCATCTCCAGTATTGCTTAGCATTTGTCAGGGTTAGCTTCTATCCCTTTGTTCGTGAGCATGAATCCGAGGAACTTCCCCCCATGAACTTTGAATGCGCACTTTTCTGGATTAAGTCTCATGTTGTACCTTCTTAGCTATCCGAATATCTTTTCCAAGTCGTCAATGTGATTTCTAGTTGTAGGGGTTTTTGCTACCATGTCATCGACATATACTTCGACATTTCTGCTGATTTGTTCTTCGAAGACTTTATTCATGAGTCTTTGGTAGGTGGCTCCTGCATTCTTCAGGCCGAAGGCCATGACTCGGTAGTAGAAGTTGGCATCTTCAGTAAGGAATACGATTTTCTCTTCATCTTGTAGGTGCATTCTGATTTGGTTGTAGCTGGAGTATGCATCCATGAAGCTCAAGTATTGGTACCCAGATGCATTGTCGATGAGCTTATCGATGCCGGGCAGTGGGTAAGAATCTTTGGGGGCAGGCCTTGTTGAGGTCAGTGAAATCCACGCACATGCGCCATTTGCCTGATGCTTTTTTGACCATAACCACGTTTGCAAGCCATGTGGTGTATCTGATTTCCCTGATGAAGTTGGCCTTGAGGAGCTTCTTCGTTTCTTCAAGGGCTATTTTTTGTCGGTCGGCTCTGAGAGTCCTTTTCTTATATGCAATTGGTCGAGCTTTAAGGTCGACTATGAGTTTATGACTGATTACATCTTGGCTTATCCCCAGCATATCGGCCGGGTTCCGTGCGAAGAGGTCGGCATTCTCCAGAAGTAGGGCGGTGAGCCCTGCTGATAGGTCTAGAGGGAAGTCGACTCCGATAAATGTTACTTGATTGGCCTCTTTGCCAATTCGGACTGGTTGTAAGTTGTCTGCTGGCTGGGGTCAGTTTTGAATTTCTCCTTTGGGGTTGAGCTCGGAGATCAAGGGGGTCTGGTCACTGTGACAGACACTGTGTACTTGCTCGGCCTTATTTTCTTCGGAGGATTTTTTTCTTTAAGCATTTGTTGTAGCATGTTCTTGTTTCTTTCTGATCAGCGTGGACTACTCTGACCTTAGATTCGGAGACTGGGAACTTCATGGCTAGGTGTGGTGTTGAAACCATGGCTCCTAGGGCGTTGAGTGATGATCGCCCTAGAATTATATGGTAAGGGCTATTGGTGTCTATGATGAGGTATTGGAGGTCGACAGTTTTTGTCACGGGTTCCATGCCAAATGTGCTCCTTAGCCACACATACCCGAGTACCTTCACCTTATTGCCTGCGAATCCGATTAGTTCACCATTGTATGGAAGGAGGAAGCTTTCAGAGAGTTGCATCGGTTTGTAGGTGGTGTCAAAGAAGATTTCAACCGAGCTCTCTTAGTCCACTAGGACTTTCTTGACCAGAAAATTGCCAGCAAGGATGGAAATCACGATAGAATCATGTAAATTTTCATCAATTCCTTTGTAATCACAGTCTGAGAAAGATATTACCGAATTCTTAGTCTTAGCTTTTGATGGGTGTGATGCCCCTTCAAGTGATATTATTGCCTAGAGTGATCCTTTCCTTGCTGAGCTAGTCTCTCCTCCTCTTGCAAATCCCTTCGCAATGTGGTCAATAACTCCTCGGATTTTGGTTTCCTTGGGAGTGTGGGACCGTGTTCTCCTTTGGGACCTTTTGTACCTCGATGAGGATTCACTGTCTGATGAGGAGGGGCTGTGGTGCTTTTTCCTTCCTGACCTCTTTTCTTTTCTCCTTCTTTTTCCTTGATGAATTGCTTCAAGTATCCTTGTCGAACGAGGCGCTCGATCTGTGCTTTCAGGTTTTTGCATTCGTCTGTTGTGTGTCTTGTGGTGTTATGGTATTCGCAGATTTTGTTCTTATCTGTGCCTTTGGGACCTAGTCGAGGTTCACCTTTAATTGGCTTTATTAGTCGAGCACTGAATATTTCCGTTAGTATTGTGCTCACTCGGGCGTTAAGTGGTATACAGGTGGTGAATCTTGGTTCAGAAGATTCTGAGTTTTGTTTGTTCTTGGATTTTCCTTCTTTATGCCTTTGTGCCGTGCTATCTTTCTCTTGTCTCTGACTTTTCTCGATAGCTCAGCGCTCCTTGGCATTGATGAATCCGAGGGCCCTTTCACGGGGTTTGTGTATAGTTCCCGGTCTATGAATTGCCAGGTTTTCTTTGAAAGGGCCCTGAGCGGAGGCTTATTCGGAGTTGGTGGAGCTCGACGGCCGGATTGAGGTCGGGGATTTGTGACGCTTCTTCCTGGAACCCTATTAGGTATGCTCTTAGGGACTCATCGGGCCCTTGCCTAACATGTTCCAAAGAGTTCGAGGTTTTGGTGTAGATTTTAGATGACGCGAATCTATTGGAGAAGGCTTTTGCCAGTTCGTTGAACCTGTGGATGGAATTCCGGGGCAAGGTTGAGAATTCCAGGAAGGATAGGAAAGTTTGGCAGAGAATTTGGTTCGTGGCTCTGTTGATGAGAATCATGGATCTGAACATTGTGATGAATGATTGTGGGTCTCCGATTCCATCATAAAGGCGGAGTGAGGTCGGGAGCCTGAAGTCGACAGCCAGGTCTGTGGCCATGAATCTCTCAGAGAATGGCCCACCGTCTATGGTTTCAGGCTCGTCTTCGGACTCGGCTTGATAGGTTGGATGTTGGGTTTTATCGCTGCAAAAATCATAGTTGGCATGTTTGGTATTCCTCGGATTGGTGGTTCCTTTTTTGGCAGTTTCTGCCTTCAAGGATTGGTTTTCTTCTTGCAGCTTACAAAGCTGTTCGGCTAGTTTTCGGTTCTTTTCCAATAGCTGGTCGAGGTTAAAGAGAGGATGGTTGGTTAGGGGTGTGTTTTGGCTGGATGTATCAGCCATAGGTAATGAGTTTTGAGGTTATGAGGTAGGCTTGTTTACTTGCCCCACACTGGAAGCCAATGTTCTTACCTAGAAATAGCGGTAAGGGTGCAGATAGCTCCACCGTCCGTGCAAACGGGGGGTGCGGGACCTGTGAAGACACTTCGATGCTCAAGTCAGTAAATGAAAGAGGTGTAGAGTGGTAAAGAATAGAATGTAATTAGCTCGTCATACCCAGGGGCGTTGAGCCCCTTATATAGTGTGAGGTGACCCCATGATAAGTTAGGAGAATATCTTCCTTGTATAAGGGAGATATTCCTAGGATTTGGCAGATATCAGATATATTCTGTATGCACAGGAGATATGATACAATATATGGGATATAATGTAATGATGACAAGATATAATGAGAAATAGAGAGATCATGTGCGGGATTGCGAAGGTATCCTCGACTAAATCTAGGATGAATCTGTAGGAGACTGGGCACCTTGTGGTCGAGGTCATAATGTAATGATGACAAGATATAATGAGAAATAGAGAGATCATGTGCGGGATTTGGAAGGTATCATCGACTAAATCTAGGATGAATCCGTAGGAGACTGGGCACCTTGTGGTCGAGGTCTAGGACCTCTAGCTGAGCTCTATTGGTTGGGGCGGAGGTCTTCTAGCCCATATTTCTAGTCCAGTATAGTGGGTATTCTTAAACAAGTTGGATGAAGTTGGAAAGGTAATAAAAAACAAAACAAGATTGGTTGCATCAGGTTATAATCAATAAGAAGAAATTGATTATGATGAAATACTTGCACTAGTAGCAAGGCTTGAAGCTATGTGAATGCTACTTGCTTTTGCAGCCTTTAAGGAATTCACTCTATATCAAATGGATATAAAGTCTATATTCTTAAACAGATTCCTTTTTGAGGAGGCTTATGTGAAGCATTCTTTAGGTTTTGAGAGTAAAAACCTTCCCAACCATGTCTTTAAGTTAAGAAAGGCACTTTATGGTCTGAAATGTAACATCCTCCTAACTATCATGTTTTACTCGAGTATTAACATAGTAATTAGAAAATTATTACTTACACTCATAATCTATACTAGTCAAAAGAAATGAAATAAAGTAAGTTAGACGCATATGTTGCTAAACTCGTATATACATATATGAACATCATTTTTAAGTTTGCAAATGTACATCATACTGGGAAACAAACTAGTTAACTTCTAAATTAGTCAGGAACTAAGTTCACAAAAAGAAACACCTCTAGTATCTAGTCTAACTTGCTCAAGGTCGAGGCCCAACAAAATTTTATATAAATAGAAATGAACCTCACAACATTTAATAGGATCAATTTGGAGGCTAGCGGGTTTCTAGTGCTAAACTACCACTATATACACATCAAGAGTCCCTAAAGATCTCACATCCTACTAGATGAAACCATTGGCCATCGGTATGATAGCCTCACCTTTGTTAGGGGCATCAGACCCTCAGGTGGGTCTGAGTCTGAAGACGAGGATGATGATGGAGCATCTGCTGGAGGGGGTGTTAGTAGTGCATGCGGAATATCAAATATCACTGGGTGGGCCATGTGGAGAGGCACACCATCATCAGGAAAAGTAAGGTCAAAATTAGCTGTAAATACAAAAGTACTAAAGGAACGGCCAAAAAACACATAAATACGGACTTGCGAGTAACCGACTGCATAAAGAGAGTCGAGAGCAGGATCATAATGCCACACCCACTGTGGTGAGTCAAGGTAAAACACTAGTGACAACATCTGCTGGATCTGAATAATACAAAATAAATATAGCCATAGGGACGAGAATATTATAAAATTCTCAGTAGGGTACTTCCTCAAATGTAAAAAAAATACAACCAATAAATTCATTCATATAGAAATCATCATGTTAAATCATATGCATAAATATTAATATGCATAATTTGTGTAAAGTCAAATGCAAAATGGTAGTAATAATGTGTTTTTCTCTTGTAATCCATGGAATTTAATTTAGTACAGTTGTCTCTTTTCAATAACATAGGGAAGGATTAATTTCACACCAAGCGGTATCTATAATGAATTTCTCTACAATGAATAATAGACTGCTAGGACATGAGCTCATTCCTATATTTGATCATCAGACTTCATTTTTTTCCATTTTAGAATCACACACAGTTCTATTCTTAGTCGATACGTCTATCGACTCATAAAATTCCCAGGGAAGTCCTTATTTTTGCCTCCCCTCTTTAACTCACACAAGCCTTGTCTCTGTTTTTCCCATATGTTAAAACATGCACAATTAAAATTCATATATTCTCTTTTGTCATATAACTACATCATGTACTTCTGTTTTTCCAAGGCATGCTTACATCTCATATAGGAATTCAATTACAATAGAGTCTCATTCAAGCCTTATACACAAATCTTTAAAGTAGGTAGCATGCATTCATATAACATACACTTGGACTAAATGTCATTTTATCATTAATTTAAGACATTCTCACCATTCTAGTACTTTGGCAAATTTACCATTTCAGTAACGACATTTAATTTCCATATCAAATGGCCAATTCAAGGGCCAAAAAAATTCCTCATGACACCTCAATGTGTCTAAAAGGCCCTGTAAAATTTTCATAGCAAGCGAAGTCTAGTAACTATATTAACTAAATTATACAAATTTAGTTGTCAGAGACCACTTTTTCACAGCTCAAAATAGGATTCTCAAAAATGTTAACCACAGTGAATGACTGAATCAGTTCAAAATAAAATTCATGGTAACACTTCAAATGTTATCAACTCCCTATAAAATTTTCAAAGTAAGAATCAATCATTTGCTATAGTAATAAAATCAGATAATTTCACAGCTTCAGTTTTAATAATCCAGATGGCATAAGTACCATTTCGGTCTCTGATTTTTTTAAGGCAGTATACCTTAAAACCAGTGCTCAAGAAAATTCCTGTAGTTATTTTAAGATGTTATCTACAACATATAATTTTTCCAACTTATAAACATGACAACAAATATGTCTAAAAATTCATGAAATTTCCCTGTCTGCAACCTAATCGAAAAACCAGTAGCCTAGCCAAAATTTCTTTTGACAAAATGATTTTTCTAACCTCATCCAAACACTTCACCAAAATTCATACATCAATAACCATATATCATCATCCAATACCTACTCTTGCAAGGTAGTATGTCCTTGTCTCTAATGTACCCCAAGATGGATATTTTTCACTCCAAAGCTCTTAAAACACACTCAAACCCTCCTCTAGTCAGTGATGTGTCAGGTATTAAGGTGAGGTTTGGAGATTTTAATTGATAATACTTTTGGGTGTTGAAGTGTTGAACAAGTTTGGTGAAGGAAGATTTTGATTTTGACAAGGTTTGGCTTAGGATTTTTGAGCTTGAAAATCAAAGTTATCGAGGTGTTAAAAGAAGAGAAAATGGTGTCTCTGCTAGTTTTGTTATGGCCGAAGCTTAGGGTAGCAATATGTCATCTTTATCTTATAAGATGCACTACTATTGGTTAATCATAAAATATAATTCTTTTCATTAAAAGAAATTAACATCAATGGCTAAGATTTGATCTTTCATTGAAGATGAAACCTTAGCCATTCATTTAGAGATTACCTAGCTTTCGGTATTAAAAATAGACACCGAAATTTCACCGAATGGGTGAAACACTGTATCCAAGTAATCAGATATTACCCGAAAATTTATTCTAAGTATAAAATTTTTATTTCCAAATATTTCTAACCTTTTTCCCATGTTTTCCCAATTTCAGGCACCTCCAGGTCCCGAATGTAGGATTTCAGTTGTCCTAACGGGCCTACAGGGCCAACAAAATACTATTCATTTTTTTCTTGGCGTTTGTTGACTCGTTTTCATTATCACTATGTTTGTTAGATATTTGAAATTATGACTAATAAAGCCCAAAATAATTTTGTAGGGTGTTACATTACCACCCACCTAAACGAAAATTAGGGTGTTACATTACCACCCATCTAAAGAAAAATTTTGTCCTCAATATATCATACCTGGAAATGACTCTGGATGGTCCTTCTTTAGAGTTGATTCTAATTCCCATGTATATTCTTTACTCCCTGGTCCACCCTAAGCCACTTTTACTAGTTATATAGATTTATTTCTAAGTTGCCTGACTTCTCTATCAATGATCTGAATGGGAAGGGCTTGAAATGTCAAGTCATCCCTTAACTGTACGGATTCGGGCTCAATAATATGAGTTGGATCCGGATAATACTTTCTAAGTTGAGATATATAGAAGACATTATGAAGGCTGGATAAATGTGGTGGTAATGCTACTTGATAGGTAGCTGACCCAATTCGTCAAAGAATTTGAAAAGGACCTATAAACCTGGGTGACAACTTTTTAACTTGAAGGGCTCTACCTGCCCCAGTAGTGGGTGTAACCTTCAGAAATACGTGTTCTCCCTCTTGAAACTCTAAAGGTTTGCTTCGAGTATTAGCATAGCTCTTTTGGCGACTTTGTGCAGTGAGGATTATAATCTTGATTTTCTGGATTTGCTCCGTCGTCTAATTAACAAGGTCGGGTCCCAACAATCCTATTTTTCCTGAGTCGTACCAATATAATGGAGATTGGCATTTTCTTCCATATAAAGCTTCATACGGGGCCATGCCAATGCTAGTGTGATGACTATTATTATAAGTCAACCAATGGAAGCAATTTATCCCAACTTCCATTTTGCTCAATCACACATGCCCTTAGCATATCTTCCAAGGTTTTTATAGTGCGTTTTGTTTGTCCATCAGTCTAGGGGTGATAGGTAGTACTTAGACAAAGTTTGGTCCCAAAGGCCTTTTGAAAAGCTTCCTAGAATCTCGAAGTAAATCTGGGATCTCTATCATAAAGTATGGAAGAAGGAACACCATATAGTCTTGCTTTTTCTTGTATGTACAGAGAAGCTAACTTATCCAAAGGATAACTAGCTTTGATGGGTAAGAAATGAGCGGATTTGGTCAAACTATCCACTATAACCCATATAGCATCATGACCTGAAAATGTTATTGGCAAACCCATTACAAAGTCCATAGAGATACTTTTCCACTTCCATTACGGGATTTCTAAAGGTTGCAGGGTCCCAGCCGGCTTTTGGTGTTCTATTTTAACTTTTTGACAAGTTAAACACTTCCTAACAAATTTTCCTATGTCTTCTTCATTCCTAACCACTAAAACATTTTCTTGAGATTCGGATACATCTTACTAGTCCCTGGGTGTATGGTGAATTTGCCCCCATGAGCTCCTCTAAGATCTTATTTCTCAGATTGCCACTTGAAGATACACATACCCTGTCCATGTACTTCCATATGCCTCATTGGCCTTGAGTGAATCCTGGAAACTTCTTTGCATGAATTAACCTTAAAATCTCTTGGAACTTTGAATTTTCATGTTGTCCAGTTAAAATTTGTTCTTTGAACTCACTTGTTACTCTTATCTGACCTAACACAAAACCTTGAGGGGTCACAGACATATCTAAACTAAGCTTCTTAAAGCTCTTTACTAGCTCTGTCTCTTTGATCATTAGACAAGCTACACCTAAAGATTTCCTGCTTAATGCATCAACGACAACATTCGCTTTGCTTGGACTGTAATTTAGACTGAAGTCATAATCCTTGAGGACTCCATCCATCTTCCTTGCCTCATATTCAACTCTTTCTGATCAAAAAGATACTTTAAACTCTTATGATCTGAGTAAACATTAAACTGTACACCATATAGATGGTGTTGCCAGATTTTCAGGGCAAAAACCATGGCTGGGAGTTCGAGGTCATGAGCTGGATAGTTTACTTCATGGGGTTTCAATTGTCAAGAAGCATAGCCAAACACATTTCGATTTTGTGTCAACACACATCCTAAACCCTTACTAGAAGCATCACAGTAAACCTTAAAGGTTCATGAGGATCGAGTAACACTAATACTAGTGCCATAGTTAACTTCTGCTTCAGCTCTTGGGAACTATTTTCACATTCCAATGTCCACTTGAATTGAGCGTTCATTCAGGTTAACTTAGTCAAAGGTAAGGCTATCTAAGAAAAACTCATAATAAAGCATCTATAGTATCCAGCTAACCCTAGGAAACTCCGAATCTCCATCACTGTTGTAGGTCGTTTCCAATGAAGTATTAATTCCACTTTACTGGGATCTACAAAGATTCCCCCTTGTGATACCATATGACCTAAAAATCTAATTTCTTTCATCCAAAATTCACATTTTGATAACTTAGCATACAACTTTCGCTCTCTTAGGATCTGTAACACAACCCAAAGATGCTCTGCATGTTCTTCCTCAATCCTTGAATAAATAAGTATATCATCTATAAAGACAACTACAAATTTATCCAAGTAAGGTCAGAAGATTCGGTTCATATAATCCATGAATACCACTGGAGGATTTGTCAGTCCAAAAGACATCACCTTATACTCATAATGTCCATATCGAGTTCTAAAGGTAGTCTTGGTTTTCAAACTCAAATATGATGATAACCTAATCTAGGATCAATCTTTGAAAATACAGTTGCACCTCGTAATTGATCCATATGGACATCAATTCTTGGCAAAGGGTACTTGTTCTTGATCATTACTTTATTTAATTGCTTATAATCTACACAAAGCCTTATACCCCCATCCTTTTTCTTTACCAACAGTAGGGGCTCCCCATGGAGAGGCACTTGGTCTGATGAAATGCTTCCCTAAGAGTTCCTCAATTTGTGACTTTAGTTCTTTCAACTCCAAAGGTGACATCTTATAAGGAGAAATTGAGATAGGACCCGTTCCTGGAGCTAACTCAATAGAGAATTCAATCTCCTTTTTAAGAGGAAACTCTGGAATATCCTCTAAGAAAACATATGGATACTCTCTCACCACTGGAATCTTACTCAACTCGTGATCACTTTCAGTCTCACTTGTTGGGAGGAGAACATATTCCTGACGGTCTATCTTACTAGAGTTAGGTGTCACTAAGTCCAAGTAAAAAGAAAAAGGAACCATAGGGATTGTAACATCCTAACTTTCAACACAATAAGCCTTGGACGCTTAGTGGTTAATTGTTTAGTCGTTACTTTTTCATCTCATAATTTTACTTAACTTAGGGTTTGAAAAATAAGTCTATGGAAAATATGACCCTTTTTTTTTTGAAAATATAAAACCAAACTATGAGCCGTTCGTATATATGTTATAGTATATAATTATTCATCATATAACATATATATAGATGAACAGAATCTAGCATAAACTGAGCACATCATCATATAACATTAACTTGAAACATCAAGTCAAACAATATTAATAGTATTAGGAATATTCCACAATAATACCAAATCAAATATATTAAGCCTACCTGTAAAGGTCGAGCATACAACAATTAAAAGACTACACATAACTATGATGTAAATAAGCTAAGACTTTGCCCTCGCTTCCGTTGCGCCACTCTGTTCTCAACCATCAAGTTACTTCCATGTCAGCACCTCAGGGTAGTTCATGGATGTTATTGTCAACCTTGTCTGAAGACGAAGACGGAAAAGAAAGATAGGGGGAGTGAGAAACTTATGCAAGAATCTCAGTAGGGATTCCCTCTCCACACATGTGTCATCATCATCGTCCTCAGGAACCTCTGGTTTAATTATGGAAATAATGGGCATAATAAGATTCATTTGTTAAGTTTTCAAATACCATTAACCGAGGCCCATATCTTTTAGCATGAATCTTAATGCATAAATGCAACAGGTATCTCATGTATGCATGGCAATGCCTCAGTGTATGCAACATAAATCAACAATATGTAAGTTCAAAACACAAGATAAGGCTAAGCACATGAGCAGGAGATAATCTAGAAAACTAAAACAGTGGCAAGTAAACGGATGCATGATAGAGCAATGTAATGAGTAAAACATCATATATCATGCATGGGAAGGCAGGAAAACCCATGGTAATTTACTCTTCATGAATGAATCCTCACATTTCTTTCTTATCAATTCCACCCTCTTACGTCATCACCAAAACCAACCAACATGCCAACCCCGGCTATTTTCATAATTACCACCAGAACCAACTGACCTAACCGATCGCCTAGGATGAGCTCAACCTAACTAGCCGTCACTAGATTTAATATGGGGTAACAGAGGGGGTAACACATTATTTCCTTATTGGATCATTTCTTCTTCGAAATGCATCTACTGGCATCCAGTGCACAGTAATATTGTCTGCTTCGACAGGCTCGATGTCCATACCCCCCATGGTTTTGCTTTCTCCTCACCATAGTAGGAGAAATGCGTCTCGGCATGCTATGCATGAATGCAACATAAACACATGGTCTCAAATATCAACATAACATATCATTCAATACTTCATGCTTATCAATTCATTATCATCATAGCATGCCACACTTTACATAATACTCATAAATGTCATAATTCTTCATATATTTCTAGCATATGCATCTCTAGCGTTTCAATGAAACCATAACATGCAAATGATGATCTCTATAACAATAGCTCACATAACATCAAATATCACATGAATGCATCATCTCAAATCATCATCACATAAATATTCCCTTAAATAGTCGAACCCCTAAATTGGATAACTTAAATTGTCAAATGATTTTCTTATGCATCTAAGGGACTAATTATCATCTTTTCCACTAATTATTAACCTCAAGAACACCATCAATCAAAGTTGGACAGCATAGGCAGTAAATGAATTTCTATGATTTAAGGTGTTCTAGAAGTTGCGTTTTACGCTCTTTCTCGTTACCGGCTTTTCTTATGATGCTAAAATTAATTCCTAAACCATTTATGAGTTATTCTCTCTCAAGTAAACATGGTATAACATGATTTTACAAACTTTAAAGGTGCTGGAACAGAAAGCATAATTTTTTTTCTTAGGAGTTCTAGAAATCACATTTTTACGATTTTTTAGTCACTAGTTTCACTTTTAGTGCTAAGGATCAATCTTACACAAAATGTTATCAAGTTTTTCATGATCAAACAATCCCAACCAGAATTCCATCATACTAAAACAGTTTTGGCAGTGGCTACAATTAAATGGGTCAAGGACTTGCAAAATTCTAACTTTATGGTCTTTCTAGAAAGCTAGTTTCTTTCCTGACAGGCATAGAATAGTTCCTACATTAGTAATTATAATTTTACACATTCTAACACACCAAAATAGCATCATACAGTAGCAAACTTTCCAAGATAGTAACCAAAAAGTTAAATTGTAAAGAACACATAAAATCATATTTCTAAGGCATATAAATTACTAGTTTCTCTTGGAATCAATTTAGAACTTCTAAAACTCTTTGAAAACTAATTTATTTTATCAAAGGTGCTAAAAAAAGGCCATAGGGCAGTAGCTAAATTAAAACATTCTAGAAAGAGGTTTAATCCATGAAATCATGTTTGAAACATTCTTTAGACTCTTACTACCTAAGAAAAATCTTAGGATATAGATTATTGGCCCTTGTGACTAAATGAGACTTATACCAATCTCATCTTCATCACATGACCGAGATTATGCATTCACAAGAATTCCTCCCTATCCAAACTTTTTCTTGAGATAAAAGGGTAAGTCTTTGAGCTCTAGGAACTTTTAGTGATGGCAAAATCATAAACGTGCTAGACAAGAAATATAAATATGAAATACAAGTTCATTTCTTATCTTGGAGCTTTAGGTGATAACTTGGAAATAAACATGATATGCATGCAAGTCCAATTCTTTATTTTAGTGCTCTAGGCCCCTTAGAGTATTCACTCTAAATCAACAATAAACTTTAAGGTTGAAATAGGTAGGCTTCGAGATTAATTATTAGGTGATGACAAGGAAATATAAATATGAATGCAAAGCTTGAATATAAATACGTCATCCAAGGACTTGAAATATAAATATGAATGCAAGTTTATTTTATATCTTAGTAGAGGTCATTCAAGACTTTAAAGGAACATAAACCTCAACCTCAAACATATCTTAGCAAGATAAAGCAAGCTTTAAAGTTCTTTGTACTAAGGTTTCAAATAAAACCTATGGTGTAAACTTCATCATCAAGCTCAAGGAAATGGATTTGAGAGAATAAATCAAGCCACTAACCTTCCATATTCTTTAAAACGAAAACCCCAAACTTGAAGAAGAGGAAACATGGCCGAAGCTAAGGAGGAAGAAAAGAGAAATCTTTGGGACTCTAGAGGCCATGACTTAGTGATATACTAACACCATCATCATGTGCTGTCATCCTTGAGTTATTTTTCCTTCAAAACAAACATCAAAAACCACGTCTTTTACAAGGAAAGAAAAGGAGAAATCGAAAGCATTCTTGGTCCAAGAACCAAGTTCCAAGCTTTAGAGGTTACACAAGTGATGACTCTCATGATCATCATCTTGAAACCCTCATCATCAAGCCAACATTTTCAAGTTCTATAGGCTCCAAGGCCGAAAAACAAAGAGAGAGAGAGAGAGAAAGAGAGAAGTTCAAAAAGCCAAGAGTAACTAACAAAACTTGTCTTTAAAAAAACATCAAAGGATTAAAGCAATTTAGAACAATATTCCCTACTACAAGAACTTTTCTTTAGCAAGATGTAGAGCTTGATCCTTTGAAGAGAACAAGAAGAAAATTCTTCCTTGAAGTGGAGAGGAAGATTCGGCCAAGAGGAAAAAAGAAAGGAAGCGAGTTGTGTTTCTTGAGTTTGATCTTTGAAAAGGTAAGGCTAAGTGTTTAAAAGGTAGTGTATGGTTGAGGGGTGGTTCTTTGTGAGTAAGAAGAAGATGAAAAGAACTCTTGATAGAAAGTAAGAGAAACTCAAGAATACTCCTTGAAGCTTAAACTTAGCAAATGAACAAAAGTGCAACCAAGTCCATCTAGGCATGGTATTTATAGAGAAAATGAAGTAAATGAAGATACATGGAGTGTAACATCCTAATTTTTAACCCAATACTCTAGAACATATTTAGGTTAATCATTAGTCTATTACTCTTTTAGTCTCATTCCTTACAACCTTTCATTAAAATACTTAGCGGAAAATACGAATAAATTTTTCTTTTTGAAACTTGAAAGCAAAACGCGAGCCGCGCACTAACCTATCGTTCGTCATAACCATAGCGTGTAAGAAAAGTAACCATACGATTGATAATCATGAAACATAGTATTATACATAACAATCATAATATCATCACATCTTCATAGATACATAGACTACTAACATCATTGCACCATCATTTACATCAAAACACGCCTATATATGTGAAGTCATCCTTATCCACTTATGAGGTTGGATAAGTGTCAACCCAAAAAGCTAAGCTATCTAAGCTTCCGCAGCGACCCTCTGCTCCGTCTGCTAGTGTGTCCCTTAAGCGCGAGCCTCAAAAGAAGTCACGAACCTCGTTGTAATCCTCATCTAGAGACGACACGGAAGAAAAGGAAGGGATGAGAAACTCATTCGAGATTCTCAGTAGGGATTCCCGACTCTAACACTAGTGTCATCGTCGTCGTCCCCAGCCACCTCGGTTTTAATTATGAAAAAGGTGTACATGCATAAGGATTGGTTTTAGGCTTTACATATCTATTTATCCGAAGTGGGTGTCTTTTAGTATGTGTCTTAATGACATGAATACAACAGATATTTGATGAATGCATGACAATACCATATGCACAATAACACGAAAGTTGTAATACTTGGGCAAATCATAAGGAAACATAAATCATATATGTGGCATAAAAAGGCATAGTACTTTCATGTGACATCTTTCTCACAAGTAAAACTCTTATGTTCTTTTTCTTAAAGACCACCCTCTTAACATATCCACCAATAATCCAACCGATTCACCAGCCTAGCGATAATCTGGTCACCAAACTACGTCTCACCTATCGCCTAGGAATGAGCTCAATCCTAACTAGTCGTCACTAGATTTAATATGGGCTAATAGAGGGGGTATACATAACTTTCTTGGATCACCTATCTTAGGATCATTTCCTTCTTTGAAACGCTCTACTGGTATCTAGTACACAGCGAATTGTCCGCTTTGGCAAGCTCAATGTCAATACCCTCACGGATTTGTTTCCTCCCCACCGTAGCGGGAGAAATGCATCTCAGTGTTCTGTCACATCTGTTCTGGGGGTGCTCGGTCGAACCGGTGTCACCCAGAACCTTTCCTGGGGGTGCTCGGCCGAATCGGTGTCACCCAAGAGTTTTCACAAACTTTTCTCAAATTCTCAAGTTTGATGGGAAATTCGGCAGCATAACGGCATGCACCGGATTTCCTTCAAACTTGCTTTATGCCACGAAACATATAGAGCATGCATAGCCATTCAACATCAACACAAGGCATCATATTCATCATATGCATCGTAAGCATCATAATATCATAATTTTGCATAACGCATCATGGCAGGAGCATCAACACATCAATACTACATACTCTCATCAGAGATCACATGCTCAAGTTGTTCTCGTAATAAAACATATATCCTCATTAATTCCTCATATGAATAACATTATCATCCTTCACATAACACATGCATCATCATAGAACATTCAAACGCTTATCCTTACGGTAGCTTATGCTTTGACCCTTACGGGTCTTACTCTTGAGATATAGTTTTCTAACATCCGTCGCTCATATGTTATGCACCTAAGGGCTCATAATTAATCATCATTCCTAATCCTCATGTTCATACTCAAATCTGGAAAGCATAGGGCAGAATTTCTATCTTGTGGTTACGGGGTTCTAGAACTTACGTTTTAGACCCTTTCTCAGTTCCGTCTTCGCCTAAGGCGCTATAAATTAAATCTAAATCAATTATGAGACATTCCTATGCTTAAGAGCTAATTATAAATTGCATTTATCATGATGTAACATTGCTGGACAGAATCCAGAAAACTAAATGTTCTAAGAGTTCTACATTTGCATTTTTACGGTCTTCTAGTTACTAGTTTCCCTATAGGTGCTAAAATTCAATTCTAATCCAAATGTTACCAAGTTTTTCATGTCTAAACAATCCTAACCTGATTGTTCTCCCACTAAAACAGTTTGGATAGGTTCCAAAAACAAATGGGTCAAAACTATGTTAAATTCTAGCTTTACGGTATTTCTAATTAGCTAGTTTCTTACCTGTTATGCATAGAATCATTTCTACATCATCATATGATATTTTCACACATTCTAGCACATCAAAACATCATCATACAGCACCACATTCATCATATCAGAACCAAAAGCATCTAAATTCAGTAAAGGATTTAAATTGACATTTCTAGGTACATAAGTTAATTAGCTTCTCTTGGAATCAATTTAGAATTTCTAAAACTCTTTGCAAATCATTTTAATTCATCAAGAGGCTAAGAGAAGCCTTAGGTCAATGACCAAAATATATTTCATCTTCTAAAAGGGAAAAAAGTCATCTCTCATGATAACATAACCTTGAAAAGCTGTGTAAAGCTTTAAGGAAAACTTAGAACATAGACTATTGGTCCTTGTAGCTAGATGAAAACTTATTGCAAATCCATCATCACTACTTGGCCGAAAATATGCATTCAAAGAATGCACTCACATTAAACTTTACCTTGAGATGAAATGGGCAAGTCTTTGAGCTCTAGGTTCTTAAGTTATGACATAAAATAAACGTGCTCATGCTTTTCATTTTTAATCTTTGCTTACAAAATAAAGTGATGACGTAAGATAAATATGAAAGGCATAAACTTAAATGTGCAAGCTTGAAAGTAAATATGCGAGGCATAAACTTTAAACATGCAAGCTTGAAAGTAAAGATGCAAGGTTCAATTCTTTATTTTAGTGCTCTTGGCCCAACAACAATCGACTTTAAGGCCGAAATAGATAGGCATTCGAGAGATTAATTAGGTGATGATGCAAGTTCAATTCTTTATTTTAGTGCTCTAGGCCCAACAACAATCGACTTTTAGACCGAAATAGAAAGGCTTTGAGAATTAGATTAAGTGATGATGCAAGTTCCATTTTAATCTTTATGTTCTTAGGTGATAGCTTGAAAGTAAAGGTGCATAACAAGATTGTCAATATGAGTGCAAGCACAAGATAAATTATGCAAGTTCATTTTATCTTTCTAGAGCTCTTAACAAGACTTTAAAGGAACTTAAACCTCAACCCAAACTCATCAAACCAAGACAAAGTAAAGTCTAGAGTTCTTAGAACTCAAGACAACATTTTTAGAAAATCAAAACATTGAACCATGTAGAAGAAAGGAAATGGCCGAAACATTCTAGGAGGAAAAGGAATATTTGAAAACTCTAGAGTCCATGATCTTGGTGATATATTAACACCAACACCATGAGTCCTCATCATTGAGTTCATAGAACCATTTTAAAACACCATCAAAACTAAAGTTCTCAAGAGTTCAAGAAAGGAAGAACTAGAAACATTTTTGCTCAAGAACAAAGATCAAGCTCTAGAGTTCGTTTCAAGTGAACATCATCATGAAACTCTCATCATCAAGCTCTCATTTCTTTGTTCTCCAAGGCCTATGGCCGAAAATGAAAAGGAAAAAGGAGTGGAAGAGAAGTTCTAAAAAGAAACAAGAGAAACCATGAACATCAAGCTTGAAACAAGAACTTTAAAAAAAAGAATACATGAAAGGAAATCCCTACTTGTTGTGATGAACTTGAAGATGGAAGAAGAAGATGAAGAAGATGGAGAGCTCCAAGAACTTGAAGAACACAAGAGCTTTGAGAGAAAAAGAAAAGCTTTGAGTGTTCCTAAACTTAGCAAATGATCTAAAAGTGGTGTAAGCTCCTCAAGGCATTCTATTTATAGAGAAATGAAGCAAATGGAGGGGGTGAGAGGCTGATGTGTTTTCGTCCAAGGGGAGTGCAGCCCATGAGTTCCATGAGATGAGATGTTGTGGTCTTGAAGCATGGTAAGGTATGGTTCAAAGTATGGTGAGGTATGGTTCAAGGTATGGCCTCAAGCATGGTTCTTTGAGTGAGAAACAATTCAACATGTGGTCAATGGGGGTGAGAGTTTCGGCCATGTGCATCAGATTTGGGGGAGGATTAGTTGCATTTTAATTGTAGTTTAGAGTTGTGTTTAGGTGTATCTTTGATTATGCTTAAGATTAGGAATTTGTAAGAAAGTGTTTAGGTAAGGAAAATGGATAATTAGGGTGGTCTAGACATAATTAAGGAGTGGTCTTGCACCATTAGTGAGTTAGATCCTCAATTTAGAGTCTAAACAACTCTAGACACACTTCCTTGATTTAAGGAAGTGGAGAGAGAAAACACTATTCAAGATTCCAAGACTAGGAATCTTGAGTTCTAAAAAGGGATTTAAGTTTAATATAAGCAATTTTAGGTTCTAATTAACTTTAATAAATTATTTTGACTCTAGATTAATTAGGAAAATTAATTAATCTTCGTTTAGAGCCTAATATTGCTTAGGTTTTGCTTAATTACATCATTAAGCTCAAAAGCACTATTCTAGGGGCAAAACCGTAATTTTGTACTAAAACTGCCCGGGACCACCGAGACTTGAACAGAGACCTCTAGACACATGAAAACATGTTTTTAAACCTCTGTGGAAAGTTTCGGGCTCAAACGGCACTTCTACCCGCGTAAAACGCTATAAGGGTATTTTGGTCATTTTGACCCGAAACGCCTCCGGAACCACTCAAGGGTCATTCAATCCCCTTCAAACATTGAGTTGGCCCTTCGAGGACTGCCAGGTTGGCCATCCTCGAATTCCGGGCCGAAAATGACCTCAGGGGCATTTAGGTCATTTTCCACTCAGACAGAAAATCGGGGCGTTACATGGAGGAGGAGTGGAGGCCATGTCCTCATGTTCTATGAAGTGAGAGAATTTGTTCCATGGAGGTATGGTGAGGTATGGTGATGTATAGTCTCAAGTATGGTTCCAAGTGTGGCCAAGCATGGTCTTTGAGTGTTCTTTTGGAATTGAAATAAATTAATTCTTTTTGAATGGAGGAGGAGGAGTGGCGGCCTTCTTCTTAATTAGGAGGGAAAATCACAATTTAATGTGTATTAAGAGTGAGCTTAGGGGTAGTCTTTGATTAGGCCAAAGATTAGAGTTTTGTGACTAAGTGTTTAGGTAAGTAAGTAGGTAATTAGGGCCATATAAGACTAGATTAGAAGGTGGTCTCTCTAAATTAATAAAGTCAAACTTCATTAACTTTGAATCTAATGCCAACAACATTCCTTTATTTAGGGAATTAGAGATAGAAAACATTATTCCTAGATTTCTTTCTTAAAGAATTAAAACTAGAAAAAGGGTTTTGAGTTTCTCTAAGCAATTTTAGGGTCTAATTAACCTCAAACAATTATTTTGGCCCTAGATTAATTATCAAAATTAATTAATCTTTAATTAGAGCCTAATATTGCTTAGGTTTTGCTAATAACATCATTAAGCCCAAAATGCACTATGTAGGGGCAAAATCATAATTTTTCTCAAAACTACCCAGGACATCTGGGACTTAATCAAACCTTAAATATGCCTTGAAAACATAGTTTTAAACTTCCGGGAAAAGGCTGGGTCAAATCAGAATTCAAAACTGTACTTAATCATAGCAAGGGTATTTTGGTCATTTTGGGCATTGGAACTCAAAATGAGATTCTTCTGCTCTATTAGCACACATAACACACATAACCCTCATTTAACATGAACACATCTACTCGAGGTTTTCCTGGACCGGCTTTCCTTGATTCCTGGGTAAAAATGACCTCAGGGGCATTTTTGTCATTTGTATGCAGGGAAAAATCGGGGCATTACAGGGATAGAAGGTAAGGTGGAAAAAAACAAAATAGCTCTATCTGGACAGTATAGAAGAACATAATTGGGTACCAGCCAATCCATGCCTAAAATTAACTATAAACCGGATAAAGGGAGACAAACTAAGGTAGCAGTAAACTCTCTAGTACCTATCTGAAGAGGAAGGTTCATGCATGCATAACAAGTCCTAATAAGACCAACAGTATGAGTGGATACAAGGAGATCATAAGGTAACTCAAACACAAATAATTGTAACCTTTGTACACAATCATGGGATATGAAAGAATGAGTGGCATGCAAATCATAGAGTTTATCTAGGGTATTGCCATTCATTTCACACTTACCTCGGATCAGATCGATAGATTGAGAAGAGTCTTTGGCACTTATAGTAAAAACGCATCCATGTTGTTGTGGCCTGGAGATGGATTGCTGTCCCTTTTTATTGGGGAATTTGAATATCTTATGTCCTAGTTTCCCACAACCGAAGCAAACAATTTGAGTTGTCCGGCAAGGCATGTTACCATGATGTTTCCTATATTTAGGGCACTCTCGTCCTGTCTCTAGTCTTAGGGATTGAAGTTGCTTTCCTCTGTTGTTGTAACATCCTCCCAAGTACAACGTCATCGTTAAGTCATGACATCAGACTCGAGAGTTGCTACTTATAAATTAGCAGGCCTTTCTTAAATACTTATAGCCAGTTCGATTGAATCGTGAAGTAACTAAATCATAGTTCTATTAACATATATGACTAAGAAACAAACATTTATTGATTATAAGGTTGAGTACAAAAGGAAACTCTTCTATGAGCTTCAATACACATCTTGTCTCTATTATAAATACATACGTAAACATATTACTAAGTACAATCTATACAAACTTCAGCTGTAAACTACTGCAAATCCAATTTCCTTTCATAAAGTAGCCTCCTTGTGCTCGGGATCAACCTAGGAATGACACGGGAACACAAACATATAGGGGTGAGAATTCTAAAATTCTCAGTAGGGTAACTCCCCTAATACATAATCATAATGTCATCGTCATCGCCCCGGCCACTTCGGTTTATTAAAAAAAATGATCAAGCATTACATAATAACGGTTCATTTTTAAAGTTCCAAATTATATTTCTAAGGTAGGTTGTTTTTAAGAATCAATCACTTTGTTCACATTTATCATAAGCTTATAATCATAGTAAATAATGTCAATCAAAATGATTTGATATGATACAGATATGTATATACCAAATGTAGGGAAATTATCTTTAATTGCCCTTGATAAATCGAAGAGGATCGCATCTATCTTTATTTGCCCTCGACAAGTCGAACAGATCTCATCTCTCTCTAATTTCCCTCGACAAGTCGAAAGGATCTTATGCTTCTTTATTTTCCCTTGACAAGTCAAAGAGGATCTCTTGTCTCTTATTTGCCCTTGACAAGTCAAAGAGCATCTTATATTTCTTTATTTGCCCTTGACAAGTCGTAGAGGATCTCATGTTTTTCATTTGCCCTTAACAAGTCAAAGAGGATCTCATTTTTACTTATGGCTATAGAACTTAATTCAATATATCATTCACTTTCTTTTCCAATGCATGTATAAAACACATATAGGTATTCATTCACATTGTGATTTCAATCATGCCTCATAAACCAATATTTGCTTCCTCTAGTATGCATTTATACATCACAAGTCACATGGCCAAATATTTAACATCAAGTATTCATGTCATAATGGAACCAAAATACTATTACATTGTTAATTCAAGTCTTTGATTCATTTCCAGCAATTAGGCAGATTCTACATCATTGCAGTACAAATTTATTTGCATACCAAACAATCAATTTAGAGGATATATCCCCAAGGTGCTATAAAAATTACAGAGCAAAAAGAGTTCTCTAACTATGTTACCAAAATTAGACAAATTTGGTGGTCAGAAACCACTCAACCTCAGCTCAAGAACCAAAATTCAATTTTTTTTAATCCTAGCAATTAAACCCAGAAAATTTGAACTAAATATCCTGGTAAAACCTCAACATGTCCCTAATACCTGTAAAAATTTCAAGTGATAATTCCATCATTGGTTATGGTAACAAAATTAGAAAAATATACAGCTTTAGTTCCAATAATTCAAGCAGCATTGATACACTTTCGGTTCATGATTTTTCTCAGGCAGTTAAAGTGTTTATCATACTCCACGAAAATTTTTAGAGGTGCCTTAGAATGTTAACTTTAACATATAATTTTTATAGCTCATAAAAATGACACAATTGCACCAGAAAATTCAGGAGCAAATCCTGCCCTATTGAAATCCGAAAATCCAGCAGCATGTATCAAATTCTCTTTTGATAAAAACTATTTTTCACAACATCAAACGACTTCACCAAAATTAACACATCAATATCAATATGTAATCAAGCAATTCAACTAACAATATTCAGCCAAATCAGTAGGTAAATTATAAAAATGGAGTTGAATGTAAAAGAGGTTTAAAATACCCTACTTTGGTGGCTTTCAAATTGTTGGCTTCAAGGATGTTCCAAGACTAATCTTGCTCACTTCAAGGCCACCAAATTAACATCAAATCCTTTCTTGGGCAATGAAGAAGTGATATGTCAAGGTGAGGATTGATAGAGAATTGAAATTTTAATCAGTTAGATTTGTAGGTTTTGATGTATAGAACAAGTTTAGTGAACGAAACTTATGGTTTCAACAAGTCTAGGCTTAGAAATTTGAGGTTGGAAACAAGGTTTCAAGGTTTTTGTGAAGAGAAAAATGGAGTTCTTTGTAGTTTTAGATGCTAGCTGAGAATTCCTTGGCTCCCTTGAGAAGAAAAGAGGTTATGTTTGTCTTATAATTAATGTAGGAATACAATAATATATATAGTTAGATAATTCTTAATCAAAGAAAGTAAAATGGATGGCTAGGATTGAACCTTGTAATTCAAGATTGAATCTTAGCCATTCATTTGATATAAATGGATAAGCTCATTTATTTTGTAAAGATTAAATTAGCTTTCGGTGTTAAAAATGCACACCGAAATCTTACTGAACAGGAAAAATACTACACCCGAGAAATCAAACATTGCCTGAAAATAAGTTCTAGGTATAAAATCTTTATTTCTAACTATTTCTAACCTTATTTCCATGTTTCCTAATTTCGGTCACTTTTGGGTCCCGAATCAGGAGTTTCGGCTATTCCGACGAGCTTGCAAGGCCCGCAAAACACTATTCATATTATTTTTTTTTACAAAACTGTTGGAGCGTCCTTATCATTGTTAAAACTATCACAATTTTGAAATTACGACTAATAAAGTTCAAATTAATTTTTAACTAATTTTTAGGGTGTTACAATTGTTATCGGTGTTGTTGTTAGGTGGATATTTTCTCCTAGACTGATTGACAGGCTTGAATCGGGGGCCCTGGGGTGCTAATCCTATTCTAGCATTGCCTTGTGCATACTTGAAACTTGCTAGCTTCTTGTTAGACTCCTCTACACGCTGGCATTTAGTTACCACGGTAGGATAGTCTCTGATCTCCAGCTGCTTCTATATCTTCACATAGACCCTCTTCATATTTTATGCATTTCCAAGCTTCATCTGGGTCACGCTGATAAATTGTAGAAAATGTATAGAGCTCTTCAAATTTGGTGGTATACTCTGCTACACTCATAGGTCCTTGTTTAAGAGCCATAAACTCTAATTCTTTTGCATTTTTCACAGAAGCATAGAAGTACTTATGGTAGAAAGCCTTCCTAAAAATATCACAGGTAACTTCAGCCTGAGAAGCTTTAAATAATCCCCTGATGCCAACCCACTAGAATTCTGCATCTGCTTCCAGCATGTAGGTGGCAAAAGCCACCTTTTGGATCTCTGTGCAAAGAAGAACTAAGAAAATCTTCTCCATGGCCTTGATCCATTCTTCTGCTTTACATAGATTGAAAGCTCCTCAAAAAGGCAGATGGTTTTCTTTCCTAAACTCAGCAAATTATTTATATTCCCCATCCACTTCATTTCCCGCTGGGTTTCCAATCGGGTTTATCTCCTCGTTACGATTCAGTCTTTCCATCATTCGATTAGCAACCGTAGCTTGTTCTCTCATTGCCACGGCCATCTCACGAAAAGTATTCATCATATCGGCTTCATTTCCAGCCCCACTCCTAGTACGCCGATTTGAAGTCATTGATTCCTATCACACCAAACAAAATATTGAGTTGATCAGGCTCAATACCAAGCTAAGTGGAGCAATAACCTATAACATTCCCAACCAGTAGTCATACACATATATAAAATCATAATGCATGACAATTACTAAGGAAACATAGCCGGACTAATCCTCAGGCTTATAGGATAGTCCTGCTCTGATACCATAATGTAACACCCTCCTAACTACCATGTTTTACTTAAGTATTAACATAGTAATTAGAAAAGTATTACTTATATTCATAATCTATACTGGTCGAAAGAAATGAAATAAAGTAATTTAGACGCATATGTTGGTAAACTCATATATACATATATGAACATCATTTTTATGTTTGCAAATGTACATCATACTGGGAAGCAAACTAGTTAACTTCAAAGCTAGTTAGGAACTCAGTTCACAAAAAGAAACATCTCCAGTATCTAGTCTAACCTGTTCAAGGTCGAGGCCCAACAAAATTTTATACAAATAGAAATGGACCTCACAATATTTAATAGGATCAATCTGCAGGCTAGCGGGTTTCTAGTGGTAAACTACCACTATATACACATCAGGAGTCCCTAAAGATCTCACGTCCTACTAGATGAAATCATTGGCCATCGGTATGATAGCCTCACCTCCGCTAGGCGCATCAGGACCCTCAGGTGGGTCTGAGGCTGAAGACGAGGATGATGAGGGAGCATCTGCTGGAGGGGTGCTGGTGGTGCATGCAGAATATCAAATATCACTGGGTGTGCCATGTAACACCTTAATATTTAACTTAACATGCCTACGGCGTATTCAAGTTAATTATTAGTTCTAGTTCTTAATTCTAATTTTTGGAAAATACTTAACGAGAATATGGGTAAATTTTTTTTGAAATAGAAGGTAAAAACTTGAGCCGTGTGTAAAGTAAAACTGCATCATTCATTCCGCAAAGAATAAAGAATAGGTATTCATATGATGAGTGACACACAAGATATATAGTAAATCATCATGGATATATATATATATATATATATATATATATATATATATATATATATATATATATATATATATATATAATACTAATAGTTTTATCATACACCAAGTTACATAGCAGCTTTAGTATAGCCATCCGTGCAAATACATAAAGAAAACATAAAATACATCAACTAGAAACCTCGCCTACTCAAGTGCATCTGAAGTAGACAACCTCTAAAGCAAAAAAGTTATCCTAAGCAAGATATGCGCATGTGCACTACTATGCCTACTGCCCACCCACTACTGCTGCCTGTCCCAAGGTGGAGGAACATAACCAACCCACTGGGCTAGTTCGGCCGGAGTAGCCAAATGGTGAGAGGGTCGGGTGTGTACTCCACGGCAGGGTATTATCCTCAATCTACCTCCACTGATCTCCATGGGCATGGTGGGGGAAGAACTGATGGACAAGATCTCTATGGCTAAGTCCTCAGAGGAGTCGGTCTCTGAATGGGCTGGGGGAGAGCAGGGAACATACTCTGGGTAATCTCGTACGGCTGAGGTGGTAGCAGGGGTGTGCCGAGTCTACTCTCAGTGGGGGCGCACACGCTTGAAGAGAAGCTCATCGGTGAAGGGCGGGGTAGGGGTGAAGTGGAAACTGGTGACAAGATGAGCAAACGGGCGGTCTAGAAATACGAACATACGGACAAAACAACGGCCCACGAAATGATATGACTGGTGCATGGCATAAAATGATACTCCCAAGTTGGCGTGTCAACGTAGATCACGAATTCCGCCATCATCCTTTGAAGACACGATCGAAAGAAAAGATAGAAAGAGTAAGAAGCTTGATAAAATCTCAGCATGGCGTCCTCCTATCCTAGTGTCATCATCTACGTCCTCAGAAACCTCGGGTTTCATTATGAAATAGTAAGCATGCATAAGGTTCAATTATTAAGTTCTAAAATACCAATTACCGAGGCCCATTTATTTTAATATGCATCTTGGATGTTATGAATGCATCATACCTCATCATGAAATGCATGTCAATACAGGGTGTAGCATACTATATAAAAGCATAAGTGATGCATATAGAATGTGGTAAACATAGCATGAATTACTTTATTTTATTCTTTAGGCGATTTAAATTATTAGAATGTGGTAAACATAGCATGAATTACTTTATTTTATTCTTTAGGCGATTTAAATTATTCTTTCTCTCATTGGGGCCACCCTATTACTCTATCTTCTTGAGAGTTCTAGGTTATGAGCTTATACCTCACTAGTCATCACTAGTGTAACTTTATCCCTTTTGATAAGTTAAATTCCCGACTCTTATGGTACGGGATAGGAGGCAAGGATCATCATTCATAACTTTTAATTCGGGAGTCTAGAGGGTGTTTTATGTCACCTTAAGCTTAACGTGTTACTTAGAGATGCAATTATGAAACATATCACTTTGATGACTCACCTCTCATAACCTTTAATTCGGGGATCATATTGGATCACTCCTCATAACCTTTCATTCAAGGAGTCTAGAGGATCATTTCCTATGTTTCATGTTGCTTAGCCTTAGCATGTTCTTCCATAGATACAATGTAAATCACAACTTATTTCTCAACATGTCATGCTCATAATCATGCATCTCAATCAATCATATAAGCATGTTCAACATTTATTGCGTATATCATTGAACGAGCTATAATTCAAATAAACATGCTCCTATCCAGTATGCCAGAATTCAAGGACCGGACTCAGCTAATGCACATGCCATGCTTACAAGATATACATATTCATCAAACTATAAATCGTCATGTTCATAATCCAAGAATAAGCATACAAGATCACCAATCCATGTTGTACAAGTGGAGAAATACTTATTCACACATTTTAGGTTCTAGTAATCGATTACATGAGCCTTGTAATCGATTACATAGCTTGAATTTTCAAAACAGGAATGTTTAAGGTTCTGGTAATCAATTACATGAGCTTTGTAATCGATTACCACCGTTGAAAATGCATTCTAGGCCTTAAGAACATCTGAGTAATCGATTACACGGAATGGTAATCAATTACTAGAGTCTAGGAACACATTTTGGATTTCCCAGGATGCCTTGTAATCGATTACATAAGGTTGTAATCGATTACACAAGCCAAAAACTCGTCCGGGGATTGCAAAGCATTCTGGTAATCGATTACATAACCCCTGTAATTGATTACCAATAACCCCAAAATAAGAAAAACTCAAGTTTTGACATTCCTCAAATCATTCTTTTATTCTAAAACATTTTTAAACATCATTTAAAACTCATTATCTTCATGAGACCAAAAATATATCCTCTTAAAATGTGTTCAACATCAAAACTCCCATTTGTTTTAAAACTTTATTCCTTTGAAATCAAAACACATTTGTAAAGACAAATGCCCATGGAACCAAAATTTCTATGTAAGTTGAAAGGGGTAAGTCTTGAGCTTTAGATATTTAGGTGATGACATAAACATAAACGTGTTAATGCAAAGCCTCATTTTAATCTTTGACATGATAAGGTTATGGCAATGGAAATATAAATATGATATGCAGAGCTTGAATATAAATATGAGAATGCAAGCTCATTTTTTCATCTTTAAAGTTTAGGCGATGACTTGAAATATAAATATGCTAGACAAGAAATATAAACATAAAATGCAAGTTTATTTTCTTATTTTCAAGCTTTAGGTGATAACTTGGAAATAAATACGATATGCAAGGCTTAAATATAAATATGAAATGCAATGACTTGAAATATAAATATAAATGCATTTTCATTTGTTATTTCTTTAAGTCCTAGGCTCAAGACTCCTATTTAGAGTAACAACTCTAAATCACTCATCAACTTTAAGGTTGTAAGGGGAAAGTCTTGAACTTTAAATAGTTAAGTGGTAACATAACATACACATGAGAACGCAAGCTTATTTTTAGCCTCTAATGACTTAAGTGATAACTTGGAAAATGAGTATGAATACATGTACATTTAGTCCTTTTAAGTTTTATGCCCAAGACTCCTATTTAGAGTAACCACTCGAAAACACCGATCAACTTTAAGGTTGAAAAGGGTAAGTCTTGAACTTCAGATAATTAAGAGTTAACATGAACATAATATTCCATTTTATTCAAAGCAAAACTCATCAAAGAAAACCAAAAACAACATTTTCATTTACTAAGAACTCTTAAAACTAAAATGAAGTCTTAAGCTCCAGAGGTCAAGCAAATAATGGTTTTGCAACCAACATCAAAGATCCTCATCATCAAGCCATGACTCTTAATCCATAAGGCCATCATGGCCGAAAAAGAAAGAGAGGAAAAAGGAAATCATAAAACCGAAAATGAAGAGGAGTAGGAGAGAAATAACATTTCAACATTTCATTCCAAGAATGATACAAAAGAAAAGAAGGAAAACTTTAAAACAACTCCCTACCAAAGATTTTTTTGTTGTTCAAAGAAAGAGAGCTTGATCTTGAAAAGGGATGAGAAGAAAAATTCTTCTTTGGGGCCAAGATGATTTCGGCTAAGAAGAAAAGAAAAGGAAGAAAGGTTTGTCTTGAGTTTTTGGTCTAGGAAGTAGAAAGGTAAAGTGTTTTAGAGAAGGTTGATCGTGGCTGTGTGGTGGTTTGGGGTTGAGATGTGGTGGTTGATGGTGGTTTCTTGAAGAGTGAAGAAGAGGAAGAAGAAGAACTCTGGAGATCAAAGAAAAAAAGCTTAAAGTTGCAAGAGTGAGCAAAGGTTCTTGCAAGCTTTCTTTGGTGCCTATTTATAGAGAAAATGAAACATGAGGGGGTGAGAGGAGGAGGGGTGAACATAGGCCATGGAAAGAAAAGGGAGGGAAAAAAATATCTCTTTGTGTGCGTCATGTCATGGAGTGGTGGAGGAATGGCTAGGTATGGCTTTGGATATGACTAGGCATGGCTTCCTTTGATTTATGTAATAAAATAAAATGAAATGAGATGAATAGAGGGGTTGGCCAGTTGCATTAAGGGAATGGGGAGGAAAATATCTCATTTTAATGTAGGTTTAAGAGTGTATTTAAGAGCATCCTTGATTAGGTCTTTGGTTAGGAGTTTGTAAATAAGTGTTTAGGTAAGAAAGTGAGTACACTCAAGGCATGGTTAATGAGTGTTTTTGCTTATTTAGTGGAGTCAAACCTCTTCAAATCAAGATTTTCAATCACATCTATGGTTCCTTAAATTAAGGAATTAGAAAGAGAGAAAATACTATTCATGAAATGTGACATAAAGTCTTGAATTAAGAAAGAGATTTTGAGTTTCTTTAAGCAATCTTAGGCCTAATTAACCTCAATTAATTATTTTGACTCTAGATTAATTATTAAAATTAATTAATCTGTAATTAGACCTAACATTCCTTAGGTTTTGGTAATCATGCGATTAAACTCATTATGCCCTTAATTAGGGGCAAAATGGTAATTTTTCATAAAAATTTCTCGGGACCACCCGAGCTTAGACAGACATTAGACATCCCTTAAAAATGACATTTCTAACTCCAGGGCAAAGTCCAGGTCCAGTCGGGAATTAATTTTGTGTTAATTAACTACAGGGATATTTTGGTAATTTGTGCGCAGAAATAAAAAATGAGATTCTTCTGCTCTATTAACACATATAACACACATAGTCCCCATTTAATATTAAAATAGCCCTTTGAGGATGGCCGGGGTCGGCGATCCTCATTCCCTCGATACAAATAACCTCAGGGGCATTTTGGTCATTTATACATGGGAAAAATCGAGGCATTACATGCCATGTGGAGAGGCACACCATCATCAGGAAAAGCAGGGTCAAAGTCAACTGTAAATACAGAAGTACTAAAAGAACGGCCAAAAAACACATAAACACGAACTTGCGAGTAACCGACTAAATAAAGAGATTAGCGAGCAGGATCATAATACCACACCCACTGTGGCGAGTCAAGGTAAAACACTAGTGACGGCATCTGCTGGATCTGAATAATACAAAATGAATACAGCCATAGGGATGAGAATATTATAAAATTCTCAGTAGAGCACTCCCTCAAATGTAAACAGAATATAACCAGTAAATCCATTCATATAGAAATCATCATGTTAAATCCTATGCATAAATATTAATGTACATAATTCATGTAAAGTCAAATGTGTAACACCCCGATTTCTCTGTCTGAGGGAAATGACCAAAATGCCCCTGAGGTCATTTCCTGACCCGAACTCGAGGGTAACCAACTCGGTCGTCCTCGAAGGGTCAACTCAATGTTTGAAGGGGATTAAATGGCCCTTGAATGCTTTCGGAAGCGAAAATTTCGCTTTCATAGCTTTGGTCAAAATGACCAAAATACCCTATAGCGTTTTTACGCGGGTAAAGGTGCCGTTTGAGCCCTAACTTTCCCCAGAGGTTTAAAAACATGTTTTCATGTGTCTAGAGGTCTCTGTTCAAGTCCCGGTGGTCCCGGGCAGTTTTAGTGCAAAATTACGATTTTGCCCCTAGAATAGTGCTTTTGAGCTTAATGACGTAATTAAGCAAACCTAAGCAATATTAGGCTCTAAACGAAGATTAATTTATTTCCCTAATTAATCTAGAGTCAAAATAATTTATTAAAGTTAATTAGAACCTAAAATTGCTTAGATTAAACTTAAATCCCTTTTTAGAACTCAAGACTCCTAGTCTTGGAATCTTGAATAGTGTTTTCTCTCTGCAATTCCTTAAATCAAGGAAATGTGTCTAGAGTTGTTTAGACTCTAAATTGAGGATTTAACTCACTAATGGTGCAAGACCACTCCTTGATTATGTCTAGACCACCTTAATTACCCATTTACCTTACCTAAACACTTTCTTACAAATTCCTAATCTTAAGCATAATCAAAGATACACCTAAACACAACTCTAAACTACAATTAAAATGCAAAGAAACCTCCCCCATGGGCTGATGCATTTCGGCCACATCCTCCCCCTTTGACCACATATTAAATTGTTTTCTCACTCAAAGAACCATGCTTGAGGCCATACCTTGAACCATACCTCACCATACCTTAAGCCATACCTCACCATACCTCAAAGAACACATTATCTCACCTCATGGAACTCATGGAAGCCTCCATTCTGCAGCTCATGGCCGAAGCCACTCTCCCCCATGAGCTCCCTCCATTTGTTTCATTTCTCTATAAATAGAATGCCTTGAGGAGCTTGCACCACTTTTAGATCATTTGCTAAGTTTAGGAAACACTCAAAGCTTTTCTTTTCTCTCAAAGTTTTAGTGTTCTTCAAGTTCTTCAAGCTCTTCAAAGTTCTTCATCATCTTCATCTTCTTCTTCCATCTTCAAGTTCATTACACCAAGTAGGGATTTTCTTTCATGTATTCTTTTCTTTAAAGTTCTTGTTTTAAGCTTGATGTTCATAGTTTCTCTTGTCTCTTTTTAGAACTTCTCTTCCATTCCTTTTCCTTTCCATTTTCGGCCATGGGCCTTTGGGAATGAAGAAATGAGAGCTTGATGATGAGAGTTTCATGATGATGTTCATCACTTGAAACAAACTCTAGAGCTTGATCTTTGTTCTTGAGCAAAAATGTTTTTAGTTTTTCCTTTCTTGAACTCTTGAGAACTTTAGCTTTAATGATGTTTTAAAATGGCTCTATGAACTCAATGATGAGGACTCATGATGTTGGTGTTAATATATCATCAAGATCATGGACTTTAGAGTTTTAAAATGTTCCTTTTTCTCCTTGAAGATTTCGGCCATTCCTTAATTTTTTTTCTAAGCTTCATGGTTTGATTTCCTAAAAATATTATGTTGAGTTTTAAGAACTCTAAGCTTGACTTTACCTTGTTGGATGAGTTTGGGTTATGGTTTAAGTTCCTTTAAAGTCTTGTTAAGAACTCTAGAGAGATAAAATGAACTTGCATAATTTATCTTATGCTTGCACTCATGTTTACATTCTTGTTATGCACCTTTACTTTCAAGTTATCACCTAAGAACATAAAGATTAAAATGGAACTTGTCTCATCACTTGATTTAATTCTCGAAGCCTTTCTATTTCGGCCTTAAAGTCGATTGTTGTTGGGCCTAGAGCACTAAAATAAAGAATTGAACTTGCATTACCACCTAATTAATTTCTCGAATGCCTATCTATTTCGGCCTTCAAGTCGATTGTTGTTGGGCCAAGAGCACTAAAATAAAGAATTGAACCATGTATATTTACCTTCAAGCTTGCACGTTTAAGTTTATGCCTCGCATATTTACTTTCAAGCTTGCACGTTTAAGTTTATGCCTTGCATATTTAAATTTAAGTCATCACATTACTTTGTAAGCAAGATTAAAAATGAAAAGCATGAGCACGTTTAGTTTATGTCGAAACTTAAGAACCTAGAGCTCAAAGACTTGCCCATTCCATTCCAAGTTAAAGTTTAATGTGAAACCATTCTTTGAATGCATATTTTCGGCCAAAGTAGTGATGATGGACTCGCAATGAGTTTTCATCTAGCTACTAGGACCAAAAGTCTATGTTTAAGTTCCCCTCAAAGCTTTGCAAATCTTTATAAGGTTATGTCATCACAAGAGGTGATTTTATTATCTTTAGGGGATGGAATATGTTTTGGTCAGTGACCTAAGGCTTCTCTTAGCCTTTTGATGAACTAAAGTGTTTTGTAAAGAGTTTTAGAAGTTCTAGATCGATTCCGAGAGAAACTAGTTAACTTACGAACCTAGAAACGTCAATTTAACTCTTTCATTTAAGTTAAATGTTTTCGGTTCTGATATGATGAGTGTGATGTTGTATGGTGATGTCTTGATGTGTTGGAATGTGTGGAAATAGCATATGATGATGTAGAAGCGATCCTATGCATGATAGGTAAGAAACTAGCTAACTAGAAATACCGTAAAGCTAGAATTTAACATAGTTTTGACCCATTTGTTTATGGAACTAATCCAAACTGTTTTAATGGGAACATAATCAGATTTAGATTGTTTAGACATGAAAAACTTGGTAACATTTGGATTAGAATTGAATTCTAGCACCTACGGGGAAACTAGTAACTAGAAAACCGTAAAAATGCAAATGTAGAACTCTTAGAACATTTAATTTTCTAGATTCTGTCCAGCACCCTTACAACATGATAATCATGATTAATAATTAATCCTTTAGCATAGGAATGCCTCATAATTGATTTAGATTTAATATATAGCGCCTTCGGCGAAAACGGAACCGAGAAAGGGTCTAAAACGTAAGTTCTAGAACCCCGTAAATACAAGTTAGAAATTCTGCCCTATGCTTTTCAGATTTAAGTATGAACATGAGGATTAGGAATGATGATTAATTATGAGCCCTTAGGTGCATAAAAATATGAGCGTCGGATGTTAGAGAATTATATCTCAAGATTAAGACCCGTAAGGGTCAAAGCATAAGCTACCGTAAGGGTAAGCGTTTGAATGTTTTATGATGATGCATATAGTATGCAAATGATGATGATGATTATTCATATGAGGAATTCATGAGGTTATATGTTAATGTGGCATAAAGCAAATTTGGAAGGAAATTCGGTGTAATGATCACAGTCGCCAAATTTCCGACAAATTTGGGGACTTAAAGAGATTTTGAAAATTAAGGTACTAAGATGGGTTCTAGGATGACACCGGTTCGGCCGAGCACCTCCATAGAACTCATGTGACATCGGTACCATTTTACACTCTTAGGTGACACCGGTTCGGCCGAGCACCCCTAAGAGTTTTGCCCCCTAACCCGCACTCAGATAGTCGGGATTTATGATTTATGATACGCTTATCGTTAAGTGGTAAGTAAGAACTAGTGACGACTAGTTAAGGTATGAGCTCATAACCTAGATGTATGACACGTTCTGGGTGACACCGGTTCGGCGGAGCACCCGCAGTTCGATTGTCTTTTAGGGTGGCCCATGAGGAAGAGAAGTTTCATGATTATGATTATGTCACTAAGTTTTGTCCCATATGAATGTCACTATTGCCACTTTATGCCACCAAGAATGATGATGCTTGATGTTATGTTTTATGTATGTGCATTAGGTAGTGCCATGCATACATTTTCTATCATGTTGCATCCATGACATTAAGATCATCCTAAAATGAATGGACCTTGGCTAAAATATATTTTAAAGTTTAAAATGAACCTAATACATGCTCAGTCATTTTGTATAAATAAACCTAAGGTTTCTGAGGACGTAGATGATGACACCTAGGTAGTAGGAGGCCCTACTGAGATTCTTTAGGAAGATTCTCACTCCCTCTATCTCTTTCTTTCCGTCACGTCTTCAGATGGCGGCGTTCAGAGTGTTCGTGGACACGCCGACATGGGAGGTGCACCATGACCGGGACCACGGGACATTCCATTTTGTGGGTCGATGCACGTCGAGTATTCATGTTCATGGGTCGACCCTTCACTCCCCCTGTACATTCCCATCGTTTCTCCCCCGTTTCACCTTTTGGCGATGACCTGGTGTTCGAGCGCGCACGTCCCCTAGAGGAGAGGCTTCGTCGTACCCCATCATCCACGTCCGCCGCTCGAGACTACCCCCAGTATATGCCCCGCTGTTCGTCATCTTTTCGGAGACGGATCCTTCCGAGGATTCGACAACCCAGGCACCCTCCGAGGGATCTTCCCCCTCCATAACTATGGACTTTGGAGTGGATAGCGAGCCCACCGTGACTCAGCCGAGGCGTGCACGACGACCGGAGATGCGGCCATACCCCGGGGCTCACACTCGATCCCTGCTCCGCCTCTTCATGCCCGAGGAGCTCGCCCAGTTTCCTAGATATTTGCCTCGATCACGAGATAGTCGCCAGTAGGAGGCCGTGGATGGCCCGAGTTAGAGCACACACCACTTAGATGGGGATAAACCTTCTTTTGTTTAGAGGTTTCCCATTAGATGCACTCGGGTAGGGGAGTAGACTATGTTTATGTTATGTTGTATCTTCTTTCTTGTATTTCCCCTTGTACTAAATTAAGTCCCACACTTATAAGTGGGCAAGTTATATATATATATATAAGAGGATATTCAGTGATGTTCAAGCTGTGCCTTATGTTGTGATGTTGTAAGACATTTGTTTTACTATACATGGTTTACCGCTTATCGCATCACGCGGCTCTCACTTTTATTTCAAAAAAAAAATTACCCGTATTTTCCGCTAAGTAATTCAAAGTTAAATGAGAACTATGAAGTAACAGACTAATGATTAACCTAAATATGTTCTAGAGTATTGGGTTAAAAATTAGGATGTTACAAAATGCAAAATGGTAGTAATCATATGTTTTTCTCTTATAATCAATCGAATTTAATTTAGTGCAATTGTGTCTTTTCATTAACATAGGGAAGGCTTAATTTCATACCGAGTGGTATCTATAGTGGATGACTCCACAATGAACAATAGACTTCAAGCACATGAGCTCATTCCTATACGTGATCATTAGACTTCATTTTTTTCTATTTCCGAATCATACACAGTTCTATTCTCAGCCAATATGTCTACCGACTCATAAAATTCCCAGGAAAGTCCTTATTTTTGCCTCCCCTCTTTAACCCACACAAGCCTTGTCTCTGCTTTTTCCATATGTTAAAATATGCACAATTAAAATTCACATATTCTCTTTTGTCATATAACTGCATCATGTACTTCTCTTCTTCCAAGGCATGCTTACATCTCATGTAGGAATTCAATTACAATGGATTCTCATTCAAGCCTCATACACAAATCTTTAAAGTAGCTAGCATGTATTCATATAATATATACTTGGACTAAATATCATTCTATCATTAATTTAAGACATTCTCGCCATTCCAATACTTTGGTAGATTTACCATTTTAGTAATGACATTTAATTTCTATATCAAATGGCCAATTCAAGGGCCACAAAAATTTCTCATGACACCTCAATATGTCTAAAAGGCCTTACAAAATTTTCATAACAAGTGGAGTCCAATAACTATATTAACTAAATTATACAAATTTAGTGGTCAGAGACCACTTTTTCACAGCTCAGAACAAGATTCTCATAAATTTTAACCATAGTAAATGATTGAATCAATTCAAAATAAAATTCACAGTTACACTTCAAAATGTTATCAACCCTCTGTGAAAATTTCAAAGTAAGAATCCAGATAGCATAAGTACCATTTCAGTCTCTGATTTTTTTAAGGCAGTATATCTTAAAACCAGTGCTCAAGAAAATTCCTATAGTTTGTTTAAGATGTTATCTACAACATATGATTTTTCCAACTCATAAACATGACAAAATTTATGTCTAAAAATTCATGAAATTTCCCTGTTTGCAGCTAAGCCCAAAATTAATAGCCTAGCTAAAATTTCTTTTAACAAAATGATTTTTCTAACCTTATCCAAACACTTCACCAAAATTCATACATCAATAACCATATATCATCAACCAATACAATCAAAAATTTTGGACAAAGCTCAATCAAAAATGTCTAGTATAAATTTTGAGAGAAAAGTCCAAAGAAAACCCTACTCTTAGAAGCTAGTGTGTCCTTGTCTCTAATATACCCCAAGATGGATGCTCTTCAGTCCAAAGCTGTTAAAACACACTCAAACCCTCCTCTAGTCAATGATGTGTCAAGTATTAAGGTGAGGATTGGAGATTTTAATAGGTTATACTTGTAGGTGTTGAAGTGTTGAACAAGTTTGGTGAAGGAAGATTTTGATTTTGACAAGGTTTGGCTTAGGATTTTTGAGCTTGAAAATCAAAGTTATCAAGGTTTTAGAAGAAAAGAAAATGGTGTCTCTACTGGTTTTGTGATGGCCGAAGCTTAGGGGAACAATTTATGAAGTTGGATGTCTCATCTTTATCTTATAAGATGCAATACTATTGGTTAATCATAAAATATAATTCTTTTCATTAAAAGAAATTAATATCAATGACTAAAATTTGATCTTTCATTCAAGATGAAATCTTAGCCATTCATTTGGCATTCAAAGGGATAGACTTCATTATTTTGTAGAGATTAACTAGTTTTCGATATTAAAAATAGCACATTGAGATTCCACCAATTGAAACATTGTACCCGAGTAATCAGATATTACCCAAAAATTTATTCTAAGTATAAAATTTTCATTTCCAAATATTTCTAAGCTTATTCCCATGTTTTTCCAATTTCAAGCACCTTTGAGTTCGGAATGTAGATACTTTTGCATTCGTTGACTCGTCTTCATTATCACTACGTCTGTTAGATATTTGAAATTACGACTAATGAAGCCTAAAATGATTTTGTAGGGTGTTACTTGAAATATGCTCCCAAGGCTTGGTATGAAAGGCTAAGTACCTTACTTAAGAATGGGTTCAAAAGAAGTAAAGTTGACACAACTTTTTTTACTCTAAGACAAAATAAGCATTTTCTAATAGCCCAAATATATGTTGATGATATTATATTTGGTGCCATTGATCATTCTTTTGGTGAAAAGTTTTCAAAATTAATGCAATGTGAATTTGAAATGAGCAGGATGGGTGAACTCAAGGTTTTCCTTAGACTTCAAATAAAACAACAAAAAGAAGGAATCTTGATGTATCAAGAAAAATATATAAAAGAGCTATTGAAAAAATTTAATATGGATCAAGTCAAACCTATGAGAACCCCCATGCATCCATCTCAAGTCATTGATGCAAATGACAATGGAGAAAAAATATCAGAAAGTAATTATAAAGGAATGATTGACTCACTTCTGTACCTCAGTAAATAGGCTAGACATTCAATTAAGTGTGGGTATTTATGTTAAATTTTAATCTAATCCAATATAATCACACTTAAATACTATTGAAAGAATCTTGAAATTCTTATCTGGTACTACTAATCTTAGCTTATGGTATGAGAAAGGTACATCTTGTGTGATTGTAGGATTCTATGATGCTGACTTCACTGGAGACAGAGTGGACAAAAAAGATGGTAGTAGATATTGTAGCTGGAAAAGTGCACAAGAAGGGGGGTTGAATTGTGCTTGCTTCAATTTGCTTATTTGAAACTTTTAACGAAGATACCATCAAGTTTGAAACTTGTAGTGCAATGGAAACTCAATTAGTAGTTTCAGAAAGTAGATTTATGAAGTATACAAAGTAAATAACAGAACGGTAAGAACCTTAAATCAGCATGTGATGAATAATAATGCGTAACATAGAAAAATAAAGAAGATCAAGAAAGGAAGATGAGACACAATATTTTTACACTGGTTCAGCCAAACTACCTACATCCAATACACAAAATGTTGAGATTCCACTAAACCTATTTCTCAACCTGAGAAAGAATAAATGGACATTTTTTATATTAGCTTTCCCAAGCTCTCATCTGTGACCAACAAACAACTTCTGTTGCCATAGATTGAGTAGTTTTTCACCAGCCTCTCCAAGCTGAACCGAGTAGTTCTTCCTAGCCTCTTCAAGCTGAACCGAGTAGTTCTTCCTAGCCTCTTCAAGCTGAACCGAGTAGTCTTACCCCATCCTCTTCAAGCTGTAAGTAGTCTTTAACTAACCTCTTCATGCTAAACAATGATCAGTAGACAAACTCAGAAACTATCACGTTGCAAGTAGTCTTTGACTAGCCTCTCCAAGCTAAATTGTGATCAGAAAGAGCACCTCGTTGTCACGTTACAAGTAATTTTACATTAGCCTCTCCAAACTATCTCATAGCGATCATTATCAGATCAATGATATAAAGGTTTAGTGTTTAGGTTGCCACTCAAACTAACATACACTCAAGTTTCCTTAACATATACATAAAAAGTTCTTGGGAAAACTTGAATGACTTCCTTCTATTATTTCTTCCCTAGGAAAAACATAAATCTAATTAAGAATGTAGAAGGAAGATTGTTACAAGTAAGGAATCTGATTACATAATGATATGAACCTTACTAGAGATAAGGGGAGATTTTTCCAAAATTTCCCTTCTAATTCGTGGAGTCTTTTTTATTTACATTAAAGCACAGCATCTCTATTTAAAGGAGGCCTTCCTTGTGACTGTTGCCTATGATTTGCTCTTCTACGGACACATGTTGATCATCCATTTGTGTCTTAGAAAGATAGTCTAGAAGTGTAGCATGTCCGTCTGTCAGATCAGTTTGCAAAAGCCATTGCAGAATAGAGGTTTCTGCTATCCTTCAAAAATTACTCTTACTTTCTGAACCAAGGTTTCTGAACTCTTTCTTTTAAGACTTTGGATAGTTGACTTCAAAGGAAAGAGAGATGATTAACCAGTTCTAACACTAGGATTTGACTCTTTGAAATTCAAATTCAAGTTTGAAATTCAAATTTCCCTCTATTTTCAATAATGCCCAGTGCTCCACAATGAAGTGAGCTTTCTGACGTGCTAACAGATCCTTTGATGATATTTTTACTTTTGGATTTTCAATCCAAGCATTATGATGATGACTGATTTACGATTGTGCTGATTGAAGATAGTGTAACATCTGGTCTTCAGAGATTGTTTGATATCTTCATTGTAAAGCGTACTTTCTAATGTCCAGTGCTACTTTTTGAAGTCTCAGGACTTAGTTTCTTGTCGCATTGATATCTTTTTCAAATTGTTAGCTATCAATTTGCTTGAATAAGGATATAATTTCACTTCCATTTTAATTCATATCTCTCATCATGAGACAAACATGTTTACACATGCAAAGTGAATTTTATCTTCGTTTGAGTAAGCCTTACTCTTGCTTATAATCCTGTTATGATCTTACAAGAAACACAACATAACCATTAGTTGTTCTCCAAAGCATTTTCTTTAAATTAGCTTTGTTGTCATTCAAAACAAATCAGCTCATCTTGATAGGGTTTTGGAGCTAACAATCTCACCCTTTTGGAGGATAACAAACCAATTTGAAGAGATATTGAAAGAAATATTGCTTAAACATAAGTATGATGGTTTATATTCTTTCAACTCTATCACTAAAGATGATTTTCAAGAAGTTCTTTTCTTAAGGCATGATATGGATCTTATAAAATCATTTTTGGCCTAAAAAAAAGACTTAAATCATAGTTGTTGTTGTTTTACTTCAAGCTTTAGGTCAGGTTTATCGTACTTTCTGAAGAGTATTAGAGCAGTATGTTAAAAGAGAACACTTTTAAGCCTAGATTAAACAAACAGCTTGATCTTTTGGTCATAAAAAAAAAAATTCTGAAGATCTATATGCTTGAAAAACTAAAAAAGAAATATTTGTGATATTTTATCTTGATTGGATTCATTTTCAGCACTTTTTTATCCAAAAGAATTTTTGAAAGGTATGCTCAAGGATATATGATAAACGTAACAAAGCATTTATGATTTTGGAGAAAAGTATACTGACGTTTGTGCAGTTTCTGATGCTCGGAGAAACCTTAAAAAGATAGTATTAACATATTGCTATGCGAGGTTTCTGAAGCTCATTAGGGTTTAATCCCAAAATAAGCAAGGATGAACTTTTGCATTGAGCTGTTGCATTGAGCTGTGAAAATTTTCTCATAAGTATCAAAGCATGGAAAAAATATTTGCAAAAACAAAGGTATATGATCTTTTAAAAGAAAATTTGTCTTATAAAAAGAACATAACACATTTTAACATATGAACACAGTACACTTCGAGAGAATTTTAAAGCTTATTAACTAATCTCAGTTGTATCTGTAACACCCCGATTTTTCTGTCTAAGGGAAATGACCAAAATACCCCTGAGATCATTTCCTGATCCGAATTCGAGGGTAACCAACTCGGTCATCCTCGAAGGGTCAACTCAATGTTTGAAGGGGATTGAATAACCTTTGAATGCTTCCGGAAGCAAAAATCTCATTTTCCGCAGTTTCGGGTTGAAATGACCAAAATACCCCTATAGCGTTTTTAAGCGGGTAGAAGTACCAGTTGAGCCCGAAACTTTTCCCAGAGGTTTAAAAACACGTTTTCATGTGTCTAGAGGTCTCTGTTCAAGTCCCGGTGGTCCCGGACAGTTTTGTGCAAAATTACAATTTTGCCCCTAGAATAGTGTTTTTACGCCTAATGACGTAACTAAGCTAACCTAAGCAATATTAGGCTCTAATCGAAGATTAATTAATTTCCCTAATTAATCTAGAGTCAAAATAATTTATTAAAGTTAATTAGAACCTAAAATTGCTTAGATTAAACTTAAATCCCTTTTTAGAACTCAAGATTCCTAGTCTTGGAATCTTGAATAGTATTTTCTCTCACCAATTCCCTAAATCAAGGAAGTGTGTCTAGAGTTGTTTAGACTCTAATTTGAGGATCTAACTCACTAATGGTGCAAGACCACTCCTTAATTATGTCTAGACCACCCTAATTATCCATTTACCTTACCTAAACACTTTCTTACAACTTCCTAACCTTAAGCATAATCAAAGATACACCTAAACACAACTCTAAACCACAATTAAAATGCAAACACAACCCCACATGGGCTGATGCATTTCGGCCAGGCCTCATCCCCCTTTGACCATATGTTAAATTGTTTTCTCACTCAAAGAACCATGCTTAACCCATGCTTGCACCATACTTGAGCCCATGCTTGGCCATGCTTCCAACCATGCTTTAAACCATGCATTGTAAGAGATATTTTCTCTCCCATTCTACACTCCTCATGGCCGAAGCTTCATCACCACTGTAACACCCTGATTTTTCTGTCTGAGGGAAATGACCAAAATGCCCCTGAGATCATTTCCTGATCCGAATTTGAGGGTAACCAACTCGGTCATCCTCGAAGGGTCAACTCAATGTTTGAAGGGGATTGAATGACCTTTGAATACTTTCGGAAGCGAAAATCTCGTTTTCCGCAGTTTTAGGTCGAAATGACCAAAATACCCTTATAGCGTTTTTACGCGGGTAGAAGTGTCAGTTGAGCCTGAAACTTTTCCCAGAGGTTTAAAAACACGTTTTCATGTGTCTAGAGGTCTCTGTTCAAGTCCCGGTGGTCCCGGGCAGTTTTGTGCAAAATTATGATTTTGCCCCTAGAATAGTGTTTTTACGCCTAATGACGTAATTAAGCAAAACTAAGCAATATTAGGCTCTAAATGAAGATTAATTAATTTCCCTAATTAATCTAGAGTCAAAATAATTTATTAAAGTTAATTAGAACCTAAAATTGCTTAGATTAAACTTAAATCCCTTTTTAGAACTCAAGATTCCTAGTCTTGGAATCTTGAATAGTATTTTCTCTCTCCAATTCCTTAAATTAAGGAATTGTGTCTAGAATTGTTTATACACTAAAATGAATTTATAACTCACTAATGATGCAAGAACACTCTCTAATTATTTCTTGACAACCTTAATTACTCATTTTCTCACCTGAACACTTTCTTACAAATTCCTAATCTTAAGCATAATCAAAGATACACCTAAACACAACTCTAAACCACAATTAAAATGCAAACTAATCCTCCCTCAAATCTGATGCACATGGCCGAAACTCTCCCCCCATTTGACCACATGTTGAATTGTTTCTCACTCAAAGAACCATACTTGAGGCCATACCTTGAACCATACCTCACCATACTTTGAACCATACCTCACCATGCCTCAAGACCACATTATCTCACCTCATGGAACTCATGGGATGCCCTCCAATTCTGCACACATGGCCGAAGCCCTCCTCCTCCATGTGCACCCTTCATTTGTTTCATTTCTCTATAAATAGAATGCCTTGAGGAGCTTGCACCACTTTTAGATCATTTGCTAAGTTTAGGAACACTCAAAGCTTTTCTTTTTCTCTCAAAGCTCTTGTGTCCTTCAAGTTCTTGGAGCTCTCCATCATCTTCATCATCTTCATCTTCTTCTTCCATCTTCAAGTTCATCACACCAAGTAGGAATTTTCTTTCAAGTACTTTTTTCTTTAAAGTTCTTGTTTTAGCTTTATGTTCATAGTTTCTCTTGATTCTTTTTAGAACTTCTTTTCTTCTCCTTTTTCTTTCTCATTTTCGGCCATGGGCCTTGATGTTCAAAGAAATGAGAGCTTGATGATGAGAGTTTCATGATGATGTTCATCACTTGAAACAAACTCTAGAGCTTAATCTTTGTTCTTGAGTAAAATACTTCTAGTTCTTCCTTTCTCTAACTTTTGGAATCTTTAACTTTGATGATGTTTTAAAATGGTTCTAAGGACTCAATGATGAGGTCTCATGATGTTAGTGTTAATATATCATCAAGATCATGGACTCTAGAGTTTCAAAATGTTCTTTTTGTTCCTTGAAATTTCGGCCATTTCCTTTTCTTTTACATGCAAAATGTTTTGATTTTCTAAATATATTATGTTGAGTTCTAAGAACTCTAAGCTTTACTTAACCTTGGTTGGATGAGTTTGGGTTGAGGATTGAGTTCCTTTAAAGTCTTGTTAAGGGCTCTAGAAAGATAAAATCAACTTGCATATTTTAATTTATGCTTGCACTCATATTTACATTCTTGCTATGCATCTTTACTTTCAAGCTATCACCCAAGAACATAAAGATTAAAATAGAACTTGCATCATCACTTAATTTAATTCTCAAAGCCTTTCTATTTCGGCCTTAAAGTCGATTGTTGTTGGGCCGAGAGCACTAAAATAAAGAATTGAACTTGCATTATCACCTAATTAATTTCTCAAATGCCTATCTATTTCGGCCTTAAAGTCGATTGTTGTTGGGCCAAGAGCACTAAAATAAAGAATTGAACCTTGCATATTTACTTTCAAGCTTGCACGTTTAAGTTTATGCCTTGCATATTTATTTTAAATCACCACTTTATTTTGTAAGCAAGATTAAAAATGCAAAGCATGAGCACGTTTATTTTATGTCATAACTTAAGAACCTAGAGCTCAAAGACTTGCCCATTTCATTTCAAGTTAAAGCTTAATGTGAATGCATTCTTTGAATGCATGTTTTCGGCCAAGTAGTGATGATTGACTTGCAATGAGTTTTCATCTAGCCATAAGGACTAATAGTCTATGTTCTAAGTTTTTCTTAAAGCTTTATAAATCTTTACAAGGTTATGTTATCATGAGATACGACATTATTCCCTTTTAGAAGATGAAATATATTTTGGTCACTGACCTAAGGCTTCTCTTAGCCTCTTGATGAATTAAAATGATTTGCAAGGAGTTTTAGAAATTCTAAATTGATTCCAAGAGAAACTAGTTAACTTATGTACCTAGAGATGTCAATTTAGTTCTCTTATTGAAGTTAGATGTTTTCGGTACTGTTGTAACACCCCGATTTTTCTGTCCGGGGGAAATGACCAAAATGCCCCTGAGGTCATTTCTTGACCCGAGTTCGAGGGTAACCAACTCGGTCGTCCTCGAAGGGTCAACTCAATGTTTGAAGGGGATTGAATGGTCTTTGAATGCTTCCGGAAGCGAAAATCTCGTTTTCCGCAGTTTCGGGTCAAAATGATCAAAATACTCCTATAGCATTTTTTACGCGGGTAGAAGTGCCGTTTGAGCCCGAAACTTTCCCCAGAGGTTTAAAAACATGTTTTCATGTGTCTAGAGGTCTCTGTTCAAGTCCCGGTGGTCCTGGTCAGTTTTAGTGCAAAATTACGATTTTGCCCCTGGAATAGTATTTTTGAGCTTAATGACGTAATTAAGCAAACCTAAGCAATATTAGGCTCTAAACGAAGATTAATTAATTTCCCTAATTAATCTAGAGTCAAAATAATTTATTAAAGTTAATTAGACCCTAAAATTGCCTAGATTAAACTTAAATCCCTTTTTAGAACTCAAGATTCCTAGTCTTGGAATCTTGAATAGTATTTTCTCTCTCTACTTCCTTAAATCAAGGAAGTGTGTCTAGAGTTGTTTAGACTCTAAATTGAGGATCTAACTCACTAATGGTGCAAGACCACTCCTTAATTATGTCTAGACCACCCTAATTATCCATTTTCCTTACCTAAACACTTTCTTATCAATTCCTAATCTTAGGCATAATCAAAGATACACCTAAACACAACTTTAAACCACAATTAAAATGCAAACACAACCACACATGGGCTGATGCATATTTGGCCATCTCTCTCCTTTTACCACATATGTTGAATTGTTTCTCACTCAAAGAACCATGCTTGAGGCCATACCTTGAACCATACCTCACCATACTTTGAACCATACCTCACCATGCCTCAAGACCACATTATCTCACCTCATGGAACTCATGGATGCCTCCATTCTGCACCCTCATGGCCGAAACCCCTTCAGCCACACACACACTCCATTTGCTTCATTCTTCTATAAATAGAATGCCTTGAGGAGCTTGCACCACTTTTAGATCATTTGCTAAGTTTAGGAACACTCAAAGCTTTTCTTTTCTCTCAAAGTTCTAGTGTTCTTCAAGTTCTTCAAAGTTCTTCATCATCTTCATCTTCTTCTTCCATCTTCAAGTTCATCACACCAAGTAGGGATTTCCTTTCATGTATTCTTTTCTTTAAAGTTCTTGTTTCAAGCTTGATGTTCATAGTTTCTCTTGTTTCTTTTTAGAACTTCTCTTTCTCCTTTCTTGTTCTTTCTCATTTTCGGCCATGGGCCTTGGAGTTCAAAGAAATGAGAGCTTGATGATGAGAGTTTCATGATGATGTTCATCACTTGAAACAAACTCTAGAGCTTGATCTTTGTTCTTGAGTAAAAATGTTTCTAGTTCTTCCTTTCTTGAACTCTTGAGAACTTTAGTTTTGATGGTGATTTAAAATGGTTCTAAGGACTCAATGATGAGGTCTCATGATGTTGGTGTTAATATATCACCAAGATCATGGACTCTAGAGTTTTCAAATATTCCTTTTCCTCCTAGAATGTTTCGGCCATTTCCTTTCTTCTACATGGTTCAATGTTTTGATTTTCTAAAAATGTTGTCATGAGTTCTAAGAACTCTAGACTTTACTTTATCTTGGTTTGATGAGTTTGGGTTGAGGTTTAAGTTCCTTTAAAGTCTTGTTAAGGGCTCTAGATAGATAAAATGAACTTGCATAATTTAATTTATGCTTGCACTCATATTTACATTCTTGCTATGCATCTTTACTTCCAAGCTATCACCTAAGAACATAAAGATTAAAATGGAACTTGCATCATCACTTAATTTAATTCTCAAAGCCTTTCTATTTCGGCCTTAAAGTCGATTGTTGTTGGGCCTAGAGCACTAAAATAAAGAATTGAACTTGCATCATCACCTAATTAATCTCTCGAATGCCTATCTATTTCGGCCTTAAAGTCGATTGTTGTTGGGCCAAGAGCACTAAAATAAAGAATTGAACCTTGCATCCTTACTTTCAAGCTTGCACGTTTAAAGTTTATGCCTCGCATATTTACCTTCAAGCTTGCACGTTTAAGTTTATGCCTTGCATATTTATCTTACGTCATCACTTTATTTTGTAAGCAAAGATTAAAAATGCAAAGCATGAGCACGTTTATTTTATGTCATAACTTAAGAACCTAGAGCTCAAAGACTTGCTCATTTCATTTCAAGTTAAAGCTTAATGTGAATGCATTCTTTGAATGCATGTTTTCGGCCAAGTAGCGATGATGGACTTGCAATGAGTTTTCATCTAGCTACAAGGGCCAATGGTCCATGTTCTAAGTTTTCCTTAAAGCTTTACAAATCTTGTCAAGGTTATGTTGTCATGAGATATGACTTTATTCCCTTTTAGAAGATGAAATATATTTTGGTCATTGACCTAAGGCTTCTCTTAGCCTCTTGATGAATTAAAATGATTTGCAAAGAGTTTTAGAAATTCTAAATTGATTCCAAGAGAAACTAGTTAACTTATGTACCTCGAAATGTCAATTTAAATCCTTTACCGAAGCTAAATGTTTTCGGTTCTGATATGATGAGTGTGATGTTGTATGATGAAGTTTTGATGTGTTAGAATGTGTGAAAATATCATATGCTGATGTAGAAATGATTCTATGCACAACAGGTAAGAAACTAGCTAACTAGAAATACCGTAAAGCTAGAATTTAACATAGTTTTGACCCATTTGTTTTTGAAACTAATCCAAACTGTTTTAATGGGAGCATAATCAGATTAGGATTGTTTAAACATGAAAAACTTGGTACCATTTGGATTAGAATCGAATTCTAGCACCTATAGGGAAACTAGTAACTAGAAAACCGTAAAAGTGCAAGTTTAGAACTCTTAGAACATTTATTTTTCTGGATTCTGTCCAGCACCCTTACAACATGATAAACATGATTAATAATTAGTCCTTAAGCATAGGAATGCCTCATAATTGAATTAGATTTAATTCATAGCGCCTTAGGCAAATACGGAACCGAGAAAGGGTCTAAAACGTAAGTTCTAGAACCCCGTAATCACAAGTTAGGAATTCTGCCCTATGCTTTTCAGATTTAAGTGTGAACATGAGGATTATGAATGATGTTTAATTATGAGCCCTTAGGTGCATAAAATATGAGCGACGGATGTTAGAGAACCATATCCCATGATTAAGACCCGTAAGGGTCAAAGCATAAGCTACCGTAAGGATAAACGGTTGAATGTTCCATGATGATGTATGTGGTATGTAAATGATGATGATGTTATTCATATGAAGAATTCATGAGGATACATGTTTATGTGGCATAAAGCAAATTTGGAAGGAATTGGGCGTAATGCCTTTGTGCCGCCAAATTCCCAACAAATTTGGGGACTTAAAGAGATTTTGAAAATTAAGATACTAAGATGGGTTCTAGGATGACACCGGTTCGGCCGAGCACCTCCATAGAACTCATGTGACATCGGTACCAATTTATACTCTTAGGTGACACCGGTTCGGCCGAGCACCCCTAAGAGGTTTGCCCCCTAACCCGTACTCAGATAGTCGGGATTTATGATTTATGATACGCTTATCGTTAAGTGGTAAGTAAGAACTAGTGACGACTAGTTAAGGTATGAGCTCATAACCTAGATATGTGACACGTTCTGGATGACACCGGTTCGGCCGAGCACCCCCAGTTCGATTGTTTTTTAGGGTGGCCCTTGAGGAAAAGAAGTTTCATGATTATGATTATGTCACTAAGTTTGTCCCATATGAATGTTTTTATTGCCACTTTATGCCACTAAGTATGATGATGCTTGATGTTATGTTTTATGTATGTGCATTAGGTAGTGCTATGCATACATCTTCTATTATGTTGCATTCATGACATTAAGATCATCCTAAAATGAATGGACCTTGGCTAAAGTATATTTTAAAAATTAAAATGAACTTAATGCATGTTCAGTCATTTTGTATAATTAAACCCAAGGTTCCTGGGGACGTAGACGATGACACCTAGGTAGTAGGAGGCCCTACTGAGACTCTTTAGCAAGATTCTCACTCCCTCTATCTCTTTCTTTTCATCACGTCTTCAGATGGCGACATTCGTAGTGTTCATGGACACGCCGACGTGGGAGGTGCACTATGACCCGGCTCATGGGTCATACCATTTTGAGGGCCAGTGCACGGTGCGGGTTTTCATGTTCGTAGGACGCCCCTTCGCTCATCCCGTGCACACCCATCGCTTCTCCCCGACCGCACCCTATGGCGACGACGAGCGGGTTTTTGAGCGCGTGCATACGCATGACGAGAGAGTGCTCCGCATGCACACCGCCGCCTTAGCCATGCGAGACTATCCTGATTACGTGCCCCGGACCTACTTCTCGGAGACCGCCCCGTCCGAGGACCCGCCTACTCATCTGTATAGCGAGAACTCTGCCCCCTCTCCCCCACCGTTGAGGGAGGGCAGTGAGGATACCGTGACTTAGCCCCGATTCGCACGACGACCGGAGATGCGGCCATACCGCGGAGGTCACGCTCGATCCCCGTTCCGCCTCTTCACGCCCGAGGAGCTCGCCCAGTTTCCCGGATATTTGCCTCGATCGCGAGATGGACGCCAGTAGGAGGTGACGATCGTCCGATGGAGTACCCGGGTAGAGCACACACACTTAGATGGAGATGAACCTCTTTTTGTATTAGAGGTCATCCCGTTTGTTGCACTTGGGTAGGAGAGTTGCTTTTATAGTTTCCGTTGCATTTTCTCTTGTATTTCCTTTTTAGATTGTATTACTCGTGTTGTACCAAATTAAGTCCCACACTTATAAGTGGGCAAGTTATATATATATGAGATAATATTCAGTGTTATTCGTGTTGTGCCTTATGCTATGATGTTATGAGATGTATGATTTGATCGTTACATGATATATCGCATCACGCGACTCTCACTTTGTTTTTCAAAAAAATTACCCGTATTTTTTGCTAAGTATTTCTAAGTAAAATTGAGAACTATGAAGTAACAGACTAATGATTAACCTAAGTATGTTCTAGAGTATTGGGTTAAAAATTAGGATATTATAACTGTCATGATGATCTTGTGGCTGTATGATGATGTTTTGATGTGTTAGAATGTGTGAAAATATCACATGATGATGTAGAAACGATTCTATGCATGATAGGTAAGAAACTAGCTAACTAGAAATACCGTAAAGCTAGAATTTAACATAGTTTAGACCCATTTGTTTTTGGAACTTATCCAAACTGTTTTAATGGGAACCTAATCAGATTAAGATTGTTTAGACATGAAAAACTTGGTAACATTTGGACTAGAATTGAATTTTAGCACCTATAGGGAAACTAGTAACTAGAAAACCGTAAAAATGCAAATGTAGAACTCTTAGAACATTTAGTTTTCTGGATTCTGTCCAGCGAAGTTACAACATGATAAATGTTATTTATAATTAGTTCTTAAGCATAGGAATGTCTCATAATTGATTTAGATTTAATTTATAGCGCCTTAGGCGAAGACGGAACCGAGAAAGGGTCTAAAACGTAAGTTCTAGAACCTCGTAACCACAAGTTAGAAATTCTGCCCTATGCTTTTCAGATTTGAGTATGAACATGAGGATTAGGAATGATGATTAATTATGAGCCCTTAGGTGCATAACATATGAACGACGGATGTTAGAGAACTATATCTCAAGATTAAGACCCGTAAGGGTAAGCGTTTGAATGTTCTATGATGATGCATGTGTTATGTAAATGATGATGATGTTATTCATATGAGGAATTCATGAGGATATATGTTCATGTGGCATAAAGCAAATTTGGAAGAAATTCGGCGTAATGCCTTTGTGCCGCCAAATTTCCGACAAATTTGGGGACTTAAAGAGATTTTAAAAATTAAGGTACTAAGATGGGTTCTAGGATGACACCGGTTCAGCCGAGCACCTCCATAGAACTCATGTGACATCGGTACCCATTTATACTCTTAGGTGACACCGGTTCAGCCGAGCACCCCTAAGAGAATTGCCCCCTAACCCGTACTCAGATAGTCGGGATTTATGATTTATGATACACTTATCGTTAAGTGGTAAGTAAGAACTAGTGATGACTAGTTAAGGTATGAGCTCATAACCTAGATATGTGACACGTTCTGGGTGACACCGGTTCGGCCGAGCACCCCCAGTTCGATTGTCTTTTAGGGTGGCCCATGACGAAGAGATGTTTCACGATTATGATTATGTCACTAAGTTTGTCCCTTATGAACGTTACTATTGCCACTTTATGCCACTAAGTATGATGATGCTTGATGTTAAGTTTTATGTATGTGCATTAGGTAGTGCCATGCATACATTCTCTATTATGTTGCATTCATGACATTAAGATCATCCTAAAATGAATGGACCTTGGCTAAAGTATATTTTAAAGTATAAAATGAACTCGATGCATGCTCACTTGCTTCTACGAAATAAGCCCAAGGTTCCTGAGGACGTAGATGATGACACCCAGGTAGTAGGAGGCCCTACTGAGATTCTTTAGCAAGATTCTCACTCCCTCTATCTCTTTCTTTCCGTCACGTCTTCAGATGGCGACGTTCGTAGTGTTTGTGGACACCCTGACATGGGAGGTGCACTATGACCCGGCTCACGGGTCATACCATTTTGAGGGGCAGTGCACGGTGCGGGTTTTCATGTTCGTAGGACGCCCCTTCGCTCATCCCGTGCACACCAATCGCTTCTCCCCGACCGCACGCTATGGCGACGACGAGCAGGTTTTTGAGCGCGCGCGTACGCATGATGAGAGAGTGCTCCGCATGCACACCGCCACCTCAGCCATGCGAGACTATCCCGATTATGTGCCCCGGACCTACTTCTCGGAGACCGACCCGTCCGAGGACCCGCCTACCCATCCGTATAGCGAGGGCTCTACCCCCTCTCCACCGTTGATGAGGGAGGGCAGTGAGGATACCGTGACTCAGCCACGGCTTGCACGGCGACCGGAGATGCGGCCACGCCACGAGGGTCACTCTTGATCCCCGTTCCGCCTCTTTACACCCGAGGAGCTCGCCCAGTTTCCCGGATACTTACCTCGTTCGCGAGATGGACGTCAGTAAGAGGTGACGATTGACCGATGGAGTACCCGGTTAGAGCACACACCACTTAGATGGGGATAAACCTTCTTTTGATTTGAGGTTATCCCATTAGGTGCACTCGGGTAGGGGAGTAGTTTATGTTTATGCTTATGTTGTATTTTCTTTCATGTATTCCCTTGTACCAAATTAAGTCCCACACATATAAGTGGGCAAGTTATATATATATATATATATATATATATATATATATATATATATATATATATATGAGATGATATTCAGTGTTTCCCATGATGTGCCTTTATATGCCTTATGCTATGACGTTATGAGATGTATGTTTTGTTCGTTACATGTTATATCGCATCACGCGGCTCTCACTTTGTGTTTTAAAAAAATATTTTACCGTATTTTCCGCTAAGTATTTCAAGGTAAAAATGAGAACTATGAAGTAATAGACTAATGATTAACCTAATTATGTTCTAGAGTATTGGGTTAAAAATTAGGATGTTACAACCACACACACCCCTCCATTTGCTTCATTTCTCTATAAATAGATGGCCTTGGGAAGCTTGCACCACTTTTAGATTATTTGCTAAGTTTAGGAACACTCAAAGCTTTTCTTATTCTCTCAAAGCTCTTGTGTTCTTCAAGTTCTTGGAGCTCTCCATCTTCTTCATCTTCTTCTTCCATCTTCAAGTTCATCACACCAAGTAGGGATTTCTTTTCATGAATGTTCTTCTTTAAAGCTTGATGTTTATGGTTTCTCTTGTTTTCTTTTTAGAACTTCTTCTCTATTCTTTTTTCTTTCCTGTTTCGTCCATGAGCCCTTGAGGATAGAGAAATGAGAGCTTGATGATGAGAGTTTCATGATGATGTTCATCACTTGAAACAAACTCTAGAGCTTGATCTTTGTTCTTGAGCAAAAATGTTTCTAGTTCTTCCTTTCTTGAACTCTTGAGAACTCTATCTTTGATGATGTTTCAAAATGGTTTTAAGGACTCAATGATGAGGTCTCATGATGTTGGTGTTAATATATCATCAAGATCATGGACCCTAGAGTTTTAAAATGTTCCTTTTTCCTCCTTGAGGTTGCGGCCCTTTTCCTTTCTTTTTCTAAGTTTCATGGTTTGATTCTTAAAAATATTATGTTGAGTTCTAAGAACTCTAGACTATACCATATCTTGGTTTAATGTGTTTGGGTTAAGGTTTAAGTTCCTTTAAAGTCTTGTTAAGAGCTCTAGAAAGATAAAATGAACTTGCATAATTTATTTTATGCTTGCATTTATATTTACATTCTTGCTATGCACCTTTACTTTTAAGCTATCACCTAAGAACATAAAGATTAAAATGGAACTTGCATCATCACTTAATTTAATTCTCAAAGCCTTTCTATGTCGGCCTTAAAGTCGATTGTTGTTGGGCCAAGAGCACTAAAATAAAGAATTGAACTTGCATTATCACCTAATTAATTTCTCAAATGCCTTTCTATTTCGGCCTTAAAGTCGATTGTTGTTGGGCCAAGAGCACTAAAATAAAGAATTGAACTTTGCATATTTACTTTCAAGCTTGCACGTTTAAGTTTATGCCTTGCATATTTACTTTAAGTCATCACTTTATTTTGTAAGCAAGATTAAAAATGAAAAGCATGAGCACGTTTATTTTATGTCATAACTTAAGAACCTAGAGCTCAAAGACTTGCCATTTCATTTCAAGTTAAAGTTTAATGTGAATGCATTCTTTGAATGCATGTTTTCGGCCAAGTAGTGATGATGGACTTGCAATGAGTTTTCATCTAGCTACAAGAACTAATAGTCTATGTTCTAAGTTTTTCTTAAAAGCTTTACAAATCATCACAAGGTTATGTTATCATGAAATATGACTTTATTCCCTTTTAGAAGATGAAATATATTTTGGTCACTGCCCTAAGGCTTCTCTTAACCTCTTGATGAATTAAAATGATTTGCAAAGAGTTTTAGAAATTCTAATTCGATTCCAAGAGAAACTAGTTAACTTATGTACCTAGAAATGTCAATTTAGTTCTCTTATTGAAGTTAGATATTTTCGGTATTGTCATGATGAGCTTGTGGCTGTATGATGATGTTTTGATGTGTTAGAATGTGTGAAAATATCACATGATGATGTAGAAATGATTCTATGCATGATAGGTAAGAAACTAGCTAACTAGAAATACTGTAAAGCTAGAATTTAACATAGTTTAGACCCATTTATTTTTGGAACTTATCCAAACTGTTTTAATGGGAACATAATCAGATTAGGATTGTTTAGACATGAAAAACTTGGTAACATATAGATTAGAATTGAATTTTAGCACCTATAGGGAAACTAGTAACTAGAAAACCGTAAAAAAATGCAAATGTAGAACTCTTAGAACATATAGTTTTCTGGATTCTGTCCAGCAACGTTACAACATGATAAATGTGATTTATAATTAGTTCTTAAGCATAGGATTGTCTCATAATTGATTTAGATTTAATTTATAGCGCCTTAGGCGAAGACGGAACCAAGAAAGGGTCTAAAACATAAGTTCTAGAACCCCGTAACCACAAGTTAGAAATTCTGCCCTATGCTTTTCAAATTTGAGTATGAACATGAGGATTAGGAATGATGATTAATTATGAGCCCTTAGGTGCATAACATATGAGCGACGGATGTTATAGAACTATATCTCAAGATTAAGACCCGTAAGGGTCAAAGCATAAGCTACCGTAAGGGTAAGCGTTTGAATGTTCTATGATGATGCATGTGTTATGTGAAGAATGATAATGTTATTCATATGAGGAATTCATGAGGATATATGTTTATGTGGCATAAAGCAAATTTGGAAGGAATTCGACGTAATGCCATTGTGCCGCCGAATTTTTGACAAATTTGGGGACTTAAAGAGATTTTGAAAATTAAGGTACTAAGATGGGTTCTAGGATGACACCGATTCGGCCGAGCATCTTCATAGAACTCATGTGACATCGGTACCAATTTATACTCTTAGGTGACACCGGTTCGACCGAGCACCCCTAAGAGAATTGCCCCTTAACCCGTACTCAGATAGTCGGGATTTATGATTTATGATACGTTTATTGTTAAGTGGTAAGTAAGAACTAGTGATGACTAGTTAAGATATGAGCTCATAACCTAGAGATGTGACACGTTTTGGGTGACACCGGTTCAGCCGAGCACCCTCAGAGTGCTTGTCTTTTAGGGCGGCCCATGAAGAAGAGAAGTTTCATGATTATGATTATGTCACTAAGTTTGTCCCATATGAATGTTTCTGTTGCCACTTTATGCCACTAAGTATGATGATGCTTGATGATATGATTTATGTATATGCATTAGGTAGTGCCATGTATACATTCTCTATTATGTTGCATTCATGACATTAAGATCATCCTAAAATGAATGGACCTTGGCTAAAGTATATTTTAAAGTTTAAAATGAACTCGATGTATGCTCACTTGCTTCTACGAAAATAAACCCAAGGTTCCTGAGGACGTAGATGATGACACCTAGGTAGTAGGAGGCCCTACTGAGATTCTTTAGTAAGATTCTCACTCCCTCTATCTCTTATTTCCATCACATCTTCAGATGGCGACGTTCGTGGTGTTCGTGGACACGCCGACATGGGAGGTGCACCATGACCCGGACCACGGGTCATTCCATTTTGAGGGTCGATGCACGGTTAGAGTATTCATGTTCATGGGTCGACCCTTCACTCCCCTTGTACCCATCGTTTCTCCCCCGTCTCACCTTTTGGCGATGACCTGGTGTTCGAACGCGCACGTCCCCAAGAGGAGAGGCTTTGCCGTACTCCACCGTCCGCGTCCACCGTTCGAGACTACCCCTAGTATGTGCCCTGTTGCCCATCGTCTTTTTCGAAGACGGATCCTTCCGAGGATTCGGCAACCCAGGTACCCTTCGAGGGATCTTCCCCCACCATACCCATGGACCTTGGAGAGGGTAGCGAGCCCACCGTGACTCAGCCGAGACTCGCACGACGACCGGAGATGAGGCCGCACTGTGGAGGTCACTTCCGAGCCCCGTTCCGCCTATTCTCGCCGGAGGAGCTTGCTCAGTTTCCTGGTTACGTGCCACGCTCGAGGGATAGTCGCCAGTAGGAGGCTGTGGATGGCCCGGGTTAGTGCCTACACCGCATAGACGAGGATAAACCTTCTTTTGTTTAGAGGTTACCCCATTAGATGCACTCGGGTAAGGGAGTAGTTTATGTTTATGTTTATGTTGTATTTTCTTTCATGTATTCCTTTGTACTAAATTAAGTCCCACACTTATAAGTGGGCAAGTTATATATATATATATATATATATATATATATATATATATGAAATGATATTCAGTGTTTCTCATGATGTGCCTTTATATGCCTTATGCTATGACACTATGAGATGTATGTTTTGTCCTTTACGTGTTATATTGCATCACGCGGCTCTCACTTTGTATTTCAAAAAAAAATTTACCCGTATTTTCCGCTAAGTATTTCAAAGTAAAAATGAGAACTATGAAGTAACAGACTAATGATTAACCTAAGTATGTTCTAGAGTATTGGGTTAAAAATTAGGATGTTACAGTATCAACATGAAGTCATAGGTTTCTAAATACTTGTTAGAAACTATTCACAACTGTATTTTGATCAAGTTATACACAACATTTTAGAAATATCTCATATGTGTGTTAAAGATAATGTGTTCTATTAAAGCTAAAGAAAGATGATTAAGCACATCATACATATTGAGGCTCAGCAGATTAAATGAGTATCAGAGCAATAAACAACTTGTGCTCCTAAAGATACTTTGCCAAAGTTAATCTTAAAACACATGTAAGCTAAGTATCCCAACGTGATGATGATTAAACAAGACAATGCATACGCATAAAAGATAAGAATTAGAAATTTATCAGAGAGATATATGATTAGCTGAGCATAGAAAGAGCATCGATATATATCAGAGCTTAAAAACATATATGTATGTATTAGAGTTTGAAAGAAATAGAGCATAAAATATGAATGACATATATGCATCATAAAAGATCATGATATATATCAACAAAGATGGAAGAATGATTTACATAAAACCGTATAAAAAAAACTAAATGACAAAGATTTACAAAAAAAACATATATCAAAGGAAAATATGCATGCTGAACTTCAAAAAAACCTCTAAGCTCCTCCTCAGCATAGGCTCCCTCCTGAATCCATAGTACTCGATTTTCTTCAATTCTTCTCTTCTCCCCCTTTTGGCATCATAAAAAAGGAGGTGTGCTTAGAAATAACCGTTACAGCATCTAAAGAATTTGAAGTTACAAATATTTCATTTGTATAAGCTGGGCACCATGCTCGATAATAGTCACCTCAAATCTATCTTGTCTAGAGGTTGCTGAAGACTCAGTTGAGGATGGAGGTGGCAGATTGATGGGTGTATGAGTAGCTCTGGGAAATGGCTTGAGAATATCTAGAGGCATAGTCTGCCGTGACTTAGCCAATTCAGCCTGAGTTGCTTCTCGTGAGTGGGAGGAGGCAGAGAGAATAGTGTATAATCAGTTGCAAAGGTGGCAGGAGTAGAAACAAAGGCAGCAGGAGCATGAGAAAGCTCAAGAATAGCAACAACAAGATCTAGTATCTGAGCTGAGCAGTGAGGAACCGCTTGAGCTGGAGCAAAGGAAGTAGGAACATCTTGATCCAATATAGAGGCACTAGCTTCTTGAATTGAAGATGCTTCAACTTCAGATGTTCTACCTTTTCTTCTACCACTGGAGAAATGCAAATGGAAGAAGGAGGTTAAGGTACCATGAGAATGAGAGCAGAGCTTAGTGCACGGTCCTCTTCATCAGGTTCTTCAATGATTGGCTCCATTCTAGATTCTTCTACCATGGGCCTAGAGCCAAGTATAGTGCTCAGTTTAGTCTTTTCATTACTCAACAGGCTTTCTTCTTCTTCAAATGACGATGCTTTCGTTTGTTCTTCTTCTGCTTCTTGTTCCTCTTCATCATCATCTGCCACAGTTATATGATACCCTTCCTCCTAATATTTTTTAACTTCCTACAATAGTATGGTGACTCTTGACACACTCTTGTACATCTTCTAGGACCTTAACCACACTTCCTTCTTGCGGATGACTTTCTCAAATTTGGTCATAGCTTTAATTGTTTGAGGAGCAAGCTATGTTTTTCTCTTTATCCTTCTCTCAAAGTATTGAATTATAGGGATATCCTCTTCTTCTTCTGATTCACATTCAATGAGGACAAGTTTTCTTTTCCCTTTTGCCTTTTGTTGTTGGGATTCAGCCTTTTGGGAGACCTCTCAGGCTTGTTCACTTCTTGTTCTAAGGCTCCACCTTGTTGGTTCAGTAATTTGGAGAGTTAACCTCCTTCTCAAAGTTCTAAAGGAGGAAGGTATGAAGACGGTTCCTTTCAAAAGCTCATAGCTTTTTGTGAGAAGAAGGAAGTTCACATGTTGAAGCAGCCTGGTTAAAATCATTCCATACAAAACACTTGTAATTCTTCATGTCTTTTTCATGGCTGCACTTATCATGTAGTCTAGAATGAGCATAGGCGATTCACCTTTCTTTTTTCCATTAGGTAATAAAGAAACATGTAGTCCATGCCAACAAAAGCGTCTATCCTGCCAATCCATGGAAGGATAGAGAACTAAATCACTATATATACTTTTCTTGCTTTAGCACTTAGCATGGCAGTGGTAATTTCACTAGGCTTATGAAGAATAGAATCAGTGAGATACCTAGACACATTTCCTTCATTTACACTAAGATTTTGCCCAGTCTAGTGAGTACTTTTAGATGATTCCCTCATTTGGAGCTTTGACGATCTTGGCGAGCCTTGATGTAGAGATTTTGATGGAGTAGTCTCTGATCATAGTTCTGACATGGGAAGATGATGGTCACTCCAAAAGAGAGTAGAAGACGTTAACTAATCACGGAAAGATTAGTTCATTTATTTCCAGAAATTCCTCCCACTTCTGGAAAGTAAAGACTTCATCAAGAATGGTGATTTCTTCACGTAGGTTTTTTCTCAAAGACTTTCCAGGTGCCATTTTTCTAGAAGCGAAAATTTTTTTGTAGCGATCCTGCATGCCAATGTCATCATACGTATAAAAGATGATTTTTCAGGGACAGATTGAGCCACACTCTTTCCTTTCACTATTGGTAAGGTATATGGGTGTGTTTGTGAGGGAAAGGTTAGATTGAAAGATAGAATCTTGAAGATGGTTAAAAAGGAATGAAAAAGGGTTTTGAAAGAAAAGAAAGCTGATTGTCATTGCAGAGACAAGGGTTTGTGAAGAAACAGTTGTAGTTACAGAGAAGAGATAAAAATGTGAAATGGTTAAGTGTTTGAGGTTAAAAGCAATGGCAAAAGTGGTAACTTGTTTAAGAAGATAAAGATAAAGGTGATGTGTGAGACATGGGGGTTTTAAGTGATGTGACGTGATTGAAGACAAAGTGACGTGGGAGAGAGAAACACAAAAAAGTGGGAATTATCCCGCCTTTTTATCCTTTTCTCAGAAAAAGAGTTTTCTGACTTTTGATATCACTTTCTGAAGGAGTTACTTTCTGAACTACATTATTTGCTTTCTGACCTTCCGGAGAATATTCACAAACTCATTACAAGTTTATCTTCCTATAAGTGGATTCTATGCTTCCATATATCTCTTATTTTCTGACCCTCAAAATCTTTCTAATCAACCTGTCTTCTTTCTGATCAAACCATCTTCTTTCCGATCTTGCAAACTGATAAACTATTCCTTACAAAGATCTGTGGTCTTACAAACTAACATCTGATATACTAGTTGATTCTCTGATCTTACAAATTGCGCTTCTGATATTATATTCTAACCTTTTGATGTTCTGACTAACCAGCTGACAACATAGATTGAACTTCTGTTGTTCTTACAAACTGACATATATTATCTTCAAGAGGATATTTTTTCTGATGACATCTGATGGTTTTGCTATGGTCTTCAGAAGGGAATCATGAAAGGAGAATTCCCAAAGATGTTTTATGCATGAATGTTTATACAAATGTGAAAACTTTTAAAGAAGATCATTTTCGAAGATCAGAAAAGCATGCAAGAGATCTTTAGCAATAGATATTGTGAATATATCTTAACACAAAGCCTTCAGTGCTTACATCTACAACTCAACATCGTTGTTTTAACAAGATATAACATAAAAAGGATTTTGCAAAATAAACTTGGATCTAGAGTACTGAAAGGATTCTTAATAGGACAAATAACACTAGTATTATCTCAGAAGATAGGTAAAAGAAATACGTTAAGATAAAGTATTTTAGGTTGATCCTTGTCCACAGCGTTTGGGTGTTTTTTTTCTTTTAGTCCTTTCTCTGGAGAAATTAACATATTTTAGTCTTTTCTCTGGAGAAATTAACAGCAGCAGGTAGCATTTTGGTGCAAAGGCTTCATCATAATCCATTTTTTATTGATAGATATAAACTTGTGCGGCCATGCTTGCTCTGATGATGTCAGATTTATCCAGATGACTTTGATTATCTACTTTGTACTGACAATGATGTTTCAACATGTTGTGTAGACTTTTCTTTTTTCTTGAACTTGGTCATCACATTTAGCATAGCTTCCACCTAATTTTGACTACTCAAAGCTTTTTCAATACATTCAGGTTCCATGGTGGTGATGAAGGCACAGTTTTGATATATATCCAGGGGATGACTTGGTTCTCATACCCTAGGGAATCATTCCTAAACTTAGACAATAAAAGATCGTCTTTCAATTAGAAACTCTCGTGTGGTTTCTATACATTGAGATTCTTCAGCTTCTATGTCATCCTCATACTGCTCATTTTGTGGTTCAGAAAAATTACTTTCTGATTATCTTGGGAGATCCGAGCATACTTTCTTAAGTGTTGATGTTGTAGAGCTTACTTTCTGAAGCTTTGACTTTCATCTGCTAGCTTTCTAGAACTTCCTTGAGATTCACTTTCTCAGGACTTTCCTCAAGATCATTGAGATTATCAGCAAGATGTTCTTTAAACTTTTTCATCATCGTACTACAAAAGTACCAAGTTGTTATCCTTCAAGTTTTAAAGAAACTTTCAGGCTTAGAACAAGGTATTAGGAATGATCATCATCTGTTTGCTTCTTAATACTTTATCTAGAGAACCTTTTCAAATATACTTGCAAGAATAAGGATTTGATTTCGATACCCAGGCTTTCTTAGGTCTTTTTGGTTAGTTTCACAGAAAGAGATTTTCCAACCTTTGTAACAGATTTCTTTTCAATACCTGTTTGTCAATTAGGTATCTTTTCTTACAATAGGAGAGCAGGAAGTAGGTGAGGTTGCATAGCTTTTTCACTTTCTGTTTCCTCCATATATCCCAGACTAGTTTTTTGAAACTATAGATGTTGACTATTTTTACAAAGACAGTTTTTGAAATATCTTGAATGCTCAAGGTCAAATCTTTAGGAGTCATGAAGTCCTGTCTAAGATTCATAAATAACTTTATGATATCCTTCACATTTCTCTTGGAGGCTTTAGTTTTATAGAACTTAAGAATAAGGAAATATCCAAAAAAAATATTCTTTCATCTTTCCAGCTTAAGGCTTGATCTTCTCAAGTTCTCATAGCAACCGTACGAGTTTCTTGACTGGTTTGAGATATATAGAAAAGTAAGTTTGTGAAACTTCTAGCAATTCATCATATAAAGCAGTTCATACATGATAGGAAAGATAAGACACAAATACGTATACCTTGCTTATCTCTATTGAAGTGACTTTAGTCATGAAGCACAGAGTGGCACCATTTTCTTAGCATATCATGACTTCCTGACTCATCCTTTTCCTCGGTGTCTAGCACACTTTTCTTCTTTAAGTTGGGATATATCTTTTTAAGCTCTAAGCTTAAAATTCCTAATGCATTATGTCTCTTTTTACTACGATAAGCAGATTACTTTCTCAAGATAATCTTTGCCCTTTTTGTTTTTCCTGAGATTGATGTCTCCTTATTTTAGTTGTTATAGACTTTTGACATTTTTCACAAACAAAAAGATCTCATCTCCATTTTCAATCCTAAATATCTATATCAGATCTTTCTACTTCATATGAAGTTTTAGCAATCTTTATTTGTGTAACATCCTAATTTTTAACCCAATACTTTAGAACATATTCAGGTTAATCATTAGTCTATTACGTCATAGTTTCCTTCTTTCTTTAAAATACTTAGCAGAAAATACTGGTAAATTTTTTTTTGAATTATAAAAACAAAGTGAGAGCTGCGCAACTTGATGAACAATGAAGCATGAAAGGAAATAAAGCAAGCATCTCATAACATCATGACATAAAGCAAGTAATGGCACATCACAATAAAACTGAACTGCATATTTATATAATATGATATGCCCACTCATGGAGAGTGGGACTTAGTTTAGTACAACATGAGTAAATACATCTAAAAAGAAAATACAAAGGAAAGTGCGACAGAAAGCATAAAAGCAAACTCCCCTACCTAAGTGCAACTAAAGGGATAACCTCTACACAAAAGAAGATTTATCCTCATCTAAGTGGTGTGTGCACTACCCGGGTACTCCATCGGTCATCCGCCACCACCTACTAACGTCCATTCCAAGAGCGAGGCACATATCCGGCAAACTAGGCGAGCTCCTCCGGAGTGTAAAGGCGAAGCAGGGATCGAGAGTGACCCCCACGACGTGGCCGCATTTCCGGTCATCGTGCTAGCCATGGTCGAAGTCACGATCCTCACCGCCTCCTCATCGCTGGTGGAGTGGGGCGTAACTCTGTACGGATGGGTAGGTGGGTCCTCCGACGGGTCGGTCTCCGAGAAGTCTGTCCGGGGTACGTAGTCGGGATAGTCACGCATGGCTGAGGTGGCGATGTGCATGTAGAGCACTTTCTTGTTGTGCGTACGCGTGCGCTCAAAAACCCGATCATCGTCACCGTAAGGTGTTGTCAAGGAGAAGCGATGGGTATGTACGGGGTGAGCGAAGGGACATCCAATGAACATGAAGATTCACACCGTGCACTATCCCTCAAAATGGTATGATCCGTGCTCCGGATCATAGTGCACCTCCCACGTCGAGGTGTCCACAAAAACTACGAACATCACCATTTGAAGACGTGGTGGGAATAAAAGATAGAGGGAGTGAGAATCTTGCTAAAGAATCTTAGTAGGGCCTCCTACTACCTAGGTGTCATCATCTACGTCCTCAGGAACCTTGGGTTTAGTGTGCAAAATAAGTGAGCATGCATTAAGTCCATTTTTAAGCTTTTGAACCATAGTTAGCCAAGGTCCATTCATTTTAGTATGATTCTTAATGTCATGGATGCAACATATTAAAGAATGTATGCATGACTCTACTTAATGCAAGAATAGTAATCATAACATTAAGAACATCATAATAGTGGCATAAAGTGGCAATTGAAATCTCATGTGGGAAAACTTTGTGACATAATCATCATACTTTAGTTCCTCATGGGCCACCCTAAAAGACATTCGTTCTGGGGGTGCTCAGCCGAACCAGTATCACCCAGAACATGTCACATCTCTAGGTTATGAGCTCATACCTAACTAGTCGTCACTAGTTCTTACTTATCAATCCCGATAAGCGTATCATAATCATAATCCCGACTTATCCAACATGGGCTGGGGGCATTTCTTGGGGGTGCTCGACCGAACCGGTGTCACCCAAGAATACATCTTGGTACAGATGTCACATGAGTTCTCTGGAGGTGCTCAGCCGAACCGGTGTCATCCAAAAACCCATCTTAGTACCTCATATATCATAAAAAGAACCTCATAGGTTTTCAAAAACTTTCTAAGTTCCCAAATTTGTCAGAAAATCGGTAGTGCAACAGCAGCATGCCGAATTTCTTCCAAATTTACTTTATGCCACATAAACAAATAAAACATGCATCCTCAATCGTAATTCCATATGTTTACATAATCATTCTCAATTAACACATACGTTCACATGTAACATTGAAACTCATTATGCTCTTGATCCTACGATATCTTATGCCTTGACCCTTACGGGCCTTAAACTTGAGATGTAATTATTCTATCATTCTCTATCAACCTCTTATGTACATAAGGATTCTCTTCTAGCAAATCTTACTATCATTTATGCTCTTTAATAAATCTAGGCAGAGTTAAACCTCTATGATTACGAGGTTCTAGAACTTACGTTTTAGACCCTTTTTTGGTTCCGTCTTCGCCTAAGGGGCTATAAATTAAATCTAAACCAATTATGAGGCATTCCTATGCCTAAGAACTAATTATAAACCATGTTTGCCATATTATGAGGTTGCTGGACAGAATCCAAAAATTAAATGTTCTAAGAGTTCTAGAATTGCATTTTTATGGTTTTCTAGTTACTAGTTTTTCTATAGGTGCTAAAATTCAATCTTACTTCAAATGTAACCAAATTTTTCATGTTTAATTAACCCTAAATTGATTGTTATCATACTAAAACAGTTTCAGCATTGATTAAGATTAAAGGGGTTAAACACACGTTAAATTCCAACTTTACGATTTTTCTATGAAATTAGTTTCTCCCCTAACATGCATAGAAGTATTCCTACCTCATCATATATCATTTTCACACATTCTAACTGTAACACCCCGATTTTTCTGTCTGAGGGAAATGACCAAAATGCCCCTGAGGTCATTTCCTGACCCGAATTCGAGGGTAACCAACTCGGTCATCCTCGAAGGGTCAACTCAATGTTTAAAGGGGACTGAATGACCTTTGAATGCTTCCGAAGGTGAAAATCTCATTTTCTGCAGTTTCAGGTCAAAATGACCAAAATACCCCTATAGCGTTTTTACGCAGGTAAAGGTGCCGTTTGAGCCCGAAACTTTCCCCAGAGGTTTAAAAACATGTTTTCATGTGTCTAGAGGTCTCTGTTCAAGTCCCGGTGGTCCCGGGCAGTTTTTGTGCAAAATTATGATTTTGCCTCTGGAATAGTGTTTTTGAGCTTAATGACGTAATTAAGCAAACCTAAGCAATATTAGGCTCTAAATGAATATTAATTAATTTCCCTAATTAATCTAGAGTCAAAATAATTTATTAAAGTTAATTAGAACCTAAAATTGCTTAGATTAAACTTAAATCCCTTTTTAGAACTCAAGATTCCTAGTCTTGGAATCTTGAATAGTATTTTCTCTCTTTACTTCCTTAAATCAAGGAAGTGTGTCTAGAGTTGTTTAAACTCTAAATTGAGGATCTAACTCACTAATGGTGCAAGACCACTCCTTAATTATGTCTAGACCACCCTAATTATCCATTTTCCTTACCTAAACACTTTCTTACAACTTCCTAACCTTAAGCATAATCAAAGATACACCTAAACACAACTCTAAATCATAATTAAATTGCAAAACAAGCCTCCCCTTGGCTGCAACATGGCTGATAAAGGAATTTTTAGGCATATATTATTGTTTCATATTTGGCCTAATTTGCTTCTATATGTGTTTAATTCTGACAATTTAATTGAGTTTTGCATTATTGGGCCTCATTGGATTTAATTGTTGAAATTTGGCTAATTTCGGATTTTACACTCACTATGACCTTTCTGTATTGGACAGATCATTTTGGGCTCTAGAAATATCGGATTTGGGTGATCTTGGTGGCTCCTAAAAGCTGAGACCGAGATGCATAATTTTTGGTTTCACAGGCTTCATCAAATTCGGTCCGTTTCAAGGCTTAATTGGGCTTCCAAGTTCCGGAGCAAATGCTTAGGCGGGTCCAAGACCTTTCCTCACATAATTGGGCATATCTCACTCATTTCTGGTCCAATTGAGGCATATAATATGTCTCTGGAAAGCTTATCCAGAGAGGATTATCTTAGCTAGATCAGATTTCGAAAATCTGGATAAGATAAGGTTAGTCATAAGAGGAAATTCGGGTAGGGCCATTGGATTGCCTATAAATTTCAGTTTCCTTTGTAATTCTGATATCAATAAACAACAAAGAACCAGAAACTTGTATTTTCGTTTTTCCTTTCAAACTCAAAGTGTTCATACAGAGAGCTTGCCAATGGAGATGTCCATGGAAGGCTAAACTCCTTTCAATGCCTGACATCATAGATAATCGGTTTGAATTCGGAGTTCCTGTTGTGTAAATCTTATCTTTGTATGTATGCTTTCCTTTTATGAATTTCGATTATGGATTTGGTTATTGAACATGATCATGTTTGAATAATATCTGATTAGATATAGAACTGAATTCATTATTGAAATTGAAGTAAAGGTTGAATTACCGATCGGTTGTTCAGATTAATTCGAACTGCACGTAATTTGACATTCATTTGAATTGCGATTGTGATTTAAGGATTGTTGGGTGAAAACTATATGATTATATAGTTGATTCGGATTAACACAGTAGCATACAAATTTAACTCTTATGAACTGTGATGAATTCTGCCAAATGATCATGATGTCTGGGATTGATTCTTTGATCAAGTGAGTTTCTGTTTCTATTTGCTTTCTGTAATCCTTTCATTTCACTCTATTTTGTTCTAAAATTCACAAACCCCCCCCCCCCGCCTTTTAGTGTTATTAGTATTTACAGATCGATAACATAACTGATGTGTCCTAAGGAAGAATGACCTGAGTCTGCTTATACTACAAATAAGGGGATTTAGACTATTTTGATAGTGGACGCGACAGTTCATATCAATGGCCGAACAGCCATGCCCCCTTTGGCCACATGTTTAATTATTTTTTCACTCAAAGAACCATGCTTGAGGTCATACCTTGAACCATACCTCACCATACCTTGAGTCATACCTCACCATGCCTCAAGACCACATTATCTCACCTCATGGAACTCATGGATGCCCTCCAATTCTGCACCCTCATGGCCGAAACTCATCAGCCCATTCACACCCTTCATTTGTTCCATTTCTCTATAAATAGAATGCCTTGAGGAGCTTGCACCACTTTTAGATCATTTGCTAAGTTTAGGAGCACTCAAAGCTTTTCTTTCTCTCTCAAAGTTCTAGTGTTCTTCAAGTTCTTCAAATTCTTCAAAGTTCTTCATCATCTTCATCTTCTTTTTCCATCTTCAAGTTCATCACACCAAGTAGGGATTTCCTTTCATGTGTTCTTTTCTCTAAAGTTCTTGTTCTAAGCTTTATGTTTATAGTTTCTCTTGATTCTTTTTAGAACTTCTTTTCCTTTCCTATTTCTTTCTCATTTTCGGCCATGGGCCTTGAGGTTCAAAGAAATGAGAGCTTGATGATGAGGGTTTCATGATGATGTTCATCACTTGAAATAAACTCTAGAGCTTGATCTTTGTTCTTGAGCAAAAATGTTCCTAGTTTTTCCTTTCTTGAACTCTTCAGAACTTTAGTTTTGATGGTGTTTTAAAATGGTTCTAAGGACTCAATGATGAGGTCTCATGATGTTGGTGTTAATATATCATCAAGATCATGGACTCTAGAGTTTCAAAATGTTCTTTTTGTTCCTTGAGTTTTCGGCCACTTCCTTTTTCTTTTACATGCAAAATGTTTTGATTTCCTAAAAATGTTATGTTGAGTTCTAAGAACTCTAGACTTTACTTTATCTTGGTTTGATGAGTTTGGGTTGAGGTTTATGTTCCTTTAAAGTCTTGTCAAGAGCTCTAGAAAGATAAAATGAACTGGCATAATTTATTTTATGCTTGCATTTAAATTTACATTCTTGCTATGCATCTTTTCTTTCAAGCTATCACCTAAGAACATAAAGATTAAAATGGAACTTGCATAATCACTTAATTTAATTCTCAAAGCCTTTCTATTTCGGCCTTAAAGTCGATTGTTGTTGGGCCTAGAGCACTAAAATAAAGAATTAAACTTGCATCATCACTTAATTAATTTCTCGAATGCCTATCTATTTCGGCCTTAAAGTCGATTGTTGTTGGGCCAAGAGCACTAAAATAAAGAATTGAAACTTGCATATTTACTTTCAAGCTTGTATGTTTAAGTTTATGCCTCGCATATTTACTTTCAAGCTTGCACGTTTAATTTTATGCCTTGCATATTTAATTTATGTCATCACTTTATTTTGTAAGCAAAGATTAAAAATGAAAAGCATGAGCACGTTTATCTTATGTCATAACTTAAGAACCTAGAGCTCAAAGACTTGCCCATTTCATTCCAAGTCAAAGTTTAATGTGAATGTATTCTTTGAATGTATGCTTTCGGCCAAGTAGTGATGATGAACTTGCAATAAGTTTTCATCTAGCTACAAGGACCAATAGTCTATGTTCTAAGTTTTCCTTAAAGCTTTACAAATCTTTTCAAGGATATGTTGTCATGAGATATGACTTTATTCCCTTTTAGAAGATGAAATATATTTTGGTCAATGACCTAAGGCTTCTCTTAGCCTCTTGATGAATTAAAATGATTTGCAAAGAGTTTTAGAAATTCTAAATTGATTCCAAGAGAAACTAGTTAACTTATGTACCTAGAAATATCAATTTAAATCCTTTACTAAAGCTAAATGTTTTTGGTTCTGATATGATGAGTGTGATGCTGCATGATGATGTTTTGATGTGTTAGAATGTGTGAAAATATCATATGATGATGTAGAAATGATTCTATGCATAATAGGTAAGAAACTAGCTAACTAGAAATACCGTAAAGCTTGAATTTAACATAGTTTTGACCCATTTGTTTATGGAACTTATCCAAACTATTTTAATGGGAGCATAATCAGATTAGGATTGATTAGACATGAAAAACTTGGTAACATTTGGATTAGAATCGAATTCTAGCACCTATCGGAAAACTAGCAACTAGAAAACCGTAAAAATGCAAGTGTAGAACTCTTAGAACATTTATTTTTCTGAATTCTGTCCAGCACCCTTACAACATGATAAACGTGATTAATAATTAGTCCTTAAGCATAGGAATGCCTCATAATTGATTTAGATTTAATTCATAGCGCCTTAGGCGAAGACGGAACCAAGAAAGGGTCTAAAACGTAAGTTCTAGAGCCCCGTAATCACAAGTTAGGAATTCTGCCCTATGCTATTCAGATTTAAGTGAGAACATGAGGATTATGAATGATGTTTAATTATGAGCCCTTAGGTGCAATAAAATATGAGCGACGGATGTTAGAGAACCATATCTCATGATTAAAGCCCGTAAGGGTCAAAGCATAAGCTACCGTAAGGATAAACGGTTGAATGTTCCATGATGGTGTATGTGGTATGTAAATGATGATGATGTTATTCATATGAGGAATTCATGAGGATATATGTTTATGTGGCATAAAGCAAATTTGGAAGGAATTCAGCGTAATGCCTTTGTGCCGCCAAATTCCCGATAAATTTGGGGACTTAAAGAGATTTTGAAAATTAAGGTACTAAGATGGGTTCTAGGATGACACCGGTTCGGCCGAGCATCTCCATAGAACTCTTGTGACATCGGTACCAATTTATACTCTTAGGTGACACCGGTTCGGCTGAGCACCCCTAAGAGGTTTGCCCCCTAACCCGTACTCAGATAGTCGGGATTTGTGATTTATGATACGCTTATCGTTAAGTGGTAAATAAGAACTAGTGACGACTAGTTAAGGTATGAGCTCATAACCTAGATATGTGACACATTCTAGGTGACACCGGTTCGGCCGAGCACCCCCAGTTCGATTGTCTTTTAGGGTGGCCCATGAGGAAGAGATGTTTCATGATTATGATTATGTCACTAAAGTTTGTCCCATATGAACGTTACTATTGCCACTTTATGCCACTGATTATGATGATACTTGATGTTATGTTTTATGTATGTGCATTAGGTAGTGCCATGCATACATCTTCTATTATGTTGCATTCATAACATTAAGATCATCCTAAAATAAATGGACCTTGGCTAAAGTATATTTTAAAGACTAAAATGAACTTAATGCATGTTCAGTCATTTTGTATAATTAAACTCAAGGTTCCTGAGGACGTAGATGATGACACCTAGGTAGTAGGAGGCCCTACTGAGATTCTTTAGCAAGATTCTCACTCTCTCTATCTCTTCCTTTCCGTCACATCTTCAGATGGCGACATTCGTAGTGTTCGTGGACACGCTGACATGGGAGGTGCACCATGACCCGGACCACGGGTCATTCCATTTTGTGGGTCGATGCACGGTTAGAGTATTCATGTTCATGGGTCGACCCTTTACTCCCCTTGTACATTCCCATCGTTTATCCCCCGTCTCACCTTTTGGCGATGACCTGGTATTCGAGCACGCACGTCCTCGAGAGGAGAGGCTTCGCCATACTCCACCGTCCACGTCCGCTGCTCGAGACTACCCCCAGGATGTGCCTCGCTGCCCATCGTCTTTCTCGGAGACGGATCCTTCCAAGGATTCGGCGACCCAGGTACCCTCCGAGGGATCTTCCCCCACCATACCCATGGATCTTGAGGAAGGTAGCAAGCCCTCCATGACTCAGCCGAGGCTTACGCGACGACCGGAGATGAGGCCACGCCGTGGAGGTCACTTCCGAGCCCCGTCCCGCCTATTCACGCCGGAGGAGCTTGCTCAGTTTCCTGGTTACTTGCCATGCTCGAGGGATAGTCGCCAGTAGGAGGCTGTGGATGGCCGAGATAGAGCACACACCATTTAGATGTAGATAAACCTTCTTTTGTTTAGAGGTTATCCCTTTAGGTGCACTCGGGTAGGGGAGTAGATCATGTTTATGTTTATGTTGTATTTCCTTTCATGTATTTCCTTGTACTAAATTAAGTCCCACACTTATAATTGGGCAAGTTATATATATATGACATGATATTCAGTGTTATTCATGGTGTGTCTTATGTTATGATGTTGTGAGACATTTGTTTTACTTTACATGGTTTACCGCTTATCGCATCACGCGGCTCTCTCTTTGATTTTCAAAAAAAATTACCCGTATTTTTCGCTAAATATTTCAAAGTAGAAATGAGAACTATGAAGTAATAGACTAATGATTAACCTAAATATGTTCTAGAGTATTGGGTTAAAAATTAGGATGTTACACTAACACATCAAAACATCCTCATACAGCATCAAACATATCTGGTCAGAACTAAGTTATTCAATGTTCAAAAGACACATAATTTGACATTTCTAAAGCATATAAATTGCTAGTTTCCCTTGAAATCTTTTTAGGACTTCTAAAACTCTTTACAAACCAATTTATCTGATCGAGAGACTAAAAATAACCTTAAGTCAGTAACCAATTTAATTCTTCTTTAGAAGAGGAATAAAATCATGAATCTTGTTGGTCATAACTTTATAAAACTCATCAAACTTAAAGAAAACACTAGAACATAGGTTGTTGGCCCTTGTAACTAGATGGAACTCATTCCAAGCTCATCATTATTACTTGGCTGAAATTATGCATTCAAATAATGTTTCCATACTAAACTTTAACTTGTGATAAAATGGGCAAGTCTTTGAGCTCTAAGGTCTTTAAGTGATGACATAATCTAAACATGCTATGCACTTCATTTTTATTCTTCGTTACAAAGTAAAGTGAGAACTTTAAAGTAAATATGCAAGACTTAGAATTTAAATATGCAAGACTTGAAATAAATATGCAAGGCTTGAAATTTAAATATGTAAGAATTGAAGTAAATATGCAAAGCTTGGAATTTAAATATGCAAGGCTTAAAATAAATATGCCATGCAAGTTCATTTCTTTATTTTAGTGCTCTAGGTCCAGCAACAATCGATTTTAAGGCCGAAATAGAAAGGCTTTGAGAATTAATTAGGTGATAATGCAAGCTCTCATTTTAAATCTTTATGTTCTTTAGTGATGAAAAGTAAATATGGTAGACAAGAACGTAAATATGAGATGCACTCCATTCCTTATCCTTTAACTTTAAGTGATGGCTTGGAAAATAAATATGAATGCAAAGCTCAAAGTAAATATGCAATGCATAAGCTTGAATATAAATAAGAATGTGAGTTTACTTTATTTCTTATTAGAGCTCCTACAAGACTTTTAGAGGAACTTTAACCTTAACCCAAACTCATCATAACAAGGTAAAGTGGGGTTTAGAGTTCTTAGAACTCAAGATAACATTCCTTGAAAATATAACCATAAATGAACTTTATAACACCTTTATGAAAACTCAAGTTTTAGAGATTTCTTTGTGGTGAACACAAAGTCACCAACTAGAGAAAAGAAAAGGAAAGAAACCGAAACTTGAGAGCAAGAAAGAACCATTTTGAAACTCTAGAGACCATGATCTTAATGATGTATTAACACCAACATCATGAGTCCTCATCATTGAGTTCATGTAACCATTTTAAAACATCATCAAAGTTAAAGATTTCAACGTTCAAGAAAGAAAGAACTATAAACATTTTTAACTCAAGAACAAAGATCAAGCTTTAGAGGTTTGTTCAAGTGAGGAACATCATCATGAAACCCTCATCATCAAGCTCTCATTCCTTTGCTCTTCAAAGCTCATGGCCGAAATAAAGAAGGAGGAGGAGGAGAAGAAAAGAAGTTACAAAAAGATTCAACAGAAACTATGAACATATAACAAGATTAGGAACTTAAAGGAAAGAAACTCTTGAAAGAAAATCCCTATCAGGTGATTGGAGGTTGAGATAAGTGAAGAGAATGAAGAACTTAAAGAACTTGGACACTTGAACTTTAAGAGAAAAATGGAACTTTGAAGTGCTCTTTCAAAACTTACACTTTAGCAAATGAACCCAAAATGATGCAAGTTCACCCAAGCATGCTATTTATAGAGAAATGAAACAAAATGAGAAGTGTAAATGGGAGAGAGGGCTTCGGCCATTACAGCACAAGGAGGGGGAAATATCTTCTCCAAGGTATGGTTCAAGGCATAGTAGAAAGCATGGCTAGGTATGGGTTCAAGTATGGGTGCAAGTATGGGTCAAGCATGGTTCTTTGAGTGAGAAACAAATCAACATGTGATGTAAATGGGAGAGAGGTGGCCAAAAATGCATCAGCCATGGAGGAGGATTTCTTGTATTTTAATTGTGGTTTAGAGTTGTGTTTAGGTGTTTTTTTTGTTAGGATTAAGATTAGGAATTTGTAAGAAAGTGTTTAGGTGAGAAAATGGGTAATCAAGGTTGTCAAGACATGTTTAAGGAGTGGTCTTGCATCATTAGTGAGTTATAAACTCATTTTAGTGCATAAACAATTCTAGACACAATTCCATGATTTAAGGAATTGGAGAGAGAAAATACTATTCAAGATTTCAAGATTGGAATCTTGAGTTTTAAAAAAGAGATTTAAATCTAATCTAAGCAATTTTAGGTTCTAATTAATTTTAATAGCTTATTTTGACTCTAGATTAATTATGGAAATTAATTAATCTTCAATTAGAGCCTAATATTGCTTAGATTTGCTTAATTACGTCATTAAGCTCAAAAACACTATTCTATGGGTAAAATCGTAATTTTGTACTAAAACTGCTCGGGGCCATCGGGACTTAAACAGACACTTTTAAACATGTAAAAACATTGTTTTAAACCTTCGGGGAAAGTTTCGAGCTCAAACGACACCTTTACCCGCGTAAAAACGCTATAAGGGTATTTTGGTCATTTTGACCCGAAACTGCAGAGAATGAGACTTTCGCCTCCAAAACCATTCAAGGGCCATCCAATCCCCTTCAAACATTGAGTTGACCTTTCAAGGACTATCGGGCCAGCCATGCTCGAATTCCGGGCAGAAAATGACCTCAGGAGCATTTTGGTCATTTTCCTCTCAGACAGAAAAATCAAGGCGTTACAATTTGCTTTAGCATTGCATTGCATCTTATATGACAACTTTAGGATCAAGAATATCTTAAAACGGTTTAAGATCTTCAATCATCATGCACAGCCTATTCCATATAGCCATCCATATGTCACAAGCAATACACATGTAACATGTTCATCTTTAGCTTAGTGCATATTTGAACAGGAGCTTGACTTGAAGGAACAACTGAACTCTTTTTGTTTTTTTGTTCTTGTCCATTGACCTTTTTGAAATCCCTTTAAGCATTGAGTATGCTAAGACAGATCCTGATACCCCACTAGCGAAAGATGGTCAGGTGATAAATTGATCTTATATTGTGGATATATGCCATTATGTCCCTCAGATCTTTGTCCTCTACAATCATTGGATTGCTCGACCCCTAAGAGGCCTTGCTTTGATACCACTTGTAAGTGGAAAAGTGCATGAGAAGGGAGGTTGAATCGTGCTTACTTTATTTTGCTTATCTAAAACTTTTAACAAAGATACTATCAAGTGTGAAACTTGTAGTGCAGTGGAAACTCAGCTAGTAGTTTCAGAAAGTAGATTTCTGAAGTATACAAAGTAAATAACAGAACAGCAAGAACCTTAAATTAGCATATGATGAATAATAACGCGTAACATAGAAAAATAAAGAAGATCAAGGAAAGGAAGATGAGACACAAAATATTTTTACACTGGTTCGGCCAAAACCACCTACATCCAATACTCAATAAATATTGAGGTTCCACTAAAACATCTTTCTCAACCTGAGAAAGAACAAATTGATAGTCTTTATATTAGCCTTTCCAAGCTCTCATCTTAACCAACAGACAACTCCTGCTGACACAGATTGAGTAGTTCTTCACCGACCTCTCCAAGTTAAACTAAGTAATTTTTCCCAACCTCTCTAAGCTGAATCAAGTAATCTTTCCCCAGTCTTTTCAAGCTGCAAGTAGTCTGGCCCCAACTTCTCCAAGCTGCAAGTAGTCTTTGACTAGCCTCTCTAACCTAAACCGTGATTAGCAGACAAACTCAGAAACTATCACATTGCAAGTAGTCTTTGACTAGCCTCTCCAAGCTAAACCATGATCAGCAAGAGCACGTAACTATCATGTTGCAAGTAGTTTTATATTAGCCTCTCCAAGCTATCTCACAATGATCACTACTGAATCAAGGATACAAAGGTTTAGTGTTTGGGTTGTCACTAGAACTAACCTACACTCAAGTTTCCTTAACATATACATGAAAAGTTCCTTGGGTTCCCACTCAAACTAACCTACACTCAAGTTTCCTTAACATATACATGAAATGTTCCTGGGAAAACTTGAATGACTTCCTTCTATCATTTCTTCCCTAGGAAGAACATAAATCTAATTAAGAACATAGAAAGAAGATTTTTACAAATAGAAAATCTGATTACATAATGATATGAACCTTACTGGAGATGAAGATAGATTTTTCCAGAATTTCCTTTCTAATTCGCAGAGTCTCTCTCATTTACATTAGAGCACAGCATCTCTATTTAAAAGAGGTTTTCCCTGTGACCGTTCCTATGATTTGTTCTTCCAGGGACACATGCTGATCATCCATTTGTGTCTTGGAAAGATAGTCTAGAAGTGTAGCCTATCTATCTATCAGATCAGTTTGCATAAGCTATTGTGGAATATAGGTTTAAAAATTACTTTTACTTTTTGAACTAAGGTTTCTGAACTTTTTCTTCTAAGACTTTGGATAGTTGACTTCAAAGGCAAGAGAGATGATTAGTTGGTTCTAACATCAAGATTTGACTCTTTGAAATTTAAATTCAAATTTGAAATTTAAATTTCTCTCCATTTCTAGTAACACTTAGCGCTCCACAATGAAGTGAGCTTTCTGATGTGGTAACAGATCCTTTGATGATATTTTTACTTTCTAATCTTCAATCCAAGCTTTATGATGATGATTGATTTGTGATTGTACTGATTGAAGATATTATAACACCTGGTCTTCAGAGATTGCTTCATATCCTCATTGTAAAGCATACTTTCTGATCTCTAGTGCTACTTTTTGATGTCTCAGGACTTGGTTTCTTGTAGCGTTGATATCTTCTTCAAATCATTAGCTATCAATTGCTTGAATAAGGATATAATTTCACTTCCATTTTAATTCACATCTTTCATCATGAGAAAAACATGTTTACACATGCAAAGTAAATTTTATCCTCATTTGAGTAAGTCTTGCTCTTGCTAAACGATAGAATCTTATCATGATCTTACAAGAAACTTAAGATAACCATTAGTCATTCTTGAAAGCATTTTCTTTAAATTGACTTTATTGTCATTCAAAACAAATCAACACATCTTGATAGGGTTCTGGAGCTAACAGATATTGCTATTTCTTTAGAAAAAGCCTTATCACTTGGTCATGTAAGAAGTAGAACACCATTGCTCTTTCAACATCTAAAGTTGAATATGTAGCTATTGTAAATTGTTGCGCCCAGATGCTGTGAATAAGGAACAAACTAGAATATTATCACCTAAGTTATTCCAACACCCCTATCTTTTGTGATAATACTGGTGCTATTAATCATGCAGATAATTAACCCTATCCACCACTCTAGATCCAAACATATAGATGTAAAACATCATTTTATTAAAGATCATATTCAAAAAGGTGGTGTTGAGCTAATGTTTATGAATGATGAAAACCAAGTGCCTGATATATTCACTAAGCTATTAGCTGAAGATTATTTTTGCTGTTTAAAAAGGCTTTTAAATATGAAAAGTTTTTAAAACCTGCATAGCATATATGCATAAACATCTCCGGAGTCTCTCTAAATATGGCTATAAACTAAGGCCCCAAATGAAGACATCAAGGCAAGCTCAAAAAATCAGTATGCAAGATCAGAAAGTTAGTATGGAAGTTCAGAAAGAAGATCAAAGGTTCAGAGAATAGGTCAAAAATTAGGTTGAGTTCGAAAAGTGGTATGAAGACTCAAATTTAGATTATATTGGCTCAGAAAGTTTTTGAAGGCTCAGTACATGCTCCTAAAGTTCACAAACAACTTCAAGTTTCTAAAAGATATTACGAGGCGGGGTAGTTTCCACTCTTTTTGAGTTTTTCTCTTCTACGCCGCCTCAACTTCCAAACTTTATGTCACATCGCATTAATAACTTCCCATTCCTCACACGCCACATAAAAGTCTTTTATCTTCAACTTCAAATACTTTTCCCTCAACCTTGAAACTGTTTCATCTTTCGCAAATCGCTCTTCCCGTAACCTCTCACGAATCCTCAAAATCTCAATCTCATTCCCTTCAATCTTCTCAAACCCTATCACCCATGGTTGAAGGAAAGAAACTTGACCACAATGTTGCAAAAAGGGTGCATTCCACATGTACAATGAACCCCTCATGCAAGAATTTTATCTGGATAACTTTTCACAGAGGAAGGTGGCTTTAGGAAAAAAGCTTAGCAATGAGTTGATGAACAGGTGCCTATTTTGAAGGAAGTCTTTACCTTCCAAGGATAGGAAGAGTTCCTAAACATCTCTGATAGGGTATTTCTAGGAATAGTCATTGTCTTTTTACACACATTTGGAGGCAAAAAAAATACACCACCCTCAAGACTACCATCCATGATACATACATGGAAATGGGGCTATCTAAGCTATCTGAAGTAGTTAGGGCTCCTGTTGCTAAAGTAACATGCCTGGTTCAAAGTGATTGGTTTAGATCCCCTGGAGTGAATGATGAAGAAGTCTCCAAATGTCTTACTTATTCCCCCAGGTATAGACCAAGTGAGATCACCACTACTTTGTTAAACTCTAGGGTAAGAAAGGTATTTACTGTTGTTTAGTTTACCATTCTATCTAGATTAGGAAATATTGATATGCTACTGGGAATGGACTGTATTCTGTTGTATTGCCTTATAGCAAAAAGAAAACTCAAGCTGCCAAGGCTAATAATGGATTTTTTGCTAAGCGTTTTCACAAAGGAAAAGAGAAGAGCAGCTAGGGTTCCATATGGAATGCTACTAATATGGGTGTCTAGCACATTGGATACCCACTAGCTGAAGAGTAGTTCGATTTTATGACTAGCGCAAAGTACACCATGATTTCTTTCAAGCTCATGAAGAGAACAAAGTTGTATCCATCAAAATTAGTTCCAAAAGACAGAGCTCCTGAATTAGGGATGCTAAGACTGAAAAAGTTACAATTTAGGCATAAAAGAAGAAGAAGGGAGAAAAGGGCAAGGCAAAAAGCAAAATAATCCTCCTTGAGAGTAGCTCAGAGAATTCTGAGCAAACAAAACAATAGTCTAAGAGAACCAAGTTTGAAGAAGTCGCTCTCAGAACTGAAGGAGCAAGAAGACACAGGATAAGAGGCAAAAGAAAGCAGAGTCCCCCAAGCCATCCTAACCTTCAGAAACTGAGGCAGAGACCTCAGAAAGTGAGCTCTCCAAAGGAAGGCCTAAAAAACTTCCGATTAGAAGGCAAGATATAGAGCAAAATACGGAAACTTGCCCAAGGATGTGCCTAGGACAGCTCTTATCTTAAAAGACATGCTTGAAGTTGAGCAAGTTAGGGTTGCTGCTAAAGATAAAGATTTTTCTGAACAGGAGGATGAGAAGGAAGCTGAGAGTTTTCTCAAAGAGTAAACAATTCTCCAAGAGAAAAGAAGGTTGGAAGAAGCATAAACATTGGAAAAGGCCAAAGGCATTCAGGACTCGAGCAGACGAAGGACAAGATCTTCAGTCCCTGAACCATTTGTGGTGATTGAGGAACCATTAAGCATGCCAATGACCCACCAATTTGGGTACACTTCCTTTCGAATCTTTACTGCACTTCTAAGAAGCCAAATACCTTCAGAAAATAGCTCCACCACTGAATCCACCATTGCTCCAAAAAGAACAACTGATGTTGAAGCTTAAGTGGCTCCCAAAGGCACTAATGATGACTCTCTGACTATAAAGCAGATGTTGAAGTCTAGGACAAAATACCTAGAAGAAGAGTCATATCCTAAGGAGGAGGGTTTTGAGGAACTCAATATATGTGAGTGAGCTTTCTCACACTCTAGAGCCCATTGTGGAAAAGCCGAGGAGGAAGCTGCTGAACCATTCAATGCTTTAATGCTGCTGTGCCTCAAACTAGCATTGACGAGAAGACAACTTTAATCGCACCCATTGCAAACTAGCGCTACAAAGAAATGATATTTGGGTTAAAGAATGCGGGATCCACTTATCAGCACCTAATGAATAGAATCTTTAGTAAGCATATCAGAAAGCTCATGGAAGTACATATCAATGATATGCTGGGAAAGACAGTTGAAGCAAATACCTTCATTTCCGACCTGATAGTCATATTTCAATGTTTAAGGCAATATACGATGCGGTTGAACCTACCAAAGCGTGCGTTTGCTATAGATGCGTGTGAAAGTTTTTGGGATTTATGCTCACAAGCAGAGGAATAGAGGTCATCCCAGAAAAATGCCGAGCAATAATTGAAATGAAATGTCCAAGTTCAGCATAAGAAGTCCGGAGGTTGACAGCGCGTCTGGAATCATTATCTCGGTTTCTCTCCACCGCATTACGGAAGTCCCTTCCACTTTTTTCTTTACTGAAGAAGGGAAAGGAATTTACATGGACGGAGGAATGTGAGCTAGCATTTCAACATTTCAAGCAATACCTCGCGACTCCCCTACCTTGGTTAAGCTGAGACCAGGGGAAACATTGATAGTATGCTTGGCAGTAGGAGACCAAGCAATTGGAGCAGCGCTGCCAAAAGAAGAGGAAGTTGGGTAGAAGCCCATTTACAGGGCCCTAAGCTGTGGTATTAGAAGCTGGAAAAAGGTAGTCTTTGCCTTCATTTTGATTGAGACAATACTTTCAAGAGGTGGTTCCCATTAAAATTGAATTGATTATGGTATAGGCTCAATATTGTTATTCTTGCTACTGCATGGTGTTCCAGAACCCTCCATTTTTTTTTTCCTCTTCCATTTTTCAGTTGAGTTGATTTGTGACTTGTGACTTCTTCGTGTAATAAACAGTGAGGGGATCTTAATTGGGATTTTATGGGGGCGGCGGGTCTTTCCATCGCCGACGGGCGACGGCCAACCACTGCACGGGTCTGTGGAAGCAACGACGGCAACTTGGCAGTGGAAGAGCCAACCAAGGAAAAGGTTTTGAGACCGTGGTGTGAGCATTGAGGAACAAAAAAATACTGTCCTTGATAATCACCTCACAAATTTCTAGTCTTTTCCAATTCCTCATTAATGGCTGCAAAATGGTAATGGACCATCGCAGTCGATCGATGGTCGCCATTAAAAGACTACGAGAAAAGAAAAGGCTCAGCCTTTCCCATGAAAAGATAGGGCTTCGATCAACTTGAAAAAACACCGTATTTCTTATTGTTACTTTTAACAATAACAAATAAAAAAAAAAATTGACATTGCTGCAAAGCAATCATGGATCACTGTCACTGGGGTTCGACTTTGGTGGCTTGGCCACAAGGGTGAAAGTCTTGGCCACGGCACATGGCTTGGATTTCAAAAACATCTTATTTTATTTTTTAAAATTATATGTGTTAATATTAGATTATGGGAAAAAAACCCCAGTATTATTATTAGTTATTATTGGTTAATCTGAAGCCCCTGGCCGCTTTAAGTGGGGCAATATAAAGCAACACCTATCGGTTATATGAGCTGCTTCACAAAGCTTCATTGAAGAAGCTATCTTGAGAGCTTCACAGGAGTATGCACTTCTTTTATTTAGAATCGGAATTCTCACTTCTTTTATTTAGAATCGGAATTCTTTTCAGCTAGGTATCTTTTGTTAGAATTGATCCAAATTCCTAATTAAAAATTACTATTGATAGTTTTCGATTTTAAAAATGTTTGAAAATGATTTGAACGAACAGAAAATATGAGAAATCCTTTTAAATTTGAAAAATCTGTTAAGATTTAAAAATTTATTAAGATTTTATCTTGAATTGAAAATTATTAGTCATTAGGATTCAGATCGAATTTAGTAAGTGTGTAAAGTATTATAAATAAAAGTTTTGAGAATTATTTAGATATGTGAGCAAAATATAGTTGAGAGATTAAAAATGAAGAGTGGAGATGAAAAAGTGTAACACCCTAATTCTCTTTAGAAATTAAATGAGGTTTTATTAATGAGAATTTGAAGATTTTGACAGATGTAGAAATGATGAGAACGATTCAAAGAAGCAAAAAAAAAAAACGTGAATAGTATTTTACGGGTCCCGTAGACCCGCTGGGACAGCCGAAACTCTAGAATTGGGCCCCGGAGATACCCAAAATTGAGAAATTATATGATTATGGTTAGAAATAGGTAGAATTAAAGATTTTATACTCGAAAATATTTTTCGGGCAATGTTTGATTACCCGGATGCACTGTTTTACTCGTTCGGTGAGTAATTCTAACACCGAAAACTAGTTAGATCTTTACAAAACAAATGAACCTATCTCTTTAAATCAAATGAATAGCCAAGATTCAATCTTGAATTACAAGATTGAATCACAATCATTCATTTTACTTTATTGGATGATAATTATCTAAATATATATATAATATTCATATTATTTATTATAAGATAAACTCAAGCAAATTAGCTTCTTTAAGAAGCCATCTTCGACCAGCAAAGAAGAGATAAACCAGCTGCACTTCCTCCATAGCCAAGAGCTTCATCTTCATTTTAACTTCCATATATACTAACCTAGAGTTTTTGAAATCAAAACTTTGCTTCATCAAAGTTGTTCTACACCTCAAACTCTACAATTCTAACTAATCAGAATTCTAATTCTCCATCAATTTTCACCTTGGTTCCTCACTCCCTCACTGCCTAGAGGAGGTTTGGTGTGTGATTAGGAGCTCTCAAGGTGAAGGGAGGTCAAGTAGAATACCTTTGGAGCAAAGAACTCAAAAGCTCTCAAAGCAGGGTTTATTTGTCCTCTTTTGTTTCAAAATTTATTTTGAAAATTCTGATTTGATTCTGTCCGAAATATTCATTGGTTGATAATATGTTGATATTGAGGTATTAATTTTGGTGGAGCGTTTGGTGTTGTGGGAAAATCATTTTTATCAAGAGAGGTTTTGAATTGGTTTGCTGGATTTTCGGATTTCAACAGGGCAGGGTTTGTTCATGAATTTTCTGGCGCAATTGTGTTCATTTTTATAAGCTATAAAATTATATGTTGAAGCTAATATTCTAATGAACCTCTGAAAAATTTGTGGTGCATGATAAAGACTTTTACTACCTGAGAAAAATCAAGAACCAAATTAGTACTCATGCTGTCTAGATTTCTAAATCTGAAGCAGGAAAATTTTATGATTTTATTATCATAGTAAATTTGCTATTTCTCTTTTGAAATTTTTACAAGGAGTTAACAACATCTTGAAGTGTACCTGTAATTTTTATTTTGAATTGATTCCATTATATGATAAATTTAAAAATTATGAGAACTATGCCCTAGGCTGTGAAAAAGTGTATTGTGACCACTAAACTTGTAGAATTTAGTGACATGGTTATAGAACTCTGATTATTATGAAAATTTCACAGGGTTTTTTAGACACATTGAAGTGCCATAAGGAATTTTTGTGGCTTCTGAATTTGCCTTTTTATATGGAAATTAAATATTGTTTCTGGAGTAGTAAATTTGCTAGGGTGTTGAAACAGTGAGAATATCTTAAATTAATGATAACATGGTATTTGATTCAGGTATATGGTATGTGTATACATGCTAGATATTTTAAAGAAATACTTATGAGATATGGAGGAGACTCCAATGGAATTAAATACTTACTTGTGATGTGAGAATACCATTGAATAAGAGAAGTACATGATGTGAGTATTATGGTGGTAAAAGAGAAAACATGACTTATAATTGTACAAATTTTTAACATATGGGGAAAATAGAGACAAGGCTTGTGTGGTTAAAGGGGAAAGGCAAAAGTAAGAGCTTCCCTAGGAATTTGATGAGTTGATAAACGAATCGACATATAGGAATGAGCTCATGTCCTAGTAATCAATAGTTCTTGTTGAGTGATCCGCTACAAATACCACTTGATATGAGATTAAGTCTTCCTTATGTTAATGAAAAGAGACAATTGCACTAAATTGAATTCCAAGAGTTGCAAGAGAAAAACACTTGATTACTACCATTTTTCATTCGACTTTATATGAATTATGCACATTAGTGTTTATGCATATAATTTAGCATGATGAATTCAATATGAATTGTAACATCCCCTACTACTTTATGGATTGACAACTGTCCCCACAAACCAACACGGGTCTTTTCAGCGTGCTTTGTCCTCACTCATATGCTTCCTAGGAAAACTTCCCATAAGGTCACTATCCCAAAATTGCTCCAAGTCAAGCACGCTTAACCGTGGAGTTCTTTAGTGATGGGCTACTGAAAAGAAGATGCATCTTGTTGGTATAGGTAATATAAATCAATTCATATAAGTCCTCCTTAACTGTATAGTCCCATACCTATACAGTCTCAGGGTCCCTCTCATTCAGGTGTGTAATTGGTTCATTCATGTACCCCTCTGCTTTCAAAGTCTGTCAGGAGCCACTCCTTGTCCGTGCCTCCTTGCACCGACGATCACTCCCCGACTTCACAATCCCCGGGCGTTACATGCCCGCCAGTTTCCGCTTGGTTCATCCCCGAACCACACCGTACTGGGAGAGGTGCAGGCTTTGATACCATTTGGTTCTTTTTGGTAGCCCATCACTAAAGAACTCCACCGTTAAGCATGCTTGACTTGGAGCAATTTTGGGATGGGTGACCTCCTGGGAAGTTTTCCCAAGAAGCGTGTGAGTAAGGACAAAGCATGCTGAAAAGACCCATGTTAATTTGTGGGGACAGTTGCCAATCCATAAAGCAGCAAGGGATGTTACATGAATGACTTTACTGGTTATATTATGTTCACATTTAAGGGAGTACCTCACTGAGAATTTTATAATATTCTCATCCCTACGGTTGCATTTACTTTCTGTTAATTGTAACACCCTAATATTCGACCCAATACTACTAGTACGTACTCAGGCCAAATATTAGTCGTTACTAACTGACATGGTTCTTTAAAAAGTAACTTAAAGAAAATACGAGCCAATTTTTTTTCTTAAAACATTACTTAAAATAAGAGCCGCGCGTATCCTATCGGGTCGGTATCATAAAGTGCAGAAACATAAACATAGAGGTGGCTCCAAAACGTAGCATCATCATAACTGAAATATTTCATCTTTATAATATGGCTACTCTAAGGGGCAGGGCTCTTCAAGTACATAATAACATGAATACAGCAGAAAAATAGAATACATGGAAAAGAACTGGAAAGAAGCATCCCTACCCATGTGCAACCTAAGATGGATAACCTCAACACAAAAGAGGTTTCATCCATACTATGTGACGTGCGTGCACTAAGGACTACCCTCCAATCTATGCAGCGGGATCACGGGTATGGAGGGACATAGCCAATCCACGGGCGGAGCTCGGCGGGTGCAGCGCGTTCGTGTGAATGGATGTGTCGTTCCGTCGGGTCGTGGTCAGAACGCAGAGGCCCTCCGACGCTGAGTGACTGTCTCCTCGCTGCCCCTCGGTCGCTGAGACGGAGTGGGGGCATAGTCATCGTGGTCCATGGGGGAATCCTCTGAAGGGTCCTCCTCTGAGTGCTGCGATAATGGCACGTACTGCGGCATGTCAGCTAAACCGGCAGAGTGGGTCCGCAGGTTCCTCTCATGTCGTGGTCGCGCATGCTCAAAGATCGCGAGGTCACCATAAGGGGATGCTGGGGAGAACCGATAACTGTACAAGGGGTGTGCGAATGGCCGTCCTAAAAACATGAAGATACGCACAGTACACCGGCCCTCAAAATGAAATGACCCATGCTCCGAGTCATGGTGGATCTCCCACCGTGGCGTGTCAACGTACAGCACGAACGTCGCCATCTCGCTCTGAAGACGTAATGGAAAGAAAAAGATAGAGGGAGTGAGATTCTTACTAAAGAAACTCAGTAGGGTTTTCCTCCTATCCTAGGTGTCATCATTTACCTCTCCAGGAATCTCGGTTTATCTATGAAAACCATGGACATCTATTGGTTCAATTATGAGTTTTCTAAAGTCTCAATTTTCGAGATCCGTTCCTTTTAACATATCACTTGTATCATAGACATAAATCACATAACTTGGATCACAAAACATAAATCATATACCTTAGATCATGGAACATGATTTCCTATATCATGGGTCATAGCGCATAAACTCATAACTTTATGATTCTCATATCATGGGGCATAGCACGCAAATTCATATAATTATGGTGCATAAAAACATAGCTCATGGAACATGGTACATATCTTGGTTACTTGAGGTGACATTAGAACATCATCATCATTATTTTCCTGGGGCCACCCTAACTGATCTCCTTGTAGAGAAAATTCTAGGTTATGAGCTCATACCTTACTAGTCGTCACTAGTACATGGACTTATCCCTTTTGATAAGTTTAAAGATCCCGACCTAAGGTACGGGTCTAGGGGGCTAGAATCACCTTATCCTCACCCTTAATCCGGTGGTTCAAGGATCATCTTCTCATAGTCTATGTCACCTTAAGTCTTAGCATGTTAATGCAAGATGCCACATAATTCATGCATGTCAAACATAATTACATCATAGGCATCTTTGAAGTCTTTAAAGAACAATAACATGCAAACATAAAACTATCATCGAAGAATAATAGTTCACATGGTATCATCATACTTGAGTCATGGAGTAAAATCATCATAAGGTAAGCAAGAGCAATAAGCCTCTTAACTTGATCATGTTTGAAATCGAACATATAAGATCATGTATTCATGTTAGGCTAAAGCATAGACTCATGTCATAACAATTCTCAGATTCAAGCAATGCAAGATCATAGCTTCAAGTCATTAAATCAGAAAAACATTCTGTTTGTAAACTTGGGTTCTGGTAATTGATTACACAAGTCTTGTAATCGATTACACAGCCTCGAGATTTCAAAACATGGAGGTCAGGGGGTTCTGGTAATCGATTACATGGGACTTGTAATCGATTACACAGCTTCGAGATTTCGAATCAAGGCAAATAGGGTTACGTAATCGATTACATGGAATTGTAATCGATTATTTTGTTTAAAACACTTTGCTGGGCCCCTAGAACATCTGGGTAATCGATTACATGATTAGGTAATCGATTACTAGAATCCAGAATGTGTAATCGATTACACTATATAGTAATCGATTACTTTGGTCAAAAGTTCATGTTTGAGCTCGTCCGAGCTTTCTGGTAATCGATTACATGGGCTGGGTAATCGATTACCAGCATCTTAAAAATCGAAATATAAGGTCTAAACATATCTGAGTCATTCCTTTGAAATGCTTATGGTGGCTAGTTTCTCTTGGAACAATTTTGAACTTCAAAAACATCTTGTCAACCATTTTAACTTGTCAAAACCCTTATAAATCTAAGAACATACCCAAAATGTTTTTGAGTACAACATATGTTTTAGAAAGACTTAAAACATGAGCTATAGGCTCTTGTGACTAATAAACTCCTCTTGGAGCTATCTTCATCACATGGCCAAAATGTACATTCCAAGAATGTTTTCCATGGTTAACCTCTTCTCAAGATGAAATGGGCAAATCTTTGAGCTCTAGTATCTTAGATGATGACATAAAATAAACGTGCTATGCACTTCATTTTAGAGTCCTTTAGAAAGTAAAGTGATAGCTCAAAGTAAATATGAAGTGCATATCCATTTTCATTCTTTGAGTTTAGTGAGGACTTGAAATATAAAATGAGATGCAAAGCTTGGAATTTAAACGTGCATAATGCAAGTTCATTCTTAGTCTTGGGGTTTAGTGGTTGCATAGAAATAAACGTGCTATACAAAGCGTAAAGTAAACATGAATGCAAGTTTCTTTTGTATCTTGTCTAGAGCTCTTACAAGATTTTAAGGAGGAACATAGTCCCAACCCAAAACTCATCTTCACAAGAAAAGAAAAACCATTGGTACCAAGGCATCAAGAGAAAACATGACTTCAAGAGTCATGGAAGTGGTCAAATCTTAACAAAGGAAGGAACCATTTTTAAATCTCTAGGGACCAAGATCTTGATGATCCAAGCATCAACATCCTAAGTCCTCATCATTGAGTACATGGCTCCCTTCAAAATAAATATTTAAACAAAGTTCATGATAAAGGAGAAAGCAAAACCAAAACCATGCTTGGTTTAGGGCCAAGGTTTCAAGCTTTAGAGTTTGTTCATGTGACAAGTATCAACATGAAGCTCTCATCATCAAGCTTACATTTTTCCCGTGTAAAAAGGCTCCATGGCCGAAAACATAAGAAGGAAAAGGAAGAAGATCCAAAATGTTCAAGAGAAACATAAACTCCTTTAACTAAACTTGTAAAGAATGAAACTTCCTTTAAGAAAAACACAAGCTTTAGAGGTCTCATGGACTCATGGTCACATCTAGAGAACACTCATCATCAAGCCATCATATTCAAGGCCTTAAGGCCGAAAAACTAAGGGGAAGAAAAGGAAGAAACCAAAGAGAAAGCAACATAGAGGTTCAACCATTCATCAACTCCCAATCAAGATTCAAGCATAAGAATCAAAGACATATTTAGAAAGAGTTCCCTACCTTGTGTCTTGGAAAAGGAGGAGAAAACTTGAGCTTGAGGAACTCTTGGGGACTTGAAGGGAAAAGAAATGAGAAAGCTTGAGACTTTGAGAGAAAACTAGCACCTACTCTTGGCTCAAACCTTTGCAAAAGACCAAAGTGATCAAAGGCTCACCAAGGCAAGCTATTTATAGAAAACTAAACCATGGGTGTGTGGATGGGAGGGCTGGCCGAATATGTGGCCACAAGGAGAAGGAAAATCTCTTTGAGTTGTCATTCCAAAGTATGGTCATAAGTGTAGCTAGGTGTAGCCTATGACATGTCTTGAAAATGTGACCTATTTTTTAAAAAAAAAAAATCTTGAATGAACAAAATCACTAAAATTGGGGCTGCAAAAAGGAGGAGGAAACTGTGTGGTTTCATGGCCCAAGAAGAAGAAAATATCTTCTTGACTTGTCAACTCAAAGCATGGTTTAGATGTAAAGGAAGCATAGTCTATGTATAGCCTTTAAAGAAAACTTTGAATGACTAGATAAAATATAGTTCTTTTTGAATCTTGAAAGACATAAATATTTAAATTTAGAAATGAATTGAAAACCTTGATTGACTATATACTTTATTCTTTAAATCTTTGAATGACATTTTTCTTGAAAGATGGACATTGATTGAAAAGAGTACAAGACATGTGTCATAGGGTAGCTTGACAACCTAGACTAACCTTTATTGACTTCTAGAGAGAGGGTGGTGCCAATTGGGCAACCTTGGAGAGGAAGGATATATCCTCAAACCATGTTCTAGAAGTGTGCTTTGGTGTGACATAGATTAGGCTTAGGATTAATGGCCGTTAACCAGGTACTTTGAGTAAACTAATTAGTTAAATAAAGCTAAGATCCTCAAGGTTAGAAGTGGTCTTGTAGGTTTAATGGAGTCAAACTCCATTTGACTAGAATTACAAAGGTGACAACTTTCCTCAAATTTAGGGAGTGAATAGTGAAAACACTATTCCAGGATGCTTTCTTTAAAGAATAAGACTAGAAATAGATTTTGGATTCCCATAAGCAATTTTAGGTTCTAATCAACCTTAATTAATGATTTTGGCTCAAGATTAATTATGAAAATTAATTAACCTTTAATTAGAGCCTAATATTGCCTAGGTTCTGAGTTAGATAACTCGTTAATCCCAACATGCACTAAGCAGGGGTAAAATCGTAATTTTGCTCAAAAACTGCCCGAGACCACCAGGACTTAACCAAACCTTAAACAACATGGTTCATGCCTTAAAATCATAGTTTTAAACCTCGGGACAGGGTTCGGGTCAAAACAGAACTTTAAAACTACCTCAAATCTGTCACAGGGGTATTTTGGTCACTTATGCGCAAAAATCTCAGAAATGAGATTTTTCTGCTCCGTTAAATATTCACAATCATACAATCCCCTTCATATAACATATGAACCCTATGAGGATGGCCAAAGCCGGCCGTCCTCGTGTTTTGGATAAAAATGACCTTAGGGGCATTTTGGTCATTTTGAAAGTTTAGCGAAAATCGGGGTGTTACATTAATCAAATCCAACAGATGCCGTCACTAGTGTTTTACCTTGACTCACCATATTGGGTGTGGCATTATGATCCTGCTCTCGACTCTCTTTATGTAGTGGGTTACTCGCAAGTCCGTGTTTTGTGTTTCTTGGCTATTCCTTTAGTACGTCTGTATTTACAGCTAACTTTGACCCTGATTTCCCTTATGATGGTGTGCCTCTCCACTTGCCACACCCAATGATATTTGGTGTCCCACCTACACCACCAGCACCCCCTCCAGCAGATGATCCCTCTTCATCCTCGTCTTCAGATTCAGACCCACCGGAGGGTCCTGATGCACCGGGCGGAGGTAAGGCTATCATACCGATGGCCAATGGTTTCATCTAGTAGGACGTGAGATCTTCAGGGACTCCTGATATGTATATAGTGGTAGTTTAGTACTAGTGACCCACTAACCTACAGATTGATCTTATTAAATGTTGTGAGGTCCATTTCTGTTTGTATAAAATTTTGCTGGACCTCGATTTTGAGCAAGTTAGATTAGATACTGGAGGTGTTCCTTTCTTTTGAGAACTGAGTTCTTAATTAGCTTAGAAGTTAACCAGTGTAGTATCAATATAATGTATATATTCCAAACTTAAAAATGATGTTCATATATGTATATACGAGTTTGGCGATATATGTGTATAAATCATTTGATTTCTTTTTTTTCTTCGACTAGTATAGATTATGAATGTAAGTAATACTTTTCTAATTAATATGTTAATACTCGAGTAAAACATGGTAGTTAGGGGGTGTTACATTATGGTATCAGAGCCTGCACCTCTCCTAATACGGTGTGGTTCGGGGATAAACCAGGTGGAAGTTGGTGGGCATGTAACGCCCGAGGACGAGGGCTGGGAGTGATCGCCAATGTGAAAAGGCACGGACAATGAGCGGCTCCTGGCAGCTTCTAAGCGGAGGGGTATATGAATGAACCGATTACACACCCGAATGAGAGGAATCCTGAGACTGTATAGGTATGGGACTATACAGCTAAGGGGGCTTATATGAATTGATTTGTACTACCTATACCAACAAGATGTATCTTCTTTTCGGTAACCCATCACTAAAGAACTCCATAGTCAAGCGTGCTTGACTTGGAGCAATTTTGGGATGGGTGACCTCCCGGGAAGTTTTCCTAGGAAGTGTGTAAGTGAGGACAAAGCATGTTGAAAAGACCTGTGTTGGTTTGTAGGGACAGTCGTCAATCCATAAAGCAGAAAGGGATGTTACAAAAGGGTGATGATAAGGATGACAAGGATAATGAAGAAGAAATTTGATGAGACTAATGTGATGCTTCATATTGATAGATGGTTTGCAACTTTTGTCAGAAAAGTTGCCAAGATGCAATGGTTTGCAACTTTCGCGAAAAAAGTTGGCTTGATGAAGAATTTACAACTTTTGCTAGAAAAGTTACTGTCATGGAAGGTTTGTAGCTTTCATCAGAAAAGTTACTTTGATGAAAGGTTTACAACTTTTGCCAAAAAGTTGGGTTTGCAGCTTTTGCCAAAAAAGTTGCCCTAACAAAGGGTTTGCATCTTTTGTTAGAAAAGTTGCATTAATGATGTTATGTTCTATGAGTAGTGACGATGCAAGTGAGAATAGTTTATGTTGAAAGTCCTCCTAGCAATGTGGTATTAGGTGGCATGTTCCATGAATAGCAATAGATTTGTTTGAGATTTGTTGAGATCGGTGATTGTATTCCTCATTAAATTAGTAGATTGATTTGTGAGGTAGTGGATGTAGGCAGTTAAGGCTGAACCACGTTAATTTTATTATGTTCCTTTGCTTTGTTGATTTGATTTAATTATTTTGCATGGGAATTATTTCCCAACAACTGGTATCAGAGCAGGTTCTGATCTATTCTGGTATTGAAGATGCAAAGCTTAGAATTGCATATTTGTGGTGAAGTTTTTTCTATGGATCTTTGATGAAGGTGGAGCACTCATGAATATTTGTATTTCAGAATTTGAAGATTGGGTGGAAGTTGGAGCAAGGTGGAAATTGTTGGAATTTTTCCAAATTCCTAATTGAAGATTGTTATTGATAGTTTTCAATTTTAAAAATATTTGAAAAGGATTTGAAGAAAAAAATGAGAAATCTTTTTAGATTTGAAAAATCTGTTAGAATTTAAAAATTTATTAGGATTTTATCTAGAATGGAAAATTATTAATTATTAGGATTGAGGTCGAATTTAATGAGTATTATAAATAATAATTTTGAGAATTATTTAGATATGTGAGCAAAGTATAATTAAGAGATTAAAAATAGAGATTGGAGAGGAAGAGGGTGATGATGAGGATAACACGGATAATGAAAAAGAAATTTGATGAGATTAATGTGATGTTTCATCATTGATAGATGGTTTGCAGTTTTCTCTAGAAAAATTGACGTGATAGATGGTTTGCAAATTTCGCCAAAAAGTTGGCTTGATGAAGAACTTGCAACTTTTGCTAGAAAAGTTATTGTGATGGAAGGTTTGTAGCTTTTGCTAGAAAAGTTGCCTAGATGAAGAATTTGCAACTTTTACCAAAAAAGTTGCATTAATGATGTTATATTCCGTGAGTAACAGCTATGCAAGTGAGGATAGCTTGTGTCGAAAGCCTTCCTGACAATGTGGTGTTAGGCGGAGTGTTTCGTGAATAGCGATAGATTTATTTGAAATTTATTGAGATTGGCGATTGTATTTCTCGTTAAATTAATGGATTGATTTGTGAGGTTATGGATGTAGGTAGTTGAGGATGAACCACGTTAATTTTCTTGTATTTCTTTACTTTGTTGATTTGATTTATTTATGTTGTGTGGGAATTATTTTCCAACATGTTTTGGGCTGATCTTTTATTTATTTATTTATTGTAGAATCATAGGATTTTAATGAGTTTAAAAAATGTCTTGTAAAAAAATATTTTTAATACATGCAATAATTTGTGACATTGAAATTATCACCCTAAAAGTTTTATAGAATTGTATGGATTTATTGTGTAGTTCACACTACTCTTATTCTAATGCAATGGTGGATTTATTCTCTTAATAAAATTTCCTTGTAAATAATTAAAATCAACCAAACACATAAATATTTCCTATAAAAATGACGTAGTTTTGAATTCCTCATTGTACTAGAGAATACGTTGACGTACTCAGAACTATCACGCTAAAATTATCTTAAATTTTGTTCCTATTCAATTTCTTTTAGTTTCTTTTTAATTTTATTTCGTTTCTTTTTTTTTTTTACACTTTTATACATAATTGTTGTGATTTTGAGGGAAAAATAAATATTATCAAGTTATAAATTAATTTATATAATGAGCTCTAGGGTAATTATATTTATACGAATGTATTAGAGGTATAGTAAAATTAAGTTTCCATAATTTCCTGATCACAATTAGACTTTGGAACTCAAATCATTTTCAAAATACCAGTTTCACAAATAAAATAGTTTTCAATTTCAGCTATAATTAAAATTGATGCTGACTCTATTTTTTTAATTTGATTGTCAATATTTGTTACTATGCCCTCTAGGACGTTATTACAACTTTCATTTCATTGAAATCAAACTCTTTCATAATTGAGATGACATATATCTTTATATGATGAGGTAAAATCATATGGTGCTTTTGATTTTCCTTTGAAAATTCCACCACCAATAATTTCCGATATTCTTTCATTTATTTTTTATTTTCTATATATAACTTATATTATAGGAACCTTTTCAAAATTATTTAAGATAATTTATATTTATATGATAAAAGAAAAATGTGATAAAACAATATTTTTAAAAATGTTAATTTCAAATTGGTGATAACTAACTAGCGTATACATTGCATGGGTACTTCAATATATTTTAAACTTAATAAAATAATTTATATTTATATAAATTTAATTTTTATAATAACTAATTTTTATAAGAAATTTAAAAAATTATTAATTTAAATTATTATCAATTTATTTTTTTAAAATATTGCAACACTCTAATTATTATAAATATATTCTTTATTTAAATCATGTAATTTTCCCGTACATTATTTCTAAAAGTATTACTTTAAATATTACATGAGCAACTGTATTAGTTTATTTTTAAAAGAATACAAGAATGGCTACAATTGACCGTTAACAAATTTACACTTTAAATTTTATCATTTTGTCTTACGGGTATCATTCAATTAAAAGTAAATTTGATTAACGTATGTTGAATTTCTCTATCCACGATTGTTCTTGATAGTATGCGAGTTTAATTTTATATCTTATGATTGCAATTTTTTTGTTACTAATTAAATTCATTACGTTAAATATTTTAAAAACATAATAATGTTTTTTATACTCAAAAACATAATAATGTTTTATTGAAAATTGATGTTAAAAATTAAGACAATATATTGATAGAAAGTCATACTAGAATATAAAATAATAAAAAGAACAGTCATTTTAGTTTTAAATGAACGACTGAGTTCGATTTATTGTTTTAATTATAAAAATAAAATTATCCCTAAACAGAATAACGTCAATTTAATCCCTTAATTATAAAGTTAATATAATTTAGTATCTTAATTATGAAGAATTAACACTAGTTAAATCTTTTAATTAGAAAAAATATCAAGTTATTCTTTTAATTTCCTTTATCATACTTAAAATGAAAATGTTGATACATTTCTTGGCATTATCAACAAATTAATTTCAAGTAGAAAAATTCATTTAACGTTAATTTGTAAATTGCCATTTATCATTGATTTTATGTTACGTGTAAGAATGCCGTACATTTGATGTAGCTAAGAATCTAGAAGTAGAATTCGACCGGGAAAAAAAAAATGGATATAGAAGCAGAAGGAGTAATCCAAGTTCGAAGAAGAATCACAAACGGTTAATGAACGATCGAAATATCAAGAAAAGGAGGGTGAGATGGCACAGTCGGCAACTATCGATGACGACAACATATGATAGCCCAATTGACTTCAAGGTACCCACAAATATGAATTAAAAGAATTGAAAAATAAAGAAGAAGAAGAACAGATGCACACAACCAAACTTATTAGGTTTATGCCATAAGATATATATATTTGTTTATTGGAACAAGTTTGGAAAACTCTCTTCAAACTGTTACTTTGAAAACATGTAAAATAAACCTTAGATTTTTTAATTTGTGCACATTACTACAATTTGATAGTAAATATTACATATTAAAAAATAATACGATAAAAGAGTATATGGATAAAAAATTAAAGTATTTTTTTATACTTTTTATGTCAAAAAATAAATACCTATTAGCATATTAAAATAAGGTGTCCACTTCCCTACATGTACTAATCAATACTTACCATATAAGTGAGATGTGTATAGCCAGTAAAATGACACGTGATGATTCAATTAGGTGATATTGTAAGTGATTAGTGATGTATAAAAACCAATTTACTATTCACTCAAAGAAAAGAAAAGAAAAGGAAAATTCAGACCAAAAACTAGTTTACCAAAATAAAAATAAAAACAATGAAAAGAAAAAACAACTGTACTCTTACCAAAGAATTCGGACCAGTACTATACACTCAGAGTTCGGACCAACCGAACTGTTGACAAATTACAAAATAAAAATTTAAAAATATAAACATTAAATATTTAAAATAACTAAATTAAAAAAATTCAGAATAAAATAATATGAAAAGAAAATTAAAAAATAGAACTGATAATTTAACAGATTTTGGACAAACCCAATTAATAAAAAAATAAAAAATTGAAATAACAAATCAAAAAAACTTACTAGTAAAAATTAATTAAAATTATAACACAATAAAAAAATAATACGAAAGCAAGTTCACTAAAAAAACAAAAATATTACAAAATAAATATGGAAGATAGTTAAAATTTAAACACACATAATTAAAAACATAAAAATAAAAAAATATATTGTATACAACAAAGAATTTGGACAAATCAACTTCTTTAAGAAATAAATAAAAATAAATATTAAAAAAATTAAAATTAACAACCGGTTTCTTTAAGAAATAAATGAAGAAAATAATTAAAATTAACAAAATAATAAAAAAATGAAAAGAAAAAAATAAAAAAGGAACTGTATACTATAGAAGTTGGACCAACTAACTTCTTAAAAAAGTACAAAATAAAAATTTAAGAATATAAACAAAATAGAAAAATAACTAAATTACAAAAAATCAGAATAAAATAATATGAAAATGAAAAATAAAAAATAACACTGTTAATTTAACAGATTTTGAATAAACCAAATTAACAAAAAAAATCAAAAAAATTGAAATAACAAATTTAAAATATTTACTAGTAAAAGGTAATTCAAATTATAACAAAATAAAAAATACCATCTTTCCTCTTTCACTCAGGCACACGTGTCTGCTTATTATTGGCCAACAAAAACAATTACAGTGAAAGTATTGACTTTTCACTGTAGGTGAGAAAACCCCTTAAATATGCACAAATCAAAAAGTTTAAGGACGATTTTGTAATAGAAATAAAGCACATGTGAGTTAAGTCAAAAGGAGTTCCCCAGAATTTCCCCTTTTTCATTTGAAGTGATGTCATAAGATGGTATTGAAATTGAAATAAAAGTTTAATTATATTATAGTAGACCTAAAACCCATAAACAAATTATATTTTTTTTTGCACAACGGAGGATGCATGCTACCGTTGTCTATTTTAATTTGATTTGCTTGTCGTTACATAATTAATCTTCCTTTGAGTCTGACCGTTATCTTCCGTCAGAGAATCGAAACTATTAATTTTGGATTTTTTCTTACTTCTATCGAAAAACAGTCTGCTAAAATTTGTTAAAAAAGTTGCTACCTCCCACTCAATGCATGTGTCAACGAAAAAAATATTTTGACAAAAAAGGAATTTAAATTAAAAAATAACAAATAAAATTTAATTAAATAATGACAGGAAATTGTGTATGCGGATCAGATCATTCATATTATAAAACAAAAATAAGCAATGATACAATTAATTACATTGGCAAAAAAATGGTTGCCCAATTCAACACAATTTACAATTTTTTGCATTAATAGGCCCATACAAATTTGTTGCCCAATTAGACAATGAGATGCTAAGATCAAGCAAGAGAGCCTTATAAACCCCACCTTGAGAACAAGGTGGATATCACAGGGAGTAGTAGTAATAGGACATCATCAGTTAGTTGCAATTTGATTAGTTATTGAGGATTATAAATAGAAGGGAAAAGGTAGACTGATGTCATGTCAGTTTGATGAGAGCTATGAGCGCCATGCGACTCTGGAGCTTCCTCCATGGAACACCGGTCTTAACACACGCTTTCATGGATAACTCCTCTTCAACAATAGCAAAAGGTGATGTGATTCTGATGCCAACACAAAAAACTAACCGAGTGCGTGGGTCTTTCTATCCAAGCAATAATGGGGGACAAAATATAGGATAAGGAATTACAGTAGAAACCAGAAGCAAGGTAGTAATTTTGTTATGGATATTGAACAACTTCCATTTGTTGAGTTAGCAAAACGTCTTATTACCTCAGGCATGTGATGAGGTTATAAACACTACATTTAACAAATCCGATCCCAGTTTTTTCCCCCTTAAAACTAGGATAAACTAATCATTACATATTTCCATAAAATAAGTAACAGGTATGGAAAGCGTACAAAATTGCAATCACATCAACAAACGTGCTGTGATCCAGTGCAGGACCAAATAATAAATCCCATTACCGCAGGACCAAATGATAAATTCCATTACCATAACCATCCTTCATATCATCAACTATTTATTCGCGCCATTTCCGGACTCTGGTGGCAGTTTAACAATGTTTAGCTGGCCACCTTCCTTCGTAGCAAAAGTAGCTGCTTTAATCTCATTGCAGTGATTAATGAACTTGCTGACCTCCTAATTTCACCAACATTGAAATAGAACAAAATCAAAAATTTGAACAAGTTAATTGTCTCAAAAGAAGATATATTGGGCTAGGGGGCTCTACTAGTGCGTAAATATTATAAGAAACAGAAGTACAGAAAGTGAGATTCTCAACGTTATTGCTTCTGATTAATGCTACTAGCGAAATAAAAAACCCTCTATACACATACAGATACATGTACCACATTTTGGACCATTAGATCTATCACATTTTTGCAACTCTAAACAAAGTTGCAAAAGTTTTCTCTAGGCAAATTTACAGGACCCAACCTACTACATATTATTATCTTTTCTTTTTATGAATAAATATCCGCTTTGACCTCCAAAAGAGGCATGTGACATCAATTTAGTCACCGAAAGCATTTTGACGTCAAGTAGGTTCCTAAAAGTTAAAATATGACATCACTTCAGTCTTTGAAATGATGAAGTTGAACAAAATTACTTTCAGAAAAATTGCTTTTAAAAGAATTGATTTGGGTTTGATTTGAGTATGTCAAAAGTAACTTTAAGAGAATGGTTTTTGTTTGGATAGGATAAAAGTAAAATTACTTTTAGTTATTAATGTGAGAGTAATAGTAAGATTTTATTTTAAAAGTACTTTTGCTAGAATGAATAGCATCTTAAGAATACATTTTCCAGAAGTACTTTCAATTGCTTGAAAAGTACTTTCAGTAGAATGAGAAAATTTACCAAACACAAACTGTACAGTCTACTTCTCATTCCACTAAAAGTACTTTTGGAGCCAAAATGTGCCAAACCAAACAGGCACTTATTTGACAGTACATCCATCTTTCAAGAACCAATTTGACATTTTAACTTTTGCGAATCTACATAATGTCAAAAACTTTTAGGGCTTACGTGGTGTCACATTTTAATTTCCAGGGACCTATTTTATATTTAAACTCTTTCAGAGACTGATGTTAGCTGTAATTTTCCATGACTAAACTGCATCTTTAGTCTTTTTTGCATTTTTTTTTGGATAAAGGTTATATTTTATATCAGGTTGGCTATATGCCACATCCGATTTCCTTAAGACTTAAAGTTGTTGCATGGCCTGTTTGTTTAAGACTTCTATGCAACATAAATAGATGCTGAATAGTTGACCAAAGAGAGAAAAATCCCTCCTGGAAACATGCCTTGAACAAATATGAAACTTATGTTCGCATTCTGTAAAACCTTAAACAAACAGCATACTATGTTCATTTAGCATCCTTGAAGAGTCCAACATTTCCCTAAAGCAGTTGGGGCTGCCTAATATAACCTTGTGCAATTTCTAGTCTCATTTATGACTGTTAACTTGTTTACTAGCTTGATCAATATCATTATAACACAAAGTCAATTTGAACTTAAGATGAGATTCTTAAATAATTTTTTATCTTAACCATGCATGAGGGCCCAGATTTATTCCTTTCACCCTCATTATAAATCACCACTCTAACACAGTCCTTCACAGAAATAACGCTTAAAACCCAATGACAAAAAAAAAAAAAAGAAATAAAAAATAATAATAAAATGAAAAATAAAATAGAAAAAGGAAATTGCAACCTTTCAGAGAACAGAACAATAATTAAACCCAATAAAAAAAGATCAGTTTATTCAAGAACTCCAATTAGATAAGAAACCCAGAAAGAAAACCAATTCTGATATCTAATTAATATTACATAATAATACCCAAAAGAAATGAATAAGAGAAGGCACAAGAGAAGGGGACTTACACGATCAGTGTCCATATCCTTTGTGACCTTTGAAGGCTTCACGAATCTCTTCCCTGTGCCACCAAACGAAACGGTAACCAGTTAACTAAGATAGCTATTCCAGTTGCAGTACATTACAGAGAGAGAGAGAGAGAGAGAGAGAGAGAGAGCGCAAGAGAAAGAAGAATAATAATAATAAAAAAAAAGCAAGTACCTTTGCGAACCTGAGTAGCTTTTCCATGTCGATTGGGAGGGATTGATTTCTTCTTGTTTTGCCCCTTGAAAAGATTAGCCTTCTGAGTCATCTCCCTGCCTCTGCCTGACTGCTTGCAAGGGTTAGGGTTTTAGTCTCGTACAACTTCTTAAAATGAGGCTAGGACTTGTTTGGCGGTGTATCAAGATGAAAAAGACGACACTAGTGTATTACGATATTTTCCCCTTTTTCAGTAAATGACGGTCCCCTCTTGACATTACTTGGGGATCGATACTTATTTGCCCCAAAATTTTTAAAATTTATTATGATTTGAAAAAATAATTTAAATATATAAGTAGGATTAAAAAATAATATTAGAAGTTGTGTAGCAAAAGTTATTGAATTTAATTATGGCATTTGAAATTAATATCTTAAAAATTTGTGTGGATTGAAAAAATAAATAAATATAATTTAAAGACATTAAAAGGCAGTAACCAAGACAATCCACAGTGTGTTTGATATGCAGTATTAGACATAATTGTATAAGCTCATATTATATGTTACGATCTTATTTATTGTTTAATGTAGACAACGTATTACATAAATTTATACATCATAAACCCTTAAATATTAAAATATTGTATAACTTAATATAGTGTGAGGAGTCATATTAAGCCTAATTAGTTTTTAACGTATAAGAATACTTTTATTTTTTAATATTTTATTAAAATAAAATAATTTTTAAATAAATAATAATAAGTAAAAATTTACATGTTAAACAATAAGTAAAAATTTATAAATAAAATTATAAATAAAAATTTATTTTTATTTATAAAAGAAAAGATTTTCCCATAAGGATCCCAAAAACATTTAAATAAGGTGCATCAAGATTAAATCATATTGGTTTAGGGACAATATGGTTCTATTGGAAAGAAATGGCTAGATAATGAAGCATACGAGCAAGATCCCAAAAACATTTAAATAAGACTAAAACCCCAAAATTGTCCCTAAGGTTTATATGGGGGGACAAATTGGTCCCTCACATTTTGAAAAACCCACCGCGGTCCCCCACATTTCACGGGAGGGGACACGTTAGTCCCTCCGTCAACTACCCTATTACACCCGCTAACGGACCAATGTACGTGGTACATTAAAAGATGATGTGGACCATTAACCCCTGTCTCCCCTATACTACATCGTTTTCCCCCAACAAATGCAGACACATTTACCCCAAATTCACTTCTCACTTGAACCCTAGAAACTCACCATCTCATCTCCACGACCCATTTTCTCATCTTGATACAGGAATCGAAAATGCATTCCACTGCACGTAGCTCACCTGTGCATCGTCGTGCTCAAAGAGGAACAAGTGTTAGTGATTCATGTAACATCCTAATTTTTAACCCAATACTCTAGAACATATTTAGGTTAATCATTAGTCTATTACTCTTTTAGTCTCATTCCTTACAACCTTTCATTAAAATACTTAGCAGAAAATACGAATAAATTTTTCTTTTTGAAACTTGAAAGCAAAACGCGAGCCGCGCACTAACCTATCATTCGTCATAACCATAACGTTCAAGAAAAGTAACCACACCATTGATAATCATGAAACATAGTATTATACATAACAATCATAATATCATCACATCTTCATAGCTACATAGACTACTAACATCATTGTACCATCATTTACATCAAAACACGTCCATATATGTGAAGTCATCCTTATCCACCTATGAGGTTGAATAAGTGTCAACCCAAAAGTTAAGCTATCTATGCTTCCGCAGCGACCCTCCGCCCTGTCTTCTAGTGTGATCCTTAAGCACGAACCTTAGCAGAAGTCACGAACCTCATTGTAATCCTCGTCTAGAGACGACACGGAAGAAGAGGAAGGGATAAGAAATCTCATTCAAGATTCTCAGTAGGGATTTCCGACTCTAACACAAGTGTCATCGTCGTCGTCCCCAGCCACCTCGGTTTTAATTTAAAAAGGTGTACATGCATAAGGATTGGTTTTAGGCTTTTCAAATCTATTTATCCGAAGTGGGTGTCTTTTAGTATGTGTCTTAATGACATGAATGCAACAAATATTTGATGAATGCATGACAATACCATATGCACTTTAACACGAAAATCGTAATACTTGGGCACATAAAAAAGAAACAAGAATCATATATGTGGCATAAAGAGGCATAGTAATTTTCATGTGATATCTTTCTTATAAATAAAACTCTTAAGTTCTTTTTCTTGAAGACCATCCTCTTAACATATCCACCAAAAATCCAACCGATTCACCGGCCCGGCGATAATCTGGTCACCAAACTACATCTCACCTATCGCCTAGGAATGAGCTCAATCCTAACTAGTCGTCACTAGATTTAACATGGGCTAATAGAGGGGGTATACATAACTTTCTTGGATCACCTATCTTAGGATCATTTCCTTCTTTGAAACGCTCTACTAGTATCTAGTACACAACGAATTGTCTGCTTTGGCAAGCTCAATGTCAATACCCTCACGGATTTGTTTCCTCCCCACCGTAGAGGGAGAAATGCGTCTCAGTACTATGTCACATCTGTTCTGGGGGTGCTCGGCCGAACCGGTGTCACCCAAAACCTATCCTGAGGGTGCTCGGCCGAACTGGTGTCACCCAGGAGTTTTCGCAAGCTTTTTCTCAAGTACTCAAGTTTGATGGGAAATTTGGCAACGTAACGGCGTACACCGGATTTCCATCAAACTTGCTTTATGCCACCAAACATATAGAGCATGCATAGCCATTCAATACCAACATAAGGCATCATAATCATCGTGTGCATCATAAGCATCATAATTTTGCATAACGCATCATGGCGTGAGCATCAACATATCAACACTATATACTCTCATAAGAGATCACATGCTCAAGTTGTTCTCATAATAAAACATACACTTGCATGAAACATTAAAGCTCATTATGCTCTTAAGCCTATGGTGTCTTATGCTTTGACCCTTACGGGTCTAAATCTTGAAAACTAATTACGCTATCGTCCGTTTTTATCCTTTTATGCACCTATAGGCTCACAACTAATAGTTCTTACTAATATTTATGTCCGTCAACAAATCTGGACAGCCTTACACTTTAAGGGCAGAAATTGCATCTTGTGATTACGAGGGTTCTAGAAACTACGTCTTAGACCCTTTCCCGATTCCGTTTTCACCTAAAGCGCTATAAATTAAATCTAAACCAATTATGAAGTATTCCTAAGCCTTTGAACTAATTATAAACCATGTTTACTACATTGTAAGGGTGCTGGACAGAATCAGAAAACTAAATGTTCTAAGAGTTCTAGAATTGCGGTTTTACGGTTTTTCTAGTTACTAGTTTCTCTATAGGTGCTAAAATTCATTTCTAATCCAAATGTTACCAAGTTTTTCATGTCTAAAAAATCATAATCTGATTATGTTTCCATTAAAACAGTTTGGATAAGTTCCAAAAACAAATGGGTCTAAACTATGTTAAATTCTAGCTTTACGGTATTTTTAGTTAGCTAGTTTCTTACCTATCATGCATAGAATCGTTTCTACATCATCATGTGGTATTTTCACACATTCAAACACATCAAAACATCATCATACAACCACAAGCTCATCATGACAGTATCGAAAACATCTAACTTCAATAAGAGAACTAAATTGACATCTCTAGGTACATAAGTTAACTAGTTTATCTTGGAATCAATTTAGAATCTCTAAAACTCTTTGCAAATCATTTTAATTCATTAGGAGGCTAAGAGAAGCCTTAGGTCAGTGACCAAAATATATTTCATCTTTGAAAAGGGAATAAAGTCACATCTCATGATAACATAACCTTGTAAAGATTTGTAAAGCTTTAATAAAAACTTAGAACATAGACTATTAGTCCTTGTAACTAGATGAAAACTCATTGCAAGTCCATCATCACTACTTGGCCGAAAACATGCATTCAAAGAATGCATTCATATTAAACTTTAACTTGAAATGAAATGGGCAAGTCTTTGAGCTCTAGGTTCTTAAGTTACGACATAAAATAAACGTGCTCATGCTTTTCATTTTTAATCTTGCTTACAAAATAAAGTGATGACTTAAATTAAATATGCAAGGCATAAACTTAAACGTGCAAGCTTGAAAGTAAATATGCGAGGCATAAACTTAAACGTGCAAGCTTAAAAGTAAATATGCAAGGTTCAATTCTTTATTTTAGTGCTCTTGGCCCAACAACAATCGACTTTAAGGCCGAAATAGATAGGCATTCGAGAAATTAATTAAGTGATAATGCAAGTTCAATTCTTTATTCTAGTGCTCTAGGCCCAACAACAATCGACTATAAGGCCAAAATAGAAAGGCTTTGAGAATTAAATTAAGTGATGATGCAAGTTCCATTTTAATCTTTACGTGCTTAGGTGATAGCTTGAAAGTAAAGGTGCATAGCGAGAATGTAAATACAATTGCAAGCATAAAATAAATTATGCAAGTTCATTTTATCTTTCTAGAGCTCTTAACAAGACTTTAAAGGAACTTAAACCTCAACACAAACTCATCAAACCAAGATAAAGTAAAGTCTAGAGTTCTTAGAACTCAACATGACATTTTTAGAAAATCAACACATTTTGCATGTAAAAGAAAAGGAAATGGCCGAAATCTCAAGGAACAAAAGAATATTTTGAAACTCTAGAATCCATGATCTTGATGATATATTAACACCAACATCATGAGACCTCATCATTGAGTCCTTAGAACCATTTTAAAACATCATCAAAGTTAAAGATTCCAAAAGTTAGAGAAAGGAAGAACTAGAAGTATTTTACTCAAGAACAAAGATCAAGCTCTAGAGATTGTTTCAAGTGATGAACATCATCATGAAACTCTCATCATCAAGCTTTCATTTCTTTGAACTTCAAGGCCCATGGCCGAAAATGAGAAAGAAAAAGGAGAAGAAAAGAAGTTCTAAAAAGAATCAAGAGAAACTATGAACATAAAGCTAGAACAAGAACTTTAAAGAAAGGAATACATGAAAGGAAATCCCTACTTGATGTGATGAACTTGAAGATGGAAGAAGAAGATGAAGATGATGAAGAACTCCTAGAACTTGAAGAACACAAGAGCTTTGAGAGAAAAAGAAAAGCTTTGAGTGTTCCTAAACTTAGCAAATGATCTAAAAGTGGTACAAGCTCCTCAAGGCATTCTATTTATAGAGAAATGAAGCAAATGGAGGGGGTGAGGGGCTGATGTGTTTTCGGCCAAGGGGAGTGCAGCCCATGAGTTCCATGAGGTGAAATGTTGTGGTCTTGAAGCATGGTGAGGTATGGTTCAAAGCATGGTGAGGTATGGTTCAAGGTATGGCTTTAAGCATGGTTCTTTGAGTGAGAAACAATTCAACATGTGTTGTAAATGAGAGAGAGAGGGCTGAAATTGCATCAGTCATGGGGAGGGTTTTCTTGCATTTTAATTGTAGTTTAGAGTTGTGTTTAGATGTATCTTTGATTAGGATTAAGATTAGGAATTTGTAAGAAAGTGTTTAGGTGAGAAAATGGGTAATCAAGGTTGTCAAGACATAATTAAGGAGTGCTCTTGCATCATTAGTGAGTTATAAACTCATTTTAGTATATAAACAATTCTAGGCACAATTCCTTGATTTAAGGAATTGGAGAGAGAAAACACTATTCAAGATTCCAATAGTGAAATCTTGAGTTTTAGAAAAGGGATTTAAATCTAATCTAAGCAATCTTAGGTTCTAATTAATTTTAATAATTTATTTTGACTCTAGATTAATTAGGGAAATTAATTAATCTTCGTTTAGAGCCTAATATTGCTTAGGTTTGATTAATTACGTCATTAAGCTCAAAAACACTATTCTAGGGGCAAAATCGTAATTTTACACTAAAACTGCCCGGAACCACCAGGACTCAAACAGATGTTTTGAAACATGTAAAAACATGATTTTAAACCTCTGGGGAAAGTTTCGGGCTCAAATGGCACCTTTACCCGCGTAAAATGCTATAGGGGTATTTTGGTCATTTTGACCTGAAACTGCAGAAAATGAGACTTTCGCCTCCGGAACCACTCAAGGGTCATTCAATCCCCTTCAAACATTGAGTTGGCCCTTCGAGGACTACCGAGTCGACCATCCTCGAATTCTGGGCCGAAAATGACCTCAGGGGCATTTCGGTCATTTTCCACTCAGACAGAAAATCGGGGCGTTACAATTCAAGTGCGGGAAGTGGGATGCAGAACATTGCTCACCAGTTTAGATGTGATTGTCGACTGAACGTTACTTTGTACATTTCCAGGACTTCAATGAATCCCAATAGACATTTTTTTGGGTGCCCAAAGTATCAAGTTGCAATTTTATTTTCAGTTTATGCCTTACTCCTTTTCATATGCATTTGCCTTAGATGTTGTTACCATAATTGTAGGAAAATAAACCATATTGCAAGTATTTTAAGTGGCTTGATGATGCTGTTGCTGAGATGGGAGAAGTTCATAAAATGAGGAGGAAAATGCAAAGTGATCTTGCTGGGAATGTAGAGTTTTCCTCTCAAATGGGAGAAGTTCATGAAATGAGGAGGAAAATGCAAAGTGAGCTTACTGGGAATGTAGAGTTTTCCTCATAAATGGGAGAAGGAGTCCATGAAGTTCAGAGGAAAATGCAAACTGAGATTTCTAGGATAGACAAAGAAATTAGGTGTCTGAAAATAGGATTTGGGGTCATAGGAGTTGTTATCTTTGTTGTTACATGTGTTGTAAGGTGAAGAATAGAACAAAACCTTTTGTAAAAGTACCAAATGTGAAATGAAATGAAACAGGTATGAAATTCCTGTCAAATTGAAGACTGCAATATCTTTTCTGTGCAATTGCTCTCAAATTGAAGATTAAAATATAATGATTTGTACCAAAAATTGAAATTGGTATCAAAATTGCTGTCAAATTGGAACAAATTGAACCCAAATAATATTGCATTGTCATAATATTGCATTGCCATAATTGGTAAATTGAGTCATTACAATAACCTGCACAAAAAAAACCCCTATGCTGGCATGACTAGTACTAGCATGACATAAATAGCTCCTTAAAATGTGTCCTATATTGGCATGACACAATTAGCCATTTATAATAACCTGTACCTAAAAAAACCCCCATGTTGTTACAGGCATACCATAACCAAAACACATTAATAGCTCCTTAAAACATGTCCAATAGTAGCATCCATTACCACAAAAAAAAAACAAAAAATACACTTTATGTTATGGTTCACATCCTCCTTCTAGGATTCATTCCTGGAGTAGGAATGAACTTGAAAAGCCTATCCTTGGTTGCTTGGCTAATAGAAGCCACTGTTTTTGCAGAGAGTTCTTCATTTTGGCCTTGTTTTGGAAGAGGAATTGGTGGAGGGGATTGTCCATGACCTTGTTTTGGTCCTTTTGCTGTGAGCATTAGTGTTGATGGTGAAGGGCCTTGAGGTCAAATTGGTGACTGAAAGGGATATGATGGCCTTATCCTTAGCATTGTTGGCCTAGGTCTTATTCCCTGTTCAAGATTAAAGGACACAATTATCTCAACATGTGTAACTTTGATAATATTATTAGAACAGATTGAAACTATAACTAGGAAATATTATTACCTGATTAGGTGCCCTAACTCCAGTAATTGTCTTAATTGGTGGCCTTCTAGGTGGTGGCCTAATTGCTGGGGGACCAAATGTCATTTGTGTATCTTCAGACTACAAATAACACAATGTTACTAAATTTAGTAATGTAACGCCCCGATTTTCTGTCTGAGAGAAAATGACCAAAATGTCCCTGAGGTCATTTTCTACCCGGAATTCGAAGACAGCCGGCCCGGTAGTACTCGAAGGGTCAACTCAATGCTTGAAGGGGATTAGATGGTCCTTGAGTGGTTTCGGAAATGAAAATCTTGTTTTTTGCAGTTTTCGAGTCAAAATGACCAAAATACCCCTATAGCGTTTTTACGCGGGTAAAGGTGCCATTCAAATCCGAAACTTTCCCCAAAGGTTTAAAATGAAGTTTTCATGTGTTTAAAAGTATCTGTTTAAGTCGCAGTGGTCCTAGGCAGTTTTTGTATAAAATTACGATTTTGCCCCTGGGATAGTGCCATTTGAGCTTAATGATGTAATTAAGCAAACCTAAGCAATATTAGGCTTTGATCGAAGATTAATTAATTTTTATAATTAATCTAGAGTCAAAATAAGTTATTAAAATTAACTAAACCTAAAATTACTTAAATTAAACTTAAATCTCTTTTTAAAACTTAAGATTCCTAGTCTTGGAATCTTAAATAGTGTTTTCTTTCTCCAATTTCCCTAAATCAAGGAATTGTGTTGGCATTGGATTCCTAGTTAATGGAGTTTGACTCCATTAATTTAGTAAGACCACCTCCTAAATCTAGTCTTACAAGTCTCTAATTAACTATTACTTCACCTAAACACTTACTTACAAATTCCTAATCCTAAGCCTAATCAAAGCTATACCTAAACACACCTCTAAACCACAATTAAATGAAAGATTTTCTTCCCCCATTTCATGAAGAAAATGGTGCCACTTTCCCCCCTCTATTTGTCAATCACATGTTGAAATTTAAACACACAAAGAACCATGCCTAGCACCATACCTTAGGCCATACCTCACCATACCTTGAACCATACCTTACCATGCTTCAAGGATACAACATCTCACCTCATGGAACACATGGGCTTGGCCGAAATTCTTCTCCCCCATTGCACCTCTCATTTGTTTCATTTCTCTATAAATAGCATGCTTGGATGAACTTGAATCACTTTTAGTTCATTTACCAAGTTTGAGTTTTTAAGAGCACTTTGAGCTTTTCTTTTTCTCTCAAGTTCAAGAGTTCATCTTCTTCAACTTCTTTATCTTCTTCACTCATCTCAACCTCAAGTCACTTGGTAGGGATTTTGTTCTTTAAAGTTTGGTCTTTTAAAGCTTTGATAAAAATGAGTTTTTGCTAGTTTCTCTTGGCTTTTAGAACTTCTTTTCTCCCCTATGTATTTCGGCCTTGGAGCCTTTCTTTAAAAGGAAAAAAGTTGGCTTGATGATGAGTTTTCAAGATAATGGACTCGTGATTAACATTTGAGGAACCTCTAAAGCTTGAAACTTTGTCTTGATTTCAACACATTTTGGTTATTCCTTTGCTTTTCTTTGAACATAGTTTTCGGTTTTCCTTTTCTTTTCCTTTCCTTTTGGTTTCAGTTTCTTTCCTTTTCCCTTCTTTAAGTTTTGGCCATCTTTCCTTTTTCTTTAAGTTCTTGAGCTTTTATTTTTAAGGGTATAAGGGAATGTTAACTTGATTTGTTCTTTTAATCCATTTCCTTAGAGCTTGATGATGAAGTTCACACCATATGGTTTCTTTTTAAACCTTGGTACAAGAACTCTAAAGCTTGCTTTATCTTGCTATGATAAGTTTGGGTTGAGGTTTAAGTTCCTTTAAAGTCTTACAAGAGCTCTAGTGAAGAATATAAAATGAATGTGTATTCATATTTACTTTCCTTGCCTAGCATATTTATTATTTTGGCCATCACCTAAAACATAAAGATTAAAACAAGAGTTGCATTTTTATATCACCTAATAATTAATCTCGAAGCTCGCCTATTTCGGCCTTAAAGTCGATTGTTGTGGAGCCTAGAGCACTAAAATAAAGAATTGGACTTGTATTCATGTTTACGTTTTCTTGTCTAGCATATTTATATTTCAAGTCATCACTTAAATCCTAAAAGATAAAATGAACTTACATATTTACTTTCAAGTCTTGCATATTTATATTTCTAGCACCTCATATTCATATTTCAAGTTCTTGCATCTCATATTTACTTTGAAGTTCTCACTTTACTTTATAACAAATAATAAAATGGGATGCATAACACGTTTGCATTTTGTCATCACTTAAAGACTCTAGAAGCTCAAAGACTTGCCCTCTTTATCTCAAGTTAAAGTTTGGTTATGGAAATATCCCCATGGATGCATATTTCAGCCATGTGATGATGATGAACTTGATGTGAGTTTCATCTAGTCACAAGAGCCAACAATCTAAGTTCTAAGATTTTCTTTAGGCCTTAAGAGTTTTATAAGATTATTACCAACAAGATTTATGAGTTAAACCTCTTCTAAACATGTCTTGAATTAGCTATCGCCCTATGGTTAGTTTTAGTCTCCTTGTATAAAGTAAAATGGGTTTCATTGAGTTTTAGAAGTCCCAAAATGATTTCAATAGAAACTAGTAACTTGTATGTATTAAGGATATGATTTTTGAATGATCGTTAACCTTGGTACCACAACTTCATAGAGCAGAGAATGGAACCAAGTTATGTGTACACATTTCAATTCTTTAGGAACCATAGAGTAGAGATTTTGTTATACCATGGTTGGTAGGCATAACCAGAGATTTCTATTACTCTACTAGAGTACTGTTGATGGATTTGGAAAACCATGATTTTGATTACACATGTATACAAGTATGAACTATTTTTGAACATTATTATTATGATTATTATGGTTTCATACATTGTCCATTGATGTCTTATGAAGGAGGTTATAGGTAGGGATGCACTCATTGAGTTTTGTATAAAACTCATCCCTCACCTCTTTCCCTTTTTCCTCTCTACAGATACAACAACTGTTGCGGGTCCTTCTCAACATCCTTCTTTCCAGTAGTATTAGACTTTAGTTGGTGAGCATTACTAGGTGAAATGTCTAATGTTTTGCTTTAGAGTGCTCCAGTACATTGCAGGTAGGATCCCAACCTATAGAACATCTTTTATGTTTTGCATGTTATGATATAAATTTGGTTTAATTAATCCACCGGTTCCTATAGGTTCATCGAATTTTCAATTAGGTCCCTATATTTTAAAAGTTTTCAATTAGGTCCTTATATTATATAAAATTTTTCAATTGAGCCCCTACCATCAACCACCGTTACAAAAATATATCCAGCAATACTATGGTGCACTAATTGAAGTCAGAGGTACCATAAAACTTATCATCTACACTATTCAATATATATAGAATTCACATATTAAGTAATCTGAGAGATGAAATTTCACAATATACCTATACACCCATTTCTATCAAAACATAATAGGAAGTTCATTTTATTTTCTCTTATCCCTTTTCTCTTCACTACCACCATCAAACACCCCTCTGTTGAAGGACATCACCGTTAGCACAGATCACTAAGCTCACCCCAAATAGCACCGATTCGGCGAACTTCACTCCTAGCCTAGCCCTGTCTCTGACGAGCTTCCGCCGCAGTAGAGGTGCCAGGATCTCCAGCGCCATTGCGGAATGCATCCCCGCGGCCACCAGCTTTAGGTGAATGCGGTGGTTCTTAAGATACTAGTAGAAAATGGAGAAGACGAGGCACACAATTAGACTCAGCACGTAACTCATCCACGAATCGATCTTCCATGTGTTGAAGGGAAGGGTTACCTTCTTGCCCAATAAAGGGTCATGTGCATCATCTTTGCTACCACTTTTTCCCCTTTCCAAATCCTGATCTTGTAAATTCAGGGTTTTCGATTTGATTCTGGTTTGAATTTTCCCATTTTTTATGTGAAATGTGGGCACAGCAGCAGAACTGGAATAACTTAGGGGTGAGTGGGCCTTGTGAATGGGGGAAGATGTCTACTTCTTTGGTCTCTTTAGGCTCTTCTGTGATGGAATGGTCAAGTGTCGAAGAGAATGAGTTGGTCTTTCCCCTTGGCTTCTCTTTTCTTATTTATGCTTGGAAGCGCTAGCTAGCTACCTCAAACAAACCCTATTTTCTTCTCTTTTTTATCTTTTTTATTATTCAATTTTGGATTTTGAAAGCTCTAAGGCATTTGACACGCGTGTTGCTTTCGAATCAAAGAAGAATATGAAAAATTCTTCGATAGCCTGAAAAATTGTTTGGGTTTGTTTTGATGTTGTTTGTTATTTGGTTGGATTTGATGTTGTGTTTGATTATGAGTGGAAGATTGGTTATTGATGATAATGATGGATGCAGGAGGGCTCCTGTAGGTTCACCTTTACAGTGGGTAGTGGGTGGTGGGTGGTAGGGAAGGAAGATGGAGAGGTAGAAGGAGATGGAATATGCTAGGAATATTCCATTTTTTTGTAATTGTGGTTAACAGTAGGGACTCAATTGAAAAATTTTATATAATATAGAGACCCAATTGAAAACTTTTAAAATATAGGGACCTAATTAAAAATTTGATGAAGCTATAGGGACCAGCTGATTAATTAAACTTATAAATTTGGAATGTAGTTATATGAACTTTACCACTTACGATTGTTTTGTATATGATAGACTCTATATATTTATTTGGCACTGTGATTTCTGACCTTCAAGACAAATTTTGAAATTTTAGTTTAATTATGAGATTACGGTTATGAAAATATATTGATTTAAGAGAATAAGTGATTTGTCTATAGAGAATGAAATTATGTTTTATATGGATTTTACACTTTAAATCTGCATATAGAGGTACACAGACTACGAGGTTTATGTGAGAATGAAATTTCTCATATGCTGATCACGTGTCCAAATCGAGATATGACAAACACTTATGCCACTTTAGTGGATAAGTAATTATGAAAATTTCAAACAAAATAGTAGTCCTCCTATTGCTACTGATGCAACTTTCAGTAGATCTATTGATGGAATTGTCAAAACTATTTTCAAAAGCCTAGATGCTGATAAAGGACCCTCAGGAAAACGCCATCTAGTTTTTCATACCATGGTCATTACTCTCGAAAGGGCAGCAAAGAAAATTCCTATTTATGTTGTTCAAGGAAATGGTGATGTTATTTTCTCAGACACTATAAACGGACATTTCATGTGGGATCTCCTCGAATCAGGATGATGTCATCCTGACTATGGATGTGAAAGCTAAGATGAAGAAGAAAATGAAAAGGATGCACTATATCGAAGAAAGTGCCAAGGGTATAAACCTCCCATTTAGCCACAAAGGACAATCAGATCCAGAAAATGACCTATGGGTTGGTATCATGAAAAGCTAGAACATCTTCCCATCTACAAAGAGGCTCTTAGGATCCTCAGAGAAGCCCTCCTTTTCCAAATGATCATGATCTAATTTCCTAGCCACCACAAATATACCAAACTTTTTTTCTTGCAAAACAAAGGGTCCTAGTACTCCTCGACTAATAGGAATCCCATGCATAATGTTCACCACCTCCTGTAACACCCTAATAAACCCAACTACGCTTAAGTTCACATTCGGATTCTATTAGTTGTTACTTATGCCTTGCGTTCATTTTCTTTGAAATTAACTAAAGAAAATAGTGGATAACTTTTTTTCCTGTACAAATTACTTTTTGAAAGCTTAAGCCTGTAACGAGAATTGAAGTACATAGCGTTCACGTAGATGATAATTAAAATTACTTTGCATGCTTACTTAATTTAATAAAGTGGAATAAGGAAATAGATATAAAATTACTATCACATGAACTGAAATATAACTACTTGATACATAAGTCATACTAGGACATATATCATAGTGATAAGTTTTTACAAATAACAATATAAATAAATAACAATATAAATTCTACTACAACTGGTCTATTCTTTGCAGCCTATAACATAGTTAAAATCAAAGTGCTAATTGTTGGAAGTTCTAAAATCTTCACTTGTTACCTCCTTCCTTAACTATAGCCCTGTTGCTTCAAATGGACTCGCCTGTCTTTGGTGACGACAATGAAAAGAGAAACATAGGAGTGAGAAATACAAGATTTCTTAGTAGGAGTTCCTATTTGCACTCATCATGTTATCATTGTCATCCCAGTCACTTTGGGTTTATTATAAAAGGTAGGCATACAGATGGTTCAATTACTAGATTTTTCACAAACATAATTAGTCAAAGTGCAGTTGCTTTTAAACTACTCTTATAACATTAACAGGAATATCCATTTAGTCATTCATCAATCACACATTTCATGTGAATCACTAATGAGCAATAACTAATTCAAAAGATGCATGTATTTCATGATTACTCATCCTCGACATTTAATTGAGTTGTAATCATCATCTTTTCTTTGATTAACATTTCTTTCAGTTACTCAAGTAGAGCAAGTATTAGAATAAGATAGGTTCACCATAACTGTATGTGTGTACTTAACATTTTATATATCTTTTTCTTGGTTTGGTCCTTCACTCACTGAGTGCACCAACACCAAAGTCTTATACCATATCCGTGGGTAATGAGCTCATACCGTGGCCGTCGCCACAACTTGTTCCGTGAGAGAATCTCAACGGATGGGGTGAGGGGTCAAGCAGTGAGCTTCTCCCATTACTTTTCATGGTTTGACTCAAGTCCACTTTTCCAGACTTTCATTGCCTAGCTCAAGTCCACTTTTCCATACTATCATTGCTTAATTTCATCAGTGCCATACATCATGTTTCATATGCCATTCTTTTTGACATTTAACATATGCTTCGTCATGGTAATGTATTATTATTTAATATAATGCATACCATATGATTAATACTCAAGGGTTCAAATCATAGCAAATATAGCACTTTGAAGCATATATGATCAATACTCATGGCATCACATTTACATTATAGCAAATAATCAACCATTCATAACATTTCACACGTAATCAAGATTATAGGTCAAACTCATATTCATATAGATCTCAAGGTCACTAGGTTCTATTTAATTAAAATATAAGCTTGTGAGTTAAGAGTTAAGTTCTCTTAGTCATTTATGAGTGTAAATTCTTAATTATGTATAATTACGGATTATATAACTTTATTATATTTATATTAATCTAATAAGTTTGATTTAAATAATATTTAGCCCTCTTAAAATGGGAAATTTCGGATTTACCCTTACAAGCACTATTTTTTGTTTGCAAAGTTTTAAGGTTATTACCAATTTTGGCATGTCTGAATGAAAAATTAATATCTCTCATTATACTTACTCTTTCAATAAAATAAAGATATGTCCAGAATTCTGACTCACTCCTCTTTGTCTGCACGTGCTATTTGCAACATTACACTAAGTGAAATGACTTTTATACCCTTACAAAGTTGCTCTATTCCAGCAGTGATTAGACAACTTAATCCGTGACTTGTTTTATTTTTTTGGAACAATGTGCACATTTTTAGTGAATGTATTTTACATCACTGTGTTCCTTAAGATCTTAGCTTTCCAACAACACCTATTTATACGTTTTCCTTTTCTATTGTGAAAGATAAGTTCAGTTTAGTGCTCAGCAGTCAGACAGCAATCCCAATAAGAAGGCTAAACTTTAGAAAGTCATATCTCTATCTAGAAAATGTATTTTTCAGTGATTTATTTTGGAGAATGTTCTTTGGGAAGTCAGATTTCACATATAATTTTTCCAGAGGCTCTAGAGGTGTGGTTTTTAAATGTAACATGTTTTAGTGTACCTCTGTCAAGGAGAAACATTTTTCAACACTAGTGTGTGAGTGTACTTGCTTCTTTTCAAATTAAATCATGGATTCCCATTATTTCCAGTCATGGCCAGCACATATATACATTAACATAGAGTTTTTGAACATGCTAACACATAGCTTGGAGCATACTTATCATGGAGAGAAAATAACACAACTTTTAGAGGAGTAGATGTGCAAGCTTTAAGCCTTTAAGTCTAAAATGAATTAAAGACTTAAAACTCTCACATTCTCAAGATAAAAACTACCTACCAATCACATGTAGAGGTTTTATGACTCCTTCACTCCCTTGAGAGAGTTCACAAACAAGCAGAAACAGAAGAAGAGTAAAAGAGAAAATCTTTGTTCCTAGCTCCAAGCTTTAGTGTCTTGTGTGCAAGAAGGAAACTAGTGTGTGACTTGTGATGTGTTTTTGCAAGGTTTAGAAGAGGTATTTCTTAACTAATCAGAAAAAGGACTCAGAGTTAAGGGTAGGAGTGTATGAAGAAGAGGTTTGAGAGAAAATGGGAGAGGTTAGGAAACTTAAGACCTAGGAATGATAAGGAGTTTGTAAAGAACACAATTGCAACAACCATTTCTCCTTTTATAGGCCTCTTGGCCGAAATGTATATGGGCTATTTGGAAGGATTTTATTCCTCCACTTATTCATTTAGTTAGCTATCTAGTTGGGGTAATGGAAAATTAAAACTTGGCTAGGCTAGATAGTTGATCTTTTTACTTCTTAAGCACAACCTTAAGACTAGCTTCTTATGTCTATGACAACATGTCAATTCTTGACATCTTTCAACCCTTTCATCTAGCCCTATAAGTAACCTTGCAATCAGACTTCTTTTCCCCTAAATTGTTGGCTGACGTGTTCGGCCATGGCAGGGAAATAATGAGGGAAAACTTGTGTTTTTGTTTTGATGTATAACTTGATGTTGTCTTGTAGTTAAATTAGTTCTAGTGTAAGTTATTTTGATGAAACTTGTGTGAGTGTTTTCTTCTACATGTTGGCTGAAAATAGAGGTTTAGAAAAGGGTCCAAGGGATTTTAAGAGTTATTCTATAGAGAAGCATATTACCTGATGGATAAACAGGTGTTTTTACCTCTTTTGGTAATATTCTCTTTACCAAAAATGGCTTAATCCACCTTTTAAACATATTTTATTTTTAATGAAGAATCTATCATAGATTAATTATATTAATCCCTCATCAGGTTGGCAATCATCCTAATTAGTAATTAATCATTTCTATTTTGGCTATTTATGGTATAACTCATTTTAAGATTGTTGTCATTTATAGTAAATTACCAATTAAGCTTATTTTATTATTATTCTGGGAATCCTATGTTAATTACTTATGCCTAATCCATGATTGGTGTTTTAATCCTTGATTAGCTTCAATTAAATCACTTAATCATGATTTAATTAGTCTTTGATCATTATATTGACTATTACATGTTTTAGTTGACTTTCTCATAATTTTATTGACTTTTTTTACAAATCTTTGACTTTTATGGTTGACTTTGACTTTGTGGTTGACTTTTGATTTGAGAGTTTGATTTTTTGACTTTGACCTTAACTTTTGTTGACCCTTGGTCAACACTTAACATTTTATGTTGACTTGCCCTTGATCGGGTGAAAGCTCAACAGTTTCAAGCAAAATCGTTTACTCGGGTCATCACTGAGTAAATCTTCATTTTAGCATGAAAATGGGGATATTACACCTCCTTAGCCACCTATGAGTTTGAATTTCCAATATTAGAAAGAAAGAAAAATCCTACCCCCAAAAGCTCAACCAAACCATTTGTACAACTTATTAAGATACAACCCGATTGGCAGTATAAGTCTTTATCTCAAGCTGAAAAGGTGTTAAATTGGCACACTAAAAACTCTGTAGCTCATAACCAAATCATGAAAAGGATTGATTTAAAATTTAATGAAATGCTACAGACTGTAGAAGTAGGACTAAGGACACTGTTAAAAAAATTGTAGAGGCATTACAAAGATACAAAAGACAAAATAGAAGTTCTAGAGCTGAAAATTCAATAACTCCCTATAAGGAACATTTATGATCCAACTTTTGATAAACGAGAAAGGGAATTGCAAAGACTTTGATAGCAAATCAAAGAATTGTATAAATATATAAAAACTCTGCAAACTAGGCCTGAGATAAATGAGTACTATGCACCACCACCTAAGATGTTTTTCATCTTATTTATTGCTCACCAACCATGTAAGCTCTACCTCTTTTGCTAAAAAGTTTTGCCCAAGAGTCCACTATTCTAAGGGAAAGAAAAAGTCCACGTTTAGAAAACCAAAAAAGAAAAGAAGCAGCTAAGGCCATCATAGCCTCCTCAAAACAACCTCTTGAAGAACTTGAACTTCCACAACCATCGCCTAAGTAAAAACAAAGAAAAGACCCTAATATAGAGTCTGAAACTCTTCCTTTGGCCCAAACCATGATCGTGTCTCAATAATCCCTCTTCCGAGGAAGAAGAAAGTAGCTAGAATATTAGTGATGATGAATATGTTGATGTTACTAAAATATTAATGGCTACAGGAATACAAATTGTGACATACTAACCATCATCATCCTCATTACCCTATCTTCATGAAGTAAATACTCATCATCTAGGAGGAACTCCACTTGTCACTCTTGATAATATCCTTCCAGTTTTATGGAGAAAAAAGCTCTTAGATTTTAAAGCATGGATGGATGTAAAGATGTTAGTCATGGATGCAAACCCTTACAAGGTTATTGAAGAATTTTGACTCACTTTATAGGTGTATTAAAAGAATGGTATGCCAGTCTTAGACCAGTAAGGCACGATAACTTCATAAGATTGGCAATGTTGAATCAATCGTTGCTATTATTCATCAAGAATTCTTAGGAGACCAAGCTCTTGCCACAAAAGGCATCCAAAAAGATTTCTATGAGATGAAATGCTATTTACTCAAGAAGGCAGATATTGAACGCCATTTCAAAAGAATGGCTTAAAGATTTTACATGCTAAATGGATATAATGATCCGAGTCTGAAGGTTATTTATGTTAATTCCCTTCATAAGGATCTTCATGAAGAAATGGATAGAATGAATAATATCCTTCAGAAGGATGTTGTTAGCATGACTCTTGGAGAAATTCATCAAACATGCCTTGCTGCTTCAGACAAAATCTGCAGCTAGTAGATTTTCTTTGAAAACTTGTTCAAAGATACAGCCAAATATGCAAAAGCCTACAAAAAGAATCATGTTCAGATCAAATGCAAGGAAAAAGCATGCAACTATCACTACAAGTCCTCATCCAAGAAAAAGAAGTTCATAGACAAAAGAAGAAGGAAGAAGAAAGTTAAATTTGTCAAAAGAAAGCCTTTCTGAGGAAAAAAAAAGTAAACAATGTTTTATCTGTGGGAAGAAAGGACATTTTTCAAAAATTGTTTGAACAAAAAGGAGAAAGCAGCCAAACTTTTTCAACATCTCAGACTTGATGATGGTGAATATTGAGTCATGGTATGATGAACAAAAATAGAGAAATGAAAGCACAATATTCAGGCATGAATTAATAGACTCCAGCTTAGAAGAAGAAGAATCAGATTCCTCAGAGGAACATTTCCTTAACATAATGGATGAAATAGTAGAATAGATAGGAGCTCCTTTCCCATGCATGATGATCGAACAGATCAATCGAGTTGAAGAAATTTCAGAATTAGAAATTGATTTTTTTGGTCCTATTCCTCCTTTGCCCAATGTTGAAATGCACATTCCTTTATCTAAGTATGACATTCCCATCAAAGTCATAGCTTACATGGATAAGGAGCACAAAGAACACTAATGAATCTAGCAGTACTTCTATCCTCTACCTGGGAAAATTGAACATATTTTTTCAGGGAAACAAACAAAAAAGTCTTCAAAACCAACTTGATCACCAAATATAAGATTGGCCTCAAATTCTTTCCAGATTTTGATATTTGGACTAAGGTGATAGGTACTGATCTACTAGAAAAAGACATTGTGATTGAAATGGATGTATACTGCTTGAATAGATAACTCATGATATTTTAAGAAGGCCTTATAAAAGAATTTTCAAACCATACCCCAAAGAATAGAAAAATTTTGTACTTGCTGATGCACCTCTAGAATTCGCAGAAATTCGAGATAGTTTGCTTAAACTAAGTGCAGGTAGCCATAATCTTTTCTCTCATCCATATCCCTTGTGGAAGTATAACACCTTAACTTTCAACACAATATGCCTAGGATGCATAATGGTCAATCGTTAGTTGTTACGCCTTTGCCTCAGAACTTAACTTATTCTTCTTCAACATACAAATAGTAAAAATATGACAAATTTTTTTTGGTTTGAACTTTAAATCCAAAATGTGAGCCACGTGTGCACATTGATAGCGGTCAATACACACATAATAATAGCAATCATATAAACCTCATCATAATATATGTGTAAACCATGGCATAACATGACACAAACTAGATTAACATATCATAACCATATCATAAAGGTGTCATCCTATAAACATAAAGGACATCCTAAGATACTAAGTCTACCAATAAAGGTTGACCATACAGTAGTCCAAAGCTAAACATAATTATAGCATAGCTAAATCGGTCACCAGTACATATCCATCAAAAGACTAGAATATGAATGGGTACAAGGGATATGACCACCCTAAAGCTAATGTCCTCTCCGTGCTTCTATTGTGACCCTTTGATTCGTTTTATAGCGCAACTCCCTCGTCCACGTCTCAAAGAAAACCACGAACAATGCCATCATCCTCTTCTGGAGACGACATAGAAGAAAGGAGAGGGATGAGAAATGTAACATCCTAATATTTAACTCAACGCGCCTAGGACGCATTTAAGTTAATTATTAGTTATTACTCATTTTGTTTAGTTCTTGACTTTAGTTTGTTTAAAATACTTAGCAGAATTATGGATAAATTTTTTTTTGAAACTTAAAATGAAAATGTGAGCCGCACGAACTTAAAGACACTATATCATTTGATATGCATGCAGGTCAAAAGGAACTAAGCATATCATAAGCATACATGGATATGAGGTAAGCACAAGCCATAACACAACATCATGGAGACATATATTAATAACCTCAAGTGTTCCATAATACGTATCATAACATAAATACTTAAAATAGCATCATACCCACCATTATAGGCCCTAAACCCTAAGACACTATATCATTTGATACGCATGCAGGTCAAAAGGAACTAAGCATATCATAAGCATACATGGATATAAGGTAAGCACAAGCCATAACACAACATCATGGAGACATATACTAATAATATCAAGTGTTCCATAATACGTGTCATAACATAAATACTTAGAATAACATCATACCCACTATTACAGGTTGGGCTAGTACAGTCATCCAATAAACATAAATAGAAAGGAACATCTAGCCATGGTCTCTCCTCCCACTATGCCTAAAATAGATAACCCTTAAAAGTGAAAGAAGGCTATCATCTACAGGATGTATGCGCAGGTGCTCTATCAGATCCACCGTCGTCTTCTACTGCTGCCTTCCCTCAAAGGGAGAAAGGTATCCAATCTACTGAGCCAACTCGCTAGGCATGGCCAAACGGTGAGCCGGACGAGCATGAGTATCTCAGCGTGGTTGTATCGCCACCCTCGCTCCTCTCACAGCTGGGTCACAGTAGCCTCGCTACGGCCCCTCCATCTTGGGGGATGGTAGGTGCAGAATCCTTTGAAGGGCACTGGATAGCCGAGTCCTTGGAAGGCTCATACTGAAAGTTTATCACGGGTGATTGGGGAATGTACTTCGGGAAGTCGTGGATGATGGAAGTGGCAGGACAGGTACGGTGGGTCCGCTCCTCGCTAGGACAAGCACGCTTGAAGACAAGGTCATCATCGAAGGGAGAAGTAGGAGAAAATCGAAAGCTAGAAACCGGATGTGTAAAAGGGCGCTCCATGAACACAAAAAGGCGGACAGCACAATGACCCATGAAATGATATGACCGATGGGTGGTGTCATAGTGCATCTCCCAGGTGGGTGTATCAACGAAGATCATGAATGAAGCCATCCTCCTGTGAAGACGAGATGGAAAAAAAGAAAGAAGGAATGAGAATCTTGTATAAGAATCTCAGTAGGGCTATCACCTCCTAACTATTGTCATCATCTATGTCCTTAAGAACCTTGAGTTTTATTATGAAATAGTAGGCAAGCATGTAAGGTTCAATTAATTAGTTCCAAATATTATCTTTTCAAGGTTTGCCTATTTTAGCATGCATCTTAATGCAAGGGTACAACATGACATGCCATGAACAAGTAACCAATGCCATAATAAAGGACATACAGTAAAGAATGGAAACTCTTTAACACGATCTTTTTCTCATTAATCTTTTAGGTGACTTAAGCTTCTCATTCTCTTTACCTTGGGGGCCACCCTACAATTCTTTCTTCAGAGATTTCTAGGTTATAAGCTCATACTTCACTAATCGTTACTAGCCTACACTTATCCTCTCGATAAGCTAATTCCCGAGTCCCAGAGTACAGGATGGGGGGCATAGGACCACCTTTCATAACCTTTAATTCGGGAAGTCCAAAGGATCACCTTATTAGATCACTTGTCATAACCTTTAATTCGGGGAGTCTAAAGGATCATTTCCATGTGTTTTACATCTCCTTAAACTTAGCATGTTATCTAGAAATGCAAGCATGAGGATATAATCATATCAACATACTTTACCAATAAACATTTCATGCTCATGAAACACTTTATCAATGCATTTCAATTACCTCAACCATAATTGCAATTTCCATAAAATATTTCACATAAGCATGCTAATAACAACATCTTATTGAAAGTAAACGTGCTCCTACCCAGTATGCCGGAATCAAGGACCGGACTCAGCTAATGCATATGCTATATTCAACAAGATATTCATACACATGTATGGGGTATTAAAGATCATCACGGATATTATTCACACCTTCATGCTTGAGTTATCAGTAATTATGTATTAGCCCTTATGCGAGTCAAAACTACAAATCGGTTAAACCTAACCTTAGTAGTTATTCTTTTATGCATCTAATGGATCGATTACAATAATTTTCAACAGTTTTTAACCTCATGAACATTATCAAGTAATGCTGGATAGTTTGGGCAGCATTTGAAATTAAACAATTTCGGGGTTCTAGAAGTTACGTGCTTCTTTCTAATTACCGACTTTCCCTATAATGCCAAAATTAATTCCTAAACTAATTATTAGTGATTCTTACATATGTACACAATATTAAACATCCTTTTTACAGAATTTACACATGCTGGAATAGAATTCAAAATTCAATCCTTAAGAGTTCTAGAAATCACGTTTTGATCCTTTCTAGTTACTAACTTTTCCTCAAGTGCTAGAAATAATTTTTACAACATCCAATAGTAATTTTTTTGCACATCCAAACCCCTCCAAACAGCATATACAGAATAAATGAGGGTATGAAAGTAACTAAAATTTTTAACTTCTAAAAGCATTAGAAGTTGCAAAATAAATCATTTCTAGTTATTAGTTTTTCTCTAAATTAATTCTAAGTCAATGAAAACACTTGAAACCAATTTATTTCCTTTGAAAACATAATTAATAACCTTTAGGGCAGTAGCAAAAACAAGGATCACATGGACGAGGTTTCATCCATAAAAATCTCATTTTTAATGCCTCTTTAGTTTCCAATTCTTTCAAGACCAAAAAAAAAAAAAAAGAATTAGAGGACACAAATTTTTGGCCTAAACATGAAATAAGATGGGTTAAAATTATACTTCTAGCTTATCATCATCAAGAGGCTGAAAATACATCCTCAAAAGCATGTTCAATGTCAAAACGTCCATTTGAGATTCAAGGGGCAAGTCTTTGAGCTTTAGGGATTTAGATGATGACAAGAAACATAAACATGCTATGCAACCTCATTTTAATCTTTATCATCATAAGTAATGGCTTGATAGCATAAATAAATTCATTTTTAAGTCTTTAATATTAAATGATAAATATAAACATAAAGTGCAAGGTTTAAAATTAAACATGAAGGATGCAAGTTCATTTCTTTAGTCTTTAAAATTTAAAGTGATGGCTTGAAAATAAATATGATATGCAAGGCATTGAAACATAAACATGAGATGCAAGAGCTTGAAAATATAAATATGATGCAAGTCCATTTTTACATCTTACTAGAACTCATTCAAGACTTTAAAGAATAGTACTCTCAACCCCAAATCAATCTTAGCAAAATGAAAGTGAGCTTTAGAGTCTTTTAACCCATGGTTCCAAGAACCTTATTCTTTGGACTCACCATCAAGCTCAAAGAAAATGGACAAAGAGAACTAACCAACATCCTATTCATTGTTTCTCTAAAATGAGTTCAAGCTTTAGAGGTCACAACTATGATGATTTCACAATTATCATCTAGAAACCCTTATCATCAAGCCATATTCTCAAGCATCAAGGAAAATATTTTCAAAAGAACCACCAAGTACTCTATGTTTTTCATTTTATAAAATCGAAAATGGAAATAAAACTGAGCACTAGAGGTCTATCACTTGGTGGTTTCACAACCGCTACTAAGATCCATCATCATCAAGCCATAAATTTAATATCCCATTAGCAAAACAAAACTGAAAAACTAAAAGGAAAAAGGATGACAAAACCGAAATGAAAGGAAACTAAGGAAACCAAACCATAAGCTTTATAGGTTGTGGACATGGTGATGTCAACACCACTATCAAGAGCTCTCATCATTAAGCCATGGTTCCAACCATTTATTTACAATAAAAATCGAACACAAGAAGAAAAAGGAAGATCAAAATTGAAAATAAAAGAAAGGAAAACAAGGAGAACTTGTTCATTCATCCAATATTCAAATCCGAAAATAAAGCAAAGAAAAGAAAAAGAACCCAAACAAAACCCCTACCAAAGTTGTCTTCTTGAAGGAAAAGAGAGAGCTTGGTCTTGTGAGTTGAAATGAGAAGACAAAATCTTCTCTTGAAGCCAAACAAAGATTCGGCCAAGGCAAGGTAAGGAGGGTGGAGAGTTTGTCTTGAGTTCTAGTGTGTTGATATGGAATAGTTATGTGTATTGGGGGTGGTTTGTAGTTTTATAGGAGGTGGAGAGTGGTGGCTTTCTTGAAGTTGAAAGAGGAGGAAGAAAACTTGGGATGAGAGGATTGTAAGAACATTTTTTTGGACACAAGGTTTTTGCCAAAAATATGAGTGGTAAAGTGAATGTGTTTTTGTGTTGAAAAAATAATAAATATGGGTGTTTATATGGGAGGGAAGGCTACGGCCTTCATAGGCATTTGGGAGGGAGTTTCCAATTTTTTTCATATAGGTTAGGATGTGTATTAGAGGTAGATTTAATTAGGGAAAGGGTTAGGAATGAGAAATTAGGTGTTTAGGTTGATAATCGTGTATTGATGAATTTCAACACTATGATTAAAGAGTGGCCATAAACATTTAGAAGAGTTAAGTTCATTTAGTTTGAAATTTAAAAACCAACATATTCCTAATTTTAAGGAGAAAAAGAGAGAAAATACTATTCACCTTTTTTACTATGTCATGTCATGTGAATTTCTTTGATTAAGAAAGAGATTTAATTTATTCTAAGAAATCTTAAGCCTCTATTAACCTCAATTAATTATTTTCACTTAAGATTAACAATTAAAATTATTTTACCTTTAATTAGAGCCTAGTATTGCATGCATTATTTTAATCACTTAATTACGCTCATTATGCATGTAAACAGGGGTAAAATGGTAATTTTGCACCAAAACCCCTGAAGACCTCCTGGGCTTATACAGATATCATGCATCCCTTAAAAATAACATTCCAAAGTCCCGAATAAAGTCCGGGTCCAATCAGCAATTAATCTCGCGTTAATTTGTCGTAGGGGTATTTTGGTAATTTTGTGCAGAAAAATCAAAAACAAAGATTTTCACCTCCAACATTATGCACCTCCAACAGAGATTTTCCCTTTGAGGATAGCCTAGACCTACTGTCTTCGATTTCGAGCAGAATTGACCTCAGGGATATTTTGGTCATTTTGCATACGGGAAAAATTGGGGTGTTACAAGAAACTTATTCAAGATTCTCAATAGAGCTTCCCGACTCTAACACAAGTGTCATCGTTGTCGTCCCCAGCCACTTCGGTTTTCATTATGAAAAAGATGTACATGTATAAGGTTCAGTTTTAAACTTTTCAAAACTATTTATTCGAAGAAGGTGTCTTTTAACATGGGTCCTAATGTCATGAATGCAACAGGTATTTCATATATGTATGGCAATGCTTCCAGTGCATAAGTTGTCGGTGAAGATGTGCACGAGAAGGGGGATTGAATTGTGCATTGATCCTTTTTCACATTTTCTGAAGCATCTGAAAATAATTACTATCAAGTGTAAAACTTGAAGTGCAGTGGAAATAAGTCAGTAGCTTTAGAAAGTAGCTTTTTGAACCCTAATATGTAAATGCTTATTATAAAAAGAGTTAATAGAAAGCAATAAAAATATTTATACAAAAGAAAGAAAGAGAGAAAGATCCAGCAATCAGACAAAGAGAGACTGGACACGAGGAATTTTATACAAGTTTGGCCAACCTGCCTACATCCAGTACTCAATAACTGTTGAGGTTCCACTATAACAACAACTTTCTCAACCTAAGAAAGTAAAGATAGATAGTCTTTACATTAGCCTTCCCTAGCTATCATCTGTGGGCTTCAGCAATCACCTGTCGCCATAGATTTGAGTAGTTTATGCTAGCCTATCTAAGCTAACATGAGTAGTTTTATACTAGCCTCTTCAAGCTAACATGAGTAGTATTGTACTAGCATCCCCAAGCTAACATGAGTAGTATTATACCAGCCTCTCCAAGCTAATTCGTGATAAGTAGCCACCTCTATAGTTACGTTGTAAGTAGTCTTGACATTGGTCTCTCCAAGCCAAACCGTGAACAGTGGCAACCTCTACTATCACGTTTAAATTAGTCTTGCTCCAACCTCTCCAAACTACAAGTAGCCTTTGACTAGCCCCTCCAAGCTAAACTGTGATAAGTAAGAACATCTTACTATCGCGTTGCAAGTAGTTTTACAGTAGCCTCTCCAAGCTATCTTCCAAAGATCACTACCGGATCTAGGATACAAAGGTTAAGTGTTTGGATTGCCACTCAAACTAATCTACACTCAAGTTTCCTTAACATATACATAAAAAGTTCCTGGGAAGACTTGAATGACTTCCTTCTTCTACTTTTTCCATAAGAAGAGCATAGATCTAACTAAGAATATAGAAGGAAGATTTTCTTTACACTTTAAGGATAAAACTGATTACATGATAAAGATAGAATATTCTAGGAAGTGGAAAGAGATTTTTACAGAGGTTCATCTCTTGAATCTTCAAATCTCTCAGCGTTCTTTAAACTTAGCATCTCCTTATATAGTGGACTTTCTTTGTGATCATTGCCATAGATCAGTTCTTCAAGTGACACTATTAATCATCAGTTATGTCTTGAAAGAAGTAGCTAGAAGAAAGGTTGATAAAACTATTACATCGGTTGCAGAAACCGTTGTAAATATGAGCTTTCTGATCTTCCATCAGAAACTACTTTTTTACTTTCTGAGCAAGCTTTCTGAACTCCTTCTTTAAGAAGCTAGGGTAATTGATCAAAGAGGTAGAAGAGATGGCATACTAGTTTGAAACTGGGTTTGACTTGATAATTTGGAATTCAAATTTCAAATTTCCCTCCCTTTTATATAGCATTCTTTGCTCTACTCACAGGTGAGCTTTCTGATGTGCGCAATCAGTCCCTTGAAAAGTTTTTCACTTTCTGATCTTTAATCAAATCATCTTTAAAGATTATTTCTTTGCGATTATGATGATTGAAGATTAAGTAACACATTGCATATGGACATATTTCGATATCTTCATCTTGATAGTACTTTCTAATGTCTCGTGCTACTTTCTGAAGACTCTTTCCTTGATTTCTTGTAGCATTGCTGCCTACTTTTGATCGTTAGCTATCAAAAACTTGGAAAAGGATATGATTTCACTTCTATATTATAACAAATCTTGTAACATGTTTACATATGCATAGTGAAATATATATACTCATTTGAGTAAGCCTTGCTCTTACTAAACGATGGATACTTGTTATAATCTTATAAGAAACTCAATAGAAATATCAGTTGTTCTTTAAAGTATTTTCTTTGAATTGGTTTTACTGTCATTCAAAACACATGAGGGTTTTGGAGCTAACAATCTCCCCCTTTTTTAATGATGACAAACAAATTTGAAGAAAATCTTTTGAAGAGATAATTGAAAGAAATATTAAGAAAAAGAATGAGATATGCATATTCTTTTAGTATATCAGAGAAAGAGATTTTCAGGAAGTTCTTTTTCTTAAGACATGATATTGATCATATAAAAACTTTTTGGCCTTAATTGACAATTAATCAATACTGCTGTTGTTTTGTTTTAAGCATAGGACAGACCTAATCGTACTTTCTGATCATTGTGAGAGCCGATGTTTAAGAGACAGATGTTTAAGCCATAGATAAACAACTAGATTAATCATTTGTCAAAAGAAACGACTTTCTGAAGATTCTCATGCTTGAAAACATATCAAGTAAAACTTGTGATATTTTACCTTAGCTAGATCCATTTTTAACAAAACTTAATCTACGAGAGACTTTGAAAGGAATGCTCAAAGATATGATAAAAGACATAGTGCATTCGTAATTTTTGAGAAGCAAACTAGCTTTTGAATTGAGCTATGAAAATTTTCCATAAGAACCAAATTATGAAGGTAAGCTTTTTCAAAACAGATTATGTGAAAGAAAAACACATTACTCTTCGAGAGATTTCTAAAGTTTGTTAACTGATCTTGGTCTTTTTATGTGTAACCGCAAGTTTCTGAAGACAAGTTAGAAACTTTATACAACTAGACTTTGATCAAGTTAAGCTTAATATTTTAGAAAACCATCTCTTACAAGAGTAAAAGAAACGATTAAGTTCATCATGTATATCAAGGCTTAACTTATAAACTAGTGTCAGAGCAACAACTACCTTGTGCTCCTAAAGATACTTGGCCAAGACTAATCACAAAAAAGCATGTAAGCTAACATCCAATGTATATGAATAGACGTGTCAAAGCATATGCATTCAAGATAAAAAGCAAACATATATATGTGATTAGTGAGCTTAGATAGAGCAATGATATGATTTAGAGCTTAAGAAAACATGAAGCATGATAAATATGTATGCACTAAAAAAACATGAGTTAAAAAGGATATATAGCATAAAGACATAGAGAGATAAAGATAAGAAGAAGAAACAAAGGACTTATATGAATCACAAAGACATGTTTAGAGATATACAAAAGGACTGCTAAAAAAAAAGCTAAACAAAACAATTCTCTGGGCTCCCCCTCAATATAAACTCCCCCTGAGTATCTCGGCATCGCTTTCATTTCAACATGGCTCCCCCTGAATCCTATGTACATAGATTTTCTTCAATCTGAAACTTCTTCCCCTTTTTGGCATCATTAAAAAGGAGGTGTGCCAGGAAACCAAGGACACCATATTCAGCCTCCTCGCCGTAGTTCTTATAGGATGTTAGAATTATTTTAAACAATCTGGCGCAGAAGATCATCATGATTTTGAGACCTTTCTTTTAGATTTTGAGAGGTTTCTTCTAGATTGTCCAATTTGGTAGAAATATTCTATTGATTATCCAATAGTTTCCTATTCTAGGATAGAGAAAGTTTGAAGGAGGTGCCATTTGACGACGACCAGAAGAGGGTTGATCACCACCTTGATCTTGAGCTAGTTGATGTAGAGGTGGAAACGTAGTGAAGGGTTCCTGAGAAGAAGAAGAGGTACCAGTAGGAACAAGGATAGTTTCAAGTACTATACTTCTTGAAAAGGTTGGGAAAGATATATCTTCATGTATTTTGATCCTGCTTCCTTGATCAGCTCTAGATCTTGAGGGTTTATATAAAAGAATAGTGTCACTATTGGGTATTGTATTTGAAAGAGGCTTTGCAGAGTCTTCAGAACTGCTGTCCAGAGTGATCACACACCTTTTTGTATCCCTTTCCTAGATAGTGAGATCTTTGGTGGGTTACTTCAGAGTTTTGAAGTAAGACATGGCATATTCAATTCCAACCATATACTCAAACCATTCATTTTCCAAAGGATATTCCACATACTCAAGTACCCTACTCATCAAAGATCCATAAGGCATAGAAAATGAAGAATCTATGGAGGTATAATCAATCATGCGATACAAAATCAGACGAGGTACGTTAACTTTCCTCTTAGATAGGAGGTAGAACAGCATGCAATCCATGCCTTCCAAAAGTAGCACAGTGTTGAGCCTTGGAAGAAGAGTACATTGGATAAGAGTAAAAACTTTCTTGCATCTGTACGAAGCATACTAGCAAATATATTCCATGGAAGAAAGCTTGAATAACCAGTAAGACTAATGGAAACTTTTTCAGGTGAGATCTTAAGAGGGATAAACCAACATTTTTCAGATGAGCAAATAAGATCCTCATCAGGAGCATGGATGATATTAGAGAGATTAGTGCTGGCAACTTCTATATCAATGCGTTTGATATATGAACTTACTACTGAATCAGTTACTTGAACTAGGTGCGAGTAAAAAAGTAGTTACCACCTTTGGTGAAAATTCTATCTGTAATGCTGACGAACTCTTCCTATCCTTGGAAAGAAATGACTTCTAACAGAATGGCAATACAAGCCATTAAATCGTAGCTTAGACGTTTTCCAGGGGCTATTTGATGATGAACAAAATTATTGGCATAGTGTTGCTGATGATAAGATTCATTAAACATAAAGGGTATTCCTTGTCAGCAAAATTTCTGGAAAATTCTTTCCTTCAGCCATGTTAACACAAAAGGTTAGAGCTTGAAAGGATCTTGGGTAGAGGAAGGATATGTGATGAGAAGAAAGTGAGAAAGTGTCGAAGAACTGTGTGGACAGTCTTAGGGTGAGATGTCAAGAAAGGTGAAACATTCGATGAAGAGGTTAGGGTAGCTTGTATAAGAAGATGAGAGTAAGGAAACAAAATTTGGGGCTTTTACAAGATATGATATGATGTGACTGAAGGCAAAGTGACATGGGAGAGAGAAATTCTTACGTAGTGGATAGAAACTCCTGCTTTTTCATCTTTCTTTCAGAAAGAGAGTCTTCTAACATTTGATCTCACTTTTTGAAGTAGTTACTTTCTGAAGCTTCAAGGGTTTACTTTCTGATTTACTAGAAAAAAACTTTGAATCTCATCCCATATTTTTCTTTTAGCTCTGAGATTAATGCCTTCATATAACCATCATTCACTAATCTTTCAAAGCTTCTTTCTGACCAAAAATTTTCTTTTGAACATATCTTCTTCTTTCTGATCGACCTGTCTTCAAACTAAGCAACCTGATTCCTTTCGAATCTTGCAAACTAATACACCATTTTTCATAGAGATCTATGGCCTTGCAAATTGACTTCTAAAACACATGTCAGTAGACCTGGTCTTGCATAATCTTTTGACGTTCTTGCAAACTGATATATAGAAGCTTCAGGAGGAAATATACCATGATGAATTCTGATTACTTTGCTTAATCTTCAGAGGAGAGCATAGAGAGACCACCTAGAGAGTTTTATACAGGAATGCTTATGCATAAGTGAAAACTTAAAAAACTTTTAAAGACGGTAAACAACCAGGAGATCTTTAGCTATAGACATTGTGGTTACATCTTGATACAAGATCTTCAGTAAACACATCTATTTTCTAAGCATCTCCATTGTTTTAAAAAAGAAAAACTTTACAAAAATAGCCTAGGATAAGGAGTGCTGAATGGATTCTTGTAAGGGTAAATAGCACAACATAGTTTTAGATAAAAGGAAGGCAACTTACCTCAAAAGATGATCTTGCATATGATTCCTTATCTCATCTGAGTTCAAAGATCTTAGTATGCTTGGGCTTTTTCTATTTGATCCTTTCTTCTTACATGGGTTTACTTCCCTTGATATTATCAAATTTGTCTAGATAGTCCTTGAGCTTCTTGTTAGACTGGATGATGATGTCTCAAAGATGATAGATAGACTTTGCCTTTTTCTTGAGTTTGGTTGGCATATACAGCTTAGCTTCTACCCAATTTTGACAATTCCAAGCTTTCTCATCATATGTAGATATTGTGGTGGTGGTGATGAAGGCATGGTTGATAAAAATCCAAGGAATGACTTGGTGTACATATCCTTGGGAATACTCTGAGAACTTTGATAGTAGAAGATTATCTTTAAAGCAAAATTTTCACAAAGATACTATGCATATAGATCTTCTAGCTTCTATGTCATCTTCAAGACTGCTCATGTTGTATGTCAAAAATATTGCTTTCTGATCATCATGAATGGTCAGAGCAAACTTTCTAAAGACTGAGGTTTTGGAACTCACTTTTCGAATCTTTTGGCTTTCATCTACTAGCTTTCTATGATTGCTTTGAGATAGAAAATCTCAGGACTTTCTTCAGAAAAATCAAGATTATCAGCAAAGTCTTCCATAGGGTTTTCAACATCATCATGCATAAGAGATCCTTGAGAGGATTATCTCTTAGGACAATAACAACACTTAAAATCAAGGTCTGATATCTGGAGAGTTCAACATCAAAGTGCTTCTTTAGCTTTCAGTTAGAGGGATATATCAGAAATGCATGCAGGAAGGAATATAAATTTTGGTACCCAGACTTTTTCGGTCCTTTTCGGTTAGTCTTAGATAAAGAGATTTTTTCAACCTTTTTAAGGAAAGTTCTTTACAGGATGCATTTGTTGTAAGGTATCTCTTTAAGCATTTTGAAGAACAGAAATAAAAGAAAATACATATATAGCAAATGAAGTTGCATAGATCTTTCTCCTTCTATTTCACTTGCATATCTCAATCTATTTTTGTAACACCCTAGTAATTAACCAGATACACCTAGGTTGAATCTGATTAATGACTAGACTTTTATGACATGTTAAGAATAAGATGCATTATAAGACGCATGATTAAAAATTGACGAACCTCGGTTAAGTATTTGTCCGAACTTAAAATGAATCTTTGCATGCTCACTATTTTAGAATAATCCCGAGGTTCCTGGGGACTTTGATGATGACACTGTAGAAGGAGGTACCCTACTGAGAATTCTTTAGCAAGATTCTCACTCCCTTTTCTTTATTTCCGTCATTGTCTCCAGATTCAAATGGCGACATTCGTCCTGTTCGTTGATACCCCTACTTGGGAATTCCACTATGATCCGGTGCATCGCTCGTATCATTTTGAAGGGAGGTGCGCAGTTCGTGTTTTTATTTACATAGGTCGTCCATTTGCACATCCTGTCCCTAGTTATCGATTTTCTCCTACTTCTCCCTATGGCGATGAAATGGTTTTCGAACATGCACGTCCACTTGATGAAAGGATGTTACGTTCTTATCCCGCTTCATCTGCTGTCCATGGATTTAGTATGTTCCCGAGGCAGATATTCTGAAATTGATCCTTCGTGAGGACACTCCTACTCATGTATATTCTGAGAGCTCGCTCCTACTCCCACACGTAAGAGAGGGTAGTGAGGAAAGCAAATCGTTCAGCCGAGGTTAGCGAGAAGGCCGTCCATGCGACCTGACTTGGTGCATCTCGTGTGTCCCGTCGAGGAGCTCATCAGTGGATCGGATTTATTCCCCCATTTCCGGGACATGGCCATAGAAGGTTCTTAGTAGATTTATGTGTGATCATGCACCCTAGTTTTAGGATAACCTTCCCCGCTTATGGAGTTATCTAGTTTAGGGGCATGTATTTCCTTAAGTATATTTTCTTTTATGGGTTTGCATAAGATAATGATGTATGAACATAACCCACCCTTTGAGTGAGGTTATTGTATGTAAATATATGCTATAATGTGCTTATGGATGTTATATGATGGAGCCTAAGTGATATGATGTGATATATTCTTAAACGTCTTATTATACCCCGCTTACTCGTTCACGTTGTACTCGGCTCATGTTTTCAATTATGTGTTTAAAAAAAAATGGCTCGTAATTTCACTAAGTATTTTCAAATTATAAAGAAAGAACCAAAGCAAGGAGTAAAGTCTAGTCATTAATCAGATTCAACCTAGGTGTATCTGGTTAATTACTAGGGTGTTACAATTTTCAGGAAATAGAAACTGACCATTTTTACAAAAACATAGTTTTTGAGTTTTGTTTGAGAAAGCAGGTTAGATCTTAAGATGCCATGAAGTTCTTTTAAGAATTCTGAAGGAATTTCTGAAATGTTCATATAGCTTCTTGGAGGCTTCAGAAACTTATGACTTGAGAAGAGTAAACTCTCTTGGAGTATTTCTCTCTTTCAGCTTTGCAACTTTAGATTAGATCTTCTCAAGTGTTCATGGCAACTCTATGAGTTCTTTGATAGATTGAGATATATAGATGAATGGGCTTGACAACTTTCTAGCAGCTCATCTCATGAAGAAAAATGGAAATGAAAAAAAAAATGATAGAGATAAGATGCTGAAACTTTTACCTCACGAGTTTTTAATGATACTCTTCAGATATGAAGCACAGAATGGCAATAGGTTTTAACACAGCAAGACTTTCTGACAAAGACTTTTGGTTGTCTGACACATTTTTCCTTTTTGCATAGGGATATATTGATAAAGAGTTGAAAAAATACATGATGTGTGACATAGTTACTATAAGAAAATATTCTCTCAAGATGATCTTTGTCCTGATCTGTCATTCATGAGATTGATGTCCTTTTGATATAGTCGTTACAGACTTCAGATATAAATCACAGGTGGAGAATTCGTCTTTAAAACCAATCTCAGGTAACAATATCAGATTTTCTACTTCTTAGAGAAGCTTTAGCAATTTTTATTGCTTCATCATTCTAAGACATCTGATACGATACAAATAGGATCAAAGATATCTTGATACAAGTTAGGATCCTTCAACATCATGTACTGATTGTCTTATATAGCCTTTCTTATGTAATCACTCATAGATAGGTAGAATATATGGATTAAGCTTATGACATATATGAATAGAGATGGGACTAGATGGAACCACTGAACTTTTCTTCTTTGGAAAGTTCATGTCAACAGATCTCTTTTGAATCCCTTTCAATATATGGATGAACTGTGCCATGACTTAGAGTTTTGTCAGCAAAGGACCATAGGATAAAAGATTGATCTTAGAAAGATGATGTATGCCATTATGTTCTTTGGATCTTTATCCTCTGTAATCGTTGGATTGCTTAACCCCTCAGAGGCCTGGCTCTGATACCACTTGTAGGTAAAGATGTGCATGAGAAAGGGGGTTGAATCATGCATTGATCCTTTTTTGCATTTTCTGAAGCTTCTGAAAATAATTACTATCAAGTGTAAAACTTGAAGTGCAGTGGAAATAAGTTAGTAGCTTCAGAAAGTACCTTTCTGAACCCTAACATGTAAAACACTCATTATAAAAAGAGTTAACAGAAAGTAATAAAGATATTTATAAAAAATAAAGAAAGAGAGAAAGATCCACCAGATATCAATAAACGAGATCTAGTAGATATCAATAAACGAGATTAAAGAAAGAGAGATTGGACACGAGGAATTTTATATTGGTTCAACCAACCTGCCTACATCCAGTATTCAATAACTATTGAGGTTCCACTATAACAACAACTTTCTCAACCTGAGAAAGTAAAGATAGTTAGTCTTTACATTAGCCTTCCTAAGCTATCATCCGTGAGCTTCAGAAATCACCTATCATCACAGATTTAAGTAGTTCTATACTAGCCTCTCCAACCTAATATGAGTAGTCTTGCACTAGCCTCTCCAAGTTAACATGAGTAGTATTGTACTTATCTCTCCAAGCTAATCCGTGATTAGTAGTCACCTCTATAGTCACGTTGTAAGTAGTCTTGACACTGGCCTTTCCAAGCCAAACCATGAACAGTAGCAACTTCTACTGTCACATTGAAAGTAGTCTTGCTCCAGCCTCTCTAAGTTGCAAGAAGTATTTCCCCAGCCTCTCCAAGCTGCAATAGTCTTTTCCCAACCTCTCCAAGCTGCAAGTAGTCTTTGACTAGCCTCTCCAAGCTAAACCGTGATAAGTAAGAACATCTTACTATCACGTTGCAAGTAGTTTTACAGTAGCCTCTTCAAGCTATCTCACAAAGATCACTATCGGATCTATGATATAAAGGTCAAGTGTTTGGGTTGCCACTCAAACTAACCTACACTCAAGTTTTCTTAACATATGCATAAAAAGTTCTTAGGAAGACTTGAATGACTTCCTTCTTCTACTTCTTCCATAAGAAGAGCATAGATCTAATTAAGAATATAGAAGAAAGATTTTCTTTACACTTCAAGGATAAAACTGATTACATGATAAAGATAGAATATTCCAGGAAATGGGAAGAGATTTTTGTAGAGTTTCCTCTCTTGAATCTTCAAATCTCTCAGCATTCTTCAAGCTTAGCATCTCCTTGTATAGTGGTCTTTGTTCGTGACCATTTCCATAGATCAGTTCTTCTAGTGACACGTATTGATCATTAGTTGTGTTTTGAAAGAAACAGCTACAAGAGAGGTTGACAAAACTGTCACATTGGTTCCAGAAGCCGTTGTAAACATGAGCTTTCTGATCTTCCATCAAAAACTACTTTTCTACTTTCTAAGCAAGCATTTTGAACTCCTTCTTCAAGAAGCCAAGGTAGTTGATCAAAGAGGCAGAAGAGATAGCATACCAGTTTGAAACTAAATTTTACTTGATAATTTGACATTCAAATTTCATATTTCCCTCCCTTTCTTATAGCATTCTTTGCTCTACTCACAGGTAAGCTTTTTGATGTGCATAATCAGTCTCTTGAAGAGCTTTTCACTTTCTGATCTTCAATCAAATCTTTCTTGCAGATTATTTCTTTGCGATTATGATGATTGAAGATTAAGTAATACATTACATATGGACATATTCTGATATCTTCATCTTGAGAGTACTTTCTAATGTCTCGTGCTACTTTCTGAAGACTCTTTCCTTAGTTTCTTGTAGCGTTGCAGCCTACCTCTGATTGTTAGCTATCAAAAGGTTAGATAAGGATATAATTTTACTTCTATATTATAACAAATCTTGTAACATGTTTACACATACATAGTGAAATATATATACTCATTTGAGTAAACCTTGCTCTTGCTAAATGATAGATATCTATTATAATCTTACAAGAAACTCAAGAGAAACATCAGTCATTCTTCAAAGTATTTTCTTTGAATTATTTTTGTTGTTATTCAAAACACATGAGCGCATAGTGTTCTGGAGCTAACATAAGTAACACATGCAAATAACATAAGCATACTCACAACATGAATTTGTAGCATTCAAATCCAAAACACAAGATAAGGCTAAGTATATAAGCATAAGATAAGCTAAAGACTAAAGTCACCTAACCATAACACATGAGTAAGCACACCAATAGAACAATAATATAATATACATTTTTACTTTACTTTCATAGGTGACTTGGAATTCAAATTATGTGATTGAGTGGCTCGTAAATGAATGCATGATAAGACAAACTTGACGAGCCATATATCATTTAACATGCATGGGAAGGCAAAAGAACCCATGATACTTTGCTTTGTCATAATTGAATTCTCAAGTTCCTTTCTTAACAACCACTCTGTTACATAATCATCCTAAACCAACCATCTTACCTTCCCCTGTGATTTTACAATAACCACTAAAACTTCATCTCACCGATTGTTTAGGATGATCTCAACCTAACTATCCATCGGTAGATTTAATATGGGGCAATAGAGTGGGAAACACATCACTTCCTTTCCTTAACTTAACTTTCTTATCATAAGCATGCAACTTCCTTGGATCACCTCCCTTAACCAATAACTCTTGAAGTCTAAAGGATCATCTCCGTATATCTTATCTCACATTTAATCCTACCATGTCATTTAGCAATGAAAACATGAGCATATATTCATAGCCATATCATAACTCATTATTTAACATTTTCATGCTCACAACTTCCTAATTTCTCAAAGTCCACAAATTTGGTGGAAATCCAGCAACATAATGGCTGGGAACGGAGTTTCCCCAAATTTGATTCATACCATAGAACATATGAATCATGTATCTCAATTATTTTTTTCATAATCACAACATGCCACTAATCATTATGTAATTGATCTCCTAAGCATGCATCACATTTGTAACACCCCGATTTTTCTGTTCGAGGGAAATGACCAAAATGCCCCTGAGGTCATTTCCTGACCCGAATTCGAGGGTAACCAACTCGGTCGTCCTCGAAGGGTCAACTCAATGTTTGAAGGGGATTGAATGGCCTTTGAATGCTTTCGGAAGCGAAAATTTCATTTTCCGCAGTTTCAGGTTAAAATGACCAAAATACCCCTATAGCGTTTTACGCAGGTAAAGGTGCCATTTGAGCCCGAAACTTTCCCCAGAGGTTTAAAAACATGTTTTCATGTGTATAGAGGTCTCTATTCAAATCCCGGTGGTCCCGGGCAGTTTTAGTGCAAAATTATGATTTTGCCCTTAGAATAGTGTTTTTGAGCTTAATGACGTAATTAAGCAAACCTAAGCAATATTAGGCTCTAAATGAAGATTAATTAATTTTCCTAATTAATCTAGAGTCAAAATAATTTATTAAAGTTAATTAGAACCCAAAATTGCTTAGATTAAACTTAAATCCCTTTTTAGAACTCAAGATTCCTAGTCTTGGAATCTTGAATAGTGTTTTCTCTCTCCAATTCCTTAAATCAAGGAAATGTGTCTAGAGTTGTTTAGACTCTAAATTGAGGATCTAACTCACTAATGGTGCAAGACCACTCCTTAATTATGTCTAGACCACCTTAATTATCCATTTTTCTTACCTAAACACTTTCTTACAACTTCCTAACCTTAAGCATAATAAAAAATACACCTAAACACAACTCTAAACCACAATTAAAATGCAAGAAACTCTCCTCCCTTGGCTGATGCATTTCGGCCACCTCTCCCCCTTTTGACCACATGTTGATTTGTTTTCTCACTCAAAGAACCATGCTTGAGGCAATATCTTGAACCATACCTCACCATACTTTGAGCCATACCTCACCATGCCTCAAGACCACATTATTTCACCTCATGGAACTTATGGATGCCTCCATTCTGCACCCTCATGGCCGAAACCCCTTCAAGCCATTCACACCCTTCATTTGTTTCATTTCTCTATAAATAGAATGCCTTGAGGAGCTTGCACCACTTTTAGATCATTTGCTAAGTTTAGGAACACTCAAAGCTTTTCTTTTCTCTCAAAGTTCTAGTGTTCTTCAAGTTCTTCAAAGTTCTTCATCATCTTCATCTTTTTCTTCCATCTTCAAGTTCATCACATCAAGTAGGGATTTTCTTTCAAGTATTCCTTTCTTTAAAGTTCTTGTCCTAAACTTTATATTCATAGTTTCTCTTGATTCTTTTTAGAACTTCTTTTCCTTTCCTTTTCTTTCTCATTTTCGGCCATGGGCCTTGAAGTTCAAAGAAATGAGAGCTTGATGATGAGAGTTACATGATGATGTCCATCACTTGAAACAAACTCTAGAGCTTGATCTTTGTTCTTGAGCAAAAATGTTTCTAGTTTTTCCTTTCTTGAACTCTTGAGAACTTTAGTTTTGATGGTGTTTTAAAATGATTCTAAGGACTCAATGATGAGGTCTCATGATGTTGGTGTTAATATATCATTAAGATCATGGACTCTAGAGTTTCAAATATTTCTTTTCTTGCCTAGATGTTTCGGCCATTTCCTTTCCTTTTATATGCCTTATGGTTTGATTTTCTAAAGATGTTGTTTTGAGTTCTAAGAACTCTAGACTTTATTTTATCTTGGTTTGATGAGTTTGGGTTGAGGTTTATGTTTCTTTAAAGTCTTGTTAAGAGCTCTAGAAAGATAAAATGAACTTGCATAATTTATTTTATGCTTGCATTTATGTTTACATTCTTGCTATGCATCTTTACTTTCAAGCTATCACCTAAGAACATAAAGATTAAAATGGAACTTGTATCATCACTTAATTTAATTCTCAAAGCCTTTCTATTTCGGCCTTAAAGTCGATTGTTGTTGGGCCAAGAGCACTAAAATAAAGAATTGAACCTTGCATATTTACTTTCAAGCTTGCAAGTTTAAGTTTATGCCTTGCATATTTAATTTAAGTCATCACCTTGTTTTATAAGCAAGATTATAAACGAAAAGCATGAGTACGTTTAGTTTATGTCATAACTTAACAACCTAGAGCTCAAAGACTTGCCCATTTCATTCCAAGTTAAAGTTTAATGTGAAACCATTCTTTGAATGCATATTTTCGGCCAAGTAGTGATGATGGACTTGCAATGAGTTTTCATCTAGCTACAAGGACCAATAGTCTATGTTCTAAGTTTTCCTTAAAGCTTTACAAACCTTTTCAAGGTTATGTTGTCATGAGATATGACTTTATTCCCTTTTAGGAGATGAAATATATTTTGGTCATTAACCTAAGGCCTCTCTTAGCCTCTTGATGAATTAAAATGATTTGCAAAGAGTTTTAGAAATTCTAAATCGATTCTAAGAGAAACTAGTTAGCTTATGTACCTAGAAATGTCAATTTAAATCCTTTACTAAAGCTAAATGTTTTCGGTTCTGATATGATGAGTGTGATGCTGTATGATGAGATTATGATGTGTTAGAATGTGTGAAAATATCATACAATGATGTAGAAATGATTCTATGCATAATAGGTAAGAAACTAGCTAACTAGAAATACCGTAAAGCTAGAATTTAACATAGTTTTTGTAACGCCCCAATTTTTACTGTAATTTTTACTGTCATTAGAAATTACTCAATTACCGAATTATCATAGGTAATTATTACATAAGATTTGAGGCCGAACAATCCTCAATAAAGGAATATAACATTAGAAGAGAGGTTAGAAGCAGTTCATGCGAGAGTCCAAATCCGAATTTACAGACGATAAAATGACCAAAATGCCCACGAAGTTATTTTACCTAAAATGAGGATCATGGGCCCCACCTATTCTCAAGGGGATATTTTGAGGATAATAAGGGATTGTTTGTGTTATGTGTGTTAATAGAGCAGAAGGATCTCAATTTTGAGTTCGACGCCTGAAATGACCAAAAGCAGCCCTCAAGGGTTGTTTTAACTCCGATGTGTGCGAGCCCAGGCGAACCTCACTAAAATGTTTTAAAATGTGTTTTTTAAGCCATGATTAACCATTGGTTAAGCTCGGGTGGCCTCGGGCAATTTTAAGTGAAAGTACGATTTTGCCCTGCTTAGTGGGGCAAATTTTGGGATTTTTGATTATATCAAAACCTAAGCAATATTAGGCTCAAATTAAAGCTTATTAAATTCTAAATATTAATCTAGAGTCAAAATTATGTATTTAGATTGATTAGAACCCAAAATTGCTCAAAAACACCCAAATTGCTTACTAATTCACTTAAACCCTTAAGTAAATTCTCTAAATTACATGAATACCTTGCCTACACCTAAATAATGCATGGAACACACAAATTTCACTTCTTTGGGCTGTAATGGATGAAATTATTGATGCCATTATGCAGCTGAATTATTGCCAAAAGTTGCACTAAAACAAAATGCCAAAATGTCACCATAAGAGACATAATTCCTTAATTTCATACAACTTTGTCTAAAATGATTTTTCCTCCTTATTTCTCCTGCAAATTCCGTCCACTACCTCATCATTTTGGCCAATTAGAAGCCTCAAAATCTTCCTAAATAGGCTTGCTTGAGTGGTCTTAGAATGCTTAGTTCATAACTAGTTTTTAAGAGCACCAAAAACTTTCTTTCTTCCTCCTTTTTGGCTGAATTCTTTCTTCAATTTTTTCAAAGAGATTTTGTTTCATTTCACTTCAAGAAACCAAGTTCTCTTCCTCTTCTTCAACTCTCAGATTAGGTAGGGAGTAGTTTCTAAATTTATTTCTATGCTTTGAGGGGTTGTGTTTTTAGCTCAAAATGATGAAATTATGAACTTACCTTAGCTTTTCATTTTGGTTTTCTTCTTCAATTTTTCTTTAACCAATTCAACCATATGGCCTAGGTGGAACTAAGATGATGGCTTGATGATGAGGACCTTGAGGGTGGATTGTAAATCCATCACAAGTTGAGCCTCTAAAGCTTGAAAATTCCACTTGATGCAAAACTTTAAAGAATAATGCTTTATGATGCTAAAACAAAGATTTTTAGTTTAGAACTTGAAAGATGTATTTTTTTCCCTTTTATGTTTTATTTCTTGTTAAGATATGTATTGGGTTGAATTTATAATTCTTTTAAAGTCTTGAAGGAGCTCTAGTAAAGAAACAAAATGAATTTGCATCCATGATTAAGTTTATGCTTTGCATAACCATGTTTACCTTCTATGTCATCACTAAATTTTCAAGAATGAATAAATGAACTTGCATTTCTCATGTTTAAATTCCAAGCTTGTATTTCATGTTTATGTTTCAAGTCATCACTTAATCTTTCAAGATAATAAAGAGGTTGCATCTCATATTTAATTTATGCTCTCACTATATTTTATAATGGCTAAAAGAATCAACGGATAGCATGTTTATTTTATGCCATCACCTAAAGATCCTAGAGCTCAAAGACTTGCCCATGTATCACAAGCAAAGAAATATGATTATTGGAGTTAAAGAATTTATTCTTTAAAAAGTCTTGAGATTGGAGCTTAAAAAGATGTAATAATAATCTCTTCTCCCTCTCGGTCTGTGCGGACTACCGCACCGCTCGGTTTCTAATAATCTCTTCTCCCTTTCTATCGTCCTCATGACTACCGCCTCCGGTTTCTTAATATTCTCTTCTCCCTCTTACTTTGCATGCGGATTACCGCCCCAGTTTCTTGTATCATGTTTATATTTCAAGTTCTTGCATCATGTTTAATTTTCAAGTCATCACCTTAAATCTTAAAGATAAAGAAATGGAATTGCATACCATGGTTATAATTCCAAGCTATCACCTTATAAAGATAAGATTAAAATAAGGTTGCATAGCATGTTTATAATTCTAAGATGTCACCTAAATCTCTAAAGCTCAAGACTTACTCCTTTTATCTTAAGTGAGAATTTTAATTGTGAAGATCCTCCCAAATTTGACAAAAGAACTAGTTTCTAAATGAGTTTTAAGGCTTTGCAAGGATTTTTCTGAGGGAACTAGTATTTTATATGCACTTAAAATATGATTCTATGTAATTGCATGAGGTTCATGATTCGGCCACTGATCAGAGTTTAGTATCAATGTGTGATAATGATTTGATATGATTGAAGTTGTGATAATTATGGTTTATTGTTAAGAGAATGATTCATAATTGGTTTAGTAACTAATTAGTTCTATAATTGATAATTCTATGTAAGGATTGGATGCTTATTAAGTACTTGATATCATTGAATGATTTCAGCTTGCATGTTATAGTTGTTCTTGCAAATAATGAGAATGCTTATACATGAAATGCTCTTTATTATGTAAAATTTACCTTTGTTGCTAAGAAAGTGTATCATTGTAAAAGTGTAATTTGGAAAGGTTACGGCTAAGGAAAGACTTGGTATTTAAGCATGTCCATTGTGACCCACCTCTCTTTCCCCGGGAATCTCCCATATGCATGATTCTGATTGATATATATTATTCTAGCTTAAGACTATAAATGAGAAAATGTTATGATGTTTATGAATTGTATTATGATATAACATGCGAGATTTAATGGTGACTTAAACATAAGAAAAATGATCCTTTGGAACCATCGACTATAGGTGGTGAAAAGGTGATTTTAGCCCCCTAACCTGCTTCTCTCAAAAGGTAGAGTCGGGACTTTAGCTTATCAAAAGTGGATAAGTATATGCTAGTGACGACTAGTAAGTATGAGCTCATAACCTAAATTACTCCCAAAAGGGTGGAGTATAGGGTGGCCTAAGGAAAATAATGATGATGATAAGATTTTAAGTCACCTAAGGAAATGAAATATGTGCACTATGTCCACATGTAGCTAATATTATATGACGTTCTTTTGTACATGTTATTTGATAATGATGATGAGGAAAATGATGTAATGATAAAGGAAAAGTTCATTGTAAATATGATATGTTAAGATTATGATGCATTATAAGACGCATGATTAAAACTTGACTAACCTCGGTTAAGTATTTGTCGAACTTAAAATGAATCTTTGCATGCTCACTATTTTAGAATAATCCCGAGGTTCCCGGGACTTTGATGATGACACTATAGAAGGAGGCACCCTCACCAGAATTCTTTAGCAAGATTCTCACTCCCTTTTCTTTATTTCCGTCATTGTCTCCGATTCAAATGGCGATATTCGTCTGCTCGTTGATACCCCTACTTGGGAATTCCACTATGATCCTGCATCGCCGTTATCATTTGAAGGAGGTGCTTGATTAATGTTTTTATTTACATAGGTCAGCCCATTTGCACATCCTCATCCTAGTTATCGATTTTCTCCTACTTCTCCCTATGGCGATGAAATGGTTTCGAACATGCACGTCCACTTGATGAAAGGATGTTACGTTCTTATCCCGCTTCATCTGCTGTCCATGGATTTCAGTATGTTCTGAGAGACGAGATATTCTGAAACTGATCCTTCGGAGACACTCCTACTCATGTATATTCTCGAGAGCTCTTGCTCCTACTCCCACACACGCGTGTAGAGAGGGTAGTGAGGAAAGCGATTGTTCAGCCGAGGTTAGCGAAGGCCGTCCATGCGAATTCTGACTGGTGCATCTCGTGTGTCCCTTCCCGAGGAGCTCATCGATGGATCGGATTTATTCCCCATTTCGTGACAAGTGGCCATAGAAGGTTCTTAGTAGATTTATGTGTGATCATGCACCCTAGTTTTAGGATAACCTTCCCCGCTTATGGAGTTATCTAGTTTAGGGGCATGTATTTCCTTAAGTATATTTTCTTTTATGGGTTTGCATAAGATAATGATGTATGAACATAACCCACCCTTTGAGTGAGGTTATTGTATGTAAATATATGCTATAATGTGCTTATGGATGTTATATGATGGAGCCTAAGTAATATGATGTGATATATTCTTAAACGTCTTATTATACCCCGCTTACTCGTTCACGTTGTACTCAGCTCACGTTTTCAATTATGTGTTTAAAAAAAAAAAAATGGCTCGTAATTTCACTAAGTATTTTCAAATTATGAAGAAAGAACCAAAGCAAGGAGTAAAGTCTAGTCATTAATCAGATTCAACCTAGGTGTATCTGGTTAATTACTAGGGTGTTACAGTTTTGACCCATTTGTTTTTGGAACTTATCCAAACTGTTTTAATGGGAGCATAATCAGATTAGGATTGTTTAGACATGAAAAACTTGGTAACATTTGGATTAGAATTGAATTCTAGCACCTATAGGGAAACTAATAACTAGAAAACCGTAAAAGTGCAAGTTTAGAACTCTTAGAATATTTATTTTTCTGGATTCTGTCCAGCACCCTTACAACATGATAAACATGATTAATAATTAGTCTTTAAGCATAGGAGTGCCTCATAATTGATTTAGATTTAATTCATAGCGCCTTAGGCGAAGACGGAACCAAGAAAGGGTCTAAAACGTAAGTTCTAGAACCCCGTAATCACAAGACAGGAATTCTGCCCTATGCTATTCAGATTTAAGTGTGAACATGAGGATTATGAATGATGTTTAATTATGAACCCTTAGGTGCATAAAATATGAGCGACGGATGTTAGAGAACCATATCTCATGATTAAGACCTGTAAGGGTCAAAGCATAAGCTACCGTAAGGATAAACGGTTGAATGTTCCATGATGATGCATGTGGTATGTAAATAATGATGATGTTATTCATATGAGGAATTCATGAGGATATATGTTTATGTGGCATAAAGCAAATTCGGAAGGAATTCGGCGTAATACCATCGTGCCGCTGAATTCCCGATGAATTTGGGGACTTAAAGAGATTTTGAAAATTAAGGTACTAAGATGGGTTCTAGGATGACACCGGTTCGGCCGAGCACCTGCATAGAACTCATGTGACATCGGTACCCATTTTATACTCTTAGGTGACACCGGTTCGGCCGAGCACCCCTAAAAGTTTTGCCCCCTAACCCGTACTCAGATAGTCGGGATTTATGATTTGTGATACGCTTATCGTTAAGTGGTAAGTAAGAACTAGTGACGACTAGTTAGGGTATGAGCTCATTACCTAGATATGTGACACGTTCTGGGTGACACCGGTTCGGCCGAGCATCCCCAGTTCGATTGTCTTTTAGGATGGCCCATGAGGAAGAGAAGTTTCATGATTATGATTATGTCACTAAGTTTGTCCCATATGAATGTTTCTATTGCCACTTTATGCCACTAAGTATGATGATGCTTGATGTTATGTTTTATGTATGTGCATTAGGTAGTGCCATGCATACATCTTCTATTATGTTGCATTCATGACATTAAGATCATCCTAAAATGAATGGACCTTGGCTAAAGTATATTTTAAAGTTTAAAATGAACTTAATGCATGACCAGACATTTTGTATAATTAAACCCAAGGTTCCTGAGGACGTAGATGATGACACCTAGGTAGTAGGAGGCCCTACTGAGATTCTTTAGCAAGATTCTCACTCCCTTTATCTCTTTCTTTCCGTCACGTCTTCAGATGGTGACATTCGTAGTGTTCGTGGACACACCGACATGGGAGGTGCACTATGACCCGGCTCATGGGTCATACCATTTTGAGGGACAGTGCACGGTGCGGGTTTTCATGTTCGTAGGACGCCCCTTCGCTCATCCCGTGCACACCCATCGCTTCTCCCCGACTGCACCCTATGGCGACGACGAGCGGGTTTTTGAGCGCGCGCGTACGCATGACGAGAGAGTGCTCCGCATGCACACCGCCGCCTTAGCCATGCGAGACTATCCCGATTACGTGCCCCGGACCTACTTCTCGGAGACCGACCCGTCCGAGGACCCACCTACCCATCCGTATAGCGAGAGCTCTGCCCCCTCTCCCCCACCGTTGAGGGAGGGCAGTGAGGATACCGTGACTCAGCCACGGCTTGCACCACGACCGGAGATGCGGCCACATCGCGGGGGTCACGCTCGATCCCCGCTCTGCCTCTTCACGCCCGAGGAGCTCTCCCAGTTTCCCGGATATCTGCCTCGTTCGCGAGATGGACGTCAGTAGGAGGTGACGTTCGACCGATGGAGCACCCGGGTAGAGCACACACACTTAGATGGAGATGAACCTTCTTTTGTATTAGAGGTCATCCCGCTAGTTGCACTTGGGTAGGGGAGTTGCTTTTATAGTTTTCGTTGCATTTTCACTTGTATTTCCTTTTTAGATTGTATTACTCGTGTTGTACCAAATTAAGTCCCACACTTATAAGTGGGCAAGTTATATATATATATAAGATGATATTCAGTGTTTTCCCATGACATGCCTTTATGTGCCTTATGCTATGACGTTATGAGATGTATGTTTTGTTCTTTACGTGTTACATCGCATCACGCGACTCTTACTTTATATTTCAAAAAAAATTTACCCGTATTTTTCCGCTAAGTAATTCAAAGTTAAATGAGGACTATGAAGTAACAGACTAATGATTAACCTAATTATGTTCTAGAGTATTGGGTTAAAAATTAGGATATTACAACATTCTTTGCATATATCTATAAATATGTTATCATCAATATCTCATTGAAAAGTAAACATGCTCCTATAGTATGCCAGATATCAAGGACTAGACTCAACTAATGCATATGCCATGTTCAACAGCATATATGCAACATAATTGAAATCATTACTTGCATAGTTCAAAAATCAAGCATGCATAGTCATCAATACATAATCTTGCACAAATATTTCAAGTCATATTGTAACGCGCCCAATTTTTCTGTCTGAGGGAAATGACCAAAATGCCCCTAAGGTCATTTCTTGACCGGGATTCGAGGATAGCTGGTACGGCAGTCCTTGAAGGGTCAACTCAATGCTTGAAGGGGATTGGATGATCCTTGAGTGTTTTCCAAAACGAAAAACGTGTTTTTTGCAGTTTCGGGTCAAAATGACCAAAATACCCATATAGCGTTTTTACGCGGATACAAGTGTCATTTGATCCCGAAACTTTCCTCAAAGGTTTAAAACCATGCTTTTATGAGTTTAGAAGTCTCTGTTTAAGTCCCGGTGGTCCCGGGCAGTTTTTGTGTAAAATTATGATTTTACCCCTAGAATAGTAATTTTGAGCTTAATGATGTAATTAAGCAAACCTAAGCAATATTAGGCTCTAATCGAAGGTTAATTAATTCCCATAATTAATCTAGAGTCAAAATAAGTCATTAAAATTAATTAGAACCTAAGATTGCTTAGATTAAACTCAAAACCTCTTTTCTTTTAAAAACTCAGTTTCTAGAACATAGAATCTTAAATAGTGTTTTTACTATTTACCCTCTACACCTCAAAAGGAAGCCTAGGATGTAGTTGAAAGCCTAGGATGAGTAGAGATAGACTCCCCTAAAAGGCTAGAATGACCACTAATCATAACCTACATAGCCTTAATTACCTACCCCTTTACTCACACATTTTACTATAAACTTCTAATCTTAGGCCTAATCCAAAAATACACCTAAACACATCACTAACCCACAATTAATAAAATAATTTCCTCCCCTTGGATTCTTCAAAATAGGCGGCACCTCACCCCTCCCTACATCAAAAGTTTGTTCTTTCCAACACTCAAAGTGACATGCTAGCCTATACCTCCAACCATGCCTAGCCTTACCTATGAATGACTACATGTAAGAGATATTTTCTCTCCTTCCTCCACTCTAATTGCGCCACCTAGCCTCCTCCCCTCACTCCTCTCATGTTCATTTCCTCTATAAATAGAACCCAAGGAGCTTGCTAGAACCTTTGCTCATTTCTCTCACATCCCTAAATACTTTCTTTCTCTCAAGCTTCAAAGAGATCTTCTTCTTCTTCTTCTTCCTCAAGAGCAAGTTCTCTTTCTCAATCAAGAAAACACATCCAAGGTAGGGGTTTTATTTCAAGTGTTTCTTCCATTAAAAGTTCTTACTAGTTATGTGTTTTATGGTTTCTCTTGAATCTTTTAGAAATTCTTCCTTCCTCTTTATTTCTTTTTATTTTTCGGCCATTATGTTGAATGGCTCAACATAATAGCTTGATGATGAGAGTTCTAGATGATGACTTCTTGTTCATCATAATGAAATTTCTAAAGCTTGAGTTTTCATAGAAATGGTATATGGCTCTCTTATGGTTTTATTTTTAAGGAATGTTGTTTTGTGTTCTAGGAACTCTAAAGTTCACTTTATCTTGTCATGATAAGTTTGGGTTAAGGTGTAAGTTCCTTCAAAGTCTTGTAAGAGCTCTAGTAAAGATATAAAAATGAACTTGCATATTTATATTTGTAGCACCTCATATTTATATTTCAAGCTCTTGCATCTCATATTTACTTTCCTATGTCATCACTAAACTCTAAAGATTAAAGAAAAGAACTTGCATTATCACGATTAAGCTTCAAGCCTTCCATTGCACGTTTATATTTCAAGTCATCACTTCAAGAACTTAAAGATTTAAAACAAGAGCTTGCATATCACCTAACTAATCTCGAAGCCTTTCTATTTTGGCCTTAAAGTCGATTGTTGCTGGGCCTAGAGCACTAAAATAAAAAATTGAACTCGCATATTTACTTTGAGCCTTGCATATTTAATTTCAAGTTCTTGCATTTCATACTTACTTTGAAGCTCTCACTTTACTTTATAATGAAGAATAAAATGGAATGCATAGCATGTTTATATTATGTCATCATTTAAAGAACCTAGAGCTCAAAGACTTGCCCTTATTATCTCAAGTTAAAGTTGGTTATGGAGACATCCTCATGGATGCATATTTCGGGCATGTGATGATGATGAACTTGGAGTGAGTCTCATCTAGTCACGAGAGCCAACAATCTATGTTTTAAGATTTTCTTTAGACCTCAAGAGTTTTATAAAATTATTACCAATGAGATTTATGAATTAAACCTCTTCTAGGAATGTTTCAAAATAGCTACTTCCCTATGGTCATTCTTAGTCCCTTTTGTGAAATAAAATTGTTTTCAAAGAGTTCTAGAAGTCCTAAAACGGTTCCAAGAGAAACTAGCAATTTATATGTCTTGAAAATACAAGATTATGTGTTCTTTGGAACCTATGCTTTTCGATTCTTCCATGGTGTGGTTGCTGCTGAATGATGATTTTTTGACATGTTAGAATGTGTAAAAATTATGTATGTTGAGGTAGGAGCCTTTCTATGCATGTTAGGAAAGAAACTAGTCTTACCGACAAACCGTAAAGTTGAGTTTTAGCATAGTTTTGACCCATTTATTTTTAGCCACTTCCAAAACTGTTTTAATGGGACAATAATCAGATTAGGATTGTTTAATTAGGAAAAACTTGGTAACATTTGATGTAGGATTGAATTTTAGCACCCATAGAGAAACTAGTCACTAGAAAACCGTAAAAATGCAATTCTAGAACTCCTAGAACATTTAATTTTCTGTTTCAGTTCCAGCACCTTTGGAGGATTGTAAAACCATGTTATGCCATGTTTACTTGAGTGAGAATGACCCATAAATGGTTTAGGAATTAATTCTAGTATCATAAGAAAAGCCAGTAACGAGAAAGGGCGTAAAACGCAACTTCGAGAACACCTTAAATCATAGAATTTCATTTACTACCTATGCTGTCCAACTTTGATTGATGATGTTCTTGAGGTTAATAATTAGTGGTAATGACGATGATTAGTCCCTTAGATGCATAAGGAAATAATTTGACAATTTGAGTTACCCAATTTAAGTGTTTGGCCATTTAAGGAAATATTTATGAGATGATGATTTGAGATGATGCATTCACGTGATATTTGATGTTATGTGAGGTATTGATATGGAATTCATCCTTTGCATGTTATGGTTTCATTTGAAACATTAGAGATGCATATGTTAGAAATATATGAAGAATTATAACATTTATGAGATATATGTTGCATCTTGTTATAACATGCCAAGATTTAAGGAAACTTGAAACATGAGAAAGTGATCCTTTGGACTCACCAAACGATAGGTGATGTAAAGTATGAGAAAGTGATCCTTTGAACTCACCAAACGATAGGTGATGAAAAGGTGATTCTTGCTTAAGGTGACTTAAAATACGAGAAAATGATCCTTTGGACTCATCAAACTATAGGTGATGAAAATGTGATTCTTGCCCCCTAACCCGTACTTATCAAGTCGGGACTTCAACTTATCAAAAGGGAATTAGTTTATGCTAGTGACGACTAGTAAGGTATGAGCTCATAACCTAGAAGTACTCTCAAAAGGGAAGAGTTATAGGGTGGCCCCAAGGATGAAAATAAACTAATTTAAAGTCACCTAAAGAAACAAGGAATGTCATTCATGAACCATGTTCTATGCACACCATGCTTGCTATGAAGTTAAATGTGTAACACCCCGATTTCTCTGTCCGAGGGAAATGACCAAAATGCCCCTGAGGTCATTTCCTGACCCGAACTCGAGGGTAACCAACTCAGTCGTCCTCGGGCATTCAACTCAATGTTTGAAGGGGATTAAATGGCCTTGAATGCTTTCGAAACGAAAGTCTCATTTTCCATGAGCTGGGTCAAATGACCAAAATACTCCCTATAATGCTTTTTACGCTGGGTAAAGGTGCCGCTTTGAGCCCTAACTTTCCCGGAGAGGTTTAAAAACATGTTTTCATGTGTCTAGAGGTCTCTGTTCAAGTCCCGGTGGTCCCGGGCAGTTTTAGTGCAAAATTATGATTTTGCCCCTAGAATAGTGTTTTTGAGCTTAATGACGTAATTAAGCAAACCTAAGCAATATTAGGCTCTAAACGAAGATTAATTTATTTCCCTAATTAATCTAGAGTCAAAATAATTTATTAAAGTTAATTAGAACCTAAAATTGTTTAGATTAAACATTAAATCCCTTTTTAGAACTCAAGACTCTTAGTCTTGGAATCTTGAATAGTATTTTCTCTTTCCAATTCCTTAAATCAAGGAAATGTGTCTAGAGTTGTTTAGACTCTAAATTGAGGATTTAACTCACTAATGGTGCAAGACCACTCCTTAATTATGTCTAGACCACCTTAATTACCCATTTACCTTACCTAAACACTTTCTTACAAATTCCTAATCTTAAGCATAATCAAAGATACACCTAAACACAACTCTAAACCACAATTAAAATGCAAAGAAACCTCCCCCATGGGCTGATGCATATTCGGCCATCTCTCTCCAATTACCACACATATTAAATTGTTTTCTCACTCAAAGAACCATGCTTAAGCCATACCTTGAGTCATACCTTACCATGCCTTGAACCATACCTCACCATACCTCAAGAACACATTATCTCACCTCATGGAACTCATGGAAAGCCTCCAATCTGCACCCTCATGGCCGAAACCTCTTCACCCATGAGCTCCTCCATTTGTTTCATTGTCTATAAATAGAATGCCTTGAGGAGCTTGCACCACTTTTAGATCATTTGCTAAGTTTAGGAAACACTCAAAGCTTTTCTTTTTCTCTCAAAGTTTTTGTGTTCTTCAAGTTCTTGGAGTTCCTCAAGTTCTTCATCTTCTTCATCTTCTTCTTCCATCTTCAAGTTCATCACATCAAGTAGGGATTTTCTTTCATGTATTCTTTTCTTTAAAGTTCTTGTTTCAAGCTTGATGTTCATAGTTTCTCTTGTTTCTCTTTAGAACTTCATTTCCACTCCTTTTTCCTTTTCATTTTCGGCCATAGGCCTTGGAGAACAAAGGAATGAGAGCTTGATGATGAGAGTTTCATGATGATGTTCATCACTTGAAACAAACTCTAGAGCTTGATCTTTGTTCTTGAGCAAAAATATTTTTAGTTTTTCTTTTCTTGAACTCTTAAGAACTTTAGCTTTGATGATGTTTTTAAATGGCTCTATGAGCTCAATGATGAGGACTCATGATGTTGGTGTTAATATATCACCAAGACCATGAACTCTAGAGTTTTAAAATGTTCCTTTTTCTTGTTGAAGATTTCGCCATTTCTCAAATTTTTCTAACCCTCATGGTCTGAATTTCTACAAATATTATGTTAAGTTTTAAAGAACTCTAAGCTTGACTTTACCTTGTTTGGATGAGTTTGGGTTATGGTTATAATTTCTTTAAAGTCTTGTTAAGAGCTCATGAAAGATAAAATGAACTTGCATAATTTATTTTATGCTTGCATTCATATTTACGTTCTTGCTATGCATCTTTACTTTCTAGCTATCACTTAAGAACATAAAGATTAAAATGGAACTTGTATCATCACTTAATTTAATTCTCAAAGCCTTCTATTTCGCCTAAAGTCGATTGTTGTTGGGCCTAGAGCACTAAAATAAAGAATTGAACTTGCATTACCATCTAATTAATTTCTCGAATGCCTATCTATTTCGGCCTTAAAGTCGATTGTTGTTGGGCCAAGAGCACTAAAATAAAGAATTGAACCATGCATATTTACCTTCAAGCTTGCACGTTTAAGTTTATGCTCAATTTACTCTCTTCAAGCTTGCACGTTTAAGTTTATGCCTTGTATATTTAAATTTAAGTCATCGCTTTACTTTGTAAGCAAGATTAAAAATGAAAAGCATGAGCACGTTTAGTTTATGTCGTAACTTAAGAACCTAGAGCTCAAAGACTTGCCCATTTCATTCCAAGATAAAGTTAAATGTGAATGTATTCCTTGAATGCATAATTTCGGCCAAAGTAGTGATGATGGACTCACAATGAGTTTTCATCTAGCTACTAGGACCAATAGTCTATGTTTAAGTTTTCCTCAAAGCTTTACAAACCTTTATGAGGTTATGTCATCACAAGTTGTGATTTTATTATCTTTTAGGGGATGGAATATGTTTTGGTCAGTGACCTAAGGCTTCACTTAGCCTCTTGATGAATTAAAATGTTTTGCAAAGAGTTTTAGAAGTTCTAGATTGATTCCAAGAGAAACTAGTTAACTTATGTACTCAGAAATGTCAATTTAACTCTCTCATTTAAGTTAAATGTTTTCGGTTCTGATGTGATGAATGTGATGCTGTATGATGATGTTTTGATGTGTTGGAATATGTGAAAATATCATATGATGATGTAGAAAGTTTATCCTATGCATGATAGGTAAGAAACTAGCTAACTAGAAATACCGTAAAGCTAGAATTTAACATAGTTTTGACCCATTTGTTTATGGAACTTTTCCAAACTGTTTTAATGGGGACATAATCAGATTTAGATTGTTTAGACATGAAAAACTTGGTATCATTTGAGTTAGAATTGAATTCTAGCACCTATGGGGAAACTAGTAACTAGAAAACCGTAAAAATGCAAATGTAGAACTCTTAGATCATTTAATTTTCTGGATTCTGTCCAGCACCCTTACAACATGGCAAACATGATTAATAATTAGTCCTTAAGCATAGGAATGCCTCATAATTGATTTAGATTTAATGTATAGCGCCTTCAAGTAAAACGGAACCAAGAAAGGGTCTAAAACGTAAGTTCTAGAACCCCGTATTCACATGTTAGGATTTCCACCCTATGCTAATCAGATTTAAAAGTAAAATGAGAGGATTATGAATGATGTTTAATTATGAGCCTTAGGTACTTAAAATATGAACGACGGATGTAGAGAACTATATCTCAAGATTAAGACCCGTAAGGGTCAAAGCATAAGCTACCGTAAGGGTAAGCGTTTGGATGTTTTATGATGATGCATGAAGTATGCTAATGATGATGATGTTATTCATATGAGGAGTTTATGAGACTATATGTTTATGTATAAAGCAAATTTGGAAGGAAATTCGGTGTAATGACCAAAGTGCCTTGAATTCCGACAAATTTTGGGACTTAAAGAGATTTTGAAAATTAAGGTACTAAGTTGGGTTCTAGGATGACACCGGTACAGCCGAGCACCTCCATAGAACTCATGTGACATCGTACCATTTTATACTCTTAGGTGACACCGGTTCAAGGCCGAGCACCCCTAAGAGTTTTGCTCCCCAACCCGCATTTCGATAGTCGGATTTATGATTTATAACACGCTATCGTTAAATGGTAAGTAAGAACTAGTGACGACTAGTTAAGGTATGAGCTCATAACCTAGATGTATGACACGCTCGGTGACACGGTCTCGCCGAGCACCCTGGTTCGATTGTCTTTTAGGGTGGCCCATGAGGAAAGAAGTTTCTTGATTATGATTATGTCACTAAGTTTTGTCCCATATGAATGTTACTTATTGCCACTTTATGCTACCAAGAATGATGATGCTTGATGTTATGTTTTACGATGTGCATTAGGTAGTGCCATGCATACATTTTTTATTATGTTGCATCCATGACATTAAGATCATCCTAAAATGAATGGACCTTTGGCTAAAATATATTTTAAAGTTTAAAAATGAACCTAATACATGCTCAGTCATTTTGTATAAATAAACCCAAGGTTCCCGAGGACGTAGGATGATGACACCTAGGTAGTAGAGGCCTCTTGAGATTCTTTAGCAAGATTCTCACTCCTCTATCTCTTTCTTCCGTCCGTCTTCAGATGGCGGACGTCGTAGTGTTCGTGGGACACAATCGACATGGAGGGTGCACCATGACCGGACCACGGGTCATTCCATTTTTGTGGGTCGATGCACGGTTAGAGTATTCATGTTCATGGGTCAACCTTCGCTTCCCTATACATTCCCATCGCTTTCTCCCCGCTCACCTTTTTGGCGATGACCTGGTGTTTGAGCGCGCACACGTCCCCTAGAGAGAGGTTCGCCGTACCCCATCATCCACGTCCGCCGCTCGAGACTACCCCCAGAATGTGCCCCGTTGCCCATCATCTTTTTCGGAGACGGATCCTTCCGAGGATTCGGCAACCTAGGCACCCTCCGAGGGATCTTCCCCCTCCACACCTATGGACTTTGGAGAGGATAGCGGGCCCACCGTGACTCAGCCAAGGCGTGCACGACGACCGGAGATGCGGCCATACCCCGGGGCTCACACTCGATCCCCGCTCCGTCTTCACGCTCGAGAGCTCGCCCGCTTCTGATATCCGCCGATCACGAGATAGTCGCCAAAGAGAGGCCGTGGATGGTCCGAGTTAGAGCACACACCACTTAGATGGGGATAAACCTTCTTTTGTTTAAAGGTTTCCCATTAGATGCACTCGGGTAGGGGAGTAGATTATGTTTATGCTTATGTTGTACTTTCTTTTATGCATTTCCCTTGTACTAAATTAAGAGCCACACTTATAAGTGGGCAAGTTATATATACATGAGATGATATTCAGTGATGTTCATGTTGTGCCTCATGTTATGATGTTGTAAGATAATCGTTTCACTTTACATGGTGTACCGCTTATCGCATCACGCGGCTCTCACTTTGTTTTTCAAAAAAAAAATTACCCGTATTTTCCGCTAAGTAATTCAAAGATAAATGAGAACTATGAAGTAACAGACTAATGATTAACCTAAATATGTTCTAGAGTATTGGGTTAAAAATTAGGATGTTATAAAATGTATGATTTAGAGTTAATGTTGCATAAAATATTGACATTCATATCATAAAGAAGTATGATGCATTCATTACAAGACTCATGATAAAATGAACGGGCCTCGGTAATGGATGTTTTAGAACTTAATAAATGAATCCTTACATGCTCACTATTTCATAATTAAACCCGAGGTTCCTGAGGACGATGATGATGACACGTGTGTAAAAAGGGGAGCCCTATTGAGATTCTTGTATAAGTTTCTCATCCCCTATCTTCCTTTTCCATCTTCATCTTTAGACAAGGTTGACACGATGCCGTGGATTGCCCTGAGGTGCCGACGTGGAGGTAGCACGATGGTCAAGAATAGAGTGACGTAGCGGGAGCGAAGACATACTCTTAGCTTATTTATACCCTAAGTTAGGTGTGGTTTTTGAGTTGTTGCATGCTCAACCTTTAAAGGTGGGCTCAATGTGTTAATATGGCATTATGGTAGGATGTCCCTATGTCATTAATACTATTAATGTTTGACATGATATCTAATGTTAATGATATATGATGATGTGCCGATGGTTGTTCTTTCTATGAAGCTTACTTGGTATTTCTGTTTATGTTATTCTTTTATGCTTACGCTTCACGGTATGCGAGGCTCATGTTTTGCCTATGTTTTTTCAAAAAAAAAATTTCGCCCATATTTTCCGTTAAGTATTTTAAAGAGAGGTCTTAAAGAATGAGACTAAAAGAATAATAGACTAATGGTTAACCTAAATACGTTCTAGAAGTATTGGGTTAAAAACTAGGATGTTACACATATAATTTCCAACCAAATCATATGAACATAGCCTTGATAGCATGTCAATCATACCAATATCACCAAGTAGTTGATAATTACACTTTAGCCCCAAAGGGGGTCAAAATTGTAATTTCTAAGAGATTATCGGTCAAAGTGGAAATTCCCCTTTTAACACATTTTCTCAAAGTAATGATCCTCAAAGTTAATTTACACTTTTAAGAGGCCCATAACACTTAGAAATCATTTAAACTTATCATATAAACCATTTTGGGCCATTGGCTAAATTTTGTTAGATTTTAGAGGTCAAAATGCAAAGTTTCACATGTTTGACACTTAGCAAGTGCCAATGCTTCTAAAACTTTTTCTAAACATCATAATGGTATTTTAAATACATACACACATTCAAAAACATTACTCACTCTAATTAAATCCATTTGGCCAAAATCCCCTAATGATAGTTCAAAGAACAAGTTCTCGCGTATTACAAAACGGCCTAATCTAACATTTGTAATTATCCTTTTAAGCACCTAAGACACCAAAAATAATTTTTACAACAATTATTAATGAATTTTATGTATGTGAATAGTACTCACATTGATGAACAATGCTAGAACAGTAGTGAACAGTGCCAAAAATTACAATTTCAAAAGTTTTAGAAAGTATATTTTTGACCCTTTCCAATTATTAGTTTTTCCTAAAATGCTACAAATAATTTTTACAACAATTAGTAATAAATTTTATGCATATGAACAGAACCAGAACAATAATGAACAGTACCAGAAAATTACATTTTAAAAGCTTTGGAAAATTACATTTTTGATCCTTTTTAATTATTAGTTTTTCCCAAAAGCCATTCTAAGACATCTAAAACATATGAAACAATTTTGAACACATTTTTGAATATATGAATAGTGACAAATAGTGGTGAACAGTAATAAACAGTGCCAAATTAAAATTTCTAAAAAGCTTGGAAGTTGCATTTTTATCCTTTTATAGTTACTAGTTTTTCTCAAAAATTATTCTAAGACACTTAAAACACATGGAATCATTTTGTCCCTCTTATAAATTAATTATTATCATTCAAATTAGTAGAAAAACTAAAAGTCTCATAAATAAGGTTTTTAACTTATTTAAAATCACATTTTTGCTCTTTTTAAGACTACATTTCTTTCAAAAAAAATTTATACACTCAAAACACAAGATTCAAGTCTTAAAATAAAATAAAACCAACTTCAATCTCAATGCTTGGACATGGCCGAAATACATATACAAAATTTATGTCTATGATCAAAATTTCTATTTAAGATCAAATGGACAAGTCTTGAGCTTTAGAGACTTAGGTGATGACTAGAATTATAAATATGTCATGCATATCATTTTAAGTCTTTAACATTATAAGGTGACAACTTAGAAATATAAACATGATGTGAAAGGCTTGAAACATAAACATGATATACAAGTTCATTTTTAAGTCATTAAGATTCAGAGGTGACAATATGAAATGCAAGATTTGAAATATAAATATGAAAATGCAAGTTCATTTCTTTATCTTTAACATTACAAGGTGACAACTTAGAAAATAAATATGATATGCAAGGCATTGAAACATAAACATAAGAATGCAAGACTTGAAATGTAAATATGAATGGAAGTTCATTTTTACATCTTATTAAAACTCAACAACTCAAGACTTTAAAGAGTGAAACTTGTAACCCCATCAATCTGAACAAAAAATGAAATGAGCTTCAGAGTCCTTCATTCCCATGGTTCAAGGAACCTCATTTCTTGGACTCTTTATCAAACTCAAAACAATAAGAAACCAAGTGAGCATTCTTTAACTCTTTTCTTTTAAAAACAAAGGATTCAAGCTTTAGGATCTAGAGGTCATGAACATGATGGCTTCACAACCACCATCAAGAACGATCATCATCAAGCCATAGTCTTGACCTCCAACAAAAGAACAAAATCGAAAAACAAAGAGAGAAATACGAAGAAGATCATAAAATAAAATCCCTACCAAGAAGGTTTATTGGTTGCAAGTGAGAAAGCTTGATCGTTTGTGATGAAATGAGAAGAAAAATCTTCCTTTGGAGCAACAATGGGGTTTTTGCCAAGAGGAGATAAGGTAGGAGGAGGATTTTTCTTGTATTCTTGTGTATGGGAATAGAAAGGTTAGGTGTTTAGGGGTTGATCTATGGTGGTGGTGTATTGATTTGATGTTTGAAGCTTGGATGAAGAACAAAAATGGGAGGTTCTTGAAGGTGAAGGAGAAGAGGAAGAAGAAGCTTGAGTTGAGAGAGAACAAGAGTATTTTTTTGACAAGTCTTGATAAGCAAGACTTCACCAGAAAAATACATAGTAAAATGAGAGCATGTAAGAGTAAGAGAGTTGGAAAAAATCACATACTAGAAGGAATTAGGGCTGTTTGGCAGCTGCATATGGAGGGAATAAGTGAGACATTTTTGTGTTTCATGAAGGTTAGGATTAGGATTAAGGGTATGTTTAATTAGGGGAAGGGTTAGGAATTGATAATTTGGTGTTAGGAGTTGTAATGTGGTGATTAAGGCTTTCAAGACAAGGTCAAGGAGTTGTCTTGCATATTTAGTTGAGTTAAGCTTGATTAATTTGAAATTCAAACACTAACATGGTTCCTAATCTTTAGGAAAACGAAGAGAGAGAGAAAATGTTTTTTGTCTTTACTTTCTGTTTTTTGGTCTCATGAGTCATCTTTGAATAAGAAAGGGGATTAAACTTTATTTGATTAACCTTGGACCCTAATTAACTTCAAATAATTATTTTGACTCAAAATTAATAAATAAAATTAATTTATCTTTAATTAAAGCTTAATATTGCCTATATTTCCTTAATTACTTTAATTAAGTTCAACTAGCACTAACTAGGGGCAAAATGATAATTTTACACAAAAAGTTCTTGAGACTTCCAGGACCACTCAGATATCATATATATGGCATATCCAACTCCCGGGTGATGACCAGGTCTCGTCGTCATTTAATCCTGCGTTAAATTATCTCAAGGGCATTTCGGTAATTTTGCATACGGGAAAAACCAGGAATTGAGATTTTCACATCTACTATTATCCAAAACACATCTAGTCCCCTTCAAGCATTCAACTAACTCCTTGAGGATGGCTGGCACCGACTGTCCTGAATTTCTGGGTAAAAATGACCTCATAGGTATTTTGGTCATTTTACACACAGGAAAAATTGAGGATTGAAATTTTTGCACATATTACTTTCTAAACCACATATATCCTTACTCTAATATTAAATTACCCCATTAAGGATGGTCTGGACTAGCCGCCCCTGATTTCCAGGCAAAAATGATCTCAGGGGCACTTTGGTTATTTTGCATAATAGGAAAATCGAGGCTTTACAAGAATAATGAAAATTTCTTTATTAAGTTCCCTTTCAAACTCAACAAAGATATAAACCTAACCAAAGCAGTCCATCCTGGAATGTCTCCATCTGAAAGGATCGCAACATTTGAAGAATGCTAGCAATTGTTGAAGCAAGGACTTATTGAACCAATAAAGTCTAATTGGGCTTGTCAAGCCTTTTATATGAATAAAAGATATGAACAAGTCCAAGGATAAAAAGACTGGTGATTGATTATAGGCCTCTTAACAATTTCCTTAAAGATGACAAATTTTCTTTACTAAAAATCCACTCAATTTACCGATACATAAAAAATGCCTACCTCTTCTTAAAGTTTGACCTTAAATTTGGTTTTTGGCAATTTGGCCTAAGCCCAAAAGACCGACCCAAAATGGATTTTGTATACCAATGCCCATTTCCAATTGATTGTCTTACCCTTTGGACTCAAAGTTACACCCTCTCTCTTCCAAAAGATCATGATATTCTTTTGTTTTCTCCAAGTGAAACAAGTCATGGGAAGCTTTTGAAAAAATTCCATCAGATTTATGATCAATATGGTGTAATGTTATCTGTCAAAAAGTCTCAGATTGGCATCAAAGAAGTTGACTTTCTAGGAATGCATTTTGTAGAAGGAAAATATGTGCCCTAGCTACATATTGCTGAAGAACTCCCAAAATTTCTAGATGTAAAAATGACCACAAAACAAATCCAACAATTCCTTGAGGACCAAAACATTTCAAGACAACACCACCAAGCTTTCCAAGTGTTTGAAAAAGAATCCCCCTCCATGGGGACCAGAACAAACTAAAGCTGTAAAGTTTCTAAAAAAGACAACTCAAAATCCACCATTTCTCAAAATTCCTAGAGAAGGAAAAGGAATACTGCAGACAAATGCCAGAGATGAACACTAAGGAATGGTCTTAATTGAAGAAATTGCAGGACAAAAGCTTTATTGTGACCATGCTAGTGGAGAATTCAATCTAGTAAAACTCCACTACCATACCATATACGAACAAGCCTTAGTAGTTAAGTATGAGATCCAAGAATTTGATCTCCATCTTAGAGGGTACCATTTTGAGGTTCAACTTGACAATTCATCCCTCCCAAAAATCCTTGAGTTCAAAAACAAAATACCTCGAAACCTATAAATTCTCAAGTTAAAAGAATGGTTTTCTATACATGACTTTTCTGTTAAACACATAAAAAGAAACCTAAACATTATCCTTGATTATTTGTCCAAGCCAAACCAGTCCAAACCAATTACCATTTTCACTTCTACCCATCCATATTCTTTAATTTTCATGAACACAGAACAACCTAGTTCATCCATTATTCGACCAAATCCTTTATATGAATACCTTCCCAAGATACCACCTAGCATTACTCTTGCTCCAAATTATCTTAAAGAATTTGCCACCACTCACATGTTTCATTATCTAGCCATTTCTTTCTAACAGAACCTAATTATCATTAAACCAACATGGTTTAATCCTGGTGTACCTTATTCAAATGTTTTTCGAATCCTTATGGGAAATCCTTTTCTTGAATAAGATATGTGGTATTTATGGAGTGTCTCAATGCTCTATTCTGCCCCATCATTTCCCTACTACAAAGATGTATGAGTTCTTTCAAACTTCAAGAGACAAACACTCTTTGTTATGCATAACTTTACAATGGTTTGCTCCCATTAGTTAGTGGACCACAGAACTCAATGATGAGTTGAATAATTGGAATATCTAGAGAATGCAAGAAGATATAACTAATAGCCTTGTATCAGTTTATATTGTCCACAGACCATATTTTCAAAATTTAGCAACAGGAATAGTTTCTACTAAAAATCAGGCAAGACATTCTGGAATATTTCCAGGTCTCCAAACCTTCATGTAAAATGAAAGATTTCTTTACAAAGAAGAGCTGGTGGTCCATATTCATAAAATTAATGATCTTAATGTCAGAATACTAGGTATCCAGTCTAATTGTGCCAAGCTCAAGTCTTTAGAAATTATCTGACTTCCAATAACATAAATGGATTATAATTATACATATAATGGAACAGGCTTGACAATAGCTAATACTGTCAAAACCCAGCTAGGTGGTAGTCATAGCAATTATGCAAGTATAATAATGCAAGATTGCCAAGATTTGGATAAGGAAGACTCAAAGATAGATGTAAACCAGATGCTAACAGACGTGGAGACAAGGCTTTATGAAAAAAAAAAGTGGAAAAAAGAAGAAGACCAATACATGAACTTATTTTCAAGAGAGGCTGAAGATGCTACACATTGTAGTAACAATAAATGAAGTTAGAATATAAGTGCCAAGTCATGTCCTTGGACCTATTACTTTATAATAAATATTTTGTGTTAGATAGTAGCTATCTTTATAATAAGTGTGTTGTATGTAGCTATTACTGGCTAGTGTCTTAGTTAGTATGGATTGTCACAGAGTAGCTATTATTGTAGTTATGGCTAGTCTTGGCACCTTGTAATAAAATTAGAAGCCACGTAGCATAATAGTTATTATGAGTTGTGAATCTACATTGTCATAGATGTCATAATAGTTATTATGAGTTGTAACTCTACATTGTCATAGACTTGAGTATGTGTCATGGAAACTAGTGTTATCCATAATCTTCCTTTGTCTATAAAAAGGAAGCTCTATAATATTGTAGATCATCTCAAGCTTGCATTAAATATTCCTCTTGTGTGTTATAAATCTAATGTCTTTCTAAACACTTTCTTCTTCTTGAAAGTTCAATTTCACATATATAATATGTTGATGTGATAAAAGAAAAATAAGAATAACAAACCATATGAGATATAGAGTATGCTTTATTCTTGCCTCTATAAGAGGATCATGTGTACCATAAATACATCAGACTAAAGATCCATTACTACCGGTCTCCATTATTTTAGATGTATGATTCTTATAAGTAACTGGGGCTAGAAAGTAAGCTTAAATGTTGTTGCCAAAAAAATCACCTTGCCAAAGTAGGAACTATATATAACATCCTCCTAAGTACAATATCATCCTTAAACTACGATATCAGACTCGAGAATTGTTACTTATAAAACTAGCAGACCTTTCTTAAATATCTATAGCAAGTTGATTGAATTGGGTAGTAACTAATTCTTAATTCTATTAAAATATATAACAAAGAAATGAAACACTTATTAATTACAAAGTCAAGTACAAGAGAAAGCTCTTCTATGAGCTTTAATGCTCATTTGTCTCACTTAAACATTTATAAAATAGAAACTACTAGTGATCTTCAGCAATCAAGCTACCCTCATACATGCATTCCCAATACAAGTAGCTTCTTTATTCTCCTGTGCTATTTGGAAACAAGACGGGAACACACAACATAGGGTGAAAATTATAAAATTCTCACTAGGGCATTCCCCAAATACACAGTTATAAATGTCATCGTTATTGTTCCAGCCACTCATGCATTTTATCACAAGGAATCATTTTTAAAGTTCAAAATTATCCTTCCAAAGTAGGTTTCATTTAGCATTCACTCACTCAATGCACATATATCATAATGTTCAAGTTCATAGTAAATCATGCTAAACAAATAATTCAATATTATATGAGCATGCATATGATAAATCCAATAATCTTTAGTGAAATTATCTTTAATTGCCCTTGATATGTCGAAGGGGATCTCATCTTTCTCTTATGACCATAAAACTTAATTCTATGCATTTTTCTCTTATCATCAACATAGAGAAGACTTTGTTTTATACCAAATAGTATCTGTAGCGAATAACACCACATATGGGTAATAGAATGCTTATTAGGACTGACACCAGTTTCTGTATATCTCAGCATAACTTGACCATCTTGGTACCTAAGGCCTTCTCGGCAACACGGTTGGGTCTCGAGAAACCCTAAGGCCATATCAGACCTGTCTATTGACACATGTACACCAGGTATTACACATTCCCCCTTAAAAAGGATATGGTCCCCAAATCCTAAAACATACTTTGAGAAGGAAAAAGATGCAGATATTTGATCCTCATAGCTTCTTTGGTTGCCTAAGTGGCTTCTTCGCTGAGTGGTTGCTCTAGATGACCTTCACTGAGGCCGCTTTCTTTGAGCAAAGCTTCTTAATCTGCCTATCCACAATGGCAACAAGTTCCTTTTTATCTGACAAGCTCTCATCAACTTGAACTGCTTGTGGTGTGAATACATGAAACAGATTGGGCATGTACTTTCTTAGCATACTAACATGAAACACTGGATGAATCTTTGATAAACTAGGAGGTTGTGCTAATCTGTAGGCCACTGCTCCAACTCCCTCTAAAATATCAAATAGGCCAATATAGCGTAGATTTAACTTCCCCTACTTATCAAACCTCACTACTCTCTTCATGTGAGACACCCTCAGAGACATGCAATCCTTATAGCAAATTCTAAATCTCTACGTCGATTATCAGCATAGGATTTCTACCAAGACTGTGCTGCCAATAACCGTTCTCTGATTAGCTAAACCTTTTCTAGAGTCTCTTGTACTATACATGGGCCTAGGGCTTTAGCTTCCCCAAGCTCAAACCAACTAATGAGAGATCTACAACGTCTCCCATACAATGCTTCAAATGGTGTCATCTGGATACTAGCTTAGTAACTGTTATTATATGAGAACTCCATCAGTGGCAAGTGGTCACACCAACTTCCACCAAATCTAACATGCAAGCTTGTAAAGTTTGGATCATCCTCTCTAACTGGCCATCTGTTTGTAGATGAAATACTGTGGTCAAGTCTACACAAGTCCCAAGAACTTCTTAAAATGCTCTCAAAAACTGTGAAGTGAACTGAGACCCTCTCTCTAATATAATTGATACTAGTACACTATGGAGCCGAACAATCTCATCTATATAGAAATTTGGGCATCTTTGAGATCTTGAAGGTTATCTTCATTAGTAGGAATTGAGCAGACTTGGTCATTCTGTAACGACTCGTCCATCCATATTTTCTCTGATAAAATAATTAATTATGAGTAATCATTAGGGAATTTAAAACTTTTGGTCAACACAGTTAGGATTGGAACAACATAAGGATTCTGTAAAAAAAATTAATTAAATATTAATAAAAATTTGGAATAATAATATTTTAATCAGTAATATGGGATGAGATCTTATAAATGATACTAGAAAAAATTAAATAGACAGATAATGTTAAAAGGATAATTTACCCGATAAAGTTTGTTTATGTCAACCGGGTACTAATATGATGAGAAACAGTACACTGAAATAGTAATAACTGGTATACCAAAGTATTGAGTTTAGCTCAATTAATGGACATTATCATATCTTAAATAAATTGTTACTTAGAATAATCAAATAAATATAGATATTTCTAATACCAATAGAAGGCAAATTGATCTAGAAAGATCAATTCCCTTACTTTCTCTCCAAGTTAACAAGATTATAAAAAGGAAAAAGGAAAAGAAATCCCATTTCTTCTTGGTTTTATTCACAGCCCATGTTTTCCTTTTTCTTGCTTTTTTCTTTCTTCACTTCTCCATTTTCAAAACTTTCTCTTTGGAAAAAGTCCATGAAACCACCATGTCTACAAAGGATACTCTTAGGTAAGCATCTAAACTACTTTAAGAACATTTTCTCTACATCAAGATCAATTGGAAACTTTGTTTTTTCTTGTATTTGGTTCATATGGCAGCGCAAAATAGGAGTTGAAAAGAGAGGGTTTGAGTCTTGATACATAAAAAAAGAACTACAGAAAAAGCTTAGAGGAAGGTAGGAAATTATTCTAGTCTTTTACTTCATGATATTTGGCTATTTTGCTAAAATAAGTGCTTGAACTTTGCTTGAATTATGTTGCTAAAAATCTGAAATCAAATTTTAGAATTTGTGATGGATTAAGTTGTGATGAGATTATGTATATTTGAACACGAATATTATTTTAGAATTTTGGAATTTATAAGTGCTTGGACTATGATGAAATCTTGTGTATTGGAATTTTGATGTGCTGGAATTTTATGTGCTGAAATATTTACAGCATTAGTTCTTTGTTTGTATGATATAATAGGTGCTTTAAGTGGGTATGTACTAAAATTTTATGTGCTGAAATATTTATAGCATTAGTTCTTGGTTTGTATGATATAATAGGTGTTCTAAGTGGGTATATGCTGGAATTTTATTGTGCTGAAATTTTACAGCATTAATTCTTAGGTTGTGTGATCTTGCTATGCATATTAATCAAAGCTTGAAAAGTGGCAGCAAAACATGGTTTGTATCTTCAAGATTTAGAAGAAATGGTTGTCCAAGGAATGATAATTTATAGTAGAAATAACTTGAGACCCATCACAAGGAACTTGGTTCAATTGTTGGAAAAATTGATAAGAATTATTGCTAACTAACGGATATAGTAGAAATTTTGATGGTATAAAATCTATTAGAAGCTTAGTAGACTTTGCAGAAAAATCATCACAACAGTATACCAAATATTACAGAAAATATCTCATAAGAGTTAAATAGAGACATTATACATATTCAAGAGAGTTTAAGAGAATTTTTATACAAATGATAAAAGTATACACAAAGAGAGGAAACCTAAGAAAACAAATCTTGTGTAATGTTACTTGTTTAATGGTAAGCTCATGGATTCATGGGTAGTAGTAGACGTACTATGCCCTTAGGACGATATCAGGTTGTAATCGCGATGGCGTTACATCTGTAACGCCCCAATTTTTACTGTAATTTTTACTGTCATTAGAAATTACCGAATTATTGTAGGTAATTATTACATAAGATTTGAGGCCGAACAATCCTTAATAAAGGAATATAACATTAGAAGAGAGGTTAGGAGCGATTCATGCGAGAGTCGCAAATCCTAATTTCTCACATATAAAAGGACCAAAATGCCCCTGAAGTTATTTTACTCAGAAAATGAGGATCGTGGGCCCCACCTATTCTCAAGGGGATGTTTTGATGATAATAAGCGATTGTTTGTGTTATGTGTGTTAATAGAGCAGAAGGATCTCAATTTTGAGTTCCGACGCGCGAAATGACCAAAATGCCCATGCGGCTGTTTTAACTCCGATGTGCGTGCCGACTAAGTCCGAACCTCACTAAAATGTTTTAAAATTTGTTTTTAAGCCATGATTAACCATTGGTTAAGCTTGGGTGGCCTCGGCGATTTTAAGTGAAAGTACGATTTTGCCCTGTTTTTGGGCGCTTTTGACTTCGGAATTTTGATTCGTATACCGAAAGCTAAGCAATATTAGGCTCAAATTAAAGCTTATTAAATTCTAAATATTAATCTAGAGTCAAAATTATGTATTTAGATTGATTAGAACTCAAAATTGCTCAAAAACACCCAAATTGCTTACTAATTCACTTAAGCCCTTAACCGTAAATTCTCTAAATTACATGAATACCTTGCCTATACCTAAATAATGCATGGAACACACAAATTTCAGTTCTTTGGGCTGTAATGGATGAAATTATTGATGCCATTATGCAGCTGAATTATTGCCAAAAGTTGCACTAAAACAAAATGCCAAAATGTCACCATAAGAGACATAATTCCTTAATTTCATACAACTTTGTCTAAAATGATTTTTCCTCCCTTATTTCTCCTGCAAAATTCCGCCAACTACCTCCTCATTTTGGCCAATTAGAAGCCTCAAAATCTTCTATAAATAGGCTTGCTTGAGTAGTCTTGGAATGCTTTGTTCATAACTAGTTTTTAGGAGCACCAAAAACTTTCTTTCTTCCTCCTCTTTGGATGAATTCTTTCTTCAATTTTTCAAAGAGATTTTGTTTCATTTCACTTCAAGAAATCAAGTTCTCTTCCTCTTCTTCAACTCAGATTAGGTAGGGAGTAGTTTCTAAATTTATTTCTATGCTTTGAGGAGTTGTGTTTTTAGCTCAAAATGATGAAATTATGAACTTACCTTAGCTTTTCATTTCGGTTTTCCTCTTCATTTTTCTTTAACCAATTCGGCCATATGGCCTAGGTGGAACTAAGATGATGGCTTGATGATGAGGACCTTGAGGGTGGGTTGTAAATCCATCACAAGTTAGGCCTCTAAAGCTTGAACATTTCACTTGATGCAAAACTTTAAAGAATAATGCTTTATGATGCTAAAACAAAGATTTTTAGTTTAGAACTTGAAAGATGTATTTTCCAAGCTTGTATTTCATGTTTATGTTTCAAGTCATCACTTAATCTTTCAAGATAATATGCTAAAGAGGTTGCATCTCATATTTAATTTATGCTCTCACTTTATTTTATAATGGCTAAAAGAATCAACGCATGGCATGTTTATTTTATGCCATCACCTAAAGATCCTAGAGGTCAAAGACTTGGCCATGTATCACAAGCAAAGAAATATGATTATTGGAGTTAAAGAATTTATTCTTTAAAAAGTCTTGAAATTGGAGCTTAAAAAGATGTAATAATAATTCTCTTTTCCCTTCACCGGTCCTATGCGGACTACCGCCGCTCCGGTTTCTTAATATTCTCTTCTCCCTCTACTGGTCCTGTGCGGATTACACGCTCAGCTTTCTTGCATCATGTTTATATTTCAAGTTCTTGCATCATGTCTAATTTTCAAGTCATCACCTTAAATCTTAAAGATAAAGAAATGGAATTGCATATCATGTTTATAATTCCAAGCTATCACCTTATAAAGATAAGATTAAAATAAGGTTGCATAGCATGTTTATAATTCTAAGATGTCACCTAAATCTCTAAAGCTCAAGACTTACTCCTTTTATCTTAAGTGAGAATTTTAATTGTGAAGATCCTCCCAAGTTTGACAAAAGAACTAGTTTCTAAATGAGTTTTAAGACTTTGCAAGGATTTTATGGGGAACTAGTATTTTATATGCACTTAAAATATGATTCTATGTAATTGCATGAGGTTCATGATTCTGCCACTGATCTGAGTTTAGTATCAATGTATGATAATGATTTGATATGTTTGAAGTTGTGATAATTATGGTTTATTGTTAAGAGAATGATTTACTGCATGTTAGAGATAAAACTAGCTCCCTAGAACAACCGAAAAGCTAGAATTTACCTAGTTTTTGACCCCTTTAAGTTTAGCCAATGCCAAATCTGTTTTAGTATGTTATAATTCTGTCTAGGATTAGTTAGCCACGAAAAATTTGGTATCAATTAGACTAGGATTGATCCCGAACACTAAAAATGAACTTAGCAACTAGAAAACCGTAAAAACAAGATTTCTAAAACTCTAGGGAATGAAATTTATACATTCTATCTAGAATCTTTAGCAACGATAAGAACTAGGTTTTATTATGTTTAAATAAGGGAGAATGATTCATAATTGATTTAGTAACTAATTTCAGCATCGTAGGGAAAGTTGGTAACAAGAAAGGATTTAAAACATAACTTCTAGCATACCGTAAAACCTTAGGAACAACTTACTACCTATGCTACCCCATTTGATTTAATAGTGTTCTTAAGGCCTATAAATAATCGTAAGGATGGTAATAAATCCCTTAGGTGCATAACTAATTAGTTCTATAATTGATAATTCTATGTAAGTATTGGATGCTTATTAAGTACTTGATATCATTGAATGATTTCTAGCTTGCATGTTATAATCTTTGTTGCAAATAATGAGAATGCTTATGCATGAAATATTCTTTATTATGTAAAATTTACCTTTGTTTCTAGAAGAAAGTGTATCATTGTAAAAGTGTAATTTGGAAAGGTTCTGGCTAAGGAAAGACTTGGTATTTAAGCGTGTCCATTGTGACCCACTTCTCTTTCGTGGGAATCTCCGAGATGCATGATTATAGTTGATATATATTATTCTAACTTAAGACTATAAATGAGAAAATGCTATGATGTTTATGAATTGTATTGTGATATAACATGCAAAGATTTAATGGTGACTTAAACTTATAAGAAAATGATCCTTTGGAACCATCAGACTATAGGTGGTGAAAAGGTAATTTTAGCCCCCTAACCCGTTCTCTCAAAAGGGTAAAGTCGGGACTTTAGCTTATCAAAAGGGATAAGTATATGCTAGTGACGACTAGTAAAGTATGAGCTCATAACCTAAATTACTCCCAAAAGGGTGGAGTATAGGGTGGCCCAAGGAAAATAATGATGATGATAAGATTTTAAGTCACCTAAGGCACTAAAGAAATGAAATATGTGCACTGTGTCCATGTGTAGCTAATATTATATGACATTCTTTTATGCATGTTATTTTGATAATGATGATGAGGAATATGATGTAATGATAAAGGAAAAGTTCATTGTAAATATGACATGTTAAGATTATGATGCATTATAAGACGCATGATTAAAAATTGACGAACCTCGGTTAAGTATTTGTCCGAACTTAAAATGAATCTTTGCATGCTCACTATTTTAGAATAATCCCGAGCTTCCTGGGGACTTTGATGATGACACTGTAGAAGGAGGTATCCTACTGAGAATTCTTTAGCAAGATTCTCACTCCCTTTTCTTTATTTTCGTCATTGTCTCCAGATTCAAATGGCGACATTCATCCTGTTCGTTGATACCCCTACTTGGGAATTCCACTATGATCCGGTGCATCGCTCGTATCATTTTGAAGGGAGGTGCGCAATTCATGTTTTTATTTACATAGGTCGTCCATTTGCACTTCCTGTCCCTAGTTATCGATTTTCTCCTACTTCTCCCTATGGCGATGAAATGGTTTTCGAACATGCACGTCCACTTGATGAAAGGATGTTACATTCTTATCCCACTTCATCTGCTGTCCATGGATTTCCAGAGTATGTTCCCAAGATGAGATATTCTGAAACTGATCCTTCAGAGGACACTTCTACTCATGTATATTCTGAGAGCTCTGCTCCTACTCCCACACGTGTAAGAGAGGGTAGTGAGGAAACAGTTGTTCAGCCGAGGTTAGCAAGAAGGCCGTCCATGCGACCCCAGCCTGGTGCATCTCGTGTGTCCCCTCCCGAGGGAGCTCATCAGTGGATCGGATTTATTCCCCCATTTCCAGGACAGTGGCCATAGAAGGTTCTTAGTAGATTTATGTGTGTTCATGCACCCTAGTTTTAGGATAACCTTCCCGGCTTATGGACTTATCTAGTTTAGGGGCATGTATTTCCTTATGTATATTTTCTATTATGGGTTTGCATAAGACAATGATGTATGATCATAACCCACCCTTTGAGTGAGGTTATTGTATGTAAATATATGTTATAATGTGCTTATGGATGTTATATGATGGAGCCAAAGTGATATGATGTGATATATTCTTAAACGTCTTATTATACTCCGCTTACTCGTTCACGTTGTACTCGGCTCACGTTTTCAATTATGTTTTTTTTTAAAAAAAAAAATGGCTCGTAATTTCACTAAGTATTTTCAAATTATGAAGAAAGAACCAAAGCAAGGAGTAAAGTCTAATCATTAATCAAATTCAACCTAGGTGTATTTGGTTAATTACTAGGGTGTTACAACATCATTATGAGGAAAGGGATGTACTGAGAATAGCAAGGCTATTCTAGATGAGATGTAGTAAAGGTACTCCATCTAGTGAGCTATATCAGGTTGTAATGGCGTTACATCATTGACAGTACAATCCAAAGAGAAGTATATCAGAAGAGTCCTATGAGTTCTACCATTAAGTTTAAAATTTTCTAATAAAATTAAGTCATAAGAAATAATGATTCTAAGTAATGAAACCATTATATAAATAACTGAAGTTACCTTGCTTATCTTGCATTAAGTTGAATATCATTGAGTAGTAGACTGGTATATTTTCCTACTGGGAATCATTGATTTTCATCCCTGTTGTATGATGTATTTTATGTAGATGGCCTCGATTGTGTTCTTTCTCGAGACACCTGATTTCCGATGGCAATATGACCCGAAGTTAGGGTCACTATACTTGTTCGCTGAGTCTCGTATCCGTGTTTATGTACTATTTGATTGCCCATTTGCTACTACTGTTATGAGTCCTACTTTTGCTTTAGAGTCCCCGTTTTCTATTTTTTTCACCGTATATGACTTATCCACCACAGCCACCATAGCCTGCCGTCAATGCTGAGTCTGATCCTTAAGAGGACACATCTTCTGGTTCCTCTACTCCTTTCGGAGGAAGTGGGGCTTGGCAGGGCTACCTAGCTCATGTGCCTAATGGGCACTACTTTCCACTTTCTTGACTGATTTCAGTGTATCCAGCTTGTTTATAGACATAGTATGACTTAGAGTCCCTCATATTATTTGACTATCATGGGCTCTTACGCCTGACCTTTTGATGAGCCACTGATCGAGGGAGTAGGTGTATCTGATTATAGTTAGTTATTTTTGTTAGGCCCTAACCCAGATTAGGTGGTCATTGCCAGGACCAGCATAGGGTTAGTTATACTACAAATATAATTAGGTGTGAATATATATAGTATAATTGTATGACTTATCTTACTATGGATGTAATATAAGATGTAAATTATCGTGTGACCGACTTCTTAGGATGCACATTACATTTCTACTATTTCTATATGTTGATTATTACGTCGAAAGGACTATGAACCGTGAAAAACTAGTATAGCTTTAGTGCAAGGCTCTTAATTATTACAACTTATACATATATATTTCATATAGTTAAGAAATTACAAATCTATAAGATAAGTTATGAGTAACGACTACTTATTGTAATATTATGACTCGAGCAGAGCACTATAGTAGGAAGGGTGTTACACATTTTATCCACAATCACCCATATGGAATCAAAACCTCTCGTGGTCTGAGGTAACCTAACTACAAAGTCCATGGTTATCCTCTCCTACTTTCATGTTAGGATCTCTATTTACTATAGCAAGCTTATAGGCCTTTGGTGCTTAGCCTTGACTTGCTAACACACTAAACACCGTGCCACGAAGTCACCAATGTCTCTCTTCATGCCTTTCCACCAGTATAACTGTTTAAGATCTTGGTATATCTTGGTTAAACCAAGGTGGACGAAGTATGTTGTGCTATGGGACTCTTCCATCACTCTTTTCTTTCACTCACTCACATCAGGTGCACATAAATGGTCACCAAAGCATAACAGACCCTCCACATTGATCAAAAACTCATAGTTCTCTCCTCTGTGCACATCCTCCATGAGCTTAACCAACTTGGGGTCTTCCCCCTATTGTGCTGTAATCTACTCCACCAGGGTTGACTGAGCCTTAATATGAGCAACTAAAGCTCCAAATTCATCTAGCCTAAACTCGACTCCTTTTACCTCTAGGTTATGGATGTTCTCTATTAACTGCAACCTCAAGGGTGCTATGTAGGCCAAACTGCCCATAGACTTTTTGCTCAAAGCATCAACTACCATATTAGCCTTGCTAGTATGATAAGATATGGTGCAGTCATAGTCTTTTAACAACTCCAGCCATCTGTGCTGCCTGAAAGTCAAGTCTTTTGCTAGAAGATATGCTTCAAACTTTTGTGATATGTAAAGATCTCACATGTCCCTCTATACAGATAGTGCCATCAAATATTTAAGGCAAAGACCACTGCTGCCATCTTTAAATCATGTATAGGATAATTCTGCTCATGCTTCTTGAGCTATTGTGAGGCATGGGCTGCAACTCAGCCATACTACATTGGGAGATAGCCATACCAAAAAATCAGTTATGCCCAAGGGCAACACCAACACTGGAGCTATGGTCAAACAAGTCTTAAGCCTCTAAAAAATCTCCTCATAAGCATCTGATCACTGAAACTTAACACTTTTTTGAGTCAACTTTGCCAATGGTGCTGCTATTCTTGAAAAGCCCTTATCAAGCCTCCAGTAGTATCCCACCAAACCCAAAAAACTATGGCTCTCTAAAACTGTAGAAGGCCTCAGCCACTACTTACCGCCTCAACTTTCTTCAGGTAAATTAAGATTCCATCCTTAGACATATAATGTCTATGTCTAAGGAATGCCACTTGATCAAGCCAAAACTCACACTTAGAGAATTTGGCATACAGGTAGCTCTCCTTTAGGGTTTGCAAGACAATCCTAAGGTGGTGCTCATGCTCCTCTGTGCTCCTAGAGTACACCAGGATGTCATCAACAAAGACGATCATGAAGTGATCTATGAAGTGCCTGAAAACCCTATTCATCAGGTCCATTAAAGCTGATGAGGCACTAGTTAATCCAAAAGACATGACTAAGAACTCATAGTGTCCATAGTGTGTCCTAAAGGCCGTCTTGGGCACTTCCTCACCCTTTATTTTCAACTAATGATAACCAGAATGCAAGTCGATCTGAAAAAGCACTAGCCCCTTGGAGCTAATCAAATAGGTCATCTATACATGGTAAGGGATATCAGTTCTTGATTTGTCACTTTCTTTAACTACCAGTAGTTTATGAACGTCCTTATAAACTCATCCTTCTTTCTAACAAAAACACCGAAGCACCCCAAGGCGAGGTACTCGGTCAGATAAGCCCCTTATCAAGCAACTCTTACAATTGCTCCTTCAATTTTTTCAACTCTGCAGGAGCCATACGATATAGGGGGTATAGAGATGGGCTTAATTCCAAGCTTAAGGTCAATTCTGAACTCTATCTCTTTTTCTAGTGGCATCCTGGGTAGTTCCTCTGGAAACACATCTAGGAGCCCACAAACCATAAGAACAGACTTTAGGCTTGGTACCTCCACATCTACATCTCTAACTAATGCTAGAAACCCATAACTCCTTCTATCAGCTGTAAAGCACTCACGGTCGAGATCAAGTTAGTTGAAACTAAGCAATTAGTACCCTTAAACTCTTGGACCTCACCTTCAGGAACAACAAAATTCACTAACTTACTATAGCATTCCACTATGGCATGGCATGAGGCTAGCTAATCCATGCATAAGATGACGTCAAAATCAGACATATCTAGCACAAGAAGGTTCACCAAAGTCTTCATGTCTCCAACCTTGACCTCATACTCTCTATAAACCAACTGACGCAAGAGGGAGTTCTCCCGAAAGTATCCCCACAAAAATTGGCTTTTCTAAGATGGAAATCGATCTCTGGAACTATATAGCAAAGAATGAAGACACATAAGAATGTGAGGACCTGGGGTTAATCAATGAAAAAGCCTTAAAGGAGAAAACTCTAATGTTACCTTCCACTAATCAGTTGATGCCATTGCATCTTGTCATGTCAGAGCAAACAAGCAAGGCTGTCCCCTACTGCCTTAACCTCTGCCTTTACCGTTAGAACCTCTACCCCTAAGGCCCTTGCCCCCAGCACGTTTACCAGCTGGAGCAGCCAAACCACCCTAGGTCACCGACTAATAAGACTAAATCGAAAGGATAGGGTTCATCGGCCCCTGGTTGGATGTTCCCTACGTAAACAAATAGCTATAACAAATAAAAGTGCCAACCATGCATTGCCCAGCATGTCTCCTCCTACAAGTCCGGCGCAGGTAGAAGCTCTGAACTAATGCTTGACCACTATGCTGACTATTCCCTCTACTCTTACTTTGAGAAGCAGCAGGCCTAATTGGGACTGGGACTGCTTCTGGACCGACTGACTATATCCTCTGCTCGTATCGGCTCCCCTAGAAAAAGAACCATGTGTCCTGCCTTCTTGCCAAAATCAGCTACAACTCTCTTCTCTGCCAACTCAGCCACTAACCCGATAGCGGTATCCACTACATAGGCATAATTCATAACCCCTACATGTGGTTGCAGGTTCAGAAACATGTCCTTGGGCAACTCCTAGACAAATCGGCTAACTCTTTTTGTCTTAGATTACAACATGTCTGCAGCTACCTGTACTAGGTGCATGAACCTCTGATTATACTCTACAATTGACATTCCTAGAGTCAGTCAGAGCCTCAAAAACTCTTTTACTATGTATGCCTAATGGCTCTCTGATAAAATCCTTCTAAAAACGCAGCTCGAAACTCCTCCCAGGAGAATAGCTCAGAGTCCCCACGCCTATGTAGGAACTCGTTGTACTAGATACCCGCCTAGCCTCCCAACTGGAGACCAGCCAACTATGCTGCTCTCTCTCTTTGATGAGCAACGTATGAATTTGATGATCTTCTCTATTTCTTAAAGGAATGCCTGAGGATCCTCTATAGTGAAACACCCCTGGAAAGTGGATGAATTCTTCCTCCTGAAGCTCTCTAATGCTAAGTCATCTGGATCTCTAATCGAATACTGAACTGAGGGGTGGCTATAACCCAGCCTCAACCTATCTAGCCAGTACACTCGAAAGGGTGGCCAACGCTTACTCTAGAACTCTAAAATGCGCATCTAATCTAGAAAAACCACTTCTATGGTGGTGACGTGAAGAAAGATGACATAGGGGAGGCATATTGAATGTTGAAGAATGTACGTATAGGAGATAAGATACTAAACTTGTAAAGGAAAACATAACTCTATCTCTAAACCTAAACATAACTGACAACTCCTAAAGACCTCAACTAACACTTCGTTGATGGAAATTGCCGCGCTTCCATTTACATAAATAAAATACTACTTGTGGATGCTTGCTCCAGTGACATGTAGGGAAACCTGGCTCTGATACCACTTTGTCATGACCCGACATGGGAACTTGATCGGCATGTGAAGAATTTCATTCCCTACGTCAGCCTTATGACGTCTGAGTCTCTCTATATGCATATAATAATAATAATAAAATATATTTTTAAAATAATATATATTCATCTCTATTATAAAATTTCTTACTCTTTGAAAATCAAATCATCATGATCAGGCTTTTAATCTATTTCTATGATACAAAATATATGAGTTGCTCTCTATACAAAATAAATCATGAAAATACAATTTAATCATGTTATACAAAACATGCAATATCTTAATCGTCCAGGACCCTACTTGCAATGTACACTGGAGCACTCTATCTCTACACAAAATACAAAAGATACTTCACTTTGAAGTAAAGCTCACCAACTAAAAATCTCTACTGTTGGGGAGGCGGTGGCTGAGAAGAACCCGCAGTAGCTAATGTATTTATAATGGAAAAAGGAAGACGGATAAGCTTTATCTAAAACTCAACGAGTAGGCCCTCACCTATAACCCTTTCATGGGAAAGCAACAAAATATATATATACATATATAAAATAATCATAATTAGTTAATACAATAATTCTGAAGACATATTCGTATGTATAAATATAAGGGCTCTAAAACTAATATTCTCTAGAAAACATAACAACGGTATTCTACTAGAGAAACAAGGATCTCTAGTTATGCATGTCAACCATGATATAACAAATTCTCTAATCCCTAGGATCCCTCAAGGATCCAAATTGGCCACCTAACTAGGTTTTGTTCTCTGCTCTATAAGATTGTCCTTTCAGGATAACTTGGTACTAAGGTTAATGATTGGTTTTCAGCTGTTAATCCACTGTCTGTTTCTCTATAGCTACTGTCTAGTCTCTAAATCACAAAAACTATTGTTTCCTGTAAAACTCTGTATTAGGCTTTGCTTTGGATTTGAAACTCTATCGTATATAAATACTTTACTCTTGAAATCATCATGGTAATTTGTAAAATCTCTAAATGAAATTATTTTCATGCTCTTGTCTCTTATAAAATCATTTAAGTGAAAAATAGTCCCATGAGTTTATACTAAAACAAGTATTTTATGCTCCGTTGAAAATCATCATTTCCATAAACTTGGTAAAATCAATAATAATCTCTAATATCTTGAAATAGTCTCTAAAATCATGTAATCATGCCACAATTTATGGAAAATATTTCTACTGATCAATATAAGGATCATAGGATCTGAACTCATTCATCTGGAAGGGAGGAAGAAATGGTGTCGACACCCACTATGGTCCGTGGAGTGGAAATGGCACCAATATCTGCCATTAAAGCCACAAAATGACACCTCAAACATAACTCTAACAACATTGGGGAAGTACCTTTACTTGACAACAATGAAGAAAAGAATAACCCACAAGCTAGGATATGTAAAAGAGATGAAGAAGATGACATAAACCAACAAAATATTACCTTTTATCTCTTGGGAGCAGAAGGATCTAAGTAAAATGAGAGAAAAAGAGTGGTAAGGATTTCTAGAAGCTAGGTTTTCAAGTTTGAGGGAAAGGAGCCTGATCCAGGGTTATAAAAGGGGCAAGGAACTTATTAAGTGGAACGGTGTTGTTTTGATACTATTCATGTTACGGGGACACCGCTATAGCAGTCTTTGACCACTGTAGCAGACAGGAGGTCATCATGCCTCTACCTTGAACCACTATAGCAGTGGCAAACACCCCTAAACTACCGAACCCCTTACTTTGATTGCTATAGCAGTCTGGGACTGCTATAGCAATGACAATACACTAGTTTCTGCATATCTCTACATAACTTGGTCATCCTGGTACATGTGGCTTTCCCAGTAATATGGGTGGGTCCCAGGGAATCTTAAGGCGTATCGGACTTTGACACGTGTACACCATATATTACAGACTATCTTATACATAAAAAATGGACCTTGTCTCGGGTCCCCAGTCACCTGGCCCATACACTATGAATTCTAAGCCTTTGGCTGTGACATTAGGTCACATCCCTTTTAAATCTTCGGCTAAAGTAAGTGTAGATGCAATTTTCTCAAGCGATTCTAGCACTTTTCCAGGTTCGGGACTAAGACTTCCGTTGACTAGCTAGACATAATCTCCACCACCATAGGTAATCTACAAAGCCCACTATGGTACCAGGTTTCAAGCCTAATTAGGAAAGAAAGCAAAAATGTGAACAAGAGAAAAGACATACAAACAAAATAAAATCCTATCTCAATCTTATTCCAATGCAAAAATGAGCGGAAAATAATTTCTAGTGTCAAATACCAAAGCATAAATTGTTTGTGCATCAAGATAAAACACAATAGCTTTATTGTATCATGCAGACCACTCCTGGCACTACACCAACATGCCAAAATAAAATTGACCAATGGTCAAGGGCAAAACAACATTTACTTTTTCAAGTGAATTAAGGAAACATAGCATGTGGAAGCAGTGTGCGTGAACAGGAGAAACTCTAGAAAAGGGTGCACTCCAAAACACAGATGAACTTGGTAATAGGTAGAAGGAAAAAAGTAGGAATGGGGACTAAAGTAAACACAGGAAAATGGGGATTGGAGCATAATACAAGTGAAAAATGAAAATGCTAACTCATTGCTAACTCACCTAGAATGGGCTTTTGCTTCGCAGCCTTTTCAACTTCCTCCATCATCATTGTTGATTTCAGGGCATGGGTATGCCCTACGGGGCTATGAAGCTACATTAATTAAACATGACTTCCAACCTAATGACATGGTGGTACGTGGCCACATACTTGAGAACTGTGCAAGTGTCAGGGCCTAGAGGAAAATTCAAAGCACCAAATGTCAGGCCATCCAAATTACCAACAACTCTTTCAACTCTGAGACTTGGAGGCCATGGATCAGACGGTCTATTAGCCAGTACAATGGACTTTACTTAGACTTGTTACTAGATGCAATCTGCCTCTTTAGTAGTTTGGACTTCAAGGTTGGGGGGCTAGTGGATCTTCCAACCTTAGCCAACCTAGTTGCTAATCATTAGTCTTTTCAATCCTTCGGACTTCGAGACTGGGAGGCTTGTTGATCAGCTAGCCCCTAATCGGCCTAATTGCTAGTCACCAATCTCTTCAGTACTTTGGACCTTGAGACTTGGGGGCCTATGGATCGGCTGGTCTCTAGTTGGCCTACTTACTGATCCATAGTTCCTAGTCCATCCCCCGACCTCGCAAGACTTCCATGGCTAGGCCACGATTGAAGTTTACTTGGGCCTAATTGGATTGATCCCCTTAGGGTAGCCTAAGAAGCACAAGGTGTCATCTGACCCGAGCAGTGGAAGATTGCATGGCATCTACATTAATGCTTTTAAATACCGAAACGATTAGGAGTTATGAGGGATAATGGATTCCTGATGGAAAATTTAGGCTTGGCCACTAAGCAAGGGCAGGCAGTTCAATCTCTAAGCTAATACACTAGACCTACCCTTTATCCCGAGCAAGGCAGCAACACTAACATTTCAGGAGAAACATATATTGCAGCAGGCATCTATTTTGGAAAAATAGTTTATTCATCATTATCTAAAACAAATGATAATTTATTTAAATATATCTTATAGAAAATTGAGTATATAAATTTATTTTAAAAGTAATTTGATAGTTAAATAATAAAATAAATGGATAAAATATAAATGTACTATTCTATTTTATATCTTATTTTGAATATAATGTTTATAAGGTTGAAAAAATCTCGATAAAGACCTATAACTAACAATAAAAAGCATATTTTATGAAAAATTTTGTACATTTTGAAAGTTGAAATTGTTGAACGAAGAAAGAAAATAAGTGGATAATTTTATTATATTATAAGCTATTTATAGAGATGATAATGAGTATCCATGAGAAAGGGGACATATCCTACGCCTCTCATCGCCATTTAGAATTGTTCCTCTTATCTCTATCCCCATCCCCCTTATGGGTTCCCATTTCCCATTTCCTATTGAGATTTTGAATCTCTACGATATTTAGGGATTTATTAATAAATAACAAAAAGAGAAAAAACTTTAAAACTATTTTACAATTTAAAACATAAATATCTATAATAATAAATAATATTAATGCAATATAATCCAAATTAAAATTAAAAATACATACATAATGCAAATCAAATAAAGATAATTGCAAAAAAAAATAGTATGCTATCCCCGTCCCTATCCCGTTTAGCAAACTGGGACTTCACCCTATCGATCGTCTCTATGAAGACAAAATATGTCTTCATTCCTGTCCCTATTATGGATAATTTTCACGTGTACCTACTTTCAACCTTTTTTATCATCCTTAACCGTTTATATCTTTTTAGTAAATTAAAATATTTAATTTACAAAAACATAAAAATATATTTTCTAATTAATAAAAATAATGAATAAATTTAATTTATATGATTTCAATTACATGTCTTTTCCTTGTACATCATTTTAATAAATTAAAATATCAATTTTAAAATTTATATTATAATTAATGTTTAAAAATTAGTAAAAATAATGTATAATCCTAATTTACATAATCTCAATTATTAGAGTAGTATATCAATTATAATATTATTTTCAATATAAAAGTAATGTAATTATTTAATTTTTAAAAATTAATAAATATTTAGTATCATTATCAAAGAAGTGTAAATTGTAGAATTGATTTTTTAAAAAAATATTTTAATGTTGAAAGAAAGTTTTTTTTCAAAAAAAAAATTAGTATGAAAAAAATTAAGGAAATTAAATAGGGTATAATGAGACAAGTAGATGGATAATTATTTTTATTATGATTTTCAATAGTTTTAAATTTGAAGTTAGAAACGTTTCCCCTAATCTCGTCTTTATTTAGAATTTTGTCTCCATCCCATCTTCATCTCCATCATGGGTTCCTATTCCTCATCCCATGTGGAGATTTAAATCCTTACTAATATTTAAGGGTTTATTAAAAAAAATTCAAAAGGAAAAAAAATTTAGAAATACTTTGAAATTTAAAACATAAATATCCATAATAACAAATACTACTAGTGCAATGTAATCCAAATTAAAAATGAAATACATATATAATACAAATTCAATAAAGATAATTAAAAAATACAGGTGTGCTAATGTTTTCTTGTTATCATTAATTATCATAATTATAATAGTTTTGTTATAATTAATCCTATCGTTGTAGTCCTTAATTATAATAAATATATTTATTGTTAATTGTAATATTTTTTGTAACATAATTATAATAGCTTTGCTATCCTTAATACTATAATTATATATAGAAATTTCTTTTGGTATAATATATTAAATTATAATTTTATCTATGTTATTTTTTATTTTTTATATTACTTCTATTAATGGTAGAAAGATATAAAGGTATGATTGGGAAAAAATAATTAATAATTAGAAAGTAAATTAAATTTAAGAACTTAGTTTAAATATTAAGATTATAAAAATAATGGGAGATAATTTTTTCTATAAATAACACATGAAAGACTTTCCATGTAAATCTTAAATATTAGTATTATATCAATTATTATCATATTTGATTAAGAATAAATTATCATATCAGTATTATAATGAGTCTTAAATATTTGATTAAGAATAATAAATTTGATAGAAATTGAATTTTGAATTACTATCATATCTAAATTAACTAATTAGCAATTCATTAATAATTTAACATGCCCCTTTTTTTAGAGCCAAAGAATATGCTGATCTTAAAAGTTATTTATTTTAGAAATATTTCCTTTTTAATTTTATGTATATTACTCTCATAATGCGAGACTATTAATGATTCTTAATTTTAATTATAGATCGTAATTATATTGACATGGGTCCTCTCTTAGTGCAAGTCATAATCTTTAATGATTGTAATATTTTATTTCATATGAAAATAATTAATAAGTAAATTGTAAATTAAGTTCAATCAAATCTTTAGACAAAAAGATTGAGAAATGTGGGGTTCAAATCACTGTATGAATGACACGTGAAGTCTAAATTACTATATAGATGACACATTATAGTTTCCATGAAAGGAGTTCAAAATATTAGTACAATAGATTCTCTTACAATGAAAATTTCCAATTGCAAGGAACCAAAAAAGGGGGAGGATAATGTCTCAATCCTTATTGAGTTTGGAGCTGTTAGAGTGTACTTGACATAAATGCTGGTAATTTTTTATGCAAACAAGAGTTTTTCTAGTTGAGTGAAAGTTAGAAGTATGACTTAGGCCTAGAATTGCTTTATTGGGTCCTAAATCTAGTCAATAAGGTTGGATATGTTCTTGATTTGTTTGAATTTACTACTAGCTTTTTGATGTACCTATAATCTAGCCATTGTAAACTCACCATTTGTACCATCAAATTTACTATTGGCTTTTTTCATGCACCTAAAATGTATAAAATTTTCATGAAAGGACCCCATACTAAGTAAAATATGACATTAGGGCTAAAGTGATTAAAAGTCACCTTGAAATTCACTCTGAATAGCTAATAACTTGGCCTCTTACGCTAATAATTTTATTTTCACTAAGCTCATAAATTCTTCAATTTGCTAGTAATATTAAAGGTTTTTCCATCTTTTTAATTATTTCCAATTTAATATTTTACTAAGGCAGGGTTCTAGAGTGCTTAGCTCTATTTTTTGGACCAAATTCTTCCAAGTAAAATACGACATTAGGGCTTAAGTAATTATAAATCTTGAAATCCATTTTAAGTAATTGTGGAAAAGAAGTCTAGAGGAGTAGCCTATCTTGTGTCAAAGTTATTGCAGAAGCTGTTATGAAACAGTAGTTTCTGAAACTACCTTCATAAACTACTTTTTACTTTTTGAATGGGGTTTTTGAATACTTCTGTCTAGAAGCTGGAATGGTTGACCAAGGTAGTAAAATAAATGCCATACCAGTTTGTAATTGGGTTTGACTTTAAATTTGAATTTCAAATTATCCCTCCTTTTCCTATAGAGTTCTGCGTTGTACTGTGAAGTGCACTTTCTGAAGTGCGGTATTAGTTCCTTGATATGTCTTGGGCCTTCTAGTCTTTAATCAATGCTTGTTCATGATAAAAAGATTACGACCATGATGATTGAAGATTGTAGAACACATTTGCTTCAGAGATGTATAGATATCTTCACTTTGAGCATATTTTCTGAAGTCCAGTGCTACTTTCTGAAGACTCGTTCCTTGGTTTCTTGTACTTGTTGATTTTCTTCAACCCACTAGGCATTTGTACGCTCATTTCATGATATAATTATCACTTCCAATAAGTTTCCATTTCTTTAAATGAGATAAATCATGAAAAGTAAAATTATCTTCGCTATGGGAGCCACATTATGCTAACAATATAACCTATTTACTACTTCAAGAAACTCAAGATAGATATCAGCCATTTTTCAAAATATTTTTCTTACATTGATTCTGTTCTCATCCAAAACATACTATATTAACACTTTTTGAAGGGTTCTGGAGCTTATAATCTCCTTTTTAATGATGATAAACCAATTTGAAGAAAATCTCTTGAAGAGATGTTCAAAGAAATATAACAAAATATATATCATCATAACATTATTCTTTCAAAACACCATCACATGTGATTTTTAGAAAGTCCTTTTCTTAAGTCATGACATGGATAGAGTCAAAAACATTTTACAGCCTTAAGTGACATAAATTAAGGCTGTTTTGATTTTCTATGAGGTTTCTGAAGTGACCCAGAGTACTTTCTAAGAGGTATTAGAACACTATCAAAGGAGATGTGATCATTTAAGCTTTTTGATAGAAAGTAGCTTGATTTCTGTCATAAGAGATCTCTTCTAAAAAATATTCGAGCCTAAATAAAACAAGTAAAACTTGCAATATTTTCTCTTGATTAGATTTCTTATTCAGCATATTTTATCCAAGCATATTTTCAAAATATGATGAAAATATTTGTGCATGAAAACACTTGCAACATATAAGCTTTGCACATACGAGAGATTTCTAAGTCTCTCATATTGATCTCAGTTGCATAAGAACATCCAGAAACAAGTTTTTGAAGATAAATAGAAACCAATCATAATTGTATAGAGAGATCAAGTTATACAGAGCTCATGAAAACATTGCATATGTGTGATAGAGAATATATGTTTCATGACAAAACATTTTAAGCATGAGATAAAGACATATATATCGACGTACAAAGAGATATACGTATTAGAGCAAAGAGAGGATTGTGATTTAATGATGCTAGTTAGTGCTAAACAAAGACACACGGATGAGCTAAATATCATAGTGTGCTAAAAAAGTTAGAGTGAACGCTAAGAGATAACAATCATACATCATGAGCATGATACAAGATTAGCTAAGCCTGAGAAATAGAGCATTGATGTAACACCCTAATATTCGACCCAATACTACTAGTACGTACTTAGGCCAAATATTAGTCATTACTTACTGTCATGGTTCTTTTTACTTGGAAAAATAACTTAACGAAAATACGAGCCAATTTTTTTTTTCAAAACATTACTTAGAATAGAAGCCGCGCATATCTTACCGGGTCGGTATCATAAAGTGTAGAAATATAAACATAGAAGTGGCTCCAAATAATAGCATCATCACAACTGAAATACTTCATATATAATATGCCTACCCTACGGGGCAGGACTCTTCAAGTACATAATAAACATGAATACAGCGGAAATACAGAATACATGGAAATGAACTAGAAAGAAACATCCCTACCCACGTGCAACCTAAGGTGGATAACCTCAACACAAAAGATGTTTCATCCATACTACGTGTCGTGCGTGCACTAAGGGCTACCCTCCAATCTCTACAGCAAAATCACGGGTACGGAGGAACGTAGCCAATCCACGGGCGGAGCTCGGCGGGTGCAGGCATGCCCTGTGACTGAACGTGTCATCCACGCCGGGGTCGTGGTCCGGGCACTGAACCCTTCCGACGCTGAGTGACTGTCTCTTCGCTGCCCATCGGTCGCCGAGGCGAAGTGGGGGCAAAGTCCTCACGGTCCATGGGGGAGTCCTCTATACGGTCCTCTTCCGAGTGCTGCGATAGTGGCACATACTCCGGTATGTTAGCTGAACCGGCAGAGTGGGTCCGTAGGTTCCTCTCATGTCGTGCCCATGCACGCTCAAAAATCGTGAGGTCACCATAGGGGGATGTCGGGGAGAAGCGATAACTATATACGGGGTGTGCAAATGGCCGTCCCAAAAACATGAAGATGCGTACAGTACATCGGCCCTCAAAATAGAATGACCCGTGCTCCGGGTCATGGTGGACCTCCTACCGGGGTGTATCAACGAACAGCACGAACGTCGCCATCTCGCTCTGAAGACGTAATGGAAAGAGAGAGATAGAGGGAGTGAGATTCTTACTAAAGAAACTCAGTAGGGTCCTCCTCCTATCCTTGGTGTCATCATCAACGTCTCCAGGTATCTCGGGTTATTTATAAAACCATGGACATATATTGGTTCAATTATGAGTTTTCTAAAGTTTCAATTTCTAAAATCTGTTCCTTTTAACATATCACTTGTATTTACATAAATCATGGGAAATAAACTGTGGGACTTCAACATATAACTTGGATCATAGAACATAAATCATATAACTTGGATCATAGAACATAAATCATATAACTTGGTACTTGGCATATGGTGACTTATCTTGGTTACTTAGGTGACATTAAAACTTTTACTTAAACTGGGGCCACCCTAATATTTCTCCCTTTTGAGAAATCTCTAGGCTATGAGCTCATACCACACTAGTCGTCACTAGTATCTAGACTTTTATCCCTTGGGATAAGTCAACTTCCCGACTTTAAGTACGGGTTTAGGGGGCTAGAATCACATTGTCCCCACCCTTAGTTTGGTGGTTTCAAAGGATTACATTCTCATATTTTAAGTCACCCTAAGTTTAACATGTTACTTTAAGATGCCACATAATTAATGCATAACACATAATTACCACTTCGGCATCTCTAAGGTTCTTTTAAAGAAGCAATAACATGAGATTACAAACCATCACATAAGGGTAATAGTTCACATGGCACCACATACGTCATGAGCTAACACATCAATTCATCATTAAATGAGAGGCACATAATCATCCCTTAAGGTAGAAATCCCTAAATCGAGTAACCTCAAACTATCCCATTATTTTCTTGTATGTTTATGGGATTGATTAACCTCATTACCATAATCCTTTAAGTTCTAAATCCTAATTAATTATGGTTGGACAGCTTTAGGTAGTTGATCAATTTTGATGAATTATGTGTCCTAGAAAGTGCGTTTTAAGCCCTTTCTCACTTCCGACTTTTTCTATGGTACATTAGTTAATACCTAAACCAATTATGAGTCACTCTCACTCATCTAAGCATCATATTATGTGATTCCATCTACTTTAACAATGCTGGACAGAACCTCAATTTTTCTGTTTTTAAGTAGCACTAGAATCCACACATTAAGCAAACGAAGTTACAAATGATGGTTTGGAATGCCTAGAAAAATTATCACATACTTGGTAAGGTATTCAAGCATATTTAGACCACCCGAAATAGATTTTAAGGTGCTGGAATTTTAACAAGGCAAAACCGAAAACTTGAGGCATGAAAACATGGGAAAACTTCACTTTCAAACATATGACTCACTAGTTTCTCTTGGAACCTTTTTGGGACTTCAAGACTACATAAAATCAAAGTTTATTTTGCCAAAACCCCATCATAAAACACCAAGGGTAGCAGCTATTTAAACTTGCCCTTGATAAAGAATCTAAACTTGAAATCACATTTAAAGCTTTTGCTAAGTTCATCTACTCGCAGGAAAAATTCTAAGACATACACTTATAGGCCTTTGTAACTAAATGAACTCATTTTTGAGTCATTCCTATACACATGGCCGAATGCATTTTCAAGGAATATCTCCTTGATAAATCTTTTCTCAAGATGAAATAGGCAAGTCTTTGAGCTCTAGTATTTTAGGTGATGACATAAAATAAGCGTGCTATGCATTTCATTTTAGGGTCCTTTAGAAAGTAAAGTGATAGCTCAAAGTAAATATGATGTGCATATTCATTTTTATTCTTGGAGTTTAGTGAGGACTTGAAACATAAAATAAGATGCAAAGCTCGAAAGATAAACGTGCATTATGCAAGTTCATTCATTATCTCGGGTCTTAGTGAGAGCATAGAAAATAAACGTGCTATGCAAAGCATAAAATAAATATGAATGCAAGTTTCTTTTACATCTTAACTAGAGCTCTTAAAAGACTTTAAAAAGGAACTAAGTCCAACCCAAAACTCATCCTCACAAGAAAGGACACACTAATAACACCAAGATATATAAAAAGAGAAGTTATATCCTCAAAAAACATGAGGTGGCCGAATCCTCATCATGAAGAAACAAACCATTTTTGAACTCTAGGGACCAAGATCTTGATGATTCAAACACCAACATCTCAAGTCCTCATCATTGAGTATTTTACTATGCTTTAAACTTCCATCAAAACCAAACTCATGGTAAACATAAAGGAATAAAACCAAAATCATACTTGGTCTAGGAACCAAGTTCAAGCTCTAGAGTTTTGTTCATGTGACATACATCAACATGAAGCCCTCATCATCAAGCTACCATTTTTTCAAGTCCCAAAGGCCTTCATGGCCGAAACCTCAAAGAAAAGAGATAGAGTATTCAAAGGTTCAAGAGAAACACAACTATTTCTTGAGTAAAACTCGGAAATAATAAACTTTTCTTAAGAAAACTCAAGCTTTAGAGGTTGTTCATGTGACAAACACCAACATAAAGCCCTCATCACCAAGCTATCTTTTTTCCAAGTACCTTAGGCCTTTATGGCCGAAACATCAAGGAAACAAAAGTTCCAAAAAGGTTTCATGGAAAACATAACCTTGTCTTAACTAAAACTTGAAAAAGATGAAACTTTTCTCAACCAAGATTCAAGCTTTTAGAGGTCTCATGTTAGGATGAACACATGGTCATCTCAAGAGAGCACTCATCATCAAGCTCTCCACATCTTGGCCTTGAGGCCGAAAAAGAAAGAAAAAGGAGAAAGGATGGAACTTTTTCTTAAGAAAGGTTCAAGCTTTAAATGCCTCACTTTAAGATGAACTCATGGTTTCATCTTGGAGAGCACTCATCATCAAGCTCTCATTACCTTGGCCTTGAGGCCGAAAATGAAAGAAAAAGAGAAGGAGAAAATCGAAATGAAACTTGTGAGAAAACTCACCACAACACAACATTCAAGCAAGATCAAGCATTAAGCATTAAGATAAAAAAAAAAAGAAAAAGAAAGGCATTATTTGAAAAGCTCCCTACCTAGTGTTTGGGGTTGAGAGGAAATGAAGAAGATGAAGAAGTTGGAGAGGATGAACTCTTGAACTTGAGAGAGAAAGAAAACCTCAAAGTGCTCTAAACTCTAAGCTTTAGTAAAATGAACAAAGGTGCTTCAAGTTCCCTAAGCTACCTATTTATAGAGAAGTAAAATGAATTGAAATGATGGTGGCTTTTTGGGGGGAAGCATTCGGCCACTTTACAGCCACAAGAGGGAAGAAATATCTTTGTTCAAAGCATGGTGTTAGTCATTCAAGGCATGGTGAAAAGTCTAACTATGCATATCCTAAAGTATGGGTAACAATGTAGCTTATTTCCAAACCTTTTAAATGAATAAAATCATAAAATTTTGGGTTGTAAAGGAGTGGAAAAACTATGCATTCCATGTCCAAAAAGAAGAAATATTTTCTAGGCTTGAATTTCCAAAGCATAGGTAAGGTGGTATAAGACATGGTGTCTTGAAAAAAGTTTGATTGAAAGCTTGAATGACCACAAAAATAATTCATTCTTTTTGAATTTGAATGACATAAATATTTTTAATTTAGAAATGAATTGAAAACCTTGATTGATATATGACAACTTTTCTTGGAAGAGAAAGCATTTTTGGGAAAGGAAATGTGAATAATAAAAATACTATTCATAGTTGCTTTTTCTTTAAAGAAAGAAAAGAATTAAAATTGAGTTGGAAATTTCCCTAAGAAATTTTAGGTTCTAATCAACCTTAAATAATTATTTTAGCTTTAGATTAATTAAGAAAATTAATTAACCTTTCATTAGAGCATAATATTGCTTAGGTTTGAGTTAAATAACTCGTTAGTCTTAAAATGCACTAAGCAGGGGTAAAATCGTAATCTTTACCAAAAGTTGCCCGGGACCTCCGGGACTTAGACCAACATAGTTCATGCCTTAAAACATCATTTTTGATCTCCGAGACGAGTCCGGGTCAGATTCAAAACTTAAAACTGCCTTAAATCAAGTTAGGGGTATTTTGGTTATTTGTGCACAGAAACCTCAGAAATGAGATTTTTCTGACTTGTTAACATTCATAAACATATAATCCCCTTCATATATCATAAAAGCCTTGTGAGGATGGCCAAGGCCGGTCGTCCTCCTGTTTCAGGTAAAAATGACCTCAGGGGCATTTTGGTCATTTAAAAGTTTAGAGAAAAACGAGGCGTTACAATTGAAATGTTCAGAGCTTAAAAACACAATTGAATTAGAGCTTAAGAAGAAGAAAAAAAAACATAACACTTAATATGATAAACAAATATAACAAGATGGATATATATACCATACACATTAATAAAACATTGTTCAAGAACAAAAGATATATATGACACAGCATGAAAATAAAAGAATGTAATTGTTCAAAGCAAAAAAAAAATGCTGAAAAAAAAATTTCTAAAGGTTTTCCCTCAGCATAAGCTCCCCCTGAGTTCCATAGCACAAGATTTTCTTCATCTTTTTTCTTCTCCCCTTTTTGTCATCAGCAAAAAGGTGTACTGGAAACTAGGAATACCATCATTAGCACCAGTGCCTAACTTCTAGAAGAATCTCCTGAGTGTTTTGAAGGATCTAAAGCATGATTTTCTCATGCTCCAGAGTTGGGCACCGTGCCTAATATTAGAAGCTTCAACCTGATCCAACCTAGAGGCTATGCTCCTCTGATTTTGTAGAAGCAATTGGATGTGCATAAAGCTGGTTAAAGGCTCTAATGAGGGCAGGGGCGATAGTTGGATTGGTGCAAGAATGGATGGAGCAACTCTTAGAGAGGGCTCTGGTATGTCTAGGAGTATGGTTTCCATAGACTTTGGCGATTTAGCCTCAGTTTCAGCATGTGTAGCAACAAGAGGTGGAGAGGATGGAGTATGAGTAGTAGTGGTGGCAGGAGTATAAGCCGGCTCAGTAGAAGGAGCAGAAGTAATATTAAGCACCTAAGTCGACGCAAAAGCAACAACTTCTTCAGCATGAGGAGCTTCGATTTTTGAGATCCGATCTTCATTCTCTTCCATAGGAATTATACGAATGAAAGAGGGATTTTGGTTGTTTGGCATCCTCAGTTGATTCTTCTATGATTGGCTCTATAGGAAAGAGTTCACTAATTTTGGCTTTCTCATGCGTGAATAGATTCTCTTCTTCATCAGATGATGATTCCTCTTTTTGTTCCACTTCTTTTACATATTCTTCTTCTTCTTCATACCTTTTGACCTCTTTTACTAGCATAAAGATCCTTATTTCATGCATGGGGAGAGTTTTGAGCTTGAGCTTAATATCTTTTCTTCTAATGATTCCCACTAGTTTACTCAACATCTTTTCTAATTGCGCTTGCAGCCTATTTACTGGAGCTGAAGGATCATTGTTGGTTTCTGAAGAAAGAGGTGGCACTAAAGGCTCTTGCAGTTTACCTTTTCTCCTACCTCATCTTTGTTCTCCTTTCTCGATTCTGAGAAACTTGAGTAGCCTCTTCTTCTTCTAAGTTCTCAGTCTTAGAATCCAAGGGAATCAATTTCCTTTTTCTTTTTGCTAAAGTCTTCTTAGATTCAATTCTTTTGGAAGTCCTTGTAGCTTGCTCTCCCTTCATCCTAGTCTCATTGCCTCAAAAGTTGAGGTTATGGACTTTTTCTTTCATTCAAGGTTCTAAAGGAGGCAAGTAAGTATACAGTACCCTCCATGAATTCATACCATTCTTCTATGAAAGGAAGGCATACTTTCTGAAATAGCTTTATTAGCAACATACCATATGGCACACTAGCTGTCTTGCTCTTATCTTTGGAGATTGTATTGAGCATGTAATCCATTATGAGTCTTGCAGATTCACTTTTCTTTTGGCCATAAGATAGTATAGGAGCATGCAGTCCCTGCCTACTAGTGCATTGTGCTCAATATCCTAGGCAGGATGGAGAATTGTATCACTGTATATGCTTTTCTTACCCTTGCACTAAGCATAGTAGTGGTAATCTCATTAGGTTTATAAAGAATGTAATCAATTAGATACCTTGACACATCTCCCTCATTTACTCCTAGAAAATGAGTCCAGGTAGGTGAAGAGGACTAAACAAGTCCTTCATTAAATGTCTTGATGACCCTTGATAATCCAGTAGGACAAATTTCAATGGCAAAGTCACAAATCACCGTCTTCAATGGGGAATCTGAGGTACCTTTTAGCTGTGAGTAAAAGGCAGTTACTAAACCTGGAAACACCCTATCATTGATATCCAGATATTCTTCCCATCATTGAAAACCAAAGACTTCTTTAAGAATAGAGACGCTTTCAAGACTTTAACATCTTTCCTAGTGCCATTTTTTATAAAGAAAAGTCCTTTTCATAGAACTCTTGGATTTCAGGATCTCTATGCATGTGGAAGGTTACCCTTTTGTCATTGGATCGTCAAGTTCTCTGCCTTCAGCCATTGATGGCATTTGTTTGGAGAATGAAAGAAAGGTTAAAATTTTGGAAGATTTAATAGAAAAGGTATGGTTATAGAGATGAAGGCTTTGTATGAGAGAAAGAGAGAAAATGAAACAGTTGAGGCATAGGAGAAGAATATTAAAGGTGAAGGTAAAATAGTAGAATGTGAGTAGTAGGGGTTATTTAAGTAATGGGATGTAACTGACTAAAGGTGAAGCAATATGGAAGAGAGAAACTCGAAAGAGTGAGAGTTGTCCTGTCTTTTCATTCCCTTTCAAAAATAGTGGTTTCTAAAACATGGAACCACGTTCTGAGAAAGTTTAATTTCTGAACTCCATTTCCACTTTTTGACCCATTTGATCATCACTGATTTTACTTCATTTATCTATCCTTTTGATTCTGAGCCTCGAAAGACCAAATATACCTTTTTTTATGTTCTTTTCATCTTCCTAATCATCTAGCCTTCTTTCTGAGCTTGCAAACTGACTTTATGATCTTCTAAGTGAAATTCTAGTCTTGCAAACTGATTTTCTGAACTTCCATGCTGATATCTTCATAGGGGCTTCAGTTCAGAGTGAAGAAGGGGAATACCTAGGGACATTTATCCAAGAAAGCTTATGCAGATTTAAAAACTTCTAAGTTCAAAAGCTTTTTCAAAACACAAAAATGATATTTAGCTAATGATTTTGTGAATATATCAGGCAGTTGGTTTTCAGTATTCACACACATTAACTCAATATCTCCTTTTTGAACATGATCCTAAATGAAATGATGTTTAACATCGATATACTTGGATCTAGAGTGCTAGCTAGGATTCTTAGGAAGATTAATAGCACTAGTATTATCACAAAAGATAGGCATTTTGGAATACCTCAGGTGATAATCTTTTAGCTAGTTCCTTATCCATAACATCTACGGGCAGCAGTTTAAAACAGCTACATATTCTGCTTCAGCAATAGAAAGTGAAATGGTATTCTACTTCTTACATGACCAAGTGATGAGGCTCTTTCCAAAGAAATAGCAGCATCCACTTTTGCTCTTTCTCCCTATTCTATCTCTAGCAAAGTCTACATCACAGTAACCTAAAATGTCACAGGATATACTTTTCTCATACCATAGACCAAGATTAGTAGCATCGGATAAGTATCTAAAATTCTTTTAACAGCATTTGAGTGTGATTACTTTAGATTAGATTGAAATCTAGCATAAATCCCCACACTTAATTGAATGTTAGGTCTACTTCCTGAAATAAATAGAGTGAACTTATCATTCCTCTGGAGATACTTTCTGATACTTTTTCACTATTCTCGTTAATATCGATGATTTGAGATGGATGCATGGGAGTACCCATGGGTTTAGCCTGATCCATGTTAAACTTTTTCAAAAGTCTTTTGTGCATTTTTCTTGATAGATCAAGGTTCCCTCCTTTTGTTGTTTTATTTGCAAACTGAGGAAGAACTTAAGTTCACCCATCATGCTCATCTCAAATTCACTCTACATTAATTTTGAAAACTTTTCACAGAGAGAATGGTCATTAACTCCAAATATAATGTCATCCACATATATTTAGACAATCAAAAAATGATTATTATGTTCAAGAGTAGAAAGAGTAGTATCGACATTACTTCTTTTGAACCCATTCTTCAGTAAAAAGGTACTTAGTCTTTCGTACCAAGCTTGAGGAGTTTGTTTCAAACCATACAATGCCTTTGTAAGATTGAAGACATGGTTGGTAAGGTTTTCACTCTGAAAACTGGGAGGCTCCTTTACATACACTTCCTCAAAGAGGAACCCATTTAGGAATACAGACTTGACATCCATATAGTAAAGAGTAAATCCCTTGTAGGCAGCAAATGCAACTAGCATTCATATGGCTTCCACCCTAGCTACTAGTGCAAAGGTTTCATCATAATCAATTCCATATTGTTGATTATAACCTTGTGCAACCAATCTTGCTTTGTTCTAAATGACTCTGCCAGCTTTATCAAGCTTGTTTCTGAACACCCATTTTGTTCCAGTAATAGTCTTTCCTTTTGGCTTTTCAACAAGTGTCCAGACTTTGCTTTTCTCAAACTAGTCAAGTTCTTCTTGCATAGCATCCATCCAACTTTGACCACTTAAAGTTTCTTCAATGCATTTAGGCTTGATGGTGGAGATGTTTACTGATTTCTAAGAAATGATCTGGTTCCTACTCCCTTGGAAATCTCTCTAAGAACTTTATTTTGATAAACTGCTTTTAAATCAGAAACTCCCTTGTGGTTTCTGTGTCCTTAATATTCTTCAGTTTCTCTTTCATCTTTAGACTACTCTTTTTGATGTTCAGAAAAGTCACTTTCTAATGGCTTTGAAGTCTTGAGCAAGCTTTCCGAGGCGTCTACATTTTGGAGTCTACTTTCTGAAGATCTAGCTTTCATTTGTTTTCTTTTTGAAGTTTCCTTAAGATTCATTTCCTTAAGTCTTTCTTCCAAAATCTCAAAGACATCAGCAAGCTTCTTCTTGAGCATTCTGAATATAGACTTTCACTTTAAAGCATTCCAGACTTTGGATTTCTGATCCATTTTCTAGATCTGGATGAGTGTCAAGGATAACCATTGTTTGATTACCACTAGGTATCCTGATCGTCGTGCTTCCTTAGAAATTCTTGCAATAAAAATAATTTTTAATTTTGGCACCCAGACTTTCTTGAATCCTCTTGGGTTAGTTTTTTAAGGAGGAGGTTTCCCAGCCTTTTTAACAGATTTCTTTCTCATAAAACATTTGTTAGGTGCGTACCCCTTCTTATGACAGATGGTGCAAGAGACCTTATTTTTCACCTTCTTTGGTTGAGTTGCTTTTCCTTTTTTATCCATTTCCTCTTCATATCCCAACCCAGTCTTTTGAAAGTATGGCCTCTGACCTCCAAGCATTAGTTCAAGATTTTTCTAAACCATTTACTATCTTTTCGAGGTCAGATTTTAGAAGTCATGAAGTCCTCTCCAGTTCTGAAATAACTTTCTAAGATTTTTCATTTTTCTTAGGGGCTTCAGTTTCAAAGGCATTGAGCTTAAGATGTAATACTTTCTTTTCTTCTTGCATTTCTTTTTTCTCAAGCCTAAGATTCTCAGCTTTTGATTTGTTCATCTCAACTTCTGAAACAACCTTCTAATGTTTCTTTTTTAGGTTTTTATAGGTTGAAATAGTGAGAGGAAAGAGTCTGAGAGTTTTCCAGAAACTCATCATATAAGGCAAGTAATTTATCACATGAAAGATTGGGTTCAGATGCACTTACCTCACATTTTTCTTCTAAAGAATAGTCAGCCACAAAGCATAGATTTGCAACATCTACTAGCTCATCATGACCTTCTAATCCATCATTTTCTTCATCAAAATCACTCCAAGTGACCAACATCCCCTTCTTCTTAGAGTAAGATTTCTATGGACCTTTGAGCTTTGGACATTTAGGTTTGAAATGTCCTTTCTCACCACAATTGTAGCAAGTGATGCTTTCCAGCTTTCCCTTGGCCTTTTGTCCTTCTTGACATTGATGTCTCTTCTTCTCTTTCTCTTGTCTCTCTAAGCTTTTAACATCTTCTTTACTAGCATAAAGATCTCATCTCCATCCTCATCTTCATAATCATCATCAGATTCTTCCTCTTCATCAAAGATTTTAGTAATTTTCATTACTTTGGCTTTATTTTGTTTCTGATAAGATGATTTTAAGGCCATCATCCTGCTCTTCTTGATGGATTCACCTTGCATTTCTAAGAACACAACCTCCTGGGTTTTGAGTGACTCAATGAGTGTATCCAGACTAAGAGTTTGAAGGTCTTTAGCCTTAGTAATGAATATGACTTTGGGTAGCCATTTTGCAGGGAAACTCCTTAGGATCTTTCTAACTATCTCTGAGTTTGAATACCTTTTGCCCAGTCCCTTCAGCTGGTTGACAATGTGCATAAATCTTATAGTCATGTGATCAATACATTCTTAGTCTGTCATTTTAAATATTTCGTATTGATGTACCAACATACTGATCTTTGTCTCCTTGACTTGATCAATCCTTTCATGCAGCATGTGCAGCCTGTCCCAGATTTTCTTGACCGTGTCACAAGCAATGATTTTATCATGTTCAACCTTACTTAGTGTACATGTTACTTAGCTTTGGAGTTTAATTGAACTCTGGCTTTGTGTTGCTCTGTCCACTTGCTCCTGGGGACTTCTCTTGATGTTAAAGATACATTATTAGTTCCAGGAACTTCCTCCTTTGGAACATAATCTCCTTCTTGTATTATTTCCCATAAGTCAAGGCTTGTATATTTCATAAATAGCTCCATGTAATCTCTTCAATATGTGTAGTCCCCACCATCAAAGAATGGTGATCTATTAATAGAGTCTCCTTTTGCAAAATGGATATTTTGTGCCATAACTCCTCAGGATCTTTGTCCTCTGCAGTCGCTAGATTGCTCAACCCCTTAGAGGTCTGAGTTCTTATGCCACTCATAGGTAGAAAAATGCATAAGAAGGGGGGTTGAATCGTGCTTCGTTTTATTTCTCTTTTTAGCTTATGGACACTTAATTTAAAAACTAGGAAGTTGAGAGCTTCAAGTGCAGTGAAAACAATGTTGATTAAATTAGAAAGCTACTTTCTAAACAACAACTAATAAGATAAAATATATAAAAGATGATTGTCTAGAAAACATAGGTTAATATGTTCAAACAACTAATTAGAAGTGCACTTTTTGAAGAACGGTATCAATTTCTTGATATGTCTTTGGTCTTCTGGTCTTCAATCAGTGCTTGTTGATGATAAAAAGATTGTGATCATGATTGAAGGTAGTAGAACACATTTGCTTTAGAGATGTATACATATCTTCACTTTGAGTGTACTTTCTGAAACCCAATACTACTTATTGAAGACTCATGCCTTGGTTTCTTGTACTTGTTGATTTTCTTCAACCCATTAGGCATTTATACACTCATTTCATGATATAATTATCACTTCCATTTGGTTTCAATCTCTTTAAAGGAGATAAATCATGTTTGCACATGAAAAGTGAAATTATCTTCGCTATGGAAGCCACATATGCTAATAATATAACATGTTTGCTACTTCAAGAAACTCAAGGTAGACATTAGCCGTTCTTCAAAATATTTTCCTTAAATTGGTTATGTTGTCATTCAAAACATACTGTATTAATGCTTTCTGAAGGGTTTTGGAGTTTACAGAGATAAACCAATAGTAGCTACATTATCTGTAAATAAGGAAAAGAAAAAATGGTCAATTTTATCCAAAAAATTAGTGAGTGAATTCTCACCCATAATCCCCTTCATAGGACAACAATAAGAAATGCATAATATCATAATAATAAGTGCAAAGTTCTAAAACATTTTCATATTTTCATACATAATAATCAAAACCATTATTTTCTTTGGATCATAAATAACAGTACCCTAATAAAGAAATAGGAATCTCTAGTTATGCACAATATATGTGACATAACAATTTATCTGGTTATGCCTAATGAATATAGCATAACAAATTGATCTCTGGTTATGCATGTCAACCATAGCATAACAAATGTTATGAACTCTAGGGTTCCTCTAGAACCCAAATTGGATACTTAACTAGGTTCCATTTCTGCTTTGGGATGAGATTATCCCTTGGCAAAAACTTGGTACCAAAGTTAATGATCGCTTGCAACTGTTAACACATTGTTTATTTCTTTATAGCTACTGTCTTGTTCAAAATCATAAAACTCGTTCTTTTCTTTAAAACTTTGTATCTAGGTTCTACTATCGGTTTAAAAGCATTATCATGTAAAAACATAATATTCTAAAAATCATTTGATTGTCATAACATCTGTAAATAGTCACATTCATAATCAAGCTCTTCATAAAATCATTTTAGCAATGATGGTCTCATGGTTTTACATGAAAACATATAGTTCATGCTATTCTGAAAACCATATTTTCGTAATCTTTATAAGTCAACAAAAATCTCTAATCTTTTAGAAATAATCTCTAAAATCATGCATTATGCCACATTTTGATGAAAATAACTCTAATAACCAATATAGAGATCATGATTGAACCCACTCACCTAAAGGGGTGGACAGTGAAGGATCAAAACCATGGGAGCTCTAGGGAGTGGGAATGGTGCCAATATATGCCATTGAAGTAACAAAACTCTAGATTAATCTCTTGATAGCTCAAATCTAATCCTGACAACAATGGGAGAGCTCCAATATATAATAACAATGAAAGCATCTACCCCAAGAACATGAAAGATTGGAGGAAAAGGAAACCAAACTAACAAAATCTCTTACCTTTAAGCTTTGGAGGAGAAAGATTGGAATTAGATTGAGAAAATAGAGGAGAAATGGAGTTTGGAAGCAAGGGTTTTCCAGTTTCTGGTGTAAGCGAGCTGGAAATAAGGGGTTTTAAAGGGGTAAAGCACCCTTTTTTTCCTAAAACTGTATCATTTTACACTGTTATGGAATCAGGGGCATCGCCATAGCAGTATATGACCACTATAGCGGTCAAGGTGCATCAAGCACCCCTCCCGGAACAATACATGACTGCTATAGTGGCTCTGGACTGCTATAGCTATGGACAAAGAGCTAAAATCCCCATTTCCCATATTTGTGACCACTATAGCGGTGGTAGCAACACCAGATTTTGCATACTTAGGTGATCTTGGTACCTGGGGCCTTCTCTACAATAGGGGTAGGTTTTGGGGAATCCTAAGGTTGTATCAAACCTATCTAGGATTATGTGTTCTCAAGGTATTACAAGGCACCCCGGAAACCTCCAGATTTTCAGAAAATCATGTTTTTGTTGAAGTCTTCTTTTTTAGTGTAGAGATGTTCATAGCAGCAAGCAGGATGGTCAAACAGGTTCGCTGTAGTGAGTTTCTCTCGTTGCAGTGAGTTTTTCTCGCTGCAGCAAGCAAGTGGGACAGTAGGTTCACTACAGTAAGGACCCCCAATAACAGAACAGTGTAAAATGACATATTTTCACTAACCCCTTTCTCTATAAATACACTCCACACTCAGTTTTCACCCAAAAATTCAAACCCTAACAGCCCTCCTTCCTTCTTCTATCTCTTCACTCTCATCTTTATCAATCTACCTCCTTCAAGCTTTAAGGTAAGAGATTTTTGATAGTTTATGCTCTCTTTTTCTTCTCCCTTCTATGTTTTTGAGTTTGGGTGATATAGTTTCTCATTGTTATCAAGTTTGGGTGCTCCCCCAATATTCAGAGTTGATTTAGAGTTGTTCTAAAATTGTTATAGATGATTTATGTGTCTATGTTGCTCTATGACAGTTGCTGGTTTACTCTGGAGTCCCCTTATCCTAGGAGCATCTCATTGGCCATCTTCGTCTGTGTTCTGAGCATTGTACGAGCGATTTTGTAGCTAGATCACTGGAGTCTAGTCGTCCGGACTATGTTCCCCACCTCCCCACACTTTCATTTAAGACCAATCATTCAGATGAGTCCCCATTGCAGCATTCTTATGGTGATTCATATCCTTTCTCCCTTCATAGTAGGTGGTCATGGTTGAAGCCATGGGAAGGTGAGTAGTGGTGGAGGGCCTACGGTTCAATTAGCTCAGACTGGTGCGATTCCACATCAAGGAGTACACATTGCCCCTTCTGGATGCCTAGTGAATGTGATCGGATACACCCCTCCACCTTAGGCGATGATGATGTGTTGTGTGTCGAGAGGACAACTATTTAGGATAGTTTTACCTTATATTCCGTAGTTAGGCTCAAGGAGTTAAGCTAGTGATTGTTTCATGTTTCGTTTTTAGTTTCTTCATTTATGTTTCTATTATGGATTTATGTTATGTTACTTTTTAGTTTTTGGATGGCTGTAGCACCCAATCATGTTGGTTGGTTGTTACCTTGTTTATGTTGTTTCAGTTTTCTGTTGGAAACGTCCTATTATGATGAAGTTTTTAATATTATCTATTACAGAAATTATATTGCAACAATTAAGTTGCAAGTCATATTACTTCAATCAATCGTCACTTTATTTTAAAAAAAAGGTATTTTCAACAATAATTGTCACAAAATTCATTGAATATTTGTATTCACAATAATTGGGACTTAATACTAATACCCTTCTATCTATCAATGGATAAGGTGTGAACTCCACTTAATTTGCGTCTCATATCTCATCCAATAATAGATGAAAATGTGATATCATGATATCCCATAAATTACGAGTATAAATAACATTACTCAAATTATGATATCCCCAATGATCAGTTAGTTGATATTGTAATGATGTCTCTCAATGGTCCTCGAAGCAAAATAGATGTATATAATCCATATGTTGTAGCAGGAGTGCAAAAATTATGCCAAGATTTTAAAGAGATTTTATAATATTTTCATGTATATGATGTAGATTTTAATTAAAAATATGTAAATATGCATAAATATGACATGCTAATGTGGTTTTTCCTCATGGAATTCACCACATATCACTCTTTAAAGAAAAATGTTATTCATACTTATGATACATGGAATATCATATCTATTCATATCTCATCTATTATTAGATATGGTGCAGACCCTATTCAAGTAGGGTCTATATCTCATCCAATATTAAATAAGATGTAAGTTAGCATGATATTTCAAATATCATGAGTACAAATAACATAACTCTAAAAATAGTTATGTTAGATGTTAAATGGGTCTTGTATGGCGGACAACCACATACGGCAATATGCAAGTACCAAGGGTGAGCTTAATAAAGTATGCGACGTTTCTCACGAAAAACATATGCCATTTTTTTTATTAGTAAACTAAAAAGTTAGAGTGTTTTTGTGAGCACCTCATAGTACTTTTCAAAGCTAATTTTTACTCTAAAATTAAGAAAAAAAAGACTAATATAACTCATGTATTTGAATAAAAATTCAACTTTATCATTCCATTAATTAAGACTTTTAGTTTTAGTTTTTTACTCTTCTAACAAATACTTATAACCATTATAGTAATTTTAAATTTTAAGCGCAACTTTATAATATAGACAAAACCCTTAATTTAGTCTCTGTAAAATTTCAAATCGGATAAATTGGTCCCTTAAAAAAAACTCTCAAATTGATTCATACAAAATTAAATAGTCGGACAAATTTATCCCTATAAAAAAACCTCTCAAATTAGTCTTTGTAAAAGTGAATTATTAAACAAGTTAGTCCTCCTAGTTTAACTTAATAGATGGACTGATTTGGCTGATTATTCAATTTTACAGAGATCAATTTATTCGATTTGAAATTTTGTAAGGACTAATTTGAGAGTTATATTTTTCAGGGACCAATTTGTCCGATAATTTAATTTTATATGGATCAATTTAAGAGTTATTTTTTAAATAGAGACCAATTTGTCCGACTTGAAATTTTATAAGGATTAAAATGAATGTTTTGTCGGTAACACAACTTCAATAGTTCTCACTTATTTATATTATTTTATCAAGCGATGCATTATAGTTTTTTTTAAGCAGTTTTTTGAAAGTCCAGAATACTCAACTCACCAGCTTTTTGAAAGTCACAGCACCAACAACAACAACAACAAAGGGAGCCTAATAGAGAGAGGTGGTGGTCAATTATACGAGATGCACACTCTCACTGCCTGCTTTCTGAGAAATACAAGGAAAAAGATTCTGACGAATGTGCATTTCTGCTGGAGAAATGGAGGACGAAAAAATTGTCATGGGAACAAATTTAATCATCAATCATTTCCAATTCTATCAATGAATCAATATACGCAAGCTTTGACCCAATTGATCTCATGACGATATCCTGTCATGCATAATAATGCTTAGTCCTTTATCTTCTGAACCCCAACCCATCGAGCAAAATCCACCCACCTACTCACACGTGTAAAAAACAATGAGAACATCAAAAGAAGGATAACGCACTGTTAAAGCACAAATATAAATAGGTAAATCAATGATCTTACAACAGTGAGCCCCAGTAAGTATTGGCAGTTCTAACAGCAAAGTATGCTGCACTTAACATAAGCTTGTTTCGGTTTAGCAATGGTTCTAGAATCCGTTGCTCAATAATTCCTGCAAGTACTTGGTACCTGATCACAAGAACAAATTGTTGATGTTATATATATGCAGAGAATATATCACTGCCTGGCGCCTGCTTTATATTCGCAGGAGAGATTTTGAATACTGCCCTCCATCTCTTTTGTTTTGCACTTTAATAAGATGATAAAACCATACCTGTATACATTAATAGAGATTGTAATGTCTATGTACATATATATATATATATAATATAATATATATATAAGGATTGGGCCAATATACATAAGTCAGAACTTCCTTATTACAGTATATTTGGTAAAGTAGTCTGACATATATTTCGTCACGACACTACCAGCAGGAAAATTTTCCTAGGAAAATATTCGTTCCCTCACACCAAAAAATTTCAAGATGCAAGTACTAAAGAAGCTGGATCACATTGTCCTTTATATTCCCAATCACATACCAAATCATATACACAGGTAAGAAAAAATGTCTGATTCCAATTGTCCTTAATCTTTGCACATCATTCCTCCCACCCCTCTAATTAATCAGACACTGATATGAATCATATGTATGATATTCGGCTAGTATAGCAGGAAGCAACGAACATGCAATCAAATCAGCTAATTGCTAAGTTGCAATTGACACAGCAATGTGACTAAAGACAAGTAATGCTCAAAGCTTCATTTACACGGACCCACCAAAAACTTCCCCTTTACAGTCCGAATGAGTATAACTATAAGCATGCATCTTCAATTGTGCATGTGTACATAACTTTCAGTATTTGTTGTGAAATAAAAAACAAAGGAAGACACACTTTGAAATTTGCAACAATGACATAATAGTAGGAGGGAATTCTAATTTACCCCCTACTTAGATTCTTGTGTACTTTGCTACCCAAATTTTTTAAAATGTAACATCATGCCTAAACGTTATAATGTATGCATCTAATCGTCCTGTTGATTTTTCTGTTAAACAGCAACGGAAATTATTACATTTTGTAAGCTTCAGAACTGAAGTGCACTAGAATCTAAGTTGGAGGATGGTATAATAAAATTTTTTATGAAGAAATTTGGTACAAAAAATGATCATGTAAAAATTTCTGTTAATGCTCGATATATCGTCATATGAAAGACAAAAATGCACACTTTAAAAAAGTTTAGGGACCATAATGCATGTCTTTGAAGTTGGAGGACTAAATTGCACCTCTCCTATTGTTGGAGAGGGTTAAAGATTTTCCTAATAGTAATACTACTAGTGGAAAATTTTTTAGCAAGCAAGGACGGTCGGATTTATAGTTTTCCAATAGGTAGATATTTTGAAACCACTCATCAGTTTTCTCTTCATTACCCATTGTATTTCTGTACCAGAACACACTGACAATGCAAATAGTAGCATCAAAATGCAATGTCTTAAGCTGGGAACTAAAATTGGACAGTAGGGTTTTGAAGAGGAGAGCTTCTTTCAAAAATAAATAAACAGTCACTGTTTGTGTAGAATTTAGATGAGAAAATTATCCAAAAAACTGTTGAATACTTGGCAAAAATATTTCTTGTTTTATAAACAATTGTCCACTCAAGTCGTTGATTTACATAAATTACACTCCCTAATCACTCTTTGAACATGTTAATTAGTTGAGTAGTTAGCTGTTTCTAGGAGGCAATATTTCTACCAGGAACTAGTTTCTATGATTTTCTTGGAGATGCTATCAGTATTCAAAGGATTATCTGTAGTAAGTAATAACTGAGAAATCCCAATGTTATTATTAGAATGATGATACATTCTGCTAAACTTCTTGCTCGAGTTCTTTGTTGATAAATTATTTCATTCAACAAAAGAAGTGAAGTGTGTACAAATCCCCTAATGGGCCCGTAACTATGATTTATACACTAGAAAGATCAAGGGGATGTTGGGCCACAATCAGCAAAAACTAATTCGTTAAGACCAACTGGAACAAATGGAAGGCAGAAGGGAGATAGTTGGAGGAGAGAAAACGGGGTATCTAGTAGGGACATCTGGCAGCATGCAATCGGGAGGGAGAAATTCAGGAAATGCATAAGGAGTTTCTGTTGGAAAAATAGGGTAGTTCGCAAAACAAATATGGCTGTTAAGTTTACTGGTAATGGGTACGTTTATTACCAAGGGGTATGACTACTATCGATTGGTATGTCTATTACCAAGGGGTATGGCCACTGCCAATAGTTGTGTTTCTTTCAAGAGGTATGTCTAATAGTTATTTTGTTTCAGAACAATGTCTATATATATATATATATGTATATGTAAGTCGTTCTTCTACAATAATCCCAACACAGACAATCAAAAAATTCTCTCCTTCAGAAACTTTCCATGGAAGCCTTTGGGCTTGCTTTCTGAAGACCTCAGGGTGTTTGGATTAATCCTAGGGGTAGATTGCAGTGATCCTGTGAGCAATTAGTGGGGGCAATTAACACCATAAGGACAGAATGATATCTAATCCTGTTTCAAGCTTGTAAAGATTCCATCACTTTCTCTTTCTCCTTCATAACAGTTTGGTTGAGGTGGAATAAGTATCAAGGGTTATTTTGGGTGAGGAATTGGGAGGGACTGCTACTGGCTCTGATTTGATTCTGTATGTTTTCCCAATTTTCTTTTCTGGCTTTCATCACATGATTCTGTAATTCTACTCTACTTGTAGAAGGAGCTTGCTCCTTTCATTTCCATCTCAAATAACAGGATTATTTCAGTTTTTGTCATCCCCAAAAACCGAAAAACAGCAAGTCACAAATCATGCTGTGCATAGTTTTACAAACATTCTATGGGTCAACACAGCTGTTATCTCTGATCTCTAATGCTACTACTGTAGGAATGGTAAAATACCATGAATGGTGTTTTGTGTAGGGCAGTATATAAACTCCAAATTATTAACAAAGGACTACTGATATTTGATTTCAAACATCATGATTTGTAAAGATACTATAAGATTACTGCCCAGAAAATCAGCCTGACTCCTAAATATCTACTTGTTTTCATTGGAAACAAGCACACATTCAATACGAGAGTAATGCATTCATCCATTAACTACTTCATGCAGTTTCTTGAATAGGATATGCAACACTATCAAAAATACAAAATCAGTAGAAACATGGAACGAAAAGCACATTTGTAATTATTTGTTAGATTAAAATGAATACCTGATGTTGCTAACTATCACCATGTAAACTCCATATGCGACACTGGTTGATATTATGGGCAAGTTCTCAACCTCAGCAGCTAAAGTTCTATTAACAACCTTTTGTGCATTGATCAATGCATTTGTTATACTAATACCAACCTGAAAAGACATAGCCATCAGTTACACCATCAATGCTTAGCGGCAGCAATTTATCTCACTTTATACAAACATCCATGCATTTATGCTGAAATTATAGACAAAGCACACAAGAAAACAAACCATAAGTGTACTTTCTTGATTTTCTGCTGCAGATCAAAAGTTCACAACATGATATGCAGGGAAAGTCCTTCCGTATATAGACTATAATTATAGAATATGATGAAGAATGTTACAGAAAATAGGATCAGCCGAGCAGGAAGAATGTAACAACTTTTGGTAGTGTGGAGGATGTTCAACAGAAAAGAAAATGCTTGTCTATCGGAGACCTGTACGCCTCTGTCCCACTTGTGAATAAGAATAACAGTCTCGGGGAGCAGGTGACTCAAAGGAGATGTCTTTAGTATAAAATTTGGGAAGTCCTAAAAACTCTCTTCAATTTTACCTGATGTGTACTTTGGTCCTGTTACTTTTAAACCTATAAATTGGCCCTCATACTTTTCGATATGTGCAGCTAACTGCATTGTGTTAGAAAACTGTAGTTTTTGGATGGAAGGAGGCACATAGTTGAAAATATTATTTTTCACTATTGTTTTCATATGCTTCTCACAATGAGGTTCTTTAGTTGCCACATGCCTCTAACATACCTTTGTCAATCAAAAAACTAAATATTTATCAACAAAATATAGTAATCCACACAAATTGATAAATATTCGGGTCATTTTGCATGTTTTTGAAAGTAACAAGACTAAAGTTGAAGGAAGGTTTTTGGACTTTCCCATAAAATTTTAATATCTTATGTATGTTCTCCATTCAAATTGATAAATATCTGGAGTAATTTCATTATATTCTTATTAGACCCCTCTTCCCTGTCTTTTAAGTGGTCTATTTCTTAGTCATCCAGTGGGTATAGTCTGATACAGGCACTCTGCAAAAATTTATATTAGAGTATGAACAAAAGTGAAATAAGGAATAACAGCAATTCAATTTTTTATTTAAAAAATAAAGTTCTCTACCCTCAATAACCATTAAAAACTTAGTCTGATTATCAAGGAATAAAAATGAGGCAAAAAATACAACCTGCATTAACTATTTTTTTTTTTATTATTATTATTATTATTATTTTGGTACTTTGAAGATCAATATGATTTGATTTGAGCAAGTTCCAAAGCAGAGAAGTTTAAGATAATTCGTCAAAAAAACAGAACAAGCTAAATGTGTACTTTTGTTATGTAAGGTGCTAATTTACCAATGATGCACCGGTCCCAACAACAAACAGCTTTGCCCCGTTACGCTGCATAAGAGATGGAGACGATCATCACTTTTAAGGAAATAACTATTTGACTTGCTTTAAATGATCCAACACGTACCACTATAGCACCAATTCTTTGTAGAAGAGTATATGATGTTCCAGCCAACGCCACCTGTTGAGGAAATTAGATTTAATCGATCTGATGATACCACTATTACAATTATAATGCTTATTAGAACTAAAATAAAGACATTAAACAAAGTAAAATAAATGCAGAAAGATAAAGACAGTGTTAACCTGAAAAGCATTATCAGGGCAGCCATGGAAGAATTTAGCAACAGTTCCAGCACTAACTGCAAGAGGAGGTTTGAGAGGAACAGTGGGAGCAGGAAACCACACAAGCACAAAACCTGTTACAATGCCTGTCACCTAAGATAAATTTAGAAGCTGAATTAGACAGTATAAAATTCTTGCAAAATGAAACTGGAGTAATTGAGTTCTTCAGAGTACAAGAGATTTAGCATTAAATTTAAATGATTAGTGCAAAAGGAATATCTGAATGCAAGCAGCTTCTAGCAATGAAAGGGATAAACAATATGGATTGGCTTTCAATTGAGCAGGCATAAATTGCTTACTTTCCCCAACAATGATTTGCTGTTAAATCATTAACTTTCACTACTTAGGAAAAATAGGAAAATATGTTTCTACCATTTTGTTGATATAGAACAGAGTGCTAGTAACCCAGGACATCAAGTGTAGTTCCCAAACTCAACCCAACATGAATGTAGCAGGGACAGAGCTGACACATACAAGCAGCACAATGAACAAGCATTTATAATTATAAATGAGCACAAACATTTTTCTTAATTTTCCTGATTCTTGTTGAGTTCTTCAAACTTGTTCTACATTCTCTCTATCTTCTGAATCTTAATCTACTCTCTGGGATGAGCATGTGTCTTACCCGTCCTTCAATGTAGGGTGGCATCAAGGTTAATGTTGGATGTCAATTCAGCCAATCGATCCTTTGACAAAAGATTGTGGCCTCTTGCACGCATCACCCCCTTTATTCTTTCTTTCTTTCTTTTTCTTTTCTTTTTTGGTGTTGCAGTGTTGTTGTGTTTTTGTTGTTTTGTGTTGTGGGGGGTGGGTATTCTCCACAATCTTGTTCTATGCACTAGCACTAAATGTGTGCACCTCGCCCAACTGGGATTACCAAACATTTTCTCTTCTCTCTCCCTGAATCCCTTGGTGGAATTAGCTTGTTCTATTTTGTTATATTAACGAAAAGAAAAATACAGAATAAATCTCGTGCTACTATCCTTGTCATTTGTTGATCATTGAATAGATAGGGAGGATGAAGTGGAAGAGGAATTAAAAGGAAGGATGTTTTCTGCCAAATAATACATTGCCTCCCTTTCTACTTCTCCTCACGTACACATTAATACCAGGGGTCTCTCTCCCTCTATGATATAAGAAATTAATACAGGCTCATGTCCTAAAAACTTTTCCAGTTGTACACTTAAACAGTGTAATCCGATGACCGAAACCTCCTCAATCCATGCAAACCATAATTGTCAGAGCTGAAATAAAGAAATAAGTAGGCAACTCTGAATATAACATGTTAATCATGATGGCTTGTAATCATTATATAACTTCTCGAAGAGTAAAATTTTGTGCATTTGCATCTATCATTGAAATTTAAAATGAGCAACATTTAATCATATTAAATTAAAACATCTGAAAATGGAAAAGTCCAAAGAAGATAATTGTTGAAGCTGACTCATCTTACACTCCTCTACTAACTTCCCGATTAATTTGATTAATGAAGAACCAGTATTATGGTTCACATAATGTCACACATGAAATGCATTAGGGAAACAAGTCAATTAGCAATTGCCACTGTGCAAAAGAGGCTTATAAATACTTCCAATTAAATCAGAAATAAATATAACTAAACAGAGAAGAATATATATTGTTGATAAGCATACCACATTAGCAACAACAAAATCCAGTTCCTTAGTGAACTTCTCTTTACGCCGCTCCAATTCTGCGGCAACCTGAAAACACACAGGATATTCATTATGGAATGATCATCTGTATGATATATAGATGCTACAATGAAAAAATCTATGTACGAAGATATGAACTGCAAAATAATAAGGGCTTCCTAAGACAAATTGTTTAAGGAAATTGTATCAATTTGTTTGGCAACAGGTGGTGATTGTATTGAAAGGCCTTGGTTCATAATAGCATTATCTTATTTTTCCATCTTCTCTCTTTTGCTAAGGACGAGGATTATATATATGTATATACTAATTTAATCTAAACATAAAAGCAGACTTCAAAATTATGAAAACTTGCCAATAATTTGGCTCCTACGTTCCAAAAATTGTCATTGGTATGTTACTGGATCTAATGATAAGCTCTTGTCACCTTTGTGATCAGTTGAAACAAGTTGAAAGAGCTTAACAAGATTGTTGGTTTATATTTTTGAGACAAAAGCAAGCTAATTTAATCTTCAAATGTTACCTTTAAACATAAATTTTTGAAGTCTAACATTGTATAAGGATATGGCTATGATGACCTTTAGAATCACTTGAGCAGCTCACATGTTGAGCTACCATTAGGCGTGAAGTTAGGCCCACAATCTAAAGATGATATCAAAGTCTCTATGAGCACTGATATAGAGTTTGATTCTCATTGCCTCTTATTCTTCAAAATAAAAAGTAGAAATTCAGCACAAGATAAGGTGAGCTTTGTGCATTGTACATGCTTCAAACCCAATGGACTCTTACATGAAGGGGTGCACTACAAATGATTCACTGGAATAACCCCCAAGCTTGTGTTTGAGACGGAGCTAGACCCTAAAAGCACACAACTTACATTTGAAATGTGATAAGATCTGTTTCATCAAGATTTGAATGTTTTTAAACTACATAGTTGGATGAGAATCTTCCTATACTTTTGATTGCATTGATGATTATCAGAATAATATCATCTACTGGAAAAACTCTTAATTCTACACATAGCAAACACGAATTAAATGCTGCAAGGAGGAGAAATATTAGAAATTTGGAATAAATATAGGCATGGCAATTGGCATATGACAATATCTTGGTGCCGAGAATAAGCGGCATTAGAAACTGTTAAAGTCTCACATTGTTTAAGCATATGACCAAGATTGCCTTTATAAGAGCGAGCTAACTTTTGATGTTGAGTTAGGTCCACTCAATTCTAAGATGGTATTAGAGTGGGTGGTCAGCAGCATGGAGAGCGCTACATGCAAAGAGCTCTGACTAGCTGAGGATTCTGATTGGCAGAAGGGCAGTAGGCTTAGTAAAGTACCACACAGTGCAGCCATCGGGACACCGGCTCTCTAAGAGCGGTGCACTGATAAAGACCTTGGTAGTATGGGACTCCCAAATTCCCACATGGAGTAGTATAGAAATATTTGGTTTTGTATTTAAAAGGAGTGGTTCCCTCCTTAGCAACTGACTTTTGAGGTTGGGTTCCCCCATTTTCCTTCAATGCTTATCAACGGAACACCTTGATTCAATGACAACAAGAGATTAAAAGACCAAGCTTATCCCATTTTCTATAAAGGAGAATAATTAATTAAGTCCAGCCAACCATAAAGTAACACCTAACATGTGCATCAATGCCTATTTTTCCCCTTCACCGGCAGCAGAATTTACTAATTAACAACTTTTTCTTTTCCAGAAAAGTAAGAACTACAACAACGACTCTTTCTAATATAGATACATATAGAGGTCTCTCTAACTGCATCAGCCATATTTTTCTGCAGTTTTGCACAAATTCTGTAATCACAATGCAATGCGCTCCAATCCTGACAGCCACTGTATTCAATGATTTGCTGTCATAATTCAATGAGTTTCATACTTCTGTCATTATTAGTTTATCATGTAATAAAATTCTATATAACCAAAAACTTTACTAAAACTTTGTCACCATAAGAATATATTCTTTGTCTTTAAAGGAATAACTGGGTCATCCCACTTTATTTTATCTAATAATTATTATGATTCCAGTGAAAGATTTTGATCATATTTTCATGGACACGTAGCATTGCTTTCTTATATAATGTGTCAACACAAAAGTAAAAGTACTTCTTTATAGAGGGAACTACAAAAGTATATGGTTATATGATCCCCATTTGATTTCCTCGCTCTTTCGTAGTAAATCACTCTTCTTGTAGTGGCCACCTATCTATATATATATAAGAATACATGGAAAAAAAAAATCTGTATATATAAGAATGCAAGCAAACCTTTGTAAAGATGACAACAACAGACTCCATGACAAGCTTGACTACGAACAAATCATCGGCCAGCAACCTCTCCTTAAACCCTCCGAAGTTCAGAAGCTCCCGGTACCCAGCCGACTTCTCCAACTCGAAGAACCTCCGCACAATCGAACCCGGCACCCGCCCAGCCTTCATAGCCGCCGCCAAATCCGCCGGCAAACTCTCGAGCGACCTGCCAGCCTCCGCCAGCACCAGCATCGCCTCTTCTCTGTTGACGTCCCTTTCCTCCTCTTCTCCGCCGCCGCCACCAACTCCTCCGCCGCGGTTCCCAGGGGCTCCACCGCCGTTTCCGGCAGAGAAAGCGGAGATGGCAGGAAAATGGTGCAAATGGGACTGCGTGAGAATGGGTTCAGAGCAATATTTGAGCTTAGAGCTGAAGAGGATGAAGGTGCCGTGGTGGGTTATGATGGTGAAGCTTGGTAGAGAAGAGTGAGTGCAGTGGTAGAAGTTGCTATGGGTGTGAGTGTGAGTGTGAAGAGAGAGAGCGCGTGTGGAGAGGTTGGAGAAGGAAGCCATGGCCATTTTAGAGAGAGAGAGAGAGAGAGAGAGACGAAGAAGAGAGAGAGCGGTTGATGACAGTTAAAAATGGAGGGAGGCGTAAGAGTTTTGATAAGCTAGTTGATAAGCTACGATCCACTACTGCACGGGCTCTTTTATATGAGAAAAAAGAAATAATATTTTCATCTTTTTCATTTTTATGGATGAGAAATAATACACAAACAACAAACACTTATGGATATTTGAATTACATTGCAATGGGATTCACATTTTACAATTTTAGAAATTAAAATCCCATTTGAATATATGTGTTTCTGGCTTTTGTTAACTTTTAGATAGTCAAAAATCATACTATTAGTGTTTGGATCAAGTTAAAAAAAATAACTTGCGACTTCTTGAAAAGTTGTCCTAAAGCTTATAAGGAAGTTAAAAGAGAAATGATACACATATATAATTATACTTACACTAGCTACATCCACTGCACTAAATGATAAATTTTTCGTATAGAGATATATTGGATGCGGAGGGCCATTTTGGCGAACAAAAGAGAAAAGGAAACCCATTTACGGAGGGGCATTTTAGCCAACAAAAGAAAAGGAAACCCAACGTGCAGAAGGGCAAGAAAAGGAAAATAGAGAAAAAAAAATGGATTTTTCAAAGATGTTGTAAACTCCTATTATACATTGATATTTATGTATTTTTCATTTATATTAGTCTCTTCAATAACAAAACAAACTATCAATGGTTTTGTTAGAACTTGGCAACTAGTGTTAATAGTGGAAGGCTGAGGTGTAAATACATGGATGGAAGTTGGAAACCAATGGTAAAATATTGTACACCCATGAACAAAAAATTGTAAAACTTTTTAAAAATGTTGTAAACTGAAGAAGTTATGAATGGGTATTTTTTTTGTTGTACTTTTTATTAGAGTCTTTTCAGCAACAAAACAAACTGTGAATGAATCCATTATAAGTTTTAAACCAGTAAAGGGAAAAATTGTAAACTAGTTTGTGAAGTTGTGGGAAATAATTGTAAAGTGCTTTAATTTTTGTTGCAGATTTGTTATTATAAAAAAGTGCACAAGATGGAGAATATAGTGAATGTTGATGCTGATGCTCATGTCGAAGTTTAGATAGATCATCCTGAAGTGAATCATGAGATGGAGGTGCCTGTTGCTGAAATGGTATTTAATTCAGATGAGGAAGTGCAAGCATTCTATAAAAATTATGCAAGCAATATAGGTATTGAGTTCAAAGCAAGAAATTGAAGGAAGGATTCAGATGGACAATTAAATTACATGTTACTTTTATGTTCATGAAAGGGAAGACGTGCCTTAAAAATCCCTAGAGTATTGAGGATGTGGCCTATTAAGCAGGCAGAATATGATGCAAAGATCATAGCAAGCAATGTAGCAGATGGTAGATGGTGCATTAATAAAGTTGTACTTGCTCATGACCATGTTGTTAGTCCAACCAAGTCAAGAATGCTGAATACGCACTAGAGCTTAAGCCTCCATGTGAAGAGGGCTATTGAATTGAGCGATTCTACAGGGGTGAGGATCATGAAGACATTTTAAACTCTTGTGAAAGAGTCCAGTGGGTATGAAAACTTATCATTTAGTGAAAGAGAAGTATGGAACTACATGGACAAACAGAGGCATGCGATTAGCAAGGGAGGCGATGCAAAAGTCTTGATTGAGTACTTTTCAAAGATAAAGGCAGAGAATAGTGACTTCTAGTATGAGATAGACCTAGATGATGAGTTTCTGGTAAGAAATGTATTTTGGGCAGATACAAGGAGTAGAGCTACATACGAGCATTTTGGGGATGTTGTTAGCTTTGACACAACATACCTAACAAATAAGTATGACATGTTGTTTGCTGCTTTTGTGGGAGTCAATCACCATGGGCAATCAGTTCTGCTTGGATATGGGCTAGTCTCAGCTGAAGACACTGACTCTTTTGTCTGGTTATTTCATAGTTGGATTACATGCATGCTTTCTAAGCCACCCAGTGGTATTATGACTGATCAATGCAGGGTGACGGAAAAGGTGATAGGGATCATTATGCCACACACCTGGCACAGGTGGTATTTATGGCATATAATGAAGAAGGTCCTAGAAAAGTTTAAAAGATATATTGAATATGACAATATTAAAAGGGGTTTGTAGGAAGTTGTGTACGAAACTTTGGGGGAGCAAGAATTTGAAGATAAATAGGCTGCCTTGGTCAGAGAGTATGCACTAGAGAGCAATGAATGGTTATGTAGCCTATTGGAGCATCAACATAATTGGGTGCCTATCTACTTGAAGAAGGATTTTTGGGCCAAGCTTTCCACTACACAAAGAAGTGAGAGCATACACTCCTTCTTTGACCAAAGGCACAGTCTTGTTTCTCAGTTGTTTGACTCCTTTGTCTACGATTCTCGTAGGTGGTAGGTTAAATGTCTACTCTTCCCTTAATTGTACTTACTCTGGCTCTAATACATGGCTCGGGTTAAACTGATACTTCCTTAACTAGGAGGCATGAAAAACATTGTGGAGGTTAGATAGATTAGGAGGTAGGGCTTTTCGGTATGCTATGGATCCGACTCGATTAAGGATCCCGAATGGACCAAGGAATCTAGGGCTCAATTTCTTGACTTTCATAGCTCGACCTATGCCTGTGGTAGGGGTGATCCTAAGGAACACGTGTTCTCCTTCTTGAAATTCTAGCAGATTTCACCGTTTGTCCGCATAGCTTTTCTGTTGACTTTGAGCAGCGAGAATTCTATCCCTAATTCTCTTGATTTATTCCATCATTTCGTTTATGGTATCGGGTCCAAACAAGCTTTGTCCTCTAGGTTCATACCAACATAAAAGTGATTGGAATTTTCATCCATACAGGGCTTTCTACAGTGCCATGCCGATACTTACATGATAATTGTTGTTATAAGCAAATTCAATCAATAGCAAGTATTTGTCCCAACTCTCTCTTTGGTCCAACACACACGCCCTTAGCATATCCTCCAATGTTTGGATGGTCCTCTCGGATTGACCATTCGTTTGAGGGTGGTGAGCTGTGCTTAGACACAGCTTCGAACCTAACACCTTCTGAAAGGCTCCCTAAAACTGTGACGTAAATAGCGTGTAACGCCCCGATTTTTCCTTGTGTACAAATGACCAAAATGCCCCTGAGGTCATTTCACGTGAATCGAGATACGGCTATGCTAACCTTAAGAGGTTAGTTTTATGATTGAAGGGGATTAATTGTGTTGTGCATGATGTTAGAGGTGAAAATCTCAGTTTTTGGTTTTTTCCGAGCGAAATTACCAGAATACTCCTACGGCTAATTCATACAGAATTAATTACCGATTGGGCTTGGACTTCACTTGGAAGTTTGGAATGTTGTTTTTAAGGAATATATGATGTTGGTATAAATTCGGGTGGCCTTTGGGAGTTTTTATGAAAAATTACTGTTTTGCCCTCAAATTAAACATTTAAGGAGCTTAATTGTGTGATTAATGAAACATAGATAATATTAGGCTTTAATTAAATATTAATTAATTTTAATTATTAATCTTGAGTCAAAATAATTAATTGAGATTGATTAGAGTTTAAGATTACTTAGAGAAAGCTAAATCCCTTTCTAAAATCAAAGTGGTCTTAAGACATCAAAAGTTCAAAAAGGTGAATAATGTCTATTCCCCAATTTAATGAAATATGTCGGCTTTTGAAATTCAAAATAATTGAGTTTACTTTAAACTAAATGAATTTGACTCCTCTAAATATTTATGACCACTCTTTAATCATGATCTTGAAATGCCTAAATGCATGATTATTAACCTAAACACCTAATTATCCATTCCTAACCATTTTCCTAATTAAATCTACCTCTAATACATATCCTAACCTACATTAAGATGAAACTTGCCCCAAGTTCCTCAAGGAAAGCCGCGGCCTCTTCCCCCCTTTTCCATCCTCTCAAGTTCCAATTCTTCTATAAATACACATGCAAAGAAACTCTTATCACAACAATTGTTCATTTCTTGCAATCTTGGTTCAAGAATGCTCAAAGAGTCCTTCTTCCTCTTCTTCATTTCTTCCAAGAACCACCACTCACCATCACCTCTTAACCTCAAACCACCACACAACCACCATAGATCTTCCCTAAAACACATAACCTTTCCACTTCCAAGATCAAAAACTCAAGGAAAATCTTCCTTCCTTTTTCTTCTCTTCTTGGTCAAAACTTGAAGTGCTCTAAAGAAGGATTTGTTTTTCTCATTCTTCCTTCAAAGACCAAGCTCTCTCTTTTTTCTTTGGTAGGGATTTTTTTGTTTTTTGTTCTTTCTCTTGTTTATTGTTTTATTTTTTTTAGGCCTTGTTGTTGTTAGATTGATGAACAAGTTTTTCCTCTTTTATCATGTTTTCATTTTCAGTTTTAATCTTCCTTTTTCATTCTAGTTTTGGTTGCCAATAAAATGTTGGAACTATGGCTTGATGATTATTGATCTTGGTGATGGTTGTAAAACCATCACGTGACAGACCATTGAGAGCCCAAAGTTTTGGGTTCCATTTTGTTTTCAAAAAGTTGAGCTAAAATGAAGTAATATGTTTATGTCATCACTTAATTAACTTAAGTTCAAGGCTTGCCCCTTTTGACTTTAAAGTTGATCGGTAATTTAGAGTGGTTACTCTAAATAGGAGCCTTGAGCACTAAAAGAAAGAAATGGAAATGCATTCATATTTATTTTCGAAGTTATCACCTAAATCTTAAAGATTAAAATAAAGCTTGCATTAGCATGTTCATGTTTATGTTTATGTCATCATCCAACTAATTAAAGTTCAAGACTTATCCCTTTCAACCTTAAAGTTGATCAGTGTTTTAGAGTAAATACTCTAAATAGGAGTCTTAGGCATTAAAATTAGAGAAATGGAAATGCATTCATATTTATTTTCCAAGTTGTCAACTAAGTCCTAAAGGTTATATTTCCATCTTTCGAAAAGAATAAAATTTGGTTCTAAGAATGTTCTTTAACTAGGAATTAATTTTAGAAAGACTAGTTACTAGAAATGCCTTACATTACAACTTTGCATGCTTTTGGAATATTACATTTTTGGTTCCTACCATAGCATTTCTAGATTTGTTTAAAATTGTAACTTTAGAAGTTTTTAACTACCCCCCTTTTGGCCACTGTCCAAACTATTTCAGTATGTTATGGTGTTGTTTGGGATTGTTTAAATGTGAAAAATTTATTAATAATTAGTGTAATAATTATTTTTAGCACTTAAAGAAAGACTAGCAACTAGAAAGGATCATATATGTGATTTCTAGGACCCTTAACAATTCTGTAAAAAGATGTTTATCACTTAATAAATATGTAGGAATCACCCATAATTGGTATAGAAATTAATTCTAGCATCTTGGAAAAAGCCGATTACAAGAAAGGGTCAAAGATGTAACTTCTAAAACACCGAAATTGCTCAGAGTTTTAATTTCTATCCTGAACAGTCCAATATCGTTTAATGATGTTCTTAAGGTTAATAATTAATGAGAATCATTGGAATTAATCCCTTAGATGCATAAAGGAATACTTTCAAAAGTTGAGGTTACCCGATTTTGAGGTTTTATCGTTTAAGGAAAGTGTTTATTTTATACGATAATGAATTTATGATGTATTGAAAACCATGAGATGTTATGTTTGCATATTCGTTTGCCAATTACAATGATTCATGGCATGTTATGATTACTCTTAGAATGATTAAAGATCCATATGTTATAAGCATATGAGAGCATGTGACATTGTATGATATGTTTATACTATTGCATCTCAATATAACATGCTAAGCTTTAGGTGACATAAAACACTCGAAGATGATCTTTACGTAACAAGCCGGGCTCGATGTAAAGGTGATCCAGGAGGGTGACCTTTTTGTGATGGGCTAGGCCCAGCAAAAAGTGATCCTATTTCCCCTATCCCGCACTCTGGGAGTCGGGAATTTGCTTATTGAGAAGATAAGTGTTAGCTAGTGATGACTAGCTCATAACGTAGAACTCTTGAGAGGAGAGAATAATAGGGTGGCCCCTAAGAAAAAAGATAAGAACCTTAAGTCACCTAAAAGAAATATTGAGGAAAAGATCATGCTAGAAGAATTTGCATTCTTTATTATATGTTGTTTAATTATGGCATTAGTTATGTGGTCATGGTATGTCATGTTATATTCTTGCATTAAGACACATTCTAAAATAGACAGGCCTCGAATAACAATATTTGGAAAGTAATAATTGAACCTTATACATGCCTACTATTTCATAAAGAAACTCGAGGTTCTTGAGGATGTAAATGATGACACTTGTTAGGGAGTGAACTCCATACTGAGTTTCTTTTATAAGATTCTCATCCCTTTTTTCTTTCTTCCACATGTCTTCATAGAACAATGATTTCATTCATGAGCAGTAGTAAGAGGCAACCGTGGATCTCATCAAGGGCCTACGCTCTGTCAAGTGGATGATAGCCCTAGGGTTATCTGTTTAAGAGTAGAAAGTATCGAGACCCTGACTAGTTGTATCTGTTATTTCCTTATATGCCTTTGGATGATTGTATTATCCCAACCATTACTAGTGGGCATAACTCTATTATGATAAGCGCTTATATAATATGAACCTCTTATGTTATTTATGAATGTCTTCATGATGATGTGTTATGTTTTGAGATTTATTTTAATTCGTGTATGCTTATGATGAGTCTAGTTCTTTATCAACTTTCAGTCATATCATACGACGTATTTCTTTGAAGTTACGTGGCTTACGTTTTCGTTTTGAAATTCTTAAAAAAATTGACCAGCATTTTCACTAAGTATTTTAACAATTTAAAAGTAAAAATTGGAACAAAAGGGTAATAACTAATAATTGACCTAAACGCGTCCTAGGCGTGTTGGGTTAAATATTAGGGTGTTACACCGTGAGTCTCGATCTGAGATTATTGTTGACGGTACTCCATGCAATCTTATGACCCTTTGAATACATAACTGAGCTAGCCTATCCAAGGAGTAAGTTACCTTGATAGGTAAAAAATGGGCTGACTTTGTAACACCCTAATATTTAACTCAACACGCCTAGGACGTATTTAAGTATTAGTTATTACTCTTTTGTTTCAGTTTTTGACTCAAAACCTCTTGAAAAAAATACTTTAGTGAAAATATGGGTAAATTTTTGTTTGAACTTTAAAATACCAAAACATGAGCCGCGCATGCTAGATATCTAACGTCATTTATCTTGCCTGCGTAAAAAAGATGTTAGAAACGAATAGCGGATAAATACATAATACAACCATGGCATATCATAACTCAAATAATAATAACATATCAATTACTATATCATAATGGTGATGTCTTGTAAACTTAAGGACATCAATATATATCCATCAATAGAATACAAACTGATATATGAAATACGATCACTCTAAAGGCAAATATCCAAAGGAAAGTTATCTCCGTAGCTCTTTGTCCAGTCTCAAGGTAAATCACGAACTACACCATCATTCACGTCTGGAGACGACACGGAAAAGAAAGAGGGATGAGAAACTTATACAAGAATCTTAGTAGGGCTTCCCGACTATAACACAAGTGTCATCGTCATCGCCCCTGGGTTTAATTATGAAAAAGGTGAACATATATATAAGGTTCATTTATTAAGTTCTAAATATCATTAGTCGAGGCCCGTATCTTTTAGCATAAATCTTAATGTCATGAATGCAACATATTAGTCATGGATGCATGTCAATATCATATTCATAATATCATAAAATCCATAAAACAATGCATATGATATAAAGAACATCATGATCATCATTCTTACAGGTGACTTAACTTCTTTATTCTCTTTTCCTTGAGGGCCACCTTATAATTCTCTCTTTTCTCGAGAGTTCTAGGTTATGAGCTCATACCTCACTAGTCGTCACTAGCGTAATCTTATCCTTTTTGATAAGTTAAATTCCCGACTCTTAAGGTATGGGATAAGGGGCATTAGGATCACCTTTCATAACCTTTAATTCGGGGAGTTCAAAGGATCACTTCTTATTTGGATCACCTCTCATAACCTTTAATTCGGGGAGTCTAGAGGATCATTTCCATGTGTCTTATGTCACCTTTAATCTTGGCATGATATATGAGATGCAAACATAAATAACTTCATCATTTCAATATTTCATGCTCATAAACTTCATGAACTTATGCATCTCAATGAATCAAACATAACCATAACATACCGTAATTTAAATCATATAAACATGCATCATATTTCATTGCATACATCCATAAGCCATATAAATCTCAATATATGAACATAGCCATCACAAGATATCAATCACATTCATCTCATCAAATTATCAATATTTACGCTTAAGCCCCAAAGGGGTCAAATCACAATTTCTCAAAGATTTCGGGTCAAAATGTAAATATCTCTTTTTAACACATTCTCACAAACTAGAGATCTTTAACATTAACCAATACTTTCAAAAGGCATATAACTACTAGAACCATATAAAACACTTCATAAAAACCTTTTAGGGCTATAGACCAAATTTTAACATACTTTAGGGGTTAAAGTGCATAATCGTTTGTTTTTAATATTTAACAATAACCAAAATTTCCAAAACTTTATCTAAACTTTATAAATGGTATTTTGGACTCATGGACACATTCAACATCATTAGTAGCTCTAAATAAAATCATTTGACTAAAATAACATAGTTGATAGTTTAAACACAACTTTCCGAATTTTGCAAAACGGCCCAAACTAACACTTGTAATTACCCTTTTATGCATCTATGGTACTAAAAATAATTTTTACAACAAATATAAGTAATTCTTAAGTGTGTGAATAATATGAACACTAGTGAACAGTGGTGAACAATGATGAACAGTGCTGAACAGAAATCAGAAAATTTATCGTTCTAAAAGTTTCATAAAAACACAATTTTGATCATTTTTAGTTACTAGTTTTTCCTAAGACACTAAAAACAATTTTCACAATAACTATTAGTGATTTAAACTCATCTAAACATCCTAAATCAGTAACCATTCTAGTTCTAAAAGATTAGATTAGAATAATAAAACTTTAGCATTTAAAATCATGAGAAAAACTATATTCCTAATCCTTTACGATTTCTAGGACTTTTAAAATTTCTTTGTACAACTTTAAAGACAAGGTCATACCTAAAAATAAAATATATCAAGCTTTAATTCAGAATTATATAAGGGCCAAAAATAGATAGATGAGAAGTGTCCATGGTTGAAATTGTCATTTAAGATAAAAGAAGTAAATCTTGAACTTTAGGATTTAGGTGATGACTAGAATCATAAACTTGTCTTATAACCTTATTATTATCATTATAAGGTGACAAATTGGAAATATAAATATGAAATATAAGGCTTGAAATCTAAATATAAAGATGCAAATTCATTCTTAGATCTTTATGATTTAGGTGATAACTTGAAATGTAAATATGAATATGCAAGTTCATATTATTATCTTCAAGAATTAAAGTGATAACTTGGAATATAAATATGATTATGCAAAGCTTGAAATATAAATATGATGCGCAAGAACTTGAAACATAAATATGGATGCTAGTTCATTTTTATATCTTGTTAAGCTTAAAACTCAAAACTTAGTAATTCCTTTGTTAATCTTTTAACATCAAGAATTAAACCTTGGGCTTTAGAGGTCATTTAAATAATGGATTCACAACCACCACCATGATTCCTCATCATCAAGCCATGGTCAATATCAAGTCATAAAAATCGAAATATAAAGGAAGAACAAAAGAAAGAACATGAAATAAAATCCCTACCAAGTTGTTTCTTGTTATCAAAAGGTAATGCTTGATCTTTAGAGAAGTTAGAAGAAGAAAATATGTCCTTGAAATTTGGCCAAGATTAGAGCAAATGGAGGGAGGATTTTTCTTCTTTTTTTGTGTTTGATAATTGAAAGGTTATGTGTTTAGGAGTTGATTTATGGTTGGAATGTGTATGCTTGAGGTTTAGAGCTTGGCTAGAGGTTGGGAATGGAGTCTCTTGAGTGTGAATGAGGAAGAAGAAGAAAGCTTGAAGTATTGAGAGAATTAGAGAACTTTGAGTAAACTTTGAGTAAGAAAACTATCAAGTAAGAAAATGCTAAGGCTAGGAATGTTTGTGTGTGCATTTAGGCCTTGGAAAATCACATATTTATAGGGCATTTGGAGGGTGTATGTACGCTGCATATGGGCTAAAATGTGATCAGAATTCTTGCTCAAAAATAATGCAAAACAACTCAAAGATCACATGGTATGGTCATGGTGTTGTTTGAGTGCTTAATTCTTTGATAATAAAATAAAATGGAGGCATTATGGGGGTATGGAGGCTAATGCATATAGGATGTAATACAATCATAATTTTTGCTCAAAAAGGTTGCAAGACAAGTCAAAGAGCACATGCTATAGTTATGATCTATTTTAGGGTGTTTTAGGCTTTACAAAAATTTAAATTTGATGGTGGAAAGGTGCTGAAAAACCATGGCCATCATGGTTGTAATGTGGCAGAATTTTTGACTAAATAACTAGCAAGACAACTCAACAAAGCACAAGGTAAAGCAATGATGTATTCTTGTGTATCATTGTTGAAAGAAAAATTAAAATATCAAGGTGATGGAGGAGGAAGAATTCGTGAGTTTGCAAGGTTATCATGGGGGGACAAGTTTCATTTTTTTCATTCATGGTAGGACATGTCTTTGAGGTGCATGATGTAGTGCATTATTTCTTGAATGAAATTTTAAAATATAAGCATCACATGAGGCATGGAATGTCACAGCTGATTCAAGGAATTTGGGGGATAAAATTTCATTTATTATTCATGGTAGGACACAAGGATAGCTTATTTAATTAGGTGGTAGATTTAGAAATTGGTAATTTTGTTTGAAAGGTAAAACTAGGTGTGTAAGATAACTCAAGACTAGGTAAAAAGATAATCTTTATTTTAACAATAGAGTTAATCTCAATTGAGTTGAAAATCAATTAGTAATTTAAATTTTAATCTCAAGGTAAAGAAAGTAAATGCATTACATTTACCCTAATCTTTAACATTATAGGTTTCATGAGTTCTTTGTAATTAAGAAAGGAAATTAAATTTTCCTAAACAATCCTTAGGCTCTAATTACCTCTAGTAATTATTTTTAACCTTAGGTAATTATTTTTAACCCAAGGTTAATGAATATAATCAATTCGAGTTCAATTGGAGCTTTAACATTACCTTAATTACGCAAGTAAACTTATTTGGTATAACTAGGGGTAAAAAGGTAATTTCACGTAAAAACTCCCTGTAAATATTGGACAATCTCAAATCATACTTAAAATAGTCATTTTGAATCTTTGGGTGGAAACCAAATTCAAAGATTATATAATTTCATAAAAAATTATTGCAGGGGTAAAATGGTAACTTTACTTACGGTAAAAATTGAGAATTGAGATTTTTACCTCTAAGGTACATATAATCCCCATCAGGCATAAAATTAACCCCTCAAAGATAATTTAGATTGGTTATCCTTGATTTCTAGGTAAAAATGACCTCAGGGGCATTTTGGTCATTTTACACGTACAGAAAAATCGGGGTTTGCGACTTTCGCACGAATCGCTAATCAAGTCTCCTATGATATTTCTCTAATATCATATTCCTTTATTGAGGATTATTTGACCTCGAATTACGTGTAAAAATTACCTAAAGACATTTTGGTAATTTTCACATAGCAGTAAAAATTGGGGCGTTATAGACTTGGTCAGCCGATCCACTATTACCCATATGGCATCATGACTTACTTGGGTCCTTGGTAGCCCAGTCACAAAATCCATTGAGATACTGTTCCACTTCCATTTGAGGGTTGCAACATTCCATAGGGTTTTTCGTGCTCAATCTTCACTTTTTGACAAACTAAGCACTTACTTACCGAGGCGCACATATCCTTCTTCAACCCAGGCCACTAGAACATCTTCTTCAGGTCTTGATACATCTTGGTGGTACTAGGGTGAATGGTAAAATGACTCTTATAGGCCTTCTTCAAAATCTCCTTTTGGAGGTCACCACTTGCCGATATACAGATCCGGCCTTCAAACCTCTGCATACCATCAGCACCTTGGGTGAAACCCTTTAACTTTCTAGCCCGCACCGTCTCCAGAGTTTCCTGAAACACATTATCCTCCTGTGGGGCTTGAGTGATCCTTTCCCTGAAGTCACTCGCCATACTAAGATGGCATGCCTTCATGCTCTTAGTGGTCAAGGTCATCCCTAGGTTCAGGTCTTGAAACTTTTTGATTAGCTTAACTTCCTTAACCATCATGTGGGATAGGTGCAATGATTTTCTACTTAAGACATCAGCCACTACATTGGCCTTGCCAGGATGGTAGTTTAATCCAGAATCATAGTCTTTCAAAAAGTCCATCCATCTCCTCTGCCTCATGTTTAGCTTCTTTTGATCAAAGAGATACTTAAGACTCTTGTGATCGGAAGACACCTCGAACTTCACTCCATATAAGTGGTGTCTCGATACCTTTAGAGCAAACATTATGATAACTAACTCTAGGTCATGGGTGGGTTAGATGCATAGGCCATTACTTGCCTATTTTGCATCAATATACAACTTAAACCTTTCTTAGAAGCATCGCAATATACCTCAAAAGGTACATTAGGGTCAATAACACTAAAATTGGGGTTGAGGTTAACTTTTGTTTCAACTCTTGAAAACACTTTTCACACTCTAGAGTCCAAGTAAAAGTGGCATTCTTCCTAGTAAGCTTAGTCAAGAGTAAAGAAATCTGGGAAAATCCTTTCATAAACCTACGGTAATAGCCTGCCAAACCCAAAAAGCTTCTTATTTCCATTACCGTGGTAGGTCTCTCCCAGTTCATCACAATCTCTATCTTACTAGGGTCAACAGCAATACCTCTTGTTGATACTACATGCCCTAAAAATTTTACCTTTTCTAGCCAAAATTCATACTTAGACAGCTTGGCATATAGTTTCTTCTCTCTTAGGATCTCCAACACTATTTTTAGGTGATGTTCATGCTCCTCGTAGGTCTTTGAGTAAATGAGTATGTCATCTATAAAGCAACCACAAACTGATCTAAACAGGGTCTAAAGATCCTATTCATGTAGTTTATAAACACAGCCGGAGCATTCGTCAATCCATAGGACATTACAGTAAACTCAAAGTGGTCATAACGAGTGTGAAAGGCTATTTTTGGTATATCCTCATCCCTCACTCTAATCTGGTGGTAACCTGACCTCAAATCAATTTTTGAAAGCACTACCACCCCCTTTAATTGATCGATCAAATCGTTGATCCTAGGCAAAGGGTATTTGTTTTTCACAGTTACTCAGTTCAACTTCCTATAATCAACACACAATCTCATGCTCCCATCCTTTTTTCTTACAAATCCACAAGGTGATGCGCTAGGCCTTACAAACTTTTTCTCTAAAAGGTCCTCCAATTGGGTATTTAGCTTGATAAGTTCCAAAGGTGACATCCTATAAGGTGCTATGGATATGGGTCCTATTTCTGCAAGCAATTCTATTGAAAATTCTATTTCTATTACGGAGGGAGTATCTCATCCGGAAACACCTCAGGATAGTTCCTCACAATGGGTATCTCATCAAAGTTTTGCTTAAAGTCCACATCATTAGCGGCCAGGAGAATGTAACCCTTATTCTCTCCTTTACCACAGTTTATTTCTACAACATTTATGTACAAACATAGGGGTTTCCTAGGTTCACTGGGAATAGGAAAAAAGACGATAGACTTATAACAATTTAACATTACACGGTTAGCATAAAGCCAATCAATGCCAAGAATTATATCTAGACTTTGCATAGGTAAGCAGACTAAATCTAAGACAAAAGATTTATCTTTAACAACAAAACTATAGTTTAGATAACATCTACAAGTCCTAATAGGTTTTCCAGTAGGGGTAGAAACAGTGAGATCAAAGGAAAGTTCTGACACATGTAATTTTAGGGATTCAACACAAGAATGGGATATAAATGAATGGGTAGCGCCAGAGTCGAAAAGTACAATTAAGTTTTTACCATTCATCTCACACTTACCTTCTATGAGGTTCCATGACTCCATCGAATCTTCGGTACTGAGGGTGAAGACCCTTCCTTAGCGTTGCGGCTTGGGGTTAGGGGCCATCGGGTTTCTCTCCATGCATTCCCATGAGTAATGGCCAGGTTTCCCGCATCGGTAGCAAATACCCAGGCCTACCCAGCAAGGTCGGTGTTCATGAGGCTTCCTACACTTGGGGCATACAGTGGTGGGTGTAGGCCTCAGAGGTGCGGCTGGGATCCTTTGAGGTGCCTTCCCTCGGTTACCACTTGGCCCTCCATGGTTAAAGTCTCTCCGGGGGATTGTGGCTTGAACGGAAGCCTGGACTGCGGCCCTAATTGCGGTTGTAAAAGCGGTCTATTCTGCGCTTTGAACTTCGGGGCTTGTGGTCCTAACTTCTTGGCAAAGTTGTCGTCCCTTGATGTGCTCAACTTCTTTTGGCCATCTTCAATGATGCGGCATTTGTTGACTAGGGTAAGGAAATCCCTGATCTCCAGGTGAGCCATCGCAACATTCATCTCGGCCTTTAACTTGGACTCATACTTAACACACTTCCGGTACTCATCGGGGTTCCCTTGGTACATCCTCGAGAACTTAATGAGCTCCTCGAATTTAGCAGTGTACTAGGTGATGCTCATACCTCCCTGAGAAAGTTGCATGAATTCAATGTCCCTTGCATTCCTTACGGATTCAGGGAAGTATTTCTCGTAAAAATGAGTTTTGAACAGCTCCCAGTCGATCATGGTGCCGGCTACTTCTAATAATCTCTGCGCACCGGTCTACCATAATTCGACATCTTCTTCCAGTATATAGGTGGCGAATGTCACCTTCTGTACCTCCGTGCATGCGATTACAGTGAAAATCTTCTCCATGCTCTTTATCTACTCATCAACATGATTCGGTTTCAAGGTTCCCTTGAAGGACGGTGGGTTTACCTTGCGGAACTCCCTGAAACGGGTGTGCTCAGGGATTTCAATAGCATTGGGACCACGGCCCATATCAGCCTGGCGGTCTCGGTCCATCCTTTCAAATATCGTCCTCATGGTTCTAGCCAAGTCTCGAAGGGCTTCAACAGTCTCATTATTCTGATCACAAATAGCCGAGGTCCTATTCTATTGCTGACGTGCCATTGGTTCCTATGCACACAAAACAGCAAACACTGAAGTGATCAGGCTCAATACTCTATGTAAAGTGAGCTAGTTACCATGGCACGTACAAACATATAGTAGTCATGCATTTCTAATCCTCAAGCTTATCCTATTGATAGAGTAACTATACATGCCATATCTATCGCGTCATGCTTAAGAAGCATAGTTAGTCCAATCCTCAGACTCCATGAGAACTGAACTGCTCTGATACCAAAATGTAACACCCTAATGTTTAACTTGACATGCCTAGGACGTATTCAAGTTAATTATTAGTTATTAATCTTTTGTTCCAGTTCTTAATTCTAATTTTAGAAAATACTTAGCGAAGATATGAGTAAATTTTTTTTTGAAATTAAAGATGAAAACGTGAGCCACTCATGCGTGAAAAAAAAACTACGTCGTTTATCTCGCAGATAACAAAAAGGAACCCATCGTATTATAAATAGAACACAAGATTATAAACATAAGAAACCATCATAGTTATATAATAAGAATTTCACTATACACAAAGTCATATAATAGTAGTATTAGACCCACCGTTATAGGTTGAGCCGATACAATCATTCATGCAAAATATAAAGAAACTAAGATACATACATCAGAATCCTTGTCTACTCAAGTGCACCTAAAGTAGATAACCTGAAAAAGCAAAAGAAGGTTACCCTATGTATGATATGCATGCATGCACTACAAAGTCTGCTACCAACTCCTACCGCTGCCTATCCCAAGTGGGAGAAACATAACCAATCCACTGGGCCAGTTCGGCCGGAGTGGCCAAATGGTTAGTGTAACATCCCCTGCTGCTTCATGGATTGACGACTGTCCCCACAAACCAACACGGGTCTTTTCAACGTGCTTTGTCCTCACTCGTACACTTCCTAGGAAAACTTCCCAGGAGGTCACCCATCCCAAAATTGCTCCAAGTCAAGCACGCTTAACTATGGAGTTCTTTCAGTTTGGGCTACCGAAAAGAAGATGCATCTTGTTGGTATAGGTAGTACAAATCAATTCATATAAGCCCTCCTCAATTGTATAGTCCCATACCTATACAGTCTTAGGATCCCTCTCATTCGGGTGTGTAATCGGTTCATTCATGTACCCCTCCGCTTCGATGTCCGCCAGAGCCGCTCCTTGTCCGCGCCTCTTTGCAAGCGATCACTCCCGACTTCATCCCCGGCGTTACATGCCCACCAGCTTCCGCCTGGTTCGTCCCCGAACCACACCGTACTGGGAGAGGTGCAGGCTCTGATACCATTGCTGCTTCATGGATTGACGACTGTCCCCACAAACCAACACGGGTCTTTTCACCGTGCTTTGTCCTCACTCGTACCCTTCCTAGGAAAACTTCCCAGGAGGTCACCCATCCCAAAATTGCTCCAAGTCAAGCACGCTTAACTATGGAGTTCTTTCAGTTTGGGCTACCGAAAAGAAGATGCATCTTGTTGGTATAGGTAGTACAAATCAATTCATATAAGCCCTCCTCAATCAGATAGTCCCATACTTATACAGTCTTAGGATCCCTCTCATTCGGGTGTGTAATCGGTTCATTCATGTACCCCTCCGCTTTCGAAGTCTGCCAGGAGCCGCTCCTTGTCCGTGCCTCTTTGCACCGGCGATCACTCCCCGACTTCGCGATCCCCGGGCGTTACAGTTAGCGGGTCAGGCATGAGCTCCATGACTGGGTTGCATCACTACTCTAGCTCCTCGGATCAACTAAGTCAACATAGCCTCACTGTCTCCACATATCTCCATAGGTATAGTAGAGGGAGAACCATTAGACGGTATCTGGGTGGCTGAGTCCTCAGATAGGTCAGTCTCAGAATGAGTAGGAGGAGAGTGGAGAACGTACTCCGGGTAGTCCTGGATGGTTGAGGTAGCAACAGGGGTGCGATGAATCTGCTCTCCACGGGGGTGCGTGCGCTCAAGGAGAAGATCATCGGCAAAAGGTGACATAGGAGAGAAACAGAAACTAGAGACTGCGTAGCCAAATGGGCAGTCCAAGAATACAAGCAGACGAACGGAATAGTAACCCACAAAATGATACGACTGGTGTATAGCATCAAAATGGAGCTCCCAGGTTGGTGTATCAATGAATATTACGAACGACGCCATTGTCCTCTAAAGATGCGATGGACAGAATGACAAAGGGAGTGAGAAACTTGAAAAAGAATCTCAGTAGGGCGTCCTCTTATCCTAGTGTCATCATCTACGTCCTCAGGAACCTCGGGTTTCATTATAAAATAGTGAGCATGCATAAGGTTCATTTATTAAGTTCTAAAAATACTAATTACTAAGGCTCGTTCATTTTAATATGAGTCTTGGATGTTATGAATGCATCATACCTCATCATGAAAAACATGTCAATACAAGGTGCAACATACTATATAGAGACATAAGTGATATACAAAGAACATGATAAACATGGCATGAATTACTTCCATTTATACTTTAGGTGACTTAATTTATTTTTTTCTCTCATTGGGACCATCCTATTACTCTTTCCTCTTGAGAGTTCTAAGTTATGAGCTCATACCTCACTAGTCGTCACTAGCATACTCTTATCCTCATGATGAGTTAATACCCAACTCTGAAAGTATGGGATAGGGGGCAAGGATCACCTTTTATAACCTTTAATTCAGAGAGTCTAAAGGATCACTGTAACGCCCCAATTTTCACTAAACTTTCAAAATTACCAAAATGCCCCCGAGGTCATTTTTATCCGAAACACGAGGACGGCCGGCTTTGGCCATCTTCATAGGGTTCATATGTTGTATGAAGGGGATTGTATGATTGTGAATGTCCAACGGAGCAGAAAAACCTCATTTCTGAGATTTCTGTGCATAAATGACCGAAATACCCCTGTAACAAATTTAAGGCAGTCTTAAAGTTCCATTTTGATCCGGACGTTGTCCCGAGGTTTAAAACAATGATTTTAAGGCACGAACTATGTTTGTTTAAGTCCCGGAAGGTTCCGGGCAACTTTTGGTAAAAGTTACGATTTTGCCCTTACATATTGCATTTTAAGCTTAATGAGTTATTTAACTCTAAACCTAAGCAATATTAGGCTCTAATTAAAGGTTAATTAATTTTTGTAATTAATCTAGAGCCAAAATCATTATTTAAAATTAATTGGAACCTAGAATTGCTTAGGGAAATTCAAACTTAATTCTAGTCCCTTTCTTTAAAGAAAAAAAGTATCTATAAATAGTATTTTCACTATTTACGCTCCCTTTTCCAAGAAAGGTTGTCACACCCACATCACTAGTCATAGAGGTATTGACTCCATTAGACCTACAAGACCACTTCTAACCTAGGGGATTATAGCTTTAATTAACTAATTAGTTTACTTAAAGTACCTACTTAACAACCATTAATCCTAAGCCTAATCTATGTCACACCAAAGCACACTTCTAGAACATGATTTGAGGATATATTTTTCCTCTCCAAGGCTGCCCAAGTGGCGCCATCCTCCCCCTAGAAGTCAAATAAAAGTTAGTCTAAGCTATCAAGCTACCCTATGACACATGTCTTGTACTCTTTCAATCAATGTCCAACTTTCAAGAAAAATGTCATTCAAAGATTTAAAGAATAAATTATATAGTCAATCAAGGTTTTCAATTCATTTCTAAATTAAAAATATTTATGTCATTCAAATTCAAAAAGAATGAATTGTTTTTGTAGTCATTCAAACTTTCAATCAAACTTTTTCAAGACACCTTGTCTTACACCACCTTACCTATGCTTTGGAAATTCAAGCCTAGAAAATATTTTCTTCTTTTTGGACATGGAATGCATGGTTTTCCACTCCTTTATAGCCCAAAATTTTATGATTTTATTCATTTAAAAGGTTTGGAAATAAGCTACATTTTTAGCCATACTTTAGGACATGCATAGCTAAACTTTTCACCATGCTTTGAATGACTAACACCATGCTTTAAACAAAGATATTTCTTCCCTCTTGTGGTTGTAAAATGGCCGAGTTCTTCCCCCCAAAAGGCCACCATTATTTCAATTCATTTTACTTCTCTATAAATAGGTAGCTTAGGGAACTTGAAGCACCTTTGTTCATTTTACTAAAGCATAGAGTTTAGAGCACTTTGAGGTTTTCTTTCTCTCTCAAGTTCAAGAGTTCATCCTCTCCAACTTCTTCATCTTCTTCATCCCCTCTCAACCCCAAACACTAGGTAGGGAGCTTTTCAAATAATGCCTTTCTTTTTTATCTTAATGCTTAATGCTTGATCTTGCTTGAATGTTGTGTTGTGGTGAGTTTTCTCACAAGTTTCATTTCGGTTTTCTCCTTCTCTTTTTCTTTCATTTTCGGCCTTAAGGCCAAGGTAATGAGAGCTTGATGATGAGTGCTCTCCAAGATGAAACCATGAGTTCATCTTAAAGTGAAGCCTCTAAAGCTTGAACCTTTCTTAAGAAAAAGTTCCATCCTTTCTCCTTTTTCTTTCTTTTTCGGCCTCAAGGCCAAGATGAGGAGAGCTTGATGATGAGTGCTCTCTTGAGATGACCATGTGTTCATCCTAGCATGAGACCTCTAAAGCTTGAATCTTGTTTGAGAAAAGTTTCATCATTTTCAAGTTTTGGTTAAGACAAGGTTATGTTTTTCATGAAACCTTTTTGGAACTTTTGTTTCCTTGATGTTTCGGCCATAAAGGCCTAAGGTACTTGGAAAAAGGATAGCTTGGTGATGAGGGCTTCATGTTGATGTTTGTCACATGAACAACCTTTAAAGCTTGAGTTTTCTTAAGAAAAGTTTATTATTTCCAAGTTTTACTCAAGAAATAGTTGTGTTTCTCTTGAACCTTTGAAAACTCCATCTCTTTTCTTTGAGGTTTCGGCCATGAAGGTCTTTGGGACTTGAAAAAAAATGGTAGCTTGATGATGAGGGCTTCATGTTAATATGTGTCACATGAACAAAACTCTAGAGCTTGAACTTGGTTCCTAGACCAAGTATGATTTCGGTTTTATTCCTTTATGTTTACCATGGGTTTGGTTTTGATGGAAGTTTAAAGCATAGTAAAATACTCAATGATGAGGACTTGAGATGTTGGTGTTTGAATCATCAAGATCTTGGTCCCTAAAGTTCAAAAATGGTTTGTTTCTTCATGATGAGGATTCGGCTACCTCATGGTTTTTGAGGATATAACTTCTCTTTTTATATATCTTGGTGTCATTAGTGTGTCTTTTCTTGTGAGGATGAGTTTTGGGTTGGACTTAGTTCCTTGTTAAAGTCTTTTAAGCGCTCTAGTTAAGATGTAAAAGAAACTTGTATTCATATTTACTTTATGCTTTGCATAGCACGTTTATTTTCTATGCTCTCACTAAGACCCAAGATAATGAATGAACTTGCATAATGCACTTTTATCTTTCGAGCTTTGCATCTCATTTTATGTTTCAAGTCCTTGCTAAACTCCAAGAATAAAAATGAATATGCACATCATATTTACTTTGAGCTATCACTTTACTTTCTAAAGGACCCTAAAATGAAATGCATAGCACGTTTATTTTATGTCATCACCTAAAATACTAGAGCTCAAAGACTTGCCCATTTCATCTTGAGAAAAGATTTATCAAGGAGATATTCCTTGAAAATGCATTCGGCCATGTGTATAGGAATGACTCAAAAATGAGTTCATTTAGTTACAAAGGCCTATAAGTGTATGTCTTAGAATTTTTCCTAAGAGTAGATGAACTTAGCAAAAGCTTTAAATGTGATTTCAAGTTTAGATTCTTTGTCAAGGGAAAGTTTAAATAGCTTCTGCCCTTGGTATTTTATGATGGGTTTTGGCAAAATAAACTTTGATTTTATGTAGTCTTGAAGTCCCAAAAGGGTTCTAAGAGAAACTAGTGAGTCATATGTTTGAAAATGAAGTTTTCCCATGTTTTCATGCCTCAAGTTTTCGGTTCTGCCTTGTTAAAATTCCAGCACCTTAAAATCTGTTTTGGGTGGTCTAAATATGCTTGAATGCCTTACCAAGTACGTGATAATTTTTCTAGGCATTCCAAAGCATCATTTATAACTTTGTTTGCTTAATGTGTGGATTCTAGTGCTACTTAAAAACAGAAAAATTGAGGTTCTGTCCAGCATTGTTAAAGTAGTTGGAATCACATAATATGATGCTTAGATGAGTGAGTGACTCATAATTGGTTTAGGTATTAACTAAGGTACCATAGAAAAAGTCGGAAGTGAGAAAGGGCTTAAAACGCATTTTCTAGGACACATAATTCATCAAAATTGATCAACTACCTAAAGCTGTCCAACCATAATTAATTAGGATTTAGAACTTAATGGATTATGGTAATGAGGCTAATCAATCCCATAAACATACAAGAAAATAATGGGATAGTTTGAGGTTACCCGATTCAGGGATTTCTACCTTAAGGGATGATTATGTGTCTCTCATTTAATGATGAATTGATGTGTTAGCTCATGAGGCATGTGGTGCCAAGTGAACTATTACCCTTATGTGATGATTTGTAATCTCATGTTATTGCTTCTTTAAAAGAACCTTAGAGATGCCGAAGTGGTAATTATATGTTATGCATTAATTATGTGGCATCTTAAAGTAACATGTTAAACTTAGGGTGACTTAAAATATGAGAATGTAATCCTTTGAAACCACCAAACTAAGGGTGGGGACAATGTGATTCTAGCCCCCTAAACCCGTACTTAAAGTCAGGAAGTTGACTTATCCCAAGGGATAAAAGTCTAGATACTAGTGACGACTAGTGTGGTATGAGCTCATAGCCTAGAGATTTCTCAAAAGGGAGAAATATTAGGCGGCTGATTTAAGTAAAAGTTTTAATGTCACCTAAGTAACTAAGACAAGTCACCATGTGCCAAGTACCAAGTTATATGATTTATGTTCTATGATCCAAGTTATATGATTTATGTTCTATGATCCAAGTTATATGATTTATGTTCTATGACCCAAGTTATATGATTTCCGTTCAAATTATATGATTGAAGTCCCATAATTTATTTCTCATGATTTATGTAAATACAAGTGATATGTTACAAGGAATGGATCTCGGAAATTGAGACTTTAGAAAACTCATAATTGAACCAATATATGTTCATGGTTTTATAAATAACCCGAGATACCTGGAGACGTAGATGATGACACCTAGGATAGGAGGAGAACCCTACTGAGTTTCTTTAGTAAGAATCTCACTCCCTCTATCTCTTTCTTTCCATTATGTCTTCAGAGCGAGATGGTGACGTTTGTGCTGTTCGTTGATACACCCCGGTGGGAGGTCCACCATGACCCGGGGCACGGGTCATTCCATTTTGAGGGTCGATGTACTGTACACATCTTCATGTTTTTGGGACGGCCGTTTGCACAACCCGTATATAGTTATCGCTTCTCCCCGACATCCCCCTATGGTGACCCCACGATTTTTGAGCGTGCACAAACACGACATGAGAAGAACCTACGGACCCACTCTGCCGGTTCAGCTGACATACCGGAGTACGTGCCACTATTGTAGCACTCGGAGGAGGACCTTTTAGAGGATTCCCCCATGGACCATGAGGACTCTGCCCCCACTCCGTCTCGGCGACCGATGGGCAGTGAGGAAACAATCACTCAGCATCGGAGGGCTTCGGTGCCCGGACCACGACCCCGACGTGGACGACACGTTCAGTCGCAGGGTATGCCTGCACCCGCCGAGCTCCGCCCGTGGATTGGCTACGTTCCTCCGTACCTGTGATTCTGTTGTATAGATTGGAGGGTAGTCCTTAGTGCACGCATGACACGTAGTATGGATGAAACCTCTTTTGTGTTGAGGCTATCCACCTTAGGTTACACGTGGGTAGGGTTGTTTCTTTCTAGTTCATTTCCATGTATTCTATATTTCCGCCGTATTCATGTTTATTATGTACTTGAAGAGTCCTGCCTCGTAGGGTAGGCATATTATATATGAAGTATTTCAGTTGTGATGATGCTATGATTTGGAGCCACTTCTATGTTTATATTTCTGCACTTTATGATACTGACTCGGTAAGATACGCACGGCTTCTATTTTAAGTAATGTTTTGAAAAAAAAATTGGCTCGTATTTTCGTTAAGTTATTTTTCCAAGTAAAAAGAACCATGACAGTAAGTAATGACTAATATTTGGCCTAAGTACGTACTAGTAGTATTGGGTCGAATATTAGGGTGTTACAATCACTTCCTTATTGGATCACCTCTCATAACCTTTAATTCGGGGAGTCTAGAGGATCATTTCTATATGTTTTATGTCACCTTAGCCTTAGCATGTTATATTGGGATGCAAGAGCACAAACATATCATATAACGTCACATGCTTTCATATTACTTTAACATATGCATCTTAAACATTCCAAGTGTAATCATAACATGCCACAATAAATCTTGTAACTGGTCAAACATATATAAATTCCCAAATATATCATAAATCCATCATCTCATAAAATAAGCACTTTCATTATCCCTTAAATGGTTAAACCTCTAAATCGGGTAAACTTAACTTTTGTATTTATTCTTTTATGAATCTAAAGGATTAATTCCAATGAATTCCACTAATTAATGACCTTAAGAACATCATTACACAATGCTGGACATATTTGGCCAGAATTGAAATTGAGTAATTTCGATGTTCTAGAAGTTATGTTTTTGACTTTTTCTCATTACGGTCTTTTCTTAAGGTACTAGAGTTAATTCCTAAATCATTTATTAGTGTTTCCTACACATGTGCACATCATAAAACACATTCGTACCAATTTTAGACATGTGAAAATAGAAACTTTAATTTCAGTTTTTAGAGAACCTAGAAGTCATATTTTTTATTCTTTATAGTTACTAACTTTTCCTAAGGTACCAAAAATTATTATCACAAAAATTAATAGAAATTTTTACACACTTAAACTTCTCCAAACAGCATATAATAAATCTGGAAATACTAAGGCAGAATCCGAAAATGTCATTTCCATAAGCTTACAATATTGCAATGTAAGGCATTTCTAGTGACTAATGTCACTCAAAATTAATTCTAAGTCAAAGGATACTCTTAGAAGCAAATTATCCTTTAGAAACATAAATAAATACTATAGGTCAGTAGCAAAAGAATTAAAAGTTTCATTACTAAAATTTTAATCATAAGACGTTACTTCAATACTTTAGGAGTTATTAATCCCTTTTAAGAGAAACCTCAAGGTGCAAGTTTTGAAACCTCAAAGCAATGATACACTAAACTCTAGAAACTTTGTCCTTTTGAAACCAAAACATATTTATAAAGGTAAATGCCTATGGAACTAAAATTCCTGTGTAAGTTGAAAGGGGTAAGTCTTGAGCTTTAGATATTTAGGTGATGACGTAAACATAAACATGCTAATGCAAGTTTTATTTTAATTTTGATATTATAAGGTGATGGCAATGGAAATATAAATATGAAGTGCAAGGCTTGAAAATAAACATAGAATGCAAGCCCATTTTTAATCTTTAGGAATTAAGTGATAACTTGAAACATAAATTGCTAGACAAGAAATATAAACATGAAGTGTAGGTTCATTTTTTTATCTTCAAGATTAGGTGATAACTTGGAAGTAAACTTGGTGTGCAAGGCTTAAATATAAACATGAAATGTAAGAACTTGAAATATAAATATGAATGTAGTTTCATTTGTTATCTCTTTAAGTTCTAAGCTCAAGACTTTTATTTAGAGTATAAACTCTAAAACATTGATCAATCTTACAAAATGGACATGAGTTTTAGAGTCCATCAACAACATGGTTCCAAGAACCTCTATTTTGTTAAGATTCATTATCAAGCTTGAAGAAACGAAATATAAAGAATCTAATACCTTACTCATCATTGTACTCTGAAAACCCAAAAAAACAAAGTCCAAGGCTTAGAGGTCACAAATGTGATGATCTCATTATCATCATCTAGGAGTCTTCATCATCAAGCCATTATTTTTGAGCATAAAAAGGCTCCAAGGTCGAAATAAAAAGAAAGCCTAAAATCAAAAATGGCAAGAGTAAAACTCATTCCTTGTTTCATCATCAAACCAAAAAAAAAAGTGAACATAGAAAAAGAAAATATTTTCAATCAATCCAACATTCCAATGATTCAAAGAAAAAGAATGAGAACTTTAAAACAAAATCCCTACCAAAAGTGTTTTTCTTGTTGAAATGAGAAGAGCTTTGATCTTGGAGAGAGAGATGAGAAGAATAGTTCTTCCTTGCAGTTCAAAGGGGGTTTCAGCCAAAGAAAGGAAAAGAAGAAGGAAGATGAGGAAGAACTTTTAGAATGAGAGAGAAGAGAGAAAGCTTGAATGATCTTGGAGCTAAGATTGCAAGAATGAACAAAATGGTATTGTGAGTTTCCTTGAATGTATATTTATAGAAAATTTTCAATATGAGAGGATGGGAGGGGGAGGGAGGCCGCGGCATTCATCAAGGAAAATGGGAGGAAAAAAAAATCTCATCTAAGTGTATCATTACATGGAGTGGTGTAGGAATGGCTATGTATGGGTTTGGGTATGGTTCTTTGAGTGTGTGAGTTGATTAAATCAAATTATGATGGATTGAATGGAGGGGGATGGCGCCAGTTTCTTCAAGGACAAAAGGGAAGAAAATATATCATTTTGGTATGGATTAGGAGTATGTTTATGAGTAGATTTGATTAGGCATTTGATTAGGAGTTTGTAATTAAGTGTTTAGGCAAGAAAGTAAGTGATTAAGGCCATTCGGGACATGGTTGAAGAGTACTCTTGCTCACTTAGTGGAGTCAAACCTCATTTAACAAGAACTTCAATCACATATTTGATTCCTTAATTTAAGGAATTGGAAAGAGAAAACATTATTCCAATTGATATGACACAAAGTCTTGAATTAAGAAAGGGATTTTGACTTTCTTTAAGCAATCTTAGGCCTTAATTAACCTCAATTAATTATTTTGACTCTAGATTAATTATTAGAATTAATTAATCTTTAATTTGAGTCTAATATTGCTTAGGTTTTCCTTAATTACACCATTAGACCCATAATGCACTAGTTAGGGGCAAAATGGTAATTTTGCACAAAAACTCCCCGAGACCACCCGGGCCTAAACAGACATTAAACATCCCTTAAAAAATGTCATTCCAAGCTTTCGGGTGAAGTTTGGGTCCAATCGGCCATTAATTCTGTGTTAATTAGCTGCAGGGGTATTTTGATAATTTCATACAGAAAAATCAAAAATTGAGATTTTCATCTCTAACAACACACATAACACAATTAATCCCTTTCAAGCATTAAAATATTCTCTCGAGATTTGTCTAGACTAGCTTTCCTTAATTTCCCGAGTAAAAATGACCTCAGGGGTATTTTGGTCATTTGTACACAAGAAAAATCGAGACGTTGCAACCCACTCAACTAATAAGTCACGCTGAATGCGACCTAGCTAAACTAGTGGTAATAGATAGCAACAATTATCCATACAGGACTGCTTACTAGGTATTTTAGGGAATCCAAATAAAATATGCAACTTACCTGATCTTATACAAGCATGGTTAGGCCTCCCTCATATATAGTAACCCTGTCCCACATCTCCATGTACTTCATCACATATACACCACAATCATCTCTGCATAGAATATGGAGATACCAAAAGCTTATACAAGAAAGACATTTATTGGTAATAGAGGCAAATGTTAGGGTTTATGATAACTCACTTGTTTGGTTGTATAGGGAGTTGCTCTATCTTCAGGAGAAGCTCAAGTGCTGGGTCCATATTTGGGTCAAGCCATGCCGGCAAATCTTTAAACCATATAAGCTGCCAAATTGAATCACCATTAGTGTGAATTGCAACATATAATCAAAATCCAACTGAAAAAGGATGCATAAATAAATTCTGCAGCATAATTAACATACAATGAGAGAATCTAATGTAGGTAGAGATATGCACGAGAAGGGGGTTAAATCATGCATTGATCCTTTTCGTATTTTCTGAAACTTCTAAAAACAAATACTATCCAGTATAAAACTTGTAGTGCAGCAGAAACATAATCATTAGCTTCAGAAAGTATATTTTTGAAGCTTATTAAATAAAAAGTTCATTATTAAAAGAGATAACAGTAAACGAGAAGGATATATCATTAATAATAAGTAAAAGGCATAATAGAGACAAATAAAGGAGATCAAAGATGAGAAAAAAGACACAAAGAATTTTATACTGGTCTGGCCAAATTGCCTACATCCAGTACTTAACAACCGTTGAGGTTCCATTCAAAAATAACTTTCTCAACATGAGAAAGTAAAGTTGGATAGCCTTTACATTAGCCTCCCTATGCTCTCACTTGTGCTAACAGACCAACTCAGAGACTGTCACAAGTTAAGTATTCTTTTTCAAGTCTCTTCAGGCTAAACCGAGTAGTATTGTACTAGCCTCTCTAAGCTAACATGAGTAGTATTGTACTAGCCTCTCCAAGCTAACCCGTGATAAGTAGCAACTACTATAGTCATCTTGAAAATAGTCTTGACAATGGCCTCTCCAAGGCAAGCTATGAGCAGTAGCAACCTCTACTGTCACGTTGAAAGTAGTCTTGACCCTGGCCTCTCCAAGCCAAACCGTGAGCAGTAGCAACCTCTACTATCATGTTGAAAATAGTCTTATAGTAGCCTTTCCAAGCTATCTCACATCAATCACTACCGAATTAAGGATACAAAGGTTAAGTGTTTGGGTCGCCTGTAACATCCTAATTTTTAACCCAATACTCTAGAACATAATTAGGTTAATCATTCGTTTGTTACGTCATAGCTTTCTTATTACTTTAAAATACTTAGCGGAAATACTGATAAATTTTTTTTGAATTATAAAAGCAAAGTGAGAGCTGCGCGACACGTTAACTAGTAATGCGCGAAAGGTAATACAGCAAGCGTCGCATAGCAACATGACATAAGCACATAAAAGCACATCATAATAACATGGAACTACATATTTATATAATATGCCCACTTAGATAGAGTGGGACTTAGTTTAGTACAACATGAGCAATACAACTAAAAAGGAAATACAAGAGAAAGTGCAACGAAACTATAAAAGCAACTCCCCTACCCAAGTGCAACTAACGGGATGACCTCTAAAACAAAAGAAAGTTCATCTCCATCTAAGTGGTGTGTGCTCTACCCGGGTACTCCATCGGTCAATCGTCACCTCCTACTGACGTCCATCTCACGAGCGAGGTACATATCCGAGAAACTGGGCGAGCTCCTCGGGCGTAAAGAGGCAGAACGGGGATGGAGAGTGACCCCCACGGTGAGGCTGCATCTCCGGTCATCGTGCAAGCCGTGGCTGAGTCACGGTATCCTCACTGCCCTCCCTCATTAGGGGTGGAGAGGGGGCAGAGCTCTCGCTATACGGATGGGTAGGCGGGTCCTCGGACGGGTCGGTCTCTGAGAAGTAGGTCCGGGGCACATAATCGGGATAGTCTCGCATGGCTGAGGCGGCGGTGTGCATGCGGAGCACTCTCTCGTTATGCGTACGCGCGCGCTCAAACACCCGCTCGTCGTCGCCGTAGGGTGCAGTCGGGGAGAAGCGATGGGTGTGCACGGGATGAGCGAAGGGACGTCCTACGAACATGAAGACTCGCACCGTGCACTGTCCCTCAAAATGGTATGACCCGTGAGCCGGGTCATAATGCACCTCCCATGTCGGGGTGTCCACGAATACCATGAACGTCGCCATCCGAAGACGTGACGGAAAGAAAGAGATAGAGGGAGTGAGAATCTTACTAAAGAATCTCAGTAGGGCCTCCTACTACCTAGGTGTCATCATCTACGTCCTCAGGAACCTTGGGTTTATTTTCATGAAAGCAAGTGAGCATGCATCGAGTTCATTTTAAACTTTAAAATATGCTTTAGCCAAGGTCCATTCATTTTAGGATGATCTTAATGTCATGAATGCAACATAATAGAGAATGTATACATGGCGCTACCTAATGAACATACATAAATCATATCATCAAGCATCATCATACTTAGTGGCATAAAGAGGCAATAGAAACATTCATATGGGACAAACTTAGTGACATAATCATAATAATGAAACTTCTCTTCTTCATGGGCCGCCCTAAAAGACAAGCGCTCTGGGGTGCTCGGCCGAACCGGTGTCATCCTAGAACCCATCTTAGTACCTTAATTTTCAAAATCTCTTTAAGTCCCCAAATTTGTTGGAAATTCGGCGGCACGATGGCATTACGCCGAATTCCTTCCAAATTTGCTTTATGCCACATAAACATATATCCTCATGAATTCCTCATATGAATAACATTATCATCCTTCACATAACACATGCATCATCATAGAACATTCAAACGCCTACCCTTACGGTAGCTTATGCTTTGACCCTTACGAGTCTTAATCTTGAGATATAGTTCTCTAACATCCGTCGTTCATATGTTATGCACCTAAGGGCTCATAATTAATCATCATTCCTAATCCTCATGCTCATACTCAAATCCGAAAAGCATAGGGCAGAATTTCTAACTTGTGGTTACGGGGTTCTAGAATTCACGTTTTAGACCCTTTCTCAGTTCCATCTTCGCCTAAGGCGCTATAAATTAAATCTAAATCAATTATGAAACATTCCTATGCTTAAGAACTAATTATAGATCACATTTATCATGTTGTAACGTTGCTGGACAGAATCCAGAAAACTAAATATTCTAAGAGTTCTACATTTGCATTTTTACGATTTTCTAGTTACTAGTTTCCCTATAGGTGCTAAAATTCAATTCTAATCCAAAGGTTACCAAGTTTTTCATGTCTAAACAATCCTAATCTGATTATGTTCCCATTAAAACAATTTGGATAAGTTCCAAAAACAAATGGGTCAAAACTATGTTAAATTCTAGCGTTACGGTATTTCTAGTTAGCTAGTTTCTTACCTATTATGCATAGAATCATTTCTACATCATCATATGATATTTTCACACATTCTAACACATCAAAACATCACCATACAGCATCACACTCATCATGACAGAACCGAAATCATGGAGCTTCAATAAGAGAATTAAATTGACATTTCGAGGTACATAAGTTAACTAGTTTCTCTTGGAATCAAATTAGAATTTCTAAAACTCTTTGCAAATCATTTTAATTCATCAAGAGGCTAAGAGAAGCCTTAGGTCAGTGACCAAAATGTATTTCATCTTCTAAAAGGGAATAAAGTCATATCTCATGATAACATAACCTTGTAAAGATTTGTAAAGCTTTAAGAAAAACTTAGAACATAGACTATTGGTCCTTGTAGCTAGATGAAAACTCATTGCAAGTCCATCATCACTTCATGGCCGAAAACATGCATTCAAAGAATGCATTCACATTAAACTTTAACTTGAAATGAAATGGGCAAGTCTTTGAGCTCTAGGTTCTTAAGTTATAACATAAAATAAACGTGCTCATGCTCTTCATTTTTAATCTTGCTTACAAAATAGAGTGATGACGTAAAACAAATATGCAAGGCATAAACTTAAACGTGCAAGCTTGAAAGTAAATATGCAAGGTTCAATTCTTTATTTTAGTGCTCTTGGCCCAACAACAATCGACTTTAAGGCCGAAATAGAAAGGCTTTGAGAATTAAATTAAGTGATGATGCAAGTTCCATTTTAATCTTTATGTTCTTAGGTGATAGCTTGAAAGTAAAGGTGCATAGCAAGGATGTAAATATAAGTGCAAGCATAAAATAAATTATGCAAGTTCATTTTATCTTTCTAGAGCTCTTAACAAGACTTTAAAGGAACTTAAAACTCAACCTAAACTTATCAAACCAAGATCAAGTAAAGTCTAGAGTCCTTAGAACTCAACATAACATTTTTTAGAAAATCAAAACATTTAGCATATAAAAGAAAAGGGAAGTGGCCGAAACTTCAAGAAGGAAAAGGAACATTTTAAAACTCTAGAGTCCATGATCTTGATGATATATTAACACCAACATCATGAGACCTCATCATTGAGTCCTTACAACCATTTTGAAACATCATCAAGTTGGAGTTCTTAAGAGTTCAAGAAAGGAAAAACTAAAAACATTTTTGCTCAAGGACAAAGATCAAGCTCTAGAGTTTGTTTCAAGTGATAAACATCATCATGAAACTCTCATCATCAAGCTCTCTTTTCTTTGAACTCCAAGGCCTATGGCCAAAGATGAAAAGGAAAAAGGAGTAGAAGAGAAGTTCTAAAAAGAAACAAAAGAAACTATGAATATCAAACTTGAAACAAGAACTTTAAAGAAGAGAATACATGAAAGGAAATCCCTACTTGGTGTGATGATCTTGAAGATGGAAGAAGAAGATGAAGAAGATGGAGAGCTCCAAGAACTTGAAGAACACAAGAGCTTTGAGAGAAAAAGAAAAGCTTTGAGTGTTCCTAAACTTAGCAAATGATCTAAAAGTGGTGCAAGCTTCCCAAGGCCATCTATTTATAGAGAAATGAAGCAAATGGAGGGGTGTGTGTGGTGATGAAGCTTCAGCCATGAGGAGTGCAGAATGGGAGAGAAAATATCTCTTACAAGGCATGGTTCAAAGCATGGTTGGAAGCATGGCCAAGCATGGGCTCAAGTATGGTGCAAGCATGGGTTAAGCATGGTTCTTTGAGTGAGAAAATAATTTAACATGTGGTCAAAGGGGGATGAGGCCTGGCCGAAATGCATCAGCCGATGTAGGGTTGTGTTTGCATTTTAATTGTGGTTTAGAGTTGTGTTTAGGTGTATCTTTGATTATGCTTAAGGTTAGGAAGTTGTAAGAAAGTGTTTAGGTAAGGAAAATGGGTAATTAAGGTTGTCAAGACATAATTAAATAGTGTTCTTGCATCATTAGTGGGTTATAAACTCATTTTAGTGTTTAAACAATTCTAGACACAATTCCTTGATTTAAGGAATTGGAGAGAGAAAACACTATTCAAGATTCCAAGAGTGAAATCTTGAGTTTTAGAAAAGGGATTTAAATCTAATCTAAGAAATCTTAGGTTCTAATTAATTTTAATAATTTATTTTGACTCTAGATTAATTATGGAAATTAATTAATCTTCGTTTAGAGCCTAATATTGCTTAGGTTCGCTTAATTACATCATTAAGCTCAAAAATACTATTCTAGGGGCAAAATCGTAATTTTGCACTAAAACTGCCCGGGACTGTCGGGACTCAAACAGATGTTTTGAAATATGTAATAACATGGTTTTAAACCTCTTAGGAAAGTTTCGGGCTCAAACGGCACCTTTACCCACGTAAAACGCTATAGGGGCATTTTGGTCATTTTGACCCGAAACTGCGGAAAATGAGACTTCCGTCTCCGGAACCACTCAAGGGTCATTCAATCCCCTTCAAGCATTGAGTTGGCCCTTCGAGGACTGCCGGGTCGGCCATCCTCGAATTCCGGGCCGAAAATGACCTCAGGGGCATTTCGGTTATTTTCCACTCAGGCAGAAAATCGGGGCGTTACATTGCCACTCAAACTAACCTACACTTAAGTTTCCTTAACATATATATAAAAAGTTTCTAGGAAAAACTTGAATGACTTCTTTCTACTACTTTTTCCATAGGAAGAGCATAAATCTAACTGAGAATATAGAAGGAATTTTTTCTCACACTTCAAGGATAAAACTGATTACATGATAAAGATTGAATATTCCAGGAAGTAGGAAGAGATTTTTGCAGAGTTTCCTCTCCTGAAAAATCAAATCTCTCATCGGTCTTTAAGGATAACATCTACTTATATAGTGGTCTTTCTTTGTGACTATTTCCATAAATCAGTTTCTTAACTGACACATGCTGATCATCAGTTGTGTTTTGAAAGAAACAGCTAGAAGAGAGGTTGACAGATCTGTCACATCAGTTGCAGAAGCCGTTATAAAGTTTAGTTTTCTAATCTTCCTTCAGAAACTACTTTTTTAGTTTCTGAGCATGCTTTCTGAACTCCTCCTTCATTAAGCCTGGGTGATTGACCAAATAGGCAGAAGAGATGACGTACCAGTTTGAAACTAGGTTTGACTTGATAGTTTGAAATTCAAATTTCAAATTTCTATAGCATTCTTTGCTCCACTCACGGGTAAGCTTTCTGTTGTACGCAATCAGTCCCTTGAAGAGTTTTTCACTTTCTAATCTTTAATCACATCTTGTTTGCTGATAATATCTTTGCAATTATGATGATTGAAAATTAAGTAACACATTGCTCTTGGACATGAGTTAATATCTTCATCTTGAGTGTACTTTCTGATGTTTTGTGCTACTTTCTAAAGTCTTTGAACTTGGTTCCTTGTAGGGTTGAAAACTTCTTACTATCGTTAGCTATCAATTGCTTGGGTAATTTCACTTCTGTTTCATTTCATATCTCATAACATGAGATAAACATGTTTACACATGTATAGTGAAATATATTCTTATTTGAGTAAGCCTTGCTCTTGCTAAATGATAGACTCCTATTATAATCTTACAAGGAACTCAATAGAGACATAAGTTGTTCTTCAAAGTGTAACACCCTAATAAACCCAACTACGCTTAAGTTCGCATTTGGATTCTATTAGTTGTCACTTGTGCTTTGCGTTCATTTTCTTTTGAAATTAACTAAAGAAAATAGTGGATGACCAATTTTTTTTGTACAACTTTCGCTTTGAAAGCATAAGCCCGTGGCGAGAATTGAAATATATAGCGTTTACATAGATGATAATCAAAATTACTTTGCATAAAGTGGAATAAGGGAATAAATATAAAATTACTATCGCATAAACTGAAATATACCTACTTGTACATGAGTCATACTAGGACATATATCATAGTGATAGGTTCTTACAAATAACAATATAAGTTCTACTACTACTGGTCTATTCTTCGCAATTTATAATATAACTAAAATATGAGTGCTAATTTTTGGAAGTTCTGAAGTATTCACATGTTGCCTCCTTCCTTAAATATGGCTCCATTGCTTCAAATGGACTCGTCTGTCTTTGGTAATGACAATGGAAAGAGAAACATAGGAGTGAGAAATACAAGATTTCTTAGTAGGAATTCCTATTTGTGCTAATCGTGTCATTATTGTCATCTTAGTATAAGGGTAGACATACAGATGGTTCAATTACTAGATTTTTCATAAACATAATTAGCTGAAGTGCAGTTGCTTTTAAACTATTCTTATAACATTAATAAGAATATCCATTTAGTCATTCATTGATCATACATATCATGTGAATTGCTAATGAACAATAAATAATTTAGGAAATGCATGCATTTCACGATTACATATCCTTAACATTTACTTAAGTTGTGATCATTATCCTTTCTTTCATTAACACATCTTTAAGTTACTCAAGCAAAGCAAGTAATCTGAGTAAGATAGGTTCACCATAATCGTATGCATGCACTTAACATTTTATACATCTTTAACTTGATTTGGTCCTTCAATCACCCAGTGCACTAACACCAATTTCTTAAACCACCTCCGTGGGTAATGAGCTCATACCGTGGTCATCACCATAACTTGTTCCTTGAGAAAATCTCAATGGATGGGGTGCGGGCACTACAAGAAATTAGCTCAAAGGCAATATTTTAAAAGCACTGCCTAAACACAGAAAAAATGTTGCCTTTTTCTTAAAAGCAACACTTTTTGAGAAAAGGCAAGGTTTTCCAAAGGGTTGCTTATACTGGCGTTACTTTTTCTCTAAGGCAACAGTTGACATAGAAAAGGCAATAGCCTATGAAAAAAACATTGTCTTTGATGCATTAAAGACAACAGTTTTTGCACCTTTTATGCATTGTATTTTATTCTGATTTAAGCCAATGCTTTATAAGTGTTGCTTTTTCTTTGGTTAAAGGCAATGGTTTATCTCGTTGCTTTTTCTTATTGTTTAGGCAACTTATGAAAAGCATTGCCTTTTCTAATATTTTAGACAACTAATTTAAAATGTTTCCTTTTCTGATATTTTAGCTATCAATCAATAGCGTGTCTGAGAGATTGACATAATGCCATTTTTCTTTATTTCAAATACACAGAACATGAGACATACATTAAAATAATGGTTCTCTTTTGTAAATAGAAATAGAAATATGATTTCTACCAAGAAAAAGGAGGGAAAAAGCATAGGACAACACTTATCTAAAGTCCATCACTTGTAAGAGATCAAAATGAGTTCCAAAAGTGATTAGTTTTCTTTTCTTTTTCCACATACTTTCAACTTCTCAAACAAGCTGTCAAGGTTGAAGCTTTGTGATCTAGAAATGAGCTCGAAAGCATCATCGAGATGGGTTTCTCTTTTCTTTCTGTCATAAGATTTTCCTGCATGTCAAAGTGGATAAATTAATTACGCAAACAAGATTTTCATCAGACTTTTTCTTGCATTTCCAACTTATAATAAGTAAATATTTTAATAAAAATAAGTAAAATTTTAACATCTCACAGGGTTATTCATAAAACAAAGTGCATGCAAGGAGTTGCTTGAGATAAAAACACAGTACCTTAAAATCATCAAAAGTAGCAGCTACATCATTTGTATTTATATCTTCTTCCTCTGTAAAACAACATAGTGGCTTATATTCCTTTTTGAACCATTCATCTTTTAAGACTTCAGGAATTTTTATCCTCTGCAAAAAGCAACCTAATATTAAAAGAGAAAGTATATGCTTACAGCAGAAAATTCTTCAACTACATAGAATACAGTAAGGGATAAATAACAGAATAGGAGCAGACATGGCTAGTGTGAGTGTTCATATTGCTAGCTAGTTAGTAAGCAAATTGTATAAAATTATAAATGACTCTAAATGACTATTCTAACTCATAAGTGAATTGATATTTGGTAAATTTGGTTTATTATGGAAAATTCTCCTTCTATCATTACAAGATACGTATAACAAGAAGAAGGATTAGGCAAAGACACGAGTATAGACCCAAATAGGAAAAAAGAACACATGGAAAAGCGAGAAAGCTTTCAGTTTAGAAGTCACTACAAGAGGATTTGGGTCGAGAATATGTTGCAGGAGTTTCTTTGCCTGGGGTGAAAACCAAGACGGACATGAATTTAGCCTTCATAATTTGAAAACATATGCATAAAATTTTGACCCTCTCATATCAGCCTATAATAATGACATAAGAAACTAATCTTTCACTGAATGTCATGGATTATGCTATGCTACTGCTATATTACTTACTTTCTTGTAAAGTGCCACTTGATTTGGCTCATCAAAAGGCAAGTATCTAGCCATGAGTACAAAGAGACTGCCTCTACAAGACCAGATATCTGATGCAGAACTATCATAGCCTCCATCATTAAGCACCTAATACAAATGCCACACCACACAATGTTTACTGAGGTGTCTAAGGGACTTACGTTTCTTCTTCTATCTCATCCATAAAAACACATAAAATAGGCACCTCAAAAGCAACATAATTTGGGGTGCCACAAGCAGTGCAGAGGAGTTCATCCTCTTGCAATAAATGACCAAGAATTTAAACAATGGTGAGTCCTAAGTTTATGCAGGTGAAGTAAATTAGAAATATATAACATGCACATATGTTGAGTGTATGGCAGATATTATCTATCTTTGTAACATCCTAATTTTTAACCCAATACTCTAGAACATAATTAGGTTAATCATTAGTCTGTTACGTCATAGCTTCTTTATTACTTTAAAATACTTAGCGGAATTACTGGTAAATTTTTTTTGAATTATAAAAGCAAAGTGAGAACCGCGCGACACGATAAATGATAAAACGTGATTGAAAGTAAAGCAATCATCTCATCATAACATAAAGCAAGTAAAGGCACATCACAATATCATTGAACTGCATAATTATATATATATATATGATATGTTCACTCATAAAGAGCGAGACTTAGTTTAGTATAACTGGAATGAAAATACATGGAAATGAAAGTACAACAAAGGCGATAAAAGAAACTCTCCTAACTCTAGTGCGCCTACAAATGGATAGCCCCAAAGACAAAAGAAGGCTATCCTAGCCTAGTCGAGCTCAAGCGCCAAAATCGTGACGGTCGTCTCCTACTACGAGCTTCTCTAGAAAGGAGGGATGTACCCAATCCACTGGGCGATCTCGGCCGGGGTGGCAATACGCTGCATCGGCCGGACGTAAGCTCCACGGTGAGGAGTCATCCTCACCCGTCCTCCACGTACTGGCTGAGCGACGAAAGCCTCGCTACCCTCCCCAACGTGCATAAGCACAGTGGGGGAGGATCCCTCGGAGGGTACCTGAGTGGCAGAATCCTCCGAAGGGTCCGTCTCGGAAAATGATGAGGGCAAGCGGGGTACATACTGTGGGTAGTCCCGAATGGCAGAGGCCGTCGGTGGGGTGTGGCGGATCCGCTCTTCTCGAGGACGTGCGCGCTCGAACACGAAGTCGTCGCTGTAGGGTGAGACAGGAGAGAATCGGTGGCTATGTACGGGGTGACTGAAGGGCCGTCCAACGAACATGAACACTCGAACGACGCAGTGGCCCACAAAATGATATGACCCATGGTCCGGATCATGACGTACCTCCCAAGATGGGGTGTCCAGAAAAACCACGAACGTCGACATCTGAAGACGTGACGGAAAGAAAGAGATAGAGGGAGTGAGAATCTTGCTAAAGAATCTCAGTAGGGCCTCCTACTACCTAGGTGTCATCATCTACGTCCTCAAGAACCTTGGGTTTAGTTATACAAAATGAGTAAGCATGCATTAAGTCCATTTTTAGGTTCTAAAACATAATTTAGCCAAGGTCCGTTCATTTTAGCATGATTCTTAATATCATGGATGCAAGCATATTAAAGAATATATGCATGACTCTACTTAATGCAATAATAATCATCATATACTTAAGATCATCATAATAGTAATGGCATAAAGTGGCAAATAAATTCTCTTTGTGACATAATCATCATAACTTCCTCATAGGCCACCCTAAAAGACAAGCGCTCTGGGGGTGCTCGGCCGAACCGGTGTCACCCCGAACGTGTCACATCTCTAGGTTATGAGCTCATACCTTAACTAGTCGTCACTAGTTCTTACTTATCAATCTCGATAAGCGTAACATAATCATAAACATAATCCCGACTTATCCAGTATGGGCTAGGGGGCATTTCTTAGGGGTGCTTGGCCGAACCAGTGTCATCCGAGAACCCATCTTAGTATCTCATAAAATTTCATAGTTTTTCAAAAACTTTTTGAGTCCCGAATTTGTCAAAAATTCGGCGGCATAACTGTGGCATGCCGAATTTCTTCCAAATTCTTCTTTATGTCACATGAGTTAATCAAACATACATCCTTCATCATACTATCATGCAATCACATAATCATTCTCATACTTTCACAAGCAACATTAAAAGTTTGTTATGCACTCGATCCTACGGTATCTTATGCTCTGACCCTTACGGCCTTAAACTTGTGATGTAGTTATCCTATCGTCTTCTATCAAAATTTTATGCACCTAAGGGTTCTCTCTTATCAAACCTTATCATTTATTTTTGCTATCTATTAAATCTGAACATCACCATTCCTTAGGGGCAGCGTTGTAAACTTATAATTACGGGGTTCTAGAACTTGCGTTTTAGACCCTTTCTTGGTTCTGTCTTCGCCTAAGGCGCTATAAGTTAAACCTAAACCAATTATGAGTCATTCCTATATCAAAGAACTAATTTTAAACCATGTTATCTACATTATAAGGTTTCTGGACAGATTTTAAAAATTAAATGTTCTAAGAGTTCTAGAATTGCGGTTTTACGGTTTTCTAGTTACTAGTTTCTCCATAGGTGCCAAAATTAATTCCTACTTCAAATGAAACCAAATTTTTCATATTTAATCAATCCTAATCTGATTATATCCCCATTAAAACAGTTTGGACAGTGTCCATAATTAAATGGGATAAAACTATGCTAATTCTTGACTTTACAATTTTTCCTAGAAAGCTAGTTTCTTTCCTAACTTGCATAGAATTGTTCCTACTTCGTCATACATAACTTTTCACTCATCCAAACACATCAAACATCATCACATGGCAGCAAACACATCATGGAAGAACCAAAACATTAAATCTCAAAAAGACACATAACTTGATATTTTTACAACACATAAGTTACTAGTTTCTCTTGGAATCATTTGAAAGACTTCTAAAACTCTTTTGCAAACCATTTTATCATGTCAAAGAGACTAAACACACATCCTTGGGTCAGTGACCACTTAACCCCTCCTTAAAAGAGTGTTAAATTCATAGAACCTCGTTGGTCTTAAACTTAAACAGATTCATGAGCTTTGAAAAGATTTCTTAAAACTTGACTTATTGGTCCTTGAAGCTAGATGAAACTCATTCCAAGTTCATCATCACTTCATGGTCGAAATCATGCATTCAAAGAATGCTCCCTCATTAAACTTTAACTTGAGATGAAATGGGCAAGTCTCTGAGCTCTAAGATCTTTTAAGTGATGACATAATTTAAACGTGCTATGCACTTCATTTTTATTCTTCATTACAATATAAAGTGAGAGCTTAAAGTAAATGTGCAAGGCTTGAATATAAAAATGTAAGGCTTAAAATAAATATGCAAGACTTGGAATATAAATATGCAAGGCTCGAAATATAAATATGTAAGTTCATTTCTTTATTTTAGTGCTCTAGGCCCAGCAACAATCGACTTTAAGGCCGAAATAGAAAGACTTTGAGATTTAGTTAGGTGATAGTGCAAACCTCATTTTAAATCTTTACGTTCTTTAGTGATGAAAGGTAAATATGCTAGACAAGAATATAAATATGAGATGCACTCCATTCTTTAGCCTTTAACTTTAGGTGATGGCTTGAAAATTAAATATGAATGCAAAGCTCAAAATAAATATGTAATGCATAAGCTCAAATTTTAATATGAATGCTAGTTCATTTTATTTCTTATTAGAGCTCATACAAGACTTTAAAGGAACTTAAACCTTAACCCAAACTCATCATGACAAGATAAAGAAAAACAAGAGTGAACCTCAAGGGTTCTTTAAACACAAAGTTTCTTTTCTTGAAATGTAAACTTAAATAACATTTTTATTAAAACTCAAGCTCTAGAGGCCTCATTGTGATGAACACATAGTCATCATCTAGAAGCTCTCATCATCAAGCCATTATGAGTTCCCTTGGCCAACATGGCCGAAACCACAAAGAAAGAAAAGGAAGAAGAACCGAAATTGTTGGAGAGGAAAAGAAACATTTGGAACTCTAGAGACGATGATCTTGATGATGCATTAAAACCAACATCATGAGCTCTCATCATTGAGTTCATGTTAACCATTTTAAAACATCATCAAAGTGAGAGGTTTCAAAATTCAAGAAGAAAGAACAAAGAAAACATCTTTAACTTAAGAACAAAGATCAAGCTTTAGAGATTATCCAAGTGATAAACATTCTCATCATCAAGCTCTCATTCCTTTGCTCTCAAAGGGCTCATGGCCAAAACACAAAGAGGAGGAGAAAAGAAAAGAAGTTCTAGAAAGGATTCAAGAGAAACTATGAACACTTAAGGAAATTGTGAACTTTAAATGGAATAACTCTTGAAAGAAAATCCCTACTTAGTGATTAGGAGGTTGGAATGAGAGAAGAGGATGAAGAACTTGAAGAACTTGAAGACTTGAACTTGAGAGAAAAAGGAAGCTTTGAAGTGTTTCTTTGAAAACTTACTCTTTGCAAATAAACCCAAAATGATACAAGTTCCTCCAAGCAAGCTATTTATAGAGAAATGAAACAAATGAAGGGTGCATGGAGGGAGAGGGAGTTCGGCCATCAGATTGGAGGGAACCCATGAGTTCCATGAGGTGAGATAATGTGGTCTTGAGGCATGGTGAGGTATGATTCAAAGTATGGTGAGGTATGGTTCAAGGAATGGCCTCAAGCATGGTTCTTTGAGTGAGAAACAATTCAACATGTATGGTAATTGAGAGAGAGAGGGCCAAAATGCATCAGCCATGGGAGGATGGTTTCTTGCATTTTAATTGTGGTTTAGAGTTGTGTTTAGGTGTATCTTTGATTAGGATTAAGATTAGGACTTTGTAAGAAAGTGTTTAAGTGAGAAAATGGGTAATCAAGGTTGTCAAGACATAATTAGAGAGTGTTCTTGCATCATTAGTGAATTATAAATTCATTTTAGTGTATAAACAACTCTAGACACAATTCCTTGATTTAAGGAATTGGAGAGAGAAAACATTATTCAAGATTCCAAGAGTGAAATCTTGAGTTTTAGAAAAGAGATTTAAATCTAATTTAAGCAATCTTAGGTTCTAATTAATTTTAATAATTTATTTTGACTCTAGATTAATTATGGAAATTAATTAATCTTCATTTAGAGCCTAATATTGCTTAGGTTTGCTTAATTACATCATTAAGCTCAAAAACACTATTCTAGGGGTAAAATCATAATTTTGCACTAAAACTGCCCGGGACCACCGGGACTCAAACAACTGTTTTGAAACATGTAAAAACATGGTTTTAAACCTCTAGGGAAAGTTTCGGGCTCAAACGACACCTTTACCCGCGTAAAACGCTATAGGGGTATTTTGGTCATTTTGACCCGAAACTGCGGAAAATGAGACTTTCGCCTCTGGAACCACTCAAGGGTCATTCAATCCCCTTCAAGCATTGAGTTGGCCCTTCGAGGACTGCCGGGTCGGCCACCCACGAATTCCGGGCTGAAAATGACCTCAAGGGCATTTTGGTCATTTTCCACTCAGACAGAAAATCGAGGCGTTACAATCTTGCTGTGCATATGTACTTAATCCAAAATCCGAAACTTTTAGTACTCCATTTGAGTCCAGAAGAGATTCTCTGGCTGCAAAATACACTGAATATAATTCTAATTCTTAATTTAACTCAGACTATAATAAGAAAACAAAATTTTTTTCATGTCACACCTATATATCAATCTATTAATAATGAAATTACAAGGTGAAAAAAAAGGACTAAGGAAGTTGATAGACCTACAAGTCCAGTGATACACTCCTTTACTATGCCAGTAATCAACTACATTGATTATTTGTTGAAAATAACTTCTTGCTTTATCCTCTATTAGTCTCCCATTTGTTTCCTAGAGAATCAAATTAAAAGGCAACAGAGTAATTCATCATATTTTGATGCAAGATTCATCCAAAACATCATATATATATATATATATATATATATATATATTGTAATGCCCTGATTTTTCCTTGTGTACAAATGACCAAAATGCCCCTGAGATCATTTCTGCCTAGGAATCGAGGACAGTTGGCCCTGGCTAACTTCAAGAGGTTAGTTTTACAATTGAAAGGGATTAATTGTGTTGTGCATGATACTAGAGGTGAAAATCTCATTTTTTAGTTTTTCTGAGCAAAATTACCAAAATATCCCTACGATTAATTAATATAGAATTAATTTCTAATTGGGTCTGGACTTCACCTGGAAGTTTGGAATGTTGTTTCTAAGGAATATATAATGTCGGTATAAATCCGGGTGGCCTTGGGGAGTTTTCTGTAAAATTATCATTTTGCCCATAATTAAGGGCATAATGAGCTTAATTGCATGATTAACAAAACATAGGCAATATTAAACTCTAATTCAAGATTAATTAATTTTAATTATTAATCTTGAGTCAAAATAATTATTTGAGATTAATTGAGGCTTAAGATTGCTTAGAGAAAGCTAAATCCCTTTTAAAATCAAAGTGGTCTTATGATATCAAAGAGTCAAAAAGGTGAATAGTGTTCATCCCATGATTTAAGAAAATGTGTTGGCTTTTGAAATTCAAAATAATTGAGTTTAATTCAAATTAAATGAACTTCACTCCTTTACATATTTATGACCACTCTTTAACTATGATCTTGAGATTCCTAATTACATAATTATTAACCCAAACACCTAACTACCTATTCCTAACCTTTTTCCTAATTAAATCTACTTCTAATACATATCCTAACCTTCTTCTATAAATACACATGCAAGGAAACTCTCATCACGCCATTTGCTCATTTTTTGCAAATTCTTGTTAAAAAATCCTCAAGTTTCTCTCTAGTCTCTCAAAGAATTCTTCTTCTTCTTCTTCATTCTGCCAAGAGCCACCACCTTCCACTACTTATTAACCTCAAACTACCATATAACCACCATAGATCTTCCCTAAAACACATAACCTTACCACTTTCAAGATCAAAAACTCAAGGAAAACCTTCCTCCATTTTCTGTTCCTCTTGGCCGAAACTATATTGGACTCCAAGGAGGAATTTTCTTCTCACCTCTTTTCAAGATCAAGCTCTTTTTCTTCCAACAAGAAACACATCTTTGGTAGGGAGTTGTTTTGATGTTTGCCATTCTTTTCTTTTGTATTACTCTTGGATTGGGATGTTACAATGTTGGTTCTCTCTTTGTCCTTCTCTTTTTTGGTTTCTTACCTTCCTTTTTCTTTCCCTTCATTTTGGGCCTTGATGGCCTTGTTATTGGAAAAACCATGGCTTGATGATGAGGATCTTAGGTATTGGTTGTGAAACCATCATTTACTTGACCTTTAAAGCTTGAAGGTTTCATTTCTAAGAGTTTTTAACAAATAAGATGTTATGTGATTTTAAAGAGTTAAATGGGAGTCTTCAGCCAAGGACTCAAAGAAATAATAAATGGATTGTATTTTCATATTTATATTCAAGCTTTGCATTCATATTTATATTTTCTTGCCATCACCTTATAATATTAAAGACTAAAATGAAGTTTACATTAGCATATTTATATTTATGTCATCACCTAAATAATTAAACTCGAAGCCTACCTATTTCAACCTTAAAGTTGATTGTTGATTTAGAGTGAATACTCTAAGGGACCTAGAGCACTAAAATAAAGAATTGGACTTGCATTTATATTTATATTTCTTGCCTAGCATATTTACTTTTCAAACCATCACCTAAACTTCAAGATTAAAACTAGAGCTTGTATTTTCATATTTATATTTAAGCTTTGCATATCATATTTATATTTCCCTTGCCATCACCTTATAATACCAAGATTAAAATGAAGCATGCATTTGCACGTTTAGGTTTATGCCATCACCTAATTAATCTAGTGCTCAAGACTTACTCCTTTCAACTCACATGGAAAACTTTTGACAACTCTATTTTCGAGCATTATCCAAACTGTTTTGGTATGATATAATGCTGTTTGGGATTGTTCAAATATGAAAAACTTGTTAGTAATTAGTATAATAATTATTTTTAGCATTAGAGAAAGACTAGTAATGAGAAAGGGTCAAAAACGTAACTTTTAGAATATCGAAACGGTTAAATTTCCATATTTGTTCAAATCTGCCCAGCATGGTTTCATGATGTTCATAAGGTTAATAATTAATGAGAATCAGTGGAATTGATCCCTTAGATGCATAAGTAAATAAATACGAAAGTTGGGTTTACCCGATTTAGAGGTTTAATCAATTAAGAGATAATGAAAGTGCTTACTCTATGAGGTGATGTAATTTAATGTATATGTGAATTTATGTGATGACCAATGTTTGCATACATGGTTTTTAAGTAGCAAAATTTATTATGGCATATTATGATTAGACATGGAATGTTTAAGGTGCATATATTGAAGTTATATGAAAGCATGTGACATTACATGATAAATTTGTGCTCTTGCATCTCAACATAACATGCTAAGCTTAAGGTGACACAAAACACTCAGAAATGATCCTTTCGTAATGAGCCGGGCTCAGCATAAGGTGATCCGAGGAATTGGCTATCGAGAGGACAAGTATTTCTATGCCCCCTATCCCATACTTTGAGATGGAGCCGGGAATTTGCTTATCGAGAAGATAAGTGTTAGCTAGTGATGACTAGTTAGGTATGAGCTCATAACCTAGAACTCTTGAGAAGGAGAATAATAGGGTGGTCCTCAAGAAAAAGAGATAAGAACCTTAAGTCACCTAAAAGAAATATTGAAGAAAAGATCATGCTAGAAAAATTTGCATTCTTTATTATATGTTGATTAATTATGGTATTAGTAATGTTATCGTGATATGTCATGTTGTATTCTTGCATTAAAGCATATTCTAAAATGAATGGGCCTCGGATAATAATTTTTGGACTTAATAATTGAACCCTATGCATGCTCACCACTTTATAAAGAAACTCGAGGTTCCTGAGGGCGTAGATGATGACACTTGTTAAAAGGTGAACTCCCTATTGAGTTTCTTTTCTTTCTTCTATCACATCTTCAGAGGACAGTGATTTCATTTGTGAGCAGCAGTAGGAGGCGACCGTGGATCTCATCAAGGGCCTGTGCACGTATCACGTAGCCGGTAGCCTCCTTTTCTTTCTTTGGGGGTTATCTATTTAGGCAGAATAGGCAAGAGGGATCATGGCTAGTTGTACCTTTTGCTATTTCTTATTTATATCCTTATGGACGACTGTATTGCCCTCACCTTTGATGGTGGGCCTATTGCTACATTAGTACCTATATTATGTGGTGTATTATGAAATATCTATTCTTGTTAATACATGATGTGGTGATACGTTAAGATTTGTATTTGCTTATGATACTCTTAACTCCATTTGGCTTGTATGTGTATTTGTATGGTGTAGTTCTTTAAGTGGCGCGGCTCACATTTTTGTTTTTAATCTTCAAAAAAAAAAAAATTACCCATATTTTTGTTAAGTATTTTAAATACACTAGAATCAAAAACTGAAATAAAAGAGTAATGACTAATAATTAATCTGAGCGTGTCCTAGGTGTGTTCGGTTAAACATTATGGTGTTACACACACACACACACACACACACACACACATACACACATATATAAATGAATGAGCAACTTACAATTTTGTCAAATAGTTCTCCTTTATTAACTAACTCCAAGACAATATAAATCTTTGTTTGCCATCACCTATGCTTAAACAGAGAAACACATATTGACTTAGAGCATAGATTTGACATTGAATGCAACTGATTAGGATAATTATGGTAATACTTATGCAAATCTACAACAAATTTATTCTATACATAATATCTTGGCCACAAACCAAATTTTCAGCAAGCATATACCACACACCTTAGGTATCAAACTCATGCCCTGTCTACTCCCCAAGACAAAACAAAAACCTCAAATATATACATATAGAGTTGTGTGTAAATTACAGCACAGCATAAATAGGATTTGAAAACCATTTTTCCCAAACCCAATCAAACTAAAACCCACTTTCAAGAGGTTAACATAAACTCAACCCAAATGACCACTAAAAACTGAAAGTATATTTATATGCGTGTAGACATGGACACTCACCAAAAGCTCCATGCAAGCCATCTTACATTCTCAAAATATTATCGATTTAATTTAAACTCAACCCCTTTGATTTTCAAATAGAAAGCACAATTACAACCTCAGAAGCTCAAGTAAGTTCACTTTTCATACTTCGAAAGGTCTAAATTAAACACCCAATTTATTATGAATTAGCATTATAAAACATGACATGAGTATCAATGCTCACAAATCCAAATATATACCTACCATTACATAACTCAAAGACACCACCCAATTCAATTTTGCATCATAAACAAAGGTCATCTCCACGAATAGCAATTAATCATTTGAATACTAAACACACAAATTTAACCCAAAGCCCCTGTACCCATACAAACCGTGATCTATACACACATATGAAACAAAGCAAATCCTTGAGTACAATGAATAAATTAATATTAATTGAGCAACTTGAACCAAATAGTTTCAAAACATGATCTAGAGAATTAAAGCATAAATATTCAACAATAACACAAGGCAGGCAATAATAAATGAAATCAGTCACATAGAGAGATAGAGAGAGAGGAATTACAAGGAGATTCGGTAGCGAGACGAACAATGTCAAAGGTTCTCAACATTAAAAACAGATCACTCCCTACTTTCGAACGATAATAAATTAATCATCAAAACTCAACATCAACATACTCCATTATACTACTCTTACACCAAAACAAAACAAAACAAGAAATATGCAATTTCCAACAAGTTAACAGAGTCAAGTTGACACATAAAAGTGAATTGTAGTTTAAGGGTGCCGAAAAATTGATCATACTTCTGTAGAATTTAGTTTAGTAATTTAGTCTTCAAATTTTTTTTTTTTTACTTTTCTTCAAGATTAACCCTAACAACACAATGAACAAAATCCTGAAGAGTATCCCCAACAACACAATGAACACAATTGTTTAGAATCAGATAAGCGACTACCTCTAGTTGCAGGGTTAAGGCGATGTATTCGGAGAAACCTTTAGAGTGGATCGGAACAGCAGCGGCGGTGGACCAGAGCGAACCAGTGGAAGCGACGAAAGAACCTTTGGAGCAGACCCGAGGGAGAAAACCTATGGAAGTCACTGCTTGAAGAATGAGGTAGCTCACTGAGCGTATCCATGGCGTGGCTGAGGCACAGAGTGTGGTGGCTGAGGAAAACTTTCACGCAGCATGGCTGACGCGAATGGGGCTGCAACAGTGACGGGTCTCACTGCGATGGCGATGGGAATGAGGCGGCGGTTGTAACATCCCCTGCTGCTTTATGGATTGACAACTGTCCCTACAAACCAACACGGGTCTTTTCAGCGTGCTTTGTCCTCACTCGCACACTTCCTGGGAAAATTTCCCAGGGGGTCACCCATCCCAAAATTGCTCCAAGTCAAGCACGCTTAACTGTGGAGTTCTTTCAGTTTGGGCTACCGAAAAGAAGATGCATCTTGTTGGTATAGGTAGTACAAATCAATTCATATAAGCCCTCCTTAACTGTATAGTCCCATACCTATACAGTCTTAGGATCCCTCTCATTTGGGTGTGTAATCGGTTCATTCATGTACCCCTCCGCTTTCGAAGCCTGCCAGGAGCCGCTCCTTGTCCGTGCCTCCTTGCACCGGCGATCACTCCCCGACTTCACAATCCCCGGGCGTTACATGATAGTTTGAACAATGATGAGGACAATCCAACGGATTTGTAAAAAAATAACAGTGAATAGTAATTTACGGGCCCCACAGGTCCGTCGGGACAGCCGAAATCCTAGAATTGGGCCCCAAAGATGCCTAAAATTGAGAAATTATATGATTATGATTAGAAATAGGTAGAATTAAAGATTTTATACCCGAAAATATTTTTCGGGCAATGTTTGGTTACCCGGGTACGGTGTTTCACCTGTTCGGTGAAATTTCGGTGTGCGATTTTTAACACCGAAAGCTAGTTAATCTCTGCAAAATAATGAAGTCTATCCCTTTGAATGCCAAATGAATGGCTAAGATTTTATCTTGGATGAAAGATCAAATCTTAGCCATTGATATTATGTTCCTTTAATGAAAAGCAATTATGCTTTATGTTAACCAATCACAATTTTTCTTACAAGATATATATGAGCAAAATTCTTGTCCAAGAAGCCATTGTCATTGTCATCCTCGGCCAGCTTTAGAAACTGCAGAAACTCCATTTTTTTCTTCACATAAACCTTGCAAACTTGTTTCCAAACTCCAAACTCATAGCCTAGATTTGTTAAAATCCCAAACTTCCTTCACTAAACTTGTTCTACACATCAATGTCTACCATTCTAACCGATTGAAATTTCAATTTCTCACTTTGATATCTCATACTCCTCTGCCTAAGGAAGGGTTTGGTGTGGGTTTAGGAGCTTTGAAGTGGAAGGAATCAATCTTGGAGCACCTTGGAGCCAAGGATCCAAAAGACACCAAAAGTAGGGTTTTCTTTGGCCTTTTACTTTCAAAATTTTTCTGAGCAATTCTTACTGGTTTCAATCTGAAATTTCTAGTTAATTTGGTTGATATTATGTTTTTATTGATGTATGAATTTTGCTGAAGTGTTTGGATGAGGTTAGAAAAATCAAGAACTGAAACTAAGCATATGCTGCCTGAAATGTTGAATCTGAAGCTGTGAATTTGTCAATTTTATTAACCTAGTAAATGATCGAATTATGAGCTGAAATTTTTACGGGATATTAGAGACTTAATTAGGTTTTACCAGGATTTTTATTTAGAATTTTCTGGGTTCAATTGATAGGGTTAAAAATTATGAATTTTGGTTCTTGAGCTGAGGTTGAGTGGTTTCTGACCACTAAATTTTTAGAATTTTGTTAATATAGTTGGAGAACTCTAATTACCCTAAAATTTTTACAGGACCTTGGTGACACATTGAGGTGTCCTTGATAATTTTTATAGTCTCTGAAATGATTGTTTTATGTGCAAATAAATTCGTGCCACAATAGTGTGAAATCCGCCATTGTGCTGAAAATAACTTCATGCTTGGAATTGATGAAATGATGGCATTTTGTACTAGTATGACATGAGTACCTAAATATTAGTTTGAGTAATTGAGCATGTGAACTTATTGATGAGGTTAGGTACACATAGATATGAATGATTATTACAATTGTTTATATGCGAAAGAAAAGCATAAGATTATGTTTCTTGGATTGGAGAAAGTAAATCCAATTTGTTAGGGAAAGTAAACCTAACTACCAAGAAAAGCATAAGATTTATAATCCTTGGGCTGGAGAAAGTAAATCTGGTCTGTCAGGGAAAGTAAACCTGACTACCCTTGAATTGAGTTGGGGAAAGTAAACCTGGCTAGGAATAGGTCTGTGTGAGAATTGGAGAAAGTAAATCAAATGATCATGTATAGGAATGAGCTTAGTCCTGAAAAGCAGTCTATTACCCATTATTGCCACACTGGGGAGCAGTGATGCATGCTTGCCAGATGTGACAAGATTAGTCAAGAGCCAAGACAAGTTTAAGAAGTAAATTTTCTAAGGAATCTTTTGTCTTATATGACGAGTGAAGAAGTTTAGTATTGATATTGAGACCAATATATTTAAGTGGAAAATTAGTAGTTTATGATGTTGAGTAGTATGGTATACATACATTAAGTGATTGAATGTTAAAAGAAACCCACTTCGGAAAAGTGATTTTATAACTTTAAAATGAACCTTTGATATATATATATATATATATATATATATATATTGCATGCCCACTTTTTCTTAATAAACCGAAGTGGCTGGGGCGATGACGATGACATTATGATTGTGTATTTGGGGGAGTTACCCTACTGAGAATTGTATAATTCTCACCCCTATGTTTTTGTGTTCCCATGTCGTCTCCAAGTTGACGTAGAAAATCGAGAAACTGCTATGCAACAGAACTCAGAAGTACAATAGGGTAGTAGTTAATACTTTTGTTATGTTGTATTTAGTAGAATGGATATGTATGTAAATAGGTTAGAGGACGAGGTGTGTTAAGGCTCATCAAAGAGCTTTCTTAATGTACTGAACTTTGTATTAAATGAATATTTTGGTTTTATTGCTATATATTTCAGTAGAATTATGACCAAGTTATCTCACGAATCAATCCAAATGGCTATAGATATTTAAGAAAGGTCCGCTAATTTATAAGTAACAACTCTCGAATATGATGTCATGACTTAAGGATGATGCTATACTTGGGAGGATGTTACAGCGGTGATGAAGGAGTGGCGGAAGAGCGATCAGGAAGAGGAGGGGAACCGGTTTGTGTTTGCTCGAGCAGGAAAAAAAAAAGAAAAGTGACAGGGTTGAAAGGGTTTCTATTTTTCTTTTGTTTTTGATAGAGTTTGTAACGCCTCGATTTTCTGTCTAAGAGAAAAATGACCAAAATGCTCCTGAGGTCATTTTCCACTTGGAATTCGAGGATAGCCACTTGGTAGTCCTTGAAGGGTCAACTCAATGGTTGAAGGGGATTAGATGATCCTTGAGTGATTTTGGAAATGAAAAACTTGTTTTCTATAGTTTCGGGTCAAAATGACCAAAATACCCCTATAGCGTTTTTACACGGGTAAAGGTGCCGTTCGAGCCTAAAACTTTCCCCGAAGGTTTAAAATGATGTTTTCATATGTTTAAAAGTATCTGTTTGAGTCCCGGGCAGTTTTTGTGCAAAATTATGATTTTGCCCCTAGAATAGTGCCATTTGAGCTTAATGATATAATTAAGCAAACCTAAGCAACATTAGGCTCTAATTGAAGAGTAATTAATTTCCATAATTAATCTAGAGTCAAAATAAGTTATTAAAATTAATTAGAACCTAAAATTGCTTAGATTAAACCTAAATCCCTTTTTAAAACTCAAGATTCCTAGTTTTGGAATCTTGAATAGTATTTTCTCTCTCCAATCTCCCTAAATCAAGGAATTGTGTTGGCATTGGATTCCAAGTTAATAGGGTTTGACTTCATTAATTTAGTAAAATCACCTCCTAAATCTAGTCTTACAAGTCTCTAATTACATTCTTAGTCACCTAAACACTTACTTAGCAATTGCTAATCCTAAGCCTAATCAAAGCTACACCTAAACACACATCCTAACCTACAATTAAGGAACAACTTGTTCCCCAAGTTCTTCTAGAAAGGCATGGCCACCCATACCTCCCTCATGGCCACCTATACCACACCATGCCTTGCACCATGCCTAGAACCATACTGTAGGCCATACCTCACCATACCTTGAAGCCATACCTAGCCATGCTTCTGTCACGCTTTGAATGAGATATTTTCTCTCCCTTTGACCATGAACCTCATGGCCAAACCACCTTTCACTCACCCCTCCATGTTTTGTTTTTCTATAAATAGCACACTTGGGTGGACTTGAATCACCTTTAGTTATTTGCTAAGTTTTAGTTTTCTAGAGCACTCAAAGCTTTCCTTTTTCTCTCAAGATCAAGAGTTCTTCTTCATTAACTTCTTCATCTTCTTCAACCTCATTTTACTTGGTAGGGATTTTATCTCAAATGTTTCTTTCATTAAAAGTTCTTACTATTTATGTGTTTTATGGTTTCTCTTGAATCTTTTGAAACTTCTTTCCTTCTCCTTGTTTCTTTTGATTTTTCAGCCAAGGACCTTGAGAGACTTGGAAATAAGAGCTTGATGATGAGGATTTCATGATGATATTCATCACATGGGAAAACTCTAAAGCTTAGAACTTAGTCTTGATTTCAACACTTTTTGGTTATCTCTTTCTTTCTTCTCAAGATTTTGATTTCTTTTCCTTTTCTTGCTTTGGTTTTTCCTTCTCTTTTCCTTGTTATGATTTCGGTTTATGAAGACTTGCTCTTGGACAAAAATGACTCAAGGATGAGAGCTCATGATGTTGATGTGGTTGCATCATCAATATCATGGCCTCTAGAGCTTCAAAGTCCTATTCCTCCCCCTATGGATTCGACCATTTTTCCTTTTTCCTTAAGTTATTGAGCTTTCATTTTCAAAGTTATAAAGGAATGTTGACTTGGTTTGTTCTTTTAATCCATTTCCTTAAGGCTTGATGATGATGTTCATACCATATGGTTTCTTTGAAAACCTTGGTGCAAGGAACTCTAAAGCTTGCTTTACCTTGCTATGATAAGTTTGAGTTGAGGTTTAAGTTCCTCTAAAGTCTTGGATGAGCTCTAATAAGAGATAAAATGAACTTGCACTCATGTTTATCTTCAAGCTTTTGCATTTACATATTTACTTTTGAGCTTTGCATTCATATTTACCTCCCAAGATATCACTTAAACTTAAAGATAAGGAACAAAGTGCATTTCATCTTTAAGTTTCTTGTCTAGCATGTTTACCTTTCAAGTCATCACTTAATAACTTAAAAATTTAAAACGAGAGCTTGCATATCACCTAATTAATCTCAAAGCTTTTCTATTTCGACCTTAAAGTCGATTGTTGCTGGGCCTAGAGCACTAAAATAAAGAATTGAACTTGCATATTTACTTTCAAGTCTTGCATATTTACTTTGAGGTTCTCACTTTACTTTACAATGAAGAATAAAATGGAATGCATAGCACGTTTACTTTTTGTCATCATTTAAACACTCTAAGAGCTCAAAGACTTGCCCTTATTGTCTTAAGTTAAAGTTTGGTTATGGAGACATCCCCATGGATGCATATCTCAGCCATGTGATGATGGTGAACTTAATATGAGTTCCATCTAGTTGCAAGGGCCAGGAATCTATGTTCAAAAGTTTTCCAATGTTTTAAGAATTCTATAAGGTCATTACCAACAAGATTTGTGAATTAAACCCCTTCCAAGAGTGTTTTAAATTAGTTATTTCCCTATGATTGTTCTTAGTCTCTTTTACAAGATAAAATGTTTTGCAAAAGAATTTTAGAAGTCCTAAAACAATTCAAAGAGAAACTAGTAGCTTATGCTTGTTAAAGATAAAACTTTGCGCATGACATGTATATATATGAATTTGGTTCTGCCGTGATGTGTTTGGTGCTGTATGATGTTATTTTGATATGCTATAATGTGTAAAAAATTATATGTGCTGAGGTAGGAATCTTTCTATGCATGTTAGGAAAGAAACTAGTCTAACAGAAAAACCATAAAGTCAAGTTTTAGCATAGTTTTGACCTATTTATTTTTAGTTTCTACCCAAACTATTTTAGTATGACAATAATCAGATTAGGATTGTTTAATTATGAAAAACTTGGTAACATTTGATGTAGGATTGAATTTTCGCACTCATAGAGAAACTAGTAACTAGAAAACCGTAAAAATGCAATTCTAGAACTCTTAGAACATTTAATTTTCTGATTCTGTCCAACAACCTTATAATACTATAAACACGATCTATAATCAGTTCATAGGCATAGGAATACCTCATAAATGGTTTAGATTTAATTTATAGCGCCTTAGGCGAAGACGGAACCGAGAAATGGTCTAAAACGTAAATTCTAGAACCCCGTAATCATAAAAATGTAATTCTGCCCTTAGAGTATGATGCTTCCCAGTTTTACTAATGAACAAAAATGCTAGTAAAAATTATTAGTTGTGAACCCCTAGGTGCATAAGAGGTTGATAAAGAACGATAGAATAATTATATCTCGAGTTAAGACCCGTAAAGGTCAAAGCATAAGACACCATAGGTCCCAAGACATAATAAACTTTATGACTTCAAGTAGATGTATGTTTAATTATGAGAACGACTTGAGCATGACATATGCATTAGCTGAGCCCGGTCCTTGATTCCGGCAAATTGGTTAGGAGCATGCTGTCTTTTTAAGAATGTTAAAGCAATGATGTGATGATGTATATACTATGATGAGTTTGACTATATGACTTGATGTCTTATGGTGATGTTGAATGGCTATGCATGCTCTATATGTTTCGCGGCATAAAGCGAGTTTGAAGAAAATCCAGTGTACGCCGTTACGCTGCCGAATTTCCTATCAAACTGGAGAATTTGAGAAAAATTTGCGAAAACTCCTGGGTGACACCGATTCGGCCAAGCATCCCCAGGAAAGGTTCTGGGTGACACCGGTTCGGCCGACCACCCCCATAACAGATGTGACATAATACTAAGACACATTCTTCCCGCTACGGTGGGGAGGAAACAAATCCGTAAGGGTATTAACATTGAGCTTGCCAAAGTGGACAATTCGTTGTGTACTAGATACCAGTAGAACTTTTCAAAGAAGGAAATGATTCTAAGATCGGTGATCCAAGAAAGTTATGTATACCCCCTCTATTACCCCATGTTAAATCTAGTGACGACTAGTTAGGATTGAGCTCATTTCTAGGCGATAGGTGAGATGTAGTTTGGTGACCAGATTATCGCCAGGGCCATGAGTCGATTGGACTTTTGGTGGATATGTTAAGAGGGTGGTCTTTAAGAAAAGAAGAACTTAAGAGTTTGACTTATGAGAAAGATGTCACATGAAAAGTACTATGCCTTTTTATGCCACGTATATGATTTATGTTTCCATATGATGTGCCCAAGTATTATGATTTTCATGTTAAAGTGCATATGGTATTGCCATGCATTCATCGAATATCTGTTGCATTCATGTCATTAAGACTCATACTAAAAGACACCCATTTCGGATAAATAGATTTGAAAAGTCTAAAATCTAACCTTATGCATGAACACCTTTTTCATAATTAAAGTCGAGGTGGCTGGGGACGACGACGATGACACTTGTGTTGGAGTTGGGAATCCCTACTGAGAATCTTGAATGAGTTTCTCATCCCTCATTTTTCTTCCGTGTCATCTCTAGATAAGGATTATAATGAGGTTCGTGACTTCTTCTAAGGCTCGTGCTTAAGGGTCACACTAGCAAACAGAGCAGAGGGTCGCTGCGGGAGCATAGATAGCTTAGCTTTTGGGTTGACACTTATCCAACCTCATAGGTGGATAAGGATTGCTTCATATATATATGGGCATGTTTTGATGTACATGATGGTACAATGATACTAGCAATCTATGTATCTATGAAGATGTGATGATATTATGATTGTTATGTATAATACTATGTTTCATGATTATGAATGGTGTGATTACTTTTATTGCACGTTATGGTTATGACGAACGTTAGGTTAGCGTGCGGCTCGCATTTTGCTTTCAAGTTTCAAAAAGAAAAATTCATTCGTATTTTCCGCTAAGTATTTTAATGAAAGGTTTTAAAGAATGAGACTAAAAGGGTAATAGACTAATGTTTAACCTAAATACGTTCTAAGAATATTGGGTTAAAAATTAGGATGTTATAGAGTTGATAAATTTCTAGTGGGAAATGAAATTTAAGTGGGAAAACACATTTAGAGTGGTGGCAATTAGTTTAGGCAATGATTTAATTGTGGTGCCTATTAGAAATTAAAAGACAAGGCTTTCAAAATGTTATAAATTGATTGAAAAATCGTTACCTCTTTGTAAAAGATACAGCAATGGCTTCAACATGTTGTCTTTTTGTTTTAAGACAACATTTCTAAGCATTGCCTTAAAACCTGTTGCCAAAGCTCTATATCAAGAAAATCGTTGCCTATACTGACTAAATGCACCGGTTTTAAAGTGTTGCCTTTAAAAAGCATTGCCTTAGGCCTAAAATGTTGTAGGGGGGGTTAAGCAGTGAGCTTCTCCTATTACTTTTTATTCATATTCATAGCCACTTTTCAGACTTCTATGGTTTGGCTCAAGTCCACTTTTCCAGACTTTCATTGCCTAGCTTAAGTCCATTTTTCCAGGCTTTCATTGCTTAATTTCATCAGTGCCATATATCATGTTTCATGAAATCTCATGTAAAATCTCACATTTATGCAGTAGACATGTCATTACTAGTCTCATAACATAAAATCTCATGTAACATGTAACATCCTAATTTTTAACCCAATACTCTAGAACTTACTTAGGTTAATCATTAGTCTGCTACTTCATAGTTCTCATTTTTACTTAGAAATACTTAGCGGAAAAATACGGGTAAATTTTTTTTTTGAAAAACAAAGTGAGAGCCGCGTGATGCGATATATCCTGTAACGAACAAAACATACATTTCATAACATCATAGCATAAGGCACAACATGAATAACACTGAATATCATCTCATATATATATAACTTGCCCACTTACAAGTGTGAGACTTAATTTAGTACAAGGAAAATACATGAAAGGAAATACAACATACACATAAACATGATCTACTCCGCTACCCGAGTGCATCTAATGGAATAACCTCAAATCAAAAGAAGGTTTATCCCCATCTAAGTGGTGTGTGCTCTAACCCGGGCCATCCACAGCCTCCTACTGGCGACTACCCCTCGAGCGTGGTACGTAACCAGGAAACTGAGCAAGCTCCTCCGGCGTGAATAGGCGGGACGGGGCTCGGAAGTGACCTCCACGGCGTTGCCTCATCTCTAGTCGTCGTGCAAGCCTCGGCTGAGTCACGGAAGGCTCGCTACCCTCCCCAAGGTCCATGGGTATGGTGGGGGAAGATCCCTCGGAGGGTACCTGGGTTGCCGAATCCTCGGAAGAATCCGTCTCCGAAAAAGATGACGGGCAACGGGGCACATACTGGGGGTAGTCTCTAGCGGCGGACGTGGACGGTAGGGTACGATGAAGCCTCTCCTCTAGGGGACGTGCGCGCTCGAACACCAGGTCATCACCAAAAGGTGAGACGGGGGAGAAACAATGGGAATGTACAGGGGGAGTGAAGGGTCGACCCATGAACATGAATACTCTAACCGTGCATCGACCCACAAAATGGAATGACCCGTGGTCCGGGTCATGGTGCACCTCCCATGTCGGCGTGTCCACGAACACTACGAACGTCGCCATCTAAAGACGTGACAGAAAGAAAGAGATAGAGGGAGTGAGAATCTTGCTAAAGAATCTCAGTAGGGCCTCCTACTACCTAGGTGTCATCATCTACGTCCTCAGGAATCTTGGGTTTAATTATACAAAATGACTGAATGACCATTAAGTTCATTTTAAACTTTAGAAATATACTTTAGCCAAGGTCCATTCATTTTAGGATGATCTTAATGTCATGAATGCAACATAATAAAAGATGTATGCATGGTACTACCTAATGCACATACATAAGACATAACATCAAGCTTCATCATACTTAGTGGCATAAAGTGGCAATAGAAACATTCATATGGGACAAACTTAGTGACATAATCATAATCATGAAACTTCTCTTCCTCATGGGCCACCCTAAAAGACAATCGAACTGAGGGTGCTCGGCCGAACCGGTGTCACCCAGAACGTGTCATACATCTAGGTTATGAGCTCATACCTTAACTAGTCGTCACTAATTCATACTTACCACTTAATGATAAGCGTATCATAAATCATAAATCATAAATCCCGACTATCTGAGTACGGGTTAGGGGGCAATTCTCTTAGGGGTGCTCGGCCGAACCGGTGTCACCTAAGAGTATAAAATGGTACCGATGTCACATGAGTTCTATGGAGGTGCTCGGCCGAACCGGTGTCACCCTAGAACCCATCTTAGTACCTTAATTTTCAAAATCTCTTTAAGTCCCCAAATTTGTCAGGAATTTGGCGGCACAAAGGCATTACGTCAAATTCCTTCCAAATTTGCTTTATGCCACATAAACATATATCCTCATGAATTCATCATATGAATAACATCATCATCATTTACATACCACATGCATCATCATGGAACGTTCAACTATTTATCCTTACGGTAGCTTATGCTTTGACCCTTACGGGTCTTAAGCATGAGATATGGTTCTCTAACATCCGTCGCTCATATTTTATGCACCTAAGGGCTCATAATTAAACATTATTCATCATCCTCATGTTCACACTTAAATCTGAATAGCATAGGGCAGAATTCCTAACTTGTGATTACGGGGTTCTAGAACTTACGTTTTAGACCCTTTCTTGGTTCCGTCTTCGCCTAAGGCACTATGAATCAAATCTAAATCAATTATGAGGCATTCCTATGCTTAAGCACTAATTATTAATCAAGTTTATCATGTTGTAAGGGTGCTGGACAGAATCCAGAAAAATAAATGTTCTAAGAGTTCTAAACTTTGCACTTTTACGGTTTTCTAGTTACTAGTTTCCCTATAGGTGCTAGAATTCGATTCTAATCCAAATGTTACCAAGTTTTTCATGTCTAAACAATCCTAATCTGATTATGCTCCCATTAAAACAGTTTGGATAAGTTCCAAAAACAAATGGGTCAAAACTATATTAAATCCTAGCTTTACGGTATTTCTAGTTAACTAGTTTCTTACCTACTATGCATAGAATCACCTCTACATCATCATATGATATTTTCACACATTCTAGCACATCAAAACATCATCATACAACATTACACTCATCATATCAGAACCGAAAGCATTTAGCTTCAGTAAAGGATTTAGATTGACATTTATAGGTATATAAGTTAACTAGTTTCTCTTGGACTCAATTTAGAATTCCTAAAACTCTTTGCAAGTCATTTTAATTCATCAAGAGGCTAAGGGAAGCCTTAGGTCAATGACCAAAATATATATTTCATCTTCTAAAAGGGAATAAAGTCATATCTCATGATAACATAACCTTGAAAAGGTTTGTAAAGCTTTAAGAAAAACTTAGAACATAGACTATTGGTCCTTGTAGCTAGATGAAAACTCATTACAAGTCCATCATCACTACTTAGCCGAAAACATGCATTCAAGGAATGCATTCACATTGAACTTTAACTTGAAATGAAATGGTCAAGTCTTTGAGCTCTAGGTTCTTAAGTTACGACATAAAATAAACGTGCTCATGCTTTTCATTTTTAATCTTGCTTACAAAATAAAGTGATGACATAATTTAAAAATGCATGGCACAAACTTAAACGTGCAAGCTTGAAAGTAAATATGCGAGGCATAAACTTAAACGTGCAAGCTTGAAAGTAAATATGCAAGGTTCAATTCTTTATTTTAGTGCTCTTGGCCCAACAACAATCGACTTTAAGGCCGAAATAGATAGGCATTCGAGAGATTAATTGGGTGATAATGCAAGTTCAATTCTTTATTTTAGTGCTCTAGGCCCAACAACAATCGACTTTAAGGCCGAAATAGAAAGGCTTTCAGAATTAAATTAAGTAATGATGCAAGTTCCATTTTAATCTTTATGTTCTTAGGTGATAGCTTGAAAGTAAAGGTGCATAGCAAGAATGTAAATATAAATGCAAGCATAAAATAAATTATGCAAGTTCATTTTATCTTTCTAAAGCTCTTAACAAGACTTTAAAGGAACTTAAACCTCAACCCAAACTCATCAAACCAAGATAAAGTAAAGTCTAGAGTTCTTAGAACTCAACATAACATTCTTAGGAAATCAAAACATTTTGCATGTAAAAGAAAAGGAAATGGCCGAAATTTCAAGGAACAAAAAGAACATTTTGAAACTCTAAAGTCCATGATCTTGATGATATATTAACACCAACATCATGAGACCTCATCATTGAGTCCTTAGAACCATTTTAAAACACCATCAAAACTAAAGTTCTCAAGAGTTCAAGAAAGGAAAAAATAGAAACATTTTTGCTCAAGAACAAAGATCAAGCTCTAGAGTTTGTTTCAAGTGATGAACATCATCATAAAACTCTCATCATCAAGCTCTCATTTCTTTGAACCTCAAGGCCCATGGCTGAAAATGAGAAAGAACAAGGAAAAGAAAAGAAGCTCTAAAAAGAATCAAGAGAAACTATGAACATTAAGCTTGAAACAAGAACTTTAAAGAAAAGAATACATGAAAGGAAATCCCTACTTGATGTGATGAACTTAAAGATGGAAGAAGAAGATGAAGATGATGAAGAACTTTGAAGAACTTGAAGAACTTGAAGAACACTAGAACTTTGAGAGAAAAGAAAAGCTTTGAGTGTTCCTAAACTTAGCAAATGATCTAAAAGTGGCGCAAGCTCCTCAAGGAATTCTATTTATAGAGAAATGAAGCAAATGGAAGGTGGAATGGCTGAAGGGGTTTCAGCCATGAGGGTGCAGAATGGAGGCATCCATGAGTTCCATGAGGTGAGATAATGTGGTCTTAAGGCATGGTGAGGTATGGTTCAAGGTATGGCTCAAGCATGGTTCTTTGAGTGAGAAAACAAATCAACATGTGGTCAAATGGGGGAGAGGTGGCCGAAATACATCAGCCAAGGGAGGAGAGTTTCTTGCATTTTAATTGTGGTTTAGAGTTGTGTTTAGGTGTACCTTTGATTATGCTTAAGATTAGGAAGTTGTAAGAAAGTGTTTAGGTAAGGAAAATGGATAATTAGGGTGGTCTAGACATAATTAAGGAGTGTTCTTGCACCATTAGTGAGTTAGATCCTCAATTTAGAGTCTAAACAACTCTAGACATATTTCCTTGATTTAAGGAATTGGAGAGAGAAAACACTATTCAAGATTCCAAGATTAGGAATCTTGAGTTCTAAAAAGGGATTTAAGTTTAATCTAAGCAATTTTAGGTTCTAATTAACTTTAGTAAATTATTTTGACTCTAGATTAATTAGGGAAATTAATTAATCTTCGTTTAGAGCCTAATATTGCTTAGGTTTGCTTAATTACGTTATTAAGCTCAAAAACACTATTCTAGGGGCAAAATCGTAATTTTGCACTAAAACTGCCCGAGACCACCAGGACTTGAACAGAGACCTCTAGACACATGAAAACATGTTTTTAAACCTCTGGGGAAAGTTTCGGGCTCAAACGGCACCTTTACCCGCGTAAAACGCTCTAGGGGTATTTTGGTCATTTTGACCCGAAACTGCGAAAAACGAAATTTTCGCTTCTGAAAGCATTCAAAGGCCATTCAATCCCCTTCAAACATTGAGTTAACCCTTCGAGGATGACTGAGTTAGTTACCCTCAAATTCGGGTCAGAAAATGACCTCAGGGGCATTTTGGTCATTTCCTTCGGACAAAAAAATCGGGGTGTTACATAACATCTAACATTTATATAGTAGACATTTCATTCGAGTCTCATACTATGTGAACCTTACTCAAATCATGTTATGCATAACATTCACATCGTATTAAATATAACACTTTGAAACATTCATGCATATAATAAACCATTCATGATTATTCACAACATTTCATACACATTCAAGATCATTGGTCAAAGTCATGCATTATGTGTGTCTCAAGGTTATTAAGTCTTATTTAATTAAAACATAGGTCAAGAACTTAGTTCTCTTAGTCATTTATGAGTGAAAATCCTTAATTATATGTAATTATAGATGATTATTTAAATAATTTTTAACCCTCTTGAAACTAGTAATTATAGATTTACCCTTAAAAGTGCTATTTTTGCATATTAGAGTTTTACAGCTTATTATCAATTCTAACATGTTTGCATAGAGAATTAATTTCTCTCACTACACATACTTTCTCAAGAAAATAGAAGTATGCTCAGATTCCTGACTCAAATAGCTTTCCATGAACGTGAATTTGACAGAAATATTTCTAGTGAAATTACTTTTATACCCTTACAAAGTAATTCCAGCAGTGTCCTAAGACTCAATCCACGGCTTATTTCATAATTCTGGAATCATGTACATATTTTCAATACATGTATTTTATATATATGTATTCTTTATGATCTCAGATTTCTAACAAAGCCATTTTCACATGTTTTTAATTTCTGTAGAAAAAGAAAATCTCAGTTTAGTCTTAAGGGGTCAAACAGCACCTTCAATAAAAAGACTGAACTTTGAAAAATTATATCTTGAGCTAGAGAGCTCCTTTTTGAGTGATTCATTTTAGAGAGTGTTATTTAGTAAGTCTAGTTTGTAATAAAAATACTTTTATTCCTTAAAACTACATATCCTGTGAGTTTCAATTTTCAAAATAGCTACTACTAGAAACAGTAAAAAATCCAGCACCTAACACTTTCATGTTTAATGTCACTTCTTTCAACACAAAGACCACATATGCATATTCTAAACAATATTTAAGCATGAAGACATCATAAAATCACTTAGGAAATAGAAAAGAACATGGGAATTTCACAAAATATTTTTACAAATCCCCTTGAAACATTTTTTCCAACAAACATAAGCTTGATTGCATTCTAACCATGAGCAAGACTAGATGCCATCAAGACTTGCACTACCAAAGAGGGGGCTCTTACATCTTGGTGTAGAGGCTTAAATGACTCCTTCTCTTAACTCCTAGAACTCGAGCAAGGAGCTTGATGTAGGGTGATCCTTTTGAATGTTTGCTTGAAAACTAATGTCTTTGAGACATTATTTTTCACAAGAGTTAAAAAGTGTAACTCTTGCAAGGCTTGTGAAGTATTTGGGCTAAGATTCAAGTATTTTATGTGAGGTTTGATGATGGAGAAGCTTTCTTTGAAGTGAGGAGTAGAAGAAGGAATAGAAGAAGAAGAACAAGAATAGGAGAGAATGCTAGAAGTCTTGGAAACTTAGCAAATGAGCAAAAGAACATAATGAAACACAACTTGGTCCTTTATATAGGCCTCAAGGCCACTGCCCTATGGCTATGTTTGGGGATGATTTTTGTATCCAAAAACTCATTTAGTTAGACCATTTAGTTGGAGTAAATACTAGTTAGGATTTAGTTGAGATTACTAGCTAGTTTTTATGCCAAATAACATGCCTAGTGTAGCTTAGCCCATACCTATATATGTTGATAATGACAAGTTGTCAAAACTTTGACATCTATCAAACTTTCCTTGAGACATGCAAGCTAAGATCAAATCACAATTTTTCCTTCCTAATGATGATGTAACTGTGGGGTATCATGGGGATCATGGAATGATTTTTCATTCTTTCATGCATGCATGTATTATATATTCTTGTCATGAGACTCTAGGATTACTATATGATTTAATTTTCAAACTTATGTGTGTATAAATGCATGTGTATATATATATGGCTGAAAATATGCATGTGATTATGATGCATGTGATGTATTTTCTTGTCTTGTCATGTCATTTAAATAATTTACTTTGTCAGTAATACACTCATACTGTTAAATAAGTTGTCTGTAGAAACTTAAACTGATAAATTAATATTCTATGCTAGAGATTTGCTATTTTAGGTTAGTTTTTAGCTTTTAACCATTCTTAGTACAAATCAAATGGCTTATATTCATTCTTGCTTAAAGACAAGTTTAGGGATTTGTGCAACGGCATTTTTGTAATTCTAATAAAATAAGGGTATCTTTGTCATTTATTTATCAGTTAAGGGTACACTTGTAATTTCCTTTTCATAGTAAGGGTATATTCGTAATTTCACTAGGTAATGGCAATCTTGTAATTTCTTACATCTTTCTCTAGACACACTTGATTATTATAATATAATTTATTATACTTCATGACACTTGTTATTATCTATTGGTTCTACCCATTTTTCATCTTAATCATTAATTAGGAGTAATTAGTCTTTTTAATTAACTCCTTACCATTATTTAACTCTTGACCTTTCGTTGACTCATTATATTTATTAGTCATTTACTCAGGCTAATTAACTTAATAAATCATAAACCATCATTGTTGACTTTTTTCCACTACAGGCCCAAGGTTGTTAATGGTCTAGTCAGTAAATCAATTGCTCGAGTTTATCGAGTCAATTAGCCTAGACGAGATTTGGAATGTTATACAAAACATTTTCTTTAAATTGGCTTTGTTGTCATTCAAAACAAATAAGCAAAAAAGGTTCTGGAGCTAACAATCTCCCCCTTTTTGATGATAATAAACCAATTTAAAGAAAATCTTTTGAAGAGATAATTGAAAGAAATATTACAGAAAAATATAAACATGATATATCAAATTCTTTCAATTTTCAGGAAATGCTTTTTCATAAGGCATGATATGGATCATATAAAAAAAAATTTGGCCTTAAGTGACATTTAATCAAGGCTGCTGTTGTTTCGCTTAAAGCATAAGATAGATTTAATGTACTTTCTGAACATTATAGGAGCATATGTTAAAGAGAAAGATGTTTAAGCTATAGATAAATAACGAGCTTGATCATTTGTCAAAAGAAAGGAACTTTTGAAGATCCTTATGCTTGAACACTAAACAAGTAATACTTGTGACATATTATCTTAATTGGATCCATTTTCAGCACGTCTTGATCTAAAAGAAAGTTTGAAAGTAATGCTCAAGAATATGATAAACAAAACAGAGCATTCATTATTTGGGAAAAAACTATGATGCATATGTAGTTTCTGATGCTCAGAGAAACCATAAGAAGGATAAGATCAACATATTGTGTAACATCCTAATTTTTAACCCAATACTCTAGAACATAATTAGGTTAATCATTAGACTGTTACGTCATAGCTTTCTCATTACTTTAAAATACTTAGCGAAAATATTGGTAAATTTTTTTTTGAAAATTATAAAAGAAAAGTGAGAGCCGCGCGACACATTAACTAGTAATGCGCGTAAGGTAATACAGCAAGCGTCACATAGCAACATGACATAAGCACATAAAAGCACATCATAATAACATGGAACTACATATTTATATAATATGCCCACTTAGATAGAGTGGGATTTAGTTTAGTACAACATAAGTAATACAACTAAAAAGGAAATACAAGAGAAAGTGCAACGGAAACTATAAAAGCAACTCCCCTACCCAAGTGCAACTAATAGGATGACCTCTAAAACAAAAGAAGGTTCATCTCCATCTAAGTGGTGTGTGCTCTACCCGGGTACTCCATCGGTCGATTGTCACCTCCTACTGGTGTCCATCTCGCGAGCGAGGCACATATCCGAGAAACTGGGCGAGCTCCTCGGGCGTAAAGAGGCGGAACGAGGATTGAGAGTGACCCCCGCGGTGTGGCCACATCTCCGGTCGTCGTGCAAGCCGTGGCTGAGTCACGGTATCCTCACTGCCCTCCCTCATCAATGGTGGAGAGGGGGCAGAGCTCTCGCTATACGGATGGGTAGGCGGGTCCTCGGACTGGTCGGTCTCTGAGAAGTAGGTCTAGGGCACATAATCGGGATAGTCTCGCATGGCTGAGGCGGCAGTGTGCATGTGGAGCACTCTCTCGTTATGCATACGCACGCGCTCAAACACCCGCTTGTCGTCGCCGTAGGGTGCAGTCAGGGAGAAGCGATGGGTGTGCACGGGATGAGCGAAGGGACGTCCTACGAACATGAAGACTCGCACCGTGCACTGTCCCTCAAAATGGTATAACCTGTGAGCCGAGTCATAATGCACCTCCCATGTCGGGGTGTCCACGAATACCATGAACGTCGCCATCTGAAGACGTGACGGAAAGAAAGAGATAGAGGGAGTGAGAATCTTGCTAAAGAATCTCAGTAGGGTTTCCTACTACCTAGGTGTCATCATCTACGTCCTCAGGAACCTCGGGTTTAGTTATACAAAATAAGTGAGCATGCATTGAGTCCATTTTTAAGTTCTAACACATAATTTAGCCAAGGTCCGTTCATTTTAGCATGATTCTTAATGTCATGGATGCAACATTTTAAAGAATGTATGCATGGCTCTACTTATTACATGAACAATCATCATATCTTTAAGAACATCATAATAGTGGCATAAAGTGGCAAATAAATTCTCTTTGTGACATAATCATCATAACTTCCTCATAAGCCACCCTAAAAGACAAGCACTCTGGGGGTGCTCGGCCGAACCGGTGTCACCCAGAACATGTCACATCTCTAGGTTATGAGGTCATACCTTAACTAGTCGTCACTAGTTCTTACTTACCACTTAACGATAAGCGTATCATAAATCATAAATCCCGACTATCTGAGTACGGGTTAGGGGGCAATTCTCTTAGGGTTGCTCGGCCGAACCGGTGTCACCTAAGAGTATAAATTGGTACCGATGTCACATGAGTTCTATGGAGGTGCTCGGCCGAACCAGTGTCATCCTAGAACCCATCTTAGTACCTTAATTTTCAAAATCTCTTTAAGTCCCCAAATTTGTCAGAAATTCGGCGGCACAATGGCATTACGCCGAATTCCTTCCAAATTTACTTTATGCCACATAAACATATATCCTCATGAATTCCTCATATGAATAACATTATCATCCTTCACATAACACATGCATCATCATAGAACATTCAAACGTTTACCCTTACGGTAGCTTATGCTTTGACCCTTACGGGACTTAATCTTGAGATATAGTTCTCTAACATCCGTCGTTCATATGTTATGCACCTAAGGGCTCATAATTAATCATCATTCCTAATCCTCTTGTTCATACTCAAATCTGAAAAGCATAGGGCAGAATTTCTAACTTGTGGTTACGGGGTTCTAAAACTTACGTTTTAGACCCTTTCTCAATTCCGTCTTCGCCTAAGGCACTATAAATTAAATCTAAATCAATTATGAGACATTCCTAGGCTTAATAACTAATTATAAATCACATTTATCATGTTGTAACATTGCTGGACAGAATCCAGAAAACTAAATGTTCTAAGAGTTCTACATTTGCATTTTTACGGTTTTCTAGTTACTAGTTTCCCTATAGGTGCTAAAATTCAATTCTAATCCAAATGTTACCAAGTTTTTCATGTCTAAACAATCCTAATCTGATTATGTTCCCATTAAAACAGTTTGGATAAGTTCCAAAAATAAATGGGTCTAAACTATGTTAAATTCTAGCTTTACGGTATTTCTAGTTAGCTAGTTTCTTACCTATCATGCATAGAATCGTTTCTATATCATCATGTGATATTTTCACACATTCTAACACATCAAAACATCATCATACAGCCACAAGCTCATCATGACAGTACCGAAAATATCTAATTTCAATAAGAGAACTAAATTGACATCTCTAGGTACATAAGTTAACTAGTTTCTCTTGGAATCAATTTAGAATCTCTAAAACTCTTTGCAAATCATTTTAATTCATTAGGAGGCTAAGAGAAGCCTTAGGTCAGTGACCAAAATATATTGCATCTTCAAAAGGGAATAAAATTATAACTCATGATAACATAACCTTATAAAGATTTGTAAAGTTTCAGGAAAAACTTAGAACATAGATTATCAGCCCTTGTATCTAGATGAAAACTCATTGCAAGTCCATCATCACTACTTGGCCGAAACATGCATTCAAAGAATGCATTCACATTAAACTTTAACTTGAAATGAAATGGGCAAGTCTTTGAGCTCTAGGTTCTTAAGTTATGACATAAAATAAACGTGCTCATGCTTTCCATTTTTAATCTTGCTTACAAAATAAAGTGATGACTTAAAATAAATATGCAAGGCATAAACTTAAACGTGCAAGCTTGAAAGTAAATATGCAAGGTTCAATTCTTTATTTTAGTGCTCTTGGCCCAACAACAATCGACTTTAAGACCGAAATAGAAAGGCATTCGAGAAATTAATTAGGTGATATTCTTTATTTTAGTGCTCTTGGCCCAACAACAATCGACTTTAAGGCCGAAATAGAAAGGCTTTGAGAATTAAATTAAGTGATGATGCAAGTTCCATTTTAATCTTTATGTTCTTAGGTGATAGCTTGAAAGTAAAAGTGCATAGCAAGAATGTAAATATAAATGCAAGCATAAAATAAATTATGCAAGTTCATTTTATCTTTCTAGAGCTCTTAACAAGACTTTAAAGGAACTTAAACCTCAACACAAACTCATCAAACCAAGATCAAGTAAAGTCTAGAGTCCTTAGAACTCAACATAACATTTTTAGAAAATCAAAACATTTAGCATGTAAAAGAAAAGGAAGTGGCCGAAACTTCAAGAAGGAAAAGGAACATTTTAAAACTCTAGGGTCCATGATCTTGATGATATATTAACACCAACATCATGAGACCTTATCATTGAGTCCTTAGAACCATTTTGAAACATCACCAAAGATAGAGTTCTCATGAGTTCAAGAAAGGAAGAACTAGAAACATTTTTGCTCAAGAACAAAGATCAAGCTCTAGAGTTTGTTTCAAGTGATGAACATCAACATGAAACTCTCATCATCAAGCTCTCATTTCTCTATTCTCAAGGGCTCATGGCCGAAACAAGAAAGAAAAAGAAATAGAGAAGAAGTTCTAAAATGAAAACAAGAGAAACCATAAACATCAAGCTTCAAAGAAGAACATTCATGAAAAGAAATCCCTACTTGGTGTGATGATCTTGAAGATGGAAGAAGAAGATGAAGAAGATGAAGAAGATGAAGAACTTGAAGAACTTTGAAGAGCTTGAAGAACACTAGAACTTTGAGAGAAAAAGAAAAGTTTTGGAGAGAACTAAACTTTGCAAATGATCTAAAAGTGGTGCAAGCTCCTCAAGGCATTCTATTTATAGAGAAATGAAGCAAATGGATGGGTGTGTGTGGTGATGAAGGCTTCGGCCATTGTGTGCAGAATTGGGGAGAAAAATATCTCTTACAAGGCATGGTTGAAGGCATGGTGAGTTATGGGTTCAAAGTATGGTGAGATATGGTTCAAGGCATGGCTCAAACATGGTTCTTTGAGTGAGAAAACAAATCAACATGTGGTCAAATGGGGGAGGAGGTGGTCGAAACTTCATCAGCCATGGGGGAAGGATTTCTTGCATTTTAATTGTGGTTTAGAGGTGTGTTTAGGTGTATCTTTGATTAGGATTAAGATTAGGAATTTGTAAGAAAGTGTTTAAGGGAAGTAATGGATAATTAGGGACTTGTAAGACTAGATTTAGGGGGTGGTCTTGCTAGATTAATGGAGTCAAACTCCATTAACAAAGAATCCAATGCCAACATAATTCCTTGATTTAGGGGAATTGGAAAGAGAAAACACTATTCAAGATTCCAAGAGTGAAATCTTGAGTTTTAGAAAAGAGATTTAAATCTAATCTAAGAAATCTTAGGTTCTAATTAATTTTAATAATTTATTTTGACTCTAGATTAATTATGGAAATTAATTAATCTTCGTTTAGAGCCTAATATTGCTTAGGTTTGCTTAATTACATCATTAAGCTAAAAAACACTATTCTAGGGGCAAAATCATAATTTTGCACTAAAACTGCCCGGGACTGCCGGGACTCAAACAGATGTTTTGAAGTATATAATAACATGGTTTTAAACCTCTGGGGAAAGTTTCGGGCTCAAACGGTACCTTTACCCGCGTAAAACGCTATAGGGGTGTTTTGGTCATTTTGACCCGAAACTGCGGAAAATGAGACTTCCATCTCTGGAATCACTCAAGGGTCATTCAATCCCCTTCAAACATTGAGTTGGCCCTTCGAGGACTTCCGGGTCGGCCATCCTCAAATTCCGGGCTCAAACGGTACCTTTACCCGCGTAAAACGCTATAGGGGTGTTTTGGTCATTTTGACCCGAAACTGTGGAAAATGAGACTTCCGTCTCCGGAATCACTCAAGGGTCATTCAATCCCCTTCAAACATTGAGTTGGCCCTTCGAGGACTGCCGGGTCAGCCATCCTCGAATTCCGGGCCGAAAATGACCTCAGGGGCATTTTGGTCATTTTCCACTCAGGCAGAAAATCGGGGCGTTACATATTGCCATGCAAGATTTCTAAAGCTCTTTAGAACTCAATCCTAGAATAAGCAAGAAGGAACTTTTGTACTGAGCTATGAAACTTTCCCATAAGAATCAGATCATGAAAAAGATGTTTTCAAAACAGAGGATATATGATCTTTTAAAACAAGTTTTGTAAAAACATAACACATTACTCTTCGAGAGAATTTTGAAGCTTATTAATTGGTCTTGGTCTTTTCAACACGTGTAAACGTAGGTTTCTAAAGACAAGTTAGAAACTATTTATAACCAAACTTTAATCAAATTATACACAACAATTTAGAAAACCATCTCTCACAAGAGTAAAGGATAAAGACAAAAAAATAATTAAGCTCATATGTATATCAAGACTCAGCTTATAAAACTAGTATCAAAGTAATAACCGACATATGCTCCTAAAGATACTTGGCCAAGACTAATCATAGAACACGTGTAAGCTAATATCCAACGTATATGAATAAACATGTCAAAGTATACGCATTCAAGATAAGAAGCAAACATTTGAGAGAGATATATGCGATTAGCTGAGCTTATCTAGATTATTGATATGATTCAGAACATAAGATAAAAACAAAACATGAAGCATGATAAACATGTATGCATCATACACATGAGCTAAGGAAGAATAAGATATAAAAGATATAAAAGAGATACAAAAAAATGATATATATATATATATAAACATAACAAATGTTCAGAGATATACAAAAGAAATGCTAAAACATGAAAACATGCTAAACCAAAAAAAAATCTAGGCTCCCCCTTAGTATTTGCTCCCCCTGAGTCCTTAGCGTAGCCCTCATTTCAGCATAGCTCCCCCTGAATCTCATTTGCACTAGATTTTCTTTAATCTACACTTCTCCCCCTTTTGGCATCATCAAAAAGGAGGTGTGATAAGTGTAACACCCCGATTTTTCTGTCCGAGAGAAATGACCAAAATGCCCCTGAGGTCATTTCTTGACCCGAGTTCGAGGGTAACCAACTCGGTCATCCTCGAAGGGTCAACTCAATGTTTGAAGGGGATTGAATGGCCTTCGAATGCTTCCGGAAGCGAAAATCTCGTTTTCCGCAGTTTCGGGTCAAAATGACCAAAATACCCCTATAGCGTTTTTACGGGGGTAAAGGTGCCGTTTGAGCCCGGAACTTTCCCCAGAGGTTTAAAAACATGTTTTCATGTGTCTAGAGGTCTCTGTTCAAGTCCCGGTGGCCCCGAGCAGTTTTAGTGCAAAATTACGATTTTGCCCCTAGAATAGTGTTTTTGAGCTTAATGACGTAATTAAGCAAACCTAAGCAATATTAGGCTCTAAACGAAGATTAATTTATTTCCCTAATTAATCTAGAGTCAAAATAATTTATTAAAGTTAATTAGAACCTAAAATTGCTTAGATTAAACATTAAATCCCTTTTTAGAACTCAAGACTCCTAGTCTTGGAATCTTGAATAGTGTTTTCTCTCTCCAATTCCTTAAATCAAGGAAATGTGTCTAGAGATGTTTAGACTCTAAATTGAGGATTTAACTCACTAATGGTGCAAGACCACTCCTTAATTATGTCTAGACCACCTTAATTATCCATTTCCCTTACCTAAACACTTTCTTACAAATTCCTAATCTTAAGCATAATCAAAGATACACCTAAACACAACTCTAAACCACAATTAAAATGCAAGAAACTCTCCTCCCTTGGCTGATGCATTTCGGCCAGCACACTCCTCTTTGGCCACATGTTTAATTATTTTCTCACTCAAAGAACCATGCTTGAGGCCATACCTCACCATACTTTGAGCCATACCTCACCATGCCTCAAAAACACATTATCTCACCTCATGGAACTCATGGGATGCCCTCCAATCTGCACCCTCATGGCCGAAACCTCTTCACTCATTCACACCCTCCATTTGTTTCATTTCTCTATAAATAGAATGCCTTGAGGAGCTTGCACCACTTTTAGATCATTTGCTAAGTTTAGGAACACTCAAAGCTTTTCTTTTTCTCTCAAAGTTTTTGTGTTCTTCAAGTTCTTGGAGTTCTTCAAGTTCTTCATCTTCTTCATCTTCTTCTTCCATCTTCAAGTTCATCACATAAAGTAGGGATTTTCTTTCATGTATTCTTTTCTTTAAAGTTCTTGTTTCAAGCTTGATGTTCATAGTTTCTCTTAGTTCCTTTTAGAACTTCTTTTCTTCTCCTTCTCCCTCTTTATGTTTCGGCCATGGGCCTTGGGAATGAAGGAATGAGAGCTTGATGATGAGAGTTTCATGACGATGTTCATCACTTGAAACAAACTCTAGAGCTTGATCTTTGTTCTTGAACAAAAATGTTTCTAGTTCTTCCTTTCTTGAACTCTTGAGAACTTTAGCTTTGATGATGTTTTAAAATGGCTCTATGAACTCAATGATGAGGACTCATGATGTTGGTGTTAATATATCATCAAGATCATGAACTCTAGAGTATTAAAATGTTCCTTTTCTTCTTGATGATTTCGGCCAAATCTATTAATTTTCTAAGCTTCATGGTTTGATTTCCTAAAAATATGATGTTGAGTTTTAAGAACTCTAAGCTTGACTTTACCTTGTTTGGATGAGTTTGGGTTATGGTTTAAATTCCTTTAAAGTCTTGTTAAGAGCTCTAGAAAGATAAAATGAACTTGCATAATTTATTTTATGCTTGCATTCATATTTACATTCTTGCTATGCATCTTTACTTTCTAGCTATCACCTAAGAACATAATGATTAAAATGGAACTTGTATCATCACTTAATTTAATTCTCGAAGCCTTTCTATTTCGGCCTTAAAGTCGATTGTTGTTGGGCCTAGAGCACTAAAATAAAGAATTGAACTTGCCTCCTCACTTAATTAATTCCTCGAATGCCTATCTATTTCGGCCTTAAAGTCGATTGTTGTTGGGCCAAGAGCACTAAAATAAAGAATTGAACCATGCATATTTACCCTCAAGCTTGCACGTTTAAGTTTATGCCTTGCATATTTAAATTTAAGTCATCACTTTACTTTGTAAGCAAGATTAAAAATGAAAAGCATGAGCACGTTTAGTTTATGTCGTAACTTAAGAACCTAGAGCTCAAGGACTTGCCCATTTCATTCCAAGATAAAGTTAAATGTGAATGTATTCCTTGAATGCATAATTTCGGCCAAGTAGTGATGATGGACTTGCAATGAGTTTTCATCTAGCTACTAGGACCAATAGTCTATGTTTTAAGCTTTCCTTAAAGCTTTACAAATCTTTATAAGGTTATGTCATCACAAGTTGTGATTTTATTATCTTTTAGGGGATGGAATATGTTTTGGTCAGTGACCTAAGGCTTCTCTTAGCCTCTTGATGAATTAAAATGTTTTGCAAAGAGTTTTAGAAGTTCTAGATCGATTCCAAGAGAAACTAGTTAACTTATGTACCTAGAAATGTCAATTTAACTCTCTCATTTAAGTTAAATGTTTTCGGTTCTGATGTGATGAGTGTGATGCTGTATGATGATGTTTTAATGTGTTGGAATGTGTGAAAATATCATGTGATGATGTAGGAGCGATCCTATGCATGATAGGTAAGAAACTAGCTAACTAGAAATACCGTAAAGCTAGAATTTAACATAGTTTTGACCCATTTGTTTATGGAACTAATCCAAACTGTTTTAATGGGAACATAATCAGATTTAGATTGTTTAGACATGAAAAACTTGGTATCATTTGAATTAGAATTGAATTCTAGCACCTATAGGGAAACTAGTAACTAGAAAACCGTAAAAATGCAATGTAGAACCCTTGGAACATTTATTTTTCTGGATGCTGTCCAGCACCCTTACAAAATGATAAACGTGATTAATAATTAGTCCTTAAGCATAGGAATGCCTCATAATTGATTTAGATTTAATTCATAGCGCCTTAGGCGAAGACGGAACCAAGAAAGGGTCTAAAACGTAAGTTCTAGAACCCCGTGAACACAAGTTAGAGAATTTGCCCTATGCTATTCAGATTTAAGTATGAACATGAGGATTAGGAATGATGATTAATTATGAGCCCTTAGGTGCATAAAAATATGAGCGACGGATGTTAGAGAATTATATCTCAAGATTAAGACCCGTAAGGGTCAAAGCATAAGCTACCGTAAGGGTAAGCGTTTGAATGTTTTATGATGATGCATGTAGTATGCAAATGATGATGATGTTATTCATATGAGGAATTCATGAGGTTATATGTTTATGTGGCATAAAGCAAATTTGGAAGGAATTCGGTGTAATGCCATCGTGCCGCCGAATTCCCAACAAATTTGGGGACTTAAAGAGATTTTGAAAATTAAGGTACTAAGATGGGTTCTAGGATGACACCGGTTCGGCCGAGCACCTCCATAGAACTCATGTGACATCGGTACCATTTTATACTCTTAGGTGACACCGGTTCGGCCGAGCACCCCTAAGAGTTTTGCCCCTAACCCGCACTCGGATAGTCGGGATTTATGATTTATGATACGCTTATCGTTAAGTGGTAAGTAAGAACTAGTGACGACTAGTTAAGGTATGAGCTCATAACCTAGATGTATGACACGCTCAGGTGACACCGGTTCGGCCGAGCACCCCAGTTCGATTGTCTTTTAGGGTGGCCCATGAGGAAGAGAAGTTTCATGATTATGATTATGTCACTAAGTTTTGTCCCATATGAATGTTACTATTGCCACTTTATGCCACCAAGTATGATGATGCTCGATGTTATGTTTTATGTATGTGCATTAGGTAGTGCCATGCATACATTTTCTATTATGTTGCATCCATGACATTAAGATCATCCTAAAATGAATGGACCTTGGCTAAAATATATTTTAAAGTTTAAAATGAACTTAATACATGCTCACTCATTTTGTATAAATAAACCCAAGGTTCCTGAGGACGTAGATGATGACACCTAGGTAGTAGGAGGCCCTACTGAGATTCTTTAGCAAGATTCTCATTCCCTCTATCTCTTCCTTTCCGTCACGTCTTCAGATGGCGACGTTCGTAGTGTTCGTGGACACACCGACATGGAAGGTGCACCATGACCTGGACCACGGGTCATTCCATTTTGTGGGTCGATGCACGGTTAGAGTATTCATGTTCATGGGTCGACCCTTCACTCCCCCTGTACATTCCCATCGTTTCTCCCCCGTCTCACCTTTTGGTGATGACCTGGTGTTCGAGCCAGACGCCTCCTAGAGGAGAGGCTTCGCCGTGCACCCCATCATCCACGTCCCGCCGAGACTACCCCCAAAGATGTGCCCTGCTGCCCGCCTTCTTTTCGGAGACGGATCCTTCCGAGGATTCGGCAACCCAGGCACCCTCCGAGGGATCTTCCCCCACCATACCCATGGACCTTGGGGAGGGTAGTGAGCCTTCCGTGACTCAGCCGAGGCTTGCACGACGACCAGAGATGAGGCCACGCCGTGGAGGTCACTTCCGAGCCCCGTCCCGTCTATTCACGCCGGAGGAGCTTGCTCAGTTTCCTGGTTACTTGCCACGCTTGAGGGATAGCCGCCAGTAGGAGGCTGTAGATGGCCGAGATAGAGCACACACCACTTAGATGGGGATAAACCTTCTTTTGTTTAGAGGTTATCCTATTAGGTGCACTCGGGTAGGGGAGTAGATCATGTTTATGTTTATGTTGTATTTCTTTTCATGTATTTTCCTTGTACTAAAGTAAGTCCCATACTTATAAGTGGGCAAGTTATATATATAAGAGATATTATTCAGTGTTGTTCATGTTGTGCCTTATGTTATGATGTTGTGAGACAATTGTTTTACCTTACATGGTTTACCGCTTATCGCATCACGCGGCTCTCACTTTATATTTCAAAAAAATTTTTACCCGTATTTTCCGCTAAGTATTTCTAAGTAAAACTGAGAACTATGAAGTAACAGACTAATGTTTAACCTAAGTATGTTCTAGAGTATTGGGTTAAAAATTAGGATGTTACAATAAGAAATGCATGCTGCAGCCACTGAAACATCTAAAGTTGTAGATCTTCTATCTGTCTCAGCTAAGCACCATGTGCTGACAGGGTTGCTCCAAATATGTCCTATCTAGAAGAAATCTCTCTCAGATTTTGCAAGATGACTTGATAACTTCCTAAAGTCTTTGTTGTAGATGGAGGTAGTAGATTGATAGCCATAGGAGCAGCTCTAGGAGATGGCTCTGGAATGTCTAGGGGTACAATATCCCCTGATCTTGGTGAGTCAGCCTAGTATCATTTCGTACATTAGAAGGAGGTGAGCATGGTTGTTCATGAGAATTTTCAAATGTGGCAGAGACGGAAGCAGAGACTATAGGAATAGGGATAGGCTCAGCAACAATAGCAACTAACAATAGCCGCGTATGATATGCCCACTTATAAGAAGCGGGACTTAGTTTGGTACAACATAGAACAAATACAACTGAAAAGAAGGTACATTAGAAAGGAAATTACTACAGAAAGTGAGAAGGGAAAACTCCCCTACCCAAGTGCATCTAAAACGGATAACCTCTATACAAGAGAAGGTTTATCCTCTCCTATGTGGTGTGTGCACTATTTCTACCCGTGAGCCTCAACTGCTAGGATCCCGTAAAGGATAGGGCGTATCCAATCCAAGGGCGAGGCACATCTGGAATTGGGCACGCTCAAAACTTGATCCTCGTCGCCGTATGGTGATGTCGGGTCGCCTATCAAACGCGAAATCACGAACAGTGCATCGGCCCTCAAAAAGGTATAGCCCATGCTCCGAATCATGGTGCACTTCCCACGTCGGGGAATCCACAAAATCCACGAGCGTCGTCATCAAGACGTGACGGAAAGAAGAGATAGAGGAGTGAGAATCTTGCTAAAGAATCTCAGTAGGGTAACCTCCTATCTAGGTGTCATCATCTACGCCCTCAGGAACCTTGGGTTTATTGTATAAAATGAGTGAGCATGCATCAAATTCATTTTTAAGTTACTAAACGTAATTAGCCAAGGTCCGCCTATTTTAGAATGAGTCTTGATGTTACGGATGCGGATAATAAAGCATGAATGCATGAAGATGCATCAAGCATAAATCATTTAATCATCATAGAAGAATCAATATCACGTAAGTGGCATAAAGTGGCATATACTTCTCATGTAAAACATCTTTCTATAACTTGTGTGACATTCCAAGCATTGTCTTGTAACATAGGGATCACCCTAAAAGACAATCGATCTGGGGTGCTCGGCGAACCGATGTCACCCGTAACGTGTCACATCTCTAGGTTATGAGCTCATACCTAACTAGTCGTCACTAGTTCTTACTTATCAATCCCGATAAGCGTAATCATAATAATAATCATAATCATAACAAACGCCGCCCCACCGCATCAAGTACACGGTGAATATTGTCCTCTTCGGCATGCATGACGCCCCCTCAAGGATTTGTTTACGGGGCGTTACGTGTCGCCCCGAGCAGCGTTTTCACTGATACTATGTCACATTAAAAACTCATGTACTTTCAAAACTTTCAAGGTCCTCAAGTTTATCGTAAATTCGGCAAACTAACAGAAGACACCGAATTTCTTCCAAACTTTCTTTATGCCACATTCATATCTTTACACAATCATTTATAATCATGTGTGTCATAAGCATCATCATCATATGCATCATAGGCATTGTAAAACATCGCACGCATCATAACGTGAGCATCAATAAATTAACATTGCATATCCTCATAAGAAATCATATGCCCAAGATATTCTCATAATAAAACATGCGATCACGTAAAACACTAAAGTTTATTATGCCCTTACGCCTATGGTGTCTTATGCTTTGACCCTTACGAGCCTTAAACTTGAGGTATAATTATTCTGACATTCTCTATTAACCTTTTATGCCCTATAGGTTCACAACTAATGATCTTTACTAATGTTTATGTTCAATGATGAATCTGGACAGCATCTTTCTTAAGGGCAAAATTACATCTTGGGATTACGGGGTTCTAGAAGCTACGTCTTAGACCCTTTTTTGGTTCCGTCTTTGCCTAAGGCGCTATAAATTAAATCTAAACCAATTGTGAGGTATTCCTAAGCCATTGAACTAATTATAAATCATATTTACTCCATTATAAGGGTGCTGTACAGAATCAGAAAATTCAATGTTCTAAGAGTTCTAGAATTATGTTTTTTTACGGTTTTCTAGTTACTAGTTTCTCTGTAGGCGCTAAAAATTCAATTCTAATCCAAATGTCACCAAGTTTTTCATGCCTAAACAATCCTAATCTGATTATGTTCCCATTAAAACAGTTTGGGCAGAATCCATAAAGAAATGGGTTGAAACTATGTTAAATTCTAACTTTACGGTATTTCTAGTTACTAGTTTCTCTATGGGTGCTAAAAATTCAATCCTATTCCAAATGTAACCAAATTTTTCATGAATAATCAATCCTAAACTGATTGTTATCATACTAAAACAGTTTTGGTATTAGGTATGAATGAATGGGTCAAAACTAGGTTGAAACACAACTTTACGGTTTTTCTATAAAGCTAGTTTCTTTCCTAACATACATAGAAAGGTTCCTACCTCATCATAAGTAATTTTCACACATTCTAACACATCAAAACATCATCATTCAGTAGCAATCTCATCATGAAAGAACCGAAATATCAAGCCCCAAAAAGATGTATAAATTGATATTTCTAAAGCATCTAAATTACTAGTTTCTCTTGGAATCATTTTAGGACTTCTAAAACTCTTTGCAAACCATTTTACTTCATCAAGAGGCTAAAAATAACCTTAGGTCAGCAACCAATTAAATTATCCTTTAGAAGAGGATTAACATCATAAATTTTGTTGGTCATGACTTTATAAAACTCATCAAGCTTAAAGAAAATCCTAGAACCTAGGTTGTTGGCCCTTGTAACTAGATGAAACTCACTCCAATCTCATCATCACTACATGGCCGAGATTATGCATTCAAAGAATGCTTCCATAGTAGACTTTAACTTGAGATAAAATGGGCAAGTCTTTGAGCTCTAGGTCCTTAAGTTATGATATAAAGTAAACATGCTATGCTTTTCATTTTTAATCTTGCTTACAAAATAAAGTGATGACTTAACATAAATATGCAAGACTTGAAAGGTAAATATGCAAGGCATAAACTTAAACGTGCAAGCTTGAAAATAAATATGCAAGACATAAACTTAAACGTGCAAGCTTGAAGGTAAACATGCAAGGTTCAATTCTTTATTTTAGTGCTCTTGGCCCAAAGAACGATCGACTTTAAGGCCGAAATAGAAAGGCATTCGAGAAATTAATTAAGTGATAATGCAAGTTCAATTCTTTATTTTAGTGCTCTAGGCCCAGCAACAATCGACTTTAAGGCCGAAATAGAAAGGCTTTGAGAATTAAATTAAGTGATAATGCAAGTTCCATTTTAATCTTTATGTTCTTAGGTGACAGCTTGAAAAGTAAAGATGCATAGCAAGAATGTAAATATGAGTGCAAGCATAAAATAAATTGTGCAAGTTCATTTTATCTTTCTAGAGCTCTTAACAAGACTTTAGAGGAACTCAATGCTTAACCCAAACTCATCCAACCAAGGTAAAGTAAAGCTAAGAGTTCTTAGAACTCAACATAATATTTTTAGAAAACCAAAACATAAAACTTGGAAAAACAAGGAAAAAGGCCGAAACTTCAAGAAGGAAAAAGGAACATTTTATAACTCTAGAGTCCATGATCTTGATGATATATTAACACCAACATCATGAGTCCTCATCATTGAGTCCTTAGAACCATTTTTGAAACATTATCAAAGTTAGAGTTCTCAAAAGTTCAAGAAAGGAAGAACTAGAAACATTTTTACTCAAGAACAAAGATCAAGCTCTAGAGTTTGTTTCAAGTGATGAACATCATCATGAAACTCTCATCATCAAGCTCTCATTTCTTTGAACTCCAAGGCTCATGGCCGAAATGAGAAAGAACAAAGAAAAGAAAAGAAGTTCTAAAAAGAATCAAGAGAAACTATGAACATCAAACTTAGAATAAGAACTTTTAAAGAAAGAATACATGAAAGAAAATCCCTACTTGGTGTGATGATCTTGAAGATGGAAGAAGATGAAGAGCTTCAAGAACTTGAAGAACACAAGAGTTTTTGAGAGAAAAAGAAAAGCTTTGGAGAGATCTAAACTTTACAAATGAACTAAAGTAGTAAAATGTTCACCAAGGCAAGCTATATATAGAGCCTTGAGTCATGAATGAGTGGAGAGGAAGAGGTCATGTAGTTGTCTTCTAGAATAAGGGAAGTATGTGGAGGAGAATGAATGAGAAGTTGTCTTGGAGACATGGCCAATTGTGTGCCACACATTCAAACAACATGTGATGCAAAGTGGAGGGAAAAGTGGAGCCATTTTTTGGGCAACCATGGAGGCAAAATCATCTCCTCTAATCATGGTTTAAAGGTGTGTTTAGGTGTGTTATGGATTAGACTTAGGATTAAGGGTTGTTATGTAGGTACTTTAAGTAAACTAGTTAGCTAATTAATGCTATAATCCCATAGGTTAGAAGTGATCATGTAGGTTTAGTGGAGTCAAAAACTTTTATGACTAGTGATGTGAGAGTGACAACTTTTCTTGGAAATGGGGGCATGAATAGTGAAAACACTATTCATGGATACTTTTTCTTTAAAGAAAGAAAAGAATTTAGAAAAGGGTTTTTAAATTTCTTTAAACAATTCTAGGTTCCAATTAATTTTAAATAATGATTTTGGCTCTAGATTAATTATGGAAATTAATTAACCTTTAATTAGAGCCTAATATTACTTAGGTTTCCTTAATTATATCATTAAACTCAAACAAAGACTATCTGGGCAAAATCGCATTTTGTACAAAAAGCGCCGAGACCATCGGAACTTAAACAGGCACTTTAAAATAGTTGAAAACGTTATTTTAAACCTTTAGGGAAAGTTTCGGGTTCGAATGGCATTTCTACCCACGTAGTATGCTATAGAGGTATTTTGGTCATTTTGACCCGAAACTGCAGAAAACACGATTTTGTTTCGAAAGCACACAAAGACCATCCAATCCCCTTGAAACATTGAGTTGACCCTTCGAGGACTGCTGGGTCGGCTATCCTCGAATTCCGAGCAGAAAATGACCTCAGGGGCATTTTGGTCATTTTCTCTTAAACAGAAAATCGGGGCGTTACATGAAGGGGATTGAATGGCCTTTGAATGCTTTCGGAAGCGAAAATTTCGTTTTCCGCAGTTTCGGGTCAAAATGACCAAAATACCCCTATAGCGTTTTTACGCGGGTAAAGGTGCCGTTTGAGCCCGAAACTTTCCCTAGAGGTTTAAAAACACGTTTTCATATGTCTGGAGGTCTCTGTTCAAGTCCCGGTGGTCCCGGGCAGTTTTAGTGCAAAATTACGATTTTACCCCTAGAATAGTGTTTTTGAGCTTAATGACGTAATTAAGCAAACCTAAGCAATATTAGGCTCTAAACGAAGATTAATTTATTTCCCTAATTAATCTAGAGTCAAAATAATTTATTAAATTTAATTAGAACCTAAAATTGCTTAGATTAAACTTAAATCCCTTTTTAGAACTCAAGACTCCTAGTCTTGGAATCTTGAATAGTGTTTTCTCTCTCCAATTCCTTAAATCAAGGAAATGTGTCTAGAGTTGTTTAGACTCTAAAATTGAGAATTTAACTCACTAATGGTGCAAGACCACTCCTTAATTATGTCTAAACCACCCTAATTATCCATTTCCCTTACCTAAACACTTTCTTACAAATTCCTAATCTTAAGCATAATCAAAGATACACCTAAACACAACTCTAAACCACAATTAAAATGCAAACACAACCACACATGGGCTGATGCATATTCGGCCATCTCTCTCCAATTATCACACATATTAAATTGTTTTCTCACTCAAAGAGCCATGCTTGAGCCATACCTTGAGCCATACCTCACCATGCTTTGAACCATACCTCACCATGCCTCAAGACCACATTATCTCACCTCATGGAACTCATGGGATGCCCTCCAATCTGCACACATGGCCGAAGCCATCCTCCACCATGAGCTCCCTCCATTTGTTTCATTTCTCTATAAATAGAATGCCTTGAGGAGCTTGCACCACTTTTAGATCATTTGCTAAGTTTAGGAGCACTCAAAGCTTTTCTTTTTCTCTCAAAGTTCTAGTGTTCTTCAAGTTCTTCAAAGTTCATCATCTTCATCATCTTCTTTCATCTTCAAGTTCATCACATCAAGTAGGGATTTTCTTTCAAGTATTCCTTTCTTTAAAGTTCTTGTTCTAAGCTTTATGTTCATAGTTTCTCTTGATTCTTTTTGGAACTTCTTTTCTTCTCCTTTTTCCTTTCCATTTTCGGCCATAGGCCTTAGAGAACAAAGGAATGAGGGCTTGATGATGAGAGTTTCATGATGATATTCATTACTTGAAACAAACTCTAGAGCTTGATCTTTGTTCTTGAGCACAAATGTTTCTAGTTTTTCCTCTCTTGAACTCTTCAGAACTTTAGTTTTGATGGTGTTTTAAAATGGTTCTAAGGACTCAATGATGAGGTCTCATGATGTTGGTGTTAATATATCTTCAAGATCATGGACTCTAGAGTTTCAAAATGTTCTTTTGTTCCATGAAGTTTCGGCCATTTCCTTTTCTTTTACAAGCTAAATGTCTTGATTTCTAAAAATGTTATGTTGAGTTCTAAGAACTCTAGACTATATCATATCTTGGTTTAATGAGTTTAGGTTGAGGTTTAAGTTCCTTTAAAGCCTTGTTAAGAGCTCTAGAAAGATATAATAAACTTGCATAATTTATTTTATGCTTGCATTCATATTTTCATTCTTGCTATGCATCTTTACTTTCTAGCTATCACCTAAGAACATAAAGATTAAAATGGAACTTGTATCATTACTTAATTTAATTCTCGAAGCCTTTCTATTTCGGCCTTAAAGTCGATTGTTGTTGGGCCTAGAGCACTAAAATAAAGAATTGAACTTGCATTATCACCTAATTAATTTCTCGAATGCCTTTCTATTTCGGCCTTAAAGTCGATTGTTGTTGGGCCAAGAGCACTAAAATGAAGAATTGAACCTTGCATCTTTACTTTCAAGCTTGCACGTTTAAGTTTATGCCTCGCATATTTACTTTCAAGCTTGCACGTTTAAGTTTATGCCTTGTATATTTAATTTATGCCATCACTTTATTTTGTAAGCAAGATTAAAAATGAAAAGCATGAGCATGTTTATGTTATGTCGTAACTTGAGAACCTAGAGCTCAAACACTTGCCCATTTCATTCCAAGTTAAAGTTTAATGTGAAACCATTCTTTGAATGCATATTTTCGGCCAAGTAGTGATGATGGACATGCAATGAGTTTTCATCTAGCTACTAGGACCAATAGTCTATGTTTTAAGTTTTCCTTAAAGCTTTACAAAACTTTATAAGGTTATGTCATCACAAGTTGTGATTTTATTATCTTTTAGGGGATGGAATATGTTTTGGTCAGTGACCTAAGGCTTCTCTTAGCCTCTTGATGAATTAAAATGATTTGCAAAGAGTTTTAGAAATTCTAAATTGATTCCAAGAGAAACTAGTTAACTTATGTACCTAGAAATGTCAATTTAACTCTCTTATTGAAGTTAAATGTTTTCGGTTCTGATATGATGAGTGTGATTTTGTATGATGATGTTTTGACGTGTTGGAATGTGTGAAAATATCATATGATGATGTAGAAGCGATCCTATGCATAATAGGTAAAAAACTAGCTAACTAGAAATACCGTAAAGTTGGAATTTGACATAGTTTTAACCCATTTGTTTATGGATTCTTTCCAAACTGTTTTAATGGGAGGATAATCAGATTTAGATTGTTTAGACATGAAAAACTTGGTATCATTTGAATTAGAATCGAATTCTAGCACCTATAGGGAAACTAGTAACTAGAAAACCGTAAAAGTGCAAGTTTAGAACTCTTAGAACGTTTATTTTTCTGGATTCTGTCCAGCACCCTTACAACATGATAAACATGATTAATAATTAGTCCTTAAGCATAGGAATGCCTCATAATTGATTTAGATTTAATTCATAGCGCCTTAGGCGAAAACGGAACCAAGAAAGGGTCTAAAATGTAAGTTCTAGAACCCCGTGAACACAAGTTAGAGAATTTGCCCTATGCTATTCAGATTTAAGTGTGAACATGAGGATGATGAACGATGTTTAATTATGAGCCCTTAGGTGCATAAAAATATGAGCGACGGATGTTAGAGAATTATATCTCAAGATTAAGACCCGTAAGGGTCAAAGCATAAGCTACCGTAAGGGTAAGCGTTTGAATGTTTTATGATGATGCATGTAGTATGCAAATGATGATGATGTTATTCATATGAGGAATTCATGAGGTTATATGTTTATGTGGCATAAAGCAAATTTGGAAGGAAATTCGGTGTAATGACCGTTGTGCTGCCGAATTTTCGACAAATTTGGGGACTTAAAGAGATTTTGAAAATTAAGGTACTAAGATGGGTTCTAGGATGACACCGGTTCGGCCGAGCACCTCCATAGAACTCATGTGACATCGGTACCATTTTATACTCTTAGGTGACACCGGTTCGGCCGAGCACCCCTAAGAGTTTTGCCCCCTAACCCGTACTCAGATAGTCGGGATTTATGATTTATGATACGCTTATCGTTAAGTGGTAAGTAAGAACTAGTGACGACTAGTTAAGGTATGAGCTCATAACCTAGATGTATGACACGTTGGGTGACACGGTTCGGCCGAGCACCCCAGTTCGATTGTCTTTTAGGGTGGCCCATGAGGAAGAGAAGTTTCATGATTATGATTATGTCACTAAGTTTTGTCCCATATGAATGTTACTATTGCCACTTTATGCCACCAAGTATGATGATGCTCGATGTTATGTTTTATGTATGTGCATTAGGTAGTGCCATGCATACATTTTCTATTATGTTGCATCCATGACATTAAGATCATCCTAAAATGAATGGACCTTGGCTAAAATATATTTTAAAGTTTAAAATGAACTTAATACATGCTCAGTCATTTTGTATAAATAAACCCAAGGTTCCTGAGGACGTAGATGATGACACCTAGGTAGTAGGAGGCCCTACTGAGATTCTTTAGCAAGATTCTCACTCCCTCTATCTCTTTCATTCCGTCACGTCTTCAGATGGCGACATTCGTAGTGTTCGTGGACACCCCGACATGGGAGGTACACTATGACCCGACTCACGGGTCATACCATTTCGAGGGGCAGTGCACGGTTCGGGTTTTCATGTTCGTAGGACGCCCCTTTGCTCATCCCGTGCACACCCATCGCTTCTCCCCGACTGCACCCTATGGCGACGACAAGCGGGTTTTTGAGTGCGCACGTACGCATGACGAGAGAGTGCTCCGCATGCACACCGCCGCCTTAGCCATGCGAGACTATCCCAATTACATGCCCCGGACCTACTTCTCGGAGACCAACCCGTCCGAGGACCCGCCTACTCATCCGTATAGCGAGAGCTCTGCCCCCTCTCCACCATTGATGAGGGAGGGCAGTGAGGATACAGTGACTCAGCCACGACTTGCACGGCGACCGGAGATGCGGCCACACCGTGGGGGTCACTCTCGATCCCCGTTCCGCCTCTTTACGCCCGAGGAGGTCGCCTAGTTTCCTGGATACTTGCCTCGTTCGCGAGACGGACGACAGTAGGAGGTGACGATCGACCGATGGAGTACCCGGTTAGAGCACACACTACTTAGATGGGGATAAACCTTCTTTTGTTTAGAGGTTATCCCATTAGATGCACTCGGGTATGGGAGTAGATCATGTTTATGTTTATGTTGTATTTCCTTTCCTGTATTTCCCTTGTACTAAATTAAGTCCCACACTTATAGGTGGGCAAGTTATATATATATGAGATGATATTCAGTGTTATTCATGTTGTGCCTTATGCTATGATGTTATGAGGTGTATGATTTGATCGTTACAAGATATATCGCATCACGCGGCTCTCACTTTGTTTTTCAAAAAAAAAATTTACCTGTATTTTTCCGCTAAGTATTTCAAAGTAAAAATGAGAACTATAAAGTAACAAACTAATGATTAACCGAAGTATGTTCTAAAGTATTGGGTTAAAAATTAGGATGTTACAAGATATGTATTGGGTTGAATTTATAATTCTTTTAAAGTCTTGAAGGAGCTCTAGTAAAGAAACAAAATGAATTTACATCCATGATTAAGTTTATGCTTTGCATAACCATGTTTACCTTCTATGTCATCACTAAATTTTCAAGAATGAATAAATGAACTTGCATTTCTCATGTTTAAATTCCAAGCTTGTATTTCATGTTTATGTTTCAAGTCATCACTTAATCTTTCAAGATAATAAAGAGGTTGCATCTCATATTTAATTTATGCTCTCACTATATTTTGTAATGGCTAAAAGAATCAACGCATGGCATGTTTATTTTATGCCATCACCTAAAGATCCTAGAGCTCAAAGACTTGCCCATGTATCACAAGCAAAGAAATATGATTATTGGAGTTAAAGAATTTATTCTTTAAAAAGTCTTGAGATTAGAGCTTAAAAAGATGTAATAATAATTCTCTTCTCCCTCTCTTGGTCCTCTGCGGACTACACATACTCCGGTTTCTTAATATTCTCTTCTCCTCTATTGGTCTGTGCGGATTACCGCTCCGATTTCTTGTATCATGTTTATATTTTAAGTTCTTGCATCATGTTTAATTTTCAAGTCATCACCTTAAATCTTAAAGATAAAGAAATGGAATTGCATATCATGTTTATAATTCCAAGCTATCACCTAATAAAGATAAGATTAAAATAAGGTTGCATAGCATGTTTATAATTCTAAGATGTCACCTAAATCTCTAAAGCTCAAGACTTACTCCTTTTATCTTAAGTGAGAATTTTAATTGTGAAGATCCTCCCAAATTTGACAAAAGAACTAGTTTCTAAATAAGTTTTAAGGCTTTGCAAGGATTTTACCGGGAACTAGTATTTTATATGCACTTAAAATATGATTCTATGTAATTGCATGAGGTTCATGATTCGGCCACTGATCTGAGTTTAGTATCAATGTGTGATAATGATTTGATATGATTGAAGTTGTGATAATTATGGTTTATTGTTAAGAGAATGATTCATAATTGGTTTAGTAACTAATTAGTTCTATAATTGATAATTCTATGTAAGGATTGGATGCTTATTAAGTACTTGATATCATTGAATGATTTCCTGGCTTGCATGTTATAGTTACTGTTGCAAATAATGAGAATGCTTATACATGAAATGTTCTTTATTATGTAAAATTTACCTTTGTTGCTAGAAGAAAGTGTATCATTGTAAAAGTGTAATTTGGAAAGGTTCTGGCTAAGGAAAGACTTGGTATTTAGCGTGTCTATTGTGACCCACCTCTCTTTCCTGGGAATCTCCCAGATGCATGATTATAGTTGATATATATTATTCTAGCTTAAGACTATAAATGAGAAAATGCTATGATGTTTATGAATTGTATTGTGATATAACATGCAAAGATTTAATTGTGACTTAAACTTATAAGAAAATGATCCTTTGGAACCATCAGACTATAGGTGGTGAAAAGGTGATTTTAGCCCCCTAACCCGTTTTCTCAAAAGGGTAGAGTCGGGACTTTAGCTTATCAAAAGGGATAAGTATATGCTAGTGACGACTAGTAAAGTATGAGCTCATAACCTAAATTACTCCCAAAAGGGTGGAGTATAGGGTGGCCTAAGGAAAATAATGATGATGATAAGATTTTAAGTCACCTAAGGCACTAAAGAAATGAAATATGTGCACTATGTCCATGTGTAGCTAATATTATATGACGTTCCTTTATGCATGTTATTTGATAATGATGATGAGGAAAATGATGTAATGATAAAGGAAAAGTTCATTGTAAATATGACATGTTAAGATTATGATGCATTATAAGACGCATGATTAAAAATTGACGAACCTCGGTTAAGTATTTGTCCGAACTTAAAATGAATCTTTGCATGCTCACTATTTTAGAATAATCCCGAGGTTCCTAGGGACTTTGATGATGACACTGTAGAAGGAGGTACCTTACTGAGAATTCTTTAGCAAGATTCTCACTCCCTTTTCTTTATTTCCGTCATTGTCTCCAGATTCAGATGGCGACATTCGTCCTGTTCGTTGATACCCCTACTTGGGAATTTCACTATGATCCGATTGCATCGCTCGTATCATTTTGAAGGAGGTCTTGTGATTCGTGTTTTTATTTACATAGGTCGTCCATTTGCACATCCTGTCCCTAGTTATCGATTTTCTCCTACTTCTCCCTATGGCGATGAAATAGTTTTCGAACATGCACGTCCACTTGATGAAAGGATGTTACGTTCTTATCCCGCTTCATCTGCTGTCCATGGATTTCCAGAGTATGTTCCCAAGACGAGATATTCTGAAACTGATCCTTCAGAGGACACTCCTACTCATGTATATTCTGAGAGCTCTGCTCCTACTCCCACACGTGTAAGAGAGGGTAGTGAGGAAATAGTTGTTCAGCCGAGGTTAGCAAGAAGGCCGTCCATGCGACCCCAGCCTGGTGCATCTCGTGTGTCCCCTCCCGAGGGAGCTCATCAGTGGACCGGATTTATTCCTCCATTTCCAGGATAGTGGCCATAGAGGGTTCTTAGTAGATTTATGTGTGATCATGCACCCTAGTTTTAGGATAACCTTCCCGGCTTTTGGAGTTATCTAGTTTAGGGGCATGTATTTCCTTAAGTATATTTTCTTTTATGGGTTTGCATAAGATAATGATGTATGAACATAACCCACCCTTTGAGTGAGGTTATTGTATGTAAATATATGCTATAATGTGCTTATGGATGTTATATGATGGAGCCTAAGTGATATGATGTGATATATTCTTAAACGTCTTATTATACTCCGCTTACTCGTTCACGTTGTACTCGGCTCACGTTTTCAATTATGTGTTTAAAAAAAAAAAATGGCTCGTAATTTCACTAAGTATTTTCAAATTATGAAGAAAGAACCAAAGCAAGGAGTAAAGTCTAGTCATTAATCAGATTCAACCTAGGTATATCTGGTTAATTACTAGGGTGTTACACCAATCATTGAAGTACCTTTGTTAGAAGCATGCCATAAGGAATACTCACAGTTCTTCGAGTTTCCTTTGATACAGCACTCATCATGTAGTCAAGAATGAGCATAGGCAGGTTCACTTTTCTTTTTGCCATTAAGCAATAAAGAAGCATGCAATTCATTCTAATGAGAGCATCTGTGCTGCCAATATGTTGAAGGATAGAAAACTGAACCACTATGTATACTTTCCTTGCCCTAGCGTTCAACATAGTTGTGGTAATCTCACTAGGCTTATGGATGATGGAGTCAATGAGATACCTGGGCACGTTTCCTTCATTTACACCAAGAGATTTTGCCTAGTCGGGTGAGGATTTATAGATGATCCCCTCACATGGAGCTTTAATGATTTTGGCAGGTCCATAAGCTATGATTTTGATAGAGCAATCTCTGATCATGCGCCTAACTTGGGATGGTGATGGTCTCTCCAAATGAGAGTAAAAGCATTAATCAACTGAGGGAAAATGAGTTCATTTGTTTCCTGAAAATCCTCCTATTTCTGGAAAGTAAAAACTTCATTAAGTATGGTAACTTCTTCACGTAGGTCTTTACACAAAGACTTTCTAGGTGCCATTTTTTTGGACATAAAGAATCTTTCAAAGCAATCTTACATACTAGCCTCATCATACATGTGAAAGGATGTTTTTGCTAGGGCAGATTGAGCCACATTCTTTTCCTTTGCCATTGAAAAAGAATATGCGTATGTTTGAGAAGATGAGGTTGAAAGAAGGATACAAGAAGGGTTAAAGAAGAAGGAGAGAAGATAGTTCAAAGGTAGAGATGAACAGTTACAAAAGTAGGGATAAGGGTTTGAACAAAAACTGTTGTAGAGTGGAAGAAGAAAAATTGAGGTTACAAAGAGACATATGTGTATATGAAACGATCAAGTGTATAAGGTTCAAGGTTAAAGAACAGAGAGGTGACTTGCACAAGAAGATGATGGTTAAGAATAAAGTGAGACGTGGGGGTTTAAAGAGGTATGACATGGGAGAGAGAAAAACTGATAGAGTGGATAAAAATCCCATTTTTCATCATTCTTCCAGAAAAAGAGTTTTTTGACTTTCAATCTTACTTTCTGAATTGCTAAAGAACCTTCGTATCTTATCCCAGATTCATCTTCCTGCTCTGGATTTGATGCTCCTATATAAATATCATTCTCATGATCCTCAAAAACTTCTTTTTGATCAACCAAACTTCTTCTGAACACACCATCTTCTTTCTAAATGACCTATCTTTAAACTGACAAACTGAATTCTTTCTGATCTTGGAAACTGATAAACCATTCCTCACAAAGATCTATGGTCTTGCAAATTGACTTCTGAAGTACATGCTAGTAATCCTGAACTTGCAAACTATGCTTCTGGTGAGATATACTGATATTCAAATGTTATGATAATATAGCTAACACTAAGGATTCAACTTCTATTGTTCTTGTGAACCAGTATACAGTGTCTATTCCTGATGATTTCTAATTACTTTACTAGATCTTCAAAACGGAGTTATGGAGAGAGACTATCTGAAGATGTTTTATGCAGAAATTCTTATGCACACATGAAAACCAAAAAAAATTTGCAAAGCTAGAAAACATGCAAGAGATCTTCAGCCACAGATATCGTGAATACATCTTGATACAAGATCTTCAGTAGACACATTCATTTATTAAGCATCTCCATTTTAATTAAGATAACATAAAGAAGGAATTTTATAAAACAAGATAGGATTTAGAGTACTGAACGGATTCTTGGAAAGATAAATCGCACAGTATTATCTCAGAGGATAGGAAAGCGAATTACCCTAAAAGATGCTCTTGTAACTGATTCCTTATCTACAGCATCTAGGTTCAAAGATCTTAGCATGCTTAGGCTTTTTCCTTTTAGTCCTTTTCTCTTGTATGGATATGCTTGCCTTGATGATATCAGATATGTCCAGATAGTGCTTGAGCTTCCTCTTAGTAAGGATGATGATGTTTCAAACATGATAAGAAGACTTTGCCTTTCTCTTAAGCTTGGTCAGCATATTTAGCATAGGTTCCACCCAACTTTGACAACTTAAAGCTTTCCTAACATATTTAGATCCACAGGTGGTGATGAAAGCACAGTTGATGAATATCCAAGGAATGACTTGGTTCTCATACCCTTGGGGATACTCTAAGAATTTTGACAATAGAAGATTATCTTTAAAAAAGAAACTTTCATGAAGTTACTGTACATTCAAATCTTCCAGCTTCTATCTTGTCTTCATACTGCTCATGTTGTATTTCAGAAAGCTTACTTTCTGTTCATCTTGAATGATCTGAGCATACTTTCTGAAAGACTGAGGTTCTAAAGCTTATTTTCTGATGCTTTGGCTTTTATCTGCTAGCTTTTTGGAGTTTTCTTGAGATAAAAATTCTCAGGACTTTCTTCAAGATAGTCAAGATTATCAACAAAGTTTTCCTTAGGCTTTTCATCATCATCATACATGAGAGATTCTTGAGTAGATTATTCCTCATGAATTGTGATAACTCTCATGTTCAAAACATGATATCTAGAATGATCATCATCAATGTGTTTCTTGGAGTTTCAGCCAGAAAGATATACCTGCAGGAAAGAATATTGATTTTGGTACCCATACTTTCATGGGTCCTTTTTAGTTAGCTTCAAAGAAAAAGATTTAGGTTTCTAAAGGAATTCCTTTTCAGGATTCATTTGTTGTAAAGGCATCTCTTTAAACATCTTGAAGAACAAAAACAAAAGATATATATTTATATATAGATGAAGTTGCATAGATCTTTCTCCTTCTATTTCACTTGAATATTCAGTCCAGTTTTCAAAAACAACAGATGCTGACCATTTTCACAAAAATATAGTTTTTAAATTTTGTCAAATAAAATAAGTCAGATCTTAGGATGCCATGAAGTCCTCTCAAGGATTCAGAAGAAATTTCTGACATAATCATATATCTTCTTGGAGGCTTCAGAAACATATAACTTCATAAGAGTAAACTCTCTTTGGAGTATGCTGCTCTCGGCTTTCTAGCTTCAAGCTTGACCTTCTTAAGATTTTATGGAAACTCTATAAATTCTTTGACTAGTTGAGATATATAGATTAATAGGTTTGATAACTTTTTAGCAACTCATCTCATGAAAAAAAAAATTATAACAGAGGTGAGATGCAGAGATGTTTACCTCACGTGTCTCTAATGATGTTCTTCAGCCATGAAGCATAGATTGGCAACAAGTTTTAGTACAACAAGACCACCTGACAAAGGCTTTCTAGAAGTCTGGTACATTCTTCTTCTTTACATAAGGATATATTGATTAAGCACTGGACAAATACATGATGTTTGACATTACTGCTATAAGCAGATGTTCTTTCTCAAGATGATCTTAGGCTTGATTTTTCATTCATGAGTTTGATGTCTTCTTGATATAGTCATTACAAACTTCAGATATATTTCACAAACAGCAAACTCATCTCCATATCCAATCTCAGATAACAATATAAGATTTTTTTTACTTCACAGAGAAGTTTTAGCCATTTTCATTACTTCATCGTTACAAAACATCTGATATGTTATAGTTAAGATCAAAGACATCTTGATATAGACTGAGATCCTTCAACATCATGTACAAACTATTTCATATAGCCTTTCATATGTAACAAATAATACATAGGTAGCATATACAATTTGAACTTATGGCATATATGAACAGAGACTTGACTTGATGGAACCACTGAACTTTCTCCTTAGTAAGGTTCTTGTTAACAGGTCTCTGTTGAATCCCTTTCATCATATGAATGAACTGTGCTATAACCTAGAGTCTTGTTAGTAAAGGATGATTATATAAAAGATTGATCTTGTGAAGATGACGTAGGACATTTTGTCCCTCAGATCTTTGTCCTCTGCAATCGTTGGATTGCTTAACCCTTAAGAAACCTTGCTCTAATACCAGTTGTAGGTAGAGATGTGCACAAGAAGAGGGGATTGAATCATGCATTGATCATTTTTGCATTTTCTGAAACTTTTAAAAACAAATGCTATCAGGTATAAAACTTGTAGTATAGCAGAAACATAGTCAGTAGCTTCAGAAAGTAGATTTCTGAACCTTATTAAATAAACCTTTATTATTAAAAGAGATAACAGAAAATGAGAATAATATATTGGATTAATAATAAGTAAAAGGCATAACAGAGATAAATAAAGGAGATCAGAGAAAGAGAGAAAAGACACAAAAATATTGGTTCGGCCAAATTGCCTATATCTAGTACTCAACAACTGTTGAGGTTCTATTCAAAAATAACTTTCTCAGCATGAGAAAGTAAAGTTGGATAGTCTTACAATAGCCTTCCCAAGCTCTAAATTATGCCAGCAGACTAACTCAGAGACTGTCACAAGTTGAGTATTCTTTTTCAAGCTTCTCCAGGCTAAACTGAGTAGTATTATACTAGCCTTTCCAAGCTAACATGAGTAGTATTGTAGTAGCCTCTCCAAGCTAACATAAGTAGTATTGTATAAGCCTCTCCAAGCTAACATAAGTAGTATTGTATAAGCCTCTCCAAGTTAACCCGTGGTCAGTGGTAACCACTACAGTCATGTTGAAAGCAGTCTTGACACTGGCCTCTCCAAGCCAAACCATGAGCAGTAGCAACCTCTACTATCACGTTAAAAGTAGTCTTGACATTAGCCTCTCCAAGCCAAACTGTGAGTAGTGGCAACCTCTACTATCACGTTGAAAGTAGTCTTACAGTATTCTTTCCCAGCTATCTCATAGCGATCACTACTAGATTAAGGATACAAAGGTTAAGTGTTAGGGTTGCCACTCAAACTAACCTGTACTCAAGTTTCCATAATATATATAAAAAGTTCCTGGGAAAAGCTTGAATAACTTCCTTCTTGTACTGCTTCCATAGGAAGAGCATAAATCTAATTGAGAATATAAAAGGAAGATATTTTACAATTCAAGGATAAAACTAATTATATAATAAAGATTGAATATTCCAGGAAGTGGGAAGAGATTTTTGCAAAGTTTCGTCTTTTGAAAATCAAATCTCTCGTCAGTCTTTAAGTATAGCATCTCCTTATCTAGTGGTCTTTCTTTGTGACCGATGCCATAGATCAGTTCCTTAACTGACATGTGTTGATCGTCAGTTTTGTCTTGAAAGAAACAACTAGAAGAGAGGTTGACAGATCTGTCACATAAGTTATAGAAGCCATTGTAAAATTGAGTTTTCTAATCTTCCTTCAAAAACTACTTTTCTACTTTCCAAACATGCTTTCTGAACTCTTCCTTCATGAAGCTAGGGTGGTTGAACAAATAGGCGGAAGAGATAATGTACCAGTTTGGAACTAGATTTGACTTGATTGTTTGAAATTCAAATTTCAAATTTCCCTCCCTTTCCTGTAGCGTTCTTTCCTCTATTCACGGGTGAACTTTCTGATGTACGCAATCAGTCGCTTGAAGAGTTTTTCATTTTCCAATCTTCAATCACATCTTCTTTGCTAATAATATCTTTGTGATTGTGATGATTGAAGATTAAGTAACACATTGCTCTTGGACATGAGTAAATATCTTCATCTTGAGTGTACTTTCTGATGTCTCGTGCTACTTTCTGAAGTCTCTAAACTTAGTTCCTTGTAGCGTTAAAAACTTCTTCCAATCATTAGCTATCAATTACTTGGTAATTTCACTTCTGTTTAATTTCATATCTCATAACATGGGATAAACATGTTTATACATGTATAATGAAATATATTCTTATTTGAGTAAGTCTTGCTCTTGTTAAATGATAGAAGCCTGTTATAATCTTACAAGGAACTCAATAGAGACATTAGTTGTTCTTCAAAAAAATTTCTTTGAATTACCTTTTTTGTCATTCAAAACAAATAAGCACAAAGGGTTCTGTAGCTAACATCCAAGACATCCGTTTCAGTTTGAGTCTCCTTCTCTGGCTTATTGGAGTCATTGGATTCACATCCCAGTGAATCTAAAATAGACAATTATCTGGTTTCATGATCGAGGACATAGCACTGCCAATGCTCTTTATGCACGCCAGAAGCAAATATCTGTAACACCGTTTACATAACAATGCACTGCTACTTATGAAACTTTATCCTTCAAAATTGAATATGGCAAATGACCTTACAATCAAATTCAAAAAATACCACATACCAGATTCCAAGCTAACAGATCCCCATCCAATCATGCCTTCTATAATCCATGGTCCAACAGGGGAGCCTTCCCCTCCTTGTGCTTATCTACATCGTGAGCAACTGTTTCCTATAGTAACATATCCAAAAACATTGATATCCATAACCCAAAACACATAAGTTCACCAATATCATTAATTAACATGAAATGCTAAAGAAAGGTGTAAATACTGCAAACCAAGAACTCAGATAGAATTTGTTGGGGTTCGCCTTTTTATTCTCATAAAAATTAAGGTACCCAGCATAGAAGGAAACAACCTACAAGCAAAGGACAAGACAAGTGGTCAGAAGTGGCTCAACATAGTCATATAGAAAAACATGGTCATATGCATATTCTATATAAAGTTGCTTATCCATTCTCTCAGTGCTAGACTTTGAAGCTCGTCGAGGTAAAGAAAATGTCCATCAACACTGACAATTTCCCTAAGCAATGAAAAATAAAATGGTTAATACATGAAAAGTTGTAAACCAGCACACACACACATGCACATACACACATACACACACACACACACACACACACAAACAGTTGTAAACTACCACATAAGATGTTGTAAACTAGGACAAAATAGGTTGCCAAGTTGGACAGAATAAAGTGTTAAAAACAAGGTTTAAAAAGTTGTAAACCTCTGTCAAAAAAGTTGTAAACATTTGAAAAAAAAAGTAAATCTCTTACAAAAAGTCGTAAACATCTAAAAAAAAAAGTTGTAAACCTTTGTCAAAAAAGTTATAAACCTCTGAATAAAAGTTGTAAACCTCTGTCAAAAAAGTTATAAACCTCTTATTAAAAAGTTGAAAACCTCAGTAAAAAGTTGTGAACCTCTTATAAAAAAGTTGTAACTCTCTTATTAAAAAGTTGAAAACCTCTGTAAAAAATTTGTAAACCTCCTACAAAAAAAGTTGTAAACTTCTGTAAAAAAAAGTTATAAACCTCTGTCAAAAAAGTTATAAATCTCTTATTAAAAAGTTGTAAACCTCTTACAAAAAATTTGTAAACCAGCATGGAAGAAGTTGTAAACTAGTCCAGCCAAAGTTGTCAACTGTAATCATTAAACATCTAAACTAAACTATTAAGCAATTCCAAACTAGCATAACCTACATAAAGATAAGATCATTTTTTTTTGGTTGAATTCTTTCGTTTCTCACCTTTCTTACTCCTGCTATGGTTCTTTGTGTAGTAAGCATACACAGCATTGGCCACTACATCTGGAACCTCGATCTTGCTAGCACTTATTGTTTGGGAAGCTGAAGCTTGTCTTGCCTTGTCCATGGATAATGGGCTGACAATCAACGCATTCATCTCCTAAAAAAGCACATAATATATCATTAAGCAATGGTTGTACACATCATGTGCAACATAGGCCACACAAAACATGTGAAAAAACCAACCCTCACAACCATTATAAAAAATACGAATTACCTCAGATGAAAGCTCAATGCTCGTATGGGACAAGGCCACATCCTTAGCCATGACCATCAATTGAAGTTAGGAGGGACTACTTTCCACATCTGTGCTATCCTCTGAGTGTGTCACCTATTTAATTTCAGACCAAAACATGGAAATATGATAAACTCCAACTCATGACATGCTATCCACTTCCATCAAATAAAATTAACATAAACAAAATAAGTACATAATGTGCACTTGCTATGGAAGGACCCTTAAGGTAGAAGTGCTGTTTTGCAGCAACTGAGCCTTCACTCAAAGCACCTCCAACATCCTTAGCTAAATCAGTAGACTAGACTGGAAGTGTAGTACTATGAGCCTCAATGGAATCATCATCGACAAAAGCTCCCCGATTGGGCATTCTTTCATGGGGGTGACTGAACTGGTACAAAAGGCACTTTCTTTGCCAAAGAAGACACCTTCTTTGCCAAAGAAGAAGCCTTCTTTGGCTTAGAATGAGCCTTCTATGATAAAGAAGACATCTTCCCGTCCCTCCTCTCTCTTTGTTGCTTCAACGCCATCTCAATGACGTCATTGACTATTTCCTTGAGGTCCTACATATAGATAATTCAATGGGTTCATTTAGATTTAAACCACTAGTATGTAAGGACAAATTCTCCAAATAAAAATATACACATCTATCTCCTTCATGCAAATCCAAGTATCTCATAGTCAAAATGGGTGTCAAGAAACTCCTTCACAGTGCCATCAACACTACACATAGTAGGGTTGAGGAGACCATGTGAAAAAAGAGGTTAAATCTCATTTACAATAATTGTCTATGTTTACTTTCTTAATTACCAAGGAGCGCTACAATACACAAAAGTTAGCACCAATGTACCTCCTCATCCTTCCTTTGATCATTGAATCGAGCATGGGCAGCCTCCTTAGTCTAATGTTTGACCAGTGGAGGGTCATTGTCTCCTGAAGGCAAGCCAAATGCTGACTAGAGGTACCAAACCTGTTGAAAGCCAACATAAATTTAATTACTTAACTTGTTCTAGCACCACTAAATATGGACATAAACTTACATCAATGTGACATACCAACAGGAAGAAGATACACCCTCTAATTTGTAGGTAGAAAATCATACGAGAATAGGAGGTTGAGTTGTGTTTGAACTTTTCTTCCGTCACTAAAGATCTGAAAATCTTTATCAAGAAGCTATCAAGTTGAACTTGTAGCACAGCGGAAAACAGCATTAAAAACTTAAAAAAGTGAACTTTCTGAACTTAAGCAAAAAAAGAAAAATGTATGACAGCCTTTTCAAAACAGATACTAAAACAAGAATAGAAATGGAAATAAGAAAGAGATGAAGGAAAAAGAAGAACCAACACAAGGGATTTTATACTGGTTCGACCAAACTACCTACATCCAGTTCTCAACAATCATTGAGTTTCATTAACACTTTCTCCAACCAAAGAAAGAACAAAGATAGTATTTTTACTAGCCTTCTCAAGCTATGTCTAGTGACCAGTAGACAACTCCTACTATCACACACCAAGTAGTTATTCAATAGCCTCTTCAAGCTAAATCGAGTAGTATTGTGCAAGCCTCTCCAAGCTAAAATCGTGAACAGTAAAGAACTCTTTTACAGTCACGTTATAAGTAGTCTTTAATAAGCCTCTTCAAGCTATTTCACACTGATCACTTCTTGATCAAGGATACAAAGGTTATATGTTTAGGTTACCATTCAAACTAACCTATACTTAAGATTTCTTTGGATATACAATGAAAAGAAGTTGGAAGATCTTGAATGCCTTCTTTCTTATACACAAGGAAATGATTTACAAATAGTGAAGAATTTTTACAATCTGCTCTATTTTTCAACATTAAGTCTTCTATCTTTGAGGAGCACAGCATCTCTATCTATAGAGGTCTTCCTTGAGACTGTTTACTTGAATCAAATCTTTTAGGGACATGTGTTGATCATCCATTTATGTCTTGGAAAGATAGTTTAGAAGTATAGCCTGCCTACTTGTCAGATCTGCTTGCAGAAGTCATTGTGAAAGAAGAGGTTTCTGATGTCCTTCAGAAACTACTTCTTACTTTCTGAACCATGGTTTCTGAAATCTTTCTTCTAGAGCATTTAGATAGTTGACTTCTAAGGCCGAAGAGATGATTAACCAGTTCTGACACCCGGATAGGACTTCCAAAAGCAGATTGAAATTTTAAAATTCAAATTTTCCTTCCTTTTTCTTGTTGAAAACATTGTTTTACTAAGAGCAAGTTTTCTGAACTTCAGTATCATTTCCTTGACAAGATATGAGTTTTCTTTTTTTTCAATTACTTGTCTGTTGATGATCTAAACTTTACAAATTAGTGGATTGAAGATTGAAAGAACACTTTGGCTTTATGGATTAAGAGATTTCTTCCATTCTGGTGTACTTTCTGAAAACCAATGCTACTTTCTGAAGACCCCTGCCTTGGTTTCTTGTTCTTGATTTGATTTTCTTTCATCTGTGAGGCATGTATACCTACTTTGTATGATATAATATTTACTTTCTATTAGGCACAGTCTCTTTTCATGAGATAAATCATGTTTATACATGTAAAGTGAAATTATTCTTGTTTCAAGTGCATATTATGCAATCCGAAAATACCTGTTATACTTTGTCAAGAAACTCAAGGAAGATATTAGACATTCTTTAGAGTATTTTCTTTAAATTGGCTTTGTTGTCATCCAAAAGAATTAAGCGCATAGGGTTCTGGAGCCAACACAATTGACCTCACCTCCCTTTTTCCTGCCTTGTAGTCATTCATGCAATCAACCAAAGTGTCAACAATGAGTTGACCCCGATTGTACTTTGTGGGGTCATCAAAGTCAACTACATGGGCCAGCAACTTCAAAGTTGTTGACCTCTTCTTAGACGGGCAAAGAAATGTGCAGAGGACATAAAGGATGAAGACTCTCTTAAACCTATCATCTATTGTGCCTTCCCGAATGATCATCTCAAACTCCATGATAGTTTTCTTTTGGAACTCTTGCACAACTACCATATCCTCATTTGATGCATTTTTCCTGACTTCTTCACCTTTAAATACAAAAAATTTTCATGTAATCAGAATGTCTCAACTTGTCCCTACATTTGGAAAAAGAGAAAAAAAATGAAACATTTCTACCAAGTTTAGTTAACTTACTAGAACAAGAAAGCCCAAGCACTAAACCCACAGATTTCGCCATAATAGGTGTGGAGCGGTCCTTCAAAAGGATACACCGCTTCACATGATTAAATGCCTTTATGACCTCTAAGATGAACATCATATTTTTTTGCTTCATCTTCAGTTCAAAAAAACTTCCAAAGCCCATGGCCTGAACTATCTCCTTTTGAGGGATAATTAAACTCTTATCCTACAAATCAACAATCATCATAGGGGAGCATCAGCTACTGAATGCAAGCTACACCTCACAGTAAACACAACCAAAAAATTAACTGACACAATATCACCATTAATTACACCTAATGCAACAAATTAACATAAGCAATCACTGTATGCAACATTGACAAATCCTTTAATTGCAACACACTTACAAGCCTCACCTTTTTTCCATTGCTGCCCTGTGCAACTTCAAGTCTCTTGCGAGGAGCCATTTCTAAGATGTAATTGAAAAATAAAGTGATAAAATATTTAATTGTTATATCACTAATTTAAATCTGCAAACAAACTGCCAAAGCTATCCAAAACAGGTAAGCAAGTACACATGAAAATATAGACATCACTGTACAAAATACCTAAATGTATGTAAATAAAAAGTTTTCAACCATACACTTCAAAGTTATAAACCATGGACAAAAAGTTATAAACTGATATACAAAAAGTTGTAAATTAATGCACAAAAGGTTATAAACCAGTGTAAAAAAGTGGTGAACCAATGCACAAACTTGTAAACTAGTGCACCAAATGTTATAAATCAATGAAGGAAAAGTTGTAAACTGTAATGCCCAGGGATGAAGTCAGGGAGTGATTGCTGGTGCAAAAGAAGGCACGGACAATGAGCAACTCCTGGCAAACTTCCAAGCGGAGGTGTACATGAATGAACCGAGTACACACCCGAATGAGAGGGATCCTAAGGTTGTGTAGGTATGGGACTATACAGTTAAGGAGGGCTTATATGAATTGATTTGCATTACCTATGCCAACAAGACGTATCTTCTTTTCAGTAGCCCAAACTGAAAGAACTCCATAGTTAAGCGTGCTTGACTTGGAGCAATTTTGGGATGGGTAACCTCCTGGGAAGTTTTCCTAGGAAGCGTGTGAGTGAGGACAAAGCACGCTGAAAAGACCCGTGTTGGTTTGTGGAGATAGTCGTCAATTTATAAAGCAGCAAGGGATGTTACATAAACCAATGCATAGAAAGTTGTAAAATAATGCACAAAATGTTGTAAACCAATGCTTAGAAAGTTCAACACATTTTTTCATGAAGTTGTAAACATTGGCCAAAAAATTGTGAACCAATGGACAAAAACTTATAAACCAGTGGACAAAAAGTTGTAAACCAGTGGACAAAAAGTTGTAAACCAAAGCAAAGAAAGTATTGAACCAATGTACAAAATGTTGTAAACCAAAGCAAAGAAAGTTGTGAACCAATGTACAAAATGTTGTAAACCAATGCTCAGGAAGTTCAACACATTTTTTCATAATGTTGTAAACCAAAGCATAAAAACCTATAAAAAAAAATTTTCATCAAGTTGTAAACCTTATCTATAAATAACTAAACTAATTCACAAAAATGTTGCAAACCAATAATGTACAAAAGTTGTAAACCTTTTTCATAAATTTGTAAACCAATACACAAAAAAGTGTAAACCAATCCAATAAAAGTTGTAAACTAGTGGAGAAAAAAGCTATAAATGACCAAAGAAGAAGTTGTAAACCTTGTTAAAAATGTTGTAAACTAATGCAAAATCAGTTGTAAACCTCATTCATAAAGTTGCAAAACCAAAACACAAAAGGTTGTAAACCTTTCTCACAAACCATAAACCCTAAACAAAAATTTTGAGGACTTGATGAGAAATTTTGTAAACCCTAAACCTTTTTCATGACAACTACTACACAAAACCAATAAACCATATGCAAAAAACATCTAAATCTGTTCAAAAAAGTTCAAAAAACTTCCAAGTCAAATGAGCACAGCCACTAAACACAGTTAGCCAAAAAAAATGTTGTAAACCAATGTACAAAAATGTTGTAAACCTTAAACATAAAAGGTGTAAACTATAAACCAAATAGTAAATTTTCTGCAAAAAAAGTAACCCTTTACTACTTACAATGCAAATGGCAGAAGGAAGAACACGAATAGTCAGAGCAAGAATGTGAACAATGGGTCAGTGATTCAAATGGGAAATGAAAGCTTAAGAAAGACAGTAACAGGGAGAGAGCATGAGCATGAATGTAGGTGAAATGAAAGCTTTTGTGGCTTGTTTGATCAACTAAGACCATGCACAAACAGGGTTCTAACTGCAAGAGGTGGGGTTGTGGTCGTTTCCATTTCGGGAGAAAGAAAGGGAGAGGGGATCGCCAAATATGCATGTGTGCATGATTTTTTTCTCTATTTTCCTTTGTTGCGCTAGGTTTTCTTTTCTGGTGTTGACAATTTTGCCTCTCTGTATCCATACCATCTTTATATGCCGCTTTTGTCCTGTTACTGGATGTAAGTAGCTTATGTATATACTATGATATTCACCTATCATTTCTCAAGTTAAAATAAGGAGTAATAATATATGCATACCACTACACACTTACACCATACTAAAAGACAAAACTAAAGTTTTTATATAGAAAGATAAAATGGGAAATGAGAAAAAATTTTCTTTTCTCTGCGTATCCCATTTTTCTCTCTCACTTATCATCCTCCAAAAGTTTCGGTTTTCTCCCTCTTTCTCATGTTTCTCTCTCTCATTCGTCATCATTCACAACAGGAAGAAAAAGGAGAATCAAACTTTGTTGGCAGCACACAAAAGTAATCCTCATGCACGAAGGCTTAGTTCATTATATTTGATTTTTCATCTGTTTGTGGTTTATGTTTCAAAACATGGGTGATTATTTATTTTTTAGAATTTTTTTCAGTAACAAGATGAATTAAGAATGACTCTACTAGAAGTTGAGATTTGTTGTTATTGTTAGAAACTGGAGTTAGAAAATTGCAAATGTGTATTACGAAATATTATAAACTAATATACAAAAAGTTGTAAACTGATAAGTAAAATGTTGTAAACCAGTAAATAAGTATTGTAAACTAGTTCACAAAAATATTGTAAACCAGTAAATAAAAAAAATTATAAACCAATATGCAAATATTGTAAACTAATACACAAAAAGTTATAAATGAACTGAGGACAGATACTAAACAAGTTCAGGATTAAATATGAAATCATATGCAGAGAAGTTTTCAGCCAGTACACACGATGTTGTAAACCAGTATGTAAAAAATTGTACAACATTTACTAGTTTACAACTTTTTGCATACTGGCTTACAACATTTACTTATTGGTTTACAACATTTTGAATACTGGTTTACAACTTTTCCGTATATGATTTCACATTTATCCTGAGCTTTTTTAGCATGTGTCCTAAGTTGATTTACAACTTTTTGTGTACTGGTTTACAACATTTGCGTGCTGGTTTATAACATTTTGCTTATTCGTTTACAACATTTTGCGTACTAGTTTATAATTTTTTGTATATTGATTTACAACATTTGCGTACTAGTTTATAACTTTTTATACTGATTTACAATAGTTTTGCATACTGGTTTATAACATTTGGGGGGGCTGAGTTTCGACCAATGCCATCCAAGGGGACAAGTCTCCCCGTGGTCTTGGTTTTGGCCATGGTTCTATTGGTGTACATGTGAGTGAAAAGATGAAAAGTTATCATGTCCTTGGTAATGGCACCAATGTAACGAAGTAATAAGGTAGGAGGTTATTTAGAGGATGACAAAGTCACGATTCAGCCTTCCCCTTTCCTGGATTTGTCTTACTGCAAGCTGGGATAGGAAGTGTGGTACCTGCAAGCACTCTACCAAATGTATCATTACTAATTTTAGGTGTTATTTAGTATAGGAGTATGAATGAATACCTATTCACCTTTGAATACCTCTTAAACAGGAAGTCCAAATACCCGTTACCACTTTCTCCATGTTTCAAGATATGGTTAGTGGACCTAAGCATGAATCATGCTTGTGAGATCGTAGGGTTATGTTCATGGGATACGTGGGTAATGCAAAACGGAGTTAGACCACGACCTTGCACCTAGCGAGGTTGGAGGACGTTAAACGCACTTAGTTTGCTTGCCCATCGACTTATGGCTTTGGACCCTTGGCCTCCATTTCCATTGTTTCTCCTTGGACCATGATTTCGGCTTGTTCCTTCAGGACTACTCAAAGTGACATTGGGTCACTTATTGGGTCCATACAAAGAGCTTGTAACACATTCCTTGTTAATATAATTTTTGTTTGATAATATAGGTTTAGATTTTAAAATTGCTGAATGTGGCTGCCAATTATTTAAATTTATGAAATATTATATTGACACATTATTAATTTTATACATTAGGTTCAAATTCCTAGTTATTTCATTTTCCAACATTGGTTTGTGGATGCTAATAAAAGTATATATTGAACTCGTTTATGCCGAAGATAATTTTATGCTCAAACAAAAACAAGGATTTAAAAAAGAATAAATCCATTATATGGAGCCAACAAGGTAATAGATATTATGAATTAGAAAGGATTTATAAGTTCATCATTATTTTATAACTGGCCGTACCCATTAGTCAAATATTGCAATGAAGGCAGGTTGGCAAACTAGTGATGAAATAGTTCGTTTGGAGTCAAGTCTCAAGCATGCAAACCAGTTAACCAAATTTGCACATTGGAGGAAGGGAATTAAGTAATACAATTGACTATCGAAGGTCCACCCATATCACAAAGAAAATGGGAAAAAAGGATGGGAAAAAGGTATTTCAAAATTTTATATTTAAGAATGGACTTCAACTATATCACTTAATAGGTCATTAGTCAAATGAATAACATGCTAAGGAACATGGTCACAATAATAGAATTTGCATGAACAAAAAATAGATTGATTTCTTTAGCAGGTGATTGTTTCAAAGTTTGAAATTGCGTTCCTAGAAATCATATTTCAGGGTATGATATTCTTGGGACTTTTATTCTTGGATATTTTAAACAAATTATTTATTAAGCATTAAACATTTTCGGGATTATTTGTTGAAATTTCCAAAAATAAATTTAATCCTTTTTTTTTGTAATATATATTTCGTGGAATATATGTCACAGTTTCCAAAATACCCCTAACACATTTATTATTATTACAATCCAAAGTGAAATTACACTTATAGAAAAAAATATAAAATTGACAATTAGATTTTTAAAATTTCTTCATCTTACTCAATATAATAATTAACAATTTTTTTAAAATTAAGAGCGCAATAGATTTATGAAGTCAAATGAGCACAGGTAAATAAAAACTGTGACAGGAAAGTTAAATAATTGAGGGATATTTTTGTATTTGCGCTTAATAACTATCATTCTCAAGTCATGGGAACTTTTTATTCCCATATTTTATCATGAAAATGAGATCTTACTAAATCATAGAAAAACCTTTTTCCAAGGAATAATCAATGCCTAGGAATAATTTTTTTTAACTTGTAACAAATATGAAAACACATCATTCACAAATAGCTATTCCCTAGAATAACTAAATATACCTTGAAACAAACACCACATTACTTGTAAGCATTCTCACTTTTTGGTAGATATTTTTCTTGGGCTCTTTGATATAAATAAAACCAAAAAAAAACATTATGTACGAAAATAAACAGAAAGGAATTTTGGGACAAAAATAAGTGAAAACATATACGGGCGAATACGCATGGGGCCTCTGCGTAACTGGTAAACACGTGAATACGCAAAAGGCCCCTGCATATTCATTTTTAGGACAAAAATGGGCAAAAACATATACGGGTGAATACGCATGGGGCCCCTGTGTAACTGGTAAACACATAGAGGCCCCTTGCGTATTCACGTGTTTACCAGTTACACAAGGGCCCCATGCGTATTCATGCTAACAATGTGTACACGAAAGCCCGATGGATATTCTTCTCGTTTCCTTTACGTCTTCATCCCTTACGTATTCGACTGGGCTGACCTGTTGCTCACTCTATTAAGTATCATTCAGTAGCATTTTTTGCTATCAGTAATATCTTTTTATTGAAAAAATGGCTTCTTGTTTCATATTTGTTCAGTATGATGGCAAAATGGAAGACACCACAAGTGAAGAAGTGAAATTTTATAGCAACAAACCAGTCAGTTTGAGGGTTAGTCCATCTGTAGGTTTTTCTGAGTTACAATCTAAAATACTTAAGCAAATAGGTACTCAAAAGCGGATTAGCCAGATGTTTTATAGATTACTATAGCTTTTGGGGGTGGTGTGGTCAAGTATAACTGCTTTCCACTTTACAACGACTATGAAATGTGTCTGATGTTTGAGCTCAAAGCTTAATTTCTGGAGGTTCGAATAATGGAAATATTCATCATTTTAGAAGATGGTAATTTGAACTCTGCTGATTCTTCTTTTCATACATCAGTAAATGAAACACCAGAGCAATATGATTCTATACATCTTGAAGTGGCATAGCATGCACTCATTTGTAGTCCTATCATTACAGATCTGGCGGTGCAAGATGCAGGGCCATCAACCAGACATGTGGCTGTTGCGGGTTTTGAGTTTCATGTAGATCACATGGATGAAGAAGAAGAAGAAGAAGAAGAGGAAGAAGAGTTGGGATTGTATCGGCAAGAAGATAATGCATATAGTGATGAGGAGACACGTGATACGCAATCGAAATTTGTGGGGTTGCAAATCCAGTTTTAGTCCGTATCACAAGAATATCCAAGTCACTATTCTTCAATAAACTTGGATGTAATGCCAGAAAATAGCTTTGCAGGACTTATTGCCAAATTGTTTGGAGGTGAAGGGGAGTTTGAGGTCGGGCAACAATTTCAAACCAAGGAGGATGTGTTATTTGCAATCAAGAATTACAGTATCAGAAGAAAAGTACAATTCAAGGTTTATGAGTCTGATCAATCAAAATATCAGTGCAAGTGTTTGAAGTTTGGTAATGGCTGTAACTGGAGCATACGTATTACACTTCGCACAAAAAGACAAGTATGGGAGGTTTGAAAGTACAATAGAAGACATGTGTGTATATGATTTTGTCATTGAACAGCATTTGCAGTTAGATAGTAATATTATTTGTACCAGTATCTTTCCCATGGTTGAGGCGAATTCAACAATGTCAATCAAAGAGTTGCAAGGACGTGTGGAATCAATTTTCAAGTTCAATATTTCATACAGAAAGGTATGGATGGCAAAACAAAAAGCAATTGCTAAGATTTATGGGAACTGAGAAGAATCCTACGTTGAACTACCAAGGTGGTTACAAGATATGCAGCATTATATGCCATGTAATTACTAATTAGTTTATACTTAACTGTGATTGTAAATTAGTTAAGTTGTTAGTTTAATTTATTTTTTAAAAGATTCAATTATTTTAGATTACAATTATGTGGATTAAGTAATAATTAGTTAGCCTATTATTTATTGTTAGATTTTGTTGCATTAAGTAATAATTAGTTACCCTGTTCTTTATTGTTGTATTTTCTTGAAAATGCTAGGTACACCGGTTCATTTATTGACAAAGCCATATTATGTGGGTGATATTGTTAATCATAGATGTTCCATGTTTCATCGTGTATTCTAGTCATTTCCACCGTGCATCGAGGTATTCAAATGGTGCAAACCATTTATTTCAATTGATGGCACTCCTCTGTATGGCAAATATGGAGGCACATTGTTGATGGTTATTGCTCAGGATGGTAACTCTAATATTTTGCCTATGGCATTTGCAGTGGTCGAGGGAGAGACAAAAAGAAGCATGGTCTTTTTTTTTTTTACTAATCTTCAACAGCATGTGACGCCTCAAGAAGGTATTCTTATTATTTCTAACAAACATGGGTCTATCATATCAGCTATAGAGGCTGCGGGTAGTAGGTGGCACCCTCCAATGGCCTATCGTGTATATTGCATTCGTCACATTGCTTCTAACTTTGCCCTGTGGTTCAAGAATAAGGATGCCAAAAGAATTCTTATAAATGCGGCGTATTCAAAGACCCATGCAGACTTCGCATATTATTATGGGCTGTTGAAGGATGAAGCTCCTGCTATGTGTCAATGGGCTGATCAAATTCCACGTGAAAAATGGGTCCAATATGCTAATGAGAGCCGTTTGTTTGGCCACATGACAACCAACTTGTCCAGGTGTATAAATGCTATGATGAAGGGTACCCGTAATCTTCCGATTACTGCCATAGTGAAATCCACCTACTTTCGTCTTGCAAAATTGTTTGTTGAGAAGGGCAGTCAAGCACAGGCCCAAATTATAGGGGGACAAAAATGGTCACAATTTGTGTTGAGAGCAATTGATGAAAATAAGCAATACTTGGACGAAATGTCACTTGTCCCATTTACATGAGATATGATTTACTGTTTGGTTACAGAAAGGGAAGAACATATCACACGGGACTATAGGGTGCATTTGGAGAGCGACGATATGACTGTAGGTCCTTCCAGGCTTTGCATTATCTATGCCACTAAGCTATTGCGGTCTGTCATGCAATACGAGTTGAGTGGGGGTCTTTCACTCATCTTGTTTATAGTATGGAATGGGTAGACAAGTATACAAATTGGAGTTCACACCCACTGTCGATGAGCATCTTTGGCTTCCATTTAATGGGCTCCCAATATGCCTGGATCTAGCCCTCAAAAGATCTAATGAGGGTCGTCCAATGTCCACAAGAATTCACAATGAAATGGACGAAGTTGAGACAGGACAACCAAATCGATGTAGGCTGTGTAGAAATGAAGGCCATACCAGAAGAAAGTGCCCAACCTTAGTAGCTTCATCCTCATCCTGGCAATACTGAATTTACTGTGATTATGTCTGTTCATGTGTTAGATTGTATTTTGCAACTATGCTTCGATTCTTGTATTAATCTTAGTTTCATATTAATGCACAACAATGTTTCTATTATTTTGCTATTGTGAATTTCATTGGAGATACAATAAATAAACATAAAATGTTTTACATAAGCTTTAATACACATCATTTGAGATACATTAAAAATCTTTAAATAAAAACTTTACACATCATTTAAAATTAAAATACATAAACACCAAAACAGAAGGTACGTGACTAATCACCCCCCTGTCCCTATCTCTCCGAGGCACCGAGAGCTCACACCCTAAATAACAATGATAGGGCTGAACCTGGCGTGCAAGTCTTCGCCTAGGGACAATAATCGGTTGCTCCTCCTCCTCCTCATCCTCCTCCTTCTCCTCTAGCTGCTGCTGGATGGGGACATGGGGTATGGATGGTGTGACTGCTGATAATGGCTCCTCCCTGAATAGATCATAGCTAGGCATGTTGAGATCCATCTCAGGTCGCTGGCTAGAAGACGCATCCGTGGGAGCAATCAGATGAGGGGGTGTGGGAACATCAAGGAAATCCTACAATCCATTAAACTCCTGCTAGCTAATGCCACCCTTAAAGAAGTCATCCATAGAAAGACTGTAGCAGTAGGAGCCTTTCTCATCTCCATCAGGGACGTACACATCTCCCCCCTCCGCCCCACCACCTCCATCACCACCCCCTGCACCAACAACACTGTCCCCACCACCTACATCACCACCCTCATCCCATGCACCAACATCACCACCCTCATCCCCTACACCAACTCCACTGTCCCTACCACTTACATCATCACCCTCATCCCCTGCACTACCCCCATCGTCCCAACTACCTCCATCCACATCCTGTCTCTCATCCCCTCGCCACCGCCGCTGGGAAGCCCGAGTACCAGCTAGGGAACGACGCCACTGTTGTCGCCTATCTAGAGCACCCGGGGGCTGGGCTATACAAGTTGCTGGCCCTAGATCCAGTGGTAGCTATTGTGGCACCTACGATAACCGAGGGTCCTGCAACTGGCTATCTGGAGATAAAAACCTCTGTGCAACGCCAACATACCACTGCAGATACTCCGTTGATGGCTGACTGTCCACAATGTGAGCTCCCTCCAAACATCGCTCTTGCCGTGCATCCCAAAAAATGTGCCACTGAGCATGGTACTCGGGCCACTATACCTTATCATTCCCACAGCCATCAATCGCATGCAATCTGTCAATATTGACTGGTGTGTATGGAATAGACTGCTGCATCTGAAACTGTCTCATGACATGATCGACCTGGTGCTACTCCACAATCTTAAAGCAAAGTAGTACAGTAATGGGTGCCCAGGCACCAGCACCTACATACACATGTGTCGGGGTCACAACGATGATGCTAGCATCCTCATACGGAGTCCACTGAACCTGCAATTATTGAAATCTTAAGCATTCAACATCACTAAAGAATCTGGAACTTAAATAATTATATATCAATGACACTGACCCCGTCAATAGTTATAGAATCCAGCCGTGCCCTGAAGTCAACCAACCGACGAGCATCCCCGTCAGATGCAATCCTCAATCCTACCTACCTAAAATTAATAAAGTCATACCACAAATTTGTTGCAGTCAAACAAACAAAATTATAAGTGAATAAATAAATAACTTAATCTGTATAATAAAATGTATACCTTGAAGCCAGAGGGAAGGTGATCCCATGGTCATGTCCAGGGTGTAATCCAGGGATCCGATAGTATGCCCATGATAGCAATAATGTTGCACATCCTGCAAAGTCAACAACCAGGTGTTTCACTCCCTGGCAGAGACTGCGGTATAGACATACAAGCACCATCAATCTCCAGCTATAAGTCCTTACCTCACCGAAATCCGACAATAAAGCAGCCACTTCAAGTGGACACGTGATGAAGACTTGTGTGGACATAGAAAGCCGCTAATCAACACTAGTAAATATGCCCAGGTCCACCGTTGAACGACAATCTCTGATGCATTAACGGGAAATTCGAAGTACTGGAATGTTTGGTTAGGCCAAGTTAACTTCACATAGGACCCATGTCTGTGCTATGACTCTAGCACTACACCTAACAAATCCCAACAGATGTTCCATACACTCTACTGGCACTGCTTTTCCCATGCGCCGATATTCCCACTAACTGCAACACCATCAACCTGCAATCCAAGCTGCATAGCCACGTCTTCGAGAGTGATACTACACTCTCCATAAGGCAAATGAAATGTGAGTGTCTCGGGATGCCATCTCTCTATAAAGGCGCTGATGAGCATCGAGTCATAGTGGAAGTTGCCAAAGTTTAGGGTTTAGAGATTAGGGTTTAGTAGAAGTGGGAACTTCCTAGAATCCACCATGTCATAAATAGTACTCCATCCGGGGATGTGGTGCACTAGCACCACAACACTTAGGGTATAACACTCGATTGGCTTGCATAAATTTAATTAACATTATCATACTATAATATAAACCTAGACTAAACATATATTTTTTGAATGGCAATGCATATTTATAAAAAATTATTTTCAAGCAAGTAACTATCAGAAACCACAAACTTCTGAATTATGCATAAACTTACTAAAATATATATAAAAACTAACTAACTTTTTAAACAAAACTACCTAATCTTAGACTAACTAATTACATGATAACAAAAATAATTCAATCAAATAAGTTATTAATTAAAATAAATGATTCAACAAAACTATCTAAATAAAATGTCATTAATTCAACTAAACTAGTTACTAATTAATATAGGATCATTCAACTAGTTATTCAACTAAACTAATTGCTACAAAAAAATAAATTGTTCAACTAACCTAATCACTAATTAACATGGATTATTACACTAAACTAATAATTAAACTTTGAAAATACATTAATTAAACTAACAACATCCAAAAATAACTAAACTAATGACAAAAAAAAAATTCCAAAATAACCACATACTTTTGAATTATGCATAAACCTACTAAAATATAAATAAAAACTAACTAACTAACTTTTTAAACAAAACTACCTGATCTTAGACTAACTAATTACAGGATAACAAAAATAATTCAACCAATTAAGTTATTAATTAAAATAAATTATTCAACTAAGCTAACTAAATAAAATATCATTAATTCAACTAAACTAATTACTAATTAATATGTGATTATTCAACTAAACTAATTAAAATAAACTGTTCAACTAACCTAATCAATAATTAACATGGATTATTACACTAAACTAATAATCAAATTTTGAACTACACTAACTGAACTAACAATATCCCAAAATAACTAAACTAATGATAAATACATAAACATATATATATATATATAAAACTAAACTAATTAAAATTTTAAATAATTAAATAATACAAAGCTAAATACCTGATGATCGAGTTTGACACTGATATGATCATCATCTAAACGGTATAAAAAGTTTGTCATTGTGTAGTTGACTAAGAAGACAAAGTATGAAATTTGAGAGTGAAATTGAAAATGATACAAGTGAAGCAGCCATGCGTGTATATATGTATATATAGCCCACTGAATACACAAGAGCCGTGGGCATAACCTAAACAAATGCGAATACGCATGACCCTCCTACGTATTCAAATAAAACATGAATACACAGGGTGCCCATGTGTATTCCCTGCATATTCACGTTTGTTTGGGTTACACACATATCCCTTGCATATTCATATACATTCAAAACCATTCAATTCCGTAATTAATCTTTTTTCTATTTATAACCGTGAATATTAGTTTCTTTTTTGGGTAAAATTTCCATTTTTATTGCGTTTGTTTTCAATTAATGCTTATTTCATCTAACTATTGTTACTTCCATTTCTATACATTTCAATAATGATAGATGAACAAGTGATGGAATAATTTAGAAGTCTTTCATTTGAAGCATTTTCTGGGTTTCCTACTTTTTTAAGTTGATTTTCTCCGGCTCAGAACAAAAAACGCATTTTAGGGGATGTAAACTGAGCTGATTTTGCTTCTTTGTTTATTGCGTTGATTTTATCCTCAGTTATTGCGGCGAATTTTTGACAGTTAAGCAGACTCTTGGATTTTGTTGAGACTTATCGTTTTATCCTTCATTTTTGTTTTTGCTACAAACTTTTGAAAATTAATCATATTTTTGGCTTTTGTTGAGACTTATCGTGATGTAGTTTTTCATGTCTCCGTTGTGACTTGTGGCAATATACAAAAGCGTTAAGAGAACATTATTCAAAATGGACAATAACAAGATAAAATTTAAATTGATAGTATTCATTACATAAACGAGAATTGTTACCCGTGATTGTCCAAATTAATTCAAAAGCTCAATACAAAATGATACTTCCAACATACATGGATATAGTTTGTTAGAGATTCAAGTACTGCATACTAAAGGTTCTAGACTCGGCCCTCTAATTACATGATGTAGAACTAAACCCCCCCCCAGATTTTGTCGTTAATCCTAGGAATCAACCTCCATGTAAGTGAACTTAGTTCATACTTTGCTGCAGTAATTATACTCCTCCACATCTTATTTCTTGCAAGGTTGCTACTTCTTTCTTCTTGAAGAGATGTTGCCTTTCTTGCAGCATAAATTAGCTGACTTTTTCTCAAGTATAAACTAAAACCTATATCATTCATTCAGATTCTAGGTAATACTATCATAAATCCTTAGTGTAATATAATTAAAATATGGCTTGCATGTTTCATTATAATGTTTCAACTGAAATTCATAAATCTCTTTATTTTATCATGATTTTATTTTATTATATATAAATGTTATAAATACCTTTTTAATAATTTTTAAAATAAGTAAACTCTTGCGAGTTTTATGAGTTGAGTTCGTAATTCGAATATACCTTTGGCTTTGTGAATGTAGGCAAACTTGAGATGTTGACAACTTCACTTTGTTTTGAAAGAAGTGAAATACCTTTATATAGCATCGACAAAACTCTTACACTAACTTGTCTTTATAAATTAAATGTTATCCTTCAAATTAATTCTACCTTATACTTTACATAGACTCCCACGTTTTACGGTTTAGGGCAAAATTGAGTCTAGGTTTAAGGGCCCTCAATAAATATTTTCTCCGCAAAAAATATGCATAATAAAATTCCCAAGCAGATCCACAAGCTTACATAAGCTCCCATGGGGTAACCTCCCTAGTGCTATACTTCAACTCTGGGTCTTTCCTACGAGTCCCGTGATGATACCCCATCGGTCACCGTTAGTCCAGACTGAGTAACAAAAAACAGAAGAGAACATGCAGTGTAAGCCATAGCAGTTAGAAAGATGATAACAAGCTTTTTGGTATGAGAAATTACCCTTTGAGGGCTGCTCAATCCAAGGACCATTCATTACATTCAATATACTGCATGCCTCACTATATTGCAGATCTGGTAACAACTTTGGGGTAAGCAAGAAACACCTGCAGCTCTCATTGAATTAGAATGTAGCACACATTTATATTCTCAAACTAATCAAGTGAAAAAAACTCTCAGAGATCAAGTGACAGTACAGATCAGTTAGAACTCACTGTGGTGTATTTGGCTTGCTTGCAGCTCTCACGAGCTGCTGGAACATCTTCCTTTCATTTATTGGGTCCATCCCTGATTAAAAAAAAAGTCAAAGAAGTTCTCCAGAGTGCTGAGTAAGGTAAATCAGGAAAGAATCATCTTACTATAACTACTAACCTTGGTTGATTTCATCAACAACTCTGAATGGGCAGTGTGTAAGATCTTGAAGGGAAAGAAGATAAACTATAGTTGAAACTGATCGCTCCTACAAAATCAACAAAAAGTTCATTTAAGGGGCAAGGCATATAGAAGCATCAACGTAATAAGAAATAATTTTTTTTTTGTAATACCCCTCCAGATTGATGATGGGCACTAAGAGGTGCAAGTTTTCCAGCTTGTCTGATGATAACACACGAAAGAAACACTGTAAGAAATAGACCAAATAAAGGAGAAAAGTAGCAGAGATCTAATGGAATTTGACAGCAAAATCAAAATTCCAAAGTTGCACGAATATGGCCACCCATACCTGTAATGGAAAAGGGATAATTTCTAGAACAACGCAGGGACGCAAGGGATATACAATAGAGGGAGATTCCTTTGTATTCTTTGCTTTTACTAGTGTAGTGTTACTTACACAATTATTGGAAAATAAGTAGCCAATTGTCCCATTTAATTGAAATATAAACCCAATAAATTATGAGATTATAGACTTTTAAACAGGTATGAAGCACAATTGATGAATTGAAAACAAGAATATTGACCAAAGGCAGCAAATTTATCTGAACAATAAGCAAGAAAGATGAATTTCTAGTGTTTTATAAAGGGGATTTGGATTCTCTAAAAAGATGGTGGTTGTAAAGTTAGGGTTTAACACCCTTGGATCAATAACTACCATTGTGTGAGGGACCATCAAATGATCTAAAAGTGGTTAACTCCTTACTTTATCACTTTGCAACCATCCTCATTTTACACTTTATAGGATCCAAATCCTTATAAATGGCATCATAATCCTCTACTGATTTTATCGAAAAACTGAGTAACAGTCTAGGTCGAGTTGGATGTCCTACTACACATGGAAGTTGACTAGCAACGACTGGACATCACATCAATCAACAATATGAATGACCAGTCATCTAGTGAAAGAATATAGGCCAGCCTTACCCACACAAGGCTACCAACAGGGATAACAGGAGGGAAGACATATCCAGTCTTACCCACCTAAATGAAAAGGCAGTCTTCCGTGGAGCCTCACCCACTCAACTAGTGAAAGCATAGGGTCAGGAGAAAATAAATAAATAGAGACTAAGGAATTGGTTCAGGACAGCACTCACCTGAATTTGACTTTAATAACAATTCCATACTGACTGAATTCCCTATCACATTCATCTGAGAAGGAGACAAACATTAGATAAGGATAAAGATGGGCACCCAACAAGAATAATTTCTATCACCAACATACCTAGTGAAACTTCTCCAGCAACAGCCATCTCTTGAAAGTTACGGCTGAAAGTTTCATTTATGAGGGCCACAAGGTTTCTAAGTGCTGGAAGCCATTTACCCTGCAGAAAAAACTTACATATTGGAGTTTTCCCCTGACAACATTTTCAAGATAACCAAAAGCACAAAATAAAAGAGTGACGGGACTTCTCTTTATCAGGGGATTGATGAACCTTTGTAGGACTGGTATGTACTTCTATATCCATTCTATTTGAGTGGAGTTTGTTATCTTAATTATCAAAAAAAAAAAAAACGTGATGGGATCCTCACTCTCTCCACAAGAAAAAGGAAAAAAATTGTTGATAGAATAAGCATCAACAGTCCATTCACTAAGTATCAACACAAGAAGATGAGGACACGCACAAGCCACATCTCATGTGGAACAAGCTACAATTCGTAGCCATTACTTCAATATTAGATTACATTCTCTTATCATCCCAAAAGCTTACTTCAGCAACATATATGCTTAACTACAATATTAGATTACATTTTGAGGAAGATCAGTTCAACAGTTTCATTTACAGATGTATTTTCTGCATAACGATCAAGCCACATAAAGAAAGATAACTGACCTTAATGTTCTCTATTTCAGTAGAACAACTACTACATTCTTCCTTGTCTGCTTCAAGTTTTGCTGCAAGATCTTCTATCTGAAAAGTAACCGTAATTACACATGAAACATGGAAATAAATCAGAGAGAACTGCAAGAGCAGAATGAGTACCTGTCGTTGTCGATCCACATACTGTTCCAATATGTTACGATTGACCAAAAGGATTGCATTGGCTTGAGATGTTGTATCTTGGATAGCTTCTTCCAATTCCTCAATTGTAGTTGGCATCTACATGAAAAGTCCCAAATCATGATAGGGTGCTCACTCCGTCACAAGAAAATTAAATAGAAAGTGTGCTCCAGTGACAATAACATGACAAAATAATAATATTCAAGATCAAGCACAGGTGTAGTGCAACTAGTACTAGTATGTATTTCCTAGTTAGATACATTAAGCCAACGGTTGTACAAGCTAAGAAGGATATGCTCCTTCTAGCTCGTATTTTCTCTTTCTTAATAACACTCTCATAAGAACCTTGGGAGATCCACACCACAAAATTGGAAAGCCCACAGTTCATGGCTATCGAAAAACTACCATCTAACCCTGTAGTGACCACTTGAAACAGCCATGCAGTGGTGGAGAGCTCTCATCCTATAATTACACAGTTCATAAGCTAAATGAGCAAAATTATCTTCAATGGTCTTCATTTTCATGTTCTTATGCAGCAAGGGTAGGAAGGACAACCTAACTGGAGAAAATAACATGCTCTGTAAGGATTGATCAACTCCGTGAACAACAACATGTGGAATGGGAAACATTTTCTTCTCTATACAACTACAAAAATAATTTGGAATCTAACAGGGAATAATCATCCAATAAAATACAGCAGAGCAAATCAAAATCAAGGAAGCACGGACACTTCGCCATAGCCGCCGCACCGGTGTCGGACACAGAAAACACGGGGACGACTCACTGGACGCGCGTGTCAGGGGCGTATCCAAATTACCTGACGCAGCTCGAACTCGGGTCAGACACGTGACTTAAACAAAAAATATAACACCAAATCTTAACTAAATAGAAAATAGTCAAATTTGATATGATTTTATCTTATTTTTTCCTTCATCCTTTTCCCCTTTTAACAACCAACATTCCTCGTTTTCTCTGGACCTTGGAAAAGGAGATCGTTTTTCTGAACTTTGGAGAAGGAGAGCAGAATATAAGCAACAAGTAACAACACACGACATACCATTATACCAAAGTCCAAACCTTTTGTGACTAAAGCAACCACTGAGGCATTGACCATCAGCGGCAACACAGACGACGACGACGCAGGCAACATCCGGCAACTAGTGAGTAGGCGACCCAAAGGCCAAAGCCAGATACCAGTGAGGGCTTCTTATTCTGGGTTATTCAGAGCATTTTTTGCGACTGTGATTGTGAATGTGAGTGACCGACTGTTGTATGTCTGTATCTTCTCTTATTCTTATGTTCTTCTTATTTTTCCATGGAGAGAGAGAGTTCTTATGCCTGTATGCCTGTTCCGATTTTCGTTTAAGTATTAAAACACTCAACATTTTTTTTGAAAAAGAAAAAATAAAAAAGATGAGTGAACAAGAGCAAAAGTAGTGAATTGCATTGCAGAAGAGAGAATACATATCTTCTTTAAGTGGTAATGAGTGGTGTACAGCTTGTGCACTAGTCTTGTGCACGTGAGCATTACAATGACAAATATAGTTAATTATTTCTCCTTTTACCTTACAAGTTACAATAAGTCAGTAACGCACTAACGCTATGTGTTGTTTTTATTTTGCAATATAATAGATAAATTATTATTGTAAATATTTTTATAATTTTTATATTACTATATAAGTATTTTATTTCTTCTTTTAGAATAATGGCTTCTCCAAGTTCAAATGCTACCTCCAATTTGATTATTCCGAGCAAATATATATCTTTTGAAGATCAAGATTCCAAAATTCCTCTTTGGACATATGTTAAGATTCTAAACAAGAATGCAAGTGTTGGAGGTGGAAATAAAAGTTGGCAATGTAATTTTTGTGATAGGGTGATCACTGGGTCATATTCAAGAGTTAGGACACATTTATTGAAAATACCAGGAAACGGGGTTGCTGCTTACAAGAAGGTAAACAGTAACTATTTGTCAGAATTGAAAAGAATTGATGAAGAGACTACAAAATCATTAGAACGACCTCATGTTCCATCGCCTTCTAAAACTAGACATGTTCCTTCTAGCTTAGGCTCTAGTTGTGGCTCTGATGGTTCAACAGGAAAAAGAAGAAATCCAGGTCCATTGGAAAGAGCTTTTAATAATGAAGAAATAGCGCAACTTACTAAACAAATTGCCAGGATGTTCTATTCTGCTGGTTTGTCTTTCCATATTGCTAGAAATCCTTACTATATGAGTTCCTGCACTTTTGCAGCAAGTCATTCCTTGTCTAGCTATAAACCTCCAGGTTATAATGCTTTGAGAACAACTTTATTACAAAAGGAGAAAGCAAATGTTGAAAGAATGCTTCAACCAATCAAAAGTTTGTGAAGTTCAAAAAGTGTTAGCAATATTGCTGATGGGTAGACTGATTCACAGAGTAGACCCTTGATTAATTTTATGGCTGCAAGTAAAGGAGATCCTATTTTTTTGAAGTCCATTGATAGCATCATGGAAAGTAAAGATAAGCACTATATGGCTCGCTTGTTCAAAGAAGCAATCATTGAGGTTAGAGTTGATAACGTTGTGCAACTTATGACTGATAATGCTTCTGTGCGTAAAGCTGCAGGATTGTTAGTTGAAGATGAATATCCTCATATTTTTTAGACTCCTTGTGTGGTGCACACATTGAACTTAGCTTTGAAAAATATGTGCTGCAAAGAATACAGAAAAAAATTAAGTTGCATATACTAAGTGTCATTGGATCACTCTGATAGCCGATGATGTTTCCTTCATTAAAAATTTCATCATGAACCATTCAATGAGATTGGCTATCTTCAATCAATTTGTGCCATTAAAACTGTTGAAATATTGACACTTTTGTCTTTATCATTTATTGTGATGGATAGTTTTAAGAATGTCAATATCGTACATTTATTAGGTGAGTCCTACAATGTACATATAAGTTGTGTTGTATCTTTCTCTTAATTGTATTATTGAAAATAGAATCATTTAACTCCATTTCTCTCTGTTTCCAAGGAGCTCCCGATTTGGGAGCCTGGTCACTCTCCGCTGTTTTTCCAACCTTCATTGCTGGGCTATTATTTTTTTCCAGCCTCCATTTGCTGGGTTGTACGAGTGTTTTTTTCAGCCTTCATTGCTGGCCTGTTATTTTTTTTCCAGTATTCACAACTAATCCTGATCCGGTTCAAGCCTTCATTTAGAGCATCATCAACCAAAGCAAATCAACCTGTGAATTCCAGTCAGTGTCCAATAAGATCACTGTGTCAATAGCTTGAAGATTCACTCCAACACCACCAACTCAAATACTTGCAACAATAGCAAAAAGTTAGAAATACTATTTTTTTTTCCCAATTTCCTTTTTTCCCCTTTTTTTCCCTTCTCCGCCACTGTTACAGCCACCGACCACCCTTTCAGCCACTTTCCAACCACCCAGCCACTCCATTCAAATCGCCTCGCCTTCCGCGGCCTACCCCCACCAACGCTGCAGCCATGCACCGCCACAGTTTTTGCGCGGAGCCTCACGCGCCACCACATCTGTAGCACATAAAGGCGCGTGGAACCTCTCCTCTAGCCGCGCTTCCTTTTCCACCCCCTCTGACCCATTCCGACCAGCCTCCGGCCACTCTATCACTATGGCAGAATAGAAAACCTCCACAGCTATTACACCTACACCTTTAACTCCTAATGACCTTCCTGTTTTGCACCCAACCTACCACCTGAACTGAAAAAATTACTTGCAGTGGGCTCAAGTTATCCGACATACTCTTAAAGGTCGTAGGAAATTGTCCCACGTTGAGGGAAATCCTCCTCAGAAGGATGACCCTACTTTTGAAGCTTGGGATAATGAGGATTCTCTTATTATGACATGGCTATGGAACTCTATGATTCCTGAAATCAGTCGAAATTGTATCTTTCTTACTTCCTCCCAGGCGGTTTGAGATGTACTTGGCAAAACTTTCTCCAAGAAGCAAGATATTCTACTTGTTATGAGTTAAGATGAAAATATTCTCCACCAAGCAAGGAGTGATGTCGATAACAGATTACTATGGTGTTCTTACTGATCTGTGGACTGAGTTGGACCAATATCAAAACTTGTAGATGGCATGTAGCAAGAATACTTCTACTTTGGCAGACTTCGTTAATAGGGACATGATTTTTGAGTTTCTCTCTGGCCTAAATCCAGAATATGATCCTATTCAAGTTCAGATTCTGGCAAAAGAGCGACTCTCATCTATATCCGAGGTGTTCTACACTATGCGGCGAGAGGAAAGTCGTAGGGCAGTTATGCTTGATGACAAACCCAGTAGTGGTTCAGCTTTGGTCATTAGCAAGACAGCCAAGCCAGGACCCTCTTCTTCCTTTTCAAGGCCTTCCCGAGATAGTCGTTGGTGCCCCTATTGTAAGACGTCCGGGCAAACTAAAGAAACTTGCTTCAAATTTCATGGAAAAGACAAAGTTCTTAGCCACACGAGATGATTTCGCAACTTGTCAAGCAGTCAAGCCTCAATGGCTACATCAGACAATGCCCCCACTCCTCAATTGGATGATGAAATTCTTGCCCCTAGTAAGGATGAGCTTACACACTTGCGATCTCTCAGAAGCTCTATTAGTAAGCCATCTGGCTCCTGCTCTCTAACCTTGTCCAGTAAGGTTCCTTGTTCTCAATCTTTTCATGTATCTAATACTGAATGTAAGGATTATAGAGATCATTGACTCCGATGCAACTAATCATATGACCTCTAAAACTCCTCATTTTTATTCTTACCTTCCCATTTTTTAAAACGCCACATCACTGTAGCTGATGGCTCCCAAACCTCAGTTGCAGGATCTGGTAGCATTTCTCTTCACCCTTTCTTACACTTGAATAATGTCCTCTACGTTCCTCAACTCGCTAGTAACCTTATCTCTATTCATAAGCTTACCAAAGAACTTAATCCATTCGCATTTGTGTTGTTCAGGATCTTGCCACGAGGAGGACGATTGGAGTTGCTAAGGAACAAAGAGAGTTATAGTATCTCCTTAATGCACTAATTGAAGGTGATGATAGACAGAGGACATAACCTCATGTCATATTGCAAATTTAGAATCTCAAGCATCAAAAATTTGGTTACATCATAGACGTCTAGGACATCCTCCATTTCAATTAATAAAGTCCATGTATCCGTCTCTATTTTTAAAAGAGTCAGTTGAGTCTTTTTCTTGTGAAGTTTGCCAGTTTGCTAAACACCACCATGTGTCATTTCCATCTAATTTTAATAAAAGTGATTAACCTTTTGCACTTATTCATTCTGACGTCTGGAGTCCTGCATCTATTCCTAATATCACTAGCACAAAATGGTTTGTTTCTTTTATTGATGATTGCACACGGGTGACTTAGCTTTTTCTTATGAAAGAAATTTGACGTTTTTTAACTCTTTATTCAGTTTTATCATATGATTAAAGCACAGTTTAGAAAATCCATTAAACATTTACGTTCAGATAATGGTAGGGAATATGTGAATCAACAATTTTGTAATTTCATGAAGGAACATGGCATTATTCATGAACTTAACTGTGTTGATACTCCTCAACAAAATGGTGTGGCAGAGCGAAAGAATAGGCATTTGCTAGAGGTTACCCGCGCTCTTCTTTTTCAAATGTTAGTCCCTAGCTCTTATTGGGGTGAAGCAATTTTAATAGCTGCTTACCTGATTAATAGGATGTCTTTTCAGGTCCTTAGTAAAGTCAGTCCTATTCAATCTATGTTGTCTCACTTTCCCTCTATTCCAATTATGCAAAGCTTACAACCTTGGATTTTTGGATGTGTAGCCTTTGTCCATGTGCATCGTCAGCATCATACTAAACTTGATCCTTGGGATCAAATGTGTCTTCATAGGTTATGCTCCTAACAAGAAAGGATACAAATATTTTCACCCATCCAGTCATCGTTTCTTTGTATTCTTATATGTTACATTTTCTGAAACTGAGTCATTTTTTAGTCCTCCACTTCAGGGGGAGTCTAGTAGAAGTGGAGACCTTGACCTTTTCTCCTCAATCCTTTCTCCCTCTCCCATCATCACAAGAATTAGTTCCTTCTAGTTCCCGAGAGTGTTCCCAAGAATTAGTGTCTTCCACTACACCATCTGAGGAAGATCAGAAGAAACCACTTTTAGTATATGAAAGAAGAAAAAAACCCAATATGATCCAACAGTAACTTCAAGAGTCCGAACCTGTGGTAAGTACTAAAGAAACTGACTCTTCCAATATTTGTGAACCCAACCTAGATGACTTACCTATTGCCTTAAAAAAAGAAAAAAGGACATCCACTAAATATCCTATCTCTTTTTTTGTCTCCTCTAAACACCTTTCCTTGCAGCATCAGAGTTTCATTATAGCTATTGATTCCATACAAATCGCAAGTTCAATACAAGAAGCATTAAAAGATATGAATTGGGTTCAAGCCATGAATAAGGAAATGAGGCGTTTGAGAAGAATGGAATGTGGGAGATTGTTGAGAAGCAAAGAGAAAAAAGGCCGTTGGGATGTAGGTGGATATACACTGTGAAGTATCGGTCAGATGGTACATTAGATCGATATCAAGGTTGTCAATAGCAGATGGCCGTTTATGGCGATGAGGCAAAAAAACGCCATAAAAATATGGCAGATGGCGTTGCGGGTTATGGTGGAAGCGATGGCGGACTACAAAATATATGAATATATATAAAAAAAATGTGGAAATTTTTTTTTTTTTTATAGGTCAGTTGTTTTTAGTTTTAATAAAACAAAAACAATATATTACCCCAAAGAAAAAAAAAAAGCAACACTAACCCACACCCAAAAATAAAAATAAAAACCCAAGAAAACCCACACAACTAAACTATGCCCATGACCGAAAAAACAGCCCACTTGCACATGACTCTAAAGGCTAAACCACACTCCACACTCAAAACAATAACCACACACGTGTCAAAGATCTACTCATCAATCCAACCCACACAAAACCCAAAGAGTGAGAAATAAAACCAGATCTAAGGAAAGAGAAGAGGAAGACTGAGAAACGGAGAAAGAAAAGGAAGCAAAGAAGCAGAACCCTAGCCACCACCGCTAGTGTGGTGAGCTGCCGCTGCCGCCGCCGCTGCCGTGGTGCCCCACTGTCGCTTGGAAGCATGCGAGAAAAGAAAGCAGTAAAGAGAGAGACTTTGAGAGACCAAGAGAGAAAAGGAAGCAGAGAAGCGACTTAGCCGCCCGCCACGGTGTGGTCTTATTGCCACCGCTATGCCTGGGAAGCATGCGCAAAAAGGAAGTAGAGAAGCAGAAGCATGTGGGGTCGGGTTTTGGGCCTCTAAAATACCCGAGCAAAAGGGGTTTTGGGCCAGATTTCCACCATGGCCGCCACCAATCCACCATGCCGCCGCCACTGCCATTTCAGCCGCCACGATTGCCACGCCATACCACAACGCCATCCAACTTTCCCTAGCGGCGGGATCGATTTCCACCACCCCATGGCGCTGCCATGGCCGTTTTTTAATAACATTCGATATAAAGCAAGACTAGCTGCAAAAGGATACACACAGACATATGGAATCGACTATAAGGAGACGTTTGCTTCGGTAGCAAAGATGAATACAGTCAGAGTCTTGCTTTCTCTTGCAGCTCATTTTGGATGGGATTTGCATCAATTCGATGTAAAGAATGCATTCTTAGATGGAGACTTAGAGGAAGTTGTTTATATGGAAATTCCTCCCGGATATGATGTCACCAATGGAAGAAACAAAGTATTCAACCTAAAAAAATCCTTGTATAGGTTGAAACAGTCTCCTCGTGCATGGTTTGGGAGATTTGCAAGGACTATGATGTCGCTTGGATACAAACAGAGTCAAGGGGACCATACCCTTTTCCTCAAACATACAGTTAGAGGAAAACTCACGGTTCTCCTTGTATATGTCAGTGACATCATTGTATTAAGTAAGATCCAGTTGAGAAGAAGATCTTGGAGCAGAAGTTAGCTTCTGAATTTGAAATGAAAAATCTAGGAAAATTGCGATACTTCATTGGAATAGAAGTGGCATATTCTAAGCAATGCATCCTTATCTCTCAAAGAAAATATATCCTAGATCTACTTAAAGAGACTGAGAAACTTGGGTTCAAAGTTGCTAGTGTTCCCATTGAATAAAACCATCGAATAGGAAGTGAAGAAGAGAGTCCTAGTATTGATAAAACACAATACCAAAGACTGGTGGGTAAACTCATATACTTGGCCCATACTAGGCCAAACTTGACTTATGTTATGAGTGTGGTCAACCAATTCATGCATGATCCCAAAGTGAGACACATGCAAGCAATAGAAAGAATATTACGGTATCTTAAAGCCACACTTGGTAGAGGTTTGCTATTCAAAAGTGATGACAAGCTCTCTCCATAAGTCTACACTAATGTTGATTACGCAGGCTTTATTAGTGACAGAAGATCAACATCAGGATACTATATGTTTTTGGGAGGAAATTTGGTGACTTGGAAAAACAAAAAGCAAAATGTTGTTGCTTGATCAAGTGCAGAGGCAGAATTTCAGGCCATGTCACAAGGAATTTACAAGCTACTATGGTTGAAAATTATCTTAGATGACTTGAAAATAAAATGAGGCTCCTATGAAGCTGTTAGGTGACAATAAATCAGCTATTAATATCGCTCATAATCCTGTCCAACATGATATGACAAAGCATATTGAAATTGACCGACACTTAATCAAGAAGAAGTTGGATAATGGACTTATAGCCACAATATGTGTTCCTTCCGAACTACAGTTGGCAGATGTATTGACTAAAGGCTACCCAAAGAGCGGTTTCAAGAGCTTACATGCAAGTTAGGAATGATAGAGATCCATTCACCATCTTGAGGGGGAGTGTTGAAATATTGACACTTTTGTTTTTATCATTTATTGTGATGGATAGTTTTAGGAATGTCAATATCTTACATTTATTAGGTGGGTCCTACAATATATATAAATTGTGTTGTATCTTTCTCTTGATTGTATAATTGAAAATAGAATCATTTAACTCCATTTCTCTCTGTTTTCAAGTTCTCTATTTTCAAGTAAAACTTCTTACTATTGTTGAGACAAGATTTGCATTAGTCATAATGATGCTAAAGAGGTTTAAACTCATAAAGCAAGCTTTGCAAGAAATGGTCATCAGTCAAGAATGGAATACTTATAGGGATGATGATCAACAAAAGCTGTAACTGCTACAGGTTTTCTCTTGAATGATCTGTAGTGGGATAAAATTGATTATATAATGAATTTCACAAATCCCATTTATGAAATGTTGTGAGTTTGTGACATAGATGCTCCTCACTTAGTATATGATATGTGGGACACTGTGATAGAAAAAGTGAAAGTGGTAATTTGTAGACATGAAGGAAAGAGAGCAGATGAGAACTCAACATTCTATGAAGTGGTGTATTCAATACTCATTGATAGATAGACTAAGAGCAATACCCCACTCCATTGCATGGCACATTTCTTAAATCCAAATTAAGTTTATATGTTACTAAATTATTTTTTAATTTTATTAAATTATTTTAAATTTTTATTAAATTAGTTTTAAGTTTTTACTAAATTATTTTTTAATTTTATTAAATTATTTTTAAGTTTTGTTAAATTATTTTTAAAATTTTATTAGTATGTAACATGTAATTAAATTTATTTTGTGTAGCTATTATAGTGCACATTGGCTTCAAGGAGCTCCAAATAGAGTTGCTCCTCATCAAGATGAAGAAATTTCTACAGAGAAATAAATGTTTGAAAAGATACTTTCTAGACCCTAAGGTTAGAAAGAAGATTGCTATTGAATTCTCTAGATTTTCTTTAACTGCAGACATATTTTCCAATTTTGATTCAATTGAAGGTAGGTGGGCACTAGACCCAAGATTTTGGTGGTCAAACTATGGATCTTCTGCCCCTCTTCTTCAAAAGCTAGCATTGAAGCTTCTTGTGCAACCTTGCTCTTCATGTTGTTGGGAAAGAAATTGGAGTACATACTCCTCCATTCATTCTAAAAGGAGAAATAAATTGAATCCCTCAAGTGCTGAAGATTTGGTATATGTACATACTAATCTTCGGCTGTTATCTAGGAGGAGTGAAGACTATAAACAAGGAGCTTCCAAGATGCGGAATGTCAGAGTAGAAGATAATAATTCTGATCTTGGCACTTCATACCTATCATTAGATGAACCAGAGATCTAAGCTGTTCTATTTGAAGATGATGGACTTGGAGGAGAAGAGATTGACACTTTTCCTATTAATAACGAGATTATCAACGTGGATTAAGTCATTAGAAAAAGAATATTACTCTTTAATAATTATACTATCTTGAAATAATCTTTTTAATTTATTTTTATGCAAAATATATCTAATTTATATTTATTATATTATTTTTTGATTATAAAATATTATTTCTATGTTTTTCATCCAACGTGTCCTCGCCGTGTCGTGTCATATATTTTTAAAAGATTGCCATGTCGCTAAATCCATGTCGTGTCGTATCCGTGTCGCATGTCGTATCCGTGCTTCCTAGATCGATATAAATAAAGTTCTCCATGACTTACATCAAGGTGATCTCCTACTCACTTAATATTTTAATCTCCTTATTCGACATTTGAAGCAGTTGGATATGTACGAGGCACATGACTAGAACTGCCCAACAGACGGTGCTAAATGCAGAAAGATTGTTGAAAAGAAAAGGATCTACAAATTGCTAGTTGGTCTGAGCAAGAACCAAAATGAAGTTCGGAGCAGAATTTTAGCAGCTAAACCTCTTCCATACTTAAGTTGTGAGGAGAGAAATGAAGCTGATGATGGGGGCCTCAATTCCCAACTCCATGCTGAGTGCTCTATTCTTGTTGGATGTGGTCCTCAAATTCATAAGGTCAAGAACAATCCGCAAAAGAAACAAGGGAGACCTTGATGTGAAATGTGTTGCAAACCAGGACACAACAAAGACAGTTTGTGGAAGATACATGGCAAACTTGAAGCCTAAAGAACTATCAGAAATCAGAGGTTACATGAGCAACAGGGAGGAAAGGCCATCTACTGAAACCATGCATTTTAGTTAGGATTGGATTGGATTTCTTCAAAAACATGTTTGGCCATCATACATTAAGTTCCTACTGAGGCCCTCCTTGTAATTGTCTTCTCAACTTGGGGGCTGTTTGTTCATTGGTCTCTTGCTTTTTTCCCCATGTAAAGTTGGTTGCTCGGCTTTGGCCCCATTTTATGAATCATGACCTTTAAAAATAAGAAGGTTCCTACTGAGAATACTCTAGGAATTGGTTCTGTTGCTTAAAATGTTAACTTTCTCTCATGATGATGAACACCCAAGTGCGAAAAAACAACTCCTAGACGGTAGACTTCAGTGCATCAGTTCGTATGAATTCTGATCTCAATCTCTATAGTTTAGGGATATATTATGTTAATATTTATTTGCAGATTCCTCAATTAAGTTTTAATGTTTGATTTCCATTTTTGTTTGATCAGACTTCTAAGAGATTAGGGATACTGTTTTCTAAAATCTCTCCAACATAATTTGTTTCCTTGTTTAGGAGATTATTACTAGAATTAAGGAGAATGAATGGCAGATTTGTCATCATACTTTCTCCTATATATTCCTTGGTTCTGTCAGTTAATTAAATTAAGAAAATAAGAGTTTTCCTCTCTGATAATTTAACATCATTGAACTTCAAATAAAGTCTCAACTATATTGTCATGTTCAGGAAACTTCACCTACTGGATGAGGTTGATGATTGCAACTTATTATATAATGAAAACAGAAAAAGGACTACACGGAAATTTTAATCAGTAACACAAACCTCAAGAAATTCCTTCTCCAGCTCAGGTGTAAGGCGTGCAATTGATTTAGCAAGCCTCAAGGAATCTTTAAGTTGGTTTCCACAACTCTCAACCTCTCTCTTACCTGAAAAAACAACGTAATGATCATTATCTCTGTTGCACAGGTGTGTATACGCGTGTTTATTCACTTGATCACAAGAAAAGAAGTAACATATTTGGTGTTTGCAAAAGCTACAAATTAAAAACTAAATAGCATCTCACAGTTGTCGAATTGCAATGATGCTTGCAGAGCAAGATTCTCATGCTGCTTCAGATTGGCCTCCAATTTTCCAATCTAAGAAAATTCAAAATGTTAATATGAGACACAGACAACACAGAGAGAGAAATGTATTATTGCAGTTATAGAACAGGAACCCCTATATTTAGTATATTTCATTAAATTCCGGTTCATGTTTGTATCACCCTACAGCCTATAATTCTTTAATGAAATGAAATGAAATTTTGAGAAGTTTCCGATGTTGGTATACATATATATTGTAATAAAATCAACAGAGTATCTTCAGAGTAACTTAAGAAACTTCAGAATAAATTAAAAGATATTTATAATGTATTGTGGAATCAATAGGTTACCTAATTTTTGAAATTGAGTTTTAGATAGAGAAAGAAGAAAAGAGAAAATAGAGAAGAAAAGAGAAAATAGAGATTCTCAGTGATATAAATGTATATTGATGCGGTGTGATATGTTCTGATAACCAATGGTGTAATCTACAAGCCCAAGATAAAATCTAAACATAATGATAAAATCAATCTAAACCAATTTAAGATATAATAAGATATTATTTATTCTTAACTCTCTCCCTCAAACTAAAGCTTATTAAGCTTTACACTTGTTACGGTTAAGGCTACGTTTGTGATTATTTTGACAAATAATCACTTTTTGGTCCAAAAAAGTCAATTTTAGTATATTTGGATATTTTTAAAAAATAATCAAAATTTCAAAAAAATCAGTTTTCAGTTTTTTTTTGTAGAAGCTAAAATTAGTAGCTTTTGAAAAAAATCAGTTTTAAATTTTTTTCAGTTATATATAAAATTCTACTCTCATAATCACTTTTTTCAAAATCTAAAGCCAACACACCCTAAATCCTTGACAATAGAAAAAAACAAGCTAGCTGGAAAAGCCATCTCATGGGGGCCAAGCTGTTGAGAAAGCTGTCTCACGGCATTAAAAAAAAAAAAAAGACCTCACAAACAATTTTGAACTATCTCCCCCTCAATGCTATGTTAGCATTGGACATCACAAATAACAAAGACAAAGGACATCAAGAAAGAGAGTCAGAAAGTAACATAACCAGGAGCAGAATCTTAAATAGAAACAGCAGACACCAATGGAGTGCACGAATCACGAAACCAAGGACAGATCCCAAAAGATGACATCAGTGCGAGCACAGTGGTGGGTGCGACGCTGGGTGTCTGTTCTGCAGAAAGAACTGGACGTGTGCGTGGGTATGTTGAGGGGTATTTCGGATGCTGGTTGCAGGCTTGGGCTGCATAGGAGGAGGCAGTTCTGGGGTGGGCTCAGCAGTTAGGATCGGTGCTGGAAAATTCACTAGTGACGGTGGGTGCGACGTATGCTGTTGACAGCGCATCAAACACCAGGACAGGGCACGGCTGGCAGCATTTTGCTGCGCAGAGGAGCCCAGTCTGATGGTGGGGCTGTTGGCCAGAAATGTCGCAGGCAGTGAAAAACTGGCGGTTTGAAGTAGAACGGAAGAAAATTATAGGTTTTCAACGGTTTGATTCCGGAAGCATGTTCCAGGAGTTCCTATTTATTTATTTTTTTGGTAGGAACTTGGCAATGGAAAAGGCTGGAACAAGTCACTAAGGATATTATTGCTTTGATACCATGTTGAAATTGTGAGTTTTAAATAGAGAAAAAAGAAAAGAGAAAATAGAGATTTTCAATAGTATGAAAGTATATTGATGTGGTGTGATATGTTCTAATATACAATGAGGTAATCTATTTATATGTGAAAAAAAGAAATCTAAACAATGATCAAATTAATCTAATATCAACCTAAATCAATCTAAACCAATCTAAGATACAATAAGATATTACTTATTCTTAACACTAATAAAGGAAGAAATCTTAGCTATTGTTTCATAAGTTGATTATGTTTTCTTGTTTATTTTCTAATTTAATGACAGTTTGTAGTCCTAACTGTGATTTGGTACGAACCTTAAATTGTATAAATACCCAATCAATTCTTACACCTTCACATATCAGGGAGATCCAACTACTCTGTTAGAAGACCTGAGCTTGTACTAGTTATACTGCACTAGTACTTACCCTAATTATTAGTATAAATAGATAAAAATCAATATACTTCTAAAATGTCGAATCGGGATCAACTACGACAGAAATACAGCATTGGGTCAAACTCTTCTTTGGTGTCAAGATAATAACTATAAATAGTCATCGATTCCCGGTAAAGGGTAGAAGAATGCAACCTATTATGGGACATACAATGCATTACAGACGTATGATCATTACGCTTCAACCGAATTATTCTATTCCGCCTCTTAAAAAGAAAAACTTAAATCAAAATACTTAATAGCAAGGTGATACATTTATACAAAACTTCTACCCTGAGCACACACAATGGAGCCCTAGACAGTCAAGTCAAATCCAATCCACAAAATATTTTGATCTATGGACAGCATTGTTGTGGTAAAGGCCGTAATGCCAAAGGAATCATTACTGTAGGGCATAGGGGGCCCTTGGGATAGTGTTTTGTTGCACATTATACCAAGCCATATATCAATCTAATAGAATGAGCCTTCATTCTCTCCTTCCCCCTTTTCCCATCCAAAAACCACAATTTCGACTAGGTATCAGATTGGGGTCCACCTTTTCTTCTAGCATGTACCAACTATTGTTTTGTGGTGGTGCTTGCGACTTTTTGGGTTCTCCCCAAGGGTCTTTATCATGTAACTCTTTTGACAAACCACAAGCAAAAAATTACTATTCTTGCTTCAATTCCGACACTAACATCGTTATCCTCCTCATGCCTAAAATCCAATATACCTTGATCTACACTTTATCTTTTATTATGTAATAAGAACACAGCAAATAAAAGAACAATAAAGCAGAGAATATACTGGATGTATATATTTCTGTGAATGAAAGAGAAATAGCAGTAAGCAAATACAAGAAAAGGAGCTAAGCTCTGAGTAGCTCACTCATTCCAAGGCCTAAAAACAGTATAACTGACTAAATGCTTGACACCCCCCTCACAAGGCAACAAATACTCCCTTTCCCCTAACAGACACATGACGCACTCCTCACTGGCCACACACCTCACCCTCTCCTAAAAACCGTTAAGCCTTTGGCTTCACTGAGGGCCCACTCGAATTAGCTACAATTGCTGAGCCATTTGGCATTCCAATTCCCATGCTACCCCTATATTTTTTTCTCTTATAAACTTTCAGCACTTCAGGTAACTTGTCTCTAACAATACCCCCTTCTTGGACTACCACCTTGTCCTCAAGATGGAAATGAAGGAAGCTCAGTTTGATGTCCACAGCCAATTCCCAAGTACTCTCAAACTCCGGTAAATCCTTCCAGCGAATTAGCACCTCACACTCGCCTTGGGCATTCATTCTAGTGGCCAGCTCCTCAGCTGGTTCCCCCTTCAGTTCCCATTCCTCAGTAAGACCTTGAGGTAGCAGTTGGCACTTCGCTTCCTTTTCAGCAAGGAAAAGTGGAATACGGGGTGTATTTGGGAGTCCTCTGGCAAGAGTAACTTGTATGCAACCTTGCCAATCCTCTCAATGACTTCAAAGGGTCCATAAAATCTAGGACTCAATTTCTGATTGGTGCGCTTAGTCAATGATTTCAATATATAAGGCTGAATCTTCAAATATACTTTCTCCCTTTCTTGAGTACAAAACCCTCTTGCACCTCTGATCCTTGAATAATGATTTTCAGCTTCTCATCATTCTGCACTTCTTCCTCAAGCCCCTCCAATTGTGGAATGTGACAGGAAATAGCATCTAAGTTGATTCTTCATAATAGTGCATTCGCAGCACCATTTTCTTTCCCAGCTTTGTATTTAATTTCGAAATCAAACCCCAGTAACTTCATAATCCATTTCTGCTGTCCGTCCCCCATCATGTGCTAATCTATTAGAAATCTCAAACTCTTCTGGTCTGAGTGCACTATGCATTGTCTCCTCAAAAGATAATGTCTCCATTTCTGCACTGCCATTACAATGGCCATGAGTTCCCTCTCATACACAGATTTCTGTTGTGCCTCATCTGACATTTCTGATTCAAAAAGGCTATTGGTCTTCCTTATTGAATCAGAACAGTGCCCCCAAGCCTTTGCCAGAAGTATCTATCTCAATCACAAAAATCGTTCCAAAGACCAAAACAGCAAGAACTAGGAGGGTGGTCATATCCACCAAGATTATGACCTCTGTATCGCCTACCTTCCCTTGAACCTTGAATGATTTGTTGAAGATGGTGAGGCCTTGCAAGCTATCCAAAGTGAGGTGAAGTGATTTCAAGGAGAGCTCGGCCCCTGGCTCCTGGGTGTCAACCTCTTCGCTCAAAGAACCGTCCTCCTCCTCCGAGTCTTCCACCAGAGCAAGGTGGTAGTGCCAGAGGCGGCACACATGCTTGCGATCCAAACGTTCAGCGCATTTGAAAAACAGCCCCTTGCGGCTGCGATCGTGGAGCTCTTCCTAGGATAGATGCCACACTCCGCCTTTGCTTGTGGTTTCCAAGTGCTTCGTAGGTACACTTGGTGAAGATGTGTTACTCGCACCGCTTTTGGAAGGTATGAGAGGAGCTTTATATGTGGTTGGGCTTTTAGAGTGGCCCAATCCACGATCAAAGGGCCCAACACCACCCCCTCTCCACTTTTTGTTTCGTTCCTCCAGCATGAGGGCCTTGTCCTTCACTTCAGCCAATGAGCCCAATCAGGAAGTAGATGTTGGGTTCAGGCCAAGCTATACCTAGAGAAGCATATACTCAACAATTGAAGTTATTAAATAAGGTGGATTCTAGAAGGTGGGAGATGTAGAGTGTATCAACATATGGGAGGATGGATGGCCACCTATGCAGAACAGACATAGACTATGGAGCCTGAACAGAAGTGTTGGTGAATCGAATAGAGTGCAAGAATTGATAATAGCAGGGGGAAGTCTTTGGAACTCCGAGCTCATTTTGGATCTCTTCCTACCTTTTGAAGCATACCAAATCCTCAGCATCCCCCTGTCCTCAAGGGATTCAGCAGATAGATTTGTGTGGGGGGAGACCAAGAATGGGATTTTCACAGTCAAATCAGCCTAAACATGGTCATGAAGCAAACCAACTTGGAAGGAATTTCTAACCCGAATCAGGATGCAGTAAGGTGGAAGAAACTGTGGGCACTTTCAGTTCTCCCCAAAGTGGTTCGCTTCCTTTGGCGACTTATCACAAACACCTTACCAGTCCGACAGCGGCTGAAGAACAAGGGGATAGATCTGAACCCATACTGCCCAAGATGTGGAATGGGGGAAGAGTCAACAGCGCACGCATTTAGAGATGGCAACTGGAGCAAGCAATTTTGGAGCCTATTCCCCAGAATTCAGTGCTCTGAAGAAGAACAACCGGTGGACATATGGGTGGAGAGGTATCTCGATTCGCTACAAGACAGCGAGGGCAAAATGTTCGTGGCTTTGCTTTATGGGATTTGGCTATCGGGGAATAAAGTGTGTTTTGAGGGCTGCAATACACCGGCAGAGATGGTGGTTGTTAATGCAGTCTTAGCGCTCAAATCCTATTAAAAAATCCAAGGCAGATTGGTGGAACAACAAGGAAGCTCATCAAGCAACCAGCAAGTGACCCAATGTTTTTGGAAACCAGCAGCAGCAGGGCGGTTCAAACTCAACACAGATGTGGCAGAGCTAGGAGGGAATGAATGGGGTATGGGAGCAGTGGGTAGGGATGAGTGGGGCAGCATTTTGTGAGCAGCCTCGGAGGAGGTTTGCATTACATCTAAAGCACTTGTTGTTGAAGCAATGGCCATGAGATGGGGCTTCGCTCTAGCAGGTGACACGCCCTTCCGAAATATTGATGTGGAGTCGGACTGCCTGGAACTGATAGAAGTGGAAAAGGGGACAAAGGAGGATATGACTTATGGCTGATATAGCTCGTGAATGCAAAGATCTAGGTGATAAGCTTGGTTATTGCAACTTCTTTCATACTAAGACGGGCGGTAATAAAGTGGCCCATTGCTTAGCCAAGAACTGTGCCAAGCTTGGTCTTCATGTATTGTTAGAGGATGGACCCCTTGAGGGGCCTGAATTTAGCTCGTGTAGATGTAACTCCTTTTTCCAGTGAATGAATCCTGTAACTTAACCGTCAAACAAAAAAAAAAAAAGTTGAAAAGAAACATCGGAAAACAAGCTTTATAGCTTAAGAAAATTATAATAAGCATAAACTTGAACTCCAGTGACATTATATTACTTGAACTTAATCTTTAAAGCTTAAGAATTGAAAGTGAAAAAGTAATTGACAAAAGTTAGTTCCACATAAATGATGAGTAATAGAGTCAGTTAAATGTTTACTGGTCAAACATGAGCAGAAAAACCATGACAAGATTACCTTAGCATCAAATTCAATTGAAGCCATACGATGTTCAATAAGACTTCTTCTGTAACCCACAGCTTCAATAAGAAGGTCCTGCCAAAAATTTGATGAAAAGAAACTTATTCGCCCAAAATTGAAAAAAGAAAAAGGGATGATACAGACATGAAAACAAATAAGCAAATGTCCCTTTTAGTTCCAATTTTAAAATTGACGTTAGTTTATTGCCAAAAAAAATTAACATTAGTGTAATCCTAAAAAAATAATTGTTTACATCAATTTAATCCTAACAATTTAAGATGACATCAATTTCATCCTTTTTGTCAAAATCATTAGTAGCTTTCGTTATAAGACAGAAAATGATGCAATGAGCTGCCATGAGCCATTGACAACTATGGCCAAGATACAAGCGATTCAGCCGCCATAAGACAGAAAACGATACTCCATCCGAACTATATTGCCAGGTTCAATAATCGCATCAAATCATATGGTGCTGACTACAATGTTAGAAAATACTAATGATATAAACAAAACAATGAAATTGATGTGAAAATTCAAAATGTTAGGATCAAGGTGATGTTAAAGTTTTTTTGGGATCAAACCGTTATTACCTTCTAAATGTTAGGACTAATGACCCAAAAAAAAAAGGACGAAAATTTATTTGAATAGGCATTGCTGACCCCCCAACCCTCCATTTATTGTCATGAACGTAGGAGCAAAAAGGTTTGGACTGGATGTGTTTACATTGATAATTTCTAAGGGGCTTTCATTGCAAAACACAGTTTTGGCTGAAGCAACATATATCATTGCTTCTCTGTTCAAAATTTTGTCTCCCAAAAGAAATATGTAAAATCTAAATTCATTATTACCCATTTTGGCCTTTCATTAATTTTATTAATTAAGAAATTCATTTACTCTAATATATAAAAATTTAATTTCTGTTATATGTTGTACGGATTTTCTTTTTTCATATTTGTATTATAAATTTATCAATTAAAATGTAATTTATTTAATTTTTATATTAATTTATACATTTTGTGAGTTATAGTATAACCATAAAAAATAAAATAATATTTATATTATTATTAAAGTATACTAAAAAAAAATGAAATGGAAAGGTAATATTACAATTAAAATATAAAATTCATACTTTTTTTATAAAGGAAGAAATTTCCTCGACAACGGAAGAATATTACTTGATTTTAATTAACATCACTAAAACAATATTCAGTCCATCATAATGTTAAAAATCATTCTTGTTGAAATATATCATACATTTATATTTTTTGTCTTTATCATTTATTATGATAGATATGAGTTCAGAAAGAATGTTGAAATATATCATACATTTCTGTTTTTTGTCTTTATCATTTATCATGATAGATAGATATTTATTATGATAGATATGGTCAAGTAAGTTAGTATCTTACACATTTATTAGGTAGTTCTTGCAATGTACCTATAAATTGTATCTTTCTCTATACAAAAAAAAATTGGGAGATATAATTACTTCACTTATATAATTCCTACTTTCTTCAAGTTTCTTTTTCAAGTTGGTATCATAGCTCCCAATCTGGGAGCCTAATCACTTTTCCGCTACCTTCCAGCCTTCATTGCTCGATATTTATAGCCTTAATTACTGTAGTAAATTTTTTTCTCATTTTCTCTCGAATTTTTTCCCTGTTTTTTGTTCTTCTCTGTCACTGCTACAACCTCCAACCACCCTTCCTTTTCCAACCCACTCCAACCATCCTCTGGCCACCCTATCACCATGGCAATACCTAAAACCTCCGCTGCTATTACACCTACACCTTTAAATCCTAATGACCTTCCTATTTTGCACCCAACCTACCACTTAAATGGTCAGAAATTGTCCCTCATTGAGGGAAATCCTCCTGAAAAGGACGACCCTACTTTTGCGGCTTGGGATAATGAGGATTCTCTTATTATGACATGGCTATGGAACTCTATGATTCCTGGAATCAGTCAAAATTGTATATTTCTTACTTCCTCCCATGCAGTCTGGGCTGTACTTAGCAAAGCGTTCGCCAAGAAGAAGGGTATTGCTACTTGTTATGAGTTGAAGACGAAAATATTCTCCACCAAGTAAGCAGCAATGTTGGTAACAGATTACTATGGTGTTCTCCTTGGTCTGTGGACTGAGTTGGACCAATACCAAAACTTGCAGATGGAATATAGCGAGGATATTTATACTTTGGCAAACTTTGTTAAAAGGGACAGGATTTTTGAGTTTCTTTCCGGCTTAAATCCAAAATATGACCCCATTCGAGTTCAGATTTTGGGTAAAAAGCAACTCACATCTACATCCGAGGTGTTCTACATTGTCCTAGGAGAGGAAAGTCATCGGGCAGTTATGCTTGATGATAAACCTAGTAGTGGTTTAGCTTTGGTCACTGGCAAGACAGCCAAGCCAAGACCCCCTTCTTCCTTTTCAAAGCCCCCCTGAGATAGTTGTTGGTGCCCCTATAGCAAGAAGTCTGGACAGACTAAAGAGACTTGCTTTAAATTTCATGGGAAAGACAAAGTTCTTAGCCGTACAAGAGGATTTTGCGGCCTACCAAGTAGTCGAACCTCTATGGCTGCATCAGACAATGCCCCCTCTGCTCAAGTGAATGATGAACTTCCTTCCCTTATTAAGGATGAGCTTACATGCTTTCAATCTCTCATAAGCTTTATTAGTAAGCGCTTTGGCTCTCGCTCGCTAACCGTGTCTAGTAAGGTTTCTTGTTCTCAATCTTTTTGTGCATCAAATACTAAATATAAGGATTTATGGATCATTGATTCTGGTGCGACTAATCATGTGACCTCAAAAACCCCTCATTTCTCTTCCTACCTTCCCATTTTTGAAAAACACCGTATCACTGTAGCTGATGGCTCCCAAACCTCAGTTGCAAGATCTGGTAGCATTTCTCTTCACCCTTCCTTACACTTAAATAATGTCCTTCATGTTCCCCAACTCGCCAGTAACCTTATTTCTGTTCATAAACTTACCAAAGATCTTAACTGTGCTATAACTTTTTCTCATTCACATTGTGTTGTTCAGGATCTTGCCATGGGGAGGACAATTGGAATTACTAAGGAACAAAGAGGGTTATATTATCTCCTTAATGCACTAGCTGAAAGTGATGGTAGACAGAAAATTCTAGCCTCATGTTATATTGCAAATTCAAAATCTCAGGTATCACAAATTTGGTTACACCATAGGTGTCTAGTACATCCTCTTTTTCAATTAATAAAGTCTATGTATCCGTCACTTTTTTCAAAGGAGTCAGTCGAGTCTTTTGCTTATGAAGTTTGTTAGTTTGCTAAACACCACCGAATGTCATTTCCATCTAATTTTAATAAAAGTGATGAACCTTCTGCACTTATTCATTCTGACATCTAGGGTCCTGCATCTATTCCTAATATTACTGGCACGAAATGGTTTGTTTCTTTTATTGATGATTGCACACGCGTCACTTGGCTTTTTCTTAATAAGGATAAATATGTAGTGTTTCAACTCTTTATTCAGTTTTATCAAATGATTAAAACACCGTTTGGAAAATCTGTTAAACGTTCACATTCAGATAATGGTAGGGAATATGCGAATCAACAAGTTTGTAAGTTTATGAAAGAATAGGTGGGGCAAAGCAAAAGAATAGGCATTTACTGGAGGTTACCCGTGCTCTTCTTTTCCAAATGTCTGTCCCTAGCTCTTATTGGGGTGAAGCGGTTTAAACAGCTACTTATCTTATTAATAGGGTGCCTTCTCGGGTCCTTGGTAATGTCAGTCATGCTCAATCTATGTTGTCTCACTTTCCCTCTGTTTCAATTATGCAAATTTTATAGTCTTAGGTTTTCGGATGTGTAGCCTTTGTCCATGTACATTATCAACATCGTAATATACTTGATCCTAGGGCCATCAAATGTGCTTTCATATGTTATGCTCCTAACAAGAAAGGATACAAATGTTTTCACCCTCCAGTCATCATTTCTTTGTCTCTTTGGATGTTACATTTTGTGAAACTAAGAGGTTTTTTAGTCCTCCGCTTCGGGGGGAGAGTCTAGTAGAAGCTGAGACCTTTCCTCCTCAATCCTTTCTCCCTTTCCCATCATCACAAGAGTTAACTCCCTCCGGTTCCCAAGAGTTAAGCGTCTTCCACTACACCACCTGAGGAAGCCCAGAAGAGAAAAAAATCCAATATGATCCAGCAGCAATTTCAAGAGTCCAAACCTATGGTAAGTACTAAAGAAACTGACTCTTCCAATATCTGTGAACCCAACCTAGATGACTTACCGATTGCCTTGAGAAAAGAAAAAAGGACTTCCACTTAACATCCTATTTCTTTTTTTGTCTCCTCTAAACACCTTTCCTTGCAACATCGGAGTTTCATTGCAGCTACTGATCCTATACAAATCCCAAACTTATTACAAGAGGCATTAAAAATATGAACCGGGCTTAAGCCATGAATGAGGAAATAAGAGCATTAGAGAAGAATGGAACGTGGGATATTGTTGAGAGGCCAAGAGATAAAAAGCCGGTGGGATGTAGGTGGATATACACTATAAAGTACCAGTCAGATGGTGTGTTCGATCAATATGAAGCAATACTAGTTTAAAAGGGTACACACAGACAAATGAAATTGACTATGAGATGTTTGCTCCTGTAGCAAAGATGAACACAGTCAGAGTCATGCTTTCTCTTACAACTTATTCTGTGGATGGGCTTTGCATCAATTCGATGTAAAGAATGCATTCTTACATGGAGACTTAGAGGACGAAGCTTACATGGAAATTCCTCCCGGATACGATGTCACTAATGGAAGAAACAAGGTATGCAGGTTGAAAAAGGCTTTGTATGGGTTGAAACAGTCCCCTTGTGCATGGTTTGGGAGATTTGCAAAAACCATGGTGTCACTTGGATACAAGCAGAGTCAAGGGGACCATACACTTTTCCTTAAATATACAATTGAAGGAAAGCTTACGGTTCTCCAGGTATTTGTGGACAACATCATTGTATCAGTTAATGATCCAATTGAGAAGAAGCTCTTGGAAAAGAAGTTAGCTGTTGAATTTGAAATGAAAAATCTAGGAAAATTAAGATACTTCCTTGGAATAGAGGTGGCGTACTCTAAGCAAGGCATCTCTATCTCTCAAAGGAAATATATCCTAGATCTATTTAAAGAGACTGAGAAGCTTGGGAGCAAACCTGCTAATGTTCCCATTGAACAAAACCATTGAATGGGAAGTGAAGAGGAGAGTTCCAGTGTTGATAAGGCACAATACCAAAGATTGGTAGGAAAACTCATATACTTGGCCCATTCTAGGCCAGACTTGGCTTATGCTGTGAGTGTGGTTAGCTAATTCATGCATGATCCTAAAGTGAGACACATGCAAGTAGTAAAAAGAATTATGGTATCTTAAGCCCACACGTAGAAAGGGACTACTATTTAAAAGTGGTGACAAGCTCTCTATAGAAGTCTTCACTGATGATAATTATGCAGGCTTTATTAGTGATAAAAGATCAACATCACGATAATGTATGTTTTGGGAGAAAATTTGGCAACTTGGAGAAGCAGAAAGCAAAATGTTGTTGCTAGATCAAGTGCAGAGTAAGATTTTTGTGCCATGTTACAAGGAATTTGCGAGCCACTATAGTTGAAAATTATCTTAGATAACTTGAAGATAAAATATGAGGCTCCTATAAAGATGCTAGGTGACAATAAATCAGCTATTAGCATCGCTCATAACCCTGTCTAACATGATAGGACGAAGCAGATTGAAATTGATTGACACTTCATCAAGGAGAAGTTGGATAATGAACTTATAGCCACAATACACGTTCCTTCCAGATTACAGTTGGCAGATGTGTTGACTAAGGGCCTACCTATATAGCAGTTTCAAGAACTTACATACAAGCTGGGAATGACAGATATTCATTCACCAGCTTGAGGGGAAGTGTTGAAATATATCATACATTTATGTTTTTTGTCTTTATCATTTATTATGATAAACATGGCACTTATTATGATAGATATGAGTTAGGTAAGAATGTTGAAATATATCATACATTTATGTTTTTTGTCTTTATCATTTATTATGATAGATATGGTTAGGTAAGTTGGTATCTTACACACTTATTAGGTGGTTCTTGCAATGTACCTATAAATTGTATCTTTCTCTATACAAAAAGAATTTGAGATATAATTACTTCACTTCTATAATTCCTAGTTTTTCTTCAAGTTTCTTTTTCAAGTATTCTCTCATAATCACTTCAAACACAAATCACGTCAACACCAACTCACTTTTCATCAAAATTAACTTTGTAAAATCAAGTTTATGCAAAATTAAGTTTGCAAACTCTGATCCGAACACATTAGAATAAAAGAACTTAAGCCTGCATATAACATGATATTAATATGCAGAAAAAAAAAACTGAAAAAGTCACCTTCGTTTTCAAAGCATTATGGAACCTCTGAATGTTAACTTTTTTAGCCTGATCAACAAGCTTTGCTATCTCAGTATCTATATCATCCCGCTCCTCCGTTGATTTTAGTATCCCTTTCTTTTGCTCTAAAGGTCGAAACAAGACATTCATTTAGGAAATTAAATATTGAGCTAGTTTGAAGCTTTCTTATCTTTCAACAAAGTACATAACTACTTACCAATACGGCTACTGATTGCTTGACGCTTTTGTCTCTCATTCCGCACTGAATTAGTAATGCCCTCCTAAAAAAAATAATAATAACAAATTTCTTCAGACTCACTTTTTTCAAAAAAAAAAAAATTCAAAGATTTAATCAACTAAACATATTCCTTAAGAACAAACATTCAAAATTAGAGAGAAATCAGCATATTGCAATTAAGGGTATCTTTGGTTGGAGAGTAAAAGTGGGGGTAAAATTTCCCTAAATGAGTTTCATATGTAAAATTACACATGATGCTTATTTGGGAATTTTTACCCCCATTTTTACTCTCTAACCAAACACGCTATAAATTGTAAATTGTTCACAGCATACCCACTGTTTACGAAGATCAGCAGCTTGATTAATTAAGCTTCTTTCCTCATCTCGAAACCTTTTAACACTTTCTTCCAAGGTAGCAATAGATCTTTCAAGCTCCATTAGCTGGGAAGTCAGCTTCTCAATTTCACCCACATTCAAATCTAATAGTTCAACAGAGAGAAAAAATAAGGAGGGCAATCAGCCAATAACGCAGTTAAAACTAAACAACAACATTCACATGTTGATTTGATAGGTTTTAGAGGTATACTATCTAATATAAGGTGTGGCCGATCAACTTGTTCAACAACTGCTGAGATATGACTTCCATATCTAGACTTAGACCAATGGTAGTGACTTTCAGGTGTCCATAAATCTATAATTCCCAATTTTGGAACCTCATCAGCCTTCTTATCAGTGTCTTTGGATCCAATATACTGAAATAAATAATTGGAATAAAAAGTATAAACTGTATAGCATAATCACATTGAAAGTCATCCATAAACATATTAACTTGAAGCATTTCATAAAAAATTGAAAATTTAAAATACTAATTTATAGGGGAAGCACTGGAGGTATACAGAATGATCCAAATTGAACTGGCCAATCAAAGCCTCCTTGACAGCAGAAGGAGCATCAAAAATTTGATCCAGCCGGGAGTAGATACCAAGAGCACGCATCTGGTTAAAACAATAAAATAAAATCGTCAAACTTCAGGTCTCTTAAATGGGGAATGAATAATTTGCCACGCGAAACTTACATCTTCAGAAATTTCAAAAGGCTCTCTACAGTGACCATCACCCCCAGTATAATTTAAAACTGGAACATCAAAGAACTTTAGGTGCTTCACCAAGAGGTCCCGATCACCAGAATCTTGTGTTATGAAAGACTGGATTTGAACACAAAATTATATTAACAATGGAGATTATAGAGACCTGCATGATTCATCAACCTTTCCCCAAAAGAAATGTGAACAAAAATGTAGCACTTACAGCAATCAAAATTTATCAACTAAATTTGCACATAACAAATAAAATAAGCTAAAGTAAAATTACCGGAAAAAAAAAAAAACCTGCACAATTGAAAACAGAGAAGGCTGTAAAGGAATGGAGTATCAGACTAGAAAACACTTGCACCATAAAATATTTAAACAAAGGACCTAAACTAATACGATGAGCCGCAGCGCAATCGTAAGGTCGCTGTCTTGTGACCTGCAAGTCACGAGTTCAAATCCGAGACATACCCTCTCCACACAGCAAGGGTAAGGCCACATATATCTACCCTCCCCAAACCCTACTAGGTGTTAGCCTCAGGCACTGAGTTGCCCATTTAAAGGATCTAAAACTAACTTTTACCACCCAGCATTTAGCTATATTCAACATCGTCAGTCTTATAGCTGAGCACCAAAACTTTTCACTAAGCTTGAGTGATACTATTTAACACAAATAGCACCTGAAGCACTTCTTCATTTCATCCCCCAACATAAATCCAATGGTTTACATCTCCCACAATTAAGGTAATGGGGCAATCCGCAAGCATAAGATCTGTAAAATGATGATGAAATATGTTGTGTCTGCAAGTAAAATTGAGCATTAAGGTAATGGGCACTGCTCATGCCACTCTCATAGAGGTAATCTTCACAAGGTCATGATCGCAGCCAGTTCATGTCAACTTGGAGGCCTTAATTTCATCAATGGGACTGTCATTTAGGATTTACATTCTCCTTCGGGTCCAGCACTTAGGGCTTGATGGCTTGTAGATGCATTAATTTCTTATCTTGAATTAGATGTCCCAGCGTGTGTATATATCCTAGCTATGGAAGATTTGTTAGTTTTGGGCAAATGTCATACTTATAAAAAGAATAAGATGAGGCTAAAATATCCTCCAAAAACAACCATAAAAATTTCTCTTAATTGGATTGCTGTTCTTGACTTGCTCTCCTAACACACAAAGATTTCTTAGGCAAACTCATTTAGAAATTTAAATCTCCCTCTAAAGTTAACGCTTGTGTTTGGACTGCTATTGTTAATCAGATAAACACTAATGACATGCTCTAGAAGCATAGGCCATCACTACCTTGTCTCCTAATGTGTATTTGTGCAGTTTAGGTTCCAAATAAGGGCTTCTCTTTTTCTGCATTGCCCTATGGCGATATCTCTCTGGATCAGACTGTTTGGTATCCTTAGAGAATCATGGGTTTCCCCTGCTGACTTACATCAGTTTCTACTCTTTTGGAGGTTTTGGATTGTGTAAAGAAGTGGAGATTTCGTAGCAATCCTCGATTTTTGCACTGATTTGGTGCACTTGGTTGGAAAGGAATTCTAGAGTTTTTAAATATTGTTTTTCAACTGTTGATTTTATTTGGGATAGGTTTACTTTATTGGCATATAATTAGTGCTCTGCATATGGTCTGTTTAAAGGTGTTTCTCTAGTTTTTCAGAGGGATTGGCATGCTTCATTACATGGTTTATCCCAATATAGGTCTTACTATTACTTTTAAATCTATGCGAGGATATTTTATCCTCTTTTGTACTCTTTCTTCTCTTCAGGTAAGATTTCTTTTTACTATTAAAACACAACATATTAGAAAATTCGAGACACAGCAAAAAGGAACACATCATTTCATGAGAAGTATCCGCTACCTTGGCAATAAACCAAGTGTTGAGAGCATGTGTATTATTGTAGATTATTATGTACAGGTTTATTTATTTATTTATTAGGACAGTTGTATTACGTGTACCTTAATTTAGGGAAATTAGCATTAGTATTAGGTAATAATTGGTAAATATCTATATATTGTAATTCACTTGTACAGCTTCATCATCTGAAAATATTATCCACTTTCTACATATCTTTTTCATATTTTCTAGTCCAAGGATCCCAAAAACTCACCATAAACATTATTCCCACATACAAGGAGACCAGAAATCAGTCCAACAATTTCATAATGTCTTATTCTTTAGAAACTCAGAGTTCATCAAGTCACCAGAAGATGAGGTAAGCCTCATAAACCAAACATGAAACAACCAACTACTTGTTTGGTTACGCGATATTGTTGTGGTGAGAATAATCAAGTTGAGAAAAATTGAATGTGTTTGTTTTGCACTTTTACTTTTGATAAAAATGACTCACTTTCATAAAAATTGATTCTAGTGGAAGTAAAAAATATTAGTTTTTACTTTTCCATCTCACATCAATTCTTCTAAGCCCATTTTTGTAGCATCTTTTCCAAACACAAGTCAATTATTTCAAAATCAATTATTTTAAAATCAATTCCTTGAATATTAGTTATTTCAAATGTAATTCTACAAAAATCTAAACCAAACAGGCCCTAAATGTTTATTAACAACATACAAATAAAGTCCATTTTTCAAAACAACCAAAATGCCAAAAAAATAATAATAATAATAATAAAACATCTATGATCACCTTCCAAATGTAATGAGCAACTTGACCCTCTAGATATGCAGCATGACCCCGATCTGAGACATTCACCTGAAGTTTCACTCCAGAACTTAAGAAACTAAGGAGTCTAAAAGCTATAACAGCATGAATTTTGAACATATGTACCTCAATTAACACTGGACCATAAACCTCTTTACTGAAGTCATGGCGATGTTCTTGGACCCATTTATAAGCTTCAAAAATCTTTTCAGCTCCTGACTTTTGCAACACATGTAAACATTTGGTATTTTTATTATTCATTTCCATCAACCTGCAGCATAGAAATGAGAAGACAAACATATGAATTAGCAGTAATAACAAACACGCTGAGCACTTCATCTTTAATATGGTTTCTACCTATCTTTACAGCGTTTCAAGGACAAGTTTTTATGCTGTATTTCCTTGTCTGCTTGTGACTTGTTCAGCCTCACTTGATTAGCAGAAAAATCCAACTCAGAAATTTCAGCTTTTAGTCTTTGCTGCAGGAAAGGAAATCCATAATAATGTTCAGACCTATTAATATCTACTAATGTTTTTTGAGATTCAGAATTTTTTATGCTAACCAATTAAGGATACATATCATCTAACCAGAGACTAAAATAATACTTACAAGCTCATCTGTTCGAGGTTGAAAAGGACCTAGATTGTCAAGTTCAAGTTCAAAAGCAGCAAGCTCCTCCCTAGTTTTTATAAGTCGTTGCTGCTGAGTTTGCTCCTGCCTCGTCATCTCCTCCATATCTTTGTACTTGCCTTGCAATTCCACATCCTGTAAAATGACAACAAGGAATTAAAAGTCACACAAGACTCTAACTTCATGCTTGAGCGTACAAGATAAACCCACAAGTACAATGGCGTGGAAAGTACCAAGTTCTTTTAGTGGCCTTTGCACAAGCCAAAAAAAAAAATGAGTCAAGAAGATGAATGGACGAAAAGGAAGGCACATATTCTGAAAGAGTAAAATTACCAATTGGTTCTCTGTATCCAGATGTTCAGTTCGCTTCTTTGAATTCTCTTTTATGCGGCTTTCGACCTTTTTACATTTTGCATCTAATGCACTCTTTTCCTCTTTTTGTTTCCTGCTACCGCATGATGGAATAATTCATTACCAGATCTTAACAATATATGTGGAGGTGATTTTGTCAGACATTTTGGATCAGCCATTCTTCAAAAGAAAGATACAGGACAACAAGAGGAAAAGACCAGACATTGCTGCTTAGGCTGGACTGGATGCTGCAAAAGCCTATGATCTAGCAACCTGGAGTTTTCTTGACAAGAAAGTATTCACATTCACATAAAGGAAATGGATATATCTAGGCATTAGCTGCAAAAACCCCCCTTTGCTCTTCCCATTTTTATTCAATAGTACATGTTGTTAACAATCTTGAGAGTGATGGAGAGGGGCTTATTAGAAGCTTGAGTGTGGGTATTTGAAGGAATGAACATATAAAGCCCCATGTGTACTCACAGAACCTCAACAGCATCCAATTGACTATCAATAATAATTTACTCCCAAAATTTTCTACCCTTAACCAACCCAAGAAACTGCAGAAGTGTCAACAAAGGAGAAAAAATATGTGATGAAATCCTGGCACATTAAGTATCTTGTACAAAGTGAGAAAGTGAGGCCAAAATTCAGAACTGTAGGACACTCATCGTGATTAACTGTGTATATGTGCATTTGATAAAACTTTGACACAGCGCATGTTACGAGCTTTTTACATGTACTCTGATCGTAGCTATGTAACCAACTCCAAACTTAATTCTATATTAGAATGATAAATATTAACTAACAACAGAATCAGCCATGGGGATTCCCTATGTGAACATTGAGTCTCTGAACGTGGCATACGCAGAAAACTATTCTTCCTGGATTTTCAGAATAACAAGTACTTTTTAGTATTTTTCTTCTGTAATTGAATGGGAAGGGCTATCTGCTCCTTTTGAGTACAAACAAAATGAAATCCTACAGGTGTACAGGTCACATCAGAATAGAGGAAAGTATCTGATCAAGAAAAATTGACTATGGACATGTTCCTGGCAGAGAATTGAGACACATTATACATATGCATAACTGTAGATGCAATAGCATCTAAGGAATAAGACGAACAAATAATTCTGCGATTATCAATTTATCACTTAAATCCTAATTATGGTACTACAGCTCTTTTTGCCTCCTTCTGGGGCATCAGGTAGACTTATAATGTGTTTTGTTCAGCATTTGAGTAACTCAAACCAGGTATTGCAAAATGTTTGGTTTCACATATGGTTCTTTCTCAAACAGGATTGCTCCTCAATTCTCACTAAAAACAATTGAGCTGCTTTTGCATTTAGTTCACCAAAATCACTTTTTAGATGGCTTTGAACATGAGTAACTTAAAAATTAGTTTCAATCAAATTCAATTTTAGCAAAATCAAGGTTGTTGTTATGAATCAGGTTTGATAATACAGAACCAAAGAAACACCAAGACTTCATAAGGATAAGATAAGAAAGATTATCTTACTTAATAGGCTCCCTAAGATCATTTAATAACTTTGCAGCTTCATCCACCGCCTTTGCTGCATCATTCTCACGCTCCTTTGCTTCCCGATATTGAGCCTGCTTCATGTCATATTGAAGCCAAGGCAATTTCTTTTTCATGGTTTCAGCCTACATAACAAGAAAAAAGCGTTACACATTAAAAATTTATTTAAAGAATGTATTCCATGAAGAGGAAAAAGTTTGAAAGGCAGGAGGATAATAGAACCCCTAAAAGGGAAAAAAAATACATAAATGAAAGGAAAGAAAGGATAAACTTGGAGTGCTAGAAAAAGAAGAAAACATCAAGAGAAGTGGTTCTATAATCCCTCATCATATCAAACATTCAGACAAAACATGTAATCAACAAAACACTGTATAAACCTTGGCAAGAATCTCATCCCTTTGACAGACACGCTCAACATCCTTCTCTAGTTCAGCATTACGCTCCTTCAACTGATTCAAAGTTCCTTCATTTTTCTCCACAGACTGAAACAGAATTAGTCAAGTAATCTTCATTTTTTACCAACAACGAAGTTTTAAATCATTAATACCATCCTTAGCAAAGTGGAACTTACCAGCTCAATATGCTTCAATGCACGAATTTTATCAATTAGTGCACGATGTTGCTCTGGAAGTTGTGGATCACCAACAGCCTTTTCAGTTTCCTCCAGAAGTTGGACAGCAGATAACTTTGCAAACTCACAGACCCTGTCTTGTGGTAAGAACTACATATTCCAAGGATCCAAAACAAGAAGTGAGGTTGGATAAAGGAAAAAAGAAAACCAAATTATTAGCCAAAGATGACCTAAATTTCAACTAGACCGTATGCATACTAGAAAAACTAAAAGAATGAACACTACTAAGAAGAGTTAGCAATAGAAAACTGTTAGGCCTCCTATTAAGCATGTTTGCTCCAGGAGAAAATAACTAGAGAAGATAACAGATGATAAATGAAAAGAGAAGTTGCTGAAGAAAATAAGAAAATAACTTATGATAATTGAAAAGGGGAGTCACTGTAGAAAATGATTGCCAATAGAAAGGAAGGAAGAGGATGAAAAAGAGGGGAGGCATGCAAGGTTGTAATATGGAAGGCTGGGAAAGACAGACCCCTAGTTTGAGTTATTACATATGGCTTAAATATGTTTTTAGTCCCTATATATGTAGGTCATTTTGGTTTTGGTTTCTCTAAATTTTTTTCTTAGGTTTTAGTCCTTCTTTTTTTCATTTTCTTTGTTTTTGGTCCTTATTGTTCAAAATTTTGGTCTTAATAAGTATTTTTTAACTATGCATTTTGTTGTTACAAATATTGAAAACTTTATTTTTGTATTTTAAATGAGTTTAATTGTCATGCACTAACAGTATAAAACTGTTTTACACCATTGTCCAATCAAAATATTTTGTTTAGATGACTTTTCAAGTAGTGGGAATAAAAGTCAACTATCATTGCTTATGTGGTAATACATAATTAGATGACAGTGTGAAAAACAGTGAATGACAATTAAATCCTTTAAATATTTCAAACATCTTATTTTGATCCTTATAAATATCATCAATTAACATCAAATTTACATGAAAGGGACCAAAAACATATCTATTGAAAAAAGAGGGACTAAAACCAAAAGAAAAAATTTAGAGGGACTAAAACCAAAATAACATACATTTACAGGGACTAAAAACATATTTAAGTCCATAAATATTTCTCCAAATCTGCTTAAATTGTATATTCCTAGTTTCCTGCTACTCCTACAAATTCTGTGTTGTAATTTCATTTATAGACAGAGCAAGTCTCCGATATTCATGTATTCTAAAAAAATCTTGTTTTAGTTCTTATCAGTTAGTATCAAAGCCTTCCACCATATCTCTTAGTTGCAATTAAGCGGCATGCGTGGTGATGTCAGCATTGCAGTGTTTGCCCAGCACTAGTCAAAGGAGGCTAGTGCAAAGCCAGCCCACATGAGCACAGAGATTGCAGAGTCACGATCCAATTGCAAGTATGGGACTTGAGTAGCACATCGAAAGGATGGGATTGGGGTTGGGGGTTTACATAGCCTTGTGAGCTCTCCAATCACAACAACTAGTTCTGGCAGTGTGGTTCTCCAAAGGTTCGTATCAAAGAAAAAATAATAATTAACGAAATAAATTAGCAGCAAATGGATGCTGAAACTTCATAATTTTTTCCAAAAGATAAAAAAAAGAGCACGAGAACAAATTATCTGCCTAAGGAAAACAGAAACACGCACATTATAAAAATCATCCTTACTATCCTTCCACATTTTGTCATTTGAGACACTAAATTTATTTTTCAACAGTTGATGCCAGTATAGGAAAGGTTGAGTTTGCAGTTGGGTCAGTGGCACATCACAGACTGATTGTTTCAACAGTTGACACAAGTATATGAAAGGCTGAGTTCGTAGTTGGGTCAGTGGTACAGCATAGACTGATTTGAGAGTGATCTTATTTAAAAATTCAAATCATTGCTGAAGTATAGGTATGAGCACAAAAGTTGGAGGAATGTTGACTTGTTCAAAGGAAGTCAAGGTGACCTTACATTTACAGTAAAAAAGTATCAATCAAATATTTATTATGGACAGATAATAGATGTATAAATATTTTGGCAAGATTGCATAGATGATAGTTTACCAAAATAGGATGGAGTCCTTATCCCCAATAACAGGAAAAAAGAAAAGGATGGGATAAAACAGAGGTAAAAGAGCTTCTACAATACTTATGCTCCAAATCGTATGAGCTTATATAAAGGCTAAAACACCATGCCACGTGTTTGGAAAACATCCCAATTTGAACAATGGGATAATCGTCCATAATTGAGAAATTCAAGATCACACAACAAAAGGTCATATAACAAAACAAAAAACATTGTTGATGTCAAGAGTAAAAATATATGTAATGAAATGTCCTGATTATAGGTCATATGCTTACTTGAGTCAAGTTATTGACTTGGATGTTAAACCTTTTAATAGTTTGTGCTACATCACTTTTGGGCACTACATTTCCTGAAATGAACACATCAAAAGATCAAAAAGTTATTGATCATAGAGTTTAAATATCCCATGAACACTTAAATGTGTTTCATTAACAGTTACAACTAAACCTTTTCCCACTGTTTAAATCATATTGTTTCTGTAACAGTTAGCGCGCAATTTTTTCCTCTGTATTTAGCATATTAAGTAATGCAAAGGATAAAGAAATATTGAAATACTCAGAATATAAAATCGAGATACAAGGGGGCAATAAAAAATTTAAGTTCTTACCATCCAGATTTTGTCTAAAATTTCAGGGTGACAAGACTATAAGTCACAGAAATTTGGTATCCATGTTTTCATCAAAACCTTTCTAACATACAAAGTAAAAGAGGTGCTCCAAGGTAGACGGACACCCAATGATGATCCAAAACACTGAAGAAATTGTATCAAAGAATGGTGACAGACAACCTTGGTAATATTGACCATTTTTCAAAACTATATACTTAGAAGAAATAAATATAACCAACCCAAAACCACATAATATGAGCCAACCAAAAGTCCAAAACATCTGATGTTCTTAACAAGTTATAAGAAAAGCAGGTAGAATTCATGTAGATGATGCTTCTTCAAGATGCAGTTCTGCACCTTCGGGCTAACATAAAGACAAAAGTGGTGAACTCAATACTCAGTAGCAACTAGCAAGCAAAACTATACTGTCAAAATCATACCCGATGAATTTTAACAATTTTCTATAACAGTCGACCTCAATCAAGTGGTCTGACAATTAATGTCAAAACAATAATAGCATCCAAAAAATTAAGAGTATCCAGGGTACTATAGTTCCCACCATTTAGCAACCATTCAGACTTGTTATTGGTATTTATATTACGGGTAATGTCAATACGCTCCTCTTTATTGTTCCCTCTCAACGTAATCTTAACATAGCCAGACTCTTCTCCCCGCTTCACATATGCCCCGACACTAGCTGCACGCCCAAGCAACTGCAAGAATCAAAGTGTTAACATAATATGGGTTAAAACAGAAAACGAGAAACCAATTCAGGTGCATATAAAACAAGAACCAACCTGGGGCTCTCCGCAAAGGCCAAGTGCAATAGCACATACAAGAGAACTCTTTCCAGAACCATTGGGGCCAACAACAAGATTAAGACGAGGCCCGGGTTTGCATTTCAAGTAATCAAAGGTCATGAACTTAGAAAGCTCAATCTCAAGAATGTTTCCAGGCATATAATCATCATCCCCCCTGAAATAGAGTTTTAAATCATCAATTCAATGATCACATAACTTTCGTCATTTAATAAAAAACATAAAGTAAAGCAGAAACAATAAGGGCATGTTTCGATTGGTGGTATGGAACTAGAATGGAAGATTTCGAAATTGGAAAAATAAAACGTAAAATGTTAATACCTTATAAAATCAAATAGCTCTGGTCCCAAGGTCAGGCTAGGTGATACCTAATAATATTTCATTTTAATCCTCTCATTTCGAAAAATTCTGGAATGTGGGGAATATTGACTCAAAAATTTAAAAAAAAAAAATTACCCTCCTATTCTACCTTCCCTTCTATTCTCTCCAAACACCTACATCCATTCCAAAGTTGCGTACTCAACATGCCAAACGGTAAGAAGAACGCTAACAACAAACGCCAAAGCCCTATTAAAAGGGTTTGCGTGGAAGCCAAAAAGTGGGTCGAATAAACCACGGATTACCGAATGCGAAGACCAAATAAAAAGGTGAAAAAAAAGGAAAGAACAGAGGAAAAATTAGACGACCAGAGAGAACATGATGACGAACCTGACGATTTTGGGGCGCTTGGATGGGGGAGATTCCCCCATTGCACAAAAACGGGGATTGATGGATTGAGCTTGGGCAAGCTTCGGGAGTGAAAGTTCGAAGGAGTGCGTCCGAAAACCCTAGGACTGATTTAGGAATCGAGGACTACGGGAGAGATTCATTAGGGTTTGTAGGGGAGAGAGGGAGGGAGGGAGAGAGAGACTGAGAGAGGGACTGTGACGGTTTGAGTACGTGAGAGTGGTAGTAGAACATTTGGCGCCAATTTGAACGGGGTTTTTGGGGTTTGTGCCCGTTCGGCCTCTCGTACATGCTCAAGGTTGATTAAAATTTTGATGGAACTGGGTATTAGACTCATGCTATACACGAGATCATTGAAAGATGGCTTAAAAGTGAGTATTTAAGAGTAACTTTTATAAATTAAATAACAACAGTAGACAAGTAGTGACGATGTTATGATAAAAAATAAATACTACAAAATATCAACTACATAGGAATTTTGTCTTAAATTTTGGTCTTTTTATGCCACCCTGCATTTTATAATCAAAATATATAATAATTCTAAAGTATGTAAAGACTTGATAATGAATGTAATGAGTGTTTTATTTATTCAATAAAATAAAAAATATAAAACATAGATTCATACCTGAAATTTATAATTTTTAAGACACCTCTAGATAAATAACATTTCTAGTTATGTTGTCAGGCTGCCCTTTGTCATCCAATATTAATATTTTCAAAGCACTTCTTGAGTTTACTCTTAAAATAGTCATACAAAGTTGTCCATAAGTGAAGATAGGTTTGGATAAAAATAATCCAACAAATGACAAAAATTGACCTTGGCTTTTATTAATAGTCATAGTAAAGCAAAAAGTAATCGGAAATTGTTTTCTTTGAAACTTGAAAGGCATGCTTGGATCTGAAAGTATTAGATTCATCCAAGATATGTAAACATTTTCTCCAATTTTATTGTATGTCACTACAATTGCTCCAATGACATTGTTTCTCAATTCTTCAACTGTTAGCCTTGTTCTATTACACAATCCAGAAAATTCAACAATATTCCTCAATAGCATAACTGGGATTCCCTTTTTCAAAACTAATTTGTGATTTGAAATGCTAGAACACTTCATTTCATTCAAGAACTCTACAGTTATCCAATCTGCCTCAATGTCGACATCTTCATCTGCAATGCAATATGAATCAGAACTCATATACTCCTTTTCCTCACCAGGTGCCACAACCCGACTCGAGAACCTAAGAAATCTCATCCCTATGTAAGCCTACTAGGGTTGTGTCTATCTAAATGCATAGATTAGAATAATATCATACTTGAAATATGATTTTCTTCTAAATCATTATCATTTGAAAATATAATATTTAAATTCATAAAAACTAATGTATTTAACATATATAACTCTTAAAACATCTTAACCAAATCCATTGATCATGAAATCATAATTTGGTTCATCACATGATATTAATCTTAAATCTGAAAAACATGTTTAACCCTTGAAAACTGAGCCAAAACTACGTAGCTGATCTATTATATAATCTAAATCAAAATCAATAATTGAAATCCACATTTAAATTATTGAAACATATAAGAAAAAACATAAACTATGAAAACAACTACAGTGTCTCAAAATATAGACATGGCTAGGATCCTGCCTGCAAAACTACCTGGGCCCTCTAAAACTAACATAAGCCTAAACTAAGCCTTACAGCAATGTAAAGCTCACCAAAAAATAGCTGCAGCTACTGGACCAATGGCGAAAAGATATTTGCACCTGCAACTATGAGAGAAAGAGAGGGGTGAATCAAAGGACTCAGTGAGTAGATTCTCACCCATCACCCACATGGGACAACCAAGAAATATGCATAATTACACTATACATGCAGCAATCTTAATTTATTTGATACTTACATACATAACTAGCTAGGAAAACACTTTTCATTCCATAGTTTCATAAATAAGCATCTATAAATTCGTAACCAATCATGAAAATAATTTTAACTGAAGGTGCAGTAAAGCATTGAGACACAGTATTTGCTTAACATGATAAATACATATATAATAACAAAAGCTGTAAAATTATAAATTGTAACGTGATACTCAGTCCTTGGTGAACAAGAGCACCTGCTAAAATCAAAACAGTCCCTATCGGACAAACTGTAGGTACCTAACTAGGTCTCATTTTTTGCATATGCTGGGGGCGAAATTGTCCTCTGCAGATAACTTGATACCAAGGTTAACAATCTCTTCATAGCTGTTAACTAACTGTCTGTTTCTTTATCTCTATCGACTAAACTAGTTTGATAAAAACTATAACTAAGGGTAGGTGCTTAGTCCCTCGTGAATAAGAGCCCCAAAAATTCTTAATACTCTGAGAGTTCTGGATTCATATAACTCTAACAACCTGACTTTAGTATAATTGTGACTGTGAAAACCATGCGCAAGGGGTCACCTGCTTGTAGGCATTCCGATCTCAAACCCACAGAAAATGTATCTAGTACTTGCTCAGAATCATACTGAATTCCGTACTCTTGGTACCATAAAACTGAAGTTCAAAATACTGGGGTTCATAATAAAATTTGGAAATCATATAACATATTTATTTATAAAGCTGGGCCATACTCTCGTTTCACATTTTTTCCAATATATACTTTAATTGAATATTCTAAAACATACTTTGAAATCTCAATCTTGAAAACTCAATAATGTCATAAATTCAAAAGAACATATTTTACAACCTAGCATCATGGTCAGTATATGTTTCACCGTAAGTCCTTTTCTTGAACTTATAATGGAAACTAAAATTTCTAAAATCATATTTCAAATGGATATACTTCCATAGCATCCAACATATCAAACATGGTTCCATGATTTTCTAAAAACACATTTTTCATGCTATCATCTCAAAATCATAGTTCTTGCAATTTCAACATAATGTGTAAAATCATATTCTCATATCTTCTTTCATATTTAACAAGCATAATGCATAAACATACTTGTAATGGCTAAAAATAAAGTCATGAGTTTCAACACACTCACGGTTTGGAGCCAGGAGTATATGGATACACCAACTTGACCTTGAAACCTTAGAATTTTTTGTGGAAATGTGCATAAGAAAGGGGGTTGAATCGTGCATTATTTCTTTTCGCATTTTCTAAAATACTTGAAAACAAATACTATCAAGTGTAAAACTTGTAATGCAACAGAAACATTGTTAGTGATTTCAGAAAGTAGATTTCTGAAGCGTTGTTAATAAACAATCATCAAGTAATAAATAACAGAAAGATAAGAATATTTGTTCAACTTATAAACTAATAATAAGGAGCAACAGGAAGAATAAAGGAGATCAGAGAAAGAGAAAGATGGACACAAATATTTTCATCTAGGTTATTTAAAGCAAAGCTGCTCGTTCGATTACTCAACAAGCTGTTGAGTGTACGTAATTTTCTTTGTAATTTTTCTTGTCATTGGAAATTCTTGAATTACCATAGGTAATTATTACATAAGATTTGAGGCGAACAATCGCTTAATAAAGGAATATAACATTAGAAGATAGGTTAGGGCTTGATTAAATGCGAGTCGTAATCCCGAATTTATGCGTGTAAAATGACCAAAATGTCGCACTGATTATTTTACTTTCGAGAAAATGAGGATTATGGGCCCACATATTCTCAAGGGGATGTTTTGAGAATAATAAGGGATTGTTTGTGTTATGTGTGTTAATAGAAGCGAGAAGAATCTCAATTTTCGGTTCGGCCTTGAAATAGACCAAACGCCCCTGCTTGGTGTTTAACTCAGATGTCGCGTGCCGATTGAGGCCGAACCTCACTAAAATGTTTTAAAATGTGTTTTTAAGCCATGATTAACCATTGGTTAAGCTCGGGTGGCCTCGGGCAGTTTTTAAGTGAAATGCGATTTTGCCCGATTTTGGGCTGGGTTTGCGAATTTGGGATTTTCGATTCATATACGAAACCTAAGCAATATTAGGCTCAAATTAAAGCTTATTAAATTCTAAATATTAATCTAGATTCAAAATTATGTATTTAGATTGATTAGAACCCAAAATTGCTCAAAAACACCCAAATTGCTTACTAATTCACTTAAGCCCCTTAGCAGTAAATTCTCTATATTACATGAATACCTTGCCTACACCTAAATAATGCATGGAACACACAAATTTCACTTCTTTGGGCTGTAATGCACTAGGAATTATTGATGCCTTTATGCAGCTGTATTATTTCCAAAGTTGCACTAAAACAAAATGCCAAAATGTCACCATAAGAGACATAATTCCTTAATTTCATACAACTTTGTCTAAAATGATTTTTCCTCCATTATTTCTCCTGAAAAATTCTGACAACTACCTCCTCATTTTGGCCAATTAGAAGCCTCAAAATCTTCTATAAATAGGCTTGCTTGAGTGGTCTTGGAATGCTTGGTTCATAACTAGTTGTTAGGAGCAGCAAAAACTTTCTTTCTTCCTCCTCTTTGGCTGAATTCTTTCTTCATTTTTTCAAAGAGATTTTGTGTCATTTCACTTCAAGAAATCAAGTTCTCTTCCTCTTCTTCAACTCAGATTAGGTAGGGAGTAGTTTCTAAATTTATTTCTATGCTTTGAGGAGTTGTGTTTTTAGCTCAAAATGATGAAATTATGAATTTACCTTAGCTTTTCATTTTGGTTTTCCTCTTCTTCTTTTTCTTTAACCAATTCAGGCCATATGGCCTAGGTGGAACTAAGATGATGGCTTGATGATGAGGACCTTGAGGGTGGGTTGTAAATCCATCACAAGTTAGGCCTCTAAAGCTTGAAAAATTCCACTTGATGCAAAACTTTAAAGAATAATGCTTTATGATGCTAAAACAATGATTTTTAGTTTAGAACTTGAAAGATGTATTTCCTTTTATGTTTTATTTCTTGTTAAGATATGTATTGGGTTGAATTTATAATCCTTTTAAAGTCTTGAAGGAGCTCTAGTAAAGAAACAAAATGAATTTGCATCCATGATTAAGTTTATGCTTTGCATAACCATGTTTACCTTCTATGTCATCACTAAATTTTCAGAATGAATAAATGAACTTGCATTTCTCATGTTTAAATTCCAAGCTTGTATTTCATATTTATGTTTCAAGTTATCACTTAATCTTTCAAGATAATAAAGAGGTTGCATCTCATATTTAATTTATGCTCTCACTTTATTTTATAATGGCTAAAAGAATCAACGCATGACATATTTATTTTATGCCATCACCTAAAGATCCTAGAGCACAAAGACTTGCCCATGTATCACAAGCAAAGAAATATGATTATTGGAGTAAAAAAATTTATTCTTTAAAAAGTCTTGAGATTGGAGCTTAAAAGGATGTAATAATAATTCTCTTACTCCCTTTCTTGGTCTGTGCGGACTACGCCGCTCGGTTTCTTAATATTCTCCTGCTCCCTCTCGGTCTGTGCGGACTACATCGCTCGGTTTCTTAATATTCTCTTCTCCCTCTCTTGGTCTGTGCGGATTACCTTGCTCAGTTCTTGTATCATGTTTATATTTCAGGAGTTCTTGCATCATGTTTAATTTTCAAGTCATCACCTTAAATCTTAAAGATAAAGAAATGGAATTGCATATCATGTATAATTCAAGCTATCACCTTATAAAGATAAGATTAAAATAAGGTTGCATAGCATGTTTATAACTCTAAGATGTCACCTAAATCTCTTAAGCTCAAGACTTACTCCTTTTATCTTAAGTGAGAATTTTAATTGTGAAGATCCTCCCAAATTTGACAAAAGAACTAGTTTCTAAATGAGTTTTAAGGCTTTGCAAAGATTTTCACAGGGAACTAGTATTTTATATGCACTTAAAATATGATTCTATGTAATTGCATGAGGTTCATGATTCGGCCACTGATCTGAGTTTAGTATCAATGTGTGATAATTATGGTTTTATTGTTAAAGAGAATGATTCATAATTGGTTTAGTAACTAATTAGTTCTATAATTGATAATTCTATGTAAGTTGGATGCTTATTAAGTACTTGATATCATTGAATGATTTCTGGCTTGCATGTTATAGTTCTTGTTGCAAATAATGAGAATGCTTATACATGATATATTCTTTTTTATGTAAAATTTACCTTTGTTGCTAGAAGAAAGTGTATAATTGTAAAAGTGTAATTTGGAAAGGTTACGGCTAAGGAAAAGACTTGGTATTTAAGCGTGTCCATTTATGACCCACCTCTCTTTCTGAGAATCTCCCATATGCATGATTCTGATTGATATATATTATTCTAGTTTAAGACTATAAATAAGAAAATGTTATGATGTTTATGAATTCTATTGTGATATAACATGCAAAGATTTAATGGTGACTTAAACTTATAAGAAAATGATCCTTTGGAACCATCGGACTATAGGTGGTGAAAAGGTGATTTTAAGCCCCTAACTTGTTCTCTCAAAAGGGTAGAAGTCGGGACTTTAGCTTATCAAAGGGATAAGTATATGCTAGTGATGACTAGTAAAGTATGAGTTCATAACCTAAATTACTCCCAAAAAGGGTGGAGTATAGGGTGGCTAAGGAAAATAATGATGATGATAAGATTTTAAGTCACCTGGGCACTAAAGAAATGAAATATGTGCATTATGTCACGTGTAGCTAATATTATATAGCGTTCTTTTATGCATGTTATTTGATAATGATGATGAGAATATGATGTAATGATAAAGGAAAAGTTCATTGTAAATATGATATGTTAAGATTATGATGCATTATAAGGCGCATGATTAAAATTGTGAACCTCGGTTAAGTATTTGTCGTACTTAAAATGAATCTTTGCATGCTCACTATTTTAGAATAATCCCGAGGTTCTGGGGACTTTGATGATGACCTTTGTAGAAGGAGGTACCCTACTGAGAATTCTTTAGCAAGATTCTCGCTCCACTTTTCTTTATTTCCGTCATTGTCTCCCGGTTCGGATGGCGACATTAAATCCTGTTAGTTGATACCCCTGGGAATTTCACTATGATCCGATTGCATCGCTTCGTATCATTTTGAAGGAGGTCTTTTGATTAGTGTTTTTATTTACATAGTCGTCCCTTTGCACATCCTGTCACTGATTATCGATTTTCTCCTACTTCTCCTATGGCGATGAAATGGTTTCGAACATGCCGTCCACTTGATGAAAGGATGTTACACGTTCTTATCACTTCATCTGCGTCCATGGATTTCAGTATGTTCGAGATGAGATATTACTGAAACTGATCCTTGAGAGGACACTCCTACTCATGTATATTGAGAGCTCTGCTCTACTCCCTACGTGTAAGAGAGGGTAGTGAGAAAGCAGATTGTTCGACCAAGGTTAGCAAGAAAGTAGTCCATGCGACCCCAACATGGTGCATCTCGTGTGTCCCCTCCCAGGGAGCTCATCGATGGATCGGATTTATTCCCCCATTTCCAGGATAGTGGCCATAGAGGGTTCTTAGTAAACTTATGTGTGATCATGCACCCTAGTTTTAGGATAACCTTCCCGGCTTATAGAGTTATCTAGTTTATGGGCATGTATTTCCTTATGTATTTTCTTTTATGGGTTTGCATAAGACAATGATGTATGAACATAACCCACCCTTTGAGTGAGGTTATTGTATGTAAATATATGCTATAATGTGTTTATGGATGTTATATGATGGAGCCAAAGTGATATGATGTGATATATTCTTAAACGTCTTATTATACTCCACTTACTCGTTCACGTTGTACTCGGCTCACGTTTTCAATTATGTTTTTTTTTTTAAAAAAAAAATGGCTCGTAATTTCACTAAGTATTTTCAAATTTTGAAGAAGGAACCAAAGTAAGGAGTAAAGTCTAGTCATTAATCAGATTCAACCTAGGTGTATTTGGTTAATAACTAGGGTGTTACATTGAGGTTCCACTAAAAACATTTTTCTCGACCTGAGAAAGAGCAAATGGATAGTTTTTACATTAGTCTTCCCAAGCTCTCATCTATAACCTTCAGAAATCACCTACAACCATAGATTGAGTAGTTCTTTGCTAGCATCTCCAAACTGAACCAAGTAGTATTGACACTGACCTCTCCAAGCCTAACCGAGTAGTATTGATACTGGCCTCTCCAAACCCAACCGAGTAGTCTTGACACTAGCCTCTCCAAGCCTAACCATGACTAGTAGCAACCTTTACTGTCACATTGATAGTAGTCTTGCTCCAGCCTCTCCAAGCTGTAAGTAGTCTTTCCCCATCCTCTCCAAGCTGCAAGTAGTCTTTGACTAGCCTCTTCAAGCTAAACCGTGATTAGCAAGAACTCTTTACTATCACATTGCAAGTAGTTTTACAGTAGCCTTTTCAAGCTATCTCACAATGATCACCACTGGATCAAGGATACAAAGGTTAAGTATTTGGATTGCCACTCAAACTACCCTACACTCAAGTTTCCTTAACATATACATGAAAAAGTTCCTGGGAAAACTTGAATGACTTCCTTCTAACACCTCTTCCATAGGATGAGCATAAATCTAATCAAGAACATAAAAGGAAGATTTTTTTACACTTCAAGGATGAAAAAAACTTATTACATGTTATATATTGAATATTTCAGGAAGTGGAAAAAGATTTTTGCAGAGTTTCCTCTCTTGAATCTTCAAATCTCTGATAGGCCTTTAAGCACAACATCTCCATTGATAGTGGTCTTTCTTTGTGACCATTGCCCTTGATCAGTTCTCCAAGTGACACGTGTTGATCATCAGTTGTGTCTTGAAAGAAACAACTAGAAGAGAAGTTGACAGATCTATCACATCGGTTATAGAAGCTGTTGTAATGTTAAGTTTTCTGATCTTCCTTTAGAAACTACTTTTCTACTTTCTGAACATGCTTTCTGAACTCCTCCTTCATGAAGCCAGGGTGGTTGATCAATCAAGCAGAAAAGATGACATACCAGTTTGAAACTGGGTTTGACTTAAACATTTGAAATTCAAAATTCAAATTTTCCTCTATTTCCTGTAGCATTTTGTGCTCCACAGTGAAGTGAGCTTTCTAATCTGCGCAATCAATTCCTTGATGAATTCTTCACTTTCTGATCTTCAATTCATTCTTCTTTGCTGATGATTTTTTTGCGATTGTGATGATTGAAGATTAAGTAATATGTTGCTCTTGGACATAAGTTGATTTCTTCATCTTAAGAGTACTTTCTGATGTCCTATGCTACTTTTTGAAGTCTCATGATACTTTCTGAAGTCTCATGACTTGGTTTCTTGTAGTGTTACAATCTTCTTCTTATCATTAGCTATTAAAAACTTGAATAAGGATATAATTTCACTTCTATATCAATTCAAATCTCATAGCATGAGATAAACATGTTTACACATGTATAGTAAAATATATTCTCATTTGAGTAAGCCTTACTCTTGCTAAACAATAGAAACCTATTATAAACTTACAAGAAACTCAAAAGAACTATCAGTCGTTCTTCAAAACATTTTCTTTAAATTGGCTTTGTTGTCATTCAAATAAATAAGCACATATCGATAAGGTTTTGGAGCTAAAAATCTCCCCTTTTTTATGATGATAAACTAATTGGAAGAAAATATTTTGAAGAGATAATGAAAGAAATACTACAGAAATATAAGCATGATAAACTATATTCTTTCAATATATCACTAAAAAAGATTTTTAGGAAGTTCTTTTCTTAAGGCATGATATGGATCATATAAAAAACATTTTTGGCCTTAAGTGACATTTAATCATAGTTATTGTTGTTTTGCTTGAGACATAAAACAGGCTTAATACACTTTCTGAACAGTGTTAGAGCAGATATTAAAGAGAAAGATGTTTAAGCTATGGATAAACAACCAGCTTGATCATTTGTCAAAGGAAAGAAACTTTCTAAAGATCTTCATGCTTGAAAACTTAACAAGTAGTACTTGTGGTATTTTATCTTCACTAGATCCGTTTTCAGCACGTCTTAATCCAAAAGAAGTTTTGAAAGGAATGCTCAAGGATATGATAAACGTTACAGAGCATTCGTAATTTTGGAGAAAAAAACACTAATGCTTATGTAGTTTCTAATGCTCAGAGAAACCTTAAGAAGGATAAGATCAACATATTGCTATACAAGATTTCTAAAAGTTATTAAGGATCAATACCTGAATTTGCAAGAAGGAGCTTTTATATTGAGCTATGAAACTTTTCCCACAAGGATCAAATCACGAAAAGATATTTTCAAAACAAAGGATATATGATCTTTTAAAAACAGGTTTTGTAAAAACATTTTGACATATTAACACATTACTTTGCGGGAGATTTCTAAAGCTTGTTAGCTAATCTTGGTCATTTCAAAACGTGTAAGTGCGAGTTTCTAAAGACATGTCAGAAACTATTTACGACCATACTCTGATCAAGTTATACATAAATCTTTAGAAAACATCTCTTATGTGAGTAAATGATAATGTGTTCTGTTAAAGCATTTAAAGAAAAACAAATTAAACTCATCATACATATCACAGCTCAACAAATTAATACGAGTATCAGAGCAATAGAATAACATATGCTCCTTAAGATACTTGGCTCTAGCTAATCATAAAACACATGTAATACTAATATCCAGCTTATATATGAATAAACAAGTTAGAACATAGGCATTCAAGATAAGAAGCAAACATTTAACTGAGATATATGATTAGTTGAGTATAGAAAGAGTATCGATATGAATCAGAGCTTAAGAGACAAAAACATATGTATGTGATAAAGCATGATCATGAAGAATAAAGACAGAGAAGGAAGAGCGATTTATATAAAAACATATAAGAAACAATTGTTAAGAAGTATACACAGAAAACATTAAAAAAAATGCTAAACAAAAAGAATCTCTAGGCTTTCCCTTAGCATTGGCTCCCCCTGAGTCCATAGCATAGCCCTCATATCATACCATAGCTCCCCCTAAATTCCATAGGCACAAGATTTTCTTCAATCTACACTTCTCCCCCTTTTGGCATCATTAAAAAGGAGGTGCGCCTGGAAACAAGCGCTACAGAAACTAAAAGGTTTGAAGCTGCAAATCTTCCAATTATCTGAGTTGAGCACCATACTCTATCAAAGTTGCCTCAAATCTATCTTGTCTAGAGGAAATCTCCCTTAGATTACTCAGGATGATCTGATAGCTTGCTAAAGATACAGTTGAGGATGGAGGTGGTAGATTGATGGGTGCTAGAGCAGCTCTGAGAGATGGTGTAGAAATGTCGAGTGGCATAGTTTCCCCTAATTTAGGCTATTCAGCCTAAGTGACACCCTGTGTAACAGTTGGATATGGAGAGGAAGTAGCAAATGTGGCAGAAGTAGAAGCAGAGGTGTCATGAGCACATGTTGGAGTAACAACCTCTTGAGCAGAAGCAGAGGAAAGATGTCACGACCCAATCTAGGAACGTGACCAGTGTGTGAGAAAACTCACTCTCACGCAAGTCTCGTGATCTGTTAATTGTGTCTACATGCATGCTTTGTTCATAAAAATCATGAAAATCAGAAAAAATTTCTCCTTTTCTACATATAAATCACCTATTCTTTAAATTCAAAATAAACAAAATAATTTAAATAATCAAGTCTGCTGATTCATAACCTGTCTCTGAAGTCTGAAACCATAATACAATATAAAACTAGCTATGCTTCAAAATGTTCGTGAAATTAATACAAATGTCTTTAAATACAAAATATGAACATACCATCATAGTATGCTAAATGGAAAATATGATCTAAGGTCTGGGATCCTACCTGCATCTACACTAGAGCACTCTAAACTAAATTGACAGCAAGACTCACCAACTGAGGCCTAGTGTTACGGGAAGAAAGAGGTTGAAGATAATCCATAGCAACTGCTCTATCTGTAAAAATAGGAGAAAGAGAGAAGGGTGAGTTTTGTTACGAAAACTCAGTGAGTAAATCCTCACCTGAAACCCCTGTTCATGAAACGCCAAAGAATAATGCATAAAATCATAATAACATCAGTAATTACTCAAAAGTATTCATAGTCACTTATGCACACATATGTATGTACATTCCCATCATCATGTTACAATTCAAAAACCATTTTCTTAACTTACTTTCATACCTGAAATCATATAAGCTCACATTATAGTAGCTCATAGAGAAACAGTAATCTCTGCTCTATGGGTACCCAGTTCCTCGTGAACAAGGGTCCCTAATTGAGATCTTAACGGTTCCTCGTGAACCGTGTCCCTCATGAACTGATCTCAAACTCTGAATATAAATCTCTATATAATCTCTGGATATAAATCTCTATAATCTCTGGCCCAGGTAACTTGGTATACCAAGGTTAACAGATTAACTGTTGTTAACATGCAACCTGTTTCTCTATGGCTACTTTCTAACTTAATTAAATATGTTCATTTAAATCTGAAAACCCTTAAAAATTTTAATTCTCTGTGAGCTCTGAATCCCTATAACTTTATAACGGTTTGACCTTAGCATAACTGTGACTATGAAATTATACATGATGATTTTAAGTCCATAGAATATGTATTCGCCCACTGCTTTGAGTCATACAAAGATTCATACTTTAAAATCCTCTTATGTATGAGTTTCTACATTATCCTTTACCAACAATAAACTCTGATACTCTGAGAGCTCTGAATCCACCTGATTCTAACAGTCTGACCTTGCCATATCTGTGGCTATGGAATCATGTCCAAGGGATCACCCAATGTAGACATTTATAATTCCATACCTCCACAGAGTATGTAACCGTCAACTGTTCTGAATACTGTTCTGAATCTCATAAAGATTTAAGCTCTAAAACCTTTTAATTATCTAAATCATATTTCAACAATCACCCTCTTCATAATCAGAAAACTCAATATGATGCTTCAAAATAGTAAAGCTTGCAATAATAATTCCATTTTCTTTTCTACATTGTATCTAGGTATAAAACCATTTCATATATATACAAACCAGTTTCAGAATCCATTAAAACAATCATAAAAGCTTCTAATAATCCTATATATCATCTATTCTACATAAAATCAGTATAACAAATATGGTCCCATGAGTTTTATCTAAAACTAATTTCATGCTCTAAAACCAGGAGTTCTAAAACATATAAAGCAACAGCAACCTCAAACTTCTTTTGCAAAAATCTCTAAAATCAAGCAGTAAACGATATCTTTATGAAAATAACTCTAACGAATAACATAGAGATAATAGATGTGAATTCACTCACCTGGAGGGATAGCACCCACAAGGATAGCATCAACAGGACACTTGGAAGTAGATATGATCACTATTTGACCTAGATGCACCAGAGCTCTAAATTATCCTCTAGATAAACTATCCTCGGCTTATTCTCGGTGAAGGAACTTGATGACACAAAACCCATGGAAACACCCCAAGAACTGTAGAGAATTAAGGGAAAAGGAGCAAAACCAAGATAACAACATACCTTAAAGCCTCGGAGGATGAAGATTCCAAGCTATACTTGAAGAAATTGGAAGAAAATGGAGTTTATGCGGTGAAAACAACGTTTTCTGGGTGAGAACTCGAGGTTAAGGGTGAGAATGGGTGTGTGGAGTGTTCTTGACCCCGAAGGGAGGGTTTTTATAATTCTGTTGACCACTGCAGCGCTCATCAGAGAGCCCGAAAATCGTTCCTTGCACCGCCTTATTGTTTTGTTGACCGCTGAAGCGGTCTCCAGAATGCTCCAAAATACTCTCCGGAGTGCACTTATTTTTAAGTTAATGTCCTCATTTATTTTACACTCCCTTAACTTTAAAACATAAATGTAAATAAGAAAATACCCCCATTTGGATTCAAACAAAATATCAAAAAAATCAAAATCCGAACAATTTAGAATCCAAATTTTGGGTTTTAGTTCAAATTCGGGAATTCTTACGATTTTATAAAATCGTAGGCTAAAAAAGAAAAGTTTAAGAGTTTCATAAAATCCATTTAAAATCACTCTTCAACTCATTTTTCTCTAGGGAACCATTACTGAGATTTTTGATCCCAAGATCATGACTCTACCATAGAGCTCTCCAATGACGTGTAGGGTCCAGACTCAGTGAAATCCGGAACCTGAACGACCGATAAAGGTGACTAGCACTGTTTCTAGTCCGAAAATTTTTTTTAATCTTTTTATTTAAAACCTGGGGTATTACAAAAGAGGAACATCTTGATCCAACACTAAGGTAGCAGCATCTTTCACTACACTAAAATATTGGTTTAGCGGCAGTCGATTTGCGGTGGTTCCCCCAAAATGTAGCAAGATAATTACTTAGCAGTGGTTTTTGCGGCGGTTAAACAGCTACTTTAGAATCCTTCTAATTTGCGGTGGTTTTGATGTAATTGCAGCAAAATAATTCACTGTGTGCACTGTAATCCTTATCTTGTTTAAACAAAACCCTATCTCAACCTTGTTAATTGATTCTAACTTTGCTTGCACTAAGAAAAGAAAAGTAAGGCTGTCAATTGCACCCCCCTTAAACCCTCATCTCTCACCATTTCGCCTTCCAGGACCTTCCAACCATACGTCTCCTCTCATGGCAACAAGAAGCACCTCTCCATCTGTTTTTCTCATTATAGCCGCCACATGTCCACCTCCGCCTCCGTAACCATTTCCACCCCCATCGTCGAAGCCGCAAGAAGAGTTGGAAAACGAGTGGACCTCAAGAAGATCTTGAGCCTCGGTGCCGGTCCCATCATGATTGGACAAGCCTGCTAGTTCAACTACAATGGAACACAAGAGGTTGTTTTCTGCCATTGATGGCATCACCCTGAGCTTCTGTGCGCTCTTCTCCATTCCCAAATTCGCTTCGATTCCTTGATTTCATCTAGGGTTCTCATTGCTCTATTGTTGAATCCCTTTTTGTTCTTTGGCAAGTGCAAGTACGGATGTTGTTATCTCTATGTTCAACAAATCAACATGGTTAGTCTTCAACCTCATGCCACAGTTTAGCCGCTTTATTTCTTCCTATCATTTCACTGTGTTTTTTTTAGGGTTTTTCAAAATTTTCTTTTTGTTCTTTTGGGATTAGCGAAATGTGTTTCTTACCAAATTTAACATGTATTTACTCTTTCTAAACTTTCTATACATTTATTTTATTTGTTTATAGTTAGTTCTACTTTAATCTTCTTCTCTAAGGTTACCATGTATTTGGGTGTATTTGTGTGAGAATCCTGTAACAGTTTTAATGCTATAGATTTTGTGCATAAAAGCTGATATCTTTCAAATATACCAATTGATATATGCATAAGATTGTATATTTTGTCCTTAATTATATTCAGGTGCAAAGGTTCTAGGAGAAGATTGCAAATAGAACAAAGGCTATTAGCTGTTTGTGTAACAAACCCCAATTTCAGAGATAAATAAATTAAAAAATAAATTTTGTACATGCAGAGAATTAATATTGTTTTGATTGAGAGTGATTGAATGATTATATCTTATTATAGGTTTGAGGATGTTGCTAGTCCTGTTGTGTGTTAGTTTGAGATTTGTAGGGAGACAAATACCATAAATATGATGTAATTATCTATTTTGAGATTAGAGATTGAAAGTTATTGACAACATGGATGCATTGGAGAAAGCTCTACCGTAAGGATCATTATCAGCTGCTAAATTAAAATTAATTAAATTTCATTTGTTGATCCCAAGGTTTCCTAATCTAGGATTCAGGTATACTAGCATTGTTTTTGCAAATGAGACTGAAGTAAGACCATTTGCAAGAGCTAAAGGCTGGGAATGGGAGGTAATATTTACTAAGCAGATCTATAGGCTTGCAATTTTGGTTTTAAATTTTAATCTATTATTGTCTTGACTCTTCTTCTTCTATTGACTAAACTATTGGCATTGGAGAGATAGCAATTATTTCCCAATTGCCAAGGGCACCGGAGCACACAAAGGACTAGTTGTCATCAAAAAGCGTATAGCTCCTGTGTGTGGTGGTCAGGATGGGAAGTTGAAAGTGTACCATGAGATAATATTTCCCAAGAAACTTCTTTACTCAAATGCAAGAGGCAAACACTATAGCTTTTGGTAATTAAATGTGGAACAAACTACGTATATTACAAGTGCAATTGAGTTTATAAATATTCAATTTTCTATTCATGGTCAATAGATTGTCAATTATTAGTGCTCAGAAAATGGTGTGGAAGTTATATGAGCAATTAAGGTCTTAATTATATATTCCTAAACACAATATTAAACTGTAAAGAATGTGGATTTGCGGTTAATTCACCAACCTTAATCTCTTTAGAAGCTAGTTGTTATTTTAACCAATAGCCCACCTCACCTTAATATGTCTAATCTCAAAGTACCAATCTTGTAACACCCTACTATTCGACCCAATACTACTAGTACGTACTTAGGCCAAATATTAGTCGTTACTTACTGGCATGATTCATCTTTTTGAGAAAATAGACTTAACGAAAATACGAGCCAACTTTTTTTTTTTTTAAATCGTTACTTAAAATAGAAGCCGCGCGTAACTTTACGAGTCGGTATCATAGTATACGGAACGATAACATAGGAATGGCTCCAAACCATAGCATCGAACATAACATCAATCATAACTGAAATACCTCATAGATAAAATATGCCTACCCTATAGGGCAGGACTCTTCAAGTACATAGTAACATGAATACGCGTAAAAAACAATACATGGAAAAGAACTGGAAAGAAGCATCCCTACCCATGTGCAACCTAAGATGGATAACCTCAATACAAAAGAGGTTTCATCCATACTATGTGACGTGCGTGCGCTAAGGACTACCCCCCAATCTCCACAGCAGACTCACGGGTACGGAGGAACGTAGCCAATCCACGGGCGGAGCTCGGCAGGTGCAGGCATGCCCTGTGACTGAACGTGTCGTCCACGTCGGGGTCGTGGTCCGCACCGAAGCCCTCTGACGCTGAGTGACTGTCTCCTCGCTGCCTATCTGTCGCAGAGGCGGAGTGGGAGCAGAGCCCTCATGGTCCATGGGGGAATCCTTTGAAGGGTCCTCCTCTGAGTGCTGCGATGATGGCACGTACTGCGGCGCGTCCACTGAACCGGCAGAGTGGGTCCGCAGGTTCCTCTCATGTCGTGGCCGTGCATGCTCAAAGATCACGGGGTCACCATAGGGGGTTGCTGGGGAGAAGCGATAACTGTACAAGGGGTGTGCGAATGGCCATCCTAAAAACATGAAGATGCGCACAGTACACCGGCCCTCAAAATGAAATGACCCATGCTCCGGGTCATGGTGGATCTCCCACCGTGGCGTGTCAATGAATAGGACGAAGGTCGCCATCTCGCTCTGAAGACGTAATGGAAAGGAAAAGATAGAGGGACTGAGATTCTTACTAAAGAAACTCAGTAGGGTTTTCCTTCTATCCTAGGTGTCATCATATACGTCTCCAGGAATCTCGGGTTATTTATAAAATAATGGACATACATAGGTTCAATTATGAGTTTTTCAAAATCTCATTTTCCGAGAATCCGTTCTTTTTAACATGGCACTTGTGTTACATAGGCTATATACCAAAATCGTAGACATAAATCATGTAGCTTGGTACGTAGATCATGCATCATATAATTGGTACATGGAACATAAATCATATAACTGGTACATGAAACATAAATCATATAATCAGTACATGAAACATAAATCATATAATCGTACATGAAACATAAATCATATAATCAAGTTTACTTAGTTGACATAAGAACCTTTACTTAATCGGGCCGCCTGATATTTCTCCTTTGAGAAAACTCTAGGTTATGAGCTCATACCACGCTAGTCGTCACTAGCATCTAGACTTTATCCATTTGGATAAGTCAACTTCCCGACTTTAAGTACGGGTTTAGGGGGCTAGAATCACATTGTCCCCACCCTTAATTCAGTGGTTTCAAAGGATTGCATTCTGATGTTCTAAGTCATCCTAAGTTTAACATGTTTCTTTAAGATGCCACATAATTAATGCATAACACATAATTACTACCTCGGCATCTTTAAGTCCTTTTTAAAGAATAATAATAACATGTTAATACACGCTATCACATAGGGGTAATAGTTAACATGGCACCATACACGTCATGAGCTAACACATCAATTCATCATCAAACTTAGAGGCGCATAATCATCCCTTAAGGTAAAAATCCCTAAATCGGGTAACCTCAAACTTTCCCATTACTTTCTAGTATATTTATGGGATTGATTAACCTCATTACCATAATCCATTAGGTTCTGAATCCTAATTAATTATGATTGGACAGCCTTATGTAGTTGTTCATATTTGATGAATTACGTGTTCTAGAAAATGCGTTTTAAGCCCTTTCTCGCATCCGACTTTTTCTATGGTGCAATAATTAATACCTAAGCCAATTATGAGTCACTCCCACACATCTAGACATAATCTAATGTGATTCTAAATATTTTATCAAGGCTGGGCAGAAACTCATTTTGCCATTCTTTATAGTTCTAGAATTCACACATTAAGCAAACAAAGTCACTAACAATGCTTTAACGAGTCTAGAACAATTATCACATACTTGGCAAGGTATTACAACATATTTAGACCACCCAAAATAGAATTTAAGGTGCTGGAATTTACTAAGGCAGAACCGAAAACCTTTAAGGCATAAAATCATGAGAAAAACCTTTCTTTCAACCATATAACTTGCTAGTTTCTCTTGGAACCTTTTTGGGACTTCAAGACTATGTAAGATCAAAGTTTATTTTGCCAAAACTCATCATGGAACACCAAGGGCAGCGGCCATTTCGGCTTGCTCGTGGCAAGGATTTAAAACTTAAAAACATGTTTAAAACCTTGGTTAAGTGCATCAAAGCTTAGAAAAATTCTAAGACATGCATTATAGGCCCTTGTAGTTAAATGAAACTCATCCTAGAGCCATTTACACCACATGGCCGAATGATGTTCAAGGAGATGCCTCCTTGATTTAATTCTTTTCTTAAGATGAAATGGGCAAGTCTTTGAGCTCTAAAGTTCCAAGTGATGACATAGAATAAACGTGCTATGCATTTCATTTTATAGTCCTTTAGAAAATAAAGTGATAGCACAAAGTAAAGATGAAATGCATCTTCATTCTTATTCTTAGAGTTTAGTGATGACTTGAAATATAAAATGAGATGCAAAGCTTGAAACATAAACGTGCATTGTGCAAGTTCGTTCATTATCTTGGGTCTTAGTGATGGCATAGGAAATAAACGTGCTAATGCAAAGCATAAACGTAAACGTGGATGCAACTTCTTTTATATCTTGTTTAGAGCTCTTGCAAGACTTTAAAGGAAACAAGGTTTCAACCCATAACTCACCCTCACAAGAAAAGAAAACTAAACTCATGACCAACATGGAGGAAAGTAATCAAATATGCTTGGCCTAGGGACCAAGTCTATGCTCTAGAGCTTTGTTCATGTGACATACATCAACATGAAGCCCTCATCATCAAGCTACCATTTTTCTAAGTTCCAAAGCCTTTCATGGCCGAATACTCAAGGGAAAGAAATGGGGTTTTCAAAGATCCAAGAGAAACATAACTATGTCTTGAGCAAAACTTGAAAATAATAAACTTATTTTTAGAAAACTCAAGCTTTAGAGGTTGTTCATGTGACAAACATCATCACACAACTCTCATCATCAAGCTCCTCATATTTCAAGTCCAAGAGGCCTTCATGGCCGAAAACTAACAAAAAGAAAAGGAAAGTTTCAAGGCATCAAAGAAACATAACTCATTCTTTGACCAAGACTTGAAAAGAGAAACCTTTCTTGGAAAAACTCAAACTTTAGAGTTTGATCATGTGACAAAGGCCAACATGAAGTGCTCATTACAAAGCTACCATTTTTCCAAGCTCTTTAAGCCTTCATGGCCGAAAACATCAAGGAACAAAAGCTCAAAAAGAGTTTTCATGAAAAACATAGCCTTGTCTTAACCAAGACATGAAAAATATGAAACTTTTCTCAAACAAAACTCAAGCTTTAGAGGTCTCATGTTAGGATGAACACATGGTCATCCCAAAAGAACACTCATCATCAAGCTTTCCTCATTTTGGTCTTGAGGCCGAAAATGAAGAAGAAGAGAAAAGAAGAAACCGAAAATGTTTGAGAGAAAAACTTGCTAACAATACAACTTTCAAACAAGATAAACATTGATCATGAAAGTAAAAGAAAGCATTCTTGAAGAGCTCCCTACCTTAGAGTTTGAGATTGAGAGGAAGTGAAGAAGATGAAGAGGTTGGAGAGGATGAGCTCTTGAACTTGAGAGAAAGGAACTCAAAGTGCTCTAACTCAAAGCTTTAGTGAAATGAACAAAGGTGCTTCAAGTTCCCTAAGCTACCTATTTATAGAGAAGTGAAATGAATTGAATATTGGAGGCCTTTTGGGGGGGGGAATTTCGGCCACCTTTTCAGCCACATGAGGGAGGAAAAATCTTGTTCAAAGCATGGTGTAAAGTCATTCAAAGCATGGTGAAAAGTCTAGCTATGCATGTCCTAAAGTATGGCTAGCATGTACCTTATTCTCAAACCTTTAAAAATGCATAAAAACTTAAAATTTTGGGCTGCAAAATCTGAAGAGAAACCATGCTTCTCATGCCCAAAAAGTGGAGAAAATTTTCTAGACTTAAATTCCAAAGCATAGGTAATGTGTTGTAAGACATGTTGTCTTGAAAAAGTTTGATAGAAAGCTTGAATGACCACAAAAACAAATCATTCTTTTTGAATTTGAAAGACATAATTTAATTCATTTTAGAAATGAATTGAAAACCTTGATTGACCATATAAAATATTCTTTGAGTCTTGAGTGACAATTTTTCTTGAAAGTTGATCATTGATTGAAAGTGTTCAAGACACATGTCACAAGATAGCTTGAACACATAGACTAATTTTTTTGATGATTTCTAGAGAAAATGGCGCCATTCTTGGCAGCCTTGGGGAGGAGAAATATCTCCTTAAACCATGTTCTAGAAGTGTGTTTTGGTGTGACATAGATTAAGCTTAGGATTAAAAATTGCTAAGTAGGTACTTAGGTGCACTAATAGGTTAATTAAAACCATAAATCCCTAGGTTTAGAGGTGGTCTAGAAGGATTAGGGAGTCAACACCTCTAGGACTAGTGATGTGAGTGTGACAACTTGTCTCAAAAAGAAAAGTTGATGTGAATAGTGCAAACACTATTCGACACTATTCACATATTCTTTTTCCTTTTTAAAGAATAAGACTATGATAAGATTTGAATTTTCCCTAAGCAATTTTAGTTTCCAATTAATTCTAAATGATGGTTTTGGCTCTAGATTAATTATGGAAATTAATTAACCTTTAATTAGAGCCTAATATTGCTTAGGTTTGGAGTTAAACTACTCATTAAGCCGAAAATGCAATATGCAGGGGCAAAACCGTAATTTTTACCAAAAGTTGCCCGGGATCTCCGGGACTCAAACCAACATAGTTTATGCCTTAAAATCATTGTTTTGAACCTCAGAACAAAGCCGGGTCAAAACGGAACTTAATACTGCCTTAATTCTGTTACAGGGGTATTTTGGTCATTTACGCGCAGAAATCTCAGAAATGAGGTTTTCCCGCTTTGTTAGGCACTCATGCTCATACAATCCCCTTTATATAACATATGAACCCTATGAGGATGGCCAAAGTCGGCCGCCCTCGTGTTTCGGGTAAAAATGACCTCATGGGCAATTTGGTCATTATGAAAGTTTAGCAAAAATCGGGGCGTTACAAATCTGGTTTATATGATTCAAATAAAACTAGTAATCATGTTTGATGTAATCATAACAAGTGCACTGTTAATGTAATTATTTACCTTTTTATCATTGTTTAGTTGATGGCAAAACAAAGTGTGCTGGGGCTAAATCCTTTCATTTTATTATAATTTCAGGATACAGACTTAGGCTAACCACTTGAAGTAAGATGTTCTTCCTCTGCTAATCAAGGACTCCAAACTCGAGAACTGTCATAATCTCATCCACAGATCTTTTTTTTTTATTTACTTAACACATTTAGCTGCATATAAGACTTATATTTTATGTATTGCTTCATATTTAATTTATTATAAATTATGTTCTTGAAATAATTTGTTTTGATGTATTTTTACAATAAATGAATTTGATTTTTAGCTTTGAATAATTGGTTTAATATGCATAGAAAAAAAATTACAGAGCCAAGACATTGGAGATATAAGCAAAAATGGAAAAAAAAAAGCTATCGATGATTAAAAGCTGCCATTGATTTTTTTTTTTTGTTAAAAAAAAGAATTTTAGCAGTGGTTAGAAACCACCACAAAAAAATTTTCCTTCTAAAAAATTTGACAATAATGGCGGTTTTTACACTGCCATAATTTTCATAGCACATTTCTTGTCAAATTTTAGCAGCAATTTTCAACGGTCTAAAATCGTCACAAATAATCTGGAGGCAATTGTTCCAGTGATTGTGCAAAACCGTCACAAAAATATGCTGCCGACACTTGAAATAATGGCAGTTTGTGAACCGTCACAAGTTACTTTTAGTGGTAGTTTTAACCACTGCAAAACACCAAAACAACGGCCACAAGTTACCTTTTTTGGTGTAATGTTTCATCGTATGAGCTTTAGATGTTCTAACAATTTCTTCCTTCACTGGGGTAATGTGGATGGAAGAAGGAGGTTGGGGAACCATTAGAACGATTGTTGTCTGTAGTGCTGATGCTTCTTCCTCAAGCTCTTCATCAATTGGTTCCATATTGGAGAAGACTTCATTAACAAAGAAGTGCAGGCCATTCATATCTTTTTCCTTTGAGTGTAGCTTTGGATCCTTAGACTTTGACATGATCTCCAGCACTTGGTTAATAGTCATAAAGTCCTCAGAGTCATTAAAAGCTGGTTCATTTGAAACAGTAGGAGTTGGATCAGAGGTATACCCAAATTGTTGAGACATGGGTTGTGAAGGCAATTCTTCAATAACCAAAAAGGGTTCAGGAACAATATTGACTCTTCTGCTATTCGAGCCCTGAATCCCCTTAGCTTCTTGTATTTTTCTTGCTTCCTTGAGTTTCTTTTTTTCCTACAGGATCCTCTGCTCTTTAAGTATGAGGTTTGCTTCTTCTTTATCATCAGATGGCTCAGGCTCCCTTATTATAGCAGCAGTATGCTCTGCTTCACTCATGTCCTTCAGAATGAGTGTAGCTACCTGAACTCCTTTTAGCAGAGATGGATCCTTCTTCTCTTGAACTTTCTTCCGAATGGGGAGCTTATCATGTCTACCTTGAGGTAGATCATCTTTTGATATCTTTGCTTCTCTTTCAGAGGGCTTTTGAACATTTGTGAGCTTTTGCCTCTTGGTTGACTTTCTTTTGCCTTTTTGGAGAATTTTGGATAGAGTTTCTTTAGACTCCGTTTCAATAGATGTCTACTCAACTTCTTCAGAACTTTCTGAGCTGCTTTTAGAAAGAACAAGTATTTTCTTGGATTTCCTTTTCTTCTATTCTCCCGTTTCCTTTTTGCCCCTTATAATCTTCTTCTCAACCTAGTTCTCTTTAACCAAATAGCTTGTCTTTCTTGAACTAATTTTTAGAAGGATGGATAGGTTCTTCTTCTTTGATCTGAAGGAGTTGATGGTGTATATTCAAACCATTCTTTTGTAAGAGGATATCGGAAGTACTGGAATACTTTTATCAACAGCATTCCATAAGACCGCAACCATTCTTCTCTTATCCTTGGTAATAGCGCTAAGCATGTAGTCCATTATCAACTTTTTCAAGGTTACTTGTCATTTGGTCATGAAATAGAAAAGAAGCATACAATCCATTCCTAGTAAAACATCTGTCCTTCCTTGCCTAAGAAGAACAGTGAATTGTATTACAGAAAATACTTTCCTTACCCTAGAACTAAGTAAGGTAGTAGTAATGTTACCAAGTTTGTATTTTGTGGGATCAATGAGGCATTTTGAAACTTCCTTAACACTCACCCCAAGGGAATTAACCCAATCTTCATCAGTAAGACAATTGACTCTAGCAGTCGGAGCCCTAACCACAGCCTTCAAGTCAGATAGCTCTATCTCCATGAAGACATTCCTGATTGTGGTTGAGAGAGTGGTTCAATTCTTTGGTTCCAGAAAGCAATAGGAAGCAATGACCATTCCTAGAAAAATTCTATCAGAAATATCCAACAAGTATCCCTATCCTTGGAAGGTAAACACCTCTTTAAGAATCTGAACTTGATTTAACAAGGCGTTGTTTAGCCTTTTTCCAGGAGCTATAGTTCTTCGAGAGAAATTTTCTTCATACATCTCCTGCAAATGCAGTTCATTGTACATTAAGAAGGTTCCTCATCTAGATGAATCTCTATCTATTTCTCGTCCTTTAGCCATAGAAAAGAACTTGTAAAGGATAAATGATAGGAAGAAGTTAGGGTTAAAAGAACAAGGGGAGCAGATTGAAGTTGAGAAAAGAGGATATTAAGGATACAGAGAAAAGGGTTTGTGCATAAAGGATGGTAGTTATAGAAAAGAGGTATAAAAAGAAGGGTTAAGTGTTTAAGGTTAGAAGAAAAACAAGGTGGTTTGAGGAAGCATGTTTGGGAAGATGAAGGTAAAGATGGTGTGTGAAACGTGGAGGTTTTAAGTGATATGACGTGACTGAAGGTAAATCGACGTAGGTGTAATACCCTGAATATGGAATTTAATGGTATGTGAATTATTATTACCATTGTTATAATAATAATAATAATAATAATAATAATTATTATTATTATTATGTAGATATGTATTATCATTGCTATTATCACTATTATTACCTATTAGTATTATTGTTATATACATATATATATAAGTAACCATAATGTAATGTCACTATTATTATTATTATTATTATTATTTCAAAATTTAAGTTTCAAAGGACGTGACCATCACGGCTGTCCTTGGTTTGTTTTTAAAATTTAAGATAATAATATAATAAAATCTTGGGGGGATCAAAGACATGTAGTTAATAGGCTTTTAAAATTCATAAAGCGCTGAAATCGTGAATTGTTATCATGTGCGGCGTGTTTTCGATGCGGAAGTATTTTGTTTTGGGGTTATATTTTATACCCTAATATATATATTTGACGCATCATAATACTCCTAAATATTCTTCCAAGAACCCTAGTCGCCCAAAGATTTTTCCCTAGAAAGAGAAACGTGGTTCTCTCAATTTTCTCTGACTAATTTCTTCCAGTAAGTGATCTTGATAGAATTTAGCTAATTCCTTCTCCTTTTTATCTAGTCTGTGAATTTGGGTATTATTAGGCATGGTTTTCTCTCGCCATTCTTCCTCCCTTTCATCCCAAACTTAGTTTGGGCGGATAAATCAAATTGTTTATGTTTTCATTATATTGTTTAGCAGTTACCGGTGCCATTCCTGCTCCCCAAGGTCAAGTTGTTAGTGAAAGCACACTCCCGGCTATAAACGGTGATTGGGTTTAAGCTCATGGCCATACTTTTGGTCATTATTATTATTTTTCTAATATGATATAAATTATTATGGAATTTTAGAATGATCTATGCCTAAAGAACATGCTTTATGGATTATAGAAATTTTAGAAAATTATTGTTTTGTAATTATCATGATAAATTATTATCTTAGAAAACTCATGGGACCATATTTGCTGTATGTATGATTTAGATTTATTTTATTAGTTAGAAATTTCATGAATCCCAGCCTTGTATGAACAGTCAGAACAATGAATTTTGTTGCTATTAGTTTTATCCAATAAATAGTGAGAAACAGATCAGCGAGTTAACGGCCGCAGGAATATTCATTAACCTTGGTACCAAATGGTCCGCTAGACGACTAGCTCACCCACAGCAAGGAACCTAGTGAGGTGTCCATTTATAGGACCTAGTTAGGTGCCCATCAGATTAGCCATTGGCTTAGATTCAGCTATTCAGCTCAGATATATATGTATAGAATAATTTCTGTTTCTCTACTAATTATTGATATGGATTTAGTTAAATTATTATTTTTAGTACAGATATATGTAAATATATATAAAATATTTTACATCAGTCGCACGTATATATTATGTAAGTTATTGTTGTCCCATGTGGGTTGTGAGTGGAGGCTCACTCACTGAGTTTTGATGAACTCACCCCTCTCTTTTCCTCCCCCTATAGATACAGTTATAGGTTCAGTTGCACCACAGGATCTTCCTCAGTAGTGTTGCAACTTCCCTTGGTGAGTTTCGCTTTGGAGTGGAGCTTGTTATGGGTTATGCTAATCTAGTAGTACTCCAGTAGTTGTGTGGGCAGGATCCCGGACATGCATTATATTATTTTAGTTATTTTCAGAATTTCAGTCATTTATTTATTTATGTTTGGGTTCGGCCCAGATTATGGATTTTATGTAGTTCCTTATTAAGGATTTATGTTTTAGAAATATTTTCAAATTATGGGATTTCAGTTGAACTTGAGATATTTTGAATCTATTTGAGTTGTCTATGCATGTTAGTCTGTCACGCTACCAGAGGCTTCTGTGGGGACCCAATCCCTCACGTGCCGGTCACGTTCCCTAGGCGGGTCGTGATAGTGGGAAAGAGAAACTCAATCAGAGTGGGAAAAGAGTTTTCTGACTCTTGACATTACTTTCTGAAAGAGTTACTTTCTAAAGCTTCAACGTTTACTTTTTAACCCATTAAAGAACCTTCATAACTCATCACAGACTTATTTTCCTACTCTGGACTCTATGCTCCCATATAACCATCATTCTCTGATCCTCAAATTCTTCTTTCTGACCAACCCATCTTATTTCTGAACACATGGTCTTCTTTTTTATCTTACAAATTGATAAGTTATTCCTCACAGAGATCTGTGGTTTTGCAAATTGACATCTGATATACTGGCTGATTCTCTGATCTTGCAAACTAATATGTAGTGTCTTTAAGAGGATATATATATAGTCTGATGATTTTTGATAGCTTTGCTAAATCTTTAGAAGAGAGTTATGAAGAGGGAATTCCCAAAGATATTTTATGTATGAATGCTTATGCAAATGTGAAAAAAAATTTAAAGAAGAGGAAAGCTTTTTGAAAGATAGAAAAACATACAAGAAATCTTTTGGCAATAGATATTGCGAATACATCTTGACACACGGTCTTTAGTATGCACATATATTAACTCAGTATCTCTGTTTTAACAAGATATAGCATAAAAAGAATTTTGCAAAAGATCTTAGATTTAGAGTGTTGAAAGGATTCTTGATAAGATAAACAGCAAAGAGTTATCTCAGAAGATAGGGAACACAAATTACCTCAAGAGATGATTTTTCAACTGATTCCTTATCCACAGCATCTGGGTGCAAAGATCTTAGCATCACTTGTGCCTTTTTTTATTTTAGCCCTTTTTCTTGTGTGCCTATGCTTGCAGTGGTGAAATCAGCTTTATTCAAATAGTCCTTGAACTTCCTCTTAGTACAGATGATGATGTTTCAAATAAGATGTGTAGACTTTGCCTTTCTCTCAAGTTTGGTCAGCATATTCAACATAGTTTCCACCTAACTTTGACAACTCAAAGCCTTTTCAATATATTTAGATGCAAAGGTAATGATGGAAGTACAATTGATGTATAACCAAGGGATGACTTAGTCCTTATACCCTTGGAAGACACTCCAAGAACTTAAACAATAGAAGGCTTTCTTTAAAACAGAAGCTTCCGTGAAGTTTCTGTGCATTTAGATTCTTCAACTTCTATGTCATCTTCATATTGCTCATATAGAAGTTTAGAAAGATTACTTTCTAATCATCTTGGATGGCCCGAGCATACTTTCTGAAGTGTTGAGGTTCTGGAGCTCACTTTTTGAAGCTTTGGCTTTCATCTACTAGCTTTCTAGAGTTTCCTTGAGAAATATTTTCTCAGGTTTCTCCTTAAGATCATCGAGATTGTCAAGAAGGTCTTCCTTAAGCTTTTTATCATCATTATACTTAAGAGATTCTTGAGAAGCTTATTTTTTAGGATCTATGATAACTCTCAGGTTCAGAGCATCATATATGGAATAATCATCGTCAGTGTACTTCTTGAAAATTCAACCAGAAAGACTTTTCAGATGTACCTGCAAGAAAGAATTTTGATTTTGGTACCCAGACTTTCTTGGTTCCTTTTGGTTAGTTTCAGAGAAAGAGATTTTCCAGCCATTCTAATGGAATTCCTTTTCAGGAATCATGAGTTAGGAAGGTATCGCTCTATTCAGCAAAAAGGACAAAAACATAAGATAGGTATAATCAACGAAGTTGCATGGCTTTTTTATCTCCTATTTCCTCTGTATATCTTAGTCCAGTTTTCTAAAACTATAGATGTTGAACATTTTCACAAAAAACATAGTTTTTGAAATATGTCAAATATAACAGGTCAAATCTTTAGATGCCATGTGTAACATCCTAATTTTTAACCCAATACTCTAGAACATATTTAGGTTAATCATTAGTCTATTACTTTTTTAGTCTCATTCCTTAGAATCTTTCGTCAAAATACTTAGCGGAAAATACGAATAAATTTTTCTTTTGAAACTTGAAAACAAAACGCGAGCCGCGCACTAACCTAACGTTCGTCATAACCATAACGTGCAGGAAAAAGTAACCACACCATTGATAATCATGAAACATAGTATTATACATTACGATCACAATATCATCACATCTTCATAGATACATAGACTACTAACATCATAGTACCATCATTTACATCAAAACATGCCCATATAGGTGAAGTCATCCTTATCCACCTATGAGGTTAGATAAGTGTCAACCTAAAAGCTAAGCTACCCTCTGCTCCATCTGCTAGTGTGTCCCTTAAGCGCGCGCCTCAAAAGAAGTCATGAGCCTCGTTGTAATCCTCGTCTAGAGACGACACGGAAGAAAAGGAAGGGATGAGAAACTCATTCGAGATTCTCAGTAGGGATTCCCGACTCTAACACTAGTGTCATCGTCGTCGTCCCCAGCCACCTCGGTTTTGATTATGAAAAAGGTGTACATGCATAAGGATTGGTTTTAGGCTTTACAAATCTATTTATCCGAAGTGGGTGTCTTTTAGTATGTGTCTTAATGACATGAATGCAACAGATATTTGATGAATGCATGACAATACCATATGTACATTAACACGAAAATCGTAATACTTGGGCACATCATAAAGAAACATAAATCGTATATGTGGCATAAAGAGGCATAGTAATTTTCATGTGATATCTTTCTTATAAATAAAGCTCTTAAGTTCTTTTTCTTAAAGACCACCCTTTTAACATATCCACCAAAAGTCCAACCAATTCACCGGCCCGGCGATAATCTGGTCACCAAACTACATCTCACCTATCGCCTAGGAATGAGCTCATTCCTAACTAGTCGTCACTAGATTTAATATGGGCTAATAGAGGGGGTATACATAACTTTCTCGGATCACCTATCTTAGGATCATTTCCTTCTTTGAAACGCTCTACTGGTATCTAGTACACAGCGAATTGTCCGCTTTGGCAAGCTCAATGTCAATACCCTCACGGATTTGTTTCCTCCCCACCGTAGCGGGAGAAATGCGTCGCAGTACTATGTCACATCTGTTCTGGGGGTGCTCGGCCGAACCGGTGTCACCCAGAACCTATCCTGGGGGTGCTCGGCCGAACCGGTGTCACCCAGGAGTTTTCGCAAGCTTTTTCTCAAGTACTCAAGTTTGATGGGAAATTCGGCAGCGTAACGGCGTACACCGGATTTCCATCAAACTTGCTTTATGCCACCAAACATATAGAGCATGCATAGCCATTCAATACCAACATAAGGCGTCATAATCATCGTGTGCATCATAAGCATCATAATATCATAATTTTGCATAACGCATCATGGCGTGAGCATCAACATATCGACACTATATACTCTCATAAACATACAACCTCATGAATTCCTCATGTGAATAACATCATCATCATTTACATACCACATGCATCACCATTGAACATTCAAACGTTTACCCTTACGGTAGCTTATGCTTTGACCCTTACGGGTCTTAATCTTGAGATGTGGTTCCCTAACATCCGTCGCTCATATTTTATGCACCTAAGGGCTCATAATTAATCGTCATTCCTAATCCTCATGTTCATACTTAAATCTGAATAGCATAGGGCAAATTTTCTGACTTGTGTTCACGGGGTTCTAGAACTTACGTTTTAGACCCTTTCTCGGTTCCGTTTTTGCCGAAGGCGCTATATATTAAATCTAAATCAATTATGAGGCATTCCTATGCTTAAGGAATAATTATTAATCATGTTTATCATGTTGTAAGGGTGCTGGACAGAATCCAGAAAGTTAAATGTTCTAAGAGTTCTACATTTGCATTTTTACGGTTTTCTAGTTACTAGTTTCCCCATAGGTGCTAGAATTCAATTCTAACTCAAATGATACCAAGTTTTTCATGTCTAAACAATCTAAATCTGATTATGTCCCCATTAAAACAGTTTGGAAAAGTTCCATAAACAAATGGGGTCAAAACTATGTTAAATTCTAGCTTTACGGTATTTTCTAGTTAGCTAGTTTCTTACCTATCATGTATAGGATCGCTTCTACATCATCATATGATATTTTCACACATTCCAACACATCAAAACATCATCATACAGCATCACACTCATCACATCAGAACCGAAAACATCTAACTTAAATGAGGGAGTTAAATTGACATTTCTAGGTACATAAGTTAACTAGTTTCTCTTGGAATCATTCTAGAACTTCTAAAACTCTTTGCAAAACATTTTAATTCATCAAAAGGCTAAGTGAAGCCTTAGGTCAGTGACCAAAACATATTCCATCCCCTAAAAGAGATTGGAATCACAACTTATAATGACATAACCTTATAAAGATTTGTAAAGCTTTAAGGAAAACTTGAAACGTAGACTATTGGTCCTAGTAGCTAGATGAAAACTCATTGCAAGTCCATCATCACTACTTGGCCGAAAGAAAAACATCCATTCAAAGAATGGTTTTACATTAAACTTTAACTTGGAATGAAATGGGCAAGTCTTTGAGCTCTAGGTTCTTTAAGTTGTGACATAAACTAAACGTGCTCATGCTTTTCATTTTTAATCTTGCTTACAAATTAAAATGATGACATAAATTAAATATGCAAGGCATAAACGTAACGTGCAAGCTTGAAAGTAAATATGCGAAGCATAATCTTAAACGTGCAAGCTTGAAAGTAAATGTGCAAGATTCAATTCTTTATTTTAGTACTCTTGGCCCAACAACAATCGACTTTAAGGCCGAAATAGATAGGCATTCGAGAGATTAATTAGGTGATAATGCAAGTTCAATTCTTTATTTTAGTGCTCTAGGCCCAACAACAATCGACTTTAAGGCCGAAATAGAAAGGCTTTGAGAATTAAATTAAGTGATGGTACAAGTTCCATTTTAATCTTTATGTTCTTAGGTGATAGCTTGAAAGTAAAATGCATAGCAAGAATGTAAATATGGATGTAAGCATAAAATAAATTATGCAAGTTCATTTTATCCTTTCTAGAGCTCTTGACAAGACTTTAAAGGAATTTAAACCATAACCCAAACTCATCCAAACAAGGTAAAGTCAAGCTTAGAGTTCTTAAAACTCAACATAATATTTTTAGGGAATCAAACCATGAAACTTAGAAAATTAATGGATTTGGCCGAAATCATCAAGAAGAAAAGGAACATTTTAAAACTCTAGAGTTCATGATCTTGATGATATATTAACACCAACATCATGAGTCCTCATCATTGAGTTCATAGAGCCATTTTAAAACATCATTAAAGCTAAAGTTCTCAAGAGTTCAAGAAAGGAAAAACTAAAAGCATTTTTGCTCAAGAACAAAGATCAAGCTCTAGAGTTTGTTTCAAGTGATGAACATCATCATGAAACTCTCATCATCAAGCTCTCATTCCTTTGTTCTTCAAGGCCTATGGCCGAAAATGAAAAGGAAAAAGGAGTGGAAATGAAGTTCTAAAGAGAAATAAGAGAAACTATGAACATCAAGCTTGAAACAAGAACTTTAAAGAAAAGAATACATGAAAGAAAATCCCTACTTGGTGTGATGAACTTGAAGATGGAAGAAGAAGATGAAGATGATGAAGAACTTTGAAGAGCTTGAAGAATTTGAAGAACACTAGAACTTTGAGAGAAGAGAAAAGCTTTGAGTGTTTCCTAAACTTAGCAAATGATCTAAAAGTGGTGCAAGCTCCTCAAGGCATTCTATTTATAGAGAAATGAAGCAAATGGAGGGTATGAAGGCTGATGAAGGCTTCGGCCATATGAGGTGCAGATTGGAGGCTTCCATGAGTTCCATGAGGTGAGATAATGTGTTCTTTGAGGTATGGTGAGGTATGGCTTAAGGTATGGTGAGGTATGGTTCAAGGTATGGCTTCAAGCATGGTTCTTTGAGTGAGAAAATAATTAAACATGTGGTCAATGGGAGAGGAGAATTTCGGCCATGTGCATCAGATTTGGGAGAGGTTTAGTTGCATTTTAATTGTGGTTTAGAGTTGTGTTTAGGTGTATCTTTGATTATGCTTAAGATTAGGAATTTGTAAGAAAGTGTTTAGGTAAGGAAAATGGGTAATTAAGGTGGTCTAGACATGATTAAGGAGTGGTCTTGCACCATTAGTGGGTTAAATCCTCAATTTAGAGTCTAAACAACTCTAGACACATTTCCTTGATTTAAGGAATTGGAGAGAGAAAACACTATTCAAGATTCCAAGACTAGGAGTCTTGAGTTCTAAAAAGGGATTTAAGTTTAATCTAAGCAATTTTAGGTTCTAATTAACTTTAATAAATTATTTTGGCTCTAGATTAATTATGGAAATAAATTAATCTTCGTTTAGAGCCTAATATTGCTTAGGTTTGCTTAATTACGTCATTAAGCTCAAAAACACTATTCTAGGGGCAAAATCGTAATTTTGCACTAAAACTGCCCGGGACCACCGGGACTCAAACAGATGTTTTGAAACATGTAAAAACATGGTTTTAAACCTCTGGGGAAAGTTTCGGGCTCAAACGGCACCTTTACCGCGTAAACGCTAGAGGGTATTTTGGTCATTTTGACCGAAATCTGAAAATGAGACTTTCGCCTCCGAACCACTCAAGGGTCATTCAATCCCTTCAAACATTGAGTTGGCCCTTCGAGGACTGCTGGTCGACCATCCTCGGTCCAGGCCCGAAAATGACCTCAGGGGCATTTCGGTCATTTTCCACTCAGACAAAAAATCGGGGCGTTACACCATGAAGTCCTCTCAAGGATTCGGAAAAAAATTTTCTAACATTTTCATATAAATTTTTGGAAGCTTTAGAAATATGTAACTTGAGAAGAATGAACTCTCCTTGGAGTATACCTTTCTTTCAGATTTCCAGCTTCAAGCTTGACCTTCTTGAGTTTTCATGGCAACTTTATGAGTTCTTTGACTGGTTTGAGACATGTAGAGGAATAAGCTTGATAAATTTCTAGCAACTCATCATATGAAGCAGATAATATAATATGAGAAAGATGAGATGCAGAAATATTTACCTCACTTAACTCTATTGATGTTCTTTGGCCATGAAGCATAGAATGGCAGCAAATTTTAGCACATTAAGACCTCTTAACAAATCTTTCTAGATGTCTGACACATTCTTTTTCTTTGCATAGGGATATGTCCTTTAAGATCTAGGCTTGACATTCCTGATATATAATGTTTATTCTTACTGCGATTAAGCATATTTCTTTCTTAAGATGATCTTTATCCTGATTTGTCATATATGAGATTGATGTCTCCTTGGTTTACTCGTTACAAACTTTTGACATATTTCATAGACAGAGATATCTCTTCTCCATATATCAATATCAGAACTTTCTATTTCAATAGAAGTTTTAGCATTTTTCATTGCTTTATCATTACATAGCATCTGATATGACAACTTCAGGATCAAAGATTTCTTGAGATAGTTTAAGATCTTTAAATATCATGTACAATCTGTTTCATATAGCCGTTCATATGCAACAAGCAATACATATGTAGCATATATATGAATAAAGGCTTGACTTGGTGGAACAAATGAACTTTCTCCTTTGTAATGTTCTTGTCAACGAGTCTCTTTAGAATCTCTTTCATCATTTGAATGAACTGTGCCAAATCTTAGACTCTTATCAACAAAGGTTGATCAGTTGATAGATTGATCTTGTGAAGAGAATGTAAGCCATTCTATCCTTCAGATATTTATCCTCTACAATCATTGGATTGCTCAACCCCTCAGAGGCCTTGCTCTGATACTACTTGTCGGAGAAAATATGCACGAGAAGGAGGGTTGAATTGCGCATTGCTTCTTTTCACGTTTTCTGAAATACTTGAAAACAAATACAATTAAGTGTAAAACTTATAGTGCAGCAGAAATATTGTTAGTGATTTCAGAAAGTAAATTTCTAAAGCATTGTTAATAAACGATCATTAAGAAATAAATAACAGAAAGATAAGAACGTTTGTTCAGGTTATAAACTAATAACAAGGAGCAATAGGAAGAATAAAGGAGATCAGAGATAGAGAAAGATGGACACAAATATTTTTATACTGCTTCGGCCAAAACTGTCTATATTCAGTACTCAACAACTGTTAAGGTTCCATTAAAAACATCTTTCTCAACATGAGAAAGAACAAATAGATAGTCTTTACGTTAGCCTTCACAAGCTCTCATATATGACCTTCAGAAATCACCTGCTTCCACAGATTGAGTAGTTCTTTACTAGTCTCTCTAAGCTGAACCGAGTAGTACTGACACTGGCCTCTCCAAGCCTAATCGACAACGACACTAGCTTCTCCAAGTCCAACTGAATAGTCTTGACACTGGCCTCTCTAAGTCCAACCGAGTAGTCTTGACACTAGCCTCTCCAACCCAAACTGAGTATTCTTGATACTGGTCTCCCCAAGCCTAACCCATGACCAGTAGCAACCTCTACTGTCACTTTGAAAGTAGTCTTGCTCTAGCCTCTTAAAATTGCAAGTAGTCTTGCTCCAGCCTCTCCAAGCTGCAAGTAGTCTTTCCCCAGCCTCTCCAAGTTGCAAGTAGTCTTTGACTAGCTTATCCAAGCTAAACTGTGATAAGCAAGAACTCTTCATTGTCATGTTGTAAGTAGTTTTACAGTAGCCTCTCCAAGTTATCTCACAATGATCACTACTAGATCAAGGATACAAAAATAAGTGTTTGGCTGCCTACTCAAACTAACCTACACTCAAGTTTCCTTAACATATGCATGAAAAGTTCCTGGCAAAACTTGAATGACTTCCTTTTAATACTCCTTCCCTAGGAAGAGCATAAATCTAATTAAGAATGTAGAAGGAAGATTTTCTTACACTTAAAGGATAAAAAACTGATTACATGATATATATTGAATATTCTAGGAAGTGGAAGAGATTTTTGCAGATTTTCCTCTCTTAAATCTTTAAATATCTGATCAACCTTTGAGCACAACATCTCCATTTATAACAGTCTTTCTTTGTGATCATTGCCCTTGATCAGTTCTCCAAGTGACATGTGTTAATTATCAGTTGTGTCTTGAAAGAAAAAGCAAGAAGAGAGGTTGACAGATCTGTCACATTGGTTGTAGGAGCTGTTGTAATGTTAAGTTTTCTGATATTCATAAACTACTTTTCTACTTTTTGAACATGTTTTCTAAACTCTTCCTTCATGAAGTTAGGGTGACTGATTAATCAGGCAAAAGAGATGACGTACTAGTTTGAAACTAGGTTTAACTTGAACATTTGAAATTTAAAATTCAAATTTCCCTCATTTTCCTGTAGCATTTTGTGCTCCACAGTGAAGTGAGCTTTTTGATATGTGCAATCAGTTCCTTGATGAATTCTTCACCTTCTGATCTTTAATTCATTCTTCTTTGGTGATGATTTCTTTGCAATTGTGATGAGTGAAGATTAAGTAACACGTTTCTCTTGGACATAAGTTGATTTCTTCATCTTGAGAGTACTTTCTGATGTGGCATGCTACTTTTTGAAGTCTTAGGACTTGATTTCTTATAGCATTGCAATCTTCTTCTTATCGTTACCTATTAAAAGCTTAAATAAGGATATAATTTCACTTATATTTGAATTCAAATCTCATAACATGTATAATGAAATATGTTCTCATTTGAGTAAACATTGCTCTTGCTAAACGATAGAAACCTATTACAAACTTACAAGAAACTCAAGAGAAACATCATTCATTCTTCAAAGCATTTTCTTTAATTTGGCTTTATTGTTATTCAAAACAAATAAGCACATATCAATAGGGTTCTGGAGCTAATACAAGTGGCACCAACAACTTAGAGCTTGGGTGAGCAAAGATTGGAACAGGATGAGAGTGAGGGGAGGGAGGAAAGAGAGTTTGTCGGTAGAATTTCAGGTTTCTGATACCAAAAATAGGACTGGAAGGGTTTATGTAAGGGTGGGGCTATCAGTAAGTGAAACTACATCGTTTTGCACTGTGCTGACTGTAGGTAGAAAAGCGCATGAGAAAGGGGGTTGAATCATGCTTTGCTTTTTCTTTCTTTCTTAGCTTCAAAATACTATTAAGCTATGAGCTTGAAGTGTAGTAGAAATAGTGTTAGCTACTTCCGAAAGCTACTTTCTAAGCTACAACAAATAAGACAAAAACGCATAATAAATAGATTTAAAGTAAACACAGAATAATAAAAAGTAAAGCAGTAATATAAAGGAGTTAAAGGAGAAAAAGATAATGCACAGAAGATTTTTATACTAGTTCGGCTAACCTATCTACGTCCAGTTCTCAACAACCATTGAGTTCCATTAAAACCCTTTGTCATACCAACAAAGTTGGATACTCTTTACAGGAGCCTTCCTAGGCTCTTATCTATGACCAAGAGCTAACATTACTGTTACAAACTAAATAGTCTTTGATCAACCTCTTCAAGTTGAACCAATGACCAACAAATACACTCTGTTGTCATAACTTGAATAGTATTTAACCAGCCTCTCCAAGCTAAACCAGCGACCAGTAAGTACACTCAGCTGTCACAACCTGAGTAGTCTTTAACCAGCCTCTCCAACCTAAACCTGAGTAGTCTTTGACCAGCCTCTTCAAGCTAAACCCATGACCAGTAGAATACACCATTGTCACGTTATAAGTAGTCTTTACATGGGAAAAAATTGAATTATTTCTTTCTATGATTCTTCCTAAGAAGAATGTATGATCTATTAAGAACGTAGAAAGAAGATTTTTACAAGCAAGGAACTGATTAAAAGAAGTAATAAACTTTACAAAAGATGATGATAGATTTTTATAGCGTTTCAACTCTTATGCAGCGTCAAGATCTTCTTCTTTGTAAGCACGACACCTCTATTTATAGATGGTCTTCATTTATGACCATTGCCTTTTATCAGTTGTTCAAATGACACGTGTTGATCATCTGTTTATGTCTTGGAAAAGTAGTCTAAAGGAGTAGCTCGTTGTCTGCTAAAACTATTCCAGAAGTCGTTATGAAATAGAGGTTTTTGATGTCACCTCCAGAAACAACTTTTTACTTTATGAATGAGAAAGAACAAATGAATAGTTTTTAAATTAGCCTTCCCAAGCTCTTTTCTATAACCAATGAATAACTCTTGCTGCCACAGTTTGAGTAGTTCTTCACCAGCCTTTCCAAGCAGAACTGAGTAGTTCTTCCCAGCCTTTCCAAGCTAAACCAAGTATTCTAGCCCCAGCCTCTCTAAGTTGCAAGTAGTTTTGCCCCAACCTCCAAGCTGCAAGTAGTCTTTGACTAGCCTTTCTAGGCTAAAAAGTGATCAACAAAAGCACCTCACTATCACGTTGTAAGTAGTTTTACATTAGCCTCTCCAAGCTATCTCATAGCGATCACTACCGGATTGAGGATACAAAGGTTTAGTGTTTGGGTTGCCACTCAAACTAACGTACACTCAAATTTCCTTACAATATACAAGAAAAAATGCCGAGAAATCTTGAATGACTTCTTTCTATCATTTTTTTCCCTAGGAAGAATATAAATCTAATTAAGAACATAGAAGGAAGATTTTTACAAGTACGGAATGTCATACATAATGATATGAACCTTACTGGAGATGAGGAGAGATTTATCGAGAATTTTCTTTCTAATGCACGATGTCTCTTTCATATACATTAGAGCATAACATCTCTATTTAAAGAAGGTTTTCTTATGACTGTTGCCTATAATTTATTCTTCCAGGGACACATGTTGGTCATCTATTTGTATCTTGGAAAGATAGTCTAGAAGTGTAGCCTGTCTATCTGTTAGATTAGTTTGTAGAAGCCATTGTGGAATAGAGGTTTTTGATATCTTTTAGAAATCACTCTTACTTTCTGAACAATGGTTTCTGAACTCTTTCTTCTAAGACTTAGAATAGTTGACTTCAAAGGCAAAAGAGATGATTGATTGGTTCTAACATCGGGGTTTGACTCTTTGAAATTTAAATTCAAAATTCAAATCCAAATTTCCTTTCATTTCTAGTAACACTCAGCGCTCCACAGTAACGTGAGTTTTCTGACATGGTAACAGATCCTTTGATGATTTCTTTACTTTCTGATCTTCAATCTAAGCATTTTGATGATGACTGATTTGCAATTGTGCTGATTGAAGATGGTGTAATATCTAGTCTTCAGTGATTACTTGATATTCATTCTAAGTATACATTCTGATGTCCAGTGCTACTTTCTGAAGTCTGAAAAACCTGATTTCTTGTAGCATTGATATCTTCTTCAAATCGTTAGCTATCTGTTGCTTGAATAAGGATATAAATTCACCTCCATTTCAGATCATATCTCATAACAGGAGGTAAACATGTTTACACATATAGAGTGAAATATATTCTCATTTGAGTAAGCCTTGCTCTTGCTAAATGATAGAAATCTGTTATAATCTTACAAGAAACTCAAGATAACCATTAGACATTCTTCAAAGCATTTTCTTTAAATTGGTTTTGTTGTCATTCAAAATTAATCAGCACATCTTGATAGGTTTCCAGAGCTACAATGGTTTCCCTAGACTTTGGTGATTCAGCCTCCGCATCAGCATGTGGAGTAGCAGGTGGTGGAGAAGATGGAATATCAGCAACAGTGATAATAAGAGCAGAAGCAGGCTCTAGAGTAGGAGCAAATTTAGGAATAGAAGTAAGAGTAGAAGCAGGAGCCAAGGCCGAAGCAGCAGCTTCTTCAACATGAGGAGCATTAGTCTCTGAAGTCTTACAATCTTCCTCTTCTACTAGAAAGATACAAGTAGAAGGAGGAGGTTGAGGCACCATCAGAATGACAGCCGTCTTTGGTTCAGCTACCTCCTCAGCTGGCTCTTCAATTATTGGCTCAACAGATAGTTCTTCAATGATTGTTTCCAGATTGGAGAAAAGCTCATTCACAAAAGAAATTGAGTTCATCCAGACCTTCTTCCTCTAGCTGTGATTCTAACTCCATGGACTTTATCATTGATCCTAACATTTGATTGATGTCATGAAGTCATCGCTATTGCCTTAGGAAGCCACTTCAGCCTTAATTGTTATTGTCTTTCCGAGAATGGTGGTTGAATCTGAGATGGAGCAGGTTTCTGAAACCATCTGTCCTCTGAGAGGTGCAACAAAGACTGGGAAGGAGGTGAACCCGAACTGCTGGGTCATAGGCCTTGTAGATTATTCTTCAATTACCACAAAGGGTTCAAAGTTGGCAGGTCATCTTCTTCTTCTACTAGAACCTTGAATTCCCTTAGCCTTTTCTAATCTTTTGGCTTCTTCCAGTCTCCTTTTCTGTTGAAGTATTCTTTACTCCTAGAGAGTACATTCTACTTCTTCCTCATCCTCTAAGGAATTAGTGTCCCTTGTAACAGCTCTAGCCTATTCAGCATCACACATGTCCTTTAAAAGTGTTGCTCTAGGCACTCCTTTAGGCATATTTCAATATTTCTACTCAAGATCTTTTCTGCGAATAGGGAGTTTGTCAGGTTTCCCTTTAGGAAGCTTACTTTCTGAGGTTTTATCCTCAATTTCTGACGGCTCAGAAGGCTTTGGTTCTGCTTGCTTCTGCTTCTTGATTAGCCTTCTTTTGCTCTTTTGTCCCATTTTGGTAGGAGCCTTCTAAGTAGTTAATATATGAATAAATGTAAAAGAGAGGGAAAATGAGTAATATACTTGCAATAAAGAGCAAATGTGGAAGTGGAGCGTTCTTATTATGGTGGGGATAAATGTTCCCTACTTGATTTTATTTGTACAAAAACAAAAAAACACTTTCAGCATGCCGACAAAGTATTTTTATGAATTTATGTAAGAAATAAAGCAAAACACCTTTGACAAAGGTCAAAAAAATATTGGAAGCTGCTATGTACCTATTTCTCTAGAACAGTATGAACCTTTTTTGCTTCTTAGAATTTTCTTGCAATAAGTTCATGCTTGTTTTTGTTAGATATTTTTGAAATAACTTCTATTGTCCAGGTTCTCTAGAAAATGTATCACAAAATAAATATTATATAGGATGCTCACAATGACTACATATTGGTAGAAACTAAAACTACTTAAGAGAGTACAAGAAAATGCTCATGAGACATGCTTGACACACCATATACTGCATCCTTTAATCGAATATAAATAAGTAAAATAATGATCGGCTAATATGCGTCTATCAAGCAATTAGAATCCATATTGATACCCAAAATGTATAATTTATAATATATAATACATAATAAAATATTTTCTTATAGACCGTGTTTTTTAATTGATAGTGTTTTCTAATTTGATTGTGCTGAAAATATACTCTTTATTGTCGTTGAACAAAGAAATATACTTTGTAGTCTCAATAAAGGAAAAGATATTATATTATATTATACAATATCTATATATATTTCTATCTACATCTATCTATATCCCTATAATTATGATATTAAAAAATTATATATGAGTCATAATTGGAATTATCTTCATTTTGAAAAAATATAATATTTTTCACAATAACAATTGCAAAATATCTTTTTTTTAATAAAAATATCATTTATTAAATTAGGATTATTAAAAAATATCATATATAAGTCATGCAATTAGAATTATCATATTATCATTCCAAGATATACTATTATTACTACTGCTGCTGCTGTTGATATATCATACCATATTATGACTATAATATATAATATCTATATATGCTTCTATCCATATCTATCTATATCCCTATAATTAGGATTATTAAAAAAAATTGATATATGAGTCGTAATTGGAGTTATCTTTTGTTAAAAAAAGATATCTTTTGCATGTTAATGTAATGTATCTTTTGTTTTTTTGTTTATAAAATATATCAATTGTTCAATCAGGATTATTAAAAAGATATCATATATGAGTCATGCAATTAGAATTATCTCTTCCTTTTTTTAAAAAAAAAATTCCTTTTCATGATAACAATCATTTGTGCAATCACCCATACGTTGATACAATAATAATAATAATAATAATAATAATAATAATAATCTATGTATAATACATAATATTGTGTATAATTTTCAATTGATATAAATTATTGTATAAATGAATGTCTAGCTCAAAAAATAAAAAAAGTAAAAGATTGTGTTTGTTTACACATATACTATATATATGCCTTCATTTCATAGTAATTTTAAAGTAGTGCCTAAGAAAAAACTAAAATTCAATGTTATGTGTGCATGTATATCATCTGTGTCTATTATAAGAGATATTAATTTCTCTTGATTTTACAGTAATTTTAAGGTAATTTTTATATTACAATTATATTTGACATTAATAATAATATTAATTAACCTCTTAAATAGTTAAAAGGCTAAGTATTAACATAAAATATACTTTCATTATTGTAAAAGAAACAAATAATCCTTAAAAAAGTGAAATCACTAAGAGATTGCGTATAATTAATAAAACTTGATCATATGATTAAATAATAATTCTCATTGTAGTGGAAAGTAAAATTGAATCAAAACCAAGTCCTACTGTAGGTTTAATAAGCTATGAATGTCTGAACATTCAAAAAACATTTAATCTAATTCACAAGAAAAAGGACTTTTAATCTGAACACCAAAAAGGGCAATTTAATGTTTTTCTAGTTTGATAATCTTGGAAGTTGCTTTAGAATTGAATTGATCTTGGAGAGACAATGAAATCCCTTCATTAGAATTGGGGGTTTTAAAGAGTGAAATAATAACAACGAGATAATTGCAACAATGAAGAAAGTACTAGTACAAGGTATTCATAGGATTGTAAATTAATTATCATTGATTAAATATTAAACTTATTGGTGGCTATTAGTAATAAATTACTGGCAACTCTACTAGTGATTGATGGACCTCTAGAATTTGGTCAATGCAAATAACTAATAAACGAGATCTCAATTTATTTAGAAATCACATTAATTTAATGAGCCAATTGCTATAGCCTAACCGCCAATCGAAAAGTTAATTCTAATGTTCTCCCTCAAACATAAACTAATAGATCTATGAATTTATGCTCAAATGGTTTCCCCAAATGACAATCGTCCATTTAGTTATTCCAATAAAGATTATAGCAATTACCACAATAATTATAGGAATAGAAACTACAGAATATTAAGAAAATCAATGCATTTAATATCAAAAGGGGTCTGAAACATCATCCCAATCTATCCGAAAACCCTTACACTAATAAAGAAATCTACTCCTCCATCTCTAGAGGATTACAACAATGAACATAAAAGAGAACCTGAAATAATAGTAATAATCCTTGCCATAATCTCTAAGACAAAACACCTTCACCAATGGAATACCTAAGAGAGAGAAGAATATAGAAGGAGAAGCGAGAAGATGGAGGGAGATGTAGCATCTAAAACTAAGTCCAAAGCTAAAGTAAACAACTGTATCAATCCCTTATACACTGCTCTCTAAAATAGCCCAAACCCAAAAATAGATAAGTGGATTGCAGTCTCAACATCGCATTAGCACTGCAGCGCTCACCATAACGATAAGGCCAAGGAATTGATGGTTGTTACTCTGCCAAGCACCACAGCACTCACCCGAATGTGAGCCTCCATGCTTTTTCTTCCTTTTCAGCTCCAAGCTACTTCCCAAGAGTCCCCATATTTGTCTTTGACATTTTTACACTTGATCCAAAGCACCTGTGCTCAAAACATACTCAAAGAGAGAAGTCAAATGTAACGGGGTGTGATTACAAATTATCCCAAAATTAATGCAAAAGCCATCAGATCTATCAAAATTATACAATGAGGAATAAATCAAAATCCTTATTAATTGCATCAATAGCAGAATAAAACTCATGTAAAAAGCTAAGGCTTGGTAGCAAGATAAGTGGCATAAATACCTTTTATCAATGACTTCCCTCCAATAAGCATGCATGTAACATGCCATTGAGTTGTCTATCCAACCTGTTCTTTGAGTTTCTAATTTTAAACCCAAAACTCTTATTACTTGAGTAATTTTTGTAGAATGATTTCACATATTCTGAATTAAATATCATCTCAATAGCAGGCATCGACAAATCACAATCCCCATCATGGTCATCAATCTGAACCTCAACATCAAAATCTACATTAACAGTCATTGAATCCTCCATACCTTACGTATAGAGTATGATACAAAATCTACAAAAAAAAAGCCCAAATAAATTAAAATAAAGTTGTGATATGAAACCTATATACAATGTTCACCACTAGATTTACAAGGTTTTAGAGCTAGTTTCTAAGAATTTGAAACTAATTTATAAGTATCTTGCACCAAGTATCAACTTTTTTTTACCAGCAATTTCATAATATTTAGAATTAGATTCCAAAAATTAACAATCACTTTAAAACTTTGTAGCACCACTTTATGCAAAAAATTGATTTACAAGCATATTGCACTTGGTTTGTGAGTCTTAAGCACAGGTTTATAATTTTTTGACATATGTTTACCAGTTATGTACAGTTAGTTTACAAGTTTTAAGCAATGCTTAGTTTTACAAGTTTTTATACATAGTTTACAAAACTTGTAAACTCGTGCTTAAAACTTGTAAACATAGTACAAAAATCTTGTAAACTAATGGCAAAAAACTTGTAAACCAATTTTTAACATTACTTTATGAGTTTTAGAGCCATTTTACAAGTTCATTAGATTATTCCTTCTTAGTTCAATAATTAGATTTAGCTGAAAGCATACATCCATCAAAAGAAAAGTGCAAATGAGTAACCCATCAAAAGAAATATTATAGACCCATCAAAAGAGAAGTGCATATGAAGAACCATATATCTTACAAAGAATATTATTGTATAAAAGTGAAAGAGATATATGTTATTATTGTTTTTTATGCGTAAGGGAGCTACGTTCCTTATGAGTTGTTGTTCTTACTCTGAGATGATTAAATTGCAGCAGTTGACAATGGTGAGCGTGGCAGTAGCAGTGGTGTGATGAGGTTGTTGTTTTTTTGTGTGTGACAGAAGAAAGTTGCAAGAGAGAAAGTGAGAGAAAGAAAGAAATGCGATTTTTTCCCCAAAAATGTTTTGTCTAAGAGTAAGGCTTTTTCACCTGAATAAATTAAAAAATAATAATTATATAAAAAAAATTTCATCTTGTGAAGTTTAATTTCACATATTCATTAATTTTTTAATATAGATAAAATTAGTTAATTTTTACTAGATTTCTAGTACCAAAAACACAGAGGAATCAATTAATAATAATTAGATTTTCTTTTTAGAAATTGGTTGACGATAACTAGGCTCCCCTTTGTAATTTTGGTAAGAGAAATTGGTCAATATATACATGATTGATTTCTGTACAATTTGTGCAGTTTGTTATTTTTCAAAGAATTCAATTAGGTGTTAATTGGTCCTTGCATGATACTTGATGTGTTGCATCCTCAAGATGCATAACTATACATATTGCATATGCCTATAATTAATGGTCTTGTTGATAATCTCCCCTTGCCTTGCTTCTTTGATCATATCGCTGTTCACAACAAATCATTCTTCTTTAATCAAATTATAATTATAATTATATTGTTTTGATTATATTCTTATTTAAATTCCAAGATTGAAAACATTTATATGTTAAACAACTATATACATCCACTTATTAATGTGCTATATGATTTCAAATAAATTGATATATTTTCTTCAGAAAATTATAGATATAATGGTAAAATATACTTAGCCCCTTGAAATGTCAATAAACGAGTAATGACACTCCACTTTATTAGTCTAAAAAATCTACAACCCATCAATTTCACTAAGGGTGTGTTTGATGTACTCCCCCATGATCTGATTTTTGAATTTTGATAAATTATATATTAAATAATGAAAACAATTTAAATTAATATAGAGTTTAATTTCTATCCACTGATTGTATAAAATAAAATATTGGTCGATAACTTTTCACCTAATTTAGCACTCTCTTGAATTTTTATTGGTCGACGACATAAATTTTCTTTATATTTTCAGTGCATAGAAATTTAATTCATAAATAATTTTGAAAATCATCTTAAGAGCTAACAATAATTATTTCAATTCAAAATTAATAATAACTATTTTAAATGAATAAGATGTAAAGATTAAATATATATGTTTAGGATAATATTAAAATATAAAAATGAATACTTATTATTTTTCAAAAATATGTAATACATGATAAATAAAATTAAGTAATAAATAATGTTAATATAAAATATAATTATATGAAATGAGATTAAAAATATTTTAAATAGTTGTTACAAATCAATATTTTAATTATCATAATTGATAGTTATCTAACATTACCTACTACTATTTGACAATTTCTTGAATTTTCATATTTTGGCTGTGTCAATGCATGATGATGAAAACTATAAATAGAAAAACTTAAAATGTATAAGAGAAATTATATGTATTTTAGCTTTTATATTTTGTGAAATTAAAAAAAATTAGAAAAATTGAATTCATGGATGTTAAATAACATATAACATAAGTTACGATTTATATATAAAAATTAATAAATATTTATTAAAACATGATTAAAATATCCAAATAACAATAATGTTTTATTTTTTTTTATGGGAATAATGTTTTATTTAATACTTAAAGAGTTGATGAAGATATTATTTTATAAATTTAATTTTGATATACTAATTGTGTGAAAGAGTTCTATAATGTATTCAACTATTTAATAAAAACAAAAATAAGTATGATAACATTTTTAGCTAAATATGCGGATAGATAATTTATTTTAAGTAATTTCATTCATTATATGAAATCCAATCACAAATTAGAACTAGAAAATTATCATGATTTGGAATCTTAACATTCATTTAGAAAGGAAAAAACCTAAGTTAGGTTTGATTTTAATTACCATAAACAAGGTAACGGAGGATTCAACATCATATGTGGTTTGTTAGTACTATGGTTACATATCAAACGCATCATGCAAGAATCAATTAACAACTAATTGACTTCTTTGAAAGTAAAAATTGCATAAATTATATAGAAATTAACTATGTATTGACCGATTTCTCTTATCAAAATTAAAAAGGAGAAATCTAGTTATTGTCAACCAATTTTTCTAACAAAATAAAAGAGAAAATTTAGTTATTATCATTAATTCCTTTGTGTTTCTGGTAATAGAAATCTAATAACAATTAATCAATTTCACCTATATTAAAAAAGAATTAATATCCAAAATTAAAGTCCACAAAATGAGAGTTTGATATATAATTATTTTTTTCAATTTATTTAGGTAAAAAAACCCTAAGAATAATGGGTGTGATAAATCTTACCACTATTTCGTCATTTTCCTCCAGTCACGTACAGGGGAACCGTAAGTGCTTGTGCTAGGGGTATACTCGTAAGATTATTCTTATGTCAAACGACATCCACACAGGCAAATGATCCTTCTTACCCTTTATCTTGTCCCATTCGGTGTGGGCCAACATAGATACTTTTTCACTTCCTCAATCAGAAAAATCTTCAGCTACAGGTGCTTGATCTTTTGGGCCAAACGTCCATCATTCTATTATTACGGTATTTATGGCCATAGCTAGAATATGCTCATCCTCAAGCCATTCTCCAACACTCCCTACCATGTCTCTTTCTTCACTTCCAACCTTTCCAACACCCAAGACCCACCATTATCTCCAACCCAGTTTGCCCACAGCGTCCTCTAAGTTTGGTACTAATTTGGTTCCTAGCGATGCATTGGTCATTGCTGCAGCAGCAGATGCAGTTGCCCTGGCCAATGCTGCTGTGGAGGCGGCTAGAGATGCTGTGTCTGCAGCTGCTGGAATTGGCAGAGAATGGCCTTTTGGAGAGATAGAACATGAGATGGTTAGAGATTGGAGCATTGGATTGGACATGAGAAGGAGGAGGAGGAGGAGGAAAAGGAGGAAAAATTTGGGAAGTATTGAAGTAGAGAATCAGAAGTACTACTGCTCAGCTAAGAGACTTTTGGTTGGGTATGGAAAACATGGGTTTCTGAGTGCAAGAGAAGAGGCTGAGCTTAGTTTGTGTCTCAAGGTATAGAATGAGTTTTCAATGATCCCTTAATCCACCAAAACACTTGCTAACAACATAGACAGTTCATTTACATCATAATTTGCTTTAAAGGATAAATGTTTTTCTTTTGTTCATAACATTCTTTTTTTATCTAATGCTCTAAATTTATATACATTTTAAGTTGGACATCTTAATTGTTGAGCATATTATTTATACCAAATTTTCTTGTTGGCTATGACTTGACTTTCATTCAAAAAGTATAAACAATGTATACCTTGAATATTAACAGGAGGGAGCGAAGATTGAAGCTGCTAGGCTAAGAATAACAGAAACTGAAGAGCCACCCGGAATCCCAAGGAGGTTAGCTCTAATTGGTCACACAAGTCTGGATAAGGTGTTGTGTAATGCAAGAGAATCAAGAGAAAGATTAGCACGTGACTTTCGGGGACTAGTTGCTTCCATTGCAACTGGCTATCAAGGCAAAGGATTAAGCCTGCAAGACCTCATTCAGGTGGCTCTGTAGCATTTAAGTGTTTCACTGTTTTTATTACACTTTCGTGGAGTAAAGATTCACTTTGTTCCATGAAATTGAATGCGTGATTCACTTTAGTCCCTAAAATTAAAAAAATATCACTTTAGTCTATGTAATTTCAAAATATGATTCAAATTAGTCTTTATATTACCATTCTTGAGGAACAACTTGAATCACTAAAAGAACTAAGTTGAATAACTTTTTTGAAATTTTAAAGACTAAAGTGATACTTTTTTAATTTTAGGAATTAAAATAAATCACGCATACAATTTTAGGACTAAAGTAAACCTTTACACCAGTTTCTTCATATGCCTTTGATTCAGCATTTTAATTCATGTAAACAGGAAGGAACCATAGGGCTTCTGCAAGGAGCAGAGAAGTTTGACTCAACTAGAGGACATAAGCTGTCAACATATGTTTACTGGTGGATTAAACAAGCCATCATTAAAGCTGTGGCAAAGAAGTCTAGATTAGTTAGATTACCGGTGAGGCACTGCTTTAATTATCTAGCATTTTTCTTACTTCTATAGTGATTTTTGAAATCAACATAAAACTATTTTTGGAAACAGCTTTAAACTTGGCCACGGTTAGTCTAATACATGATTTCAGAAGGAGGCTAGTAATTGTGAATGCTTGGTTAGTTTGTCATTTTAGGGAGGCAAGCATGAGATGGTTGCAAAAGTTGCAGAGGCTAACAATGTCTTGAGCAGAACATTGGGGCGGAAGCCCTCTTATAATGAAACCGCGGAGATGCTCAATGTGACTGTTTCCACTGTAAGGCTTGTTTCTGAAAGAAGTAGATCGCCAATTTCATTGGACAGAGCTGTAGCTGATCAAAGCAATATGACACTTCAGGTTTTTTGAGAATATCATCCTAGTGTAGTTGTGTTTTATGAGTAACTAGACATTTGATTGATTCTCTGTGATTATAATGATGGTGAGCTCAGAATATTTTAAACTACTTATATCAATTTCTACTCAAGAATAAAAAGATGTTCGGTAACTTAAAAGTCATTTTAGCTTTTGGGTAGCTTTAAAATGATTTTAGGTAATTAAACTATTTTCAGTTTTTGAATAGAAGTTGAAATGAATAATTTTTATAAAAATTTGAAAATGTAATCTTTCTATTCAAATAATATAAAACAAATGTTTTCTTTTAATTATAGCACTGATATTTTAATATCTAAAAGTAGGTGTCTCATTCTTTGTCATTATTAAATTTGATGGTAGTCCAATAAGACATTCATTTTACAATATTGAAATAAGTTTTTTTTTTATTTCAATTAATGTTTCAAGAAATTGATTGAAACTTTTCATGGCCTAATTAGTACATACTTTCACGTGTCTCATTTGCCATCTCTGTTTCAGTGATTTTGACAAGAAATGTCACCTACTCATTTCATTTTAGTTTATACTCAAGTTGAAAGAGTGTTAACCAAAATTGAGGTGTTCATAGACCTCTACTCATTTAATGATGGAGGACGAAATATGTTGCACTGAGAGTGAAAGTAAGAAATAATATTTATTTTAATTTATTTATTAATTGATATATAAATTTTGTGAATAATTATTATTTCCTACTTTTCTTATTTTTTTAATGCAATAGCTGATTTATTAATCATTAAATGGATTAGAGCAGATATTTTGTTTTACTCTAAGGGTATTTAAGAATTTCTCATATTTTTATTTGAAGTGAAGCACACTCAAAATTTAATGGTAGAATATTAGGGCCTGTTTGGTTTATTTTTTTTCAGTTTTCAATTTCCAGTTTTCAGTTTTTCAGATTTGTGATGGAAAAATTGAAAAAACTAAAAGCTAAAATTTTTAGTTTTCAGTTTTTTCAATTTTTCTTTCACAAATTTAGAAAACTGAAAACTAGAAACTGTTTGCAGCAAACCAAACAGGCTCTTAGATGTTGGCACATGGTCCAAGATACTAGATATTCAAAAAATATTTCTCAAGTTAAAAACATGTTTTTACTAGTTTTAAGTATAAATAATTGCGATAAGTATGTCTATTTAAAGTTATTGGGTGATGATGGAGGAAATGGTAGATTCTTTCAAATGGAACTTATATTCTCTACTCACCTTTGTGCGTTTCTTCTTCTTCTTCTTCTTCTTCTTTTTTTGAGAACTTGGACCACTGTGCGGTTCAAAATGCTTGCAATAGTATGTGTTTTGAACCTGTAAAAAAATAGCCTGTATTTTTATGCACTTAAATGTAAAATAATCTTATAGCTAATCAATAGAATTTTAAGAAAAAGATAAATTATGATAGATAGTTGTTATAATAAATAGTTATCTTCTGTAATTTATTGCTTTGAACAAATTTTATTAGTTGATAGGCTGAAATTATTTTACACTATTAGGAAATATTTGGTTAAAAAATAAACATAGGGATAAATTCTCTATGAATGAGATCCATATGTAATTTTACATATAGAATCAATCTATGAAAATTTATGCCTTCTTTTTTTCCCTAGCCAAACACACCCTTAGTGTATAAAGATTAAGTTAATATATTTTTTGTTCTCATTTTCAATTGGATCTTTACAAATTATCAAATCACAGGTGACTTAATCAAATTGAGTGAGGTATATTTTTAGCACGTCCTATCCAAAGTATGAATTGTTGGTCATAAATCACAATAATTTAATATAATGCAGGAGATTATACCGGGGCCAGTTGAAATGATTCCAGAAAAAATGGTTGAGCGACAGCTAATGAAGCAAGAGTTGGTGAAACTTCTAAACATACTTACTGAGAGGGAAGTGGAGATCGTGAGATTACACTTTGGACTCAATGGGGAGACCCCTCGGTCTTGTGAGGAGATAGGAAGACAGTTGAAGCTATCAAGGGAAAGAGTCAGGCAGATTAATGCCATTGCACTCTCAAAATTGCAAAGAACCAGTATTGTAGATAGTCTAAAGTTCTATGTTGTATAGAAAGATATTTAATTGATTAAGGTTAAAGTAAACAAAGAAAATAAGATCAAGGACTTAGTGATTTTCAACACCCGATTTTGTCCGGATAAAGGGAAAAAGTCATTAGAAAAAAGAAAAGGAAAAGGAGAAAAATTGTGTTTGTCTAATGCTGAACTTATTGAAAACAAAGAAAAATTGAATACATAAGCATGTATATACACGAAAAAATGAGTTATTTATTTTTTTTAAAGAGAAATATTATTTGTACTTACATTTTGTGCGACACCATGTCGATACATTTTTATCTATCATTGGATGAGGTGTGGATCCCACTTAGTTTGTGACCCACATTTCATCTATTCGTAGATGAAAGTGTGTCGGCACAGTGTCCCAAAAAGTGTGAATACAAATAATAATACTCTTTTTTAAATTTGTTTGTGTATTTAATGATGTTTTCTAAATTTTGAGTTCCTAAAACAAATAAAAGTAACTAAGACAAAAATGAGAAGTATAATAAAAGGAAAAAAATCAAAGGAAAGTGTGCAATGAATTAATTCAATGCTGAACTCCTATTTTATGTTTTTGTTTTTATTTGTTTGAGGAAAGCATCAAAAAAGAAAGGAAAAAAATTAAAATCATCAAAGGAGTGGTTGAACCACCCTCTCAAGACAAAAACGAGTGGATCCTTTCTCTGAAATCCCAAGTGAGCTGGAGACTTTGATTCGGCTTTAATTTCCTATGATTTCGTGATCGTTTAGCTCATGCCATTTTGTTTTTGTGTTTATTGTTCAACTTTGCTCCTTTTCTCCTCAACTCATTGGTGAGCTGAGCCACAAATGTACATACAAAAACAAAGTACAGAAGAATAGAGAAGTACAAGGAAGCTTGAATTTGGTACAGCTTTGAAACAACTGCTCACTGGCGAGAAAAAGAATCCATCAAACTCGGGCTCACAAGGAGTTGAGACTAAAAAATGGTGGGTTTTCTAGTATAGGTAATGGCCGAAAAGAAAATAGCCACGTAAAGGAAGAATTAGGACTCAAAATTAGTTGGCAGTCGAGTATTCGGCTGATGAATAAGTGATGAATAACAACACATGCAGAATGTGTCGTTGAAGAAGTGTTGGCGTATAATCATAAAAGGTTTGAGAAGTTTGATCCGGCTTTGATTGGCCACTGTTTGAGATGAAAGATGTCAAAATGACTATTAATACATATCACCCGATTGAGGTCGTTTTAGCTCTAAAAGGCCGTTTCAATATTGTTTCGGAAATTTTTATATTCTGACACAGTGACACGGTTGATTTTCCTTGTTTTTCTAAATTGATTTGAATTGGACGTAGTTCACATAGAAACCCTTATTTATAAATGTTGAAGCTAGACGAGTAACTTTGGCTTCAATTGAAAGCCCATGGCTAAAATAGGCTTCAAACGAGAAAGTGAGATAATGACATTTGCTGTAAGCCAAGGGAATGAATGATAGATCCAAAGTTAGTTGAGACATTTCTATTTACTAAAGAATGTCAATGCTATGGAACATGAGCAGTTTCCAAAAGTTATGGGATTGTGGGGAAGTTATTTTGACATGCATTTATTAGGAGGAGTTTTGTCGACCATGTGACAGGGAGTTAAAATGATATTTTAGTAACTGTCTTAGTAAAAGGATCCCCGAACATGAATCGAACACAATTCTATATTTTCATCTGCCTTTATTTTCTCATTTTTTGTACATTATGTTTCTGCCTTTACCTTTTTGTTTTTTTTCTAAAAAAGAATTTTATAGCCTTTCTTCTTCACATTTCCTAGACAATCTTTCGTTCACTTTTCTTTTCCTTTTCGTCTTCATTTCATCTTCTATACTAATCTATGTACCAAACGCTCTTTGGAGTAGTTTGGAAATCTACAGTAAAGAAATACAACCCATCTCTTTGTGAAATCATCTTATACATTGGATCATATGTGTTTTATACTAGCCGAGCCTATTGATTTAATCTTCCATAATTTTCCAGCATGCCTCGTATTCATCATTTGGCCAGCCAAAATTTTTGTGCAAAATATATTTTGGAAAGCCAGGTGGAAGACTATGTACTAATCACTTGCATTTCATCTCAAGATTGTATGATGAGTAGAAGACTAGAACAGTAATCTTTTGGATCATGAGCGTTTACTTACAGCTATGAATTGAGTATATTACAATACATCTACTACATTCTACTCTCCCTTATGCAGGTTATGGAGGATATACAAAGATGCAGATGACAAGAAAATACAGATTGAATAACTAAGTAAGTCCATTCCTGTGGCTATGGTTACCATTTTGCTCCTCTCAAACATTTTTACCAGAAGAATCATGACAATAACATGCCCCACTTTTGTCTTCAATTCGTCAAGTGAGCTGATTTTCATCCATTTAGGCCTCTCCTGAAAAAGGAGGCAAAAAAATTTCACCCTTTTATATCCCAATCTTGTAATATGTGAGGGGTCAATAAACAAAAATATTAATCTTGAATTTTGATAGTGTCGATAAAAAAAAGGGTGCTATACTGTCATCCAATCACATGCTTATATTTTTAAGACTTTTGAAGTAATGTTTGATTGAGTCAAACACTTCTATTCATGAGACAATATACACAATTGAACGTCTATATAAAACATTTTTACACTGACAGTGTATATAAACAAAATGGAAACTGGCTAATAGTTTGCATTGATTGATACTGAAAGTGACATATTTGCCAAAGAATATACATGATATGAAAGATGGTGGGTTCAGAACACGCGACAGACAATATCAGCAGTGACTAGCAGTGATCAATGCACTAAGTTAAAAAAATTTAGAAAACTGGTTTCAACTGCATATATCTATGGACTTATTATGGTTATATAGGACAAATAGGAGTTACTAGACTGAGCCAGGGCAGTTTGTTTTTATTTGACTAAAAATCATTGTAATATACAACCTTGATGACACGGCACACGACATGGACATTAGGGACATACCAAAGTTGAAAAATTATAAGAAACAGACATGGCATATATATAAGTAAAAATTTAATGAAAATGATGCATTATTCAAAATATCAATTTAAAAGCTTTATTTATGTTTTATTTTCTTTTAAATTCAAAAAATTATGCATTATTTCCTTTTTATAACCCTTTTTATATTGTATTTTTCTATGTTAGAATAAGAAGAAAGTACAATTTAAATTAGATATATACAAACTTGTGTCATTGATGTATCATTGGTGTGCCATGCAAGATCCAACACGAACACGTATCCGACACGTAGACACGACACCTAAATAGTGTGTCCGTGCTTCATAGTTATCGAGATACTTACTACTTTATAAGGTACACATGTTAAAAACAGGCAAGCTACACCAACGGCTATTTCATTATTATGCCTGAAAAGGAAGGAAAGATATTTTCTATAGTAACTTGATATTCTGTTCATAATAAATCCAACTATTAAAAATTTGCAGGAGTAGCAGCAAGAAGGTGAACTAAAACCTGCTAGACCAATCCGTCTTTAAACATGTTCCAGAGTTCAGGCTATTAAATAAGATCTTGGAAGGAATAAATTTAACTCACACTAAACATTTTCAATGAGATGTATAGCAGAAATGAACAGAATACCAGATCCTGCATCATTGACAATACTGAGAAATTATTTTAGGTTCAACCTCGTATTTAGATTATTAAAGTGTATTCCCTTAATTCTTGACGGCTGATGGTTATAAAGACCAGATAAGAAGTATCCAGCCGCCATCGAGGAGGCCTAGGAAATTCCCTTTTGGCCATTCCTATCCAACACTTTTTGAGTTTGAGAAGGACACATCTATCCAAGCCTGGTTGTAGGACTTATTTATTGAACAGGTCTATAAGACAAACAAAAGCAAGGCAATGAAGAAAATGGAGTGCAGAAGAGCTTTCTCCTTTCATTATCAACAGACACTCCAAACTACTTTCTTTGTCAATTCTCCATTTTTGTTTTAAACTTCTTCAGACAATTCCAATCAAGTTGTAAGTAAAAATGAGGAAAAAAAAGGGAGTATGGTTCACAAGCATAATTCAAAATATTATAATGCAATATTACAGCAAAATACCATATGGTTGATATCTCACGACAACTTCTTCTATGAAGCAATAAGTACCTAACTTAGATTTCCCAGTAATTTTATTACTATTAAAACAGTAAAAGGTCACATTTGGTAAAATTTCCTGGATCAGAGAGTTTAAGATTACCTTCATAACAAACATTCCAAACAAGGATGATCCTTTAAGGGCACGGTCTACAGAAGATGGTACATCCGGAGATACGTTGCTTATGAACAATCCATATAAGCCCATACCAAATATCAACATAACTGTACCAGCAAGATAAACATCTGCAGCAGCAAGATTCATGCATTTCAATGGCATAAAAACAAAGGGTTAAGCGGCAGTAACAGACATAATCCTTATCAGAAATCAGGACTGAAAATGAAAGCCTAAAACAGGAGTACTTCCAGATGAAAACATAAATAGATATATGCCACTTGCATGAGTTCTAGGACCTTTAAGCATTTGGAAGCCTGCAGGTTACATAAGATCTAGAATTTTTTTTCTTATACTGTCAAAAAGGAATATTCTTTCTTATAATGATGTAAAATGACCATTCTTTGAACAAATTGGATGCCTTAAAATGCAGGGGCTAGTAGAAGTTTGATATATTAAAAAGGAAAAATAAACATTTATAAGTGTTGAGAGGGTGAGTCTCAGCACAACAGTAAGGTTGTTGCAGTTCAAATCCTAGAAAAAGCCTCTCCGCAAAGGGAGAATAAGATTGCGTACATTTACCCTCCCAACCAGGTGGGAGCTTTATGCACTAAACCACCCTTTTTTAAGCATTTATAATTGTTAAAATTGTTCCCATTTTCCTTTTACTTTTTAATCTATTTTTGGTCCAAGAAAAGTGCACACGTATATATATATATATATAAGACAAACAGAATAGCGTAATTAGAGCATGGCTAATGAGTGATAAATTACCAATTGCTTCAACCAGTCGCAGAACCATCTTTCCAGTGTGAACTCCTTTGACACAGCTTGTCCAATAGACTTTGTATGCATCAATAATGTAAATGCAACCCTAAAATGATCCAGGATAGTTAGAGACTCAGACATATGTACTATGTAGGTTTACTGATGACATGAACCTAACAGTATTCACCACTTTAATTATTTATCAGAATACCATATAAGGGAGGTAGAATACTCCACCAGGGAAGTCAATAATATAACACAGATGAGAAATAATCTCACAGTTCAGACCAATAGTGATAAGGCATTACTACGTCTTCAACATAATGTATTACATTAAAGGTATCGGAGACTATACGTTTAGAAAGCACAATAGTGAACCAGCCAATGAACCACCAACAGCAAAGAGTGCCAAGAAACGGAAGTCGAATATAAGCTGCTCAACAAACAGAAAACGAAAAAGCTTGACATTAGAGAAGAGAATGCATACAAGTATATAACTATGTTCATGATAATAACAGGGGAAAAACTTTAGAAGACTTTTATCATGTAATATTTAGAGCCAGCATCCTGGTTTACATCGTGCAAGGCTTTACTTTGATCTTCTTACTTCTAAGTTCTAATGTGAGAAAAATGTTGTTTGTCCTTCTATGCGATTCATTAGTTTAAGTCATTAGTTATTTTCTAATCCTATATATTTACTGAATATTGATATGTTGAACCACAAGGCTATTTACTGAATATTGATATGTTGAACCACAAGGCTATGTATCCTGCTATAACTTGTAAGTCTCACTTTGAGTAAATAAGAAAGCTCAATAGATATTTAAGTTAGGAGCCAACAGCTGCAGTTTTTATTGCCACAAAATTAGTGACATCACAAATTTGCCAGGATTGAAGAGGGTGCTGCATATATCGCAAGGCTGATGCATTCCTTTAAAATGATTATTAGGATTATTTTAGTTAAAAAGGACTAGCTAAAAGTTGTTATAGGTCTATTAATAAAGAGAAATTCTTAGGTACTCTTAGAGTAAAAATAAAATATTTGCTTTGCTATATTTATTGAAGCATTTGTTCTGCTCCATTTATTGATTGACAGATCAGCTATTGTATTAAAAATGTACGGAAAGTGAGAGACAATAATAGCCTATAAAATTTATGTGTCAATTAATAAATGGATCAGTCAGTTTTCCTGCTCTCTGGCACGTAAGTATTTCCCGTTAATTAATGTGTATATAAATAGGGTAACAATAGTATTGTAATAGGAAAGTTGAAAGTCACTGACTGGAATGGCTGGTTCGATCATACCCTTCATTTATGAATTTGGAACAGACACAATAAGTTACTAAAAAATAATGAAAAGAGTAGCCGTGAATAATAATAAAGAAAACTTTACTTGCATCTATGTCTATAGCATGTCATGTAAATCAGCAAGAAAACATTTGAAAAAAAGAAAAACACAAACGAGTGACCTAAGATACCCTTTCAATGGAAGACTCAGTGGATCGAAAAATCCTAACAAACGGGTTTCCATTGGGGTTGGCGGCATAGTTGAAGGCAGGGTCAGGTGGCCTAGACTCAACAAATGGGGTGGATGATGATGATGAAGCAGTAGCAGCAGGTGGAACACCTGGTGGTGTATGTGATGATGCTTTAGATTCAGGTGAAGAAGAGCTTAAGGCAGCACTTGGATATAAACTTCGACGGGGAAGACGTGAGTGACGGTGGATCGGTAACGATAAAGAAGGTGGAGAGGGAGAGATGAAGGTGCATGAGTAGAGAGCCATTGAACGGAAGGAGGAATGGACTATACTGTTGTACAAAACTACAGTCTCAAGCTTTGATAAGCATTATTAGATTGGATGGACGGCGGGGTGGTGTAATATCCACATATTTGGCTCCTTGGCAACGATATTGTCTGTCTCGTCCGGGCATGAAAATATCTCATTAATAAATTTTTCTGTCATTTTAGGGGAGCGACTACATGTGCCCAAATAGATTGGGCCCCCAAGTTAGCCGGTCAATGTTTTATTCTCTTGCTAGATGAGTTGAATTTTTTAACCCGGTAAAATTTTTTAATTCATTCCTTTCTACTTCATTTTATAATCAACCCATGATAGATTGATATAGTTTGGTAAAAATAGTTAAAAATTAATTAAAATTGGATTGGCTCACCAACTCTTTAATTTTTTACGGAATAGATTGATACTTTCGATTCAAATGATTAAAACGGGTCAATTTGTATCGTCCCGTTTTATGGCCAACCTATAGCATCCGCCCCACCCCTTTTGCCACCCCTACCAATATGTCTATTGTCACTCTCATTACGATAATTTATTATGTTATTCCTAAAATATCCTTCCTTTCAATTTTTTTATAAACATATTAATATATCATTGAATAATTATTATCAATTATATTTCTATCCAGATTTATAATTTTCAATTAAAAATAATTTATTTTATATTTGATATTATCAAATTTTATTTTCATATACAATTAATTTATTTAACAAAATTCATGTGAATTTAAGTATTGGATTATTTTTAAATTTTTTCTTAATATAGTAATTATATAAACAATGAAATAATGGGTATTCAAGAAAATACTAAATCAATAAACAATACAGACAAATTAGTATGATGTAATTTATCATCATATATCCAATGTTTTATTTGAATTTAATATTTTTAATACCGAAAAACTTCTTTTAGTGTTTCATTATTTTTGCCTTCATAATATTTTTTATAATTTTGTAAAATAATTTATCCTATTTTTCCATAAAACATGCTAAATTTTTATTACAAAAACCGATAAAATTTGTAATTGCAATTGAAATAAAAACTGGTTGCTTTTGTATAACAAATAAATTTAGTGTTTGCTATGATATATAGATTTAGGGAAGGATTATTTGAAAAAAAAAAGAATAGATCATAAGATAAAAATAATAAAATTAAAATATGCTTCATATAAACCATTTTAGTAATGGAAATATTAATTTAAAATGAAATATTGGATATATGATTGATAATTTATATCATAATAATTTTTTTGTGAGTACTTTTTGTTAATTGTTATTGATTTAAATTTTTTGAAAAAAATAATTTCTGATTTATGATTTAGATAGTTATGATATTAAGAAAAACTATAAAAATTTGATATTTAAATTCAAATTATTTTTAAAATAAATTAACTGTATAAAAATATAAAATTTGATAATATTAAATATAAAAAAAAATTATTTTCTAATTACAATAAAAATTATAACTTTGAATAATTGTAATATCCCAAAAGTGGATGTATTTAGAAAGAATATACCTAAGCTTAGGAAAGGTTAGATAAAGCTTAAGAGATATTTGAATGCCTTAAAAAAAATAGAAAAGATATCAAAAATAAATAAATAAATAAATAGATAGATATAAATCTCTATTTTAAATTTATGTGAAATAGTAAATCATGTAAAATTTAAATTATAAAAGAAAATATCAATCCCAAAAGTAGAAAATAAAATATAAAATTTATCATAATTTTGTGCATCAATCTTTCCTATATCATTGTTCAGTTTTTATTTAAATTTAATATTTAGTCTTTTTATGTAATATGATATTTAGTTTGTGATATAATATTTGATTTTAAATTTTGAAAATATTAACTTATCAAAACAGATTCAGTATTGTTTATAATAATCAAAGTTGTTTGATTTTTAAACTTTCAAATATTATCTTATCAAATCTATTAGATCCAATATTGTTTATAATTATCGTTGATTTTAATATTTGTATCAATCTTGCAGATATTGTTAGAATTAGAAAAGATATAGGATACTAAATTTTTCTTTTATCACATATGCTTTATCTCATTTTAAGAGATTTGAATTAAAAGTGATAATTATGTCCAAAAATGAGCTTAACATGTCTAACGATTTGAAGAAAAAACAATTAGAATAGGAAACCACGATTAGGACTTCAGAAAGTAGTACTAGATTTCAGAAAGTACGCTTGAAATGAAGATATCAATCAAATACTAAAGCCAAAGTGTTCTACTATCTTTAATCACCACTCTCAAAGTATTTTGTTCATCAACAAGCTCTGATTGAAGACAAGAAGATAAAAAAATCATCGTGGAAATGTTACTGCACATCAGAAAGCTCACATACAGTGATACGGTGCGTTCTACAAGAAAATGAGGAAAATTTGAAATTCAAATTTGAATTTGAAAAGTCAAAACCCAGTGTCAGAAATGGTTTGATATCTCTTCTGCCATCATGGTTAACTACCCTATCTTCTAGAAGAAAGAGTTCAGAAATCACGTTCAAAAAGTAAGAGTAGTTTCTAAAAGGACATCAAACACCTCGACCTTGCAACAATTTTTGCATCAACTGTGACAAATAGATAGGTTACTCTTCTAGATTAGTTTTCCAAAACACAAATGAATGATCAATACATGTCACTTAGAGATTTGATCAAAGGCAATAGTTACACGGAAGAGAATCTATAAATAGAGATGTTGTGCTCTCAAAGAAAAAGAGACTTATGCCAAATAAAAGAGCAAAAAATCTGAGAAAATTTCTCCTCATCTTCTTGTAAAGTTCATTACATCTTTAATTACCTTCCTTATTTGTAAAAACCTTCTTTCTACTTTCCTTCATGGATATACATTCTTCTAAGGAAGAATAGCTAGAAAGAAGTCATTCAAGTTATCCCAAATCTTTTACTGCATATCTTAAGGAAACTTAAGTGTAATTTAGTTTGAGTTGCAAGCCCTAACAGAAACCTTTGTAACCTCAATCCAATAGTGATCAATGTGACTTACCTTGAAGAAGCTAGTCAAAGACTACTTGCAACGCAATAGTAAAGGTGTTTTACTGGTCACAGTTTAGCTTGGAGAGACTGGTTAAAGACTACTCGATTTAGCTTGGAGATGCTGGTTAAAGACTACTTAATTCAGCTTGAAGAGGCTGATGAATAACTACTTAGTTTATGACAGCAGGGGTTGTCTATTAGTCACTGGTGAAAGCTTGGGAAGGCTATTGTAAAGACTATCCTTGTTCTTTCTCTGGTGTGATAAAGGTTTAGTGAAACTTAACAGTTGTTGAGAATTGGATGTGGGCAGGTTGGCTGAGCCAATATAAAAACTCTTGAGCAGTATCTTTCTTCTCTTTCATCTCTTATTCTATTTCTGCCTTTGGTTTATTTATTGTGTCTTTTTTTGGAAAGCTTTCGTTTAAGCGTTTATTTCACATTCTTAGTTTAGAAAGTTCACTTTCTGAAGTCACTAATGCTATTTCTGTTGCACTTCAAGACCAAAGCTTGATAGTATCTTGATTAAATTTTTCAGAAGCTAAATAGGAAAAGAAAAAGTGAAGCAAGATTCAACCCCCATTCTCATGTGCTTTCCTACCTACAAGTGGTATCAGAGCTTGGCCTCTAATGGGTTGAGCACTCTAATGACTATAGAGGATAAAGATCCTAGGAACAAATGGCACAGAATATTCATATAGCTAAAGAACACTCCATCAATAGACCGCCATTCTTTGATGGTGGAGATTATGCCTACTGGAAAGATCGAATGGGGTTGTTCATAAAATACACAATAAGAGATCATACAAGAAGGAGACTATATTCTAGTGGAGGAAGTTCCAGGAGCAAATGATGTACCCTCAATATCAAGAGAAGTTCCTCAGAGTAGGTGGATAGAGCAACACAAGGTTAGAGTTTAACCAAACTCAAAAGCTAAGTACCTACTCATGTGTGCACTGAGTAAAGCTGAATATGACAAAGTCATTGCGTGTGATACGATGAAGGAAATATGGGACAGGCTAAACATACTGCACGAAGGCACTGATCAAGTGAGATAAACAAAGATCAATATGCTGGTTCATCAATATGAGATGTTCAAAATGACAGATCAAGAAAATATTGATAAAATGACCACAAGGTTTATGCATATCATAAACTAACTAAAGGGACTAGGCAAAAGATATTCTAACTCTGAGATAGTTAGAAAAATTCTAAGAAGCCTCCCTGCCAAATGGTTGCCTAAGGTCACGTCCATTACCAAGCCAAAAGTCCTTGAAACTCTTGACCTGGATGTACTCATTGGATCACTTAAAACCCATGAGGCAGTACTCTCTGAAATGCATGGTGAATCTATCAAGAAGAGCAAGTCCATTGCTTTAAGGTCGTCTTATCAAAAGCCAAATAATGCTAAAGTAATGAAAGTTATTGAAACCTTTGATGAGGAGGATGAAACTAATGATGAAACAGAAGAAGAAGATGGAATTGAGCTTTCCATGCTAGTGAGAAAGATGTCCAAGTCTTGGAGAGGCAAGATGAAAAGAATAAGGAACATCAACCTCAGGAAGGATAAAAAAGGCAAGGTGAAGCCTGAAAGGGTCACTTGCTACAACTGTGGAGGGAAATGACTTCAAACTAGAATGCCCTAAACTCAAAGGCCTACAGAAGAAGTTCGTAAGAAGAAAGGCATGCTGGCCATATGGAGTGAATATGAGGAAGAAAATAAAGGATCAGAAGATCAGGAGAAGATGGATGTTGCCAACCTATGTTTCATGGAAGGTTATTCATTAGAAAGTGAATTTGAGGTAAACAATTCTAACTCTAATCTTTCCTATGATAAACTTTTATCTTTATGTGAAAAGTTACTTGAGGATTCCTAAACTCTTTCCTCTCACTATCTTTATCTAATAAAAGAACATAAAAGGATTGTTCTATAACTTAAAATAGTCAAGACAAAAGCTGAGAATCTAAGGCTTGAAAAAGAAGAACTAAAAGGAAAAAACAAAGTTTTAAATGTAAAATTCAATGCCTTAGAATCTGAAGTTATAAGGAAAAATGAAAACACTTAGACAGTCATTTCTGAGCTTGAAAGAACTTTAAAGTTTTTTTAAATCTAACCTAGAAAAAATGGTGAATAGATCAAGGAATCTTGATATATTCTTTGGAAGTCAATGACCATATTTTCAAAAGACAAGTGTAGGGTATGAGGAAGAGTTTGATCATAAAGGAAAACTAACTCTCTTCAAGAAAGAAAAGAACAAGGTTTCTTGTACTTTCTATTTTAAGAAGGGATATCCACTTGACAAATGGTTCATGAAAAAAAAGTCTATAAAAAAGGATAGAAAACCTTCTTTCGAAAGACTAACTCAAGAGGATCCAAGAAAGTCTGGGTACCTAAAACAAAAATTGTGTTTGTTACAGGTATGCCTAAGAATGCACGTGGAACCTGACAATAAGTGGTATATGGACAATGGCTGCTCCAGGCATATGTTTGGATCCAGAAGGTGGTTTAGAGACCTGTGAACCAAAGATTATGGATCAGTGAAATTTGCTGATGGAGATAAGGCCAAAGTCACAGGAATAGGAAATTAGTTTTGTGACCAAAGTTTTAATGTTATTTTTAATGCTCATGCATGCAAAATAGTTAGTCCCATTTCTAGACAAGTTATTCTTTCTGGTAAAAGGTGTAACGCTCCAATTTTTACTACTGTGTAGAAATTACCAAAATGCCCCTAGGTAATTTTAGCATGTAATTCGAGGTCGAATAATCCTCAATAAAGGAATATAACATTAGAGAAACATTATAGGAGACTTGATTAGTGATTCGTTTGAAAGTCGCAAATTCCGATTTTTCTATACGTGTAAAATGACCAAAATGCCCTTGAGATCATATTTACCTAGAAAATTAAAGATAACCAATCTAGATTATTTTTAAGGGGTTAGTTTAATGTTTAATGGAGATTATATGTGCCTTAGAGATAAAAATCTCAATTCTCAATTTTACCATATGTAAAATTACTGTTTTAGCCCTACAATAATTTTACATGAAATTATATAATCTTTGAATTCGGTTTTCACCCAAAAGTTCAAAATGACTATTTCAATATAATTTGAGAATTTTCAGTAATTACAGGGAGTTTTTATGTGAAATTACCTTTTTACCTCCAGTCGTGCTAAATCGGTTTACTTGTGTAATTAAGGTAATATTAAACCTCTATTTGAGCTCAAATTGATTTTATTCATTAACCATGAGTTTAAAATTAATTACCCAAGGTTAAAAATAATTACTGGAGGTAATTAGAGTTTAAGATTACCTAAGATAAAATTAAATTACCTTTCCTTAATTATAAGAGTTCATAAAATTAGTGATGTTGAGATCAAAGTTAAGATTACGTTTTTGGTAAAATCTAGCACATTTACATTTTCTTATCCTAAGTTTAGAACTTATGTTACAAATTGATTTTTACTCATTTGAAATGAACTTCATTTACTAGTTCATAATTTCTCTTTTTACCTTATCTTGATTTGTCCTAAACACTTAACCTTTTACCATTTTTACTAATTTATCAATTCCTAATCTTTTACCTAAGTAAGTACACAACTAATACATGATTTACCACTTGTAAAACAATACCAATCTAATCCTAATGTAATTAGAAACTAGCGCCTTTTTATGCCCCATTACATCATATTTTAATTGTTTTTCTAACAAAGAAACATATCCAACCATAACACCATACCTTTAACTTTCTTTTGCATTATTTTTGGTTATGTTTAATCAAAAGAAAACCCACCCATTTCAGCCATGATGTGATCAGCCACAATGTCTCCCATTAACTTCATATTTTATGCATTTTCAAACAATGATACATGAACAAAATTATGACTACACCATAAGCTTTCTTTTTCTAAGTTTTCTTTAATTGAAAAAAGAAATAAACCTTTCCCAAAACAGCCAAGAATGCAACGGCCAAGCACCCTCCAAAGGCCTATAAATACATGCTCTTCCATTGCCAAAATGTTCACACAAACACTCATAGCCTTAGCACTTGCTTACTTGATAGTTTCCTTGCTCAAAGTTTGCTCAAAGTTCTTTAATTCTCTCAATACTTCAAGCTTTCTTCTTCTTCTTCATTCACATCGAAGAGACTCCATTCCCAACCTTTAACCAAGCTTTAAACATCAAGCATACACATTCCAACCATAAATTGTAACAACCTAATATTTAACCTAATATGCCTAGGATGCATTTAAGTTAATTATTAGTTATTACTCTTTTTTCCAGTCATTAACTTAAGCTTTTGAAAATTTCTTTAGTAAAAATATGGGTAAATTTTCTTTTTTGAAAATACAAAACATGAGCTGCGTACACAAATTGATTAACATTGATACTCCGTATGTCGAGGAAAGAGAATAAAGCAAATCACAAGTACTACAAGTTATAACATTAGCGTATAATAAAATCAAAATAAATACTAATTGTTCCATATTTGCACCATAACATAGAAACATAACACTACTGACAAGAGTTATGACAAATATAGTACTCCATAATACATAATATACAGATAAACATAAATAATTGACACACGCTCCCTCCTTCTCACAACTTCTCCTCGTAGCACCTAGTGCAAATGTCAATGCCTCGGCTCGTCACGTGTGGTGAGGCGCCCGCTGGACGTACATGGGCACCTTGGCGTGGACGAGTAGCTCCTCCACGTACGGGCATAGCTCCTCTCATTGACTATACTACGGTGGCCTCATTGCCCTCACCAAAATCCATGGGCACGGTGGGGGAAGAGCCATCGGATAACACCTGGATGGCAGAGTCATCAGATGGATCCATCTCTGAATGATCCGTGGGGGAACGGGGCATATACTCCGGGAAGTCACGGATGGCAGAAGAGACTAGCTGGGTACGGCGAGTCCGCTTCTCGCGAGGACGTGCACGTTTGAAGACAAGATCATCACCAAAAGGGGAAGCAGGAGAGAACCGAAAGCTGGAAATTAGGTGTGCAAAGGGGCGATCCATGTACACAAAAAGGCAAATGACGCAATGACCCACGAAGTGATATGATCAGTGGGCGGTGTCGTAGTGCATCTCCCAAGTAGGTGCCTTAATATAAATCACGAACGTCGCCATTGACCTCTGAAGATGTGATGGAAAGAAAAGATAAAGGGAGTGAGAATCTTAACAAAGAATTTCAGAAAGTATTCTCCTCTCTTGGTGTCATCATCTACATCCTCAGGGACCTCAGGTTTTCATTATGAAGCAGTGAGCATGCATAAGGTTCAATTATTAAGTTCTAAAATACCATTAGCTGAGACCCGTATCTTTTAGCATGAATCTTAATGTCATGAATGAAACATGCTAATCATAAATGCATGTCAATATCATATATAAAATATCATGGAATTTATAAAACAATGCATATGATATAAAATCGTGATCATCATTCTTATAAGCCACTTAAACGTGTTATTCTCTTTTCTTTGGGGGCCACCCTATATTCTCTATTTTCTCGAGAATTCTAGGTCATGAGCTTATACCTCACTAGTCGTCACTAGCATAATCTTATCCCTTTTGATAAGTTAAATTCCCGACTTTTAAGGTATAGGATAGGGGGCATTAGGATCACCTTTCATAACCTTCAATTCAAGGAGTCCAAAGGATCACTTCCTATTTGGATCACCTCTCATAATCTTTAATTCGGGGAGTCTAGAGGATCATTTCCATATGTCTTATGTCACTTTTAATCTTGGCATATTATATAGAGATGCAAATATGAGCATATAATCATGAAATGTATATTCACAAGCATGTCCTCAGTCAACAGCTTATAACAATAATATGCTCCTACCCAGTATGCCAAAATTCAAGGACCAGACTCAACTAATGCATATGCTGTGTTCAATAGGATATGCAAGTATACTAGACATCATCACTTAACATATACATGTCTTACTACTCAACATCATAATAATTCATTCTCCCAAAGAAATGAAAATAAAATAAAATTAAGGAAAGAAGAATCAAATAATAATAATAACAATAATAAAAGGAGAGCAAAATTTTAGGAAAATTAATTTTAGCTTGATAGCTGTTAGCTACACCGACGTATCCCCTGGTGCAATGAGGAACTCAAAGCCACATCGTTCTCAATAAAACAATCATTGGTTGATTGATTTTATTCTCTTTGAAAAGGAATTAAGAATATCAAACTATTGGCCAAAGATATTAAGCATCAATAGAAAGTAATTTGCATTAGCATTGTAGAATACATATAGACGTATAATAATATTATAATTATAGACAAAAATAGCATATATAATATTTGATCATATAGTCTTTAATCGTAGTAAACAACTCGCGGCACAACATTGTCATTATGTATAACACCTAATGCAATATATATATATATTAGGCTAATAATAAATCGATTAATGCTCAACAATATACCCTTTAAAGAATGCTACAACTAAAATATGAGCCAAAAGAAAATTTTAAACAAACATTCAAATATCTTATCCTTTTTTTTTAGTTATTTTATTTATTTATTATTATTATTATTATTATTATTATTATTATTTTTTATCTTCCAAAGAGAAAAACTTAACCCAAATGCACCTAATCCTAAAACCAACAATGAAGCCCAAGAACGATGACCCAAGATTATTCTTTTTGTTTAAGCCTCAAACAAAAAAATAAAAACAAATGAACCATGGACAACTTAAGGAATATATCATTGTTTGGAAATTAGGTGGGAATGTTAGGGACCCATACCCTGGCTGAAACATAGGAAGGAAAGTTAGAATTCTAGAGAAAAAGGGAAGGGAGTTTGGCACGCATACACAAAAAAACAAAATCCTCTCTTTCACACATGCATAAGAAACTCAAAACTCTCTCTCACTCACGACACTCTTTCTTTTTCCACACACACATACTTTAATCCACACATATACAGAAAGAAGGAGAGACCAAGAGAGAGAAATAAAGAAAAGGAAAGAGAAAGAAGGAGCTAATGAGAGACGAAGAAAGACGAGGCCGCGGAGGCACGATTGTGTAAGGGGGAAGGGAGCGGCAGTTGCACGGCGCGACGGAGAAGGAAGGTCGCGACAGTTGAGGAAGACTAGTGCTGGTAACTTGCGGTGGAGGGGCAGATGTGCGAAGCAGAGAAAAAGCTTGCGGTGTGACGCCTCGATTTTCTGTCTGAGTGGAAAATGACCAAAATGCCCCTAAGGTCATTTTCAGCCTGGAATTCGAGGATGGCCAACTCGGCAGTCCTCGAAAGGCCAACTCAATGTTTGAAGGGGATTGAATGACCCTTGAGTGGTTTTGGAGGCGAAAGTCTCATTTTCTGCAGTTTCGGGTCAAAATGACCAAAATACCCCTATAGCGTTTTTACGCGGGTAAAGATGCCGTTTGAGCCCGAAACTTTCCCCAGAGGTTTAAAATCATGTTTTTACATGTTTCAAAGCATCTGTTTGAGTCCCGATGGTCCCGGGCAGTTTTAGTGTAAAATTACGATTTTGCCCCTAGAATAGTGTTTTTGAGCTTAATGATGTAATTAAGCAAACCTAAGCAATATTAGGCTCTAATCAAAGATTAATTAATTTTCATAATTAATCTAGAGTCAAAATAATTTATTAAAGTTAATTAGAACCTAAAATTGCTTAGATTAAACTTAAATACCTTTTTAGAACTCAAGATTCCTAGTCTTGGAATCTTGAATAGTGTTTTCTCTCTCCAATTCCTTAAATCAAGGAATTGTGTCTAGAATTGTTTAAACATTAAAATGAATTTATAACTCACTAATGATGCAAGAACACTATCTAATTATGTCTTGACAATCTTAATTACCCATTTTCTCACCTAAACACTTTCTTACAAATTCCTAATTTTAATCCTAATCAAAGATACACCTAAACACAACTCTAACCCACAATTAAAAATGCAAGGAACCGTCCTCCCTTGGCTGATGCATTTCGGCCACCTTTCCCCCATTTGACCACATGTTGATTTGTTTTCTTACTCAAAGAACCATGCTTGAGCCATGCCTTGAACCATACCTCACCATACTTTGAACCATACCTTGTAACATCCTAATTTTTAACCCAATACTCTAGAACATATTTAGGTTAATCATTAGTCTGTTACTTCATAGTTCTCATTTTTACTTTGAAATACTTATCGGAAAATACGGGAATTTTTTTTTTTGAAATAAAAAGTGAGAGCCGTGTGATGCGATAAGCGGTAAACCATGTATAGTAAAACAAATGTCTCACAACATCATAACATAAGACACACGTGAATAACATTGAATATCATCTCATATATATATAACTTGCCCACTTATAAGTGTGGGACCTACTTTAGTACAAGGAAAATACAGGAAAGGAAATACAACATAAACTTAAACATGATCTACTCCCCTACCCGAGTGCATCTAATGGGATAACCTCTAAACCAAAGAAGGTTTATCCCCATCTAAGTGGTGTGTACTCTAACCGGGGCCATCCACTGCCTCCTACTGGCGACTATCCCTCGAACGTGGTACGTAACCAGGAAACTAAGCAAGCTCCTCCGGCGTGAATAGATGGGTCGGGGCTCGGAAGTGACCTCCACGGCGTGGCCTCATCTCCGGTCGTCGTGCAAGCCTCGGCTGAGTCACGGAAGGCTCACTATCCTCCCCAAGGTCCATGGGTATGGTGGGGGAAGATCCCTCGGAGGGTGCCTGGGTTGCCGAATCCTCGGAAGGATCCGCCCCCGAAAAAGACGACGGCAACCGGGCACATCTTGGGGTAGTCTCGGCGCGACGTGGATGGTGGGGTATGGCGAAGCCTCTCCTCTAGGGACGTCTTGCGCTCGAACACCAGGCCATCGCCAAAAGGTGAGAGGGGGGAGAAAGGATGGGAATGTACAGAGGGAGTGAAGGGTCGACCCATGAACATGAATACTCTAACCGTGCATTGATCCACAAAATGGAATGACCCGTGGTCCAGGTCATGGTGCACCTCCCATGTCGGCGTGTCCACGAACACTACGAACGTCGCCATCTGAAGACGTGACGGAAAGAAAGAGATAGAGGGAGTGAGAATCTTGCTAAAGAATCTCAGTAGGGCCTCCTACTACCTAGGTGTCATCATCTACGTTCTCAGGAACCTTGGGTTTAATTATACAAAATGACTAAACATGCATTAAGTTCATTTTAAACTTTAAAATATACTTTAGCCAAGGTCCATTCATTTTAGGATGATCTTAATGTCATGAATGCAACATAATAGAAGATGTATGCATGGCACTACCTAATGCACATACATAAAACATAACATCAAGCATCATCATACTTAGTGGCATAAAGTGGCAATAGTAACATTCATATGGGACAAACTTAGTGACATAATCATAATCATGAAACATCTCTTCCTCATGGGCCACCCTAAAAGACAATCGAACTGGGGGTGCTCGGCCGAACCGGTGTCATCCAGAACGTGTCACATATCCAAGTTATGAGCTCATACCTTAACTAGTCATCACTAGTTCTTACTTACCACTTAACGATAAGCGTATCATAAATCATAAATCCCGACTATCTGAGTACGGGTTAGGGGGCAAAACTCTTAGGGGTGCTCGGTCGAACCGATGTCATCTAAGAGTATAAAATGGTACCGATGTCACATGAGTTCTATGGAGGTGCTCGGCCGAACCGGTGTCATCCTAGAACCCATCTTAGTACCTTAATTTTCAAAATCTCTTTAAGTCCCCAAATTTGTCGGAAATTCGGCAGCACAACGGCATTACACCGAATTTACTTCCAAATTTGCTTTATGCAACATAAACATATAACCTCATGAATTCCTCATATGAATAACATCATCATCGTTTGCATACTTCATGCATCATCATAAAACATTCAAACGCTTACCCTTACGGTAGCTTATGCTTTGACCCTTACGGGTCTTAATCTTGAGATATCGTTCTCTAACATCCGTCGCTCATATTTTTATGCACCTAAGGGCTCATAATTAATCATCATTCCTAATCCTCATGTTCATACTTAACTTTGAATAGCATAGGGCAAAATCTCTAACTTGTGTTTACGGGGTTCTAGAACTTACATTTTAGACCCTTTCTCGGTTCCGTCTTCGCCTAAGGCACTATAAGTTAAATCTAAATCAATTATGAGACATTCCTATGCTTAAGGACTAATTATTAATTATGTTTATCATGTCGTAAGGGTGCTGGATAGAATCCAGAAAAATAAACGTTCTAAGAGTTCTAAACTTGCACTTTTATGGTTTTCTAGTTACTAGTTTCCCCATAGGTGCTAGAATTCAATTCTAATCCAAATGTTACCAAGTTTTTCATGTCTAAACAATCTAAATCTGATTATGTTCCCATTAAAACAGTTTGGAAAAGTTCCAAAAGCAAATGGGTTAAAACTATGTCAAATTCCAACTTTACGGTATTTCTAGTTAGTTAGTTTCTTGCCTATCATGCATAGGATCACTTCTACATCATCATATGATATTTTCACACATTCCAACACATCAAAACATCATCATACAGCATCACACTCATCATATCAGAACCGAAAACATTTAACTTTAATAAGAGAGTTAAATTGACGTTTCTAGGTATATAAGTTAACTAGTTTCTTTTGGAATCAATTTAGAATTTCTAAAACTCTTTGTAAATCATTTTAATTCATCAAGAGGCTAAGAGAAGCCTTAGGTCACTGACCAAAACATATTCCATCCCCTAAAAGAGAATAAAATCACAACTTGTGATGACATAACCTTATAAAGTTTGGTAAAGCTTTAAGGAAAACTTAAAACATAGACTATTGGTCTTGGTAGCTAGATGAAAACTCATTGCAAGTCCATCATCACTACTTGGCCGAAAATATGCATTCAAAGAATGGTTTCACATTAAACTTTAACTTGGAATGAAATGGGCAAGTCTTTGAGCTCTAGGTTCTTAAGTTATGACATAAAATAAACGTGCTCATGCTTTTCATTTTTAATCTTGCTTACAAAATAAAGTGATGACGTAAAATAAATATGCAAGGCATAATTTAAACGTGCAAGCTTGAAAGTAAAATGCAAAGCATAAACTTAAACGTGCAAGTTTGAAAGTAAAATGCAAGGTTCAATTCCTTATTTTAATGCTCTTGGCCCAACAACAATCGACTTTAAGGCCGAAATAGAAAGGCATTCGAGAAATTAATTAGGTGATAATGCAAGTTCAATTCTTTATTTTAGTGCTCTAGGCCCAACAACAATCGACTTTAAGGCCGAAATAGAAAGGCTTCGAGAATTACATTAAGTGATGATACAAGTTCCATTTTAATCTTTATGTTCTTAGATGATAGCTAGAAAGTAAAGATGCATAGCAAGAATGTAAATATGAATGCAAGCATAAAATACATTATGCAAGTTCATTTTATCTTTCTAGAGCTCTTAACAAGACTTTAAAGGAATTTAAACCATGACCCAAACTCATCTAAACAAGGTAAAGTCAAGCTTAGAGTTCTTAAAACTCAACATAATATTCTTAGGAAATCAACCCATGAAGCTTAGAAAAATTAAGGAAATGGCCGAAATCTTCAAGAAGAAAAAGGAACATTTTAAAACTCTAGAGTTCATGATCTTGATGATATATTAACACCAACATCATGAGTCCTCATCATTGAGTTCATAGACCCATTTTAAAACATCATCAAAGCTAAAGTTCTCAAGAGTTCAAGAAAGGAAGAACTAGAAACATTTTTGTTCAAGAACAAAGATCAAGCTCTAGAGTTTGTTTCAAGTGATGAACATCATCATGAAACTCTCATCATCAAGCTCTCATTTCTTCATTCCCAAAGGCCCATGGCCGAAAATGGAAAGGAAAAAGGAATGGAAGAGAAGTTCTAAAAAGAATCAAGAGAAACTATAAACATAAAGCTTAGAACAAGAACTTTAAGGAAAGAAATACTTGAAAGAAAAATCCCTATTTGATGTGATGAACTTGAAGATGGAAGAAGAAGATGAAGATGATGAAGAACTTTGAAGAACTTGAAGAACTTGAAGAACACTAGAACTTTGAGAGAAAAGAAAAGATTTGAGTGCTCCTAAACTTAGCAAATGATCTAAAAGTGGTGCAAGCTCCTCAAGGCATTGTATTTATAGAGAAATGAAACAAATGGAGGGGGTGAGGTCTGAAGGGGTTTTCGGCCATGAGGTGCAGAATTGGAGGCATCCATGAGTTCCATGAGGTGAGATAATGTGTTCTTGAGGCATGGTGAGGTATGATTCAAGGTATGGTGAGATATGGTTCAAGGTATGGCCTCAAGCATGGTTCTTTGAGTGAGAAAATAATTAAACATGTGGTCAATGGGGGCATGGCTGTTCGGCCATGTTGCAGCCAAGGGAGGAGAGTTTCTTGCATTTTAATTGTGGTTTAGAGTTGTGTTTAGGTGTATCTTTGATTATGCTTAAGATTAGGAATTTGTAAGAAGGTGTTTAGGTAAGGAAAAATGGATAATTAAGGTGGTCTAGACATAATTAAGGAGTGGTCTTGCACCATTAGTGAGTTAAATCCTCAATTTAGAGTCTAAACAACTATAGACACATTTCCTTGATTTAAGGAATTGGAGAGAGAAAACACTATTTAAGATTCCAAGACTAGGAATCTTGAGTTCTAAAAAGAGATTTAAGTTTAATCTAAGCAATTTTAGGTTCTAATTAACTTTAATAAATTATTTTGACTCTAGATTAATTAGGGAAATAAATTAATCTTCGTTTAGAGCCTAATATTGCTTAGGTTTGCTTAATTACGTCATTAAGCTCAAAAACACTATTCTAGGGGCAAAATCGTAATTTTGCACTAAAACTGCCCGGGACCACCGGGACTTGAACAGAGACCTCTAGACATATGAAAACATGTTTTTAAACCTTGGGAGAAAGTTTCGGGCTCAAACGGCACCTTTACCTGCGTAAAACGCTATAAGGGTATTTTGGTCATTTTGACCCGAAACTGCGGAAAACGAAATTTTTGCTTCCGAAAGCATTCTAAGGCCATTCAATCCCCTTCAAACATTGAGTTGACCCTTCGAGGATGACTGAGTTGGTTACCCTCGAATTCGGGTCAGGAAATGACCTCGGGGCATTTTGGTCATTTCCCTCAGACAGAAAAAATCGGGGTGTTACATACCTCACCATGCCTCAAGACCACATTATCTCACCTCATGGAACTCATGGGTTCCCTCCCCATCTGATGGCCGAAGCCTTCCTCTCCATGTGCACCCTTCATTTGTTTCATTTCTCTATAAATAGCTTGCTTGGGTGAACTTGTATCATTTTGGGTTCATTTGCAAAGTGTGAGTTTTCAAAGAAACACTTCAAAGCTTCCTTTCCTCTCAAGTTCAAGCCTTCAAAGTTCTTCAAGTTCTTCATCTTCTTCATCTTTTTCTTCCATCTTCAAGATCATCATACCAAGTAGGGATTTCTTTTCATGAATGTTCTTCTTTAAAGCTTGATGTTTATGGTTTCTCTTGTTTTCTTTTTAGAACTTCTTCTCTATTCCTTTTTCTCTCTTGTTTCGGCCATGAGCCCTTGAGAATGGAGAAATGAGAGCTTGATGATGAGAGTTTCATGATGATGTTCATCACTTGAAACAAACTCTAGAGCTTGATCCTTGTTCTTGAGCAAAAATGTTTCTAGTTCTTCCTTTCTTGAACTCTTGAGAACTCTATCTTTGGTGATGTTTCAAAATGGTTTTAAGGACTCAATGAAGAGGTCTCATGATGTTGGTGTTAATATATCATCAAGATCATGGACCCTAGAGTTTTAAAATGTTCCTTTTTCCTTCTTGAGGTTTTGGCCCTTTTCCTTTCTTTTTCTAAGTTTCATGGTTTGATTCTTAAAAATATCATGTTGAGTTCTGAGAACTCTAGACTTTACTTGATCTTGGTTTAATGAGTTTGGGTTAAGGTTTAAGTTCCTTTAAAGTCTTGTTAAGAGCTCTAGAAAGATAAAATGAAATTGCATAATTTATTTTATGCTTGCATTTATATTTACATTCTTGCTATGCACCTTTACTTTCAAGCTATCACCTAAGAACATAAAGATTAAAATGGAACTTGCATCATCACTTAATTTAATTCTCAAAGCCTTTCTATTTCAGCCTTAAAGTCGATTGTTGTTGGGCCTAGAGCACTAAAATAAAGAATTGAACTTGCATTATCACCTAATTAATTTCTCGAATGCCTTTCTATTTCGGTCTTAAAGTCGATTGTTGTTGGGCCAAGAGCACTAAAATAAAGAATTGAACCTTGCATATTTACTTTCAAGCTTGCACATTTAAGTTTATGCCTTGCATATTTAATTTACATCATCACTCTATTTTGTAAGCAAGATTAAAAATGAAAAGCATGAGTACGTCTATTTTATGTCATAACTTAAGAACCTAGAGCTCAAAGACTTGCCTATTTCATTTAAAGTTAAAGTTTAATGTGAATGCATTCCTTGAATGCATGTTTTCGGCCAAGTAGTGATGATGGACTTGCAATGAGTTTTCATCTAGCTACAAGGACTAATAGTCTATGTTCTAAGTTTTTCTTAAAAGCTTTACAATCTTTACAAGGTTATGTTATCATGAGATATGACTTTATTCCCTTTTAGAAGATGAAACATATTTTGGTCACTGACCTAAGGCTTCTCTTAGCCTCTCGATGAATTAAAATGATTTGCAAAGAGTTTTAGAAATTCTAAATTGATTCCAAGAGAAACTAGTTAACTTATGTATCTAGAAATGTCATTTTAGTTCTCTTATTGAAGTTAGATGTTTTCGGTATTGTCATGATGTGCTTGTGGCTGTATGATGATGTCTTGATATGTTGGAATGTGTGAAGATATCACATGATGTTGTAAAAATGATTCTATGGATGATAGGTAAGAAACTAGCTAACTAGAAATACCGTAAAGCTAGAATTTAACATAGTTTAGACCCATTTGTTTTTGGAACTTGTCCAAACTGTTTTAATGGGAACATAATTAGATTAGGATTGTTTAGAGATGAAAAACTTGGTAACATTTGGATTAGAATTGAATTTTAGCACCTATAGGGAAACTAGTAACTAGAAAACCGTAAAAATGCAAATGTAGAACTCTTAGAACATTTAGTTTTCTGGATTCTGTCCAGCAACATTACAACATGATAAATGTGATTTATAATTAGTTCTTAAGCATAGGAATGTCTCATAATTGATTTAGATTTAATTTATAGTGCTTTAGGCGAAAACAGAATCGAGAAAGGGCCTAAGACGTAGTTTCTAGAACCCTCGTAATCACAAGATGTAATTTCTGCCCTGAAAGTGTAAGGCTATCCAGATTCGTTGACAAACATAAAAATTAGTAAGAATTATTAGTTGTGAGCCTATAGGTGCATAAAAGGATAAAAAAGGATGATAGCGTAATTAGTTTTCAAGATTTAGACCCGTAAGGGTCAAAGCATAAGACACTATAGGCTTAAGAGCATAATGAGCTTTAATGTTTCATGCAAGTGTACGTTTTATTATGAGAACAACTTGAGCATGTGATCTCTTATGAGAGTATATAGTGTTGATATGTTGATACTCACGCCATGATGCGTTATGCAAAATTATGATATTATGATGCTTATGATGCATACGATGATTATGATGCCTTATGTTGGTATTGAATGGCTGTGCATGCTCTATATGTTTGGTGGCATAAAGCAAGTTTGATGGAAATTCGGTGTACACCGTTACGCTGCCGAATTTCCCATCAAACTTAAGTACTTGAGAAAAAAGCTTGCGAAAACTCCTGGGTGACACCGGTTCGGCCGAGCACCCCCAGGAAAGGTTCTGGGTGACACCGGTTCGGCCGAGCACCCCCAGAACAGATGTGATAGAACACTGAGACGCATTTCTCCCATTACGGTGGGGAGGAAACAAATCTGTGAAGGTATTGACATTGAGCTTGCCAAAGCGGACAATTCGCTGTGTACTAGATACTAGTAGAGCGTTTCAAAGAAGGAAATGATCCTAAGATAGGTGATCCAAGAAAGTTATGTATACCCCCTCTATTAGCCCATATTAAATCTAGTGACGACTAGTTAGGATTGAGCTAATTCCTAGGTGATAGGTGAGATGTAGTTTGATGACCAGATTATCGCCGGGTCGGTGAATCGGTTGGACTTTTGGTGGATATGTTAAGAGGGTGGTCTTTAAGAAAAAGAACTTAAGAGTTTTACTTATGAGAAAGATGTCACAAGAAAAGTACTATGCCTCTTTATGCCGCGTATATGATTTACGTTTCTTTATGATGTGCCCAAGTATTACAATTTTCGTGTTAATGTGCATATGGTATTGTCATGCATTCATCAAATATTTGTTGCATTCATGTCATTAAGACACATACTAAAAGACACCCACTTCGGATAAATAGATTTGTAAAGCCTAAAACCAATCCTTATGCATGTACACTTTTTTCATAATTAAAACCGAGGTGGTGGGGACGGCAGCGATGACACTAGTGTTAGAGTTGGGAATCCCTACTGAGAATCTCGAATGAGTTTCTCATCCCTTCCTTTTCTTCCGTGTCGTCTCTAGACGAGGATTACAACGAGGTTCATGACTTCTTCTGAGGCTCGCGCTTAAGGGACACACTAGCGCAGGCCAGAGCAAAGGGTTCTTTGGGAGCATAGATAGCTTAGCTTTTTGGGTTGACACTTATTCAACCTCATAGGTGGATAAGGATGACTTCACATATATGGGCGTGTTTTGATGTAAATGATGGTACAATGATGTTAGTAGTCTATGTATCTATGAAGATGTGATGATATTATGATTGTTATGTATAATACTATGTTTCATGATTATCAATGGTGTGGTTACTTTTCTTGCACGTCATAGTTATGACGAACGATAGGTTAGTGCGCGGCTCGCGTTTTGCTTTCAAGTTTCAAAAAGAAAAATTTATTCGTATTTTTCGCTAAGTATTTTAATGAAAGGTTGTAAGGAATGAGACTAAAAGAGTAATAAACTAATGATTAACCTAAATATGTTCTAGAGTATTGGGTTAAAAATTAGGATGTTACATGCGGTGCTATTAGACAGGTTCCCGGGTAATTCACATCGGTGCTGGGGTTTGCGGGCGATGGCTGGTCCGGCAAGGGTAGTGGTCCAACGTAAGCTTTGCGTGTGATTCTAGAGGGAGTGTCGGCGTTCATGGATGGGCACAGAGGAAGGAAACACGAAGCAGAACACGGCAAAGCTCATAGCGACGAGTGGGTAGATCGGTGTTGGAAGGGCTTGTGGCTTGGCATTTAAATGAAGGAGGCCGAGGGGTTGAGCGACGGGGATCTGCCGCGAAGGATGGTGGCAGAGACCGCCACGGTTTCTTCTGCTCTCCTCCCTTTTTTTTTGTTTTTAAATTTTGATTTTGTTGTATGGTAAATGGTTGTGACTTGGCTTCTTTTGAGGTGGGAGGTTGTGAAGGCGGTGGTTCGCGGTGGCTTCGTGGGTGAAGGGGATCCACACAGATCCATGGGAGGAAGGGGCTGCTGGTGGCATGAAGCAGAGAGGCTATCTCTAAGTCTAATGGCGGCAATAGCAGCCGCTGCCTCCCTCCCTTTCTCTTATTTCAGGTTCTGTTTTCCTTGGTTTTCATTTTGAAAGGTTTGGACTCTTTTTGTTGTGTTAAACTGTGAATGTTATGTTAGAATTTCTGAGATTGATTTTCTGATTTGGTCTACATGGTTGATTTTTGGATGAAGATTTGAGTGTAGTTCTAAGGATTATTTTTCCTTTGGCTGGGATTTGATAATTTTGATTCTGGACTGGAATTTTGGTTGTGTTTGTTCATAGTTAGATGACACTATATTTGCTAGATGAGGTATGAATTTCTAAACTAAGTTGGCATCACGAGAAATAAATGAAACACCAGAAACATAGGATAAATTGAATTTTTGATTGCTTACTTCTCCATGTGTTTTGATCTCCTCCACACTCTATGTTCCTTTGCTTTCAACAACTAGGAATGAGATGTCGATGATGAAAGCGTAGCGTAAAGAAAGAGATAGATGATGAAGATGATGTGAGGTTAGTTTTCTTCACCACTCCTTAGCTTCCTTAAGTACTGATGCTCTTCCTAAATTTGTTCTTTTGGAACTTTAACAATTTGTTCCATGCTTTGTAGGAGAGCATGCGACCCTGTCCTCCATGATTCAGTCTTGCCATCACCTTTGGTTTGGCATTTTGGCAGAATGCCCATCCCTGCAGTGAGTACAGAGTGCAGGAGATGGGAAAAAATGTTGTGCAATAATATTTTTTTTTTTATAGTCATGTAGTTTCTATTGTTAAAAGAGGTGTTTTATGTTTTAATTATTTGGAAAACATGTGCTATGATGTTAGTGGACTTTTGCTAGGACACATTGCAAAAAGGTATCTAGGTGGCTTAGTCTATGATGGGAGGCTCAACATCTCTTTATTCTTTTCACGGCTTCTCTTTGCTGCTCAGCATATGGTCTTCTTGAGCGCTTGGAACATTCTCCTTTTATTACTAGTTTTTAGGACTGGACTTTCTTTTGTCATGATTCTCTCTTTATGTTTTTCGATGTTGAGTATATGTTGTCCTCCAGTACTACTACAAATAAACTACTGGACAATGTGCTGAATGGTGCCTTGTCAATTCTTGTTATTCGGTAGAAGTTTAGTAGAAAAATGATTCTTCTAAAATGAGAAAACAGTGGTTTCTGTGTACAAAAACTATAATGGGATTATTAGGGTTTGAATTTAGTGACTTAGTTTTAATAATCACTGGTTTACAGAGAAAATTGGCTATGAAACATTTGTATTCGTAGTACGCATCTGTATGGTTTATAGGCATTGATTCTAGTTTGCTATAAGACACCAAATACTAGCGGGAGCTATACTTTCTTGTTTTCTGTTTAAATTTTCTAAAATGAAAATAATGTGTGAAAATATGTTTGCTGGGATTTCTCTATTCCCACTAGGAGTCCTTCCTCTCATTTGGAATGAACACTATTAGCTCTTTTGGTTTCTTTGTTATTTTCTCCTTGCCAATGCTTACTTTTTTGTGATCTCATACTCTTGCAATGACCTATTTATCAATCAATCCTTTAATAGAAAACCATGTTAGAATCTATGTGTAATTAATTTTTGCTACATGCATCAATAGTTTAGATTATGTGATTTATGAACACCATATGATTAATTATGTTAAGTCACCATGTTCATATAATGAATAACTAATTATTCCATCATCACATAGTGTTACTTTAGAGGTAATGTGGGTGCCATAAAGGTGAGTAAATATGCTATTCATTTAAACAATTATTTTCTATTCAAGTGTTCAAGGGAAATGAATGAAGAGACTATAAAAGAAGTTTCAGCGTTATAAAATATGCAAATTTTGAATTTCCTCATATAACTTAACCTTAATTAGTTATATTGGCTCGAGATTAACAAGAAAATTTAATTTATCTTCCATTGGAGCCTAATACTATATATATATATATTTCCTTAAGCTTAATTAATTTGTGACAACATAATAATCTTACGTTGAAATTTCTGAGAATTTCCCGCGTTAATTTGCCTTACTGAGGATAGTCTGGAACGACCGTCCTTGATTCTCATGAAAAAATGACCTTAAGAGTGTTTTGGTTATTTTGTACAGTTGTAAAAGTTGGGGTGTTACATAAATCAACTCCTAAACACATAACCTTTCCGTTATCAAACACAAAATAACAAGAAAAATCCTTCCCCTAAAAACCTTTCCGAAATTGGAGGACACATCAATGACATATTTTCTTCTTCTAGCTTTTCTAAAGATTAAGCATTATCTTTTGTTAATAAGAAACAACTTGGTAGGGATTTTATTTCATGTTATTTCCTTATTCTTTGCTTATAATTTGACTTTTAATAAGCTTGATGATGAGACCATGAAATAAGGTTCTTGGAACCATGATAATAAAGGACTCTAATGCTCATTTCCTTTGTTAAGATTAATTGAGGTTAAAGAGTTTAATTCTCTAAAAGTTTTGAGCTTAACAAGATAATAAATGAACTTGCATCCATTGTTTATGTTTCAAGCCCTTGCATATCATGTTTAAATTTCAAGCCTTGCATAATCATATTTAATTTCAAGTCATCACCTTAAATCTTGAAGATAATGATATGAATTTGTATTTTCATGTTTAAATTCCAAGTAATGCATTTCATGTTTATATTTCAAGTTATCACCTAAACTTTGAAGATCTAAAAATAAACTTGCATCTTCATATTTATATTTTAATTATTGCATATCATGTTTATATTTCCAAGTTATGACCTTATAATGATAAAGATTAAAAATGGATTGCATAGCATGTCTATGATTCTTGCTATCACCTAAATCTCTAAAGCTCAAAACTTACCTCTTTAATCTTAAATAGGAATTTTTATTATGGATACATTTAAATTATGTTATTTTTGGCCTCTTGGTGCTCTTGATATTAAGGTTGGTTTATTTTATTTTTAAGGCTTTGATCTTGTCTTTAAATTACTCAAATAACTTTTGTTAGAATTAGAAATTCAAAGATGTTAAAGATTGTGCTTTTCTGAAGCTTTTTGATTAAAAGATTTAGGTTACTCACCTAAATTAGATAAAATAGTTAGGATACTGGTTTAAAAGATTTGGATGTGTATAAATTACTTATAATTGATGTAAACATTATTTTTTGCATTTTTGAGTAAAACTAGTAACTAGAAAGGATCAAAAATGTAATTTTATAAAGCTTTAGAGAATGAATTTTCTGGATTAATTTCTCACTGATTCAATACTAATCATATTGTTTGTATACATGAGAATGATTAGTCTTTGAAGTAAAAATTGCTTTTGGTATCTTAGAGGTTGAAAATAATAATTACAAGTGTTAATTTTGACCGTTTTACAAAATGCAAAAAGTTGTGTTCTAAATTATCAATTATGTAATTTTGGTCAAAGGATTTTAATTAGAGTTATTAATGATATCTGATGTGTCTATATATTTTAAAATACCATTTATAATGTTTAGAAAAAGTTTTAGAAGTATTGGCTTTGGATAAGTGTAAAAAATGAGCAACTTTGCATTTTGACCCCAAAATGTGTTAAATTTAGTTTATGGCCCTAAAAGGTTTTTATGATGAGTTTAAATGGTTTCTAATTGTTATATGTCCTTTGAAAGTATTGGTTAATGTTGAGGATCTTTAGTTTGTGAGAATGTGTTAAAAAAAGGATAATTACGCTTAGACCCATAACCTTTGAGAAATTACAATTTGATCTCTTTTGGGGCTTAAGCATAAATATTGATAATTTGATGAAATGAATGTGATTGATATCTTGTGAAGGCTATGTTTATGTATTGATATTTATATGGCTTAGATGTTGTTATGTAATTTGACTTATGGCATGTTATAGTTATGTTTGATTCATTGAGATGCATAATTTCATGAAGTTTTATGAGCACAAAGTATTGATTGATGAGTTATGATTATATGTTCATGCTTGCGTCTCTAAATAACATGCTAAGATTAAATGTGACATAAGACACATGGGAATGATTCTCTAGACTCCCTGAATTAAAGATTATGAGAGGTGATCCAATAAGGTTAATGCAACATAAAACATATCGAAGTGATCCTCTAGACTCCTCGAATTAAAGGTTATGAGAAGTGATCTAAGGAAGTTGCATACTTATGATGAGAAAGTTGAACAAAGGCAAGAAAGTGAGGTATTTTCCTCCTCTATTACCCCATATTAAATCTAGCGATGGTTAGTTAGGTTGAGCTCAATCCTAGGTGATCGGTGAGGTGGAGTTTTGGTGATGAATATAAAATCGCCAGGGAAGGTGAGATGGTTAGTTTGTAGTGGTTACGTAAGAGGATGGTTGTTAAGAAAGGAACTTGAGAGTTCCAATATGAGAAAGTAAACTATCATGGGTTCTCTTGCCCTTTTCCATGCAAGCTAAATGGTATACGACTCATCAGGTTTGTTATATCATGCATTCATACTAAGTCACCTAAGAAAGTAAAGTAAGGATGTATATTTGGTGTGTTTACTCATGTGATGTTGTCTTTTGTTTTTGTGTGTTGCAAATTCATGTTAAGAGTATGCTTAAGTTATTTGCATATGTTATTTATGTACTGGAGGCATTACCATGCATACATGAGATATCAGTTGCATTCATGAGATGAAGACTCATGCTAAAAGATATACAGGCCTCGACTAATGGTATTTGGAACTTAATAAATGAACTCTATATATGCTTACCCTTTTCATAATAAAACCCGAGGTTTTTGGAGACGATTACGATAACACTTGCATAGGGAAGCCTTACTAAGAATCTTGTATAAGTTTTTCATCCCTTTTTCTTTCTTCCGTGTCATCTCTAGACAAGGATGATGGTGTAGCTCGTGAATTTCTCTAAGATGTGGACGAGGGAGTTACATTACAAAAGGGATCAAGAAGGTCGCAATGGGAATATGGAGATAGTTTCCTTTGAATATTGGCTTAAGGGTGATTATACACTTTTTATTTGCTTATGCTTTGGTCTCTTGATGGATGTGTATTGATGCCCTCTATGTTTAGAGGATGCCACTACTATGATATAATTCTGATGTGTTAATATTGTTTACATCATGATATTCTATAGTTTATATATATATTGTGATGTTGTATGTATCTGTGACTTGTCTTTATCCTGTCTTATTTATAGGTAAGATGAATAGCGTTAGTTACTTAGCATGTGTGGCTCATGTTTTGTATTTTAAATAAAAAAGAAAATTTGACCATATTTTCACTAAGGTATTTGTCAAGAGTTCGAATTAAAGACTGGAACAAAAGAGTAATAACTAATAATTGACTTAAATACAGTCCTAGGCGTATTGAGTTAAATATTAGGTTGTTACAAAAGGCATGATAGTAGGTATATGTTATTCTTGGATAATCTAAGAAATCAAAATGTAAAATGTTTCGTATCCTTTATGGATGATAAGTGGCTATGGCATAAGAAGTTTGGGTATGCTCATATGAAGCTTATTTTTAAGCTTTCTCAGAAAGAGCTTATTAAAAGCCTTCCAAAAATCAGATTTGACAAGGACTCAACTTGTGATTTCTATGAGAAAGGTAAACAAACCAAGACTTTTTGCCATAATAAGCATGTGGTTTCAACCACTAGACCACTTGAGCTTTTACATATGGATCTTTTTGGACCAACCAAGACTGCAAGTCTTGCTAGAAAGAGATATTGTCTTGTCATAGTGGATGATTGCTCCAGATTTACATGGGTTATCTTTCTCACTTCTAAGGATGAGGTAGTTGAAAGATTCAAAGTTTTTGCAAAACATATTTGCACATAAAAAGATTTCAAAATCAGCTCCATCAGATCTGATCATGGAGGAGAATTTGAGAATTATATTTTTGAAGAGTTTTGTGAAAATCATCGCATCCTTCACAATTTTTCTGCACCAAGAACTCCCAACAAAATGGGATAGCTGAAAGGAAAAACAAAAGCTTGCAGGAAATGGCTAGAATAATGCTTTTAGAAAGTGGTTTGTCCAAAGTTTTTAGGCAGAGGCTATAAATACCTCTTTCTATATACAAAGCAGAATCTTTTTAATGTCAATTCTAAAGAAAACTTTTTATGAGTTATGGAAGGGTAGAAAATCCAACATTCATATTTTCATATTTTTGGTTCATCATACTTTATTCTTAACATTAAGGACAAACTTGCAAAGTTTGATCCTAAATTTGTTCATGGTATTTTTCTAGGCTATTCCTCTATCTCTAAAGCTTGCATGGTATATAATAAGAGAATGCTATGCATGGAGGTGACCATTACATCAAGTTGAGAGAGATAAAGAAAGACTTTGCTGATGATCTCAAAGATCTGGAAGAAACTCTTGAAAAAATAAATCTAAAGGATACTTCTGATAGCAAGATAATGAAAGCCAAAACGTCAGAAAGTAAGCTTTGGAACATAAGCACTTTAGAAAGCAATATTTCTGAATATAAAGAATAGCAATCTGAATATGAAGAAGAAACTGAAGAACCTCAAACTCACAAAAACTACAAAGGAGTTTATGATTTAAAGGCAGTTTCTCAGAATAGAGTTCTTGGAGATATTTCCAAGGGTTTGAGAACCAGATCATCTCTTAGAAATATGTCAAACTACACTTTCATCTCCACCATAGAACTTGAATCCATTGAAGAAGCTTTGAGTGATCAAGGCTGGGTGGATGCTATCTAAGAAGAACTAGACCAGTTCGAGAAAAGCAAAATCTGGATACATGTTGAAAGACCGAAAGGATAAACCATTATTGGTACAAAGTGGGTTGTTAGGAATAAGCTCGATAAAGCTAGCAAAGTTATTAGGAAGAAAGAAAGATTGGTTGCACAAGGCTATAATCAACAAGAGGGAATTAATTATAATGAAACCTTTGCACCAATAGCTCATCTTGAAGCCATCAGAATGCTACTTGCTTTTACTACCTTCTAAAGATTCACTCCCTGCCAAATGAATGTTATGTAAAGCACTTCCTGGTTTTGAGAGTGAAAATCTTTCCAACCATGTCTTCAAGCTAATGAAGATTCTATATGATCTGAAACAAGCTCCTTGAGCTTGGTACGAGAGACTGAGCACCCTTCTTGCTGAAGAATGGGTTAAAGAGAGGTAATGTTGATATTACTCTGTTTACTCTTGAACAAGATAATAACTTTCTGATAGTTCAAATATATGCTGATGACATCATTTTGGTACCACTAATTATTATCTCTGTGAAAAGTTTCAAAATTAATGCAGAGTGAATTTAAGATGAGCATGATGGATGAACTCAAATTCTTCATCAGTTTGCAAATAAAATAGTAAAAAGAAGGAATCCTAATCTATTAAGAAAAATATACAAAAGAGCTGTTGAAGAAATTTAATATGGATCATGCTAAACTAATAAGTGCCCCCATTCATCCATCTCAAATCATTGATATTGATGAGAATAGTGAAAAAGGTTTAGAAAGTAATTATTATGGAATGATTGGTTCATTATTATACCTTTCAGCTAGTAGTCCAGACATTCAATTAAATATGGAAATTTGTGCTAGATTTCAATCTAACCTAAGGTAATCACACTTAAATGCTGTTGAGAGAATCCTTCGATATTTATCAGGTACTACTAATCTCGGCTTATGGTATGAGAAAGTTACTTTTTATGAAATTGTAGGTTACTGTGATGCCGACTTCACTGGTGATAGAGTTCAGAGAAAAAGCACCAGTGATTGCTGCTATTTCTTTAGGAAAAGCTTGATCACTTGGTCATACGAAAATCAAAATACAATTGCTCTTTCTACTGTTGAGGCTAAATATGTAGTTGCTGTAAATTGCTGCACCCAGATGCTAGTTGGAAGATTATCACTTTAGGTATTCTAAAATCCTTATCTACACTGATAATACTAGTGCTATTAATCTTGCAAAGAATCCTATCCAACACTTTGGAACCAAGCACATTGATGTTAAACATCATTTTATCTGTGATCATGTTAAAAGAGGAGATGTTGAGTTAATGTTTGTGAATATTGAAGCTCAAGTGTTTGATATTTTCACAAAGCCATTAGCTGAAGATCATTTTTGTGTTTTGAAAAAGCTCTTAAACTTAATTGTTTTTAAATCTCATAGACATTTACGTACAAATCATCTTTGGAAACTCTATCTCCATAACTCCAAAGCTGAAGCTCAAAAAATGAACTCGATTTGCAAGATCACTTATCAATTGAAGATTAGAATTCCAGCTTACAAGTTTAGAAAGAAGATGGATTGATTAGAAAGGATATAGGATGGTAAAAAAGAAGAGATAAGGATCAGAAAGTAAAGAATACATGGGGTCATAGAATTCAGTATATGAAGATGAGCTTATGATGAGTATGTGGTGAGTCTCCAATGGTTCAGAAAGTGAATAGTGAAGCTCAGAAAGTAAGCTCTTCAGAAAGTCCTCTTAAGAGTCAGAAACCACTTTTTTTGAAGAAGGATGAGAAGCAGAGATAATTCTCATTCTTTTGAGTTTCTCTCTCCTATTTTGCTTTACCTTCAGTTAGTCCTGTCCTATCACTTAAATAACCTTCACTCCTCACACATCACCTTTTTACCTTCATCTTCAACCTCTAACACATTACCTCAACTATTTAATCTTCGCTTTTACTCTCTTCTTTGTAATCGCTACCTTCTCCTATCAAACCCTGATTTCCTGCAACATGAATCTTTTTTTTTGTTCTCACAAATCGTCTTAAGATTTAATCCTTTATCTTATCCTTTTATCTCTTTTTCATACACAAACCCTCATTTCTTATCAATGGCTGAAGGTAAAAGTCTTTATCAATTTGCTGCTGAGAAAGTTTTTTTTCACACGTACGAGGATCACTATGAAAAATTTTTCGCACAAGGAAGATGGCACCTGGCAAGTTGTTGAGGAAAGATCTTTGTGAAGAGATAGCTATTCTTGATGAAGTCTTTACTTTTCAAAAATGGGAAGAATATCTAGAGATCAGTGAACGAGTCTTCCCAAGATTAGTTACTGCCTTCTACTCTCATCTGGAGAGACCCTTAGCCTCATCTGTCAAAACAATGACCAGAGACTGCATCTTCAAGATCACTGCTTCAAGACTTTCTAAGATCATCAAAACAACAAATGCTGGAGTCGTCTGTAGTTCCTCACTAAACTGGGCTCATTCTCTAGGGATAAATGAAGGGGAAGTGCCTAGGTATCTTACAGATTCCATTCTTCACAAACCAAATGAAATCACTACTGCCATATTGAGTGCTCATGCTAGGAATGTATATTTGGCGGTCCAATTCTCTATTTTACCTTGTATAGGAAGCATAGATGCACTTATTATCATGGACTGTATCCTTCTCTATTGCCTGATGGCAAAAAGAAAAGTGAACTTGCCTATACTCATTTTGGATTATGTGATGAGTGCAACTACAAAAGAAAAATGGAGAACTGCTAGTGTTCCATATGGAATGTTGCTGACTAGGCTTTTCCAGCATATGTGCTTCCCACTTTTCACTGAGAGATATGAGTATCTGGAAGGAACTACATTCACACCCTCTTCTTTCAAAACATCAAGAAAAAGGTCTATCATCCCAGTTTTTGAACTAACAAGGCAGAGTCCCTAGACAAGAGGTAATCAAGCTAGAAAAGCCTTTCAGAAGGCCGAGTCTCAATAGGAGAAAGCTAAAAGAAAGAGAAAGCTGGTTGCCATAGAAAGTGAGCCTGCGAACTTGGAGGTGGAGGAGGAGGAATCCACTATGCTTCATCACTTTAATGAAAGACGGACAAAAGGAAAACAAGAGTCTGCATCTCAAGAAACTCAGATGGTGGCTAAACTTGTGAAACTCACCAGAACAAGAGAAATTTAGAATTTGTAGAAAAAGACAACTAAACATGAATCAAGAACCTTTTTACTGATGAAGGAAGGCACAAAATATCAAGAGACTGGCTATCAATTCATTGTCATTGACTTTGATAAAAAAGAAGAAAAAGTAAGAGGAGAAGATTAAGCAGAAGCTTCCTCATCTGAAGGCAAGGACAACTTGGTTAGGAGTGAAAAGGCTATGCTGAGTGTTTTGATAGCGCCTATCATCAAGGAGCTTGCTGAGAAAACAAATGCACTAAAATCAGCTTTCATCTTGAAAGCTCCTCAACCTTTGTCGTCCATCTGTATTACTCTAGTCGACTAAGAAATGGATAAGACATCTAAAGCTAAAGCTCCTTCGACCCAAGAAGTTGTTGCTTCTACATCGGCTTAGATGCTAGTTAATGTTTTTGCATCTTCTGATCTTGCCTTTGCTTCTACTCTTACTACTGATCATGCTCTATTCTTTCCACCACTTGTTGTTGCTGCTGCTGATGCTCAAGCTGACTCGCCTAATTCATGGGAAACTATACCCCTAGAGATTCCTGAGCCTTCTCCAAGAGCTGCTTAATCAACTTTTACACCCATCAACTTGCCCTATCAATCCTTAATCGAGCTTCTGACAAGCTTTCAATTTGGCAGACTTATTTTGAGACATCTCAGAGAGATTACGGCCAGGGTAAACCAAGTTGAAGCAACAAATATTGAGTAGGGTGCCAACTCCGACATGATGAAGAACTACTACTTCAGATCCTTCATAGTTCTCAAGATATTCTTCATGAAGTTAGGCATCGGGGTTGATGACAAAAAGGGGATAGGAAAAAGAAGAAGATCATGTGCTGAGAAAAACAAGGGGAGCATGCTGAGGGAGAGCCAATTTAGAGTTTTTTTTAACATCTGCCTTTTTTTTGTTTTTGATTAAGAACAATTTTTGTTTTTGGTGAGTATTAAATTGCTTTGATACTTCTCTTTAGCTTGATATAATACAATCTGTTCTTTTTATTTTCTCTGATTCAATGTGTTCTATGCTTTCCTTGTGGTAATATATGTACATACTTACTTAGCTAAGTAGGCATTTTGTGCTGATGTATGAGTGTTCTTTTAATCTGCTTAATCTGACAACTTTTTACATCAATTTTTTTCATTTATTTGTTCATACTATAGACAACAATGCGTTTAATGCTCTAGTACATGACTTATTAATGCTCTGATACATGATGTATTGATGCTCTGATACATGATTCATTGATGCTTTGATATATGTTGTGTGCAAGTGTACCTAAAGTGCATGTTAACTATTTCTAAGCGATTGATTTACAAAATTCCATGCTATGATACCTATGTGAAGAGTTTCCTAGCTCTCTCTCTATATATGCTCAATATTGCTCTTGCTTTGACTTATCTAGGGACTGATCCCTATTGAACTTCAAAAACCTAGAGTAGTACGTACTGTTTCTTTTTAAGGTTTTTTTGAGCATTAGAATCTACATAAGTATCAATATTTGTCTTGTTTGGTCAAAATGTTCTGATACATCTCTCATATACATATCAGCATCTATTTCGAAAAATATGTTTGGATAAAGAAGTGCTGAATAAGGAAGGTAATCAAGATAAAAATATCGCAAGTATTTTTTATCAGTTATTCAAGCATGTAAATCTTCAGAAAGTTCTGATATGACCAAAAATCAAGTTGCTTGTATAGACATTAACATATTTAGGTTAATCATTTTTTCATAGTTCTCATTTATCTTTGAATGTACTTTGCATTTAGTTCATTTTAAACTTCAAAATATCGTTAGCCAAGGTCCATTCATTTTAAGATGATCTTAATGTCATGAATGCAACATAATAGAAGATGTATGCATGACACTACCTAATGCACATACATAATAACATAACATCAAGCATCGTCATTCTTGGTGGCATAAAGTGGCAATAGTAACATTCATATGGGACAAAACTTAGTGACATAATCATAATCATGAACTTCTCTTCCTGTCATCCTAGAACCCATCTTAGTACCTTAATTTTCAAAATCTCTTTAAGTCCCCAAATTTGTCACAATTTAACATATAATCTCATAAATTCCTCATATGAATAACATCATCATCATTAGCATACTTCATGCATCATCATAAATCATCCTTTAAGCACCTAACGCTCATAATTAAACATCATTCATAATCCTCTCATTTTACTTTTAAATATGAATAGCATAGGGTGGAAATCCTAACATGTGAATACGTTCTAGAACTTACGTTTTAGACCCTTTCTTGGTTCCGTTTTTATATATTAAATCTAAATCAATTATGAGGCATTCCTATGCTTAAGGACTAATTATTAATCATATTTACCATGTTGCAAGGGTGCTGGACAGAATCCAGAAAATTAAATGTTCTAAGAGTTCTACATTTGCATTTTTACGGTTTTCTAGTTACTAGTTTCAGGTTACCTGCTACAATTCAATTCTAACTCAAATGATACCAAGTTTTTCATGTCTAAACAATCTAAATCTGATTATGTCCCCATTAAAACAGTTTGGAAAAGTTCCATAAACAAATGGGTCAAAACTATGTTAAATTCTAGCTTTACGGTATTTCTAGTTAGCTAGTTCCTTACCTATCATGCATAGGATCGCTTCTACATCATCATACGATATTTTGACACATTCCAACACATCAAAACATCATCATACAGCATCATACTCATCATGTCAGAACCGAAAACATTTAACTTCAATAAGAAAGTTAAATTGACATTTCTAGGTACATAAGTTAACTAGTTTCTCTCGGAATCAATCTAGAACTTCTAAAACTCTTTGCAAAACATTTTAATTCATCAAGAGGCTAAGTGAAGCCTTAGGTCACTGACCAAAACATATTCCATCCCCTAAAAGAGATTGGAATCACAACTTATAATGACATAACCTTATAAAGAATTGTAAAACTTGAAGGAACACTTAAAACATAGGCTATTGGTCCTAGTAGCTAGATGAAAACTCATTGCAAGTCCATCATCACTACTTGGCCGAAAAACATACATTCAAAGTATGGTTTACATTAAACTTTAACTTGGAATGAAATGGGCAAGTCTTTGAGCTCTAGGTTCTTAAGTTACGACATAAACTAAACGTGCTCATGCTTTTCATTTTTAATCTTGCTTTCAAAGTAAAGTGATGACTTAAAATTAAATATGCAAGGCATAATTTAAACGTGCAAGTTTGAAGGTAAATATGCGAGGCATAAACTTAAACGTGCAAGCTTGAAGGTAAATATGCATGGTTCAATTCTTTATTTTAGTGCTCTTAGCCCAACAACAATCGACTTTAAGGCCGAAATAGATAGGCATTCAAGAAATTAATTAGGTGATAATGCAAGTTCAATTCTTTATTTTAGTGCTCTAGGCCCAACAACAATCGACTTTAAGGCCGAAATAGAAAGGCTTTGAGAATTAAATTAAGTGAAGATGCAAGTTCCATTTTAATCTTTATGTTCTTAGGTGATAGCTTGAAAATAAAGATGCATAGCAAGAATGTAAATATGAATGCAAGCATAAAATAAATTATGCAAGTTCATTTTATCTTTCTAGAGCTCATAACAAGACTTTAAAGGAACTTAAACCTCAACCCAAACTCATCAAACCAAGACAAAGTAAAAGTCTAGAGTTCTTAGAACTCAACATAACATATTTAGAAAATCAAACATCTAGCATGAAAAGGAAAGGTAATGGCCGAAACTTCAAGGAAAGAAAAGAAATGTTTGAAACTCTAGAATCCATGATCTTGGTGATATACTAACACCAACATCATGAGACCTCATCATTGAGTCATTAGAACCATTTTGAAACAACATCAAAGTTAAAGTTCTCAAAGGTTCAAGAAAGGAAAACTAGAAACACTTTTGCTCAAGAACAAAGATCAAGCTCTAGAGTTTGTTTCAAGTGATGAACATCATCATGAAACTCTCATCATCAAGCTCTCATTTCTTTGAACTCCAAGGCCCATGGCCGAAAATGAGCAAGAACAAGGAAAGGAAAAGAAGTTCTAAAAGAATCAAGAGAAACTATGAACATAAAGCTTGAAGCAAGAACTCTAAAGAAAGAATTCATGAAAGAAAATCCCTACTTGGTGTGATGAACTTGAAGATGGAAGAAGAAGATGAAGGTGATGAAGAACTTTGAAGAGCTTGAAGAACTTGAAGAACACAAGAACTTTTGAGAGAAAAGGAAAAGCTTTGAGTGCTCCTAAACTTAGCAAATGATCTAAAAGTGGTGCAAGCTCCTCAAGGCATTCTATTTATAGAGAAATGAAACAAATGGAGGGAGCTCATGGAGGAGGAGGTTTCGGCCATGAGGGTGCAGATTGGAGGCTTTCCATGAGTTCCATGAGGTGAGATAATGTGTTCTTGAGGTATGGTGAGGTATGGTTCAAAGCATGGTGAGGTATGGTTCAAGGTATGGCCTCAAGCATGGTTCTTTGAGTGAGGAAACAATTAAACATGTGGCCAATGGGGATGAGGTCTGGCCGAAACTTCATCATGCATGGGGAGGATTAGTTTGCATTTTAATTGTGGTTTAGAGTTGTGTTTAGGTGTATCTTTGATTATGCTTAAGATTAGAAATTTGTAAGAAAGTGTTTAGGTAAGGTAAATGGGTAATTAAGGTGGTGTAGACATAATTAAGGAGTGGTCTTGCACCATTAGAGAGTTAAATCCTCAATTTAGAGTCTAAACAACTCTAGACACATTTCCTTGATTTAAGGAATTGGAGAGAGAAAACACTATTCAAGATTCCAAGACTAGGAATCTTGAGTTCTAAAAAGGGATTTAAGTTTAATCTAAGCAATTGTAGGTTCTAATTAACTTTAATAAATTATTTTGACTCTAGATTAATTAGGGAAATAAATTAATCTTCGTTTAGAGCCTAATATTGCTTAGGTTTGCTTAATTACGTCATTAAGCTCAAAAACACTATTCTAGGGGCAAAATCGTAATTTTGCACTAAAACTGCCCGGGACCACCGGGACTTGAACAGAGACCTCTAGACACATGAAATCATGTTTTTAAACCTCTGGGGAAAGTTCCGGGCTCAAACGGCACCTTTACCCGCGTAAAAACGCTATAGGGGTATTTTGGTCATTTTGACTCAAATCTGAAAACGAAATTTTCGCTTCCGAAAGCATTCAAAGGCCATTCAATCCCCTTCAAACATTGAGTTGACCCTTCGAGGATGACCGAGTTGGTTACTCTCGAGTTCGGGTCAGGAAATGACCTCAGGGGCATTTTGGTCATTTCCCTCGGACAGAAAAATCGGGGTGTTACAGTTAGCTTGGAGAGGCTAGTCACAGACTACTTGCAACATGATAGTAAAGGTGTTTTACTAGTCACGGTTTAGCTTGGAGAGGCTGGTTAAAGACTACTTGGTTCATCTTGAAGATGATGGTGAATAATTACTTGGTTTGTGATAGTAGGGGTTGTCTACTGGTCACTGGGGAAAGCCTGGGAAGGCTATTGTAAAGACTATCCTTGTTCTTTCTCTAGTGTGAGAAAAGTTTAATAGAACTCAACAGTTGTTGAGAACTAAATGTAGGCAAATTGACTGAACTAGTATAAAAACTCTTGAGCAGTATCTTTCTTCTCCTTCATCTCTTATTCTATTTCTGCATTTAGTTTATTTCTTGTGTCTTTGCTAGAAGGCTTTATTTCACTCGTTTAATTCACATTCTTAGTTTAGGAAGTTCACTTTTGAAGTCACTAATGCTATTTGCGCTGCACTTCAAGCTCAAAGCTTGATAATATCTTGATTAAATTTTTCAGAAGCTAAATAGGAAAAGAAAAAGTGAAGCATGATTCAACCCCTCTTTTTTGTATGCTTTTCTACCTACACCCACCACCACCACTAATAATAATAATAACCTTTAGCAAAACCATCTTTACCACTGCCCCACTACTACCACCCTAACACTACCACCACCACCACCTCCAATAATAACAATAACCCTAAGCAAAACCAACCCATCCTTACCACCATCACCACCATACACTTAATATTCTCAAAAGTTTATGTAATTGAACTTGAATTCCTGGCCAGTCTCCGGTGGAGGAAGTGGCCGCAGCTAGTGGAGCCTCAATGACTCCCTCAGCTGCTTCGAACCTTGCTTTTCGGCCAACATGTTATCGTATTCAACCAAGAACATATTGGAGCTGATACAATAGACAATGGTGCCAAAAAACCAGGATTGGTGGGAGCCCTCGTTATTAGAGATATACTTCACTGTGGAGCCTGTACTGAAGATGATGGGTTGGTTTGATAGTGTTTTTGTTTTTTAATGCTTGTTAAGAGGAAATGTAGTGTTATGGTAGGAATGGTGATGATGGTTGGCATTGTGTTCATGGTTGTGGTCATTTGGGTATGCTGAGGATGGTAGTTGATAGTGGTTAGTGATGAAGATAGTGAGGGCTGTGGTGGTTGATATTGGAAGCTGAGTTATAGCTACGTGTTTTTCTTTTTTTAATTTGTATTTGGGTGACGTTAAGGACTAATTTGTCTAATAATGAAATTGTCACTAATACTGTTAATGTTTTCTGTCCAGGGACCCCTAGGTGTCCGACTTTTGACATTGTCAGAAACCAAGTTGACACTTTCCTCTTGTCAGGAGCTAACTTGTCTGATACTGAAATTGTCAGGGACCAAGTGGGGGTTTACTCCATAAAGTATTTTATATTAATAATTGATATACCTTTTTAAGCAGTCAAAAAATAGTCAAATATTTTCAAAAATATAAATATATAGAATTAAATGAATAGTGAAGATTGTAGTTATAAAAGTGCATGAGAAGGGGGGGTTAAATCGTGATTTGCTTATTTTTGTGCATCTAAAACATTTAACAAAATACTATCAAGCATTAAGCTTGAAGTACAGCGGCAATGAGATTTGTTGTTTCAGAAAGTAGAATTTTGAAGCTTAAGATAAATAACAGAACGAGTAAAACATTATAACAGCATATATTGAACTGTAAAGCATAGTAGAAAAATAAAATAGATCAAGGAGAAGAAGATGTGATATAAATATTTTTATATTGGTTTGACCAAATCTACCTACATCCAATACTCAAAACACATTGTGGTTCTACTAAACATCTTTCTCAACACAAGAAAGAAAAACTAGATTGTCTTTACATTAGCCTTCTCAAGCTCTCATTTGTAACCAACAGATAATCCCTAGAGTCACAAATTAAGTAATTATTCACCAGCCTCCAAATTGAACCTTGAGTAGTCCTGTATTAGTTTCTCCAAGCTAACACCTATGACCAGTAGAGAATCTCTACTGTTACAAACCTGAGTAGTTATTTACTAGCCTCTCCAAGCTGAACCAGGTACTTATTCATTAGCCTCTTCAACCTGAACCGTGTAGTTATTCACCAGCCACTCTAAGTTAAACCAAGTAGTTATTCACCAGCCTCTTTAAGTTGAACCCATGACAAGCAAAACAACTGTTACTGTCCTGTAAAAAGTAGTCTTTAACTAGCCTTTTCAAGCTAAACCGTGACCAGTAAGAACACCTTACACTAGCGTTGCCAGTAGTTTTATATTAGCCTCTTTTAGCTCTCTCACACCAATCGTTACTGGATCGAGGATACAAAGGTTTTGTGTTTAGATTGCCACTCAAAATAACTTATACTCAAGTTTCCCCAAAATATACATGAATAACCTTGGATAACTTGAATGGCTTTTTTCTATCATTTCTTCCTAGGAAGAACATATATCTATTTAAGAACGTAGAAAAATGATTTTTACAAGTAAGGAATCTGATTACATGATGATATGAACCTTACTAGTTATGAAGAGAGATTTTTACAGAGTTTTCTCTTCTTGGGCAAAGTCTCTCTCTTTTTTGTTTGAGCACATCATCTCTATTTATAGATGGTCTGCCTTGTGACTGTTGCCTTTGATCACATCTCCAAGTGACACGTATTGATCATCTATTTGTATATTGGAAAAGCAGTCTAGAAGAGTAGGTTGATAGTTTGTTAGATTTATTACAGAAGCCATTGTGGCATTGGGGTTTCTGATATCCCTTCAGAAACTACTTTTACTTTCTAAACATGGTTTCTGAATGCCTTTTTTTAGAAGCTAGGAAGTTGATCTAGTTGGCAGAAGAGATGATACACTAGTTCTAACACTGGGTTTGACTCTAAATTTGAATTTCAAAAATTTAAATTTCCCTTCGTTTTCAGTAACCTTTAGCACTCTACTGTGAAGTGTAATGCCCTATTTTTCTCTAAACTTTTAAATGACCAAAATATCCCTGAGGTTATTTTTACCTGAAATACGAGGACGACCGGCCTCAGCCATCTTCACAGGGCTTTTATGATATATGAAGGGGAATTATATGTATATGAATGTTTAACAAGCAGAAAAATCTCGTTTCTGAGGTTTCTGTGTGTAAATGACCAAAATACCCTTGCACAGATTTAAGGCAGTTTTTAAGTTTTGATGAACCCAGCGTCATCCCGGAAATCAAAAACGATGATTTTAAGGCATGAACTATGTTTGTTTAAGTTTCGGAGGCCCCGGGCAACTTTTGGTAAAAATTACGATTTTGCCCCTGCTTAGTGCATTTCAAGCTTAACGAATTATTTAACTCGAGACCTAAGCAATATTAGGCTCTAATGGAAGGTTAATTAAATTCTCTAATTAATCTAGAGCTAAAATAATTATTTGAGGTTAATAAGAACCTAAAATTGCTTAAGGAAACTGAAAACTCATTTCTAGTCCTTTTCTTTAAAGAAAAGCATCCATGAATAGTGTTTTTACTATTTATTCTTCCATTCCCAATGAAGGTTGTCATTCTCAAATCGCCATGACCAAATTGGAAGAAATATGTCATTCAAAATTCAAAAAGAATGAATTGTTTATATAGTCACTCAAAGCTTTCAATCAAGCTTTACAATCAACCATGTTTTCCATGCTTTCTTCTATACCTTTGAATGACAACACATGAAGATATTTTATCTTCCTTGTGGCCATGAAATCTTCTCTCCCTTGGCCTCATGATTTCGGCCACCTCTTCCTCCTCTAAAGGAATTATTTCATTTCATGTCATTTATCACATGTTGCTTTCTTTTACAAACAAAAGCCATGCTTGAAGTATGTTTGCCCATGCTTCCAACCATGCTTCCATCACATCACCATACCACCAAGCCAAATTCTCTCACCTCATGGAGGCCACACCTTTATTGTCCTATAAATACACTACATTACACAACCCCATTCTTTTGCTCACTTCTTGTAAAATCTCTAAAAGTCTCAAGCTTCCTTACTTCCTTCTTCTTCCAAGCTCTCAAGAGTTCTTCAAGCTCAAAGTTCTTCCTATCATTTTCGAAAAACACAAGGTAGGGAACCTTTCTAAAAATATGTCTTTGATCTTTATGTTTGAATCTTGTTGGGAAATGATGAATGGTTGAACCTCCATGATGTTTTCTTTTTCGGTTTCTTCCTTTCCTTTTCCTTTAGATTTCGGCCTCAACGCCTTGAATATGATAGCTTGATGATGAGTGCTCTCTAGAGGTGACTATGAGTTCATCTCACATGAGACCTCTAAAGCTTGAGTTTTTCTTAAAGAAAAGTCTCATCTTTTGCAAGTTTAGTTAAGAATGAGGTTATGTTTCTCTTGAACATGTACAACTTCCCTTTTCTTCTTTATGTTTCGGCCATAAAGGCCTTTGACCTTTGGAAAAATGAAAGCTTGATGATGAGGATGTCATGAGGGTGCTTGTCACTTAGACAACCTCTAAAGCTTGAATCTTTCTTAAAAGGAAAGTTCTATCCTTTTCAAAGTTGAGTAAAGAATGAGTTTATGTCTCTCTTGAACATTTTTTTGGACTTCTCTTTTTCTTCAACATTTCGGCCATGGAGGCTTATAAGACTTGGGAAAATGGAAGCTTGATGATGAGGGTTTCATGTTGACGTTTGTCATATGAACAAACTCTAAAGGTTGAAACTTTTTGACCCTAAACCAAGTATGATTTTGGCCATCTCTATGATTCTTTGAGGTTATAATTTCTTTTGTTATCTTAACACTAATAGTTTTCTTTTCGTGTGAGGATGAGTTTTGGGTTGGAACTTTGTTCTGTCTAAAGTCTTGTAAAAGCTCTAGACAAGATATAAAAGCAACTTACATTCACGTTTATTTTGTGCTTTGCATAGCAAGTTTACTTTCTATGCTATCACTAAACCCCAGGATAAAGAATGGACTTGCATAATGCACATTTAAATTCCAAGCCTTGTATTTCATGTTATATTTCAAGTCATCACTAAACTCAAAGGCTAAAAATGAATGTGCATTTCATATCTACTTTAAGCTATTCCTTTACTTTCTAATGAACTATAAAAACGGAATGCATGACACGTTTATTTTTATGCCGTCACCTAAAACTACTAGAGCTCAAAGACTTGCCCATTTCATCTTGAGAAAAGATAAATCAAGGAGGCATCCCCTTGAATATATATTCGGCCATGTGGTAAAGGTGGCTCAAGGATGAGTTTCACTTTATTACAAGGGCCTATAAGTAATGTCTTAGGATTTTCCTAAGCATAGAAGTACTTAACAAATGTTTTAATGAGATTCCAAGTTTTAATCTTGTTCAAAATCAAAATCAAATAGCTACTGCCCTATGTGTCTTATGATGGTTTTTGATAAGATAAGTTTTGACTCCATGAAGTTTTGAAGCCCCAAAAAGGTTCCAAGAGAAACTAGCTACCTATGTGCATTGAAAAAGAAGTTTCATACATGATTTGATGATTACTAATTTTTGGTTCTGCTATGTTCATTTCCAGCACCTTAAATCATGTCTTGGGTGGTCTAAATATGTTTAAATTCCTTGCCAAGTATATGATAATTGTTCTAGACATTTTGGAGCATGCTTAGTTACTTTAATTGCTTGAAATGTGAATTCTAGAACCCCATAGGTACAGAAATTAGAGATTCTGTTCCAGTCTAGTTAATATCTATAGAATCACATTATATGATATCTAGAAGAGTGAGAGTAACTCATAATTGGTTTAGGTATGAATTATTGCATCATAGAAAAAGTCGGAAGTGAGAAAGGACGTAGAACGCATTTTCTAGAACACCCTAATTCATCTAATTTAGCTTACTGCCTAATACTGTCCAGCCATGATTAATTAGGTTTTAGGAATTAATAAATTATGATAATGAGGTTAATCAATCCCTTAGAGGTGTAATGAAATAATTTGGAAGTTTGAGGTTACCCGATTGAGGGTTTTCACTCTTAAGGGAAAGGTTTATGCACTACTCTATGAATGATGAATTGGTGTTTACCTCATGACTTGTATGATGCTATGTGAACTATTATTCTTAAATGATAGTTTTATTATTGCGTGTGATTTTTCTTCAAGAACTTAGAGATGCTTATGTTGTAATAATAGATATGTGACATGTATGAACTATGTAGCGTCTCAATAAAACATGGTAAGACTTAAGGTGACTTAAACTATAAGAAAATGATCCTTTGAACCACCAAACTAAGGGTGGGAATGAGGTGATTCTAGTCCTCTAGACCCGTACTTTAAGTCGGGACCTTTAACTTATCAAAAGGGATAAGTCCATGTGCTAGTGACGACTAGCGTGGTATGAGCTCATAACCTAGAAATTTCTACAAAGGGAGATCAGTTAGGGTGGCCCCAGAAAGAAAATGATGAGGTTTGAATGTCACGTAAAGTAACCAAGATAAATTACCATGTACCATGTTCCAAGAACTATGCTTCTATGTACCATGAATTATGAATTTGTGTGCCATGATATTAGGAACCATGACTTATGATTTTACGTACCATGACTTATGATTCAAGTTTTATGACTTATAGATAACGTAACCAAGAAGTTTTAGAATTAAAAGGAATGGGCCTCGGAGGTTAACATTTGCGAACTTCATAACTGAACCATTATATGCCCATGTTTTTAACTAAGAAATCAAGGTTTCTGGAGACGTAGATGATGACACCTAGATAGGAGGAAAAACCCTACTGAGTTTCTTTAGTAAAAAATCTCACTCCCTCTATCTTTCTCTTTCCGTCACGTCTTCAGATTCGGATGGCGACATTTGTGCTCTACATTGAGACACCTACGTGGGAGTTCAACCATGATCTGGAGCACGGATCTTATCATTTTGAGGGCCGCTGCACAGTCAAGTTTTCATGTTTCCCGGACGGCCGTTTGCTCACCCTGTAGATAGCTATCTTTTCTCACCGATGTCGTCTTATGGTGACGATATGGTTTTTGAGCGTGCTCACATACGCAACGAGAGGATTCTCCGGACCTACATTGCGGGCTAGGGTGCTGTACCTAAGTGCGTACCTTGCTTGCAGTATTTAGAGGAGAACCCTTCGGAGGATCCATCCGCCCATATGTATGGAGAGGACTCTGCCCCCACTCCTCCACACATGCCAGTGGGCAGCGAGGAGACTATCACCCAGCCATGGAGAGCCCGGATGATGTGTTCGGGTACCCACTCAGTGAGGAGACGCAGAGGACGTGTTTGGGTACCCACTCCTGCTGAGCTTCACCCATGGATCGGCTACGTCCCACCTTACCCATGACCTTGGTTCTGCGGTTGGAGGGTAGTCCTTAGTGCACACACGACATGTAGTTAGGATAAACCTTCTTTTGTGTTGAGGTTATCCACCTTAGATGCACTTGGGCATGGGTGTTTCCCTTCGTGTTTTATTTATGATTTCATGTATTTCCTGTTTTCTGATGTATTTGCTCCCTATGTATTGAACAGTCCTATTATTACTGGTGGGCATATCATGTATTAATGTATGAGGTATTTCAGTATATATGCTCATGATGTTGCTTATTAAGCCTTTTCTATGTTTACATTTCCGCACTTTACAATATTGCTTAATACGTACTAGTAGTATTGGGTTGAATACTAGGGTGTTACATGAAGTGACCTTTCTGATGTGCAATATCAATTCCTTAATGAATCTTTGATCTTTTGGTCTTCAATCCAAGCTTTATGATGATCGAATCTGTAACATCCTAACCTTCAACATAATATGCCTAGGACGCATAGTGATTAATCATTTAGTTGTTACCTTTTCGTCTCAGAATTTTACTTAACTCGGGGTTTTGAAAATAAGTTTATGGAAAATATGACCCATTTTTTTTTTGAAAATATAAAAATAAAATATGAGCCATTCGCTTATACATTATAGCGTATAATTATTCATCATATAACATATATATAGATCAACAGAATCTAGCACGAACTGAGCACATCATCATATAATGTTAACTTTAAATATGATGTCAAACAATATTAATAGTATTAATTATATAGGAATATTCCACAATAATATCACATCAAATATATTGAGCCCACCTGTAAAGGCTGAGCATACAACAATTCAAAAACTAAACATAACTATGATGTAAATAAGCTAAGACTTTGCCCTCACTTTCGTTGCGCCACTCTGATCTCGAACATCAAGTTACTTCCATGTCGGTACCTCAGGGCAGTCCACAAACATCGTTATCAACCTTGTCTGAAGACGAAGATGGAAAAGAAAAATAGAGGGAGTGAGAATCTAGGAGAATTGTAACACCCCGATTTTTCTGTCCGAAGGAAATGACCAAAATGCCCCTGAGGTCATTTCCTGACCCACTAACTTCGAGGTAACCAACTTGGTCATCCTCGAAGGGTCAACTCAATGTTTGAAGGGGATTGAATGGCCTTTGAATGCTTTCAGGCGAAAATTTCGTTTCATGATTTCAAAGTCAAAATGACCAAAATACCCCTATAAGCGTTTACGTATAAGGTAAAGGTCTTGCTTGAGCCCTAACTCTCCCCAGGTTTAAAAACATGTTTTCATGTGCCTAGAGGTCTCTGTTCAAGTCCCGGTGGTCCCGGGCAGTTTTAGTGCAAAATTACGATTTTGCCCCTAGAATAGTGTTTTTGAGCTTAATGACGTAATTAAGCAAACCTAAGCAATATTAGGCCCTAAACGAAGATTAATTTATTTTCCTAATTAATCTAGAGTCAAAATAATTTATTAAAGTTAATTAGAACCTAAAATTGCTTAGATTAAACTTAAATCCCTTTTTAGAACTCAAGATTCCTAGTCTTGGAATCTTGAATAGTGTTTTCTCTCCAATTCCTTAAATCAAGGAAATGTGTCTAGAGTTGTTTAGACTCTAAATTGAGGATTTAACTCTCAATGGTGCAAGACCACTCCTTAATTATGTCTAGACCACCTTAATTACCCATTTCCCTTACCTAAACACTTTCTTACAAATTCCTAATCTTAAGCATAATCAAAGATACACCTAAACACACCTCTAAACCACAATTAAAATGCAAGAAACTCTCCTCCCTTATTTAATGAAGTTTCGGCCAAAGCACACTCCACATTGGCCACATGTTTAATTCTTCTCACCTCAAAGAACCATGCTTGAGCCATACCTTGAGCCATACCTCACCATGCTTTGAACCATACCTCACCATACCTCAAGAACACATTATCTCACCTCATGGAACTCATGGAAAGCCTCCAATCTGCACCCTCATGGCCGAAACCTCCTCCTCCATGAGCTCCCCTCCATTTGTTTCAATTCTCTATAAATAGAATGCCTTGAGGAGCTTGCACCTTTAGATCATTTGCTAAGTTTAGGAAACACTCAAAGCTTTTCTTTTCTCTCAAAGTCTTTGTGTTCTTCAAGTTCTTGGGGTTCTTCAAGTTCTTCATCTACTTCATCTTCTTCTTCCATCTTCAAGTTCATCACACCAAGTAGGGATTCCTTTCATGTATTCTTTCTTTAAAGTTCTTGTTCTAAGCTTAATGTTCATGGAGTTTCTCTTGATTCTTTTTAGAACTTCTTTTCTTTCCTTTACCTTTTCATTTTCGCCATGGGCCTTGGGACAAAGGAATGAGAGCTTGATGATGAGAGTTTCATGATGATGTCTATCACTTGAAACAAACTCTAGAGCTTGATTTTTGTTCTTGAGCAAAAGTGTTTCTAGATTTTCCTTTCTTGAACTTTTGAGAACTTTAACTTTGATGGTGTTTTAAAAATGGCTCTATGAACTCAATGATGAGGACTAATGATGTTGGTGTTAATATATCATCAAGGTGATAAAGTGTAGAGTTTTAAAATGCAGTTTTCTGTTCTTGGAGATTTGGGCCATTTCCTTGAGATTTTCTAAGTTTCATAGTTTGATTCCCAAAGATATTATGTTGAGTTCTAAGAACTCAAGCTTGACTTTACCTTGTTTGAATGAGTTTGGGTTAAGATTTAAGTTCCTTTAAAGTCTTGTTGAGAGCTCTAGAAAGATAAAATGAACTTGCATAATTTATTTTATGCTTGGCAAATATATTTACATTCTTGCTATGCATCTTTATTTTCAAGCTATCACTAAGAACATAAAGATTAAAATGGAACTGCATCTTCACTTAATTTAATTCTAAGCCTTCTATTCGGCCTTAAAGTCGATTGTTGTTGGGCCCTAGAGCACTAAAATAAAGAATTGAACTTGCATTATCACCTAATTAATTTCTCGAATGCCTATCTATTTCGGCCTTAAAGTCGATTGTTGTTGGGCCAAGAGCACTAAAATAAAGAACTGAATCTTGCATATTTACTTTCAAGCTTGCACGTTTAAGATTATGCCGATATTTACTTTCAAGCTTGCACGCTTGACTTATGCCTTGCATATTTAATTTCAAGTCATCACTTTACTTTGAAAGCAAGATTAAAAATGAAAGCATGAGCACGCGTTTAGTTTATGTCAGAACTTAAGAACCTAGAGCTCAAAGACTTGCCCATTTCATTCCAAGATAAAGTTAAATGTGAATGTATTCCTTGAATGTATAATTTCGGCCAAGTAGTGATGATGGGCTTGCAATGAGTTTTCATCTAGCTACTAGGACCAATAGTCTATGTTTTAAGTTTTCCCTAAAGCTTTACCATCTTTATAAGGTTATGTCATCACAAGTTGTGATTTTATTATCTTTTAGGGGATGGAATATGTTTTGGTCAGTGAGCTAAGGCTTCTCTTAGCCTCTTGATGAATTAAAATGTTTTGCAAAGAGTTTCAGAAGTTCTAGATCGATTCCAAGAGAAACTAGTTAACTTATGTACCTAGAAATGTCAATTTAACTCTCTTATTGAAGTTAAATGTTTTCGGTCCTGATATGATGAGTGTGATGTTGTATGATGATGTTTTGATGTGTTGGAATGTGTGAAAATACCGAATGATGATGTAAAAGCGATCCTATGCATGATAGGTAAGAAACTAGCTAACTAGAAATACCGTAAAGCTAAAATTTAACATAGTTTTGACTCATTTGTTTATGGGACTTTTCCAAACTGTTTTAATGGGGACATAATCAGATTTAGATTGTTTAGACATGAAAAACTTGGTATCATTTGAGTTAGAATCGAATTCTAGCACCTATGGGGAAACTAGTAACTGAAACCGTAAAAATGCAAATGTAGAACTCTTAGAACATTTAATTCTCTAGATTCTGTCCAGCACCCTTACAACATGATAAACATGATTAATAATTAGTCCTTAAGCATAGGAATGCCTCATAATTGATTTAGATCTAATATATATAGCGCCAGTAAAACTGAACTGAGAAAGGGTCTAAAACGAAGTTCTAGAACCGTAGTAAATACAAGTTAGAGAACTTGTCCCATGCTTTTCAGATTTAAGTATGAACATGAGGATTAGGAATGATGTTTAATTATGAGCCTTAGGTGCTTAAGAATATGAACGACGGATGTAGAGAACTATATCTCAAGATTAAGACGTAAGGGTCAAAGCGTAAGCCACCGTAAGCGGTAAGCGTTTGGATGTTTTAAGATGATGCATGAAGAAAACAAATGATGATGATGATATTCATATGAGGCTTTTATGAGGTTATATGTTTACGTGGCATAAAGCAAATTTGGAAGGAAATTCGGTGTAATGACCCTTTGGCGACTCCGACAAATTTGGGGACTCAAAGAGATTTTTGAAAATTAAGGTACTAAGATGGTTCTAGGATGACACCGGTTCAGTGAGCACCTCCATAGAACTCATGTGACATCGGTACCATTTTATACTCTTAGGTGACACCGGTTCGGCCGAGCACCCTAAGAGATTTGCCCCCAACCCGTACTCGAGATAGTCGGGATTTATGATCGTTTATCGTTAAGTGGTAAGTAAGAACTAGTGACGATCTAGTTAAGGTATGAGCTCATAACCTAGACGTATGACACGTTACGGGTGACACCGGTTGGCCGAGCACCCCAGCCTGATTGTCTTTTAGGGTGGCCCATGAGGAAGAGAAGTTTCATGATTATGATTATGTCACTAAGTTTTGTCCCATATGAATGTTACTATTGCCACTTTATGCCACCAAGAATGATGATGCTTGATGTTATGTTATTATGTATGTGCATTAGGTAGTGTCATGCATACATCTTCTATTATGTTGCATTCATGACATTAAGATCATCTTAAAATGAATGGACCTTGGCTAACGTATATTTTGAAGTTTAAAATGAACTAAATGCATGTTCAGACATTTCGTATAATTAAACCCAAGGTTCCTGAGGACGTAGATGATGACACCTAGGTAGTAGGAGGCCCTACTGAGATTCTTTAGTAAGATTCTCACTCCTATCTCTTTCTTTCAAATCACGTCTTCAGATGGCGGCGTTCGTGGTGTTCGTGGACACGCCGACATGGGAGGTGCACCATGACCGGACCACGGGTCATTCCATTTATTAGGTCGATGCGCAGTTAGAGTATTCATGTTCATGGGCCGACCCTGCACTCCCGGAGTACAATCCCACCGTTTCTCCCCGTCTCACCTTTTTGGCGATGACCTGGTGTTCGAGCACGCACGTCCCCGAGAGGAGAGGGCTGCCGTACTCCACCTTCCGCATCCGCCGTCTGAGACTACCCAGAAGTATGTGCCCCGTTGCCCAACGTCCTTCTCGGAGATGGATCCTTCCGAGGATTCGGCCACCCAGATACCCTCCGAAGGATCTTCCTTCACCATACCTATGGACTTCGGAGAGGATAGCGAGCCCACCGTGACTCGGTAGGCGTGCACGACGACCGGAGAATGCGGCCATACTCAGGAGTCATATTCGATCCCCACTCCGCCTTTTCACGCCCGAGGAGCTCGCTCAGTTTCCTGGATATCTGCCTCGATCACGAGATGGTCGCTAGTAGGAGGTCGAGGATGGCCCAAGTTAGAGCACACACCACATAGATAGGGATAAACCTTCTTTTGTTTAGAGGTTATCCTATTAGATGCACTCGGGTAGGGGAGTAGATTATGTTTATGTTTGATGTTGTATTTCCTTTTATGTATTTCCCTTGTACTAAATTAAGACCCACACTTATAAGTGGGCAAGTTATATATATATAAGATGATTTTCAGTGATGTTCATGTTGTGCCTTATGTCATGATGATTGTGAGACGATTGTTTTACTTTGCATGGTTTACCGCTTATCGTGTCACGCGGCTCTCACTTTGTATTTCAAAAAAAAATTTACCCGTATTTTCCGCTAAGTATTTCTAAGTAAAATTGAGAACTATGAGGTAACAGACTAATGTTTAACCTAAGTATGTTCTAGAGTATTGGGTTAAAAATTAGGATGTTACAAGAATCTCAGTAGGGTATCCTCCTATCTGAGTGTCATCATCAACGTCCCCAGGAACCTCAGATTTATTATGAAATAGTGAGCATGCAAAGATTCATTTGTTAGGTTCTAAAACATCAATTACCGAGGCCCGTTCATTTTATCATGAGTCTTGTAATGAATGCATCATACTTCTTTATGATATGCATGTCAATACTTTATGCAACATTTAACTTTAAAGCATACATCAAACTTCATAGCAAACATGATGTGCATAGAACATGATTCATGAATGACATTCCTTGGTTCTTTAGGTGACTTAAGTTCATCATTCTCTTCATCATGGGGCCACCCTAATAACTCTACCCTTTTGAGAGTTTCTAGGTTATGAGCTCATACGTCACTAGTCGTCACTAGCATAAACTTATTCCCTTTTGATAAGTTAAAGTCTCGACTTAATAAGTACGGGTTAGAGGGGCAAGAATCACCTTTTCATCACCTATAGTTTGATGAGCCCAAAGGATAATTTTCTCATATTTTAAGTCTCCTTAAGTCTTAGCATGTTATAACAGGATGCAACACATAACTCATAAATGTCATAATTCTTCATATATTTCTAACATATGCATCTCTAGCATTTCAAATGAAACCATAACATGCAAATGATGAACTCTATAACAATACCTCACATAACATCAAATATCATATGAATGCATTATCTCAAATCATCATCACATAAATATTCTCTTAAATAGCCAAACCCCTAAATTGAGTAACTCAAATGTCAAATTATTTTCATATGCATCTAAGAGACTAATTATTAACCTCAAGGACACCATCAATCAAAGTTGGACAGCATAGGCAGTAAATGAATTTCTATGATTTATGATGTTCTAGAAGTTGCGTTTTACACCCTTTCTCGTTACCGGCTTTTCTTATGATGCTAAAATTAATTCCTAAATCATTTATGAGTCATTCTCTCTCAAGTAAACATGGTATAACCTGATTTTACAAAATTTAAAGGTGCTGGAATAGAAAGCATAATTCTTTTCCTGAGGAGTTCTAGAAATCACATTTTTACGGTTTCCTAGTTACTAGTTTCACTTTTTGTGCCAAGGGTCAATCTTACACCAAATGTTATCAAGTTTTTCATGATCAAACAATCCCAAACAAAATTCCATCATACTAAAATAGTTTTGGTAGTGGCTAAAATTAAATGTGTCAAGGACTTGCAAAATCCTAACTTTACGGTCTTTCTAGAAAGCTAATTTCTTTCCTAACATGCATAGAATGGTTCTTACATTAATAATTATAATTTTACACATTCTAACACATCAAAATAGCATCATACAGTAGCAAACTTGCCAAGACAGTAACTGAAAAGTTCAATTGTAAAGAACATATAAAATCACGTTTCTAAGGCATATAAATTACTAGTTTCTCTTGGAATCAATTTAGAACTTCTAAAACTCTTGAAAGCCAATTTTATTTTCTCAAGGGTGCTAAAAAAAATGGCCATAGGGTAGTAGCTAAATGAAAACATTCTTCAAAGCGGTTTAATCCATGAAATCATGTTTGTAGCTTTCTTTAAACTCTTACTACCTAAGAAAAATCTTAGGACATAGATTATTGGCCTTTGTGACTAAATGAAACTTATACCAAGCTCATCATCATCACATGGCCGAGATTATGCATTCACAAGAATACCTCCACATCCAAACTTTTTTCTTGAGATAAAAATGGCAAGTCTTTGAGCTCTAGGAACTTTTAGTGATGGAAAAATTATAAAAAATGCTATGCACTTCATTTTATTCTTCATTATAAAATAAAGTGAGAGCTTCAAAGTAAATATGAGATGCAAGTTCATTTTTAATCCTTGAGTTTAGGTGATTGCTTGAAATATAAACATGCTAGACAAGAAATATAATTATGAAATGCAAGTTCATTTATTATCTTTAAACTGTAAGTGATAACTTGGAAATAAATATGATATGCAAGTCCAATTCTTTATTTTAGTGCTCTAGGCCCCTTACAATATTCACTCTAAATCAACAATCAACTTTAAGGTTGAAATAGGTAGGCTTAGAGATTAATTATTAGGTGATGACAAGGATATATAAATATGAATGCAAAGCTTGAATATAAATATGTCATGCAAGGACTTGAAATATAAATATGAATGCAAGTTCATTTTATGTCTTACTAGAGCTCATTCAAGACTTTAAAGGAACATAAACCTCAACCCCAAACATATCTTAGCAAGATAAAGCAAGCTTTAGAGTTTTTTGTACCAAGGTTTCAAATAAAACCTTATGGTGTGAACCTCGTCATCAAGCTTAAGGAAATGGATTTGAGAGAATAAATCAAGCTATTAACCTTCCATATTCTTTAAAATAAAAACCCCAAACTTGAAGAAAAGGAAACATGGCCGAAGCCAAGGAGGAAGAAAAGAGAAATCTTTAGGACTCTAGAGGCCATGACTTAGTGATATACTAACACCATCATCATGTGCTCTCATCCTTGAGTTATTTTTCCTTCAAAACAAACATCAAAAACCAAATCCTTTACAAAGAAAGAAAAGGAGAAACCAAAAGCATTCTTGGTCCAAGAACCAAGTTCCAAGTTTTAGAGGTTACACAAGTGATGATTCTCATGATCCTTATCTTGAAACCCTCATCATCAAGCCAACATTTTCAAGTTCTAAAGGCTCCAAGGCCAAAAAACAAAGAGAGAGAGAGAAGTTCAAAAAGCCAAGAGAAACCAACCAAAACTTGTGTTTAAACAAACATCAAAGGATTAAAGCAATTTAGAACAATATTCCCTACCACAAGAACTTTTCTTTAGCAAGATGTAGAGCTTGATCCTTTGAAGAGAACAAGAAGAAAATTCTTCCTTGAAGTGGAGAGGAAGATTCGGCCAAGAGGAAAAAGAAAGGAAGAAAGTTGTGTTTCTTGAGTTTGATCATTGGAAAGGCAAGGCTAAGTATTTAGAAGGTAGTGTATGGTTGAGGGGTGGTTCTTTGTGTGTAAGAAGAAGATGAAAAGAACTCTTTGAACTCTTGAGAGAAAATGAGGGAAACTCAAGAATGCTCTTTGAAGCTTGAACTTAACAAATGAACAAAAATGCAACCAAATCCATCTAGGCGTGGTATTTATAGAGAAATGGAACAAATGAAGATACATGGAGGAGGAGTGGAGGCCATGACCTCATGTTCCATGAGGTGAGAGAATTTGTTCCATGGAGGTATGGTGGGGTATCGTCTCAAGCATGGCTCCAAGTATTGCCAAGTATGGTCTTTGAGTGTTCTTTTGGGATTGAAATAAATTAAATCTTTTTGAATAGAGGAGGAGGAGGAGTGGCAGTTTTCTTCTTAATTAGGGGAGGAAAATCACAATTTAATGTGTATTAGGAGTAAGCTTAAGGGTAGTATTTGATTAGGCCAAAGATTAGAGTTTTGTGACTAAGTGTTTAGGTAAGTAAGTAGGTAATTAGGGCCATATAAGACTAGATTAGAAGGTGGTCTCTCTAAGTTAATGAAGTCAAACTTCATTAACTTGGAATCCAATGCCAACAACATTTCTTGATTTAGGGAAGTATGTAACACCCTAGTAATTAACCAGATACACCTAGGTTGAATCTGATTAATGACTAGACTTTACTCCTTGCTTTGGTTCTTTCTTCATAATTTGAAAATACTTAGTGAAATTATGAGCCATTTTTTTTAAACACATAATTGAAAACGTGAGCCGAGTACAACGTGAACGAGTAAGCGGAGTATAATAAGACGTTTAAGAATATATCACATCATATCACTTAGGCTCCATCATATAACATCCATAAGCACATTATAGCATATATTTACATACAATAACCTCACTCAAAGGGTGGGTTATGTTCATACATCATTATCTTATGCAAACCCATAAAAGAAAATATACATAAGGAAATACATGCCCCTAAACTAGATAACTCCATAAGTCGGGAAGGTTATCCTAAAACTAGGGTGCATGATCACACATAAATCTACTAAGAACCCTCTATGGCCACTGTCCTGGAAATGGGGGAATAAATCCGATCCACTGATGAGCTCCCTCGGGAGGGGACACACGAGATGCACCAAGCTGGTCGCATGGACGACCTTCTTGCTAACCTCATTGAACAACTGTTTCCTCACTACCCTCTCTTACACGTTTGGGAGTAGGAGCAGAGCTCTCGGAATATACATGAGTAGGAGTGTCCTCTGAAGGATCAGTTTCAGAATATCTCGTCTCGGGAACATACTCTGAAATCCATGGACTGAGATGAAGCGGGATAAGAACGTAACATCCTTTCATCAAGTGGACGTGCATGTTCAAAAACCATTTCATCGCCATAGGGAGAAGTAGGAGAAAATTGATAACTAGGGACAGGATGTGCAAATGGACGACCTATGTAAATAAAAACACGAATCACAAGACCTTCCTTCAAAATGATACGAGTGATGCACTGGATCATAGTGAAATTCCCAAGTAGGGGTATCAACAAACAGGACGAATGTCGCCATCTGAATCTGGAGATAATGACGGAAATAAAGAAAAGGGAGTGAGAATCTTGCTAAAGAATTCTCAGTAGGGTACCTCCTTCTACAGTGTCATCATCAAAGTCCCCAAGAACCTCGGGATTATTCTAAAATAGTGAGCATGCAAAGATTCATTTTAAGTTCGGACAAATACTTAACCGAGGTTCATCAATTTTTAATCATGCGTCTTATAATGCATCATAATCTTAACATGTCATATTTACAATGAACTTTTCCTTTATCATTACATCATATTCCTCATCATCATTATCAAATAACATGCATAAGAGAACGTCATATAATATTAGCTACACGTTGACATAGTGCACATATTTCATTTCTTTAGTGCCTTAGGTGACTTAAAATCTTATCATCATCATTATTTTCCTTGGGCCACCCTATACTCCACCCTTTTGGGAGTAATTTAGGTTATGAGCTCATACTTTACTAGTCGTCACTAGCATATACTTATCCCTTTTGATAAGCTAAAGTCCCGACTCTACCGTTTTGAGAGAACGGGTTAGGGGGCTAAAATCACCTTTTCACCACCTATAGTCTGATGGTTCCAAAGGATCATTTTCTTATAAGTTTAAGTCACCATTAAATCTTTGCATGTTATATCACAATACAATTCATAATCATCATAACATTTTCTCATTTATAGTCTTAAGCTAGAATAATATATATCAACTGTAATCATGCATATGGGAGATTCCCAGGAAAGAGAGGTGGGTCATAATGGACACGCTTAAATACCAAGTCTTTCCTTAGCCAGAACCTTTCCAAATTACACTTTTACAATGATACACTTTCTTCTAGCAACAAAGGTAAATTTTACATAATAAAGAATATTTCATGCATAAGCATTCTCATTATTTGCAACAGCAACTATAACATGCAAGCCAGGAAATCATTCAATGATATCAAGTACTTAATAAGCATCCAATCCTTACATAAAATTATCAATTATAGAACTAATTAGTTACTAAACCAATTATGAATCATTCTCCTAACAATAAACCATAATTATCACAACTTCAAACATATCAAATCATTATCACACATTGATACTAAACTCAGATCAGTGGCCGAATCATGAACCTCATGCAATTACATAGAATCATATTTTAAGTGCATATAAAATATTAGTTTCCCGTAAAATCCTTGCAAAGCCTTAAAACTCATTTAGAAACCAGTTCTTTTGTCAAATTTGGGAGGATCTTCACAATTAAAATTCTCACTTAAGATAAAAGGAGTAAGTCCTGAGCTTTAGAGATTTAGGTGACATCTTAGAATTATAAACTATGCAACCTTATTTTAATCTTATCTTTATAAGGTGATAGCTTGGAATTATAAACATGATATGCAATTCCATTTCTTTATCTTTAAGATTTAAGGTGATGACTTGAAACTTAAACATGATGCAAGAACTTGAAATATAACATGATACAAGAAACTGGAGCGGCGGTAATCCGCACAGGACCAGTAGAGGGAGAAGAGAATATTAAGAAACCAGAGCGGCGGTAGTCCGCACAGTAGTAGAGGGAGAAGAGAATATTAAGAAACCGGAGCGGCGGTAGTCCGCACAGGACCAGTAGAGGGAGAAGAGAATTATTATTACATCTTTTTAAGCTCCAATCTCAAGACTTTTTAAAGAATAAATTCTTTAACTCCAATAATCATATTTCTTTGCTTGTGATACATGGGCAAGTCTTTGAGCTCTAGGATCTTTAGGTGATGGCATAAAATAAACATGCCATGCGTTGATTCTTTTAGCCATTATAAAATATAGTGAGAGCATAAATTAAATATGAGATGCAACCTCTTTATTATCTTGAAAGATTAAGTGATGACTTGAAACATAAACATGAAATACAAGCTTGGAATTTAAACATGAGAAATGCAAGTTCATTTATTCATTCTTGAAAATTTAGTGATGACATAGAAGGTAAACATGGTTATGCAAAGCATAAACTTAATCATGGATGCAAATTCATTTTGTTTCTTTACTAGAGCTCCTACAAGACTTTAAAAAAATTATAAATTCAACCCAACACATATCATAACAAGAATTAAAACATAAGAGGAAAATACATCTTTCAAGTTCTAAACTAAAAATCTTTGTTTTAGCATCATAAAGCATTACTCTTTAAAGTTTTGCATCAAGTGGAATTTTCAAGCTTTAGAGGCCTAACTTGTGATGGATTTACAACCCACCCTCAAGGTCCTCATCATCAAGCCATCATCTTAGTTCCACCTAGGCCATATGGCTGAATTGTTTAAAGAAAAAATTGAAGAGGAAAACCAAAATGAAAAGCTTAGGTAAGTTCATAATTTTATTATTTTGAGCTAAAAACACAACTCCTCAAAGCATAGAAATAAATTTAGAAACTACTCCCTACCTAATCTGAGTTGAAGAAGAGGAAGAGAACTTGATTTCTTGAAGTGAAATGAAACAAAATCTCCTTGAAAAATTGAAGAAAGAATTCAGCCAAAGAGGAGGAAGAAAGAAAGTTTTTGGTGCTCCTAAAAACTAGTTATGAACCAAGCATTCCAAGACCACTCAAGCAAGCCTATTTATAGAAGATTTTGAGGCTTCTAATTGGCCAAAATGATGAGGTAGTGGACGGAATTTTGCAGGAGAAATAAGGGAGGAAAAATCATTTTAGACAAAGTTGTATGAAATTAAGGAATTATGTCTCTTATGGTGACATTTTGACATTTTGTTTTAGTGCAACTTTTGAAAATAATTCAGCTGCATAATGGCATCAATAATTTCGTCCATTACAGCCCACAGAAGTGAAATTTGTGTGTTCCATGCATTATTTAGGTGTAGGCAAGGTATTCATGTAATTTAAAGAATTTACGGTTAAGGGCTTAAGTGAATTAGTAAGCAATTTGGGTGTTTTTGAGCAATTTTGGGTTCTAATCAATCTAAATACATAATTTTGACTCTAGATTAATATTTAGAATTTAATAAGCTTTAGTTTGAGCCTAATATTGCTTAGGTTTGATATCTGAATCAAAAATCCCGAAATTGCAAAGCGCCCCAAAAGCAGGGCAAAATCGCACTTTCACTTAAAAATTGCCCGAGGCCACCCGAGCTTAACCAATGGTTAATCATGGCTTAAAAACACATTTTAAAACATTTTAGTGAGGTTCGGGCTCAGTCAGCACGCACATTGGAGTTAAAGCTTGATCGCGAGGGCGTTTTGGTCATTTCGCGCGTCGGAACTCAAAATTGAGATCCTTCTGCTCTATTAACACACATAACACAAACAATCCCTTATTATCCTCAAAACATCCCCTTAAGAATAGGGGGGCCCACGATCCTCATTTTCTGAGTAAAATAACTTCAGGGGCATTTTGGTCATTTTATACGTACAGAAATTCGGGATTTGCGACTCTTGCATGAATCGTTCCTAACCTCTCTTCTAATGTTATATTCCTTTATTGAGGATTGTTCGGCCTCAAATCTTATGTAATAATTACCTACGGTAATTTGGTAATTTGGTAATTTCTAATGACAGTAAAAATTACAGTAAAAATTGGGGCGTTACAAAGTAGGTGAGAGAAAACACTATTCATAGATATTTTTCTTAAATAATTAAAACTAGAAAAGAGTTTTGAGTTTCTATAAGCAATCTTAAGTCCTAATTAACCTCAAATAATTATTTTGGCCCTAGATTAATTATTAAAATTAATTAATCTTGATTTAGAGCATAATATTACTTAGGTTTTGCTAATGACATCACTAAGCCCAAAATGTACTATGCAAGGGCAAAATCGTAATTTCTCTCAAAAACTGTCAGGGACCTCTAAGACTAAATCAAACCTTAAATATTCCTTGAAAACATAGCTTTAGACTTCTGGACAAAGTTTGGGTCAATTCAGAAATCCAAACCGTACTTAATCATAACAAGGGTATTTTGGTCATTTTGCACATCGAAACTCAAAAATGAAATTCTTCTACTCTATTAGCACACATAACACTCATAATCCCCATTCAATATTTAAACAGCCCTTCTAAGGATAGCCGGGGTCAGCTATCCTTATTCTCTTGGTAAAAATGGTCTCAGGGCATTTTGGTTATTTGTACACAGGAAGGGAAAATCGGGGCGTTATATAATCATTATGAGAGTGATAATTGAAGATAGTGGAGCACTTTGGCTTCAGTATTTGGTTGATATTTTCATTTGAGATGTACTTTCTAAAGTCTAGTGCTATTTTTTGAAGATTCGTGCCTCGGTTTCTTATTCTTGATATGATTTCCTTTAATCTGTAAGACATGTATGCATACTTTGCACGATATAATATTCACTTTCTATTAGGTTCAATATCTTTATATGAGATAAATCATGTTTGCACATGCAAAGTGAAATTATCCTCACTTCAGGTGTATGTCATGCAATTTGAAAATATCTATGTACTATGTCAAGAAAGTCAAGGTGGACATTAGTCATTCATCAATGTATTTTCTTTAAATTGATTATGTTGTCATTCAAAATATATTGCATTAAATCTCTCTAAAAGGTTCTTGAGCTAACGAAGATTTTCAAAATGATTGATAGTTGTTAACCAAAATTATAGCCATTGTGATTTGAAAATGAATTTTTAGGCATTATTGAATTACAATAATACTTACTTGAAGATATTAGATATAATTTATATTTAACATGTGTTATGAAAATTATTTGTTAGATATTATTTTTATAGAGAATTATTACATACTTTTAAGAAGTTATTAATTATTAGAATTGAGTGCAAAATTTGTTCATCATGTAAATTATCATCATCATCATCATCATCATTGTTGTTGCTGCTATTGCTGTTGTTGTTGTTGTTGTTGTTATTATTATTATTATTATTCCAAAAGAGAAACAAGTACATAATGTGAATACACCAAAATATATGTTATTTGTTTTAGAAACCTCATTAGCTTTTGTAATACCCTAGTTTTAAACAAAAAGGTCAGAAAATTCTTTTGAACTATAAAGGTTGTCAGTTACATCTGTCATTTCAGGTCCTGAATATCACCAACTCTGGATCCTACAAGTCCTTGGAGGGCTATATGATAAAAATACTCTGGAGAGCGCTGCAGCGCTTATTCAGTCCTAGGATAGTAAGGCGGTGCAAACCATAAAAATCATGCGCTCTGGTGAGCATTGCAGCACTCAACAGTTTTATGAAACCCTACTTTTCATTGGCCAGATCCCAAAACTCAAGAAACTTTGTCCTTCTACTCTTTTTCACTTCCAAATCTCCATTTTTCCCATTTTCTCTCATACTAACTTCAATCTTTCACTTTTACGACTCTAATGTATGTAGTTCTCTTGGTTTTGCCCTCTTTTCCTCAAGTCGTGCTTATTCTTGGGGTGGTTTTATGTCTATCAACGGGGTAGAGTTCTTTCATTGTGCCAAAGTTGTATTTATGTAAATAGGGTTTATTAGAGGTTAATTTAGAGTTCTATTACTTCAATGGCAAATACTGGTGCCATTCCTGATTCTCAAAGTTCAGTTGGTGCTGTTCTTGTATCTTTTACCACTCCAGGTGAATGGGTTCACATCTATTACCTCTATGTTATGCTTTAAAGTTATTTTCATCAAAATTTCATCAAAATATAACTTAACATATGAACTTTAGAAGTTTCTTTACAAGTCTTGAGATTTCTCTTGTTTAAGGTACTTTGAACTATTGGTTGTACAATGAAAATATGTTTTTGATAAATCAATAGGACCATTGTTGATAAAATGAGTTTTTGATATAGTTTGGTCATGGGAACATGATTGATTTGATCTGTTATAATGACTTTTGTGATTTTTAGAGTTATAGATTTACTTGACCGAATCTTGAGCCTTAGGATAGATGCCTCTTTTAGAGTTTAGAGAAAATAATGTATTTTCTGATTGGACTAAATAGTAGCTATAGAGAAACAGGCTGTGTGTTGATAGTAGTTAATCCATTAACCTTGATATCAAGCAGCCTAGGGCCAGAGTATACAAAGAATGGACCTAGTTAGGCACCCGTTATTGTCATATTGGGGATGGCAATATTTGACGCCCATATGTGACTAGAGATTTTGTTATATCACATATAATGTTCGTAACCAGAGCAGAGACTTTTGTTTCTCTATTTGGGTGCTATTAGGTTGGTCTATAGAAAGCTATTATTTTGGTTACATGATTTTAAGTATGAAATGCTTTAAACTTTTGTTACTATTGTTGATATTACAGTGTTGTGTATCTTTTCTTGGTGTCCCATGAAGGGGGTTATAGGTGAGGACTCACATACAGAGTTTTGGTAACAAAACTCATCTTGCTCTTCCTTTTCATTTTATAGACAAAGTTGTTAGCTCAGAACCCTTTGCGCTTATTTGTTTTTAATGACAACAAAGCAAATTTAAAGAAAATGTTTTGAAAAATGAATGATGTCTCTATTGAGTTTCTCGTAAGATTATAACAGGTTTTTATCATTTAGCTATTAGCTCCAGAACCCTTTGTGCTCATTTGTTTTGAATGACAACAAAGCCAATTTAAAGAAAATGGTTTGAAGAATGGATAATGTCTTTATTGAGTTTCTTGTAAGATTATAATAGGTTTTTATTGTTTAGCAAGAGCAAAGTTTACTCAAACGAGAATATATTTCACTATATATGTATAAACATGTTTATCTCATATCATGAGATCTGAAATGAAATAGAAGTGAAATTATCCAAGCAATTGATAGCTAAGGATAAGAACAAGTTTTCAACACTACAAGGAGCCAAGATCTGAGACTTCAGAAAGTAGCATGGGACATCAGAAAACACATTCAAGATGAAGAAATCAACTCATGTCCAAGAGTAACGTGTTACTTAATCTTCAATCATCATAGCAAAGAAGATTGGATTAAAGATCAGAAAGTAGAAAACTCTTCAAGGAACTAATTGCATACATGAGAAAGCTCACCTGTAAGTGGAGCGCATAATGCTATAGGAAAAGGAGGAAATTTTGAATTTTGAATTTGAATTATTCAAATCAAACCCAGTTTCAAACGAGTACATCATCTCTTCTGCCTGTTTGATTAACCTTCTTGGCTTCATGAAGGAGGAGTTCAGAAAGCATGATTCAGAAAGTAGAAAAGCAGTTTCTAAAGAAAGATCAGAAAACTCAACTTTACAATGGCTTCTACAACCGATGTGACAAATTTGTCATGCTTTTTTCTAGCTGTTTCTTTCAAGACATAACTAATGATCAATATATGTCACTTAAAGAACTGATCAATGACAATAGTCATAAAAGAAGATCACTATATATGGAGATGCTATGCTTATAGACCGATGAGATATTTAAAGATTCAAGAGAAGAAACTCTACAAAAATCGCTTCCCACTTCCTGGAATATTCAATATTTATCATGTAATCAGTTTTTATCCTTGAAGTGTAAGAAAATCTTCCTACTACATTCTTAGCTAGATTTATTCTCTTTTTATGGAAGAATTAAAAGAAGGAAGTCATTCAAGTTTTCCCAGGAACTTTTCATGTATATGTTAAGAAAACTTAGGTGTAGGTTAGTTTGAGTGGCAGCCCAAACACTTAACCTTTGTATCCTCGATCCAGTAGTGATCACTATGAGATAGCTTTGAGAGGCTAATGTAAAACTACTTGTAATGTGACAGTAGAGGTTGCTACTACTCACGGTTTGGCTTGAAGAGGCCAGTGTCAAGACTACTTTCAATGTGACTATAGAGGTTGCTACTGATCACGGGTTAGCTTGGACAGGCTAGTACAATATTGCTCAGTTTAGCCCGGAGTGGCTAGTAGAAGAATACTCAACTTGTGATAGTTTCTGAGTTAGTCTGCTAGCACAATAGTTAGCTTGGAGAGGCTAGTACAATACTACTCAAGTTAGCTTGGAGAGGCTAGGACAATACTACTCATGTTAAATTGGAGAAGCTAGTACAATACTACTCGATTTAGCCTAGAGAGGCTGGAAAAAGGAATACTCATTTTGTAACAGTCTCTGAGTTAGTCTGCTCGCACAAGTGAGAATTTAGGAAGGCTAATGTAAAGACTATCCAGTTTACTTTAGTTGTTTTGAATGGAACCTCAACTGTTGTTGAGTATTGGATGTAGGCAGGTTAGCCGAACCAGTATAAAATCCTTTGTGTCTTTTCTCTCTTTCTCTGATCTTCTTTGTATTTCTTTGTTGTGCCTTCTATTTATTTATAAGCAAACATTTCTTTCTCGTTATTCTATCATCTCTTTTAATAATGAATGTTTTATTTAATAAAGTTCAAAAATCTACTTTCTGAAGCTACTGACTAAGTTTTTGCTACATTACAAGTTTTACACTTGATAGTATTTGTTTTCAAAAATTTCAAAAAACACAAAAAGAATCAACACATGATTCAATCCCCCCTTCTCATGCACATTTCCAGTATTAGAGCTAGGCCTTTGAGGGGTTGAGTAATCCAATGATCTCAGAGGACAAAGATCTGAGGGACATAATGGCTTACATTATCTTCACAAGATCGATTTTCCATCTGATCATCTTTGCTAACAAGATTTTAGGTTATGGCACAGTTCATTCAAATGATGAAAAGGATTCGAAAGAGAACTGTTGACAAGAACCTTACAAAGGAGAAAGTTCAGTGGTTCTATCAAGTCAAGTCTTTGTTCATATATGCCCTAAGCTAAAGCTGTATATGCTACCTATGTATTGCTTGTTACATATGAAAGGCTATATGAAATAGATTGTACATGATGCTTAAGGATCTCAAATTGTATCAAGATGTCTTTGATCCTAAGGTTAACATATCGAATGATTTGCAATGTTGAAGCAATGAAAATTGCTAAAACTTCTCTTTGAAGTAGAAACATTTGATATTGTTGTATGAGATTTGATATGGAGATGAGTTCTCTATCTGTGGATTGTGTCAAAAGTCTATAATGACTATATCAAGAAGACATCAATCTCATGAATGATAGATTAGGACAAAGATCATCTTGAGAAAGAACTTCTGCTTATGGCAGTAATGACACATATCATGTATCTGTCCTATGTTTAATCGACATATCCCTATGCAAAAAAGAAGAATGTGCCAGACATCTAGAAAGTTTTGCCAAGAAGACTTGATGTGCTATATCTCGTTGCCATTTTGTGCTTTATGGCCAAAGAATATCGATGGAGATAAGTGAGATAAATTTGTCTGCATCTCATCCTTCCTTTTGTTTACTTCATGTGATGAGTTGCTAAAAGGTTATCAAGCCTATTCATCTATATATTTCAACTAGTCAAAGAACTCATAGAGTTGGCATCAAAACTTAAAAAGGTTAAGGCTGGAGCTAGAAAGGTGAAAGAGAAGCATACTCCAAGAAGAGTTTACTGTTCTCAAGTTACATGTTTCTGAAGCCTCCAAAAGGTTATATGAACATATCAGAAATTTCTTTTGAATCCTTGAGAGGACTTCTTGGCATCCAAACGATTTGACTTTTTTTGTTATTTGACAAAATTCAAAAACTATGCTTTTGTGAAAACTATGCTTTATATATATCCTCTGCTTCTGTTCTTCAACATGTTTAAAAAGATGCCTTACAACAAATGGATCCTGAAAAGGAATTCCTTTAGAAATATTGGAAAAATCTCTTTCTCTGAGGATAGCTGGAAAGGACTCACGAAAGTTTGTATACCAAAATCAATATTCTTTCTTGTAGGTATATCTTAAAAGTCTCTCTGGCTGAAACTTCAAGAAATACACTGATGATGATCACTCCAGATGTCATGATTTGAACTTGAGAGTTGTCACAGTTTCTGAAAAATAATCTTCTCAAGAATCTCTCAAGTATGATGATGATGACAAGCTTAAGGAAGACTTTGTTGACAATCATGATAATCTTGAAGAAAGCCTTGAGAATATTTTTCTCAAGGAACCTTCATAAATCTAGCTAATGAAAAGTCAAAGCTTTAGATTGTGAGCTCTAGAACCTTTGCTCTTTCGAAAGTATGCTCGGACCATCCAAGATGATCAAAAGTAATCCTTCTGAAATACAGTATGACCAGTACAAAGATGACAAAGAAGCTAAAGAATCTGAATGTAAAGTAACTTCACAAAAGTTCCTGTTTTAAAGATAGTCTTCTTTTTTCAATGTTCTTAGAGTGTCTCCCAAGGGTAAGAGAACCAAGTCATCCCTTGGTTATTCATCAACTATGCTTCATCACCACTTGTGCATCTAAATATGTTGAAAAAACTTTGAGTTGTCAAAGTCAGGTGGAAGCTTTGCTGAAGAAGTTGACTAAGCTCGAGAGAAAAGCAAAGTCTACACATCATGGTTGAAACATCATCATCTGTACTAAGAGGAAGCTCAAGGACTAACTGGATAAATTTGATATCGTTAGGGCAAGCATATCCACATAAGAAAAAAGGACTAAAAAGAAAGGCACAACCAATGCTAGATCCTTACACCCAGATATTGCTGATAAGGTATCAGCTGAAAGATCATCCCTTGAGCCAATTTGCTTTTCTATCTTTTAAGATAATGTGCTATTTATCTTATCAAGTATTTTTTCAGCACTTTGTGTCCTAGTTTGCTTTGCAAAGATTCTCTCTTTATGTTAGCTTATTTAAAATGGAGCAACTTAGTAAATAGATGTGTCTACTCGAGATTTTGTATCAAGATGTATTCACAATATCCATGGCTGAGGATCTCTTGTATGTTTTTTGGCTTTGAGTTTTTTTTTTAAGTTTTCACATATGCATAAGCATTTTTGCATAAAATATCTCTGGGTGGTCTCTCTCCATAATTCCCTTTTGAAGAACTAGCAAAGCAATCAAAAATGATCAGAAAATACATATATTTCCTCCCGAAGACTCTGCTGATCAGAACATCAGAAGCACAGTTTGCAAGATCAGAGTTATCAACATGTATGACATATGTCAGTTTGCAACACCACAGATCTCTATGAGGAAAGGCTTATCAGTTTGCAAGATCAGATTGAAGGCGGTATATTCAGAAAGAAGATCAGTTGGTAAGAAAAAAGAATTTTAGAATCAAAGAATGATGTTTATATGGGACTATCGAATCTAGAGCAGGAAGATGAATCAGGGATGAGTAACAAAGGTTTTTCAATGGATCAGAAAGTGAACATTGAAAATTTATAAAGTAACTTTTTCAGAAAATGTGATCAAAAGTAAGAAAAATTTCTTTTTGAAATAACGATAAAAATGTGGGACTTTTCCCACTTTGACAGAGTTTCTCTTTGCCACGTCGCTTTACCTTCAGTCACGTCACATTTCTTTAAACCCCCACGTCTTGCTTTTTACCTTTTCCTTCATCTTCTTGAACGGGTTACCTCTTTTACCATCATCCTAACCTCAAATACTAAACGATCCCGCTTGCTATATCTTTCCTGAAATGCCTCCTATTTCTTCATAATTTTCTTTTCAGTATTTGCAAATCCTTTCTCAATATTTCTTCATCTCTACAATCCATGTCTTCTATCCTATTACACCAAACCTTAACTCATTTCTTTTTCCCTTCAAAGTCTTTTTCTTCCCTCATGGCTGAAGTTCAAGAAATAGAAAAAGATTCATCTAGACAAGGAGCTTTCCTTGTGTACAATGAGCCGCATATACAGGAGACATATGAAGAAGATTTTTCTCAAAGGACTGTATCCCTCAGAAAAAGGTTAAACAATGCCTACTAAATCAAGTTCTGATATTTAGGGAGGTGTTTACTTTCTAAAGATGGGAATACTTTTTGGACATCTCTGACAGAATCTTTCTAGGATTGGTCATTGCTTTCTATTGCTTTTTGTAAGCAAAGAATCAAACTGCTCTCTACCACAATCAAGGACGTCTTCATGGAGATAGAGTTGTCAGACTTGGTAGCCATGGTTAAGGCCCCTGCTTATGGAATCAACTGTCTTGCTGACGAAAATTAGGCAAATTCCCTTGGGGTGAGTGCTGAGGACGTGTTCAAATGCCTCATCGATTCCACGAAATACAAACTCAGTAATATTACTACTGCTTTACTCAGTTCCAAGGTAAGGATAGTATTTTCTATGGTACAATTCACTATTCTTCCTAGATTAGGAAATACAAATATTTTACTGGGAAAGGACTGTAAGCTACTTTTCTGTTTGATGACCAAATGAACAGTAAATTTGCTAAAGCTGATAATGGACTACATGCTAGGTGCCATTACCAAGGATAGGAGATGAACGGCAGCAGTACCTCATGGAATGTTGTTGACAAAGATTCTCCAGAACTTTTGATATCCTCTTACCGAATGATGGTTTGAGTACGCTCAAGGAACTGATTACACCATCAATTCCTTTAAATCAAAGAAGAAAACTCAGTCATTTCCTGTGAAAATATGCTCAAGGAAGACAAGTTCTCTGTTGTGCTTTCTATTTATTCATAAGCTGATATATCCTTCTCATTATTCTGTCATCTCTTTTAATAATGAATGTATTATTTAATAAGGTTCAGAAATCTACTTTCTGAAGTTATTGACTAAGTTTCCGCTGCATTACAAGTTTTACACTTGATAGTATTTGTTTTCAGAAATTTTAGAAAACGTGAAAAGAATCAATGCATGGTTCAACCCCCCTTTTTCGTGCATATCTCCTCCTACATTAGCAAGAGCAAAGCTTACTCAAATGAGAATATATTTCACAATGCATGTGTAAACATTTCTATCTCATATTATGAGATCTGAAATGAAATAAAAGTGAAATTATATCCTTATCCAAGCTATTGATAGCTACCGACAAGAAGAAGTTTTCAATGCTATAAGAAACCAAGACCTGAGACTTCCGAAAGTAGCAAGAGATAGAAGAAAGTACACTCAAGATGAAGAAATCAACTCATGTCCAAGAGCAACGTGTTACTTAATCTTTAATCATCACAATCACAAAGAAATTATCAGCAAAGAAGATTGGATTAAAGATCAGAAAGTGAAAAATTCTTCAAGGAACTGATTGTGCACTTCAGAAAACTCACTTTACTATGGAGCACAGAATGCTACAGGAAAAGGAGGGAAATTTGAATTTTAAATTTCAAATGATCAAGTCATACCCAATTATAAATTGGTAAATCATCCTTTCTTCCTAATTGATCAACCACCCTAGACTCACAAAAGAGGAGTTCAGAAGGCATGTTCAGAAAGTAGAAAGGTAATTTTTAAAGGAAGATTAGAAAACTCAACATTACAATGGCTTCTGCAACCGATATGACAGATTTGTCAACCTCTCTTCTAGTTGTTTCTTTCAAGACACAATAATGATCAACACGTGTCATTTGGAGAACTGATCAAGGGCAAACTGTAACACCCTAATTTTTAACCTAATACTCTAGAACATATTTAGGTTAATCATTAGTCTGTTACTTCATAGTTCTCATTTTTACTTTCAAATACTTAGCGGAAAATACGGGTAATTTTTTTTTGAAATAAAAAGTGAGAGCCGCGTGATGCGATATATCATGTAACGATCAAATCATACATCTCATAACATCATAGCATAAGGCACGACATGAATAACACTGAATATCATCTCATATATATATATATATATATATATATAACTTTCCCACTTATAAGTGTGGGACTTAATTTAGTACAAGGGAAATACATGAAAGGAAATACAACATAAACATAAACATGATCTACTCCCCTACCCGAGTGCATCTAATGGGATAACCTCTAAACAAAAGAAGGTTTATCCCCATCTGAGTGGTGTGTGCTCCAGCCGGTACTCCATCGGTCGATCGTCACCTCCTATTGACGTCCATCTCATGACGAGGAAGTATCAGAAGCTGGCGAACTCCTCGGGCGTAAAGAGGCGGAGCAGGGATCGAGAGTGACCCCGGTGTGGCGCATCTCCGGTCGCCGTGCAAGTCGTGGCTGAGTCACGGTATCCTCACTGCCCTCCCTCATCAATGGTGGAGAGGGGGCAGAGCTCTCGCTATACGGATGGGTAGGCGGGTCCTCAGACGGGTCGATCTCCGAGAAGTAGGTCCGGGGCACGTAATCGGGATAGTCTCGCATGGCTGAGGCGGCGGTGTGCATGCAGAGCACTCTCTCGTCATGCGTACACGCATGCTCAAAAATCCGCTCGTCGTCGCCATAGGGTGCAGTCGGGGAGAAGCGATGGGTGTGCACGGGATGAGCGAAGGGGCGTCCTACGAACATGAAAACCCGCACCGTGCACTGCCCCTCAAAATGGTATGACCCGTGAGCCGGGTCATAGTGCACCTCCCATGTCGGGGTGTCCACGAACACTACAAACGTCACCATCTAAAGACGTGACGGAAAGAAAGAGATAGAGGGAGTGAGAATCTTGCTAAAAAATCTCAGTAGGGCCTCCTACTACCTAGGTGTCATCATCTACGTCCTCAGGAACCTTGGGTTTAATTATACTAAATGACTGAACATGTATTAAGTTCATTTAAACTTAAAAATATACTTTAGCCAAGGTCTATTCATTTTAGGATGATCTTAATATCATGAATGCAACATAATAGAAGATGTATGCATGGCACTACCTAATGCACATACATAAAACATAACATCAAGCATCATCATACTTAGTGGCATAAAGTGGCAATAGAAACATTCATATGGGACGAACTTAGTGACATAATCATAATCATGAAACATCTCTTCCTCATGGGCCACCCTAAAAGACAATCGAACTGGGGGTGCTCGGCCGAACCGGTGTCACCCAGAACGTGTCATATATCTAGGTTATGAGCTCATACCTTAACTAGTCGTCACTAGTTCTTACTTACCACTTAACGATAAGCGTATCATAAATCATAAATCCCGACTATCTGAGTACGGGTTAGGGGGCAATTCTCTTAGGGGTGCTCGGCCGAACCGATGTCACCTAAGAGTATAAATTGGTATCGATGTCACATGAGTTCTATGGAGGTGCTCGGCCGAACCGGTGTCATCCTAGAACCCATCTTAGTACCTTAATTTTCAAAAATCTCTTTAAGTCCCCAAATTCGTCGGGAATTCGGCAGCACGATGGCATTACGCCGAATTCCTTCCAAATTTGCTTTATGCCACATAAACATATATCCTCATGAATTCCTCATATGAATAACATCGTCATCATTTACATACCACATGCATCATCATGGAACGTTCAACTGTTTATCCTTACGGTAGCTTATGCTTTGACCCTTACGGGTCTTAATCATGAGATATGGTTCTCTAACATCCGTCGCTCATATTTTATGCACCTAAGGGCTCATAATTAAACATCATTCATAATCCTCATGTTCACACTTAAATCTGAATAGCATAGGGCAGAATTCCTAACTTGTGATTACGGGGTTCTAGAACTTACGTTTTAGACCCTTTCTTGGTTCCGTCTTCGCCTAAGGCGCTATGAATTAAATCTAAATCAATTATGAGGCATTCCTATGCTTAAGGACTAATTATTAATCATGTTTATCATGTTGTAAGGGTGCTGGATAGAATCCAGAAAGATAAATGTTCTAAACTTGCACTTTTACGGTTTTCTAGTTACTAGTTTCCCTATAGGTGCTAGAATTCGATTCTAATCCAAATGTTACCAAGTTTTTCATGTCTAAACAATCCTAATCTGATTATGCTCCCATTAAAACAGTTTGGATAAGTTCCATAAATAAATGGGTCAAAACTATGTTAAATTCTAGCTTTACGGTATTTCTAGTTAGCTAGTTTCTTACCTATTATGCATAGAATCATTTCTACATCATCATATGATATTTTCACACATTCTAACACATCAAAACATCATCATACAGTATCACACTCATCATATCAGAATCGAAAACATTTAGCTTCAGTAAAGGATTTAAATTGACATTTCTAGGTACATAAGTTAACTAGTTTCTCTTGGAATCAATTTAGAATTTCTAAAACTCTTTGCAAATCATTTTAATTCATCAAGAGGCTAAGAGAACCCTTAGGTCAATGACCAAGATATATTTCATCTCCTAAAAGGGAATAAAGTCATATCTCATGATAACATAACCTTGAAAAGATTTGTAAAGCTTTAAGAAAAACTTAGAACATAGACTATTGGTCCTTGTAGTTAGATGAAATCTCATTGCAAGTCCATCATCACTACTTGCCGAAAACATGCATTCAAAGAATGCATTCACATTAAACTTTAACTTGAAATGAAATGGGCAAGTCTTTGAGCTCTAGGTTGTTAAGTTATGACATAAACTAAACGTGCTCATGCCTTTCATTTTTAATCTTGCTTACAAAACAAAGTGATGACTTAAATTAAATATGCAAGGCATAAACTTAAACGTGTAAGCTTGAAAGTAAATATGCGAGGCATAAACTTAAACGTGCAAGCTTGAAAGTAAATATGCAAGGTTCAATTCTTTATTTTAGTGCTCTTGGCCCAACAACAATCGACTTTAAGGCCGAAATAGATAGGCATTCAAGAGATTAATTAGGTGATAATGCACGTTCAATTCTTTATTTTAGTGCTCTAGGCCCAACAACAATCGACTTTAAGGCCGAAATAGAAAGGCTTTGAGAATTAAATTAAGTGATGATGCAAGTTCCATTTTAATCTTTATGTTCTTAGGTGATAGCTTGAAAGTAAAGGTGCATAGCGAGAATGTAAATATAAATGCAAGCATAAGATAAATTATGCAAGTTCATTTTATCTTTCTAGAGCTCTTAACAAGACTTTAGAGGAACATAAACCTCAACCCAAACTCATCAAACCAAGATAAAGTAAAGTCTAGAGTTCTTAGAACTCAACATAACATTTTTAGAAATCAAAACATTTCGCATGTAAAAGAAAAGGAAATGGCCGAAATTTCAAGGAACAAAAGAACATTTTGAAACTCTAGAGTCCATGATCTTGATGGTATATTAACACCAACATCATGAGACCTCATCATTGAGTCCTTAGAACCATTTTAAAACACTATCAAAACTAAAGTTCTCAAGAGTTCAAGAAAGGAAAAACTAGAAACATTTTTGCTCAAGAACAAAGATCAAACTCTAGAGTTTGTTTCAAGTGATGAACATCATCATGAAACTCTCATCATCAAGCTTTCATTTCTTTGAACTTCAAGGCCCATGGCCGAAAATGAGAAAGAAAAAGGAGAAGAAAAGAAGTTCTAAAAAGAATCAAGAGAAACTATAAATATAAAGCTTAGAACAAGAACTTTAAAGAAAGGAATACTTGAAAGAAAATCCCTACTTGGTGTGATGAACTTGAAGATGGAAGAGGAAGATGAAGAAGATGAAGAACTTTGAAGAACTTGAAGAACACTAGAACTTTGAGAGAAAAGAAAAGCTTTGAGTGCTCCTAAACTTAGCAAATGATCTAAAAGTGGTGCAAGCTCCTCAAGGCATTCTATTTATAGAAGAATGAAGCAAATGGAGTGTGCGTGTGGCTGAAGGGGTTTCGGCCATGAGGGTGCAGAATGGAAGCATCCATGAGTTCCATGAGGTGAGATAATGTGGTCTTGAGGCATGGTGAGGTATGGTTCAAAGTATGGTGAGGTATGGTTCAAGGTATGGCTTCAAGCATGGTTCTTTGAGTGAGAAAACAAATCAACATGTGGTCAAATGGGGGAGGAGGTGGCCGAAATGCATCAGCCCATGTGTGGTTGTGTTTGCATTTTAATTGTGGTTTAGAGTTGTGTTTAGGTGTATCTTTGATTATGCTTAAGATTAGGAAGTTGTAAGAAAGTGTTTAGGTAAGGAAAATGGATAATTAGGGTAGTCTAGACATAATTAAGGAGTGGTCTTGCACCATTAGTGAGTTAGATCCTCAATTTAGAGTCTAAACAACTCTAGACACACTTCTTTGATTTAAGGAATTGGAGAGAGAAAACACTATTCAAGATTCCAAGACTAGGAATCTTGAGTTCTAAAAAGGGATTTAAGTTTAATCTAAGCAATTTTAGGTTCTAATTAATTTTAATAAGTTATTTTGACTCTAGATTAATTAGGAAAATTAATTAATCTTCGTTTAGAGCCTAATATTGCTTAGGTTTGCTTAATTACGTCATTAGGCGTAAAAATACTATTCTAGGGGCAAAATCGTAATTTTGCACAAAGCTGCTAAGGACCACTGGGACTTGAATAGAGATCTCTAGACACATGAAAACGTGTTTTTAAACCTCTGGGAAAAGTTTCGGGCCCAACTGGCACTTCTACCCGCGTAAAAACGCTATAGGGGTATTTTGGTCATTTCGACCCGAAACTGCGGAAAATGAGATTTTCGCTTCCGGAAGCATTCAAAGGCCATTCAATCCCCTTCAAACATTGAGTTGACCCTTCGAGGACGACCGAGTTGGTTACCCTCGGTCGGATCAGGAAATGACCTCAGGGGCATTTTGGTCATTTCCCTCAGACAGAAAAATCGGGGTGTTACATTACTCCCCTCCTTAAAAAGAATTTTGCCCTCGAAATTCATTACCTCAGAAAAGCTCGGGATACTTGTCTCTCATCTTTGACTCTAGCTCCCATGTGAATTCTTCGGACTTGTCGCGTCCCCATGCTACTTTTACCAAAGGAACAGACTTGTTCCTCAGCTGCTTGACCCCGCGGTCGACGATTCTCGTAGGGGGAAGATTGAAAGTTAGGTCGTCCCTTAACTGAACATGCTCTGGCTCTAAAACGTGGCTAGGGTCGGACTCATACTTCCTTAACTGAGAGACGTGAAAGACGTCATGAAGATTAGAAAGATTTGGGGGTAAGGCTATTTTGTAGGCAACTGTTCCGATCTTTTGAAGAATTTGGAAGGGACCAAGGAATCGGGGGCTCAACTTTTTGAATTTCATGGCTCTCCCTATGCCTGTAGTGGGGGTAATCCTAAGGAACACATGTTCTCCCTCTTCGAACTCCAAGGGCTTGCGCCACTTGTCCGCATAGCTCTTTTGTCTACTTTGAGCAGTGAGCATCCTATCCCGGATCCTCTTGATTTGTTCCATCGTCTCCCTCACTACATCAGGTCCTAAGACACTTTGCTCCCTAGGCTCATACCAACACAAAGGTGATTGGCACTTCCTTCCATACAACGCCTCGTACGGTGCCATACCGATGCTCGCGTGATAACTGTTGTTATCGCCAAACTTCGATCAAAGGCAAGTACTTATCCCAACTTCCCCTTTGGTCTAACACACAGGCTCTTAGCATGTCCTCTAGGGTTTGGATCGTCCTTTCGGATTGTCCATCTGTTTGTGGGTGGTAAGCAGTGCTCAAGCATAGCTTTGAACCAAACGCCTTTTGAAAGGCTCCCCAAAAACGTGACGTAAACCGCAGATCACGATCCGAGATTATCGTCGACGACACTCCATGCAACCTTACGATCTCTTGGATGTATAACTGAGCCAATTTATCTAAAGAGTATGTCACTCTAATAGGCAGAAAGTGTGCCGACTTGGTTAGTCGATCCACTATCACCCATATAGCATCATGACCAGCTTGGGTCTTAGGCAATCCCGTCACGAAATCCATAGATATGCATTCCCACTTCCACTCGGGGATTGACAGGGGCTGCAACAAACCTGAAGGTTTTTGGTGCTCGATTTTCACCTTCTGACATACCAAGCACTTACTAACCCAGGCGACTACATCCTTCTTCATTCCGGGCCACCAAAACATCTTCTTCAAGTCTTGGTACACCTTGGTAACACCGGGATGAATGGTGAAATAGCTTTTGTGAGCCTCCTCCAAGATCTTCTCTCGGAGGTCACCATCTTGGGGTACGCAGATCCTTCCTTCAAACCTCCATCCTCACCTCTTTCGAAACCCTTCAACTTTCCCGCCTTAGCAGCATCTATGATCTCTTCGAACTCCTTGTTCTCTCGTTGTGCTAACATGATTCTCTGCTTAAATCCACTTGTCACACTAAGATAGCACATCTTTATCCCTTTATCGGTGGCTGACATCCTTAGATTCATATCCCTAAACTTCTCTATCAACTCAACTTCTTTGACCATCATGTGGGACAGGTGTAACGACTTTCGGCTCAAGGCATCGGCGACTACATTAGCCTTGCCGGGGTGGTAACTTAAACCGAAATCGTAGTCCTTGAGGAATTCCATCCACCTTCTTTGCCTCATGTTCAACTCCTTTTGATCAAAGAGGTACTTGAGACTCTTATGATCGGAGAAAACTTCAAACCTTACACTATACAAATGGTGTCTCCACATATTTAAGGCAAACACTACGGCGGCTAACTCTAGGTCATGGGTGGGGTAGTTAGCCTCGTGAGGCTTGAGTTGTCGAGATGCATAGGCTACCACTTGCCTATTTTGCATCAACACACACCCTAGTCCTTTGCCCGAAGCATCACAATATACCTCGAAAGGTACATTGGGGCTAGGTAAGACTAAGACTGGGGTCGTGGTTAACCATTCCTTAAGCTATTGGAAACTTTTCTCACACTCGGGACTTCACACAAATGGTGCATTCTTCCTAGTTAGCTTGGTCAGGGGTAGGGCAATTTGGGAGAATCCCTTGATAAACCTATGGTAGTAGCCCGCTAAACCCAAAAAGCTCCGTATTTCCATTACGGTGGTTGGTCTATCCCAATTCATTACAGCTTCTACCTTACTAGGATCAACGGCTATACCTCCTTTTGACACAACGTGCCCTAAAAACTTGACCTCCTCCAACCAAAATTCACACTTAGAAAGTTTTGCATACAACTTTTTCTCCTTCAAAATCTCCAAAACTATCCTCAAATGACGCTCATGCTCCTCGTGGGTCTTTGAATAGATGAGTATATCATCTATGAAAACGACCACGAACTGATCTAAATAGGGTCTAAAGATCCTATTCATGTAATCCATAAACACTGCGAGAGCATTTGTCAAACCAAAAGACATCACCGAGAACTCAAAGTGTCCATACCGAGTTCTAAAGGCGGTCTTCGGTATGTCCTCGTCTCTCGCTCTAATTTGGTGGTATCCCGACCTCAAATCAATCTTGGAGAAGATCACTGCTCCTCTCAATTGATCCATGAGATCATCAATCCTAGGCAAAGGGTATTTGTTTTTCACCGTCACACGGTTCAATTGCCTATAGTCTATACACAACCTCATGCTTCCGTCCTTCTTCTTCACAAACAAGACCAGGGCTCCCCACGGTGAAGCACTAGGTCTTATGAAGCTCTTCTCTAAAAGTTCCTCAAGTTGGGTTTTAAGCTCGGCTAGTTCTAGGGGTGACATTCTATAGGGGGCAATGGAGATTGGTCCCGCTCCAGGAACCAACTCAATGGAGAACTCCACTTCTCTCTCGGGAGGGAACTTAGGTATATCTTCTGGAAACAGCTCGGGATAGTCTCTCACTACTGGTATATTCTCTAGATTCTGCTCAAAGTGTACTTCGCTAGCGGCTAGGAGAACATATCCCTTAGTCTTTTTCCCACTACAGTGGACCTCTATGGCATTGAGATAGAGTCTCAAAGGTTGGCTTATTTCACTAGGGGAAGAAGGAAAGACAACTGTTTTGGTGTCATGATCTAACTTGACACGGTTGGCGTGAAGCCAATCCATGCCAAGAACTACTCCTATACCTTTCATGGGTAAACAAATTAAATCCACAACATATGATCTATTTTCTGTGGTGAGGTGACAGTTTAGACAACAATAACAAGTATTCACAGGATGATTTGTGGGTAGAGACAATAAGATCAAAAGGAAGTTTGGAAGTTTTCAAATTTAGAGCCTCGACACTAGCATATGAAATAAAAGAATGTGTTGCACCAGAGTCATAAAGTACAGTTAAGGTCCTACCATCTATTTCGCACTTACCTTCTATGAGACCGTTGGATGTGTCCGCTTCGTCTACATTGAGGGTGAAGACCCTCCCTTGGTGTTGCGACCTAGGGTTCTGATTCGCTAGCCCTCCGTTGTTACATCTGTTGGCGTAGTGGCCGGGCTTCCCGCACTTGAAGCACACTTTTTGTCCAGCTAGGCAGGGACGATTGCCATGATCTTTCCCACACTGGGGGCATATTATCGCCGGTGTAGTCCTAGCAAAGGTGGCGGGGGCTCCTTGGGGTGTCTTGTTCTTGGTCCCACTGGACCCTCCTTGTTGCGCATTGTTCAGGGGCCTCGAGCACTCCTTGCCGGTTATTGTTGTTGTTGTTGTTTCGGTGGTTGTTGTTCTGGAACGGTGGTCTGTAGGGTTGCTTGGGTTGTTGTTGGAAGGGGGTTCTTTGTTGTTGTTGTTGATGTGGCTTGAATTGGTTGGTGTGGTAGGGGTTGTAATGGTTTCGGGGTTGGTTTTGGTGTTGTGGTTTGACCTTCGGGGCTTGAGGTCCTAGCCTTTTAGCTCTTTCCGCCCTTGCAGCCTGGAGCTTACCTTGTCCTTCCTCCAAAATGCGGCACTTGTTGACCAGGGTGGGGAAGTCCCTGATCTCTATATGCTACTGACATAATTCAGCTCAAACAATCCGGCTTCGTACTTCACATATTTCCATATCTCATCGGGGTTCCCTTGGAACACCCGTGAGAACTTGATCAGTTCTTCAAATCTCGCTGATGTCTTGGGCAAATCCTTCCTCCTTGAGTTAACTGCATGAATTCAATGTCCTTCGCATTCCTTACTGACTCCGGGAAGTACTTCTCATAGAAGTAAGTCTTGAACAGCTCGGTTGGCAGCGATGCGAGAAGCTTCTAGCAGTCTTCAAGTGCCAGTCCACTAGAACTCGGCATCTAACTCCATCATATAAGCAGCGAAGGTGACCTTTTGCTCCTCCGAGCAAGTTACCACGGAGTAGATCTTCTCCATGTTTTTGATCCACTCATCAGCTTTGTCGGGGTCCATGGCTCCTCGGAAGGTTGGCGAGTTCGCCTTGCAAAACTCACCAAACCTCACTTGCTCGACCATTTCGGCAGTAGGGGGAGCACGTCCGGTGTCCCCTTGTTGGTTCATCCTCTCGAACATTCGTTCCATGGCCCTAGCCATGTCACGAACAGCAGCAGCAGTAGCATCGGTTTGGTCCCCCTCGGTCGGGGTCCTAGGTTGTCTCCTTGGTGCCATTGGTTCCTAAACACACGAGATAATAAACACTGAGGTGATCAGGCTCAATATTCCATGTAAAATGAGCTAGTTACCATGGCACACGCAAGTAGACAAGGGTCATGCACTTCTACCCTATAGCTTATTTCTAACTAAGCACTACGCATGACATAACTATCGTACTACGCTTTAGAAAGCATAGTCAGTCCAATCCTCAGGCTCCATGAGAATCGAACTGCTCTGATACCATAATGTAACACCCTAATTTTTAACCCAATACTCTAGAACATATTTAGGTTAATCATTAGTCTGTTACTTTATAGTTCTCATTTTTACTTTGAAATACTTAGCGGAAAATACAGGTAATTTTTTTTTTAAATAAAAAGTGAGAGCCGCGTGATGCGATATATCATGTAACGATCAAATCATACATCTCATAACATCATAGCATAAGGCACGACATGAATAACACTGAATATCATCTCATATATATATATAACTTGCCCACTTATAAGTGTGGGACTTAATTTAGTACAAGGGAAATACATGAAAGGAAATACAACATAAACATAAACATGATCTACTCCCCTACCCGAGTGCATCTAATGGGATAACCTCTAAACAAAAGAAGGTTTATCCCCATCTGAGTGGTGTGTGCTCCAACCGGGTACTCCATCGGTCGATCGTCACCTCCTACTGACGTCCATCTCGCGAACGAGGCAAGTATCCGGGAAATTGGGCGAGCTCCTCGGGCGTAAAGAGGCGGAACGGGGATCGAGAGTGACCCCCGCGGTGTGGCCGCATCTCCGGTCGCCGTGCAAGTCATGGCTGAGTCACGGTATCCTCACTGCCCTCCCTCATCAATGGTGGAGAGGGGGCAGAGCTCTTGCTATACGGATGGGTAGGCCGGTCCTCGGACGGGTCGGTCTCCGAGAAGTAGGTCCGGGGCACGTAATCGGGATAGTCTCGCATGGCTGAGGCGGCGGTGTGCATGCGGAGCACTCTCTAGTCATGCCTACGCGCATGCTTAAAAACCCGCTGGTCGTCGCCATAGGGTGCAGTCGGGGAGAAGCGATGGGTGTGCACGGGATGAGCGAAGGGGCGTCCTACGAACATGAAAACCCGCACCGTGCACTGCCCCTCAAAATGGTGTGACCCATGAGCCGGGTCATAGTGTACCTCCCATGTCGGGGTGTCTACGAACACTATGAACGTCGCCATCTGAAGACGTGACGGAAAGAAAGAGATAGAGGGAGTGAGAATCTTGCTAAAGAATCTCAGTAGGGCCTCCTACTACCTAGGTGTCATCATCTACGTCCTTAGGAACCTTGGGTTTAATTATACTAAATGACTGAACATGTATTAAGTTTATTTTAAACTTTAAAATATACTTTAGCCAAGGTCCATTCATTTTAGGATGATCTTAATGTCATGAATGCAACATAATAGAAGATATATGCATGGCACTACCTAATGCACATACATAAAACATAACATCAAGCATCATCATACTTAGTGGCATAAAGTGGCAATAGAAACATTCATATGGGACGAACTTAGTGACATAATCATAATCATGAAACATCTCTTCCTCATGGGCCACCCTAAAAGACAATCGAACTGGGGGTGCTCGGCCGAACCGGTGTCACCCAGAACGTGTCATATATCTAGGTTATGAGCTCATACCTTAACTAGTCGTCACTAGTTCTTACTTACCACTTAACGATAAGCGTATCATAAATCATGAATCCCGACTATCTGAGTACGGGTTAGGGGGCAATTCTCTTAGGGGTGCTCGGCCGAACCGGTGTCACCTAAGAGTATAAATTGGTACCGATGTCACATGAGTTCTATGGAGGTGCTCGGCCGAACCGGTGTCATCCTAGAACCCATCTTAGTACCTTAATTTTCAAAAATCTCTTTAAGTCCCCAAATTCGTCGGGGATTCGGCGGCACGATGGCATTACGCCGAATTCCTTCCAAATTTGCTTTATGCCACATAAACATATATCCTCATGAATTCCTCATATGAATAACATCATCATCATTTACATACCACATGCATCATCATGGAACGTTCAACCGTTTATCCTTACGGTAGCTTATGCTTTGACCCTTACGGGTCTTAATCATGAGATATGGTTCTCTAACATCCGTCGCTCATATTTTATGCACCTAAGGGCTCATAATTAAACATCATTCATAATCCTCATGTTCACACTTAAATCTGAATAGCATAGGGCAGAATTCCTAACTTGTGATTACGGGGTTCTAGAACTTACGTTTTAGACCCTTTCTTGGTTCCGTCTTCACCTAAGGCGCTATGAATTAAATCTAAATCAATTATGAGGCATTCCTATGCTTAAGAACTAATTATTAATCATGTTTATCATGTTGTAAGGGTGCTGGATAGAATCCAGAAAGATAAATGTTCTAAACTTGCACTTTTACGGTTTTCTAGTTACTAGTTTCCCTATAGGTGCTAGAATTCGATTCTAATCCAAATGTCACCAAGTTTTTCATGTCTAAACAATCCTAATCTGATTATGCTCCCATTAAAACAGTTTGGATAAGTTCCATAAATAAATGGGTCAAAACTATGTTAAATTCTAGCTTTACGGTATTTCTAGTTAGCTAGTTTCTTACCTATTATGCATAGAATCATTTCTACATCATCATATGCTATTTTCAAACATTCTAACACATCAAAACATTATCATACAGTATCACACTCATCATATCAGAACCGAAAACATTTAGCTTCAGTAAAGGATTTAAATTGACATTTCTAGGTACATAAGTTAACTAGTTTCTCTTGGAATCAATTTAGAATTTCTAAAACTCTTTGCAAATCATTTTAATTCATCAAGAGGCTAAGAGAAGCCTTAGGTCAATGACCAAGATATATTTCATCTCCTAAAAGGGAATAAAGTCATATCTCATGATAACATAACCTTCAAAAGATATGTAAAGCTTTAAGAAAAACTTAGAACATAGACTATTGGTCCTTGTAGTTAGATGAAATCTCATTGCAAGTCCATCATCACTACTTGGCCGAAAACATGCATTCAAAGAATGCATTCACATTAAACTTTAACTTGAAATGAAATGGGCAAGTCTTTGAGCTCTAGGTTGTTAAGTTATGACATAAACTAAACGTGCTCATGCCTTTCATTTTTAATCTTGCTTACAAAACAAAGTGATGACTTAAATTAAATATGCAAGGCATAAACTTAAACGTGTAAGCTTGAAAGTAAATATGCGAGGCATAAACTTAAACGTGCAAGCTTGAAAGTAAATATGCAAGGTTCAATTCTTTATTTTAGTGCTCTTGGCCCAACAACAATCGACTTTAAGGCCGAAATAGATAGGCATTCGAGAGATTAATTAGGTGATAATGCACGTTCAATTCTTTATTTTAGTGCTCTAGGCCCAACAACAATCGACTTTAAGGCCGAAATAGAAAGGCTTTGAGAATTAAATTAAGTGATGATGCAAGTTCCATTTTAATCTTTATGTTCTTAGGTGATAGCTTGAAAGTAAAGGTGCATAGCGAGAATGTAAATATAAATGCAAGCATAAGATAAATCATGCAAGTTCATTTTATCTTTCTAGAGCTCTTAACAAGACTTTAGAGGAACATAAACCTCAACCCAAACTCATCAAACCAAGATAAAGTAAAGTCTAGAGTTCTTAGAACTCAACATAACATTTTTAGAAATCAAAACATTTCGCATGTAAAAGAAAAGGAAATGGCCGAAATTTCAAGGAACAAAAGAACATTTTGAAACTCTAGAGTCCATGATCTTGATGGTATATTAACACCAACATCATGAGACCTCATCATTGAGTCCTTAGAACCATTTTAAAACACCATCAAAACTAAAGTTCTCAAGAGTTCAAGAAAGGAAAATCTAGAAACATTTTTGCTCAAGAACAAAGATCAAGCTCTAGAGTTTGTTTCAAGTGATGAACATCATCATGAAACTCTCATCATTAAGCTATCATTTCTTTGAACTTCAAGGCCCATGGCCGAAAATGAGAAAGAAAAAGGAGAATAAAAGAAGTTCTAAAAAGAATCAAGAGAAACTATAAACATAAAGCTTAGAACAAGAACTTTAAAGAAAGGAATACTTGAAAGAAAATCCCTACTTGGTGTGATGAACTTGAAGATGGAAGAGGAAGATGAAGAAGATGAAGAAGATGAAGAACTTTGAAGAACTTGAAGAACACTAGAACTTTGAGAGAAAAGAAAAGCTTTGAGTGCTCCTAAACTTAGCAAATGATCTAAAAGTGGTGCAAGCTCCTCAAGGCATTCTATTTATAGAAGATTGAAGCAAATGGAGTGTGTGTGTGGCTGAAGGGGTTTCGGCCATAAGGGTGCAGAATGGAGGCATCCATGAGTTCCATGAGGTGAGATAATGTGGTCTTGAGGCATGGTGAGGTATGGTTCAAGGTATGGCTTCAAGCATGGTTCTTTGAGTGAGAAAACAAATCAACATGTGGTCAAATGGGGGAGGAGGTGGCCGAAATGCATCAGCCCATGTGTGGTTGTGTTTGCATTTTAATTGTGGTTTAGAGTTGTGTTTAGGTGTATCTTTGATTATGCTTAAGATTAGGAAGTTGTAAGAAAGTGTTTAGGTAAGGAAAATGGATAATTAGGGTGGTCTAGACATAATTAAGGAGTGGTCTTGCACCATTAGTGAGTTAGATCCTCAATTTAGAGTCTAAACAACTCTAGACACACTTCCTTGATTTAAGGAATTGGAGAGAGAAAACACTATTCAAGATTCCAAGACTAGGAATCTTGAGTTCTAAAAAGGGATTTAAGTTTAATCTAAGCAATTTTAGGTTCTAATTAATTTTAATAAGTTATTTTGACTCTAGATTAATTAGGGAAATTAATTAATCTTCGTTTAGAGTCTAATATTGCTTAGGTTTGCTTAATTACGTCATTAGGCGTAAAAACACTATTCTAGGGGCAAAATCGTAATTTTGTGTAACACCCTAGTAATTAACCAGATACACCTAGGTTGAATCTGATTAATGACTAGACTTTACTCCTTGCTTTGGTTCTTTCTTCATAATTTGAAAATACTTAGTGAAATTACGAGCCATTTTTTTTTTTAAACACATAATTGAAAACGTGAGCCGAGTATAACGTGAACGAGTAAGCGGAGTATAATAAGACGTTTAAGAATATATCACATCATATCACTTAGGCTCCATCATATAACATCCATAAGCACATTATAGCATATATTTACATACAATAACCTCACTCAAAGGGTGGGTTATGTTCATACATCATTATCTTATGCAAACCCATAAAAGAAAATATACTTAAGGAAATTCATGCCCCTAAACTAGATAACTCCATAAGCCGGGAAGGTTATCCTAAAACTAGGGTGCATGATCACACATAAATCCACTAAGAACTCTCTAGGGCCACTGTCCTGAAATGGGGAATAAATCCGATCCATCGATGAGCTCCCTCGGGAGGACACACGAGATGCACCAAGTCGGGTCGCATGGGCGGCCTTCTTGCTAACCTCGGCTGAACAACTGTTTCCTCACTACCCTCTCTTACACGTGTGGGAGTAGGAGCAGAGCTCTCAGAATATACATGAGTAGGAGTGTCCTCTGAAGGATCAGTTTCAGAATATCTCGTCTCGGGAACATACTCTGGAAATCCATGGACAGCAGATGAAGCGGGATAAGAACGTAACATCCTTTCATCAAGTGGACGTGCATGTTCGAAACCATTTCATCGCCATAGGGAGAAGTAGGAGAAAATCGATAACTAGGGACAGGATGTGCAAATGGGCGACCTATGTAAATAAAAACACGAATCAAGCACCTCCCTTCAAAATGATACGAGCGATGCAGGATCATAGTGAAATTCCCAAGTAGGGGTATCAATGAACAGGACGAATGTCGCCATCTGAATCTGGAGACAATGACGGAAATAAAGAAAAGGGAGTGAGAATCTTGCTAAAGAATTCTCAGTAAGGTACCTTCTTCTACTGTGTCATCATCAAAGTCCCGGGAACCTCGGGATTATTCTAAAATAGTGAGCATGCAAAGATTCATTTTAAGTTCGGACAAATACTTAACCGAGGTTCGTCAATTTTTAATCATGCGTCTTATAATGCATCTTATTCTTAACATGTCATATTTACAATGAACTTTTCCTTTATCATTACATCATATTCCTCATCATCATTATCAAAATAACATGCATAAAAGAACGTCATATAATATTAGCTACACATGGACACAGTGCACATATTTCATTTCTTTAGTGCCTTAGGTGACTTAAAATCTTATCATCATCATTATTTTCCTTGGGCCACCCTATACTCCACCCTTTTGGGAGTAATTTAGGTTATGAGCTCATACTTTACTAGTCGTCACTAGCATATACTTATCCCTTTTGATAAGCTAAAGTCCCGACTCTACCCTTTTGAGAGAACGGGTTAGGGGGCTAAAATCACCTTTTCACCACCTATAGTCTGATGGTTCCAAAGGATCATTTTCTTATAAGTTTAAGTCACCATTAAATCTTTGCATGTTATATCATAATACAATTCATAAACATCATAACATTTTCTCATTTATAGTCTTAAGCTAGAATAATATATATCAACTGTAATCATGCATATGGGAGATTCCCAGGAAAGAGAGGTGGGTCACAATGAACACGCTTAAATACCAAGTCTTTCCTTAGCCAAAACCTTTCCAAATTACACTTTTACAATGATACACTTTCTTCTAGCAACAAAGGTGAATTTTTCATAATAAAGAACATTTCATGTATAAGCATTCTTATTATTTGCAACAACAACTATAACATGCAAGCCAGGAAATCATTCAATGATATCAAGTACTTAATAAGCATCCAATCCTTACATAGAATTATCAATTATAGAACTAATTAGTTACTAAACCAATTATGAATCATTCTCTTAACAATAAACCATAATTATCACAACTTCAATCATATCAAATCATTATCACACATTGATACTAAACTCGGATCGATGGCGAATCATGAACCTCATGCAATTACATAGAATCATATTTTAAGTGCATATAAAATACTAGTTCCCCGTAAAATCCTTGCAAAGCCTTAAAACTCATTTAGAAACTAGTTCTTTTGTCAAATTTGGGAGGATCTTCACAATTAAAATTCTCACTTAAGATAAAAAGGGTAAGTCTTGAGCTTTAGAGATTTAGGTGACATCTTAGAATTATAAACATGCTATGCATCCTTATTTTAATCTTATCTTTATAAGGTGATAGCTTGGAATTATAAACATGATATGCAATTCCATTTCTTTATCTTTAAGATTTAAGGTGATGACTTGAAACATAAACATGAAATACAAGCTTGGAATTTAAACATGAGAAATGCAAGTTCATTTATTCATTCTTGAAAATTTAGTGATGACATAGAAGTTAATCATGGATGCAAATTCATTTTGTTTCTTTACTAGAGCTCCTTCAAGACTTTAAAAGAATTATAAATTCAACCCAATACATATCTTAACAAGAAATAAAACATAAAAGGAAAATACATCTTTCAAGTTCTAAACTAAAAATCTTTGTTTTAGCATCATAAAGCATTATTCTTTAAAGTTTTGCATCAAGTGGAATTTTCAAGCTTTAGAGGCCTAACTTGTGATGGATTTACAACCCACCCTCAAGGTCCTCATCATCAAGCCATCATCTTAGTTCCACCTAGGCCATATGGTTGAATTGGTTAAAGAAAAATTGAAGAGGAAAACCAAAATGAAAAGCTAAGGTAAGTTCATAATTTCATCATTTTGAGCTGAAAACACAACTCCTCAAAGCATAGAAATAAATTTAGAAACTACTCCCTACCTGATCTGAGTTGAAGAAGAGGAAGAGAACTTGGTTTCTTGAAGTGAAATGAAACAAAATCTCTTTGAAAAAATTGAAGAAAGAATTCAGCCAAAGAGGAGGAAGAAAGAAAGTTTTTGGTGCTCCTAAAAACTAGTTATGAACCAAGCATTCCAAGACCACTCAAGCAAGCCTATTTATAGAAGATTTTGAGGCTTCTAATTGGCCAAAATGATGAGGTAGTGGACGGAATTTTGCAGGAGAAATAAGGGAGGAAAAATCATTTTAGACAAAGTTGTATGAAATTAAGGAATTATGTCTCTTATGGTGACATTTTGGCATTTTGTTTTAGTGCAACTTTTGGCAATAATTCAGCTGCATAATGGCATCAATAATTTCGTCCATTACAGCCCAAAGAAGTGAAATTTGTGTGTTCCATGCATTATTTAGGTGTAGGCAAGATATTCATGTAATTTAGAGAATTTACCGTTAAGGGTTTAAGTGAATTAGTAAGCAATTTGGGTGTTTTTGAGCAATTTTGGGTTCTAATCAATCTAAATACATAATTTTGACTCTAGATTAATATTTAGAATTTAATAAGCTTTAATTTGAGCCTAATATTGCTTAGGTTTCGGTATACCAATCAAAAATCCTGAAATTCGCAAAACTGCCCAAAAACAGGGGCAAAATCGTACTTTCACTTAAAAACTACCCGAGGCCACCCGAGCTTAACCAATGGTTAATCATGGCTTAAAAACACATTTTAAAACATTTTAGTGAGGTTCGGGCTCAGTCGGCACGCACATCGGAGTTAAAGCACAAGCGAGGGCGTTTTGGTCATTTTGTGTCGGAACTCAAAATTGAGATCCTTCTGCTCTATTAACACACATAACACAAACAATCCCTTATTATCCTCAAAATATCCCCTTGAGAATAGGTGAGGCCCACGATCCTCATTTTCTGAGTAAAATAACCCGAGGGCATTTTGGTCATTTTATACGTACAGAAATTCGGGATTTGCGACTCTCGCATGAATCGTTCCTAACCTCTCTTCTAACGTTATATTCCTTTATTGAGGATTGTTTGGCCTCAAATCTTATGTAATAATTACCTACGGTAATTGAGTAATTTCTAATGACAGTAAAATTACAGTAAAAATTGGGGCGTTACATTACTCCCCTCCTTAAAAAGAATTTCGCCCCGGAAATTCGTTACCTGAGAACAACTCAGGGTATTGTGCTTTCATGTTTGACTCCAGCTCCCATGTAAGTTCTTCGGTTTCACCCTGTCCCCATGCTACTTTGACCAGGGTACACCTTGTTCCTTAATCGCTTAACTCCTCGGTCGACGATTCTCGTGGGTAGTAAGTTAAATGTCGGGTTATCTCTTAATTGTACATGTTACGCTCTAGTACATGACTCGGGTCGATTGATACTTTCTTAAGCGAGAGACATGGAAAACATCATGAAGGTTGGATAGACTCGGGGTAGGGCTATACGGTGAGCTCTGAGTCCTACTTTGGTAAGGATTTCAAGCGGACCAAGAAATCTGGGGCTCAATTTCTTTACTTTTATTGCTCGGCCTATGCCTGTGGTGGGGGTGATCCTTAGGAACACGTGGTCCCCTTCTTGAAAATCTAGCGATTTTCGCCGCTTGTCCGCATAGTTTTTCTGTCGACTTTGAGCAGTAAGAATCTTATCCCTAATCTTCTTGATTTGTTCCGTTGTTTCGGTCACAATATCAGTCAGAGTAAACTTTGCTCTCCGGGTTCATACCAACATAAAGGAGATTGACATTTCCGTCCATAGAGGGCCTCATACGGTGCCATACCGATACTTGCATGATAACTGTTGTTATATGCGAATTCAATCAGTGGCAGGTACTTATCCCAACTTCCCCTTTGATCTAAAACACATGCCCTTAACATATCCTCCAAGGTTTGGATAGTTCTTTCAGATTGACCGTCTGTTTGGGGGTGATAGGCCGTGCTTAGACACAGCTTTGAACCAAATGCCTTTTGAAAGGCTCCCCAAAATCGTGACGTAAACCACGGATCCCGGTCCGAGATTATCATCGACGGCACCCCATGTAACCTTACTATCTCCTGAATATATAATTGTGCTAACCTATCCAAGGAATAAGTCACCTTAATAGGTAAAAAGTGGGCTGACTTCGTCAATCGATCCACGATTACCCATATGGTATCATGATTCATTTGGGTCCTCGGTAATCCAGTCACAAAATCCATGGAGATACTATCCCACTTCCACTCAAGGATCGACAGAGGTTGCGCATTCCACAGGGTTTTTGGTGTTCAATCTTCACCTTTTGACACACCAAGCACTTACTCACCCATGTGCACACATCTTTCTTCATTCCAGGCCACCAGAACATCTTCTTCAAATCTTGATACATCTTGGTGGCACCAGGATGAAGGGTAAAATGGCTCTTATGGGCTTCCTCCAAAATATCTTTTTGGAGGCCACCACTAGCAGGTACACATATTCGACCTTTAAACCTCCACAAATCGTCCATTCCTTGGGTAAAACCTATCAACTTTCCTGTCTTCACTGCCCCTAAAGTCTCTTGAAACTCAGCATCGTCCCCTTGAGCTTGAACAATCCTTTCTTTGAACTCACTTGTCACTCTAAGATGGCAAGCTCGAATGCCCTTAGTGGTCAAAGTCATTCCTAGGTTTAAGTCCCTAAATTGCTCAATCAATTCAACCTCCTTCACCATCAAACGGGACACTTGTAAGGACTTCCTACTCAAAGCATCAGCTACTACATTAGCTTTACCAGGATGGTAGTTCAATCCAAAATCATAATCTTTCAAGAACTCCATCCATCGCCTTTGCCTCATGTTTAGCTCTTTTTGATCAAAGAGATATTTCAAACTCTTGTGATCGGAAAACACCTCAAACTTAACTCCATATAAATGGTGTCTCCAAATCTTTAGAGCAAACACGACGGCAGCTAACTCAAGGTCATGGGTAGGGTAGTTTGCCTCATGTGGCTTGAGTTGTCTTGATGCATAGGCCACCACTTGCCTATCTTGCATCAATACACAACCTAAACCCATTTTTGAAGCATCACAATACACCTCGAAAGGCATATTGGGGTCGGGTAACACTAAAGCAGGGGTCGAGGTTAGCTTGTGTTTTAACTCTTGAAAGCTCTTTTCACACTCCGGGGTCCATGAAAAAGGGGTGTTCCTCCTAGTCAGCTTGGTCAAAGGTAGGGAAATCTGGGAAAATCCTTTGATAAATCGACGGTAATAACCGGCTAAACCCAAAAAGCTCCTTACTTGATTCGTGGTTGGTCTTTCCAGCTTACTACCGCTTCTACCTTACTAGGATCTACAGCAATTCCTTTCTTAGATACTACATGCCCTAAAAATTGCACCTTATCCAACCAAAACTCACACTTGGAAATCTTGGCATATAGTTTCTTTTCCTTCAAGGTCTCGATTATGGTCGTGTGGCATTCATGCTCTTCATGGGTCTTAGAATATATGAGAATGTCATCTATAAAGACAACTACAAACTGATCTAAATAGGGCCGAAAGATCCTATTCATGTAATCCATAAAAATAGCTGGAGCATTGGTTAACCCAAAGGACATTACTGCAAACTCAAAATGGTCAGACGAGTGCGAAAGGCCGTTTTAGGTATGTCTTCATCTCTCACTCTAATTTGATGGTAGCCTGACCTCAAATCTATCTTAGAAAACACCACCGCACCTTTCAGTTGGTCCATCAAATCATCGATCCTAGGCAGAGGATACTTGTTTTTCACCGTTACTTTATTCAACTGCCTATAATCTACACACATCCTTATACTCCCATCCTTTTTCTTTACAAACAACACAGGGGTTCCCCAAGGTGATGCACTAGGCCTAACAAACTTTTTCTCCAATAAATCTTCCAATTGAGTTTTTAACTCGGCCAATGCTAATGGCGACACCCTGTATGGGGCTATGGATATAGGTCCCACCCGAAGCAATTCTATGGAAAACTCTATCTCTCTCTTGGGAAACTGCAGTATCTCATCTGGAAATACTTCAGGATAATTTCTTACTATTAGTATCTCATCGATACTTTGCTCAAAGTCTACATCACTAGCGGCTAAGAAAATGTAACCTTTACTCTCACCCTTACCACAGTCCATTTCCACAATAGCTTATGTAAAGACTTATGGGTTTCTTAGGTTCAATAGGAGCAGGAAGAAAAGTGATGGTTTTCTCATAACAGTTTAACAAAGACACGGTTGGCCTCAAGCCAATCCATGCCAAGAATCACATCTAAACCTCGCATGGGTAAGCAAATAAGATCTAAAATAAAGGATCTATTATCTATAATAAAACTACAATCTAAACAACATTTACAAGTCCTAACGGGTTTTCGGTCAGGTAAAAACAATAAGGTCAAAAGGAAGCTCAGTCATAGGTAAATTAAGGCTTTTAACACATGAATGGGAGATAAAAGAATGAGAAGCGCCAGAATCATATAGTACAATTAAGTCTTTACCATGCATATTACCCTTACCTTCCACGAGATTTCGTGACTTCGTTGTTTCTTGAGCATTAACAGTAAATACCCTTCCCTGGTATTGCGGCTTGGGATTGGGGGTTGGCGGGTTCCTTTCAGTGCATTCTCGGGAGTAATGACCTGGTTTTCCACACCGATAGCACACGCTTGTTCCGGCTCGACATGGCATGCTCCCATGATTCTTGCCGCACTTGGGACATTCCATGGATGGCGCAGTCGTGGAAGGTTCTTTGGACCTCTTTGTGGTGCTTTCCCTTTATTGTTGTTATTGTTGTTGTTGTGATTGTTACTGGGGTTATTGTTGTAGCGGTTGTTATTATAGCGATTGTTGTTGTTTGGCCTTCCTTGTTGAAAATTTCTTTGTGTCCCTTGTGGTCTTGATTGAGGGGGAAATGGAGGTCGATTCGCCTCTTGAACTGCGACCTTGAGGTGTCAACTTTTTGGTAATATTATCGACTTTGAGGTGTTTAGTTTTCTCGACCTTCTTCAATAATCCGACATTTGTTAACTAGGGTAGAGAAATCCCTAATCTCCAAATGTGCACGTGCCACATTAAGTTCCGCCTCCAACCTTGACTTGTATTTAATGCATTTCGGTACTCATCAGGATTTCCTTGGTACATTCTTGAGAACTTAATGAGTTCTTCAAATCTGGCAGTGTATTGGGCCACATTCATATTCCCCTGGACAAGTTGCATGAATTCAATGTCCTTGGCATTTCTAACTGACTCTGGAAAGTACTTTTCGTAAAAATGGACCTTGAATAGTTCCCAATCAATGTCCACATCGGTCGTCTCTAGGAGTCTTTGAACACCTGTCCACCGAACTGGCATCACCCTCAAGCATATGAGTAGCGAAGGTGACCTTTTGCTCCTCCGAGCATGGGACTACAGCAAAGACCTTCTCAATATTTCGAATCCATTCATCTGCAATATTTGGATTCAGTGTCCCCTTGAAAACTGGTGGGTTTGCCTTGCGAAACTCCCCGAAACAGGCATGTTCAGGAATCTCATGTCCCTGATTCATATTGGCTTGACGATCCTGATCCATTCGTTCCATCATCATTCTCATGGTCCTTGCTACGTCGCGGAGTGCTTTGGCTGTCTCGTTGTCATGATTATTTTGTGCTGCGCTCCTAGTCTGTTGTCGACGTGCCATTGGTCCCTATACACACAAAACAGCAACACTGAGGTGATCAGGCCCAATATTCCATGCAAAGTGAGCAAGTTACCATGGCACTTTCAACATACAATAGTCATGTATTTTTACTCCCCAAGCTCATCCTAATGATAAACATCTACACATGACGTCACTAACGTATTATGCTTTAGAAGCATAGCTAGTCCAATCCTCAGGCTCCATGAGAATCGAAGTCGTCTGATACCAAAATGTAACACCCTAGTAATTAACCAGATACACCTAGGTTGAATCTGATTAATGACTAGACTTTACTCCGTGCTTTGGTTCTTTCTTCATAATTTGAAAATACTTAGTGAAATTACGAGCCATTTTTTTTTTTAAACACATAATTGAAAACGTGAGCCGAGTATAACGTGAACGAGTAAGCGGAGTATAATAAGACGTTTAAGAATATATCACATCATATCACTTAGGCTCCATCATATAACATCCATAAGCACATTATAGCATATATTTACATACAATAACCTCACTCAAAGGGTGGGTTATGTTCATACATCATTATCTTATGCAAACCCATAAAAGAAAATATACTTAAGGAAATTCATGCCCCTAAACTAGATAACTCCATAAGCGGGAAGGTTATCCTAAAACTAGGGTGCATGATCACACATAAATCCACTAAGAACTCTCTAGGCCCTTTGTCACGGAAATGGGGGAATAAATCCGATCCATCGATGAGCTCCCTCGGGAGGGACACGAGATGCACCAGGCTGGGGTCGCATGGACGGCCCTCTTGCTATCCTCGGGTGAACAACTGTTTCCTCACTACCCTCTCTTACACGTGTGGGAGTAGGAGCAGAGCTCTCGGAATATACATGAGTAGGAGTGTCCTCTGAAGGATCAGTTTCAGAATATCTCATCTCGGGAACATACTCTCGAAATCCATGGTCAGCAGATGAAGCGGGATAAGAACGTAACAGCCTTTCATCAAGTGGTCGTGCATGTTCGAAAACCATTTCATCGCCATAGGGAGAAGTAGGAGAAAATCGATAACTAGGGACAAGATGTGCAAATGGACGACCTATGTAAATAAAAACACGAATCGCACCTCCTTCAAAATGATACGAGCGATGCAATCGGATCATAGTGAAATTCCCAAGTAGGGGTATCAATGAACAGAACGAATGTCGCCATCTGAATCTGGAGACAATGACGGAAATAAAGAAAAGGGAGTGAGAATCTTGCTAAAGAATTCTCAGTAAGGTACCTTCTTCTACAGTGTCATCATCAAAGTCCCGAGGAACCTCGGGATTATTCTAAAATAGTGAGCATGCAAAGATTCATTTTAAGTTCGGACAAATACTTAACCGAGGTTCGTCAATTTTAATCATGCGTCTTATAATGCATCTTATTCTTAACATGTCATATTTACAATGAACTTTTCCTTTATCATTACATCATATTCCTCATCATCATTATCAAAATAACATGCATAAAAGAACGTCATATAATATTAGCTACACATGGACACACAGTGCACATATTTCATTTCTTTAGTGCCTTAGGTGACTTAAAATCTTATCATCATCATTATTTTCCTTGGGCCACCCTATACTCCACCCTTTTGGGAGTAATTTAGGTTATGAGCTCATACTTTACTAGTCGTCACTAGCATATACTTATCCCTTTTGATAAGCTAAAGTCCCGACTCTACCCTTTTGAGAGAACGGGTTAGGGGGCTAAAATCACCTTTTCACCACCTATAGTCTGATGGTTCCAAAGGATCATTTTCTTATAAGTTTAAGTCACCATTAAATCTTTGCATGTTATATCATAATACAATTCATAAACATCATAACATTTTCTCATTTATAGTCTTAAGCTAGAATAATATATATCAATCAGTAATCATGCATATGGGAGATTCCCAGGAAAGAGAGGTGGGTCACAATGAACACGCTTAAATACCAAGTCTTTCCTTAGCCAAAACCTTTCCAAATTACACTTTTACAATGATACACTTTCTTCTAGCAACAAAGGTGAATTTTTCATAATAAAGAACATTTCATGTATAAGCATTCTTATTATTTACAACAAAGAACTATAACATGCAAGCCAGAAATCATTCAATGATATCAAGTACTTAATAAGCATCCAATCCTTACATAGAATTATCAATTATAGAACTAATTAGTTACTAAACCAATTATGAATCATTCTCTTAACAATAAACCATAATTATCACAACTTCAATCATATCAAATCATTATCACACATTGATACTAAACTCGGATCGGTGGTAGAATCATGAACCTCATGCAATTACATAGAATCATATTTTAAGTGCATATAAAATACTAGTTCCCCGTAAAATCCTTGCAAAGCCTTAAAACTCATTTAGAAACTAGTTCTTTTGTCAAATTTGGGAGGATCTTCACAATTAAAATTCTCACTTAAGATAAAAAGGGTAAGTCTTGAGCTTTAGAGATTTAGGTGACATCTTAGAATTATAAACATGCTATGCATCCTTATTTTAATCTTATCTTTATAAGGTGATAGCTTGGAATTATAAACATGATATGCAATTCCATTTCTTTATCTTTAAGATTTAAGGTGATGACTTGAAACATAAACATGAAATACAAGCTTGGAATTTAAACATGAGAAATGCAAGTTCATTTATTCATTCTTGAAAATTTAGTGATGACATAGAAGTTAATCATGGATGCAAATTCATTTTGTTTCTTTACTAGAGCTCCTTCAAGACTTTAAAAGAATTATAAATTCAACCCAATACATATCTTAACAAGAAATAAAACATAAAAGGAAAATACATCTTTCAAGTTCTAAACTAAAAATCTTTGTTTTAGCATCATAAAGCATTATTCTTTAAAGTTTTGCATCAAGTGGAATTTTCAAGCTTTAGAGGCCTAACTTGTGATGGATTTACAACCCACCCTCAAGGTCCTCATCATCAAGCCATCATCTTAGTTCCACCTAGGCCATATGGTTGAATTGGTTAAAGAAAAATTGAAGAGGAAAACCAAAATGAAAAGCTAAGGTAAGTTCATAATTTCATCATTTTGATTTGAAAACACAACTCCTCAAAGCATAGAAATAAATTTAGAAACTACTCCCTACCTGATCTGAGTTGAAGAAGAGGAAGAGAACTTGGTTTCTTGAAGTGAAATGAAACAAAATCTCTTTGAAAAAATTGAAGAAAGAATTCAGCCAAAGAGGAGGAAGAAAGAAAGTTTTTGGTGCTCCTAAAAACTAGTTATGAACCAAGCATTCCAAGACCACTCAAGCAAGCCTATTTATAGAAGATTTTGAGGCTTCTAATTGGCCAAAATGATGAGGTAGTGGACGGAATTTTGCAGGAGAAATAAGGGAGGAAAAATCATTTTAGACAAAGTTGTATGAAATTAAGGAATTATGTCTCTTATGGTGACATTTTGGCATTTTGTTTTAGTGCAACTTTTGGCAATAATTCAGCTGCATAATGGCATCAATAATTTCGTCCATTACAGCCCAAAGAAGTGAAATTTGTGTGTTCCATGCATTATTTAGGTGTAGGCAAGATATTCATGTAATTTAGAGAATTTACGGTTAAGGGTTTAAGTGAATTAGTAAGCAATTTGGGTGTTTTTGAGCAATTTTGGGTTCTAATCAATCTAAATACATAATTTTAAATCTAGATTAATATTTAGAATTTAATAAGCTTTAATTTGAGCCTAATATTGCTTAGGTTTCGGTATACCAATCAAAAATCCCGAAATTCGCAAAACTGCCCAAAAACAGGCGCAAAATCGTACTTTCACTTAAAAACTGCCCGAGGCCACCCGAGCTTAACCAATGGTTAATCATGGCTTAAAAACACATTTTAAAACATTTTAGTGAGGTTCGGGCTCAGTCGGCACGCACATCGGAGTTAAAACAGCCGCAGGGGCGTTACAATTTTGCACAAAACTGCCCGGGACCACTGGGACTTGAACAGAGACCTCTAAACACATGAAAACGTGTTTTTAAACCTCTGGGAAAAGTTTCGGGCCCAACTGGCACTTTTACCCGCGTAAAAACGCTATAGGGGTATTTTGGTCATTTCGACCCGAAACTGCGGAAAACGAGATTTTCGCTTCCGGAAGCATTCAAAGGCCATTCAATCCCCTTCAAACATTGAGTTGACCCTTCGAGGACGACCGAGTTGGTTACCCTCGAATTCGGATCAGGAAATGACCTCAGGGGCATTTTGGTCATTTCCCTCGGACAGAAAAATCGGGGTGTTACACAACGGTCACAAAGAAAAACAGGTATAAATGGAGATGTTGTGCTTAAAGGCCGACGAGAGATTTTGAAGATTCAAGAAAGGAAACTCTGCAAAAACCTCTTCCAACGTCCTGGAATATTCAATATATATCATGTAATCAGTTTTTATCCTTGAAATGTAAGAAAATCTTCTATTTACGCTCTTAATTTTATTAATGCTCTTCCTAGGGAAGAAGTATTAGGAGGAAGTCATTCATGTTTTCCAAGGAACTCTTCAAGTATATGTTAAGGAAACTTGAGTGTAGGTTAGTTTGAGTGGTAATCCAAACACTTAACCTTTGTATCCTTGATCATGTAGTAATTGTTGTGAGATAGCTTGGAGAGGCTACTGTAAAACTACTTATAATGCGATAGTAGAAGCAGCTACTGATCACGGTTTAGCTTGGAAAGGCTAGTCAAAGACTACTTACAGCTTGGACTTGGAAAGGCTGGTGCAAGACTATTTTCAACGTGACCGTAGAGGTTGCTACTGGTCACAAGTTAGGCTTGGAGAGGCCAATGTCAAGACTACTCAATTAAGCTTGGAGAGGCTAGTGTCAATACTACTTGGGTTAGCTTAGAGAAGCTAGTACAATACTACTCATGTTAGCTTGGGGAGGCTGGTAAATGAATACTCAACTTATGACCGTATTTGAGTTTGAATCCTTGAGAGGCTAGTACAATTTTTTTTTTTTGAATCCTTGAGAGGACTTCATGGCATCTAAAGATCTAACCTACTATATTTGACATATTTTAAAACTATGTTTTTATGAGAATGGTCAACAGCTATAGTTTCAGAAAACTGGATTGAGATATACAGATGAAACAGAAGATGTTTATATTCTTCAAGCTGTATGAAGAGATACTTTCCTAACAAATGATTTCTAAAACAGGAATTCCACTAGAAAGGTAGGAGAATCTCTTTCTCTGAAGCTAACCAAAAAAGACCCAAGGATGTCTGGGTACCAAAAATCAAATCCTTTTCTTGCAGGTTTATCCAAAATGTTTCTCTGGTTGAAGTTTTGAGAAGCAAACAGATGATGATCATTCCTAATATCATGTTCTAAACCTGAGAGTCATTATATATCTTGAGGGACAATCTTCTCAAAAAAATTCTCGAGTATGATGATGGAAAGCTTAAAGAGGATCTTGCTGACTTTCTTGATAATCCTAATGAAAACCCTGAGAAAATATATCTTAAGGAAACTCCTGAAAGCTAGCCAATGAAAGTCAAAACTTCAAAAAATAAGCTCCAAAACCTCAATACTTCAGAAAGTATGCTTTGACCTTTCAAAATGATCAGAAAGTAATCTTTTTAGACTACGATATGAGCAATATGAAGATGGCATAGAAGCTAAAGAATCTAAATGTATAGAAACTTCATGGAACCTTCTATTTTAAAGATAGTCTTCTATTATCTAAGTTCATAGAGTGACTTCCAAGGGTATTAGAATCAAGTTATCCCTTGGTTATACATCAATTGTGCTTTCATCACCACTTCAAACCTAAATGTTTTGAAAAAGCTTTGAGTAGTCAAAGTTGGGTAGAAGCTATGCTGAATATACTATTCAAGCTCAAGAGAAAGGCAATGTCTACATATCATGGTTGAAACATCATCATCAGTACAAAGAAGCAGCTCAAGGTCAATTTGGAAAAAGCTGACATTGTCAGGGCAAGCATGGGTTGCACAAGGTTATATCTATAAACAAACTAAGGACTATGATGAAGCCTTTGTACCTATGTGCTACTTGTTGTTGCTAACTTCCCCAAAGAAAGGACTGAAAGAAAAATGACAAGTAGTGTTGCAATCTTTTGCACCCAGATGCTGCAGATAAGGAATCAGCTGAAAGACTATCTCTTGAGGTACTTACTTTTCACCTATCCTATAAGATAATACTTGTGTTATTTGTCTTATTAAGAATCCTTTCAGTACTCTTTTTCAAGTTTGCATTGAAAAATCCTTTGTTATGTGTTTTCTTGTTTTAAAACGAAGATGTTCAGTAAATAAGTGTGTCTACTGAATACTTTATTTCAAAAAGTAGTCATGATATCTACTACTAAGTATCTCTTGGATGTTTTATGTTTTCCAAAAAGTTTTCTTCTTTTCTAAATGTTTTCACATCAATATAAGCATTCATGCATAAAACATCTCCAGGGTTTCTCTCTCCATAACTCCCATCTGAAGTCATTGCAAAGCTATCAGCAATCATCAGAAAAATTATATTCTCTTGAAGATGCTATATGTCAGTTTGTAAGAACATAAAAAGCGCAATTTGCAAGATCAAGAATATCTGTAGGTATATCATATGTCAGTTTGTAAGACCACAGATCTCTGTGAATGACGTTTTATCAATTTGCAAGATCAGAAGGAAGACGATGTGTTTAGAAATAGGATAGGTTGGTAAGAAAAAAGATTTTGAGGACCAGAGAATGATGGTTATATGGGAGTATAGAATCCAGAATAGGAAGATAAGTCTGTGATTAGTTATGAAAGTTCTTCAATGGGTTAGAAAATAAACCTTGAAGCTTCATAAAGTAACTCCTTCAGAAAGTAATGTCAAAAGTTAGAAAACTCTCATTCTAAAAGAAGGATGAAAATGTGAGATTTTTCCTACTCTGATCAAGTTTCTTTCTCCCACATCTCTTCATCTTCAGTCATGTCATATCACTTTAAACCTCCTCGTCTCACACTTTATCTTTACTTTCATCTTTATGAGCAAGTTACCTCTCTTTCTTTCACCTTTAACCCCATACACTTGACCATTTCATCTTCTTATATATCTATCTATAACCTCAACAATTTTCTTTCTTTCCATAAGTGTTTTTCTTCAAATCCCTATCTCTGCATCTGTAACCACTCACCTTTACCTCTAAACCTTCTTTTCTTCTCTTTCTTTAATCCTATTCAAGTCTCTTCTTTCAATGTCATCCTCTCAAACGTACCCATATACTGCCAATAGTAAAGAAAAATAGTGTGGCTCAATCTGCTTCAGTAAAATCATCCTTGCATATGTATGATGACGCTCACATGCAAGATTGTAACACTCTAACTCTTAACCTAATATGCTTGAGTCGCATTTTTGGTTAATTATTAGTTACTACGCCTTTGTTTCAAAAATTGACTTATTCATCTTTTAAAATATGAGTAATAAAAATACGACTAATTTTTTTTTTGAACTTTAAAACCAAAATGCGAGCCACGTGGGTATATAGATATCGATTAATACTTGCATAAATAATAGCAAATTACATAAACCTCATCACGATATATATATATATATATATATATATAAGCGATAGCTTAACAAGTCACATACCAAATTATCGTATCATATCTATAACATAATAGCGACGTCCCATATACATAAAGGACATCCAAAGACATTAAATCCACTAATAAGGTTGCACATACACTAAATCAAAACTAAATAGGGTTATCACCAAACTAGCCTAGTCTCAGCTACAAGTCCATTGAGGGACTAGGCTACTCAAAAGGATAAGAGGATGACAAAGAAAAGATATCTCCATACATCTACTGCGACCCTCTGATCTTGTTCGTAGCGTATCTCCCATGTTCATGCCTCATGGGAGATCACGAGCAATGCCATTACCCTTGTCTGGAGACGACACGAAAGAAAAGATAGGGATGAGAAACTTATTCAAGATTCTCAGTAGGGCTTCCCGACTCTAACACAAGTGTTGTCATCATCGTCCCCAGCCACTTCTGTAACACCCCGATTTCTCTGTCCGAGGGAAATGACCAAAATGCCCCTGAGGTCATTTCCTGACCCGAACTCGAGGGTAACCAACTCGGTCGTCCTCGAAGGGTCAACTCAATGTTTGAAGGGGATTAAATGGCCCTTGAATGCTTTCGGAAGCGAAAATTTCGTTTCAGCAGCTTTAGTCAAAATGACCAAAATACCCCTATAGCGTTTTTACGCGGGTAAAGGTGCCGTTTGAGCCCGGAACTTTCCCTAGAGGTTTAAAAACATGTTTTCATGTGTCTAGAGGTCTCTGTTCAAGTCCCGGTGGTCCCGGGCAGTTTTAGTGCAAAATTACGATTTTGCCCCTAGAATAGTGTTTTTGAGCTTAATGACGTAATTAAGCAAACCTAAGCAATATTAGGCTCTAAACGAAGATTAATTTATTTCCCTAATTAATCTAGAGCCAAAATAATTTATTGAAGTTAATTAGAACCTAAAATTGCTTAGATTAAACTTAAATCCCTTTTTAGAACTCAAGACTCCTAGTCTTGGAATCTTGAATAGTGTTTTCTCTCTCCAATTCCTTGAATCAAGGAAATGTGTCTAGAGTTGTTTAGACTCTAAATTGAGGATTTAACTCACTAATGGTGCAAGACCACTCCTTAATTATGTCTAGACCACCTTAATTACCCATTTACCTTACCTAAACACTTTCTTACAAATTCCTAATCTTAAGCATAATCAAAGATACACCTAAACACAACTCTAAACCACAATTAAAATGCAAAGAACCCTCCCCCATGGGCTGATGCATATTCGGCCATCACTCTCCAATTACCACACATATTAAATTGTTTTCTCACTCAAAGAGCCATGCTTGAGCCATACCTTGAGCCATACCTCACCATGCTTTGAACCATACCTCACCATACCTCAAGAACACATTATCTCACCTCATGGAACTCATGGAATGCCTCCAATCTGCACCTCATGGCCGAAGCTCTTCATCACCATGAGCTCCCTCCATTTGTTTCATTTCTCTATAAATAGAATGCCTTGAGGAGCTTGCACCACTTTTAGATCATTTGCTAAGTTTAGGAAACACTCAAAGCTTTTCTTTTCTCTCAAAGTTCTAGTGTTCTTCAAGTTCTTCAAGCTCTTCAAAGTTCTTCATCATCTTCATCTTCTTCTTCCATCTTCAAGTTCATCACACCAAGTAGGGATTTTCTTTCATGTATTCTTTTCTTTAAAGTTCTTGTTTCAAGCTTGATGTTCATAGTTTCTCTTGTCTCTTTTTAGAACTTCTCCTCCATTCCTTTTTCCTTTCCATTTTCGGCCATGGGCCTTTGGGAATGAAGAAATGAGAGCTTGATGATGAGAGTTTCATGATGATGTTCATCACTTGAAACAAACTCTAGAGCTTGATCTTTGTTCTTGAGCAAAAATGTTTTTAGTTTTTCCTTTCTTGAACTCTTGAGAACTTTAGCTTTAGTGATGTTTTAAAATGGCTCTATGAACTCAATAATGAGGACTCATGATGTTGGTGTTAATATATCATCAAGATCATGAACTCTAGAGTTTTAAAATGTTCCTTTTTCTTCTTGATGATTTCGGCCATTTCCTTAAATTTTCTAAGCTTCATGGTTTGATTTCCTAAATATATTATGTTGAGTTTTAAGAACTCTAAGCTTGACTTTACCTTGTTGGATGAGTTTGGGTTATGGTTTAAGTTCCTTTAAAGTCTTGTTAAGAGCTCTAGAGAGATAAAATGAACTTGCATAATTTATCTTATGCTTGCACTCATGTTTACATTCTTATTATGCACCTTTACTTTCTAGCTATCACTTAAGAACATAAAGATTAAAATGGAACTTGTATCATCACTTAATTTAATTCTCGAAGCCTTTCTATTTCGGCCTTAAAGTCGATTGTTGTTGGGCCTAGAGCACTAAAATAAAGAATTGAACTTGCATTATCACCTAATTAATTTCTCGAATGCCTATCTATTTCGGCCTTAAAGTCGATTGTTGTTGGGCCAAGAGCACTAAAATAAAGAATTGAACCATGCATATTTACCTACAAGCTTGGACCTCTAAGTTTATGCCTCGCATATTTACTTTCAAGCTTGCACGTTTAAGTTTATGCCTTGCATATTTAAATTTAAGTCATCACTTTACTTTGTAAGCAAGATTTAAAATGAAAAGCATGAGCACGTTTAGTTTATGTCGTAACTTAAGAACCTAGAGCTCAAAGACTTGCCCATTTCATTCCAAGATAAAGTTAAATGTGAATGTATTCCTTGAATGTATAATTTCGGCCAAGTAGTGATGATGGGCTTGCAATGAGTTTTCATCTAGCTACTAGGACCAATAGTCTATGTTTTAAGTTTTCCCTAAAGCTTTACCATCTTTATAAGGTTATGTCATCACAAGTTGTGATTTTATTATCTTTTAGGGGATGGAATATGTTTTGGTCAGTGAGCTAAGGCTTCTCTTAGCCTCTTGATGAATTAAAATGTTTTGCAAAGAGTTTCAGAAGTTCTAGATCGATTCCAAGAGAAACTAGTTAACTTATGTACCTAGAAATGTCAATTTAACTCTCTTATTGAAGTTAAATGTTTTCGGTCCTGATATGATGAGTGTGATGTTGTATGATGATGTTTTGATGTGTTGGAATGTGTGAAAATACCGAATGATGATGTAAAAGCGATCCTATGCATGATAGGTAAGAAACTAGCTAACTAGAAATACCGTAAAGCTAGAATTTAACATAGTTTTGACCCATTTGTTTATGGGACTTTTCCAAACTGTTTTAATGGGGACATAATCAGATTTAGATTGTTTAGACATGAAAAACTTGGTATCATTTGAGTTAGAATCGAATTCTAGCACCTATGGGGAAACTAGTAACTAGAAAACCGTAAAAATGCAAATGTAGAACTCTTAGAACATTTAATTCTCTAGATTCTGTCCAGCACCCTTACAACATGATAAACATGATTAATAATTAGTCCTCAAGCATAGGAATGCCTCATAATTGATTTAGATTTAATCCATAGCGCCTTCGGCGAAAACGGAACCAAGAAAGGGTCTAAAACGTAAGTTCTAGAACCCCGTATTCACATGTTAGGATTTCCACCCTATGCCATTCAGATTTAAAAGTAAAATGAGAGGATTATGAATGATGTTTAATTATGAGCCTTAGGTGCTTAAAATATGAACGACGGATGTAGAGAACTATATCTCAAGATTAAGACCCGTAAGGGTCAAAGCATAAGCTACCGTAAGGGTAAGCGTTTGGATGTTTTATGATGATGCATGAAGTATGCTAATGATGATGATGTTATTCACATGAGGAATTTATGAGATTATATGTTAATGTGGCATAAAGCAAATTTGGAAGGAAATTCGGTGTAATGACCGTTGTGCCGCCGAATTTCCAACAAATTTGGGGACTTAAAGAGATTTTGAAAATTAAGGTACTAAGATGGGTTCTACGATGACACCGGTTCGGCCGAGCACCTCCATAGAACTCATGTGACATCGGTACCATTTTACACTCTTAGGTGACACCGGTTCGGCCGAGCACCCCTAAGAGTTTTGCCCCCTAACCCGTACTCAGATAGTCGGGATTTATGATTTATGATACGCTTATCGTTAAGTGGTAAGTAAGAACTAGTGACGACTAGTTAAGGTATGAGCTCATAACCTAGATGTATGACACGTTCTGGGTGACACCGGTTCGACCGAGCACCCCCAGTTCGATTGTCTTTTAGGGTGGCCCACGAGGAAGAGAAGTTTCATGATTATGATTATGTCACTAAGTTTTGTCCTATATGAATGTTACTATTGCCAATTTATGCCACCAAGAATGATGATGCTTGATGTTATGTTTTATGTATGTGCATTAGGTAGTGCCATGCATACATTTTCTATTATGTTGCATTCATGACATTAAGATCATCCTAAAATGAATGGACCTTGGCTAAAATATATTTTTAAGTTTAAAATGAACTTAATACATGCTCAGTCGTTTTGTATAAATAAACCCAAGGTTCCTGAGGACGTAGATGATGACACCTAGGTAGTAGGAGGCCCTACTGAGATTCTTTAGCAAGATTCTCACTCCCTCTATCTCTTTCTTTCCGTCACGTCTTCAGATGGCGACGTTCGTAGTGTTCGTGGACACCCCGACATGGGAGGTGCACTATGACCCGGCTCACGGGTCATACCATTTTGAGGGGCAGTGCACGGTGCGGGTTTTCATGTTCGTAGGGCGCCTTCGCTCATCCCGTGCACACCCATCGCTTCTCCCCGACTGCACGCTATGGCGACGACGAGCGGGTTTTTGAGCGTGGGCGTCGGCATGACCAGAGGGTGCTCAGCATGCACACCGCCGCCTTAGCCATGCGAGACTATCCCGATTCCGTGCCCCGGACCTACTTCTCGGAGACCGACCCGTCCGAGGACCCGCCTACTCATCCGTATAGCGAGAGCTCTGCCCCCTCCCCACCATTGATGAGGGAGGGTAGTGAGATCTTGTGACTCAGCCCCGACTTGCACGACGACCGGAGATGCGGCCACACCGCAGGGGTCACTCTCGATCCCCGTTCCGCCTCTTTACGCCCGAGGAGCTCGCATAGTTTCCCGGATACTTGCCTCGTTCACGAGACAGACGTCAGTAGGAGGTGACGATCGACCGATGGAGTACCCGGGTAGAGCACACACCACTTAGATGGGGATAAACCTTCTTTTGTTTAGAGGTTATCCTATTAGGTGCACTCGGGTAGGGGAGTAAATTATGTTCATGTTTTATGTTGTATTTTCTTTTGTGCATTTCCCCTGTACTAAACTAAGTCCCACACTTATAAGTGGGCAAATTATATATATATGAGATGATCTTCAGTGTTACTCATGGTGTGCCTTATGTTATGATGTTGTGAGACATTTGTTTACCATACATGGTTTACTGCTTATCGCATCACGCGGCTCTCACTTTGTTTTTCAAAAAAAAATTACCCGTATTTTCCGCTAAGTAATTCAAAGATAAATTAGAACTATGAAGTAACAGACTAACGATTAACCTAAATATGTTCTAGAGTATTGGGTTAAAAATTAGGATGTTACAACTTCGGTTTTCATTATGAAAGGGGTGTGTATGCATAAGGTTCAGTTTTAAATTTCTCAAGTCAATTTATCCGAAGTGGGTGTCTTTTAGCATAAGTCTTAATGTCATGAATACAACAATTATCTCATGTATGCATGACAATACCTTAGGGGCATAAGTAACATAACCAATTAACACAAGCATACAAATTTATAACACAACATTATGCTAAGTATATAAGCATGGGAACAGTTAGAGGACTAGAGTTACTTAGCACATATCACATGATTAAATGCACTGATGGGAGAATGAGAGAAAATATGCATATGCACCTTTGCTTTACTTTCTCATAACTGAACTCTTAAGTTCTTTTCATATAACCACCCTCTTAAGTAACCATCCTAAGCCAACCATCTCACCTTCCCCGGCAATTTTATAATAGCCACCAAAACTCCACCTCACCAGTCGCCTAGGATGAGATTAACCTAACTAGCCGTCACTAGATTTAATATGGGGTAATAGAGGGGATAACACATCACTTCCTTATTGGATCACCTCTCATAACCTTTAGTTTGGGGAGTCTAGAGGACTATTTTTTCTTCGCAACACATCTACTGGCATCCAATGCATAGTAATATTGTCTGCTTCGGCAGGCTCAATGTCCATACCCCCTACAGTTTTGCTTTTTCCTCACCGTAGTAGGAGAAATACGTCTCGACATACTATGCATGAATGCAACATAAACACATGTTCTTAAATATCAACATGACATATCACTTAATACTTCATGTTTATCAATTCATTATTATCATAGCATGCCACAATTTACACAAGACTCATGTCTTAGATTCATATATTCTTATGCATACATCATCAACACTTTCGTAGAGCGATAAACATGCTTCTACCCAAAATGCCGGAGTAAGGGATCGGGCTCAGCTAATGCAATTACTATACTTAGCAAGTCACATAAATAAACAATCGTACTCTTGAAATACTAACTTTCATTGCCTCCTCTATCTTACAGTATTTTATGTTTTTGATCCTTACGGGTCTTAAACTTACTATCTAATTAACCTAGCATCCAAGTTAGTTCTTTTATGCACCTAAAGGATCATAACTAATAATTCTCACTAATTTTTATGCTCATGAACAGTACCAAATAGCATCACACAGTTTGGACAGAAATATTAAACTTCAATTACGGGATTCTAATAGTCACATCTTGACCCTTTCTAAGTTTTGGCTTTTCCTAAGGTGCTAAAACTAATTGTTTCTGCCTTTAGGAATTAATCCTACACTTCTAAACACTTCTGAAACAATGTTATCTCTAATCTTACTCATCCTAAAATAGTAGCTATACCTTAAATTCTAAAGGATCTAAAACTCACATTTTACATCCTATCCACTTATTAGTTGTTCCTTACACTCACCAAATAATTTTTCCTTCACTCAAACATAATTTTTATACATTCTAACACATTAAAACAGCATCCTACAGTGGTCATAAATCCAGGGCAGTGGCCGAAACATATATCTCACATAATCACATAAAATTATATTTCAAGTGCATATAAGTCACTAGTTTCCCTTGGAGCCATTTTAGAGCCTCAAAACTCTTTTAGAAACTAATTCATTTCATTAAAATCATAAAAATATAAGGCTAGGGCAGTAACTATTTTAAATCACTCTTGAACGAGTTTTAAAACGTAAAATCACACTCAATGTATTCTTTGAGCTTTTCTATGCTTAAGAAAATCATAAGACATAGTTTGTTGGTTCTTATGTGTAACACCCTACTATTCGACCCAATACTACTAGTACGTACTTAGGCCAAATATTAGTCGTTACTTACTGGCATGCTTCATCTTCTTGAGAAAATAGACTTAACGAAAATACGAGCCAACTTTTTTTTTTTTTTAAATCGTTACTTAAAATAGAAGCCGCGCGTAACTTTACGAGTCGGTATCATAGTATACGGAACGATAACATAGGAATGGCTCCAAACCATAGCATCGAACATAACATCAATCATAACTGAAATACCTCATAGATAAAATATGCCTACCCTACAGGGCAGGACTCTTCAAGTACATAGTAACATGAATACGCGAAAAATGTAATACATGGAAAAGAACTGGAAAGAAGCATCCCTACCCATGTGCAACCTAAGATGGATAACCTCAACACAAAAGAGGTTTCATCCATACTATGTGACGTGCGTGCGCTAAGGACTACCCCCCCAATCTCCATAGCAGACTCACGGGTACGGAGGAACGTAGCCAATCCACGGGCGGAGCTCGGCAGGTGCAGGCATGCCCTGGCGGACTGAACGTGTCGTCCACGTCGGGGTCGTGGTCCGGGCACCGAAGCCCTCCGACGCTGAGTGACTGTCTCCTCGCTGCCTATCTGTCGCAGAGGCGGAGTGGGGGCAGAGCCCTCATGGTCCATGGGGGAATCCTCTGAAGGGTCCTCCTCTGAGTGCTGCGATGATGGCACGTCTTTGCGGCGCGTCCGCTGAGCCGGCAGAGTGGGTCCGCAGTGTCCACTCATCTCATGACCGTGCCTGCTCAAAGATCGCAGGGTCACCATAGGGGATCTTTGGAGAAGCGATAACTGTACAAGGGGTGTGCGAATGGCCGTCCTAAAAACATGAAGATGCGCACAGTACACCGGCCCTCAAAATGAAATGACCCATGCTCCGGGTCATGGTGGATCTCCTACCGTGGCGTATCAATGAATAGGATGAAGGTCGCCATCTCGCTCTGAAGACGTAATGGAAAGGAAAAGATAGAGGGAGTGAGGTTCTTACTAAAGAAACTTCGATGGGTTTTCCTTCTATCCTAGGTGTCATCATATACGTCTCCAGGAATCTCGGGTTATTTATAAAATAATGGACATACATAGGTTCAATTATGAGTTTTCCAAAATCTCATTTTCCGAGAATCCGTTCTTTTTAACATGGCACTTGTGTTACATAGGCTATATACCAAAATTGTAGACATAAATCATGTAGCTTGGTACGTAGATCATGCATCATATAACTGGTACATGGAACATAAATCATATAACTGGTACATGAAACATAAATCATATAACTGGTACATGAAACATAAATCATATAACTGGTACATGAAACATAAATCATATAACTGGTTTACTTAGGTGATATAAGAACCTTTACTTAACTGGGTCGCCCTGATATTTCTCCCTTTTGAGAAAACTCTAGGTTATGAGCTCATATCACGCTAGTCGTCACTAGCATCTAGACTTTATCCATTTGGATAAGTCAACTTCCCGACTTTAAGTACGGGTTTAGGGGGCTAGAATCACATTGTCCCCACCCTTAATTCGGTGGTTTCAAAGGATTGCATTCTGATGTTCTAAGTCATCCTAAGTTTAACATGTTTCTTTAAGATGCCACATAATTAATGCATAACACATAATTACTACCTCGGCATCTTTAAGTCCTTTTTAAAGAATAATAATAACATGTTAATACACGCTATCACATAGGGGTAATAGTTAACATGGCACCATACACGTCATGAGCTAACACATCAATTCATCATCAAACTTAGAGGCGCATAATCATCCCTTAAGGTAAAAATCCCTAAATCGGGTAACCTCAAACTTTCCCATTACTTTCTAGTATATTTATGGGATTGATTAACCTCATTACCATAATCCATTAGGTTCTGAATCCTAATTAATTATGATTGGACAGCCTTATGTAGTTGTTCATATTTGATGAATTACGTGTTCTAGAAAATGCGTTTTAAGCCCTTTCTCGCATCCGACTTTTTCTATGGTGCAATAATTAATACCTAAGCCAATTATGAGTCACTCCCACACATCTAGACATAATCTAATGTGATTCTAAATATTTTATCAAGGCTGGGCAGAAACTCATTTTTCCATTCTTTATAGTTCTAGAATTCACACATTAAGCAAACAAAGTCACTAACAATGCTTTAACGAGTCTAGAACAATTATCACATACTTGGCAAGGTATTACAACATATTTAGACCACCCAAAACAGAATTTAAGGTGCTGGAATTTACTAAGGCAGAACCGAAAACCTTTAAGGCATAAAATCATGAGAAAAACCTTTCTTTCAACCATATAACCTGCTAGTTTCTCTTGGAACCTTTTTGGGACTTCAAGACTATGTAAGATCAAAGTTTATTTTGCCAAAACTCATCATGGAACACCAAGGGCAGCAGCCATTTCGGCTTGCTCTTGGCAAGGATTTAAAACTTAAAAACATGTTTAAAACCTTGGTTAAGTGCATCAAAGCTTAGAAAAATTCTAAGACATGCATTATAGGCCCTTGTAGTTAAATGAAACTCATCCTAGAGCCATTTACACCACATGGCCGAATGATGTTCAAGGAGATGCCTCCTTGATTTAATTCTTTTCTTAAGATGAAATGGGCAAGTCTTTGAGCTCTAAAGTTCCAAGTGATGACATAGAATAAACGTGCTATGCATTTCATTTTATAGTCCTTTAGAAAATAAAGTGATAGCACAAAGTAAAGATGAAATGCATCTTCATTCTTATTCTTAGAGTTTAGTGATGACTTGAAATATAAAATGAGATGCAAAGCTTGAAACATAAACGTGCATTGTGCAAGTTCGTTCATTATCTTGGGTCTTAGTGATGGCATAGGAAATAAACGTGCTAATGCAAAGCATAAACGTAAACGTGGATGCAACTTCTTTTATATCTTGTTTAGAGCTCTTGCAAGACTTTAAAGGAAACAAGGTTTCAACCCATAACTCACCCTCACAAGAAAAGAAAACTAAACTCATGACCAACATGGAGGAAAGTAATCAAATATGCTTGGCCTAGGGACCAAGTCTATGCTCTAGAGCTTTGTTCATGTGACATACATCAACATGAAGCCCTCATCATCAAGCTACCATTTTTCTAAGTCCCAAAGCCTTTCATGGCCGAATACTCAAGGGAAAGAAATGGGGTTTTCAAAGATCCAAGAGAAACATAACTATGTCTTGAGCAAAACTTGAAAATAATAAACTTATTTTTAGAAAACTCAAGCTTTAGAGGTTGTTCATGTGACAAACATCATCACACAACTCTCATCATCAAGCTCCTCATATTTCAAGTCCAAGAGGCCTTCATGGCGAAAACTAACAAAAAGAAAAGGAAAGTTTCAAGGCATCAAAGAAACATAACTCATTCTTTGACCAAGACTTGAAAAGAGAAACCTTTCTTGGAAAAACTCAAACTTTAGAGTTTGATCATGTGACAAAGGCCAACATCAAGTGCTCATTACAAAGCTACCATTTTTCCAAGCTCTTTAAGCCTTCATGGCCGAAAACATCAAGGAACAAAAGCTCAAAAAGAGTTTTCATGAAAAATATAGCCTTGTCTTAACCAAGACATGAAAAAGATGAAACTTTTCTCAAACAAAACTCAAGCTTTAGAGGTCTCATGTTAGGATGAACACATGGTCATCCCAAAAGAACACTCATCATCAAGCTTTCCTCATTTTGGTCTTGAGGCCGAAAATGAAGAGGAAGAGAAAAGAAGAAACCGAAAATGTTTGAGAGAAAAACTTGCTAACAACACAACTTTCAAACAAGATAAACATTGATCATGAAAGTAAAAGAAAGCATTCTTGAAGAGCTCCCTACCTTAGAGTTTGAGATTGAGAGGAAGTGAAGAAGATGAAGAGGTTGGAGAGGATGAGCTCTTGAACTTGAGAGAAAGGAACTCAAAGTGCTCTAACTCAAAGCTTTAGTGAAATGAACAAAGGTGCTTCAAGTTCCCTAAGCTACCTATTTATAGAGAAGTGATGATCAACATGTGCTATTTGGAGAACTGATCAAGGGCAAATAGTTACAAAGAAAGACCGCTATAAATGGAGATACTGTGCTCAAAGGCTGATGAGAGATTTTGAAGATTCAAGAGAGGAAACTCTATGAAAATCTCTTCCCACTTCCTGGAATATTCAATATATATATATATCATGTAATTAGTTTTATCTTTGAAGTGTAAGAAAATCTTCCTTCTACGTTCTCAATTAGATTTATGCTCTTCCTAGGAAAGAAATGTTAAGAGGAAATTGTCCAAGTTTTCCCAGGAACTTTTTAAGTATATGTTAAGGAAACTTGAGTGTAGGTTAGTTTGAGTGGCAACCCAAACACTTAACCTTTGTATCCTCGATTCAGTAGTAATCGCTATGAGATAGCTTGGAGAGGCTACTATAAAACTACTTGCAATATGACGGTAGAAGCTGCTACTGATCACGGTTTAGCTTGGAGAAGCTAGTCAAAGACTACTTGCAGCTTGGAGAGGCTGGAGCAAAACTACTTTCAATGTGACAATGGAGGTTGCTACTAGTCACAGGCTAAGCTTGGAGGGGCAATGTCAAGACCACTCAGTTAGGCTTAGAGAGGCCAATGTCAATACTACTTTGGTTATATTAGAGAGGTTAGTACAATACTACTAATGTTAGCTTGGAGAAGCTAGTACAATACTACTCAGTGTAGCCTAGAGAGGCTGGTAAATGAATACTCAACTTGTGACCATATCTGAGTTTACTACTGACACAAGTGAGAGCTTGGTTAGGCTAATATAAAGACTATCCAATTTACTTTCTCAAGTTGAGAAAGTTGTTTTAATAGAACCTCAACAGTTGTTGAGTACTGGATGTAGGCAGTTTGGCTAAACCAACATAAAACCTTTGTGCCTTTTCTTTCTCTCTCTTTTTGATCTCCTTCATATTTATCTGTTGTATTTATCTGTTACTTTTCTATTATTCGATTTTAATAACAAACGTTTTATTTAACAAGCTTAAAAAATCTACCTTTTGAGGCTACTAACTATGTTTCCGTTTCACTACAAGTTTTACACTTGATAGTACTTGTTTTTAGAAGTTTTAGAAAATGAAAAAGAAGTTATGCCTTTAGGGTGTCCTTTCTTCCTGATTAGTATTTCTTACCGTATGTTCTCTTATCTTTTAGTTGGATCCAGTATGCCTCCTTTGCGTCCTTCAGCTTCATGTTGCCATTGTAGCTACGGTTCATCCAGTCCTAGTGGCCATCTTAGAGCCTTAGAGCAGGCTCTAGCCACACAAGGCTAGATTGCAGCAACCCTTAGTCTAACCTCCAATTAGAGACCTTAATGACACAGCCTTAGAACGCTTCAAAAGGATGAATCCACCTACCTTCTAGAGGTGTCTTATGGTAGAAGGTCCTGGATTTTCTTTAGAAAGATAGAGAAAATCATTAGAGCTATACATTATTCCTCAGAAAAGGCAGCAAAGTAGGCTAGCTTTCAGTTAGAAGGCCAAGTGACTATTTGGCATGATGACTTCCTCCAAGGGCATAGTGATTCAGAGCCGCCTACTTGGGAAGAGTTTAGAGCGGCCTTTCTATGTAGATTTTTATCTAAAAGCTGACAAGCACAGATGGTGGAGGAGTTTTTGAAACTCCACATAACCCCTGGGATGATAGTAGCTGAGTACAATGAGAGGTTTACGTACCTGGCACAAGCAACTACAGGTATGTTGTAGTCAAAGACGAAGAAGTTTGGGCAGTTTATTCAGGGACTATCTCAGGATATGTTTCTTAGGTTGTAGCTGTATGTGGTACTATGGATTATGCTCAAGCAATAGATACAGCCATTGGGTTGGAGATTGGGTTAGTAGAGAGGAAAATGACTTTTGAGTCTAGCAAGAGGGTGACACAGGATTCATTTTTTGGTGGAGTTAGCCCTAATAGAGGATCTGGCCAACAAGGCCAGTGGTGGGCCAAGTCGGGTAAGGCTGTCTTTTCAAAGCCCACCCTGGTACGGCTTACTGCTTTGTAGAGTCAAAGTAAAGAAGGAAGCCAGTACAGTAGCCCAGCACTAGTTTAGTGTCTCTGTATATGCCAGATTTGTGGGAGGAGACACTCATAACAGTGCTTGATATGCACTTTTGTATATTATGGTTGTGGCCATCAAGTCACAAGCAGGCGAAGCATCCACTTTGATAGGGAACATTCAATGAGAGATCAGTGAACCCTACCACTTCAGCTCAATCCTTCTAGTCGACGACTCAAGGGAGCTCTGCTATTCCAATTGGCAGGGGCCCTAGGGGCAGAAGCTCTGGAGGTAGAGATTCAAGAGCTAGAAGTTCAGTCGGAAGAGGCTAGAGTAGTAGGAGGCAGCCCCAATTGTATGCATTGACATGGCAGGACACAACAACCTCTAGAGATATAGTAGCAGGTATTATCAGAGTCTTTACCTTCGATGCATTTGCATTGATTGATCCTGGATCTGCCTATTCCTATGTGTCTCCATTCTTCGCTATACGGTTTGAGAGATCATATAGTAGTCCAGAGAAGCCATTTTTAGTAGAGATACCGATGGGAGAGCCTCTCCTAATTCAGCCAGTTTATAGAGAGTGTGAGGTTAGAGTTGGGCAAATGGTGACTTATGCAGACCTACATGTGTTAGACATGTTAGATTTTAATGTTGTAACACCATAATATTTAACCTAACACGCTTAGGATGTATTCAAGTTAATTATTAGTTATTACTCTTTTGTTCCAGTTTTTAATTCTAATTTTTAGAAAATACTTAACCAAAATATGGGTTAATTTTTTTTTTTTTGAAAAAGAAAGTGAAAACTTGAGCCGTGCGTAAAGTAAAACTATATCGTTCGTTTTGCATATAACAAAGAGTAGACATTCATATAATAAATGAAACACAAGATATATAACAAACCACCATGGATACATATATAAAAAGTTTTACCATACACCAAGATCAAGTAGTAGCATTAGTACAATCATTCGTGTAAATACATAGAGAAACATAAAATGCATCAACCAGAAACCTTGCCTACTCAAGTGTACCTATAGTAGATAACCTCTAAAAACAAAAGAAGGCTATCGTATGCAAGATATGCGCACATGCACTACTACACCTACTGCCTACTACTACTGCTGTCTATATCAAGAGGGAGGAACATAACCAACCCACTGAGTCAGTTCGACCGGTGTGGCCAAACAGTGAGAAGGTCGGGTATGAGCTTCGCAGTGGGGTATCATCCTCACTCTGCCTCCTCAAATCGGTTACGTCACTGTAGCCTCGCTGCCTCCATCGATCTCCATAGGCATAGTGGGGGAAGAACCAATGGACGAGATCTCTATGGCTGGGTCCTCGGAGGGATCAGTCTCTGAATGAGCCGCAGGAGAGCGGGGAACATACTCTGGGTAGTCACAAACAGCCGAGGTAGTAGCAAGGGTACGATGAGTCTGCTCTCCATGGGGGGCGTGCACACTCGAAGAGGAGGTCATCGACAAGGGGCGAAGTAGGGGTGAAGCGAAAACTGGTGACTAGATGAGCAAACAAGTGGTCCAAAAACACGAACATGTCGACAGAACAGCAACCCACGAAATGGTATGACTAGTGTATGGCATCAAAATAGAGCTCCTAAGTCAGCGCTTCAACGTAGATCACGAACGCTGCTATCATCCTCTAAAGACTCGATGGAAAGAAAAGACAGTGGGAGTAAGAAACTTGATAAAGAACCTCAGTAGGGTGTCCTCCTATCCTAGTGTCATCATCTACGTCCTCAGAAACCTTGGGTTTCATTACAAAATAGTGAGCATGCATAAGGTTCAATTATTAAGTTCTAAAAATACTAATTATCGAGGCCCATTCATTTAATATGCATCTTGGATGTTATGAATGCATCATACCTCATTAGGAAATGCATTTCCATACATACTATATAAAAAACATAGGTGATGTTCATGGAACATGGTAAATGTATCATGAATTACTTCATTTTATTCTTTAGGTGACTGAAGCTATTCTTTCTCTCACTCGGGCCACCTTATTACTCTATCCTCTTGAGAGTTCTAGGTGATGAGCTCATACTTCACTAGTCGTCACTAGCATACTGTTATCCTCAGGATAAGTTAACACCCGACTCTTAACTATGGGATAGGGGGCTAGGATCACCTTAATAACCTTTAATTCGAGGAGTCCAAAGAATCACTTTCTTATTGGATCACCTCTTATAATCTTTAATTCGGGGAGTCTAGAAGATCATTTCCATATGTTTTATGTCACCTTGACATTAGCATGTTATATTTAAGATGCAAGGATACAACACATCATATAATGCTCATGCCTTCATATTACTTTAACACATGTATCTTTAAACGATTCAAGTGCAAATCATAGTATGCCACAACAATTCTTATCACTAGTAACCAAGTATACCAACAAAACCATCACATACATACCCAAAAATATTGAATCACGTCATCTCTTAAACTACGCGCTTTCATCACTTCTTAATCGGTTACACTTCTAAATTGGGTATACCTATCTTTTGTATTCATTCTTTTATGCATCTAAGGGATTAATTCCAATAATTTCTATTAATTATTAACCTTAAGAACATCATTAAACGAATCTGGACAGATTTGAATAGAAAAGAAAAAGAATTATTTCGGTGTTCTAAAAGTTATGTTTTTGACCCTTTCTGATTACCTACTTTTCCTACAATACTAGAATAATTTCCTGAACCACTTAAAGTGATTCCTACACATTTACTATGTGTTAAATGTAACGCCCCAATTTTTACTGTCATTAGAAATTACTCAATTACCGAATTACCATAGGTAATTATTACATAAGATTTGAGGTCGAACAATCCTCAATAAAGGAATATAACATTAGAAGAGAGGTTAGGAACGATTCATGCGAGAGTTGCAAATCCCGAATTTCTGTACGTATAAAATGACCAAAATGCCCCTGAAGTTATTTTACTCAGAAAATGAGGATCGTGGGCCCCACCTATTCTCAAGGGGATATTTTGAGGATAATAAGGGATTGTTTGTGTTATGTGTGTTAATAGAGCAGAAGGATCTCAATTTTGAGTTCCGACGCGTGAAATGACCAAAATGCCCCTGCGGCTGTTTTAACTCCGATGTGCGTGCCGACTGAGCCCAAACCTCACTAAAATGTTTTAAAATGTGTTTTTAAGCCATGATTAACCATTGGTTAAGCTCGGGTGGCCTCGGGCAGTTTTTAAGTGAAAGTATGATTTTGCCCCTGTTTTTGGGCAGTTTTGCGAATTTCGGGATTTTTGATTCATATACCGAAACCTAAGCAATATTAGGCTCAAATTAAAGCTTATTAAATTCTAAATATTAAGCTAGAGTCAAAATTATGTAGTTAGATTGATTAGAACCCAAAATTGCTCAAAAACACCCAAATTGCTTACTAATTCACTTAAACCCTTAACCGTAAATTCTCTAAATTACATGAATACCTTGCCTACACCTAAATAATGCATGGAACACACAAATTTCAGTTCTTTGGGCTGTAATGGACGAAATTATTGATGCCATTATGCAGCTGAATTATTGCCAAAAGTTGCACTAAAACAAAATGCCAAAATGTCACCATAAGAGACATAATTCCTTAATTTCATACAACTTTGTCTAAAATGATTTTTCCTCCCTTATTTCTCCTGCAAAATTCCGTCCACTACCTTATCATTTTGGCCAATTAGAAGCCTCAAAATCTTCTATAAATAGGCTTGCTTGAGTGGTCTTGGAATGCTTGGTTCATAACTAGTTTTTAAGAGCACCAAAAAATTTCTTTCTTCCTCCTCTTTGGCTGAATTCTTTCTTCAATTTTTTCAAAGAGATTTTGTTTCATTTCACTTCAAGAAACCAAGTTCTCTTCCTCTTCTTCAACTCAGATTAGGTAGGGAGTAGTTTCTAAATTTATTTCTATGCTTTGAGGAGTTGTGTTTTTAGCTCAAAATGATGAAATTATGAACTTACCTTAGCTTTTCATTTTGGTTTTCCTCTTCAATTTTTCTTTAACCAATTCAACCATATGGCCTAGGTGGAACTAAGATGATAGCTTGATGATGAGGACCTTGAGGGTGGGTTGTAAATCCATCACAAGTTAGGCCTCTAAAGCCTGAAAATTCCACTTGATGCAAAACTTTAAAGAATAATGCTTTATGATGCTAAAACAAAGATTTTTAGTTTAGAACTTGAAAGATGTATTTTCCTTTTATGTTTTATTTCTTGTTAAGATATGTATTGGGTTGGATTTATAATTCTTTTAAAGTCTTGAAGGAGCTCTAGTAAAGAAACAAAATGAATTTGCATCCATGATTAAGTTTATGCTTTGCATAACCATATTTACCTTCTATGTCATCACTAAATTTTCAAGAATGAATAAATGAACTTGCATTTCTCATGTTTAAATTCCAAGCTTGTATTTCATGTTTATGTTTCAAGTCATCACTTAATCTTTCAAGATAATAAAGAGGTTGCATCTCATATTTAATTTATGCTCTCACTATATTTTATAATGGCTAAAAGAATCAACGCATGGCATGTTTATTTTATGCCATCACCTAAAGATCCTAGAGCTCAAAGACTTGCCCATGTATCACAAGCAAAGAAATATGATTATTGGAGTTAAAGAATTTATTCTTTAAAAAGTCTTGAGATTGGAGCTTAAAAAGATGTAATAATAATTCTTTTCTCGCTCTCTGGTCTTTGTGGACTACCACGCTCAGGTTTCTTAATATTCTCTTCTCCCTCTACTGGTCCTGTGTGGATTACCGCCGCTCCAGTTTCTTGTATCATGTTTATATTTCAAGTTCTTGCATCATGTTTAATTTTCAAGTCATCACCTTAAATCTTAAAGATAAAGAAATGAAATTGCATATCATGTTTATAATTCCAAGCTATCACCTTATAAAGATAAGATTAAAATAAGGTTGCATAGCATGTTTATAATTCTAAGATGTCACCTAAATCTCTAAAGCTCAAGACTTACTCCTTTTATCTTAAGTGAGAATTTTAATTGTGAAGATCCTCCCAAATTTGACAAAAGAACTAGTTTCTAAATGAGTTTTAAGGCTTTGCAAGGATTTTACGGGGAACTAGTATTTTATATGCACTTAAAATATGATTCTATGTAATTGCATGAGGTTTATGATTTGGTCACTGATCTGAGTTTAGTATCAATGTATGATAATGATTTGATATGATTGAAGTTGTGATAATTGGTTTAGTAACTAATTAGTTCTATAATTGATAATTCTATGTAAGGATTGGATGCTTATTAAGTACTTGATATCATTGAATCATTTCCTGGCTTGCATGTTATAGTTGCTGTTGCAAATAATGAGAATGCTTATACATGAAATGTTCTTTATTATGTAAAATTTACCTTTGTTGCTAAAAGAAAGTGTATCATTGTAAAAGTGTAATTTGGAAAGGTTCTGGCTAAGGAAAGACTTGGTATTTAAGCATGTCCATTGTGACCCACCTTTCTTTCCTGGGAATCTCCTATATGCATGATTACAGTTGATACATATTATTCTAGCTTAAGACTATAAATGAGAAAATGTTATGATGTTTATGAATTGTATTATGATATAACATGCAAAGATTTAATGGTGACTTAAACTTATAAGAAAATGATCCTTTGGAACCATCAGACTATAGGTGGTGAAAAGGTGATTTTAGCCCCCTAACCCGTTCTCTCAAAAGGATAGAGTCGGGACTTTAGTTTATCAAAAGGGATAAGTATATGCTAGTGACGACTAGTAAAGTATGAGCTCATAACCTAAATTACTCCCAAAAGGGTGGAGTATAGGGTGGCCGAAGGAAAATAATGATGATGATAAGATTTTAAGTCACTTAAGGCACTAAAGAAATGAAATATGTGCACTATGTCAACGTGTAGCTAATATTATATGACGTTCTTTTATGCATGTTATTTGATAATGATGATGAGGAAAATGATGTAATGATAAAGGAAAAGTTCATTGTAAATATGACATGTTAAGATTATGATGCATTATAAGACGCATGATTAAAAATTGACGAACCTCGGTTAAGTATTTGTCCGAACTTAAAATGAATCTTTGCATGCTCACTATTTTAGAATAATCCCGAGGTTCCTGGGGACTTTGATGATGACACTGTAGAAGGAGGTACCTTACTGAGAATTCTTTAGCAAGATTCTCACTCCCTTTTCTTTATTTCCGTCATTGTCTCCAGATTTAGATGGCGACATTCGTCCTGTTTGTTGATACCCTTACTTGGGAATTTCACTATGATCCGGTGCATCGCTCGTATCATTTTGAAGGAGGTCTTGCGATTCGTGTTTTTATTTACATAGGTCATCCATTTGCACATCCTGTCCCTAGTTATCTATTTTCTCCTACTTCTCCCTATGGCGATGAAATGGTTTTCGAACATGCACGTCCACTTGATGAAAGGATGTTACGTTCTTATCCCGCTTCATCTGCTGTCCATGGATTTCCAGAGTATATTCCCGAGACGAGATATTCTGAAACTGATCCTTCAGAGGACACTCCTACTCATGTATATTCTGAGAGCTCTGCTCCTACTCCCACACGTGTAAGAGAGGGTAGTAAGGAAACAGTTGTTCAGCCGAGGTTAGCAAGAAGGCCGTCCATGCGACTCCCACTGGTGCATCTCGTGTGTCCCCTCCCGAGGGAGCTCATCAGTGGATCGGATTTATTCCCCCATTTCCAGGACAGTGGCCATAGAGGGTTCTTAGTAGATTTGTGTGTGATCATGCACCTTAGTTTTAGGATAACCTTCCTGGCTTATGGAGTTATCTAGTTTAGGGGCATGTATTTCCTTATGTATATTTTCTTTTATGGGTTTGCATAAGATAATGATGTATGAACATAACCCACCCTTTGAGTGAGGTTATTGTATGTAAATATATGCTATAATGTGCTTATGGATGTTATATGATGGAGCCTAAGTGATATATTCTTAAACGTCTTATTATACTTCGCTTGCTCGTTCACGTTGTACTCGGCTCACGTTTTCAATTATGTGTTTAAAAAAAAATGGCTCGTAATTTCACTAAGTATTTTCAAATTATGAAGAAAGAACCAAAGCAAGGAGTAAAGTCTAGTCATTAATCAGATTCAACCTAGGTGTATCTGGTTAATTACTAGGGTGTTACATTAAACCTCCTTTTTATCGAATTATCACGTGCAGGAAGGAAACCATATTTTTCACCTTAAAGAGTTCTAGAATTCATATTTTTTATTCTTAGTAGTTACTAGTATTTTTTTAAGTGCTAAAAATAATTATCACACTAATTATTAACAATTTTTACCCATTTAATTTACTCCAAACAGCATACATCAAATCTGGAAGGGTTGAGTAGAATTTAAAATTCAATTTTCTAAGAGCATGCAAAATTACAATAACAAGCATTTCTAATATACTAGTCTCTCTAAAATTGATTATAAGTCAAGGAACACTTTTGAAATTAATTTATCCCTTTAGAAACACAAGTAATATCCTTATATCAGTAGCAAAATCAAAGAACATAAAGAAAGGATTTTGGTTATATAAATTATGTTTTACCACTTTAGGAACTAACATTTTTCTTAAGGATAAGTTGTAAGACACAAACTTCAAAATCTCAAGACGACAATTATACCAATTCTTAGAACCCCGTTCCTTGATAAACCAATCATATTTGTAAAGATAAATGTCCATGGAGCCGAAATTCCTATGTAAGTTGAAAGGGGTAAGTCTTGAGCACCAGATTATTTAGGTGATGGCATAAACTTAAATATGCAAATGCAAGCTTCATTTTAATCTTGGTATTATAAGTTGATGGCAATGGAAATATAAATATGATATGCAAAGCTTGAATATAAATATGAGAATGTAAGCTCATTTTTAATCTTTAAAGCTTAGGTGATGGCTTGAAATATAAATATGCTAAACAAGAAATATAAACATGAAATGCAAGTTCATTTTCTTATCTTCAAGCTGTAGGTGATGACTTGGAAATAAATATGATATGTAAGGCTCAAATATAAATATGAAATGCAAAGATTTGAAATATAAATATGAATGCATTTCCATTTGTCATTCTTTTAAGTCCTAGGCTCAAGACTCCTATTTAGGGTAATAACTCTAAAACTATAACATCCCCTACTGCTTTATGGATTGATGACTATCCCCACAAACCAACAAGGGTCTTTTCAGGTGCTTTGTCCTCACTCACACGCTTCCTGGGAAAACTTTCCAGGAGGTCACCAATCCCAAAATTGTTCTAAGTCAAGCACGCTTAACTGTGGAGTTCTTTAATAATGGGCTACCAAAAAGAAGATGCATCTTGTTAGTATAGGTAATACAAATCAATTCATATAAGCCCTCCTTAACTGTATAGTGCCATACCTACATAGTCTTAGGATCCCTCTAATTCGGGTGTGTAATCAGTCCATTCATGTACCCCTCCGATTTCGAAGTCTACTAGGAGCCGCTCCTTGTCCGTGCCTCCTTGTACCGGCGATCACTCCCCGACTTCGCAATCCCCAGGCGTTACATGTCTACCAGCTTCTGCTTGGTTCGTCCCCGAACCACACCGTACTGGGAAAGGTGCAGGCTCTGATACCATTTGTAACATCCCCTACTGCTTTATGGATTGACGACTGTCCCCACAAACCAACATGGGTCTTTTCAAGTGCTTTGTCCTCACTCACACGCTTCTTAGGAAAACTTCCCAGGAGGTCACCTATCCCAAAATTGCTCCAAGTCAAGCATGCTTAATTGTGGAGTTCTTTAGTGATAGGCTACTGAAAAGAAGATGCATCTTGTTGGTATAGGTAATACAAATCAATTCATATAAGCTCTCCTTAACTGTATAGTCCCATACCTACACAGTCTTAGGATCACTCTCATTCGGGTGTGTAATCGGTTCATTCATGTACCCCTCCACTTTCGAAGTCTGCCAGGAGCTGCTCCTTGTCCATGCCTCCCTGCACTGGCGATCACTCCCCGACTTTGCAATCCCCAGGCGTTACAAAAACACCAATTAATCTTACAAATTGGACATGAGCTTTTAGAGTCTCTCATCATTATGGTTCCAAGAACCTTGTTTCCTTAGACTCACCATCAAGCTCACAACAAAAACCATCAAAGAAAACCAAATAACATTTTCATTTTGCTAAGAACTCTTAAAACTAAAAATGAAATCTTAAGCTTTAGAGGTCAAGCAAATAATGGTTTTGCAACCAACATCAAAGATCCTCATCATCAAGCCATGATTTTTAAACAACAAGGCCATCAAGATCGAAAAATTGAAAAGAAAAAAAAGGAAAGAATGAAACCGAAAAAGGAAGAAGAAAAAGAAAGAACCAACATTTCACATTCCAAACCAAAGATGATACAAGGGAAGAGAATGAAATCTTTTAAAATAACTCCCTACTAAAGATTTTTTCTTGATGAATAAAAAGAGCTTGGTCTTGGAAAGAGATGAGAAGAGAATTCTTCCTGGAGTCCAAATAGAGGTTCGGCCAAGTAGAAAAAGAAAAGGAAGGAAGATGTGTCTTGAGTTTTGATCTTGGGAGTGGAAAAGTTAAGTATTTTAGGGAAGGTTTATAGTGGCTGTGTGGTAGTTTGGGGTTGAGATGTGGTGGTTGATGGTTGTTTCTTGAAGAATGAAAGAGAAGAAGAAGAAGAAAAACTCTTGAGAGCAAAGAAAGAAAATTAAAGTTGCAAGAATGAGCAAAGGTTCTTGCAAGCTTTCTTGGGTGTGTATTTATATAGGAATTGAAACATGAGAGGATGAGAGAAAGAGGGGTGGCCGCGGCAATGGCAAAGGAAAATGAAGAGAAAAATATCTCATTCAAGTGTATCATATCATGGCATGGTATAGGAATGGATAGGTATGGCTTTGCATATGGCTAGGCATGGCTTTCTTTGATTGTGTAAGTAAAATAAAATGAAATAAGGTAAATGAAGGGGGAGTGGCATCGGTTGCTTAAGGAGAATGGGGGAGGGAAATTTCTCATCTTAATGTGGATTAGAAGTGTGTTTAGGAGTATATTTGATTAGGAGTTTGGAATCAAGTGTTTAGGTGAGAAAGTAAGTGATTAAGGCCACTTAAGACATGATTAAGGAGTGCTCTTGTTCAATTAGTGGAGTCAAACCTCATTCAACAAGAATTACCATCACATCTTTGACTCCTTAATTTAAAGAATTGGAGAGAGAAATACTATTCAATGAAATAAAAGTCTTGAGTTAAGAAAAGGATTTTGAGTTTCTTTAAGCAATCTTAGGCCTTAATTAACCTCAATTAATTATTTTGACTCTATTAATTATTAAAATTAATTAATCTTTAATTAGAGCCTAATATTACTTAGGTTTTGTTAATCATACGATTAGGCTTATTATGTCCTTAATTAGGGGCAAAACGGTAATTTTTCATGAAAACTTCTCGGGACCACCCGGGCTTAGACAGACATTAAGCATCCCTTAAAAATGACATTTCAAACCCTCAGGTAAGGTCCGGGTCCACTCGGCGATAAATTTCGCATTAAATTACCCTAGGGGTACTTTGGTAATTTTGTGCTCCGAAACCCAAAAATGAGATTCTTCTACTCAATAATACACATAATCCCTGTTCAATATCAAAACAGCCCTTTAAGGATGGCCGGGACCGGCAATCCTCATTTCCCTGGTAAAATGACCTCAGAAGCATTTTGGTCATTCGTTCATGGGAAAGAAAAAAAAACCGGGGTGTTACATTACTCCCCTCCTTAAAAAGAATTTTACCTTCGAAATTCATTACCTGAGAAAAGATTGGGATATTGCATCTTCATATCCAACTCCAACTCCCACATGAATTCCTCTACTCTTCCCTACCCCATGCTACTTTGACGAAAGGCACAGTCTTGTTCCTCAGTTGGTTGACTCCTTTGTCTACAATTCTCATAGGTGGTAGGTTTAATGTCAGATCTTCCCTTAATTGTACTCACTCTGACTCTAATACATGGCTTGGGTCAGACTGATATTTTGTTAATTAGGAAACATGGAAAACATTGTAGAGGTTGGATAAATTAGGAGGTAGGGCTATACGGTATGCTACGGCTCCGACTTGATTAAGGATCTAAAATGGACTAAGGAATATGGGGCTCAACTTCTTGACTCTCATGGCTCGACCTATGCCTGTGGTAGAGGTGATCCTAAGGAATATGTGTTCTCCTTCTTGAAATTCTAGAGGCTTTCGGCATTTGTCCGCATAGCTTTTCTGTCTACTTTGAGTAGGGAGAATTCTATCCCTAATTCTCTTGATTTGTTCTATCGTTTCCCTCACAATATCAGGCCCTAATAAGCTCTGTTCTGCAAGTTCATACCAGCATAAAGGTGACTGCCATTTTCGTCCATATAGGGCTTCATACGGTGCCATGCTGATACTTGCATGATAACTGTTGCTTTAAGCAAAGTCGATCAATGGCAAGTATTTATCCCAACTCCCTCCCTGGTCCAACACACACGCCCTCAGCATATCCTCCAATGTTTGGATAGTCCTCTCGAATTGTCTATCCATTTGAGGGTGGTAAGTTGTGCTTAAACACAGCTTTGAACCAAACCCCTTTTGGAAGGCTCCCCAAAACCGTGATGTAAACCACGGGTCTCGATCCAAGATTATCGTCGACAATACTCCATGTAATCTTACGATCTCTTAAATATATAAATGAGCTAGCCTATCTAAGAAATAAGTTATCTTGATAGGTAAAAAGTGAGCTGACTTGGTCAGCCGGTCTACTATTACCCATATGGCATCATGACTAGCTTGAGTCTTTGGTAGCCCAATCACAAAATTCATTGAGATACTATCCCACTTCTACTCGGGGATTAATAGGGGTTGCAGCATACCAGAGGGTTTTTGGTGCTCAATCTTCACTTTCTAATAGACTAAGCACTTACATACCCAGGCATTCACATCCTTTTTCAACCCAGGCCACCAAAACATCTTTATCAGGTCCTGATACATCTTGGTGGTACCAAGGTGAATAGTGAAATGGCTCTTATGGGCCTCTTCCAATATCTCCTTTCGGAGGTCACCACTTGCTGGTACATAGATCCGGCCTTCAATCCTCTATATATCATCAACATCTTGGGTAAAACCCTTTAACTTTCCGTCCCGTACCACTTCTAGAGTTTCCTAAAACTCTCTATTCTCCTGTTGGGCTTGAGCGATTCTTCTCCTAAAGTCACTCATCACACTAAGACGGCACGCCTTTATGCTCTTAGCAGTCAAGGTCATTCCTAGGTTCAGGTCTCTAAACTTTTCAATTAGCTCAACTTCCTTGACCATCAAGTGGGATAGGTACAGTGATTTCCTACTTAAGGCATCGGCCACTACATTGCCCTTGCCAAGATGGTAGTTTAACCCAAAATCATGGTCCTTTAAAAACACCATCCACCTTCTCTGCTTCATGTTTAGCTCTTTCTACTCAAAGAGGTACTTCAGAATCTTATGATCGGAAAATAACTCAAATTTTACTCCATACAAGTGGTGTCACCACACCTTTAGAACAAACACTACGGTAGCTAACTCTAAGTCATGGGTGGGGTAGTTTTCCTCGTGAAGCTCGAGTTGTCTAGATACATAGGTCACCACTTGTCTATTTTGCATCAATACATAACCCAGTCCTTTCTCGGAAGCATCGCAATATACCTCAAAAGGTATATTGGGGTCAGGCAGCACTAAAACTGGGGTTGAGGTTAACTTTTGCTTTATCTCTTGGAAACTCCTTTCATACTCCAAAGTCCACGTAAGAGAGGCATTCTTCCTAGTAAGCTTAGTCAAGGGTAAAGAAATCTGGGAAAATCCTTTAATAAATCTACGGCAATAACTTGCCAAACCTAAAAAGCTTCTAACCTCCATTACCATGGTAGGTCTCTCCTAATTCATCACAACCTCTATCTTACTAGGGTCAATAGCAATACCTCCTTTTGACACTACATGCCCTAAAAACTTTACCTCTTCTAGCCAAAATTCACACTTTGACAGCTTGGCATATAGTTTCTTCTCCCTTAGGATCTCCAACACTATCTTTAAATGACGTTCATGCTCCTCATAGGTTTTGGTATAGATGAGTATGTCATCTATAAAGACAACCACAAACTGGTCTAAATAGGGTCTCAAGATCTTATTCATGTAGTCCATGAAGACAGTCAGAGCATTCGTCTATCCAAAGGACATAACGGTAAACTCAAAGTGGCCATAACGAATGCGAAAGGCCGTTTTTGGTATATTCCCATCTTTTACTCTAATATGGTGGTAACTGACCTCAAATCAATCTTTGAAAATACCACCGCTCCCTTCAATTGATCCATCAAATCGTCGATTCTAGGCAAAGGGTACTTGTTTTTCATGGTTACTGGTTTTAACCGCTGATAATTGACACATAACCTCATGCTCCCATCTTTCTTCTTTACAAACAACGCCGGGGCTCCCCAAGGTGATGCACTAGACCTTACAAACTTCTTTTTTAACAGAGCCTCCAACTAGGTTTTTAACTAGGTTAGTTCTAAAGGGGACATCCTATAGGGTGCTATGGATATGGGTCCTGTTCCCGGAAGCAATTCTATTAAAAATTCTATTTCTCTTAAGGGGGAAACTCAGGTATCTCATCTGGAAACACTTCAGGATAATTCCTCACAATGGGTGTCTCATCAAAGTTTTGCTCAAAGTCCACATCACTAGCAGCTAGGAGAATGTACCCCTTATTCTCTCTCTTACCACAGTTTATTTCTACAACATTTATGTACAAACTTAGGGGTTTTCTAGGTTTACTAGTGTAACGCCCAATTTTTACTGTAATTTTTACTGTCATTAGAAATTACCGAATTACTGTAGGTAATTATTACATAAGATTTGAGGCCAAACAATCCTCAATAAAGGAATATAACATTAGAAGAGAGGTTAGGAGTGATTCATGCGAGAGTCGCAAATCCCGAATTTCTGTACGTATAAAATGACCAAAATGCCCCTGAAGTTATTTTACTCAGAAAATGAGGATCGTGGGCCCCACCTATTCTCAAGGGGATGTTTTGATGATAATAAGGGATTGTTTGTGTTATGTGTGTTAATAGAGCAGAAGGATCTCAATTTTGAGTTCCCGACGCGACATGACCAAAACGCCCCTATTGTTTTTAACTCCGATGTGCGTCTCGACTGAGCCCGAACCTCACTAAAATGTTTTAAAATGTGTTTTTATGCCATGATTAACCATTGGTTAAGCTCAGGTACACAGGCGATTTTAAGTGAAAGTATGATTTTGCCCCTATTTTTGGGCAGTTTTGCGAATTTCGAGATTTTTGATTCGTATACCGAAACCTAAGCAATGTTAGGCTCAAATTAAAGCTTATTAAATTCTAAATATTAATCTAGAGTCAAAATTATGTATTTAGATTGATTAGAACCCAAAATTGCTCAAAAACACCCAAATTGCTTACTAATTCACTTAAGCCCTTAACCGCAAATTCTCTAAATTACATGAATACCTTGCCTACACCTAAATAATGCATGGAACACATAGATTTCACTTCTTTGGGCTGTAATGGATGAAATTATTGATGCCATTATGCAGCTGAATTATTGCCAAAAGTTGCACTAAAACAAAATGCCAAAATGTCACCATAAGAGACATAATTCCTTAATTTCATACAACTTTATCTAAAATGATTTTTCCTCCCTTGTTTCTCCTGCAAAATTCTGCCAACTACCTACTAATTTTGGCCAATTAGAAGCCTCAAAATCTTCTATAAATAGGATTGCTTGAGTGGTCTTGGAATGCTTTGTTCATAACTAGTTTTTAGGAGCACCAAAAACTTTCTTTCTTCCTCCTCTTTGGCTGAATTCTTTCTTCAATTTTTCAAAGAGATTTTGTTTCATTTCACTTCAAGAAATCAAGTTCTCTTCCTCTTCTTCAACTCAGATTAGGTAGGGAGTAGTTTCTAAATTTATTTCTATGCTTTGAGGAGTTGTGTTTTTAGCTCAAAATGATGAAATTATGAACTTACCTTAGCTTTTCATTTCGATTTTCCTCTTCATTTTTCTTTAACCAATTCGGCCATATGGCCTAGGTGGGACTAAGATGATGGCTTGATGATGAGGACCTTGAGGGTGGGTTGTAAATCCATCACAAGTTAGGCCTCTAAAGCTTGAAAATTCCACTTGATGCAAAACTTTAAAGAATAATGCTTTATGATGCTAAAACAAAGATTTTTAGTTTAGAACTTGAAAGGTGTATTTTCCAAGCTTGTATTTCATATTTATGTTTCAAGTCATCACTTAATCTTTCAAGATAATAAAGAGGTTGCATCTCATATTTAATTTATGCTCTCACTTTATTTTATAATGGCTAAAAGAATCAACGCATGGCATGTTTATTTTATGCCGTCACCTAAAGATCCTAGAGCTCAAAGACTTGCCCATGTATAACAAGCAAAGAAATATGATTATTGGAGTTAAAGAATTTATTCTTTAAAAAGTCTTGAGATTGGAGCTTAAAAAGATGTAATAATAATTCTCTTCTCCCTTCACCGGTCCTGTGCGGACTACCGCCGCTCCGGTTTCTTAATATTCTCTTCTCCCTCTGCTGGTCCTGTGCAGATTACCGCCGCTCCAGTTTCTTGCATCATGTTTATATTTCAAGTTCTTGCATCATGTTTAATTTTCAAGTCATCACCTTAAATCTTAAAGATAAAGAAATGGAATTGCATATCATGTTTATAATTCCAAGCTATCACCTTATAAAGATAAGATTAAAATAAGGTTGCATAGCATGTTTATAATTCTAAGATGTCACCTAAATCTCTAAAGCTCAAGACTTACTCTTTTTATCTTAAGTGAGAATTTTAATTGTGAAGATCCTCCCAAGTTTGATAAAAGAACTAGTTTCTAAATGAGTTTAAAGACTTTGCAAGGATTTTACGGGGAACTAGTATTTTATATGCACTTAAAATATGATTCTATGTAATTGCATGAGGTTCATGATTCGGCCACTGATCTGAGTTTAGTATCAATGTATGATAATGATTTGATATGTTTGAAGTTGTGATAATTATGGTTTATTGTTAAGAGAATGATTCACTGCATGTTAGAGATAAAACTAGCTCCCTAGAACAACCGAAGAGCTAGAATTTACCTAGTTTTTGACCCCTTTAAGTTTAGCCAATGCCAATTCTGTTTTAGTATGTTATAATTCTGTCTAGGATTAGTTAGCCACAAAAAATTTGGTATCAATTAGACTAGGATTGATCCCGAACACTAATAATGAACTTAGCAACTAGAAAATCGTAAAAACAAGATTTCTAGAACTCTAGGGAATGAAATTTATGCATTCTATCCAGAATCTTTAGCAACAATAAGAACCAGGTTTTATTATGTTTAAATAAGGGAGAATGATTCATAATTGGTTTAGTAACTAATTTCAGCATCATAGGGAAAGTTGGTAACAAGAAAGGATTTAAAACATAACTTCTAGCATACCGTAAAACCTTAGGAACAACTTACTACCTATGCTACCCCATTTGATTTAATAGTGTTCTTAAGGCCTATAAATAATCGTAAGGATGGTAATAAATCCCTTAGGTGCATAACTAATTAGTTCTATAATTGATAATTCTATGTAAGTATTAGATGCTTATTAAGTACTTGATATCATTGAATGATTTCCTGGCTTGCATGTTATAGTTGTTGTTGCAAATAATGAGAATGCTTATGCATGAAATATTTTTTATTATGTAAAATTTACCTTTGTTGCTAGAAGAAAGTGTATCATTGTAAAAGTGTAATTTGGAAAGGTTCTGGCTAAGGAAAGACTTGGTATTTAAGCGTGTCCATTGTGACCCACCTCTCTTTCCTGGGAATCTCCCAGATGCGTGATTATAGTTCATATATATTATTCTAGCTTAAGACTATAAATGAGAAAATGCTATGATGTTTATGAATTGTATTGTGATATAACATGCAAAGATTTAATGGTGACTTAAACTTATAAGAAAATGATCCTTTCGAACCATCAGACTATAGGTGGTGAAAAGGTGATTTTAGCCCCCTAACCCGTTCTCTCAAAAGGGTAGAGTCGGGACTTTAGCTTATCAAAAGGGATAAGTATATGCTAGTGACGACTAGTAAAATATGAGCTCATAACCTAAATTACTCCCAAAAGGGTGGAGTATAGGGTGGCCCAAGGAAAATAATGATGATGATAAGATTTTAAGTCACCTAAGGCACTAAAGAAATGAAATATGTGCACTGTGTCCATGTGTAGCTAATATTATATGACGTTCTTTTATGCATGTTATTTTAATAATGATGATGAGGAATATGATGTAATGATAAAGGAAATGTTCATTGTAAATATGACATGTTAAGAATAAGATGCATTATAAGACGCATGATTAAAAATTGACAAACCTCGGTTAAGTATTTGTCCGAACTTAAAATGAATCTTTGCATGCTCACTATTTTAGAATAATCCCGAGGTTCCTGGGGACTTTGATGATGACACTGTAGAAGGAGGTACCCTGCTGAGAATTCTTTAGCAAGATTCTCACTCCCTTTTCTTTATTTCCGTCATTGTCTCCAGATTCAAATGGCGACATTCGTCCTGTTCGTTGATACCCCTACTTGGGAATTCCACTATGATCCGGTGCATCGCTCGTATCATTTTGAAGGGAGGTACGCAGTTCGTGTTTTTATTTACATAGGTCGTCCATTTGCACATCCTGTCCCTAGTTATCGATTTTCTCCTACTTCTCCCTATGGCGATGAAATGGTTTTCGAACATGCACATCCACTTGATGAAAGGATGTTACGTTCTTATCGCGCTTCATCTGCTGTCCATGGATTTCCAGAGTATGTTCCCGAGACGAGATATTCTGAAACTGATTCTTCAGAGGACACTCCTACTCATGTATATTCTGAGAGCTCTGCTCCTACTCCCACACGTGTAAGAGAGGGTAGTGAGGAAACAGTTGTTCAACCGAGGTTAGCAAGAAGGCCGTCCATGCGACCCCAGCCTGGTGCATTTCGTGTGTCCCCTCCCGAGGGAGCTCATCAGTGGATCGGATTTATTCCCCCATTTCCAGGACAGTGGCCATAGAAGGTTCTTAGTAGATTTATATGTGTTCATGCAACCTAGTTTTAGGATAACCTTCCCGACTTATGGAGTTATCTAGTTTAGGGGCATGTATTTCCTTATGTATATTTTCTTTTATGGGTTTGCATAAGACAATGACGTATGATCATAACCCACCCTTTGAGTAAGGTTATTATATGTAAATATATGTTATAATGTGCTTATGGATGTTATATGATGGAGCCAAAGTGATATGATGTGATATATTCTTAAACGTCTTATTATACTCCGCTTACTCGTTCACGTTGTACTCGGCTCACGTTTTCAATTATGTTTTTTTTATAAAAAAAAATGGCTCGTAATTTCACTAAGTATTTTCAAATTATGAAGAAAGAACCAAAGCAAGGAGTAAAGTCTAGTCATTAATCAGATTCAACCTAGGTGTATTTGGTTAATTACTAGGGTGTTACAACTGGCAATGGGAAGAAAAACAATAAACTTCTCATAACAATTTAGCATTACACGGTTGGTATAAAGCCAATCCATGCCAATAATTATATCTAGACCTTGCATAGGTAAGCAAACTAGATCTAAGACAAAAGGTCTACTTTTAACAATAAAGTTATAGTTTAGACAACATCTACAAGTCCTAACGGGTTTTCCAGTAGGGATAGAAACAGAGAGATTAAAAGGAAGTTCTGACAAATGCAAATTTAACGATTCAGCACAAGAAAGGGATATAAACAAATGGGTAGCGCTAGACTCAAAAAGTACAATTATGGTTCTACCATACATTTCACACTTACCATCCATGAGGTTTCGTGACGTCATTGTCTCTTCGACACTGAAGGTGAAGACCCTTCCTTGGCGTTGCGGCTTGGGGTTGGGGGCCGTCAGGTTCCTCTCCATGCATTCCCGCGAATAGTGGCATGACTTCCCACATCGGTAACAAACACCTAATCCTGCCCAATAGGGTAGGTTTCCATGAGGTTTCCCACACTTAAAATATACGGCTGCAGGTATAAGCCTCGAGAGCACAGCTGGGGTCTTTTGAGGTGCCTTACCTCGGTTGCCGCTCGATCCTCCTTGGTTAAAGTCTCTCCGAGGGCCTTGTGACTGAAACGGCGGCCTGGATTGAGGCCTTGATTGCGATTAGAAAAGTGGTCGATTCTGCGGCTTGAACCTTGGGGCTTGTGGTGCTAGCTTCCTTGCCAGGTTATCGGCCTTTGATGTGCTCAGCTTCTTTTGGTCGTCTTCAATGATGCGGCATTTGTTGACCAGGGTAAGGAAGTCCCTGATCTCCAAATAAGCCACCACAACATTGATTTTTGCCTTTAGTCCGGACTCGTACTTAACACACTTCCAATACTCGTCGGGGTTTCCTTGGTACATCCTTGAGAACTTTATAAGCTCCTCGAACTTAGCAATGTAATAGGCGATGCTCATGCCCCCTTGTGTCAATTCATGAACTCGATGTAACGCCCCAATTTTTACTGTAATTTTTACTGTCATTAGAAATTACTCAATTACCGAATTACCGTAGGTAATTATTACATAAGATTTGAGGCCGAACAATCCTCAATAAAGGAATATAACATTAGAAGAGAGGTTATGAACGATTCATGCGAGAGTCGCAAATCCCACTTTCAGACGATAAAATGACCAAAAATGCTCCTGGGTTATTTTACTCAGAAAATGAGGATCGTGGGCCCCACCTATTCTCAAGGGGATATTTTGAGGATAATAAGGGATTGTTTGTGTTATGTGTGTTAATAGAGCAGAAGGATCTCAATTTTGAGTTCCGACGCTACGAATGACCAAAACGCTCATGGGTCGCTTTTTTAACTCCGATGCAAGGGCCGACCGAGCCCGAACCTCACTAAAATGTTTTAAAATGTGTTTTTAAGCCATGATTAACCATTGGTTAAGCTCGGTGGCCTCGGCAATTTTTAAGTGAAAGTACGATTTTGCCCCCTGCTTTTGGGCTTGCGACTCTGATTTTGATTCAGATAATCAAACCTAAGCAATATTAGGCTCAAATTAAAGCTTATTAAATTCTAAATATTAATCTAGAGTCAAAATTATGTATTTAGATTGATTAGAACCCAAAATTGCTCAAAAACACCCAAATTACTTACTAATTCACTTAAACCCTTAACCGTAAATTTCAAATTACATGAATACCTTGCCTACACCTAAATAATGCATGGAACACACAAATTTCACTTCTTTGGGCTGTAATGGACGAAATTATTGATGTCATTATGCAGTTGAATTATTGCCAAAAGTTGCACTAAAACAAAATGCCAAAATGTCACCATAAGAGACATAATTCCTTAATTTCATACAACTTTGTCTAAAATGATTTTTCCTCCCTTATTTCTCCTGCAAAATTCCGCCCACTACCTCATCATTTTGGCCAATTAGAAGCCTCAAAATCTTCTATAAATAGGCTTGCTTGAGTGGTCTTGGAATGCTTGTTCATAACTAGTATTTAGGAGCACCAAAACTTTCTTTCTTCCTCCTCTTTTGGCTGAATTCTTTCTTCAATTTTTCAAAGAGATTTTGTTTCATTTCACTTCAAGAAACCAAGTTCTCTTCCTCTTCTTCAACTCAGATTAGGTAGGGAGTAGTTTCTAAATTTATTTCTATGCTTTGAGGAGTTGTGTTTTTAGCTCAAAATGATGAAATTATGAACTTGCCTTAGCTTTTCATTTTGGTTTTCCTCTTCAATTTTTCTTAACCAATTCAACCATATGGCCTAGGTGGAACTAAGATGATGGCTTGATGATGAGGACCTTGAGGGTGGGTTGTAAATCCATCACAAGTTAGGCCTCTAAAGCTTGAAAATTCCACTTGATGCAAAACTTTAAAGAATAATGCTTTATGATGCTAAAACAAAGATTTTTAGTTTAGAACTTGAAAGGTGTATTTTTCCTTTTATGTTTTATTTCTTGTTAAGATATGTATTGGGTTGAATTTATAATTCTTTTAAAGTCTTAAAGGAGCTCTAGTAAAGAAACAAAATGAATTTGCATCCATGATTAAGTTTATGCTTTGCATAACCATGTTTACCTTCTATGTCATCACTAAATTTTCAAGAATGAATAAATGAACTTGCATTTCTCATGTTTAAATTCCAAGCTTGTATCTCATGTTTATGTTTCAAGTCATCACTTAATCTTTCAAGATAATAAAGAGGTTGCATCTCATATTTAATTTATGCTCTCACTATATTTTATAATGGCTAAAAGAATCAACGCATGGCATGTTTATTTTATGCCATCACCTAAAGATCCTAGAGCTCAAAGACTTGCCCATGTATCACAAGCAAAGAAATATGATTATTGAGTTAAAGAATTTATTCTTAAAAAGTCTTGAGATTGGAGCTTAAAAAGATGTAATAATAATATTTTCTTCTCCTCTATTGGTCCTGTGCGGACCACCGCCGCTCCGGTTTAATATTCTCTTCTCCTCTATCGTCCCTTGTAAGTGACTACCGCCCGGTTTCTTAATATTTTCTTTCTCCCTCATCGGGTCCTCAGATTACCGCCGCCCAGCTTTCTTGTATCATGTTTATATTTCAAGTTCTGCATCATGTTTAATTTTCAAGTCATCACCTTAAATCTTAAAGATAAAGAAATGGAATTGCATATCATGTTTATAATTCCAAGCTATCACCTTATAAAGATAAGATTAAAATACAAGGTATAGCATGTTTATAATTCTAAGATGTCACCTAAATCTCTAAAGCTCAAGACTTACTCCTTTTTATCTTAAGTGAGAATTTTAATTGAAGATCCTCCCAAATTTGACAAAAGAACTAGTTTCTAAATGAGTTTTAAGGCTTTGCAAGGATTTTACGGGAACTAGTATTTTATATGCACTTAAAATATGATTCTATGTAATTGCATGAGGTTCATGATTCGCCACCTGATCCGAGTTTAGTATCAATGTGTGATAATGATTTGATATGATTGACGTTGTGATAATTATGGTATATTGTTAAGAGAATGATTCATAATTGGTTTAGTAACTAATTAGTTCTATAATTGATAATTCTATGTAAGGATTGATGCTTATTAAGTACTTGATATCATTGAATGATTTCCTGCTTGCATGTTATAGTTGCTGCGTAAATAATGAGAATGCTTATACATGAAAATGTTCTTTATTATGTAAAATTTACCTTTGTTGCTAGAAGAAAGTGTATCATTGTAAAAGTGTAATTTGGAAAGGTTCGCTAAGGAAAGACTTGGTATTTAAGCTTGTCCATGTGACCACCTCTCTTTCCTCGAATCTCCCATATGCATGATTACAGTTGATATATATTATTCTAGCTTAAGACTATAAATGAGAAAATGTTATGATGTTTATGAGTTGTATTATGATATAACATGCAAAGATTTAATGATGACTTAAACTTATAAGAAAATGATCCTTTCAACCATCGTACTATAGGTGGTGAAAAGGTGATTTTAGCCCCCTAACCCGTTTCTCTCAAAAGTGGTAGAGTCGACTTTAGCTTATCAAAAGTGATAAGTATATGCTAGTGACGACTAGTAAAATATGAGCTCATAACCTAAATTACTCCCAAAAGGGTGGAGTATAGGTGGCCAAGGAAAATAATGATGATGATAAGATGTTAAGTCATCAATGGCACTAAAGAAATGAAATATGTGCACTGTGTCCATGTGTAGCTAATATTATATGACGTTCTTTTATGCATGTTATTTTGATAATGATGATGAGGAATATGATGTAATGATAAAGGAAATGTTCATTGTAAATATGACATGTTAAGAATAAGATGCATTATAAGACGATGATTAAAAATTGACGAACTCCTCGGTTAAGTATTTGTCCTAACTTAAATGAATCTTTGCATGCTCACTATTTTAGAATAATCCCGAGGTTCCTAGGACTTTGATGATGACACTGTGAGAAGGAGGTACCCTCATCGAGAATTCCTTTAGCAAGATTCTCACTCCCTTTCTTTTTATTTCCGCCATTGTCTCCAGATTCAAATGGCGATATTCGCCCTGCTCGCTGATACCTCTACTTGGGAATTCCACTATGATCCTAAATCGCCGTATCATTTTGAAGGGAGGTGCGCAGTATGGTTTTTATTTACATAGGTCGCCCATTTGCACATCCCGTCCCTAGTTATCGATTTTCTCCTACTTCTCCTATGGCGATGAAATGGTTTTCTAACATGCACATCCACTTGATGAAAGGATGTTTACGTTTATCGCGCTTCATCCCATTGGCCCATGGATTTCCAGAGTATGTTCCCTAGACGCAGATATTCTGAAACTTATCCTTCAGAGGACACTCCTACTCATGTATATTCTCGAGAGCTCGCCCTACTCCCACACGGTAAGAGAGGGTAGTGAGGAAACGCTGTTCAGCCGAGGTTAGCGAAAAGGTCGCCCATGCGACTTCACCGTGTGCATCTCGTGGTGTCCTGGCCCCGAGGGAGCTCATTAGTGGATCGGATTTATTCCCCCATTTCCAGGACAAAGGGCCATAGAAGGTTCTTAGTAGATTTATGTGTGATCATGCACTTAGTTTTAGGATAACCTTCCGCTTATGGAGTTATCTAGTTTAGGGGCATGTATTTCCTTAACTATATTTTCTTTTATGGGTTTGCATAAGATAATGATGTATGAACATAACCCACCCTTTGAGTGAGGTTATTGTATGTAAATATATGCTATAATGTGCTTATGGATGTTATATGATGGAGCCAAAGTGATATGATGTGATATATTCTTAAACGTCTTATTATACCCGCTTACTGCTCACGCTGTACCGCTCACGTTTTCAATTATGTGTTTAAAAAAAAAATGGCTCGTAATTTCACTAAGTATTTTCAAATTATGAAGAAAGAACCAAAGCAAGGAGTAAAGTCTAGTCATTAATCAGATTCAACCTAGGTGTATCTGGTTAATTACTAGGGTGTTACACTCGATGTCTCTTGCATTGCTCAGAGACTCCAGAAAGTACTTCTGGCAGAAATAAGCCTTAAACAGCTCCCAATCAATCACGGTGCCGGCTACTTCCAATAGTCTCTGAGCACCGGTCCACTAGAATCTTGCATATCTTTCTAGCATGTAGGTGGCGAAAGTCACTTTCTGCACCTCTGTGCATGGGATTGCCGTGAAGATCTTCCCCATGCTCTTGATTCACTCGTTGGCGTGATTCGGGTTCAAAGTTCTCTTGAAGGACGATGGGTTTGCCTTGCGAAACTCCCCAAAACAAGCGTGCTCGGGGATTTCAGCAATGTTAGGACCACAGCCCACATCAGCTTGGTGGTCTCAGTCCATCTTTTCGAACATTGCCCTCATGGTCCTAGCCATATCTCGGAGGGCTTTAGCGATCTCGTTGTCCTGAGCGCAAGCAATCGAGGTCCTATTCTGTTGTTGACGTGCCATTGGTTCCTATGCACACAAAACAACAAACATTGAGGTGATCAGGCTCAATATTCTATGTAAAGTGAGCTAGTTACCATGGCACGTACAAACATACAGTAGTCATGCATTTCTACTCCTTAAGCTTCATCTTATTGATAGAGCAACTACACATGTAACACCCTAGTAATTAACCAGATACACCTAGGTTGAATCTGATTAATGACTAGACTTTACTCCTTGCTTTGGTTCTTTCTTCATAATTTGAAAATACCTAGTGAAATTACGAGCCATTTTTTTTTTTAAACACATAATTGAAAACGTGAGCCGAGTACAATGTGAACGAGCAAGCGGAGTATAATAAGACGTTTAAGAATATATCACTTAGGCTCCATCATATAACATCCATAAGCACATTATAGCATATATTTACATACAATAACCTCACTCAAAGGGTGGGTTATGTTCATACATCATTATCTTATGCAAACCCATAAAAGAAAATATACATAAGGAAATACATGCCCCTAAACTAGATAACTCCATAAGCCGGGAAGGTTATCCTAAAACTAGGGTGCATGATCACACATAAATCTACTAAGAACCCTCTATGGCCACTGTCCTGGAAATGGGGAATAAATCCGATCCATCGATATAAGCTCCTCGGGAGGGACACACGAGATGCACCAGGCTGGAGTCGCATGGACGGCCTTCTTGCTAACCTCGGCTGAACAACTGTTTCCTCACTACCCTCTCTTACACGTGTGGGAGTAGGAGCAGAGCTCTCAGAATATACATGAGTAGGAGTGTCCTCTGAAGGATCAGTTTCAGGATATCTCGTCTCGAACATACTGAAGTCCATGGACAGCAGATGAAGGGATAACAACGTAACATCCTTTCATCAAGTGGACATGCATGTTCGAAAACCATTTCATCGCCATAGGGAGAAGTAGGAGAAAATCAATAACTAGGGACAGGATGTGCAAATGGACGACCTATGTAAATAAAAACACGAACTGCGCACCTCCCTTCAAAATGCTACGAGCGATGCACCGGATCATAGTGAAATTCCCAAGTAGGGGTATCAACGAACAGGACAAATGTCGCCATCTGAATCTGGAGACAATGACGGAAATAAAGAAAGGGAGTGAGAATCTTGCTAAAGAATTCTCGATGAAGGTACCTCCTTCTACAAAGTGTCATCATCAAAGTCCCCAGGAACCTCGGGATTATTCTAAAATAGTGAGCATGCAAAGATTCATTTTAAGTTCGGACAAATACTTAACCAAGGTTCGTCAATTTTTAATCATGCGTCTTATAATGCATCATAATCTTAACATGTCATATTTACAATGAACTTTTCCTTTATCATTACATCATTTTCCTCATCATCATTATCAAATAATATGCATAAAAGAACGTCATATAATATTAGCTACACGTGGACATAGTGCACATATTTCATTTCTTTAGTGCCTTAAGTGACTTAAAAATCTTATCATCATCATTATTTTCCTTAAGCCACCCTATACTCCACCCTTTTGGGAGTAATTTAGGTTATGAGCTCATACTTTACTAGTCGTCACTAGCATATACTTAACCTTTTGATAAGCTAAAGTCCCGACTCTACCCTTTTGAGAGAACGAGTTAGAGGGCTAAAATCACCTTTTCACCACCTATAGTCTGATGGTTCCAAAGGATCATTTTCTTATAAGTTTAAGTCACCATTAAATCTTTGCATGTTATATCATAATACAATTCATAAACATCATAACATTTTCTCATTTATAGTCTTAAGCTAGAATAATATATATCAACTGTAATCATGCATATAGGAGATTCCCGAGCAGAGGTGGGTCACAATGGACACGCTTAAATACCAAGTCTTTCCTTAGCGTAACCTTTCCAAATTACACTTTTACAATGATACACTTTCTTCTAGCAACAAAGGTAAATTTTAGATAATAAAGAACATTTCATGTATAAGCATTCTCATTATTTGCAACAGCAACTATAACATGCAAGTCAGGAAATCATTCAATGATATCAAGTACTTAATAAGCATCC